>OZ059841.1:4818429-6129954 GCA_964057195.1 Orthosia cruda | reverse complement strand
TCGGTCTTCTACAGACTTTACTTCGGTGAGTGTGCTCAAGAACTCCACGACCTCATCCCATCGGCCCCCTTCTACCATCAGACATCTAGACGTACTGCAAGTTACCACCCTTACCTTGTTCCCATTCCACCAATTCGCACCAAGCGCACAGCGAATGTATGGAACTCACTACCTGCGTCTGTGTTTCCAAACGCATTCAACCCGAATTTCAAAGTTAGAGTGAACAGACTTCTTCTGGGTAAGCTCACTCCAACGTCAACTCTGTCTCTGTCACTTCTGACCTTGACTAGAGTCAAGAGCAAACCCATCACAAATAAATAAAATAAAATAAATTAAACTAGGGAGTCCCCGACTTCCGTTTCCACTCAAGTACGCGTTGTAAATAACTTTGGATACTGTTTATACCAGAAAAATCATAGTTCCAATGGAATAAGTCACCTGAATGAGACAGTATATTGTAGAGGATAATCACTGTCAATAGGTATGATACCTCACCCATTTTCGTAGGTACATTCCAAACACATTTTCCCTTTCAGTATGTCACAACACCTTGACTGAACCGTGATTAGCACGATCCAATTAAATGGATGGCTTACAAATCCCTACAAGGGATTATTAGGGGACCAATGACACTATAAAAAGGGATCCACACCGATCAAGGGGAAATCCTTCCTTTGAAACAGATAATTAGTATGTATGTGTCGTTCATGGGTTCTATAGCAGGAAAGAAGGCTATATCCGTAGCTTTGAACCCAAAGGGCTTAGGAGATGTCAGCATAAATACGGTACAGAAGGTCAATTGATTACACTGTCGTCATCTGCTTTACCCTGTCCCAATTAAGTTGGTATTGGCTTTCAGTCCAACTGGATGCAGCTGCATATCTTAATTTTCAACCGACTTCAAAAAGGAGGAAGTTCTCCATTCAACTGTATGTTTTATTATGATTATTACGCAATAACTTCACCAATTAGGAACCGATTTTGATGTTTTTTTTTATTTAAACGCTGCTGTTTTTTATGTAGTCCCAGTTCAAATTTGATCAAGATCTGATAAGGAGTTTTTAAATTATCAAATTAAGTAACAAAAGTAAAAAGAGAAATACAAAAATTTTTAACAAATAAATTTAACACACTTCTAAAACAAAACACTACAAGGTGTGAAATAACTTTCTTTTCGCCATCGTCAAAAACGAAACAAAAAAAATAGGTACCTACCAAATACACCGACTGCCGAAAAGAAAGTATTTTTTCGCTTTGTAGTGTTTTGTTTTGGAAGTCGGTTAACTTATTTTGGTTAAACGTTTTTTTATTTGAAACTAACCTGTAAAACGCAGTTACTGTATAATACAGGAAAGACTGCGCGGTATCTTCTCGTCCAACTTACCACAGTGTCTCAAGACTAAAGTCTATGACCAGTGTGTGTTGTCAGTGATGACATATGGCTCTGAAACGTGGTCGCTCACAATGGGCCACATCAGTAAGCTTACAGTCACCCAAAGGGCAATGGAGGGGGCTATGCTCGGAGTTTCCTTGCGTGATCGAATCAGAAATGTAGAGATCCGCAAGAGAACCAGGGTTACCGACATAGCCCAAAGAATTTCCAAACTTAAGTGGCAGTGGGCAGGGCAAATTGCTCGCACAACGGATGGCCGATGGGGAATCAAGGTTCTGGAGTGGCGAACGCGAACCGGAAGACGTTGCGTTGTAAGGCCTCCCACCAGGTGGACCGATAAACTGGTGAAGGTTGCAGGGATCCACTGGATGCGAGACGCACGGGACCGATCAATGTGGCGACGCACATGGGAGGACTATGTCCAGCAGTGGACGACTTTCGGCTGATATGATGATGATGATGAAGGGAAAGACTAGATAGACTGCATGATAATGACCAACAGTTTAACGTGGTTTCTGAGGCTAGGAGGAGTCTATATTATGTACGTTATGGATGATCTGATCACCCATCCACAACTCATGCTCGACAAGCTATGCCTTTTCCACCTAGATAATCTTCAGGTATAGCACTCGCTGTCACTCGCGCCCGGCATTTGTTTCAGATCGAGGTACGTATGCGTCGATATGTGCGTCTATTTTCGGTTATTTTAGGGACTCGTCCTTCTGCACTATTTTCTGCGACATAAGGGTTGGTGTTACTTGCGACCTTTTTCAGCTTTGAGACAAGTTGTGAAACTAGGTCGAAGTTAATTTCGTCATATCGTCAGTAACTTGTAAATCGGCTAATAATGAGTACGTGTGTAAGTTCTTTTGCGGAAAAACTTTTAGGAAGAAGTTATGATGAAGTAGTGTTTGAATGATGAAGTGGACAACACTAATTGGATTTATTTAACATGTGAAGCCATTTCATGAAGCACTATATACTGGTTTACGTTTCGCTAGTTAGTCCATCCTTCTAGTATTTTAAATGTAAAAGTCTTTGTTCGTTAATAAATCACGGGGAAATGGCTAAAGGTATTTGGTTTTTTTTATAGCGGTATTACCCAAAATAAAATAAAATGGAACGATGCAGATGGAAATTCTTTATTTTTCTTTTAAGTTGATTTGCTCTTGACTCTAGTCTAGGTCAAAGGTGACAGAGACAAAGGCGACGATGGAGTGAGCTTACCTAGAAGGAACCTGTAGAGATTCAGGTTGAATGCGTTCGGAAACACAGACGCAGTTAGTGAGTTCCACTCATTTGCTGTGCGCATTATGAAGGATGTTTGGCAGCGCTTGGTGCGAATTGGTGGAATTGCTACCAGATCAGGATGGTAACTTGCAGTGCTTCTAGATGTCCGATGGTAGAAGGAAGCCGGTGGTATGAGGTCGTGGGTTTCTTGAGCAAACTCACCGAAGTACAGCGCTTTTATTTTACAATTGTGTCGTCCTTATGCATCTGACCTTCAGTCACAAAAGCTTATACGGTATCAAAATTAAAATAAATCGGCCCAGTAGATTCGAAGCCACTTAATAAGGGTGCTGTGTTTTCTCTATATTATTCTGTACTTCCAATAAGTTCTATTGGACGTCAGAAACCTAAAAATTTCATTCATTCGACAAAGCCTACAAACCCTCTTCTAATGTTATATGCTTCTTGCATCATGATAGGAGGAGAAATTAAAACTATAAATAAATACTTACTTACTTAATGTTTATGGCAACACAAAGTCAACTATTAAATTTACAATAATTTTTCTTTTAGCTGTTAGATTTATTATCTGTTGTAAAGAACTGCCATACAGTCTATTTCTGCCTGGAATCTCGATGGACAGATGCGTTTAGATGTGAGTGAAAAGTAAATGATTATTAAAAAAAGCAAATCGTATCAATTCAAGCAACCTAATACTAGTATTAGGTTGCTTAGTTGCTTGCTCAAAGGTTAAGTGGCTAGTCCACTTAACCTTTGAGCAAGCAACTATTATTGATCTAAACACTTAATCTATACTTTTCTTTGTTTATCCAAACCGGGTTTGAAACTAAAACTAATACTCGACTGG
Source organism: Orthosia cruda (assembly GCA_964057195.1). NCBI lineage: Eukaryota > Metazoa > Arthropoda > Insecta > Lepidoptera > Noctuidae > Orthosia > Orthosia cruda. The sequence continues at coordinate 6,126,463 of OZ059841.1, read as the reverse complement.
TAGACTTAATAAAACCTCGCTTTTTTGAGCTACCGTAGAGTTTCAATTCACCATTCACACATCACCATTTAAAATGTGTTCTATAAAAAATCAGACTCTACCCAGATAACACGTACATCGCTGTTTTCAAACAAAACTCTACCTTTGCTCTACGTAGAGTTTTAGTTTCAAAAATTGGATTTTCAAAATTTCGCTTGCAAGTGAAAATCGTTGTAGAGCCCGACTCGACAAGAGTTTTGTAGAGCGGAAACCTCATTCAGGCTTCTACTTTTTTATTAAAATATCTTTATTTTTTTGTTCTCAGGTATGTGAATGTAGAGTCTTTGTGGCGTGCTTTCAAGAGGAGTGTTTTAGACGTGAAGGATGTTAGAAAGGTAATTTATATTCTAAGTACTTTGAGAGGATGGAGTAAATAAATTGTATGTATACCTTTTTTGTATTCTTTGTTAACTTTTCTAATCTAGAAAGGAATGTATTGTTTTGGGTGAGTTGAGAGTTGCGTTTTTCTTCAGATTGGGTTTGTGTCAATAGTGCATATTTCGTGGTAATAGTACTTTAGGTACCATTTTAAAGATATATTTTATTACAAGCTTTTATTTTAACGTTCAATGTATGCATGTAAGTGTGTTTAAATCTTGCAACTGAATTTTAAAGCAGTTATCCGCTATACCGATTAAGATGAAATTTTGCATATACGTTTAGTTTGGATGACAATGTATGATTAGCTAAGTCGACTGGTTAGCTAAGCTAAGTGACGTCATTCTAAATCCAATGTGGCGGACGGCCCAAGATGGCGGACTAGTTATTTTTTGTGCACTGCCATGATATAGGTATCAAATGAAAGGGTTTGCTAAGAAGCATACGACAAAAGCTTGTTTTAAAAAAATATTTTAAATGAATAATTTTATTTAATCTGGTAGGTATTACTTTACACTGTATTATAATCACTCTGAATTAACTCAACAGAATGACTAGAAATATTTCTACAGGGAGGCTTTTAATGCCATCTTTCAGGGGGTGAAAATACTCGTGAATATAAGCAATTCGGTAACACGGGCGCGTAACATATATAAATAAAGTTTAAATACGCGTGCAGTCACTTTTGAGAACAAATAAGAATTAATTTAAACCCCTGAAAAATTTACAAGCATAAAAATTCACCTAGTATACAAACATTTTCCGAATAGTATTTTCAGTTATCTATATATATAAAAGCGAAAGGTGACTGACTGACTCACTGACTGACTGACTGACTGATCAATCAACGCACAGCCAAAACTGCTAAGCCTAGAAGCATGAAATTTGGCAGAAAGGTTCCTCAAGTGACGTAAGTGTGCACTAAGAAAGGATTTTTGGAAATTCCACCCCCAAGGGGGTAAAAAGGGGGTTGAAAGTTTGTATGAAATATCTAATTCCTTCGGCCAAAATTCTTGAAACTTAGTTAGAATATTATTACTTGTAAATGATAAAGATTGACATTATTAGTATTTCGAAACTACCCCCAAATAATGATTTAGGGGGTGTTGAAGTTTGTATGAAAAAATCTGATTTCTTGGGTCAATAAACATGAAACTTGACATAAATAACAAACTAAATAAACAATAAAGAATTTCATTGTTAGTTTTCGAAACTACCCCCAAAGCATGATTTAGGGGATGTTATTTTTTTTGATGAATCATATATCTTGGGTTAATAAACAAGAAACTTGACATAAATACTAACCTCAATAAACAATAAAGGTTATCATTATTAGTCTTTTGAAACAACCCCCAAAGTCGATTTAGGGGGTGTTGAAGTTTGTATGGAAAAGTCAATAAACTTGAAGTTTGCTACAAATACTAACTTATATGAATAATGAAGGTTGTTATTGTTATTATTTGAAAATATATAAAAGCGAAAGGTGACTGACTGACTCACTGACTGACTGACTGACTGATCAATCAACGCACAGCCAAAACTGCTAAGCCTAGAAGCATGAAATTTGGCAGAAAGGTTCCTCAAGTGACGTAAGTGTGCACTAAGAAAGGATTTTTGGAAATTCCACCCCCAAGGGGGTAAAAAGGGGGTTGAAAGTTTGTATGAAATATCTAATTCCTTCGGCCAAAATTCTTGAAACTTAGTTAGAATATTATTACTTGTAAATGATAAAGATTGACATTATTAGTATTTCGAAACTACCCCCAAATAATGATTTAGGGGGTGTTGAAGTTTGTATGAAAAAATCTGATTTCTTGGGTCAATAAACATGAAACTTGACATAAATAACAAACTAAATAAACAATAAAGAATTTCATTGTTAGTTTTCGAAACTACCCCCAAAGCATGATTTAGGGGATGTTATTTTTTTTGATGAATCATATATCTTGGGTTAATAAACAAGAAACTTGACATAAATACTAACCTCAATAAACAATAAAGGTTATCATTATTAGTCTTTTGAAACAACCCCCAAAGTCGATTTAGGGGGTGTTGAAGTTTGTATGGAAAAGTCAATAAACTTGAAGTTTGCTACAAATACTAACTTATATGAATAATGAAGGTTGTTATTGTTATTATTTGAAACTACCCCCAAAAGATGATTTAGGGGATGTTATTTTTTTGCAGAATCTTATGTCTTCGGTTAATTAGCATGAAACTTGACATAAACACCAACCTCAATAAACAATAGAGGTTGAAACAACCCCCAAAGTCGATTTAGGGGGTGTTGAAGTTTGTATGGAAGAATCTGATTTTTTGGGTATATGAACATGAAACTTGACATAAATACCAACCTAAATAAACAATAAAGGTTGTCATTATTCGATCAAGGGGTGTTAAATCTTTTTTGAAGAATCTTATTACTTCAGTTAATAAACATGAAACTTGACATAAACAATAAAGGCTTTCATTTTTGGTTTTTCGAAACTACCCCCAAGAGATGATTTAGGGGATGTTAATTGTTTTGCAGAATCTTATATCTTCGGTTAATAAGCATGAAACTTGACATAAACACCAACCTCAATAAACAATAAAGGTTTCGTTATTAGTTTTTTGCAACTACCCTCAATAGACGATTTAGGGGGTATTACAGTGTTTTTGAAGAATCTTATTTATTGGGTTAATACATTTGAAAGTTGACATAAATACCATCCTAAGTAAACAATAAAGGTTGTCTTTATTAATTTATAGGGGGTGTTGAAGTTTGTATGGAAGAATCTGATTTCTTGGGTAAATAAACATGAAACTTGACATAAATACCAACCTAAATAAACAATAAAGGTTGTCATTATTAGTTTTAAATACGGTTAAAGTTGTTAAAGTTTTTTTGAAGAATCTTATTTCTTCAAAAAAATAAATTTAAAACTTGGCGCAAATACCAACATAAGGATACAATAAAGGTTGTAATTGTAAGTTTTTCGAAACTAACTCAAGCTAAGAATCTTACTGGACAGGGTTTCGTTTTTGACGTGGGGTTCTAGGGGAGCACTAAGGCGCAATTTTGCGGCCATTCAACCTTTAAGGAGCTAAAAAGGGTAAAAATTAGTTTGTATGTAAAATCAAATTCCTTGGGGATAAGGTTGATACTCAAAATTTACATAAAACATTTTTAAAACTTTCTCCCAGATAGGGTTTGGGGTTTTAAAGTTTTTTTTGAGGAATCTCACTGCGCTATCTGACTAACATAAACGATAAATAAAAAAGAGAAGAAAAGAGTGAATAGCATATTTAGGTTTTTCAAAACTCGACCCCCAACGGGGCAAAAAGGGGTTGATAAGTTTTTAGGGGAGGATTTTACTTTGTGGCGGTAACCTAAAATGTATTATTCTTTAAGTCAAATAACGAATCGTCCCAATCCAATAAACCCTGTATATCTACGATACCCATTTTTTATTGTTTTAATAATAGCAAATTTTTGGTTTCCTTCACTAACTGCATATAAGAATATCATTTATAGCATAAACGAAATCACGCGAACGAAGTCGCGGGCAGAGTGCTAGTTTTATTATAAATCTGTTTATCAAACCGCTTCGTCGCATACTCAGCACCCTGCTACAGATTCTACACAATATAATTAGTAAGTAATTATTTAACTTAGCAAAGCAAATTTAGAAAAAAACATTAAATAACATTAATTGTTTGAATGCTATTTCTGGCAGACAGTTTCCGAGAACTAAAAATAGAAATTATCTTTTTCATCGCGAAAAATTACAAAAATACATAAAGCAAAGCAAAGTGAAATGCTTGTCGATAAATAAAAATATCATCACTACAATCATTATAAGAAAGTTTAAAATATACTGAATAAATGAAATTTCCTTGAATGCAATTAGTGGTAAACAGTTTCCGAGAACTGAAAATAAAAATAATCCTTTTCATCGCGAAATATTACAAAAATACATAAACCAAAGCAACGTGAAATGCTTGTATGTAAATAAAAATAATATTACGACAATATTATTTTTACTAACTTTTGAAAACACTGAATAAATAAAATTTCTTTGAATACAATTTTTGGAAAATTGATTCCTAGAACTGACATATAACAAACAGAAATGTTCCTTTTCATGTCGAAAAAATACAAGAAGGAAAGCAACGTGCAGTGCTTGTCGGTAAATAAAATATTGTCACGACTACATCGCAAGAACTCGCAGAACTCGTTAAATTTTAGCATCCGACTGAAATACGAATTCTGTCATACATTTTAATATAGTTACCACAGAGAATAAAGATGCTTCAGCGGCAACTGCTAGAGATAGCATTGTCAAAATTTTCCTTAAAAAGTGTCAGTGAGAGTGAGTGTTAACGTTTGCTCTGGGTTGATTTTGGTAGCAAGCAGGCTAGACTGTTCGTTTGTGAACCACTCCAGCAAGGTTTCGGTTGGGCTTTTGATCTTGCGGTACTGGTTACTTTCAAACAACTTTTGCATTATTTAACTATCAAACTCCCGATTCCTGAATAAAGAATTTTTTTATTGAAAATTTTGTTAGAAAATTCCATTCAAAACATGTTTTAAAATTAACTTTATCTTAAACCCAAATACTCAATTCAGAAACTGGCCCGTGGTTTGTAAATTGTTACCTGCTTGCACATATGACCCTTCTAAAAAAAGATTAAAATATGGTTAGGTTAATACCAACTTATTTTAAAAGTTCAGCCCCCTTGGTTAACTGGTTGAAAATGCCTAAGGCATTAAGTACGTCATTGTACCTTTTATGCATGAATACTAGTACTTTTTTTTAACTTTAATATAGAAACAGCCCGTGACAATTATTATAATATGGCAATGACAACCGATAGGTACTCGTTTGTTGAGCTCAATGTCTGCTCTAGTCGAATCCGTGCTCTGTTTTACTAGCATGACTGCTCCTGGTTAGAAGTGACTAAAGCTCAAAACATTTCCGACTTGTATTTATTTTAGGACTCCGAAAGACAGTTTAACTTCAGACATGCAGATGTGGTTTTGGAGTACGTTTTCCTTGCTATATGTCTTCTATATCTTGTTATAACCGTCTTGGCACGTGGTTAGTAGAATACACTTCTCAATTATTTGTCATCAAATATATATTTTTGAATCATGCTATTACTTCTTCTTAGCGTGTCGATGGCTAATACAATTTTAAAATGTTATGTTTGGCCCAATATTCAGCTACACAACACCATTCGCAGCGATAAGGTCCTCACATGTACAGCTTAATCACGCTACTAAGGTTTTACATATATAGCTATCCTTTGAAGAAATTAAGCTTTTGAGGAATAAACGCTATGTCTATCAGTAGTTTACGCCCAATCCCCTCAATCCAAAATCCAGCTTATATTGCTTCTCGGTAACAACTAGACGTGATTTTTACAGTTTTTAAAAACTGGCAAAGTTTTAAGAAACTTTAGTCATGTCATGAGTCTAGCTAGCCCCCAATTTCTAGATTAAGAATTTGAAGTTGAATATTTGTCAAACTCTTCTTGGACTTGAAATTCTGGCAGACATTAAAGCCGAGCTTGACAAGTCCTAAGAACATTCGCTAAGAACAGTTTATCTGTACCCAGTGAGTTACGAACAGAAACAATTCAAATTTACATATAAAAGAAAAAAATATCCTCAACCTTATTTCAACACCAATAATGCAATCTATATTTAAAATTAACACTCTCAACAGCTTATAGTCAAAGAGACAGACTGTTCAATTTTACCAACAGTATAAAGTTCACAGATTGATGCCTATAAATCGGATTACTCAGCAACGTACACTATGTGAAATATACGCAGTTCAATTTTATCCGATTACGACGGTTGGAAAGCGAAGTTGTATTTTGAAGTTATGGATAACTGGATACGGAAACAAGGTTATTTTTCCAGGACTGAAAGGTATCTATAAAAAAAATATGCCGTGTATAAATATTTTTACTTTTTGACTCAAGTGCATCAAGCTGGTATTTGGCAGATCCATCCCAGAGGTGAGAGCAGTACTCCATGCATGACCGAACTTGCGCTTTATACAAGTTGAGCAGCTGTTGAGGTGTGAAGTACCGTCTCACCTTCGCAAGGATCCCCAACTTTTTTGAAGCTAATTGAGCCTTTGCCTCAATGAATGGACCAAAGTTGAGGGTCGAAGTTAACGTAACACCAAGAAGGTCGAGATGGTCCGTTATCGGCACGGTTACACTACGGAAGGATGGTTGGATAGATAGAATAGATATAAATAGTTTTAGAAATCATTTATTGGAGTCAGAAACAGATGATATTGAGTTACATTTGTGTGTTTAAAATAAATACAACCGAATGCCAATTAAAAACACTACAAAGTTAAAAATAACTTCAATTTCACTTTTCTTTTTTTACTTCGGAAGTCGGTGTTCCTGTTTTCGTTTTTTGACACCGCCTTTCGAAATTTAAGTTATTTTTCGCTTTGTATCATTTTTATTTGGGATTCGGTTGTATTTTTTATTTTAAATTTTTGGTTGTGGTACATAATGCACCACCTATAATGCCCAAAAGTGATGCGAGAATAGATTAACTCAATAACATGAAACTAAAACAAAACCGGTGGAATGAGAGAATACCAGGGTGAACTGTTCCCACCTGGTTACTCCTTTAGAGCGTACCAGTGTGATGTTATTCTATGATATGGTGTAAACAAACAGACAACGATATGCAGCTATCCCGAGTAATTTGCCGCCATTTATTGAAGAGTTCTGATGTATATCTCTGAAGTTCTTCATCAGATCTTGATATATTTTAAATAGAACCACATGACAAGCAACAGCTTTCAAATAAAAAATAATTCATCAAAATCGGTTCACCTAGTAAAAAGTTCAGAGGTAAGACAAAAATAAAATACTGTCAAATTGATAACCTCCTCCTTTTGGGAAGTCGGTTAAAAAGATGTTTTATTTTTCGGCGAATACGACTATTCGTAGCATTATAGTATATTATAGTCATTACAATTTTTCAACATTTACAAGTCTCTGAGGTAAATCATAATATTTACCGTGCAATTGCAGGTAAAAACTCAAAGTCGGCTATTATCATTGATCATTTCGGGCTTTTACCAGTATGACTTGGTAAATCCTAGGTTTTTTCGGTAAATCTTAGGATTTACCGTAATTCAGGCTTTTACAGTAACATAATGCATATGTTTTTAAATGATTTATTTTTGGAAATCATTTTGTGAAATTAAAAAAATAATTTTATTTATTTAGGAGATATAATTAAGATGAGTGCTGAAGAGAAAGTAGTGTGACATTATTTTACCGTAGCTTTGTAACATTTGAGTTATAATTCTCACTCATAGAAAGTCTATAAATATGTTCATAAGTAATTCCTTTTCTTTTTGAATTTCCATTTAGCTTCCATTAAAGTTCCATCTGGCATGTGCTGTATCTGCACCATCCTTTAATGAGTAAATAAAGGGAGTGACTACTGAGGTGACGAATAACAGAGAAATATGGAAATAGAAGACATTTTGCATCCAACCCTAAATTTTAGATAAAGCAATATGATAATGATCTTCCTTCTTTCTTGTCTTACAAAATAATAGTACATTATTGCAAAGGTCGGGAAATAGGCAATTGAAGGTCGAGTATGAGTGCGAGGACTTCACTAATGCGATACAGGCAATTGCCATTTCCACCGACGCATATATAGTGCTTTTCTCAAAAGAATGCAGGGAAATAAAACATATTTTTTATATTATACATTTAATTTATTAAAAGTTACAACAACATTGCTGCAGCGTTGTAATGTTCCAAATTTAAAAAACGCTCCTGCAATAGATTTGATTTTCTTTGTCCGTAAATTCGTTACTTCGCGTGTTCTTTTTTCGAAAACAATAACAATATTTCCATGCATGTTTGAGAAAATTAGATATAAGAAGGTAGTAAGTAAAAATCAAATCATTAAATAAAACCGAGACAACAATTACTTCTCCCGTGTTTAAATTAAATTAATTGTCTACTACCCACATAAAACATTTTTCTCAAACATGCTTGGAAATGTGAGCATTAATTTGACAACCTTCTTCGAGATAAATCGAAATTGCTGTACTGGCCAAATACATGCGAGCAGCGGCCGGCAAAAGTTGTATGAAAATCCATATCTGTCGTGTCCAGCGGCCAAATAAATTACATAGTAAACTCATATCTGTCGTGTTATTTAAAAATGGAACGATCTTTTACTCCGAAACATGGCAACCAAGGAGGTAACTTATCAAAGGTTTTATTTAAATTTCGAACTGGCTTGCAGATAGAAAGCTGTTTATTGAAAAAAAAACAAATGAACACTTCGCACTGCAATTTTTATTTGCGCGGATTTTTGTAGTATTATTCCCGCTTGATTTTTTTACCGCAATGCGTGCAGCTTCATACAATTCCATAGGCCGCAGAATGGGCGGAAAACAATCGCGCGAATAAAAGTCGCAGTGCGTGCTAAGCCTAACGCGGGAATAATAATTGTTGTTCGTTGGTCGTCATTGATTTTGAAAAGTAATTGTATTTATCCAAATGAGTTCTAGATACTACTTAGTTTTAATTCCCGCGCATTATTTGAGAAAAGCACTATACAAGCCTTGGCCACAACTAGGGATTGATGGACTTACGTATGTGTGCCTTGGCTTCGCCTCGGCCCACATTTACACGTTCGTCCATCAATGCCTCTTTTGCTGGCTGCTGCAGTAATGTACTATAACTCTTATTAATAGCACCTTTAAAATAATACTTAAACTCGCTGCAGTGGGTACCTACCTCTCTGATTACCCTGCAAGTCGTAAACCGCTTGAAATTTATAGTAATGGGCAAAACGATTTAACTGATTGTAGATTTGTTGAACTAGCACAAAGATTCACGACTTGAATCAGGCGAACGGGGGAAGGTTGAGCAGCTTTGATGGGGAGAGTTGAAACGATCGTAGTCATCGTACTTAGCACAGGTGAGGCAATTTCTCTCTTGAAATTCTGGAGGAACGACGAACGAAAACTTATGAATACAAAAAATGAACATTTATAAAATAGGTTTCGTGTCAGACGTAAAAACCTCACCAACTTGTACTAATTTATTCAGTACACTTAGTAGAAAAACGACATCTTATCTTGTATACGCACACTTAGTGAAAATGTGCTTTATAATGGCATTACAGAGCAATTTAATATGTATACTTTACATTATTTAAATATATTCGGTTTTTATTAAAGCTAATCTATACAAAAAAGCAAAGGTGTTTGCAATTCAAAATGTTTTACGAAATTTCTATAAAACGCTTGTCGTCGCGACTCGCCTACCTGCGGGTTTTCTCAAACGGTCCTGTGTACATTTGTTTCTTTCTCGGATTAATAAAATGCCCAGATTCATTATCCGATCATACACTTGCGTACCATGTAGATCACCCGGGCAATATCCTATCCGGAAGTTCAGAATGTGGGCCTAATGAACCGACTAACGGGCAGAAATGGAGTTCAATAATATATGTCTGTGAGCCTCACTGACTGAGTGCAGATTTCAAGAAGTGATTTAGGAAATTATATGGACTCTTGGACTATTTCGATGTTGTAAGCCGCAAAGATCTTCTTCCGAGCTTCTTTCCGTGGTGTAACCGTGCCGTTATCGGACCACCTCGAACTTCTTGGTGTTACGGTGACATCTACCCTCAACTTCGGTCCATACATTGAGGCAAAAGCTCAGTTAGCTGCAAAAAAGTTGGGGATTCTTGCAAAGGTGAGACGGTACTTCACGCCTGAACAGCTGCTCAACTTGTATAAAGCACAAGTTCGGTCATGCATGGAGTACTGCTCTCACCTCTGGGATGGATCTGCCAAATACCAGCTTGATGCACTTGAGTCGATTGACAGACGGGCCAAAAGGCTTATTGGCAACGATGCACTGGTCGCATCAAAGCTCCAGAGCCTCGAACATCGACGCCGAGTCGCCAGTCTGTCGGTCTTTTATCGGTTACATTTCGGGGAGTGTGCGACGGAACTGCACAATTTGATTCCGCCTAGCCCTTTCCATCATCGGACTACAAGGCGTACGGCCATGCGCCATTGGTACATGGTAGACATCCCTCCCATACGCACAAAGCGTTTTGCTAATACTTTCATTGTGCGCACAGCTAAGGAGTGGAATTCCCTTCCGGAGTCTTTGTTCCCTGACAGCTATAACCTAGGGGTCTTTAAGTCAAGAGTGAATAGGTTTCTTCTAGGCAAGCGTGCTTCACCGTAGACCACATCATCGCTTAACATCAGGCGAGATGGTGGTCAAACGCTAGCCTATAGTTTATAAAAAAAAAAAAAAAGATAGCATATTTTAAATTGAAAGTGGTTTTTTTTTAAAGATTTTATGTAGTGTAGTCAGAAACGGTACTAAATAAAACCTAGGTGATAGTATTATTTGCTTATCATTTTTTTAACAAAACTGCTGAACTTTGATGCCAGAGGTCATTGGGCATCAAAAAAAGTGAAAATTGCCCAGAATTATATATTTTTTTAAATTTAAATTTATATATAGGTACTTATTGTTAATTAAGTATTTTATATTATGTAAATTTTTATATTGGTAATAAATTTATAACTATCAAACATGTTAATTGAAATTAAACAAGCAATATCATTTTTGTTTAAGGAAAAGAGTTGCCACATCAAAAGTTAAAAATATCCTACAAGCATTTGAAATGTTGCCCAAACAACCCAACTACTCTTTTTGAAAAGGCAAAAAATATGCGCTTCATACATGTATTCTACACACTACAGATACAAAAAACTTGCAATTTGCACTCTCAAACGTTTTGCCTTCATTAATATAACCTGAAAACTCGAGCTAATATTTGACTAAACAGAGATTACGCAAACGGTATTTGGTGAAGTGAAAATTATGTTTTTCCTTAGTTCTTCGCTTTTGTTCTCTGATTAATTTCGGTGTCGGCATCGAGCTTCATTGCCTCGACTGCTTTCTGGTGGTCGCCACTGTCGATTATGGCTTCCAGGAGTTGCAGTTGTTTGAGAATAGTGTGTGGATGCCCAAAAACAAAAATTACGCAAAGAAATTGGGGAATAATTTAAAATTTTATTGAACCTAAATGGTAAAAAAGATAGAGCCGTTTGAAAGTTTATTTATACGCGTGCATCATACAAGAAATACGGCATTTTTAATTTCTCACGCACACGACCACTCTCGAAAAAAGCCGCAGGATTATTACGTATCTTGCAAGAGCATAGCGATTTTTGAGTCTGGAGAACGGATCTGGATGAAATTTGGCACAGACATAAATCATAGTCTGAAAAATCACATAGGCGAACACTTTTCACGCGTACGAAACCGCTGGAATAAGCTATTTGGAAATATAGCGTTTGATCGCGCGATGATTGCTGATTGCTGTTTCTTACGTAATAGACCTGCCGACCAAGTTGCGAGTCCTCTTCGGTCTAGTCGAACGGGCCAAATTCACATTGTCAAGTACTTGTTTGTATTTGAACCGACGCTCCAAGCAGAAGAAGCGAGGTCTTAGCTACTGAACTACTACTTTATAAGTCTATGGTAAAATCCCACATAAATCAACACCCATTATCTCTGCTTTCTAATAAATAATTAACTTAAGCCGATCCCCATATACCAAGTAATGAATAAATTAATATTTCTCCTGGCGCCATGCCTTGCTCAAACATAGCGCCTACACTGTGCGGTTGGCAAGCTATTGTTTATAGCTATCGTGTAGCTTGGCTTGTGTGCTAACAGACTAATAAAGGAGATGTGTCGATGTATTTGTATATGTGAAGTAAGCGATGTACGTTTTGAAATTATTAAATTGATTAGAATATAATAGGAGTAGTGTTCCTAATAAAGTTACACGTGTACAAATGCCATACGCTTTTGTAAATACAATTTGTAATTTTATGTAGAATAAAATAATCTTTAATAATGTTTGACGACACGGTTGGCGCAGTGGTTGTCACGGGTTCGATTCCCATATGGAACATATGTTTGTTTGGCCTACAGATAGTTGTGCCGGATTTGGACGTTTGTGTATATGAGTTTAAATGTTTGGTAACGCAACCACGATAGGAGAAATTCATTGTGTGGGGAATTGTAAAAAAAAAGTAACTAAGACTTACAACAATGTTCGGTCTGGAACAACCAAGAAATGCCTGGGCTCTAATTTTAAAGCACGGGAATGCATTTGGAATATGAGCAAGGAGCAAATCCGCTACCTGCTTGGGGCCTTTACTGGCCACTTTGGAACCAACGACATGCTCATATGAAGATGGGTCTTACCGCGACACCCATGTGCAGGTTGTGTGGGGAACTTACGGAACGTATGGAGTACCTTCTGTGCACATGCGATGCACTGGCTGGTGCGAATGAGTCTCCTAGGGGTTGGATATCCAAGACCAGAAGACTATATGCTCATATCTCCTAGTTTAGTTGTAAACTCATGAAGAGAGTTTTCAAGGAGATTGGGGGGGTATGTTATCTAGGGGACCACAAAATATCCCAATGTGTCGAAGTGTCTGAATTATTTCTCGGCCCCTCCTCAAGATAAGATAAGATACGACAATGTTAGTAAGAACCGACACTAAACAAAAAATTAACTAAACAAACTATACAAAAATGTCGACAACCCATTTGAGATGGCACAACAGCGACCTACAAAAACACAGTCAAGGCTAGGCAAACAGACCCAGAGACAGACTTGATTGAGAATTGATTAAAACATTCTCAATAGTTATTTATTCGTCAAAGTTGAGCACGACATAAACAATAGGTAATCTATAAAATAATCTCCGGTTAAGAAACCCCTACATTATGTTTTTAGTAATGTGCTCCAACTCGACTTTACCTTTAATTTTGAAATTGACAGTTACAGCTATTCATTGATATTAAACGAGAGATCTTTTCCGTTGTCATGGCGACAGAGTCAATTGGTTCTTCAAACTGACTTGGAATATGAGCCAAAACAAAAAAATAAAAAACTTTTATTTATAAAACTTATATAAATAATAATCTATTGACGTTTTAAGCAAAAAATTGCTTGTATTAGGTACTTCTGTACTTAAGTGAGAAATTTAAACAAGGAAACCAATTAAAATTAAAATCACCATCAATTTCAAAATGAATACCAAAATTAATGTAAAATTAAAATCAAATTAAGATCAAAATCATAATCAAAATAGAGGAACATCAGAGAGTAATTAAAAAAAAAATGCAATATTTGAGATCGATTTTGAAAACAACTTTAAAAAAAGGTTTTTGCCAATTGCAGCCTAATTCCGAAATACCCTTAGAAATTCCAATGGCCTTAATTTTGGCCTTTCAACAGTGGTAATTTCGCTAACCACATTGTCGTTGACGAATTTTTCAAACATTTACGAAGCCGATTATATTTTTATTAATCCTTTTCATTCATTCCTTTTCATTGTGATTTTTGTCGTCTGAAGGATTACTCAGCTAGTAAGGCGTTATTGAGTGCTAGCTATCAGATGCGCCGGTAGTTTGCGATATTTTAACGCCGCTTGAAGATGCTCCTTTCATGCACCCATCAAATCAAATATGTTAATTGAGGTGCTGGTTCAGCCAGAAGGCAAATAGTTAAAAACTGCAAACGAATATTTCAGTTATGAACAAAAATAAAAGTTTCTGAAGCGGGTATTTTCTATTTCATCAGAAAAACATGCATAATATTTTTATTCCATCCATACACACTGCGAACTTAGAGCTAGACGCCATGCAAATATGAACTGCATGCGATGAGTACGTGCTACAGGTATGGAGCAAACAATGTGTTCCGTTTGTTTGCACATCAAATTTAGCTTGTTTTAAAGCACTCTAGGAACGGCAAAGAAATATTATTCTTGCTGTGTTAGAAACGGAGCCCACATCTGTCAATGTCAAATTTCATTGTCAATATCAATGTCTATGTCAATATGAATGTTACATGTCAAAGTCAAATGTCAATTTCAATTTCAATGTCAATTGTCTGTATGAATGTTACATGTCAAAGTCAAATGTAAATGTCAATATCAAAGCCAAATATCAATGTCAATTTGAAAGTCAATGTCAAGTCAAGTCAGGTCAATGCCAAATGAAAAAAATGCTGACATATGACATTTGACACTGTAATATGTCAGCCATACTGTGTCAAACTGACCAGTATGCCGCCTTTCAGTTTGACACCTGTCAGTATGACTCTGTCAGTTAAGACCTGTAAGTTTGACACCAGTCAGTCCTGATGAATGTCACATCAGAAAGCTTCGCGAGACGGCCCTACGGCCGAGCCTTGTAAACTTAAACTTGCAGATGCTCGCGGAACTCTACTCCTTGGTGAAACCTGTCGGTATGAAACCTGTCAGTATGAAACCTGTCAGTTTGACACCTATCAGTTTGACACCTGTCAGTTTGACACCTGCCAGTTTGACACCTGTCAGTTTGACACCTGTCAGTTCGACACCTGTCAGTTTGACACTGTCAGTTAACACCCGTCAGTTTGACACATGCCAGTTGAAATCTTGTCAGATTGACACCTGTCAGTTTGAAACATGTAAAATTGCAACCCGTTATTTTGACACCTGTCAGTTTAAAACCTGTCGGTTTGACACATGTTATTTTGACACCTGTCAGTATGACACTGTCAGTTAACACCTGTCAGTTTGACATTGTTCCTATGTATTATTAATAATAATCTCGATGGACAGATGTGTTTCGATGTGAGTGAAAAGTAAATGATTATTAAAACAAGCAAATCATATCAATTCAAGCAACCTAATACTAGTCCACTTAACCTTTGAGCAAACAACTATTATAATATTGCTCTAAACACTTAATCTATACTTTTCTATTTTTATCCAAACCGGGTTTGAAACTAATATTAATACTTGATTGGTTTAGGTTTTTGCTAAAATCTAAGGCTAGAGCTAGACAAGTGACATTTTATCAACAAAAGTGACGCTTTTTAGAGCTACCGTAGATTTTCAATTCACCATTCACACATGACCATTTAAAAAGTGTTCTATAAAAATTCACACTCTACCCAGATAACACGTACATCGCAGTTTTCAATCAAAAACTCCACCTTTGCTCTACGTAGAGTTTTAGTTTTAAAAATTGAATTTCCAAAAGTTCGCTTGAAAGTGAAAATCGTTGAAGAGCCCGACTCGACAAGAGTTTTGTAGAACGGCAACCTCATTCAGACTCTACTTTTTTATTAAAATATCTTTATTTTTTTGTTCTCAGGTATGTGAATGTAGAGTCTTTGTGGCGTGCTTTCAAGAGGAGTGTTTTAGACGTGAAGGATGTTAGAAAGGTAATTTATATTCTAAGTACTTTAGAGAATGGAGTAAATAAATTGTATTTATTCCTTATTTATTTTGTATTTATTCCTTGATAACGTTTGTAATCTAGAAAGGAACGTATTTTATTGGATGAGTTGAGTCGCTTTTTTCTGATTGGGTTGTCTTCGCAATAAAAATGCACTTTTCGTGGCAATAGTGCTTTAGGTACCATATTAAAGATATATTTTATTACAAGCCTTTATTTAACTTGCAATGCATGTATGTATGTAAGTGTGTTCGGGTCAAATCTTGCAATTGAATTTTAAAGCATATAATTATATCCGCTACCGATTAAGATGAAATTTTGCATATACGTTTAGTTTGCATGACAATGCATGGTTAGCTAAGTGACGTCATTCTAAGTACAATATGGCGGACGGCCCAAGATGGCGGATTAGTTATTTTTTGTGCACTGCCATAATATGGATATCAAATGAAAGGGTTTGCTGAGAAGAATACGAAAAAAGCTTGATTTAAAAAAAGATTTGTATATGTTTTTTTTATTTAATCAGGTATTACTTTACGCTGTATTATAATCACTTTGAATAGACAACAGAGTGACTAGATATATTTCTACAGGGTGGCTCTTAATGTGTTAGCCAGTTTTAAGGGGGTGAAAATAATTGTGAATATAAGCAAATTTTACTATGAGATCCGTTCTGAAATCACAAAAACTTCTTTACATTTTATACACTTTCGCGAACAGAGGGGTGACCATAAGCTCTTGGAGCAAGGTTATTTTGAGTTTGCTAACTGTCCCTTTTTTACAGTCATTTGATGATAGTTTTGACACGTCATGGTTTGGGGGCAGAACAGCTGTTTTTTTAGGATTCCGTGAATTTGAATAAAAAACCCGAACCCCAAAAGGATCACTCGTATATATCTGTCTGTCTATCCGTTTGTCAATGCCAATTAGCTCCGAATGTATGTAAATAAAGTTTAAATACGGGTAGTCACTTTTTTCGGAACAAATTAAAATTAATTTCAACCCCTGGAAAATGCCAAAAAAAAAATCACCCAGTATATAAACATTATTACCAACAATATTTTACTGAGTTCTGTGTAGCAAACCGATTCCTGGCCTACTCAGAACTCTGCTACAGAGTCAAAACAAAATAAAATAGTAAGTAATTATTTAACTTAGCAAAGCAAATTTAGAAAACACTAAATAAACAAAATTAATTCTTTGAATGCTATTTCTGGCAAACAGTTTCCGAGAATTGAAAATAGAAATAAGCCTTTTCATCGCGAAAAATTACAAGAACACATAAACCAAAGTAACGTGCACTGCTTTTCGGTAAATAAAAATACTATCACGACACTATTATTTTGACTAAGTTTTGAAAACACTGAAAATATATTTCATCTTTTATTTATATTTATATAAATATAAATAAAAGATAAAATTTCTTTGAATTCAATTTCTGGAAAACAGATTCCTAGAACTGAAAACAGAAATGTACCTTTTCTAGTCGGAAAAAAATAAAATACAAAGAGGAAAGCAACGTGCAGTGCTTGTCGGTAAATAAAAATATTGTCACTACATCTCAAGAATTCGAGGAACTCGTTAAATGTTAGCATCTGACTGAAATACGAATTCTGTCATACGTTTTAATATAGTTACCACAGAGCATAAAGATGCTTCAGCGGCAACTGCTAAAGATGGCATTGTCAAAACTTTCCTTAAAAAGTGTCAAAGCGTTGCTTGCAAACCGTTCTCTGGGTTGATTTTGGTAGCAAGCAGGCTAGACTGTTCGTTTGTGAACCACTCCAGCAAGGTTTCGGTTGGGCTTGTGATCTTGCGGTACTGGTTGGTTTCAAACTGTTTTTGCATTCTTTTTCTATCAAACCCCCGATTTTGCTAGCTGAAAACCTCTCAAAGTAGATGTGTAAATGTCAAAACCAGTTTTTAAATTTACTTTACCTTACCCCCAAATACTCACAGAAACCGGCCCGTAGTTTGTAAATTGTTACCTGTTTGCACATATGACCCTTAGAAAAAAACAGGCCAAGTGCGTGTCGGACTTCGTACATTTAGGATTCCGTACCAAACGTAGAAACGTTAAAAGCTGTGGTTGCCTGTTATTGAGTGTACATTACAGGATAATGATGATGTGTACCAATATTTATATTTTGTGTAAGTTTAATGGTTTCGTAACACTCGTTGGTGATTCTTAAATAAATAAATATATTGGTATTTGTTAGTAAATAATAAACATTATCACTAAATTTGAAGTTGGAAAAGTAGTTAGTTGGTCATTGGGAAGTTAAATAATTCTTCCGAGAAAAATATTATGGCAGACTTCAGACAGACAGACGGACACGTGAGTGACAGCAATAGGGTTCCGTTTGGACACTTCAGATACGGAACCCTAAAAAAGATTTTACTTTATTATAGAAACCGCCTATGACAATTCATACCATGACAATGACAACAGATACTCGTTCGTTGAGCTCAATGCGGGCACGAATGTTAATAGCATCTCTAATCAGTTCCGTGCTCAGTGTTACTAGCATGACTGCTCTTGGTTTGAAGTGACTAAAGCTCAGTGCATTTCCGACTTGTATTTATTTTAGGACTCTGAAAGACAGTTTAACTTCAGACATGCAGATGTGGTTTTGGAGTATGTTTTTCTTATTATTTTTAAAACCGTCTTGGCACTTGGTTAGTAAGATAAACGTCTCAATTATTAGTCATCAAATAGATATTTTTGAATCATGCTGCTACTTCTTCTTAGCGTGTCGATGTCAAATACACTTTAAAATGTTATGTTTGGCCCAATATTCAGCTACACAACACCATTCGCTGACGCAGCTATAAGGTCTTCACATACACAGGTTAATCTTGGTACTAAGAAATAATGAAAGAGAAAGATATTTATTTGTGACCCACACAGGAGACATGAGATAAGCAAAACACAAACAAAAACAATAATAAAAAATAATAAAAAATACGCCATGCGAGACCAAAAAGACTCCTGTCTCAGCATGTGCAACGATATTAAAAAGAAAATAACGCTGCGCTGGTTAGACATAATATAGCTAAGCCTAGCTTTTGAAGATTAAACGCCTTGTCTATACGTATTTTATTTCCATTGCCTTCATTCCAAAATACGGCTTATGTTGCTTCCAGGTAACAACAATTAGACGTGATTTTTACAGTCTTTAAAACCGACAAAGTTTTACTAAACTTTAGTCATGTCATGCGTCTATCCCCCGATTTCTGTATTAAAATTAGATTTTTTGCCAAACTCTACTTGGACCTCGTGGGTCCCAGCGCTATCTTAGAAATTTTGGTTCAAATAAATGTCACTAGATGGCGCGATATGCATCGATTTGCTATTAAATTGTATGTACAATTGACATTCTCTAGTATTGTTCATAAAAATTGTATGTTCTTTTTTAATCAACTCTCCTAAGTACAAAATTATGGAATATTGGGCTCCCAATTTACATTTCAAAGATTATTTGATTAAACGTATCATTTAAAATTGATTCCAATAGATGGCGCGGTTTTTAATTGCCGAGCTATGCCACTCGATTTTTTTTATTTTTATTGTAGCACAATAAAACAAAAAAAACGCAAAAAAAATACTATAAAACAAATCGTCAATGTATTTAAAGAAAAAATTGTCATAAACCGAGTAATGTCTTTTACTTGCAAGTCGTTGCTAATACCATCTATAACCATGGAACGGAACCGAACACGATCGAATTACTTATAAAAATAATCATCTTAATTAGACGAAAAACGCTAGTTACGTCAGCACGGTTTATTTGTATGGGATGAGGCATCTGTATGCTGGCATTATATTATCTGTACAACTAACTTACTTTGACATTAAAGCCGAGTTTGACACGTTCTAAGAACTTTCGCCAAGAACAATATATCTGTACCCAGCGACTTACGAACAGAAAGAATTCAAATTTACATTTAAAAGACAAAAAATATGCTCAACCTTATTTCAACACCAATAATGCAATCTATATTTAAAATTAACACTCTCATCATCTTATAGTCAAAGAGACAGACTGCTCAATTTTACCAACAGTATAAAGTTCACAGATTGATGCCTATAAATCGGATTACTCAGCAAGGTACACTATGTGAAATATACGCAGTTCAATTTTATCCGATTACGACGGCTGGAAAACGAAGTTCTATTTTGAAGTTATGGAGAACTGGATTCGGAAACAGATGATATTGAGTTACATATTATGTGTTTGAAGCAAGGTTATTTTTCCAGGACTGAAAGTTGTTTAAAAAAATACGCCGGCCAATTTTATAAATCATTTATTAGAGTCGGCAACAGATGATATTGAGTTACATTTGTGTGTTTAAAAAAAGGATTTCCTTGTTGGCTTAAAAAGCGTTTTAAAGAAATACAAAGTGTACATGTTACTGTAAAAGCCCTAAGTACGGTTAATCCTAGGTTTTAGCGGTAAAACCTAGAAATTACCAAGTCATACTGGTACAAGTTAAGAAAACTGAAATACAGATGGACGGGACATAATTGTGGAGAACAAAAACAGACAAAAAGACAAAAAAGTTACAGAATGGTACCCAAGAAATGGAAATAGACAAACAGGAAAACAAATAAAGAGATAGGAGGACGATTTACCAAAGGAGTGGAGAAAAACAGCAGAGGACCGAAACAAGAGAAGGGAATTAGAGGAGGCTTATGTCAAACGACAACCTGACCTGGTAGCTGATAGTTAAGATAAGATTTAATATAGATAAGTTAGTAATACATAGTTTTCAAGCTAGCGTAAGATTTAATTTATAAAAAAGTATTGTAAACAGGTTACAGGGCATAAAGGCTATTTTTATTTTTTACTGTTACAAGCCTGAAATGATCTTTGATAATTGCTAATTGCCGGCTTTTGCCAGGAATCACACGGTATGATTTACGTCAGAGACTTGTAAATATTTGAATAATAATTGTAATGTCTATGACACAATATGATACGAAATGATGAGTATAATAATTTCAGGACAGACTGATTAGCTTCACCAAAGTTGGAATTATGTTTGATAGAGAGTTTTTTTTCCGTGAATTTGACTATTCGTATCATAGTCATTAAATTTTTTCAACAATCACACGTGTCTGAGGAGTCAATCATAACATTTACCGTGCGACTGCAAGTAAAACTCGAAAGCAGAGATTGTTATGGATCATTTCGGGCGTTTACCATTATGACTTGGTAAATCCTAGGTTTTATCGGTTATTCTTAGGATTTACTACATCATTGACGTTTTACAGTAACATAATGCATATTTTTTTAAATGATTTATGTATGGAAAATATTGCGAAACAAATATTTATTTAGGAGACTTAATTAAAGTAGTATGACATCATTTTACCATAGATTTGTAACATTAGAATTATGATACTCACTCATAGAAAGTCTATAAATATGTTCATAAGTAATTCTTTTTGAATTTCCATTTAGCTTCCATTAAAGTTGCATCTGACATGTGCTGTACCATCCTAAGGTCTACTTGTATAAAATTTTAATAAGTAAATAAAGGGACTGAGGTGAAGAATAACAGAGAAATATGGAAATAGTAGAAATTTTGCATCCAACCCCTTAATTTTAGATAAAGCAAAATGATAATGATCTTCCTTCTTTCTTGTCTTACAAAATAATAGTACATTATTGCAAAGGCCGGGAAATAGGCAATTGCAGGTCGAGTATGAGTGCGAGGACTTCACTAATGCGAGGCAGGCAATTGCCATTTCCACCGAGGCATATATAGTGCTTTTCTCAAAAGAATGCAGGGAAATAAAACATATTTTTTATAATAAACATTTAAATTATTAAAAGTTACAACAACATTACTGGAGCGTTGTAATGTACCATATTCAAAAAACGCTCCTGCAATGGATTTGATTTTCTTTGTCCGTAAATTCGATACTTCGCGTGTTCTTTTTTCGAAAATAATAACAATATTGCCATGCATGTTTGAGAAAATTAGAATTACGAAGGTAGTAAGTAAAAATCTAATCATTAAATAAAAGCGATACAACAACTACTTCTCCCGTGTTTAAAATAAATTAATTGTCTACTACCCACATAAAAACATTTAATTCTTATTAATAGCACCTTTAAAATAATACTTAAACTCGCTGCAATGGGTACCTACCTCTCTGATTACCCTGCAAGTCGTAAACCGATTGAAATTAATAGTAATGGGCAAAACGATTTAACTGATTGTAGATTTGTTGAACTAGCTCAAAGATTCACGACTTGAATCGGGCGAACGGGGGAAGGTTGAACAGCTTTGAAGGGGAGAGTTGAAGCGATCGTAGTCATCGTACTTAGCACAGGTGAGGCAATTTCTCTCTTGAAATTCTGGAGAAACGATTTGTCAAAACTTATGAAAATATAAAATGAACATTTATAAAATAGGTTTCGTGTCTGACGTTAAAACCTCACCAACTTGTTTTAATTTATTCAGTACACTTAGTAGAAAAACGACATCTTATCTTGTATAATGCACACTTAGTGAAAATGTGCTTTATAATGGCATTACAGAGCAATTTAATAATATTTATACTTTACATTATTTAAATATATTCGGTTTTATTAAAACAAATCTATATAAAAAAGGAAAGGTGTTTGCAATTGAAAATGTTTTACGAAATTACTATAAAAACGCATGGATTGTCGCGACGCGCCTACCTGCGGGTTTCCACCGACGGACTTGTGTATATTTGTTTTTTTTTCGGATTTATAAAATACCCAGATTAATTACTCGACCATACACTTGTGTACCATGTAGATTACCCGGGCAATATCCTATCCGGAAGTTCAGAATGTGGGCCTAATGAACCGACTAACGGGCATGAATGGAGTTCAATAATATATGTCTGTGAGCCTCACTGGCTAATTGCAGATTTCAAGTAGTGATTTAGGAAATTATATGTGTGGCTCTTGGACTATTTTGATGTTGTAAGCCGTTGCAAAGATAGCATATTTTAAATTGAAAGTGGTTTTTTTAAAGATTTTATGTATAGTAGTCAGAAACGGTACTAAATAAAACCTAGGTGACAATAGATTATTTGCTTATCAACAGAAACAATGATTTTCGTCGATTTTTGAACAATCTGTTGAACTTTGATGCCAGAGGTATTGGGCATCAAAACATTCGTCCACATCGCTGTCAAAGTGAAAATTGCTCTGAATTATATGTATATATTTTTTTTAATTTAAATTTAGGTAGTTATTGTTAATTAAATATTTTATATTATGTAAATTTATATATTGGTAATAAATTTATAACTATCAAACATGTTAATTGAAATTAAACAAGCAATATCATTATTGTATAAGGAAAAGAGGAACTCTTTTCCTTAAACAAAAATGATATTGCTCATCAAAAGTTAAAAAGATCCTACAAGCATTTAAAATGTTGCCCAAACAACCCAACTACTCTTTTTGAAAAGGCAAAAAATAAGTGCTTCATACACGTATTCTACAGATACAAAAAACATGCATTTTGCGCAAGTTTCACGCTCAAATTTTTTGCCTTTTTTAATTAAACCTGAAAACTCGAGCTAATATTAGACTAAACAGTGTTTACTCAAACGGTATTTGGTGAAGTGAAAATTATGTTTTTCCTTACTTCTTCGCTTTTGTTCTCTGATTAATTTCGTTGTCGGCTTCGAGCACCATTGCCTCGACGCCTTTATGTTGGTCGCCACTGACGATTGTGGCTTCCAGGAGTTGCAATGTTTGAGAATAGTGTGTGGATGCCCAAAAAACAAAAATTACGCAAAGAAATTGGGGAATAATTTAAAATTTTATTGAACTTAAATGGTAAAAAAGATGGAGCCGTTCGAAAGTTTATTTATACGCGTTCATCATACAAGAAATACGGCATTTTTAATTTCTCACGCACACGACCACTCTCGAAAAAAGCCGCAGGCTTATTACGTATCTTGCAAGACCATAGCGATTTTTGAGCAATAATTGCTCTTCAATACAGAAATTTATGAGCTGTTGGAGTTTTTTTTTGCGGTGAGCAAACGATTTTGTAGGACCTACCATCCAATGCCGGCTTTTCTTGCTTTCTTACTAATATTATAAATGTGAAATTTTTGATAGATGTGGGATGTATGTTTGTTACTCAATCACGTTAGAACAGCTTAACGGATCTAGATGAAATTTGGCATGGACATAAATCATATTCTGAAACTTTTCACGCGTACGAAACCGCTGGCAGAAACTATTTGGAAATATAGCGTTTGATCGCGCGATGATTGCTGATTGCTGTTTCTTACGTAATATAGGCCTGCCGACCACGTTGCGAGTCTCTTCGGTCTAGTCGAACGGGCCAAATTCACATTGTCAAGTACTTGTCGGTATTTGAACCGACGCTCCAAGCAGAAGAAGCGAGGTATTAGCTACTGAACTACTACTTTATAAGTCTATGGTAAAATCCCTTATAAATCAACACCTATTATCTCTGCTTTCTAATAAATAATTAACTTTAGCCGATCCCCATATACCAAGTAATGAATTAATTAATATTTCTCATGGCGCCATGCCTTGCTCTAACATGGCGCCTACACTGTGCGGTTGGCAAGCGATTGTTTATAGCTATCGTGTAGCTTGGCTTGTGTGCTAACAGATTAATAAAGGAGGTGTGTCGATGTATTTGTATATGTTAAGTAAGCGATGTACGTTTTGAAGTTCTGAAATTGATTAGAATATAATAGGATTAGTGTCCCTAATAAAGGTGCACGTGCACCTATGCCTAACGTTTTTGGAAATACAGATGTGGTTTTATGTAGAATAAAATAATCTTTAATAAAGTTTGACGACACGGTTGGCACAGTGGTTGTGCGATCGGCTGTTGCGCTGCGTGTCGCGGGTTCGATTCTCACACGGAACAAATGTTTGTTTGGCCTATAGATAGTTGTTCCGGATCGGGACGTTTGTGTATATAAGTCTAAATGTTTGGTAACTCAACCGCGATACAGGAGAAATTCCTAGTGTGGGGAAAAATTAAAAAAAATCGTAATGTTATACTCAAAAATATGGTTAGTAAGACGTACGACTATGTCCGGTCTGGTACACTACGTTCCTACGTAGTGTACGAAATTCCTGGGCTCTACGTTCAAAGCACGGGAATGCATTTGGAATATGAGCAGGGAGGTAATCCGCTACCTGCTTGAGGCCTTTACTGGCCACTTTGGAACCAACGACGTGCTCATGAAGATGGGTCTAACCGCGACACCCATGTGCAGGTTGTGTGGGAAACATACGGAATACATGGAGCACCTTCTGTGCGCATACGATGTACTGGTAAGCGAATGAGTCTACTAGGAGTTGGATATCCAAGACCCGAAGAGTATAGGCTAATATCGCCTAGTATCGTTGTAAAACTCATGAAGAGAGTTTTCAACGTCCCCTAGATAACCTACTCGGTTATATAGAGGACCACAAAAGATCCCAATGAGTCGAAGTGTGCGAGTTATTTCTCGACCCCTCCACAAGATAAGTTAAGATAAGATACGACAATGTTAGTAAGAACTAGTACAAAACAAACAATACAAAAATTTCGCCAAAGGCATGCGAGATGAGACAGAGCCCTACGAAAACACCGTCAAGGCTAGACAAACAGACAGACTTGATTGAGAATTGATTAAAACTTTCTCAATAGTTATTTATTCGTCAAAGTTGAGCACGACATAAACAATAGGTAATCTATAAAGTAATCTCCGATTAAGAAACCCCTACATTATATTTTAAGTCATGTGCTCCAACTCGACTTTACCTTCAATTTTGAAATTGACAGTTACAGCTTGTTATTTATTGATATTAATCGAGAGATCTTTTCCGTTGTCATGGCGACAGAGTCAACTATACTCGGAATTTTAATTCGATTCCAGATTTGACAATTTCAGTGTTGCAATGTTATGACAAGTACTAAATAGTGACGTTGCAAAATTATTCGATACGGAAATGGAATATTTCCGGATCGATTCTTATCGTTTATAATTTTACTCTCGTAAACTAAGTATAACAGGAAATTAAATATTTCTGAACCGATAATTTAGTTTTGACGATTAATTAACGATCTGAGACTTTTCTTTTATAATTGACTTTTCTTTTTTTTTTTCACTCAAAGTTCACAAAAAACTATAAACGTACCAACAAACACAACGTAACAACACTTTAACAAAATCCAACAAAATATCGATTCGCAATGAAATAAGATATTCGTGCAGTCACACTGGGAGAATGAAGCCGAATGACACGATAAACAAAATGGCGATAGCTGCACGATCGCGCACGGGTTGCCAATACTGAAAACTATCGAGGCTCTTGTAGTATAAGTTTTGTTTTTAATATAAAAACAAAACTATTAACTTTTTATAAAATAGAGCAGCGATTACTAATTAATAAATAATTATTATGAATAATTATGAATTTATTTAAATAAAAATCAATAATTTAGTCTTTAATTGGCACACTGATGGCACACACACTGATTGTTTATTGATTTTTGTGTTCATCACTACACTATTATATGTGGTATCATTATTTCACAAAATGACAGTAGCTAATTTCAAATCTGGAATCGAATTAAAATTCCGAGTATAGTTCTTTTAACTGACTTCAAACTGATAGTGGTCAAGCGCGAGCCTATTGATAATATATAAAAAAAATACAAGCAAAAAATTGCTTGTATTAGGTACTTCCGTACTACGCCTCCTGCTTACATTAACAATATTTAAGTGAAAAATTTAAACAATGAAATCAATTAAAATCACAATCAAATTCAAAATCAATACCAAAAATAATGTAAAATTTAAATCAAATTAAGATCAAATTCATAATCAAAATATAGGAACACCAGAGAGAAATTAAAAAAAATATGCAATATTTTAGATTGATTTTGAAAACAACTTAAAAAAAAAGGTTTTTTGGCAATTGCAGCCTAATTCCGAAATACCCTTAGAAGTTACAATGGCCTTAATTTTGGCCTTTCAACAGTGGTAATTTCGCTAACCACATTGTCGTTGACGAATTTTTCAAACATTTACGAAGCCAATTATAATTTTTTTAATCCTTTTCATTCATTCCTTCTCATTGCGATTTTTATCGTCGTGAAAGGATTACTCAGCTAGTAACGCGTTATTGAGTGCTAGCTGTCAGATGCGCCGGTCGTTTGCGATATTTTAACGCCGCTTGAAGATGCTCCGTTCATGCAACATTGATATTTACTTTCATATTTGATTTGAGGGGTCAAATCAAATATGTTAATTGAGGTGCTGGTTCAGCCAGAAGGCAAATAGTTAAAAACTGCAAACGAATATTTCAGTTGTGAATAAAAATAAAAGTTTCTGAAGTGGGTATTTTCTATTTCATCAGAAAAACATGCGTAATATTTTTATTCCATCCATACACACTGCGAACTTAGAGCTAGACGCCATGCAAATATGAACTGCATGCGACGAGTACGTGCTACAGGTATGGAGCAAACAATGTGTTCCGTTTGTTTGCAAATCAAACATAGCTTGTTTTGGAGCACCAAACGTTCGAAGTGTGGAATTCCCTGCCGGGGTCTGTGTTTCCCGATAGCTACAATCAAGGGGTCTTTAAGTCAAGAGTGAATAGGTTACTTCTAGGCAAGCGTGCTCCACCATCGACCACATCATCGCTTACTATCAGGTGAGATAGTGGTCAAGCGCGAGCCTATATGAGATAAAAAAAAAAAAAAAAAAACGGCAAAGAAATATTATTCTTACTGTGTTAGAAACGGAGCCCACATCTGTCAATGTCAAATGTCACTGTCAATATCAATGTCAATGTCAGTATGAATGTTACATGTCAAAGTCAAATGTAAATGTCAATATTAAAGTCAAATGACAGTGTCAATTTGAAAGTCAATGTCAAGTCAAGTCAGGTCAATGCCAAATGAAAAAAATGCTGACATATGACATTTGACAATGTAATATGTCAGCCATACTGTGTCAAACTGACCAGTATGACACCTGTCAGTTTGACACCTGTCAGTTTGACACCTGTCAGTATGACACCTTTCAGTATGACACTGTCAGTTTGACACCTATCAGTTTGACACCTTTCGTTTTGACACCTGTCTGACAATAGAAAAGAAAGGGCCCTGGAGCTGAGCCTAGTGAACTCTGACTTGCAGCTGCTGAAGGAGCAGCTCACGGAGCTCAACTCCTCGATGAAACTGTACCAGAATGACAGGTAAGCACTGCCCAGTGACACATGTCAGATTGAAACCTGTCAGATAGACACCTGTCAGTTTGACAACTGCCAGTTTGACACCTACCTGTTTGAACATGTCTCTCAACTAACTCTCAACACCTCGGTGAAACTGTATCAAAATGACAGGAGCACTGCCCACTGACACATTTCAGTTTGAAACCTGTCAGTTAATACCTGATAGTTTGACACCTATCAGTTTGACCCCTGTCAGTTTGACACCTTTCAGTTTGACACCTGTCAGTTTGACACCTTATGACACTGTCTAAAATCTTGTCAGATTGACACCTGTCAGTTTGAAACATGTAAGATTGCAACTCGTCATTTTGACACCTGTCAGTTTAAAACCTGTCGGTTTGAAAGCCGTCAGTTTAACCCCGGTCAGTATGAAACTGTCAGTTTGACACATGTTATTTTGACACCTGTCATTTTGACACCTGTCAGTTTAACACCCGTGTGTCCTTAGAGCTTTCACAGAAGAAAGCTACGCGAGACGGCCCTACAGCCGAGTCTTGTGAACTTCAACTTGCAGATGCTCGCGGAACTCAACTCCTTGGTGAAACCTGTCGGTATGAAACCTGTCAGTTTGAAACCTATCGGGGGCCCTGGAGCTAAGCCTAGTGATCTCCAACTTGCTGCAGCAGCTAAAAGAACAGCTCGCGGAGCTCAACTCCTGCGTGAAAGTGTACCAGAATGACAGGAAAGCACTGCCCACTGAAACACATGTCAGTTTGACACCTGTCAGTATGACACTGTCAGTTTGACACCTGCCAGTTTGACACATGTCAGATTGCAACCCGTCATGTTGACACATGTCAGATTGCAACCCGTCATTTTGACACCTGTCAGTCCTGATGAATGTCACATCAGAAAGCTTCGCAAGACAGTTTACCGCAGCTGAGCCTAGTAAACTCTGACTTGCAGCTGGTGAAACTGCTGAAGGAGCATCTCGCGGGGCGCAACTCCTCGGTGAAACTGTACCAGAAAGACAGGTAAGCACTGCTCTAGAATCTTGTCAGATTGACACCCGTCTGATTGACACCTGTCAGTATGACACTGTTAGTTAAAACCTGTCAGAATGACACTGTCAATTAACAAGATGTCAAACTGGCAGGTGTCAAAATGACTGTTTTCAAACTGGCAGGTGTCAAAATGACTGACAAACTGACGGTGTCAAACTGACAGTGCCATACTGACAGGTGTCAAACTGACAGGTGTTAACTGTCAGGTTACAATCTCACATGTGTCAGAGGGCAGTGCTTTCCTGTAATTCAGTTACAGTTTTTCACCAAGGAGTTGAGTTCCGCGAGCTGCTCCTTAAGCATCTACAAGTTGAAGTTCACAAGGCTCGGCTACAGGGCCACCATCTCGCGTAGTTTTCTGTTGGGACAGCTATCAGGAATGGCATCTGTCAAACTGACAGGTGTCAGTGGGCAGAGTGCTTATCTGCCGCTCTGGTACAGCTCCACCGAGGAGTTGAGCTCCGCGAGCTGTCCTTTCAGTAGCTGCAGGATAGAGTTCACTATGTTCAGCTCTAGGGTGACATTCTCCGTAGCTTTCTGTTCTGACAGCTTTCATAAGAGACTTAAGTAAATATGAACTGGGAGCTACGTTCTGCAGGTAGGGGGCAAACGATCTGAACAGAAAACTGAATGTTTGTCGATCAAACTAAACTCTGCCACGTTGTTTTGCAGCTTTACCTTATTCCTCTAGAAATGGCAAAAGAAATATTCTTACTATATTATACGGCCTAAAATCGACCTGTCTTGACGTTAAAGTCAGTTTCCATTCTAATAAGATGCAGCTGAGTACCAGTATTTGACAAGGACCGACTGCCTTTCTGACCCCCACAGTAAGTGTGTTATCATCATCATATCAGCCAAAATATGTCCACTGCTGGACATAGGTCTCTCTCAAGCATCGCCACATTGATCGGTCCCGTGCGTCACACATCGATCCACCAGGTGGGAGGCCTTCCAACGCAACGTCTTCCGTGTTATACGAAGATAAAATGATTTGAGTTAAACCAAAATCTACTTACTTGAATCAAACCGTTTGACATTCTCGGGGGCACTATATAAACTGATGAATAAATATTTAAAATAAAAAAAGTTAATAAAAAAAAAGACATGTGGCACTCGGGGACTGCCGCGGTAAAGCTATTGCATAGCATTTTGTATCAACTTATGCAATTATAATTATTTATTTATTTTATTTATGCAGTATTTCTTTTTCTTTGATATTAATTCAAGTTACACTTTAGAATAACTTTAGAAAACCATAAAAAACTAACTGTCAAACGCCTGACCAGAGGGAATCTAGTGGCTGACAGTCAAAATGGCGGTCGATGTAATCCGTCTATTTGTTTAAGAGTCAAGGCCTATATAATCCCAGAGCTCTCATTGTTCTTCGTAATTATATCGGATTATAGCCGCCATTAAAAAGGACGTCCGTTTCTTACATCTTTATTTTGTATAGGAGTTTCGCCAGACTGGTGTCGAAGACTGCCGAACTGAAACGACGTTAGACGATGCACGGCCTTCAAGCCACACCTCCGTGCCCGTCGGAGTGGGGAGCGTGACCCTTATTCACATTGAAATAAGGTCGCTTTTCGTTGACAAGCAAAAGTGACCCTTATTCTCATTACAATAAGGTCCACATTGATGGACAGTGGGGAGCGTGAGGTTTTTTCGTTACGGAATTTCTGGATTCGGTCCCCGCGCTCAAGGCCCGCGAAAGAAGCTATGCAATAGCTTAAAAAATCAACAAACCCTACTGCTTAAAAAGCGAACTAAAAAGAAGTAAACAAGAAGAAAATCATGCTGTGCAGTCGGAGGATACATATTCGGGAGCTGGCTGACCAAAACCAGATGTATCCTCCGACTGCACAGCATGATTTTCTTCTTGTTTACTTCTTTTTAGATTGCTTTTTAAGCAGTCGGGTTTGTTGATTTTTTAATTAACTTTTTTATTTAAAAATTTTTAGTTATTTTTTTTTAAATTAGGTGCATTTAAACATATAAGTGTTATATTTTTGAAATCACATCTTAAAACCCTTTATTTTGATACCCCACACGATGGGTTCGTAAAAAAAACATTTTTTTCCTTCTACAAAATAGCGCCCAAAATCAGCCATTTTTTTATCCAATTTTTATATAGCCTATGACACTCGCAGGGTTAAGACGAATTGATTGACGTAAGAATCATCAAAATCGGCCAACGCGTTTGGTCTCTAGAACGCCACATAGGAACAAACATACATACATACATAGACTGATAAACACATTACCCTCCTTCGGCAGTCGGGTAAATAGAAAAATAACAGTGAAAACATAATCAAAATTGATCGAAATACAAACGAGATACAAAAAACAATTTCAAACAAATATTTCGCGAAAACACCATATATGGCAGGTATGTAGGCATTCAAGACTTAAACGTCAGAGTCGGACTTCTCTTTCTAACTAATAACTTTGAAGCTTACATCAACATTGCTTACCAAGACAAGCTTTTGTTTTGATGCGGTGAATCCTTCAAAAGGCGCCTGAATTTTTAGGGCAAATACCAGTGAGTGTGGGATTTTTACCTCACTAAAACCACCCCGGTGATTACCATCAGCACTTGGAAGAGGCCCCGTTGCCTCTTAAAAGACCACCCCGGAATCTCCTCTGTGGAACGCCTTTTCTTCTCATCCCTGGGGTCGCATCTGGGTTATCCGGTTGCCTTATGTATGTCTGGTGTCATTTTTTTCTGACTTCCTGCTTTCGGCAAAAACTGTCAAAGATTTACAAATTAAACCCAGGAAGAGAAGTCTCTTAAGTGACCAAAAAAATATATTCTTATTCTGTCCATACTTACTACGAAAACATCCGCAATGTTATTACTCAATTAGCGAATTTTTGACCGATAAGAATTTAAATTGATAACATGACATCTCTGTTTTCCTGACTTGTACTTAATATTTTTTTTGTTTGACTGGAACTTGACGAATTTGTAATCCCATTTTATTAAAATTGACACTGTGCCTATTTCAAATTATTTACTGAATTTGATCTTGACATGGTAAATTTGTATTGATTTAACTGAATGTTTTTAATAATTTATATTAAATGGGTCTTTATTATCATAGTAAAAACTGTTTGCATGCCTTAGTTAGGTAGTTAGTATAAGGATCATTATATTAAAACTTAACATCTGTTACCTGTACCTACTTTCTGTGCAAATAAAGATTTATTCTATTCTATTCTATTCTAAGAGAAGCAAAGTTACCAATATAGCCCGAAGAATTGCCAAACTTAAGTGGCAGTGGGCAGGGCTTTGCTCGCAGAACAGATGGCCGTTGGGGCCGAAAAGTTCTATAGTGGCGACCGCGTACCGGGAGACGCAGCGTTGGAAAGCCTCCCTCTAGGTGGAGCGACGAGCTGGTCGAGGCTGCGGGAGTCCGGTCGATGCGAAACGCACAGGACCGACAAATGTGGCAACGCTTGGGGGAGGCCTATGTCCAGCAGTGGACGTCCTTCGGCTGAAATGATGATTATGGTGGACTTACTACGATTCTCTTAAAATATTTTTGTTCTCTCCATCCATACACTGCGGTGAACTAGAAGTAGACGCCATGCAAATATGAACTGCGTGCTACGAGTACGTGCTGTAGGTACGGAGCAAACAATGTGAACAGTCAACTGAATGTTTGTCGATCAACATTAACTCTGCCACAGTGTTCTGAAGCGTGTGTGTGTGTGTTTTTCTGCTTGTTAACAAAATAAATTACCGTTCTAAAATCCAAAAAAAAAACACGCTTAAATGGTAAATTGAACTATAAAGTCGCTATTCCTAAAGATCCTGGTAAGGATAATGGGCAAACTATTTAAATTATTGCATTGTCATCGGTCCTTGATAAGTGTGCAAAGTTTCAAATCAATCAGACGCTTTGAAGGGGGTGAAAATCACTTTACATAAGCTAATAAAAGCGTGTTAAAAATGCATTCGTACTTCCAGAGATGACGTATTACAAAAAAATAAAAAGTCGTTATAATATTAGTTTCGATTTAGACTAGCTTTTTTCTGCGGTTGTTCGCCTGTGCCTATCCACAGAATCCGTACTTTTTTACCGACTTCAAAAAAGGAGGTTATCAATTCGTATGTAATATTGTTGGAATTGCACTATATCCACATATGTTACTCTATGTGGGCTTCTTAACATGTGTGCCAAATTTTAAGTGTATGTTTGTATGGATAAACATCCACGCATTTTTCCGAAACTAATGATCGAATCGTGATTTTTTATTGGATTAAATATCTCTCAACTTAGGGAATAGTGCAAATTTCATCAGAATCGGTTTAGCAGTATGCAAGATATGGATCATAGAACCGAACTCCTTAGCGACAAACAGCGAGAATGTGTTAATTAAGTTATTTCGGGTATTTTGTCAATCTTTTACCTGCCTTACTATAAGAACTTGCAAACTTTTAAGTGTTGGTGTACCAAAACTAAAAAGAGAGAAGTAAAACCATTTTCGGTCTTTGGTACCTCCGTTCTTATCATTTTTCGACACCGACTTCAAAAACGAAAGTTATTTAGCACTCTTTAGTGTTTTCCTTTTGAAGTCGATGTTTGTTTTTATATGTTTTTTTTTTTGTGGTAAAGGTACGGCACTTGTATTACCGATTTCGCATTTTCATAATCGGGTATATAAGTACCGAGGTACTTTAACATATTCCCTGTACAATGAATTATATGTGATTAATTCTCTTATTTTACTAATTGGACAGTGAACCTGTTAAGATGTAAAAACCTTGTAAAAACCCAACCGTAAATTTTCCTTCATTATAATAACAGATTACATGAACCTTTTGCATTTTCCTTTAATCGCTCTCCATGGACAGTTTATGGAATTTAGAAGCTAGATTATTTTCTAGAATTTAACAAAAATATACCTTCGAAGAAAGAGCATCTCTACACGTATTATTTACAAACAAAAACCTTTCCTACAGAAAATCTTTTACAACAACGGGAGCTTCTATTTCGAAAGTGCAATTTGGATCTTTTCTCTCTGCACTCCTAATTGTTGCCTCAAGTGTCTAGTTAGGCGTTCCCTTGAGTCTGAAGTAAGACAAAACGCACTATTAAATTTTGTTGCTGGAAACTAGGGAAAAGATTGCTGTATTTGTTAAAATAAAGTAGCAGCAAAAATTGTGGCATTGCAGAGCAAATATTTTATTATTTTTTGTAGAGAATGGTGTTAATCATTCTATAAAAAGGAGAGGAAGGACTTTACCATGCAGTGAAAACATACTCAGAAACTCAGATTAAAGAAAAACTATAAGAAGCAATCAAATCAATCAATCAAAATATGTCATTTCATTCAACTAAACCATTTAAAGTTACTTTTGAATGGTCAAACAATAGTACATTGTGTATTAAGGGCGGTATGTAAGGAATTACGATCGAGGCTCTAGTAGAAGCCCGAAGTCGAAGACTGAGGGCTTTCTGAGTCGAGTTTCGTAATTCCCGTACCGCCCGTAATACACACAATGTTTTTCATCACATTTGCGAGTAATAATTATGAATTATAGCTTTCATACACAAGTCAGCACAGCTGTTATTACAAAATACGTGAACTTTTTTTTAAGCGGTTGGCGAATTTTTGCCCACACCACAGATTATACAGTGTTTCGTTAAGAAACTTTAAGGGCAAATACTTACGTAGGTATACAGCCATGACGGAGTGTAAAAAGAATTAAATGATTTCGACGTTTTCATACTATAACTATTAAAATCGATTATTAAGAACATTAGCTCATCATGCTAAAAAGCTATTGCATGGATGATATGTTTGCTCCTCAATTTTTAATTAGAACAAGTCGTATAAAGTGGACTTAATCACATTAAAATACTATTGCTTTAAAGCCAGTGAAGTGACTCATCGATATGTGAAAGTTCTGCTGTGATATGTCTGAGTGAAGTAAAGTTATAGTGATAATAAACCGTGATAAAAACTAAAAATTTGAAAAGCAAAAATAACGGCCGTGGGCACTGACCTACGACAACCCGCAGCGCGCTCGATACTCCCCGCGCTTACCGCCTCTACTCCCCTTCGTCACCTTAGCTGGGTATATCTCAGTGGACATAGTGACCAACAATTTTCAATAACTCTCAGAGTGTTTCGGTGGCGTGGAGGTACAACGCAACTACTTCTATTCATTGTGGCGTAGGTTCAAATCTCATTGTATCAACCGCACTTTTTGTGAATTTAAGATATTGTCTTGACTGATTGCTAATTTACGAAGCGTGTAAGATAAGACAGGTAAGAAGAAAGAAAAATATGAATTTCTTCGAGAATATTACTATGCGCCGTACGCGTACTAAATCGGAATCCAACACCGTCACTAACGATTCAATAAATAATAGTACATTCGAGGATACTGTTTCCAGCCTACCCGACTTATCCCATGATGACATTAATGATGCAAAACAACAACAAATTACAAAGCTAAAGGAACAAATTGACAAGCTTGTGTTAGATTTAAATAGCGCACATCAGGAAATCGAGTCTCTTTCTTTGGAAACTAGTAACCTTAAGCAAATAAACTTGGACCTGCAAAGGAAAAATGATCTCTTCTCAAAACTTAGCAGCCCAGTTAAAAAACACAAAAGGTTGACTCCCATAAAGAAATCCTTAAATAAGAACAAAGGAACACAAACAGAACCTATAATTATATCGAATCAGGAAAAAGATATGACATCACCCTCTCGCATACAATATAAAACTAGCAGTGTTGGGGCAAAACGACAACAAATCACACTACATGAAAATGACAGTAAGATCTGTATCCTGAGTACCAATAGCAGGAACGACATAGTAAACATTGCCAAGCAAACCCTTCACAAACATTCGGTAAATATATGCCATTACATTAAACCACACTGCAATACACAGCAACTTGTACAAGACATAGAAACTAAATTGGAAAAGTTTACAATGAAAGACTTCTGCATTATTTTAATAGGAGAGGAAGATTTTAAGACTACATGTGACTACCTCCAACTGACTCTTCAGTTACGAGCTACTTTACAAAAAGTGAACTTTACAAACATCATTGTTTGCACACCGACATTTTACTGCAGTAGCCAAAGAAATATGTATAATTGGAGAGTAGAGCACTTGAATAGCTTACTGTATCTTGACACACTGACATATGAGCATGCATATCTTTTAGACTCGAACAAAAATCTAGCATTTGATTCAACAATGTTTACCAAGCTAGGACCAGTAAATAATCATGGAATGCAAATAATTTTCAAAGATATTGACGAGTTTATCGAGGGTATTAAAAAATACGACTTATTGGTGTTAGCCGACGACATAATACCCGATAGTCAACAATTAGACACACAGTTTTTTCTATGATACCTACATAAATATACTTCACCAAAACATTGCAGGACTTTTGAATAAAGCTGACGCATTCTCTGTGTGTTTAGAAGAACTCTTGGCCAAAGATGTTGACGTTGATGTTATTTGCATAACGGAACATTTCATGATGGCTGGTTATGAGCAGTATCTCTCAATCCCGAACTATAATCTAGCTACTTGTTTTAGCAGGAAAGATACTAAGAGAGGGGGTTCATGTATCTTGATAAAGAAGGGACACCTTTGGAAAGAAATTCCTGAAGTTCGGAACATAGCAATAAGTAGCACATTCGAATGTTGTGCTATAGAATTGACTCATACTGGTACCATTGTAATCTGCATCTACAGAGTTCCAAATGCAAGCAATTTGACCTGTTTTTTTGAGCAACTGTCCAAATTATGTCAATTAATGACAAAGAAAAATAAGCGTAATGTTGTAATATGTGGTGATCTTAATATTAATATTTTGAAGCGTAATAATATCACATTAGAATTACAATGTATTTTACTCAATTTTAATTTCAAATTGGCAACTAATCAGCCCACTAGACTGTCTAGTAACACATGCATTGACCTTTTTGCGCATAATCTGAGTGGGAAATGTAAATGTGATGTGATAGATTTGGCTCTTTCTGACCACACCTGTCAGATACTCAGGGTTCCAATCAAAAGAGTGTGTGTACTGAAGCATTGGTATATTAAGCGCCGTGACTATAATCTAGTTAACATGAATAAATTTAGGGAATGTTTGCAAAGTGTTTCTTTTTTGGAAATATATCAGGTTGATGACCCGAACACAGCCTTTAATATATTTTTGGAGACATTTACTCTTCTATACAACTTATGTTTTCCCTTTAAGCGTATTACTATAAGATTACACAAAAGACCACTATGGGTCTCCCGAGGTATCAAAACATGCAGTAAAAAAAAGAGAGCTCTCCTGTGGCGTTATAAACTGCACCACAATGATCAAGACAAAATAGCCTTTAAAAAGTACTCGGCAGTTTATAATAAAATAATTAAATTAACTCAACGTGCTCAGAATAACTACAAGATCAAATCATCATCTAACAAGTCTAAAACTACGTGGGAAATAATTAACGAAACTAAATTGAATATACCCAATAATAATTTAATCCGTAGCATTAAAATCGGAGATAAAATAGTGACACATCCACCTGATATAGCGACCGCATTTAACGACTTCTTTGTTGATAAAATAAAACCTATAACAAATTGCGGCATAAAAGTAACTTCAAATATAGAAAAGAATAGTAATTCGATGTTTATGGCACCAAGCAATGAAAATGACATTAAAGCTATAATTAAAACTTTGAAAAATTCTGGCAGTGTAGGTAATGATGGCATCTCTACTAAAGTAATTAAACATGTATCTAACTGCATTAGTGAACATTTGAGCCATATTCTCAATCTATGCATATCGCATGGTACTTATCCTGACAATCTAAAAACAGCTGTAATTAAACCATTGTTTAAAAAAAATGACAAACAATGCATGGAGTCTTATAGACCCATTGCGCTTGTGCCAGTAATATCGAAGATATTTGAAAAATATATTTATAATCAAATATTTAAATATTTAGATAAAATAAACATATTAACCGACGAACAGAAAGGCTTCCGTAAAAATAAAACCATCAATATGGCAATATATGACTTTTTGAACAATGTCATTACGAATGTTGACAAAAGAATACCTGTTTGTTCAGTTTATTGTGACATGACTCAGGCGTTTGACTATGTCGATCACAATATCTTGCTCAATAAACTGGATGCGTACGGTATTAGAGGAAATATCCTCAGTTTAATAAGTTCATTTTTGCGGAACAGGAAACAGTACGTTGAAGTTACCGATATAGATCCCAAAACTAAATGCCAACGAACCTATAGGTCTAATTATCGCACAGTTGCTTATGGTGTACCCCAGGGCAGCGTCTTAGGGCCCCCGCTGTTTATACTATACATAAACGATCTGCCAAAAGTAACAAGTCACCCTATGTCACTGTTTGCTGATGACAGCACTGTGACCATTAAGAATACTGATGATCAAAACCACAATGAAGCTGTCTCTCAGACAATAACCTCCATAGTGAAATGGTTAGATAATAATAATCTAAAAATAAATGTTGATAAGACGAAATTAATGATGTTTAGCCAGCGTGCGAGTACCAATATGACAGTATGCTATAATAATAAACTTATAACACAAGTAGATACATCCAAATTCCTGGGGCTAACGATCGATAGAAAATTGGACTGGAAAGCACACACGGAGGAGCTAACTAAACGAATTAGCAAATCTGCCTATGCCCTGTTTAAACTGACACCAGTGATTAATGTGGATGCTTTAGTCACAGCATATCATGGTTTAGTGAGTTCGGTATTGAGGTATGGTGTCATTTTCTGGGGTAACTCAACCAACAGGGAAATGGTCTTTATGGCACAAAAAAGGTGCATTAGGTCAATGTTCAGACTCCACAGATTGGACTCTTGTAAGCCATTGTTTGTCACATACAAATTATTGACTTTTCCTTGCCTATATATTTTTGAGGTAGCTGTATTTGTTAAGACCAATCCAGACCTGTTTACCAGAATATCATTTTATCACGAACGAGCTCGACCACAGAACAATAATTTGTGCGTAAAAAGGTCCCACACAGCATTGATGCAAAAAAGTGTTTTTTGCATGGCACCAATTATATACAACCACATACCAATTTCAATTAAAGAGTTAAACATAAACTTATTTAAGAAAAGGCTTAAATCGTTACTGTTGTGTAAAGCATATTACAGCATTTCGGAATTTTTGACAGACAAAATGTGATGAATGTGTTGTTCTCTATAGTTTTTAATCATTGACCTGGTATGTTGTTATCAATAAGCTAATTCTCTCTTTTTTTTTTTTACCATTGAACGTGACATTTTTGTATTATTTGAATTTTTTCGTAATTGATATTTTTATTATTATTTTTTTATTGACATTCTTTTATACTATTTGCTTTTGACATTTTGTACTATATATACATTTTTGTTTTTTTGTGTTTTTTGCTTATAATAATTTTTCTTAATTGACATTTTTATATTTTTTTTTTTATAGACATTTTTTTTTTATATTTTTCCTTTTGACATTTTGTAATATTTTTTATTTGTGCTTTTTGCTTATTATTATTTTTTAAGAACCTATTGCGAACCATTCATGTAATTATTATATCAAGTTATCCATATATATTTGTACGCCTTCAGGCATAACATAGCGCGCTTTAATTTTTTATAACAACTATTTTTTTTTTTTGTACCTATGTTAACAAATGATTAAATGAATTATGAATTATGAATTAGTTGAGTATTTAAGTAACATGTAGCGAGATTGCAAATAAATTCCTGTTTAGATAACATTTTAAGACAATTTTTCAATTGCATGTAAACTCCTTGCTTGAACTTGCATGACTTGTGTGCTGTGCCATAAATTAAAAAAAATATTACTTACCGCCCTAGGGTTTCATCACAAAAAGAAAGCCCGAGGGTTATATATGGGGCATTACGGCCAAGTTAACCTGTATGTTTAGATACTTTTTACGTGCAAGTGTGATGAAACAATTTTTAATTTCGTAGACTAAACTGACTGGAGGGTTGTCACTTTATCGTTACATAAAAATAGTGTCGTATCCTGACTATCCTGAGTGAGCGAAAGTTGATCGAAAATCGAAGTAGATCGAAAATGGAACTATTTCTCGGCAAAGAAAATACATTTTCACACCACCTGCTCGAAAATGTCAAATTATATGTCAAGCAACCTTAACCTAAAGTGAGTCATTAGTGGCCGGGGGCACAGCCGGTCAACAATGTTGTACTGGATTTCATTATGACCC
Organism: Orthosia cruda; assembly: GCA_964057195.1. NCBI lineage: Eukaryota > Metazoa > Arthropoda > Insecta > Lepidoptera > Noctuidae > Orthosia > Orthosia cruda. The sequence goes on along the minus strand of OZ059841.1, from coordinate 6,086,125 downwards.
GCTGGTCAATAATGTGATTTGAATTTGGAATCTCACATGCTCAGCTAAATTGGCAGTATAATACTAACAAACACCCTTTGGTGCCAGAAAGAGGAAAGCTATTCTCGATACCCTTACTACACGTGGATGATATTCTCGATTTCCTACAAAATCATAACGACTGCTTCTTCATATCGTTGCCATGTTTTCGAAGACATAATATTGTAAGAATAATTAGATAACTACGGGATAGACTAGGGCAACCTTAAGGCGAATCAATTGACGTAAGTATAATGAAAATCGGCCAACGCGTTTGTTCTCTAGAATGCCACATAGTAACAAACATACATACATACATATACTGATAAACACATTCCCCTCCGTCTGCAGACGGGTTAAAAAAAACATACATACAACAGTCTATCACAAAACTTCCCCCTTTTTGGGCAGTCGGATAAAAATACTAAATTATAACAGATACACACTTTATACTTTTTTTATAAAGCCCGGTCACGGGAGTGAAGCGGCAGGAAGAAGCAAGTTCTGTTTCATCATCATCATCATTTCAGCCGAAAGACGTCCACTGCTGGACATAGGCCTCCCCCAGGCGTCGCCACATTGACCGAACCCGTGCGTCTCGCATCCAGCGCCTTTCCGCAACCTTAACCAGGTCATCAGTCCATCTCGTGGGAGGCTTTCCAGCGTATCGTCTAGCAGTAAAAGCAGTAAAAATCATACGTTTGTTTACGTATATATCCAGCATTTTCATCAAAATGTTCTTAACTTCCTCATGGTGAACAATAAATTAAAATTCAAATCTCCAGCTTCGAATTACTATTAAGCAAAGATAACACCGGGTTTATCTTAACCGGCTCGTAAAATCCGGTTTGATCCGGATTTAAAACCACCATTTTGTTAGAGCCGGGGTTTGGTGGGACATGTTTGAAAGGAGCGGTGAAGTTATGAAAGTTTTGTTTGTGACTCTACTGCTGAAATATTGGTGTCCTGTATAGGGATTTTCTTATGGAAGGTTTAATAATTTGTAGGAATATTAATTCGGGAAGAAGAAGGCGTTATCTTTAGAGAAAGATGCTTTCTTCAACATAGTAGTTATTCGTTTACTTAACTTCTTCATCTTTCAATACAAGGGAGCAGTGGTGGCCCAGTGGTAACGGCCGCGACTTCCAAGTTGTAGATCGTGGGTTCGAACCCAGGCAGGCGCATTAGTTTGTGTAAATTATTTCACTACCACTGGTCTCAAAACGGCGAAGGAAAACATCGTGAGGATGCAAAAGAGGAAACAAAAATTCGAAGACATGTGACATCCACCAACCTCACTGGGCCCGCGTGGTGGATTACGGTCCATTCCCTCGCTTGCACGCACAACGGACCAAATGGGAGTCTAGGACGGAAAAGGGGGTCCATCTATCCTATCCTATCCTTCATTATTAGCAAATGATTTTCTTGATCTTTTTTAATAAAGAATAAGAATAATTTCTTAAAAAGTAAGTACGTTCACAAAAATGTACATTAGGTGCAGTAATATTATTTCTAAAACAATGGTGTAAATAGTGGTTATATGTAAACTATAATTAAATAGCTATTTATGCAACTGTTACGTTATGGACGGTATTTTAATACGAGTGCCATTTTTCGGTACAAGCGTAGCGCGTACCGAAATAGGTGGGCACGAATTATTAAAAGACCAATAACGTACAGTTGCATACAAGATTTTATCTACGAAGAAGGGAATAAAACACAAAAGACAAATAAGTATTTTAGGAAGTGGGTTTGAGTATTTCATTTCTCATATACAAATCTTGCTTTTTCTGGTAGTAAGATATTTGTAGCCGCAACTGATATATATGGTGGTGTATTTTTAATATCACTTGATGTTGAATTCATTTTTAATAAAATTTAGAATACAATTTCACTCAGAAATTTTTGCCCACTTCCACTTTTTATTTTATTTTTTTATTTAGTCTTTATTAGGTATAAAGCAAAGATCTTGTAGCCGCAACAGCCAAATAGTATACGATACTTTTGTTCTAAACTTGTTCCATTTTTAAAAACATCATTTACATTGTCTCGATTTCGAAGTAATACTATAGGTATATGTTATATAGGCTGTATGTTCAGAATGTCTTTGCTTGTGTTTTAGAATTTATGACGATTCGCATAATGCAACCCGATGTCGTTATGGGTATCATAATGAAACCGCTGTCAATTTTATAATTCGAATATAACGAAACCGAAGTAGATAAATATTTTATTACTACTGCAAGATTTTATACAAGAATTTCTGTTTTTGGTAGGGACCTGCCTGATATAGGTTCTTTCAAACCAAAGGTTTATAAACTGCATTTTTTGATATGAGGTGAAACAAGTTGGATCACCATTGTGTGTCAGAAAATGAGTTTAAAATTTTCCTATGAGCGTAGAAACAGAACATAACGTGCTACGATTTAGATAATTTTATTTTGGGTAAGATTTTTATTTATTAAACTTTACTAAAATATTCTTTGTAATTATAATATTAAATCAATCAAAGGACATGGCTATACAAATGCCCTTAGCATGTATAGAAATTTCTCACTAACTTGTAACATTCAAATATTCATTAATGAATTATTACGGTTTTATTATTCTTCTAAAACTGTCATGAAAAAATCAAATAATTAAAAGTTTTTTCTTGTTTTTGTTTGACAAGAAGAACTTGTAGTCAATAAAACTACTTTTAATTACAAAAATTGTAGTCAATAAACCTACTTTTAAAAACATTTGCGTAAGCCGAAATGAACTGTTAATTAATTTCGACTTTCTTTCAGTTAATTCATTATTATTAATTTATGTACCTATCGAAATACATCTCAAAACGTTGATTTCTTTAATTGCATTTATCTGATTTCTAGAAATTATTGGCAATATCTGTAAAGAAACGGCACTTAAATAGTACTGTCACTAAAAAGTTACATTCGATTCTTCTCGATCAAGTGTATTGATTCGCTTAGAACCAAATTAAAAAAGCATGTTGGGGGTGTCATGGGCACTCGCTTTGAACGATGTTCCTTTTGCCGGATACTATGTATTTATACAGAGCCAACTAGTATGTCTTAATTTTCAATTGCGTATTGATTCATCATGAACCTTTAAATGACAGCCCTTTCCAAGGCACGAAGGAAACTCAATAAGTAAAGACGGTCACCCATCCACGGAATGACCTCAACAAGCGTTATTTAACCTTGAAGATCGACCTGTGCAGCTGTTATTATTTAGCCACAAGCTCCTCTAAACGCCTTGCTAAAGTATCATAGCAAAATCTTATTCTTTTACTAGTTTGTATACCTATTGGTGTAGGAGTTTCTAAGATTTTATTTTCAGGATTGTGACGATATAAAAAGTACTTGAAACATTTTTCATGCGAAATATTAATATTCAACTATTCGGCATTACATATGACTAGTTAAAATGTTTATACATTGCTAGGGCAATCGTCCATACTTTATTTAGCCATGTCCTTTATAAATATTAAATTTAATTTAATTAATTATCTAATTATTTTAGTAATAAATTAAATTGCGAATAAATAATTTATATACATATTGTGACCAGCCAGGAAGGAACCCTGACACCTGAGATACAGGACATATCCTAGTTTGGACATATCTAAGTTTCTATCTTTTTGCATGTACTTATTTATATGTTTGCATGTAGCCTAATCATTGTATTTCTTCTTGTCAATTCTCTCATTGTGTATTATGCTTTGAATTAATAAATTATTATTATGATTTATTACGATTCACTACGAAAAGCACGCCCTGAAGTTTTATCCACTAGACCACTTGTTATTATTATTACGATACGTAAACTGAAGATAGAAAGGTGTAAAAATAATCCTGATATCAAATAGCAACAACATCAAAGGAAGTGCTATCTTGAGAGAATCGCAACAGATATTGACTGCACTTCAAATAAAGTCCCTTGGGATATTACGGAGACGAATATCTTCTCACTTCCATGGAATATAAAAATATGCCATCATTTGTTGGGAAGGACGTGAAATCAGAAAGATGTATAAATTTATGTAGGTTTTGTAAAAAAAAACAGCTTAGCCAAGACTGTTAGGATTTGTTTTTGTTTTACTTGTATTAGGCATGACTGTTAGCAAATTATATTTTTTGTTTACTTATAAATAAATGTTAGCATGTTTGTGTAATGACATAATTAAGTGAGATGTGAAAATGGTAGTAATTTTACCGATTTATTCCGTTCTAATACCAACAACTAATACCATTGGTATTTTTTTCAACACACATTTATTTTCTAATAGCACTTCGCCCGCGATTTTTCGTTCGCGTGATCCGTATTTTATTCTACTGATAAGTTTTTAGTTTCATCCCCTTAAAGATTGAATTTCCTAAAAATCCTTCTTAGTGCTTCATATCATCATAAAATAAGCCCTGTACAGTAAAATTCTTCAAAAATCTATAACACCCCCTAAATCGTCTGTTAGGAGTAGTTTTGAAAAACTAATAATGAAAACCTTTACTTTTTACTTGGGTTAGTATTTATGCCAAGATTCAAATATGTAAGCATAACAAATTTCCACCTTTTCACCTCCTTAGGGGTAGAATTTCTAAAAACCAAATACATGAATTATTTTTATCATCCAAGAGTTCAGTTGTCCAACTTCCAAACTGTAGAATTTTTATACAAACTTTCAACCCCCTATTTTATTACCTTATGGGTAGAATTTCCAAAAACTAATAATTACATGAATTAATTTTATCAACCAAGAGGGTAAATCTAAAATTGTATGTTTCCAATTTACAAACTGTAAAAATTTCATACATACTTTCAACCCTTCTTACCCCCTTAGGAGTGGAATTTCCAAAAATCCTTTCTTAGTGCGCACTTGCGTCACTTGAGAAACCTCCCCGCCAAATTTCATCTTTATACGTCAAGTGGTTTTCGATATTTCGTGAAAGGTGGGTGAGTGACCTATCGCTTTTATTTAGTTTCTATTCCGAACGGATACCATTGTTTAAGCTAGTACCAAAACAAGTACAAAGATATAAAGTACAGTCAGTATAAACGATTGATTATTAAAGATTATTATTTTGTTTTTTTTTTAGATATTTTAACAGATAGCGTTTTTGTAATGATATTAAGAATTTATGATATATCAAGTAGAAATTCGCCATTGGTGGTACCCTATACCAAAACTAAAAAGACTAATATATAAAACCTTATAACATAAAATTTGAACCGACTTCCGAAAGAAAGTTATTTATCGCTTTGTAGTGTTTTGTTTGTGAAGTCGTTTTTTTTTTGTAAAAAAGATTTTTAAACACACAGTGAAAATTTTCAAACAAAATTATTCTCTACAACTACCGATTCTAACTACAAAATAGTTTCAATTTTCCTCACAAACCCGCAGGCGATTCTATCGTATAAAACTTTCACGTATTCCCCGTATTCCTGTACTGACAGTCAAGAGGCCTGCCTACCCCGCCGGCTACGAAAGAATACGTTACGCGCTTTGGCACTGATCGTTTTTGGAATAAAAACGTTTAATGGCAAGTGTGAAAGATGAAGTTCGAATGGGTTCTGCATAATAAAAACAGCTTGAATTGCAACTGCAGTGCATGAAGGATGTCACTACCTTCTGCCAACAGCTTCGCTCGCATAAAAGTTATCGCTAGGGAACATACTCCCGGGAAAAAAATTTATCCTGATGTCATAATCAACAAGGACATGGTAAAATTAACTAATTAAACAGACAAAAAGCGTTATTCTCGCGTATATAACAATAGCATAGTTTTTTTTTTTTTTATAGTTGTGAGTTATTCTTAAAATTCTGCCAAAAACTCGTCTTTTTAAACATTTTACATGTTTGGGAAAAATCCTTCTTTTTTTAAATTAGGTTATTTGTCATAAAATATTTATTTATTTCGTCAGTTAGATAACCTAAAAATATTGGACACGTAATTTTCCTTTTGTCACGTAAACAAAAAATTACGACGATACAGTGCGATGAAATATCGTGTGACGTCACGCCGTTAGTACACTTTATAATGACAAAGTGACGTCACAAGCCCCCAATACTGCGCTTTATCTTTGTCAATTTTGATTTATTTGATAAAGGAAAAAAATACCGGTCTAATATTATTTGATAATCTCGCTGACGGACTATAGATAATTATCATTTGTTTACCCAGGAAACATCGCGATTGTCGTATTGCGATTTAGTCTCGATCTGTTAAAAGTACATCTAATTTAACTATAATTTTTACTTTGAAAAAGAAAAATGTTTATTTGATACAAAAAGGTACAAAATGTGCGATTATGCCTAAGAATGTGTTTCCCAAACAGGGTGCTAATTAGAACCGGTGAAATGCAACGACCAATTCACAGCACAGTTCGTTATAATTACGGGATTCGTAGAACCATATCGGATTTCGGAGTTCGGGTAATCAGCGCTGAAATCACAACATATATCTAGTGTACAGCTCATTTACATCATCATCATCAGCTTTTTAATGTTCGCATGCTGGTACACACACAGGCTCCCTTTCTGTGAGAGAGGGAATAGGCCTTAATCCACCACGCGGGCCCAGTGCGGGTTGGTGGATGTCAGATGTCGTCGAATTTTTGGTTCTAGGACATACGGATACACCGGTATCCACACAATGTTTTCCTTCACCTTTCATTTAATTATTGAGCACTAAATAGTACCAGGCTCTTTGCAAGAGCTTGGCTGCCTGATTGCTAAACATTATATGAGTACTATTTAGCACGACGAATCATATTGCATCCTAGGGAAGTACTTCATATAGGTGCTGGTATCAAAAGTATTCTGTGAGTTAATTCAGGACGTGGGCAACAGGTATTGCTAAATGCACTACAGGTTTCTCAGACATATTCCTTTCGAAAAAACTCACAACGTAATGTTCCAAATATGAATAAAAAAAATATTGTATAAACACGTTCTTTATATTCGTGGATAGCAAAAATTAAAAAAAAACAAAACCATTACAGTTCAACATTTTCCTTCGATTTTCAAATAACTGTATCATAAAATATTTTTTCATCACACTTGCACGTGAAAAGTATCAAAACATACAGTTTAACCTGGCCGTAATGCCATATAAAACCCTCGGGCTTTCTTTTTGTCATGAAACCCTAGGGCGGTAAGTAATATTTTTTTAATTTATGGCACAGCACACAGGTCTCGCAAGTTCAAGCAAGGAGTTTACACGCAATTGAAAAAATTGTCTTAAAATGTTATCTAAACAGGAATTTCTTTGCAATGTTCTTAATAATCGATTTTAATAGTTATAGTATGAAGACGTCGCAATTATTTAATTCTTTTTACACTCCGTCATTTTTTTTACGTCTGTATACCTACGTAAGTATTTGCCCTTAAAGTTTCTGAACGAAACACTGTATAATCTGTGGTGTGGGCAAAAAATCGCCAACCGCTTAGAAAAAAGTTCACGTATTTCGTAATAACAGCTGTGCTGACTTGTGTATTAAAGCTATAATTCATAATTATTACTCGCAAATGTGATGAAAAACATTGTATGTATCACGGGCGGTACGGGAATTACGAACCTCGACTCAGAAAGCCCTCAGTCTTCGACTTCGGGCTTCTACTAGAGTCTCGATCGTAATTCCTTACTTACCGCCCTTAATACACAATGTACTATTATAGCACACTTTTAATTTTTAATTCACTGGCGCGTATGGGCTCATTGACTTAATGTAGAAAAGTAGTTAGTGTCAATGTCCATGGATGCGCGCGCTGCGCAGTCACTCGTAATGAAAATCTAAATAGCCCGCCGTACCACATTTTTTTCCGTTACCATTATTCTTTTATTTCAACTGTATGAGTGAAGATAAAGTAGTATATGCAACGGCATATAATTAGGTATTAAAACACTCGCGTGTTATTATTATCACATTCGGCTTCGCCTCATGTGATAAACCCACGCTCTTGTTTTAATAACCCCTTTATATGACCATTGCATAAACTACTATTAAGTATTTGTGTTCGACATAGGCCCATTTTCCAAGTCAGTTTGAAGGATCTCCATTCGACTCAGTCTCAGTGATAACGAAAAAAAAACCCTGATAAATGACAATAATTAACAAAATATATCCGTCAATTTGATGATTCTAGATGCAGTTGTGTTCTCCAGGACATAATTTCGAATGCCAATCTATCTTATACTTAGTCTTATTAGTACTTAAAAGATACTAGTAAAAATACTTCTAATAATAAAAAATCAATACGAAAAACCGCTGACAAGGTACAACATCGTCAAAACGTCTCGCCATTCTCTGAAACAATCGTTTTACGAATACAGTAGTGTCTGACCAAACCTTCGGCTTCGGAATCAGGCGTCTTCGGCAAAATCATACCATCTTCGGCCCATATGGATCGAAGTTATGGCCGAAGCCGAAGGTATCGCGCAAATGCCGAACTTGAACGAACTTTTTCGAAAGCGCGATGGAAGAGGTAACAGACAGTGGTCATACTCCGTTACATCGGCCAGTCACTTTCATCAGAAATTAGCCATATCAAAAAGTAAACCAGAAAAATTGGCAATCTTGAACTGATACGAAGATGGGTTTATATGGCTTCCTCGAGAATTGGCCAGGTGAATCACAACACTATTAAAAACCTGAACTGATTTTTTATTCTTGAACTTAAAACATCTTGAACAATTTTTTTATTCACAGGGATATTTCACTTTCGTCTTCAGCTTCGGCCAGTAATCGGTCCAACACTACAATACAGTAAGGGAACCCTAAAATAAAAACTGTCGCAGTGCAGTGTGAGTCGGTCAGCGATTCAGATTTTACGATCGAGCCTCCAGCGATGTACCCTTCGTGTTTTTCTTATGTTGGTAGATTTTTCTTCGGATATTTCAGTTTTATTTTTATGTGTAAAATGTGTGAAAGAACTGAGTGTTTTGTTCTTCACAAAATTTATTTTTTACAAGCTTTTATTAACTTGCATTTTATGTATGTTCTGGTCAGATCTTGCAACTGAATTTTAAAGCAGTTATCCTCAACCGACTAAGGTGAAATTTTGCATATACGTTTGATTGGGATGGAATACAATGATGCTAAAAAGTTTATTTAAAAAAAGTTATTTATGAATATTCTATTATATCCAAATGAAATTGATTTGCGGATCCGAAATGTCAGATTGTTGTTAATCCCTAATAATAATTTTGTTCTTTTGAACCGACTTTCCAAAAAGGAGGAGATTCCATGTTCCCCTTCAAATTCTTTTTTTGTTTATGTTCACTGATTTCTCCGTCTTTTGTGGACTGATTTTATTTAATGAGTATGTTCCCAAATTGGCCCCATTTTAATTTGGTGAAGATCTGATGAAGAACTTTGGAGATATACAACAGAACTCTTCAATAAATGACGGCAGATCACTCGGGATTGGTGCAATCGCATGTCTGTTTATTGTTTATACCATATCATAACATAAAATCACGCCAGTACGCTCGAAAGGGCTACGCAGATGTGTACAGTTCACTTTGGTACACTCTCATTTTACCGGCTATGTTCAAGTATCATGATATTCGGATAATCTATCCTGGCATATAGGTACCCTACTAAAGAACTTGCCAAAAAAAATGAAAAAAAAATATACATAAAAATACTACCCACTTCCAAATAAAACCAAAACAAAGTGAAAAATAACTTTCTTTTTGGAAGTCAGAGTCTATGACCTAAAAAATGTGTACCTACCAAGGACACCGACTTCCAAAAAGAAAATTATTTAGCCATGGATAATTATGTAAAGAGTCCGACCTCGACAACTAACGTTACTATTACGAAGCTACGAGCTTCTATGGTAGGTTTAAATCTAGTCTAAGATCCTTAATCTTAAACTTTTAAACCTCCCCGACACTTTAAGCTAGAGTTCTACAAAACAGAAAAAAAACACATGCTCTATTAAAACTTCTTGCTTCATCCTGTCCTTTAGAAAAAAGTTAACTTTACCAACAAATGTATCTCGCACAGCAAAACAGTACGTTTTCCCTTAATTACTGCTTTAATGAATAACACGGTACCGTATCAGCGATTTTAAAATTAAATTATCTCGATGCGAAATTTTTAATATCTACCGCGCGATCGTGCGGGGAAAGATTAAAAAGTTAATGAACGGTAGGTACGTGGGTGAATGTCGAACTCATTGGTAGGTACCGTGTGTTGCGGTGTGGCAGTGGGGGTGCCATTTTGTTTAATGGCTTCAGTGGGGTGGTGCAATTTAGATGAGTATTTCAATTGATTTATTTCTGGTTTGTGCCATTGGTATCTTTCTTCTTCTAGGTAGGTAATTATTTAGCTTAATTGAAATAGAATATTAAGTTAGATTGGAATAGGTATGAGTCTATTTATCTAAACATGAGCTGAGGAAGTAACACAGATTGAATAATATCTCCTCGATAGTGATGTAATAATACCGAGATTAATAATGAGGAAGTATTTTTTAAACTTGAATCTTTTTTTAAACTAAATTCATTGGTAACCAACAAATACTAAAAACAGAATAAAATAAATATTTAAGTGGGGCTCCCATACAACAAACGTGATTTCTTTGTCGTTTTTTGCGGTCGGTGAACATACGTTAAATAAACAAAACTTAATTAAAAAAATCAAAAAACCCTAAAAAGACGTGTACAAGAAGAAAATTATGCTGTGCAGTCGGAGGATACATATTCGCGATCTGCTATATGAGTGTTATACATTTTTGAAATCATCTCTTAAAACCCTGTATTTTGATACCCCACCAGACGGGTATGGTAGAAGAAAAAAACAATTGGGCCCCCACAATATGGCGCCCATTTTACTAATATCCAATTTTAATGTAGCCAGTGACACTCACTAGGTTAAGAAGAATCGATTGACGTAAGTATCATGAACATCGGCCAACGATTTTGGACTCCAGAACGCCACATGGTCAGGAAAAAACATACATACATACATAGACTGATAAACACATTACCCTCCTTCGGAAGTCGGGTAAAGAAAACATACATAACATAGAACATTCTCGTTTTTGGGAAGTCAGTTAAAAATACTAAATTATAACAGAAACGCACTTTATACTTTTCTCCCGGTCACGGGAGTGAAGCCGCAGGAAGAAACAAGTTTTGTACATAAGCAGTCTATGAGACAAGACTGGAAGTCGTAAAAAACCATACGTTTACGAGTAAATACTGCCTTTTAACCAAAATCTTTATACCCCTAATCTCATGGTGAACAATAAATTAAAATTCAAATCTCCAGCTTCGAATTACTATTAAGCAAAGATAACACCGGGTTTATCTTAACCGGCTCGTAAAATCCGGTTTGATCCGGATTTAGAACCACCATTTTGTTAGAGCCGGGGTTTGGAGGAACATGTTTGAAATGAAGGGTGCAGTTATGAAAGTTTTGTTTGTGATTCTGCTGGTGAAATATTGGTGTCCTGGATATGGATTTTCCGTAAAGAAGGTTTAATAATGTGTGCGAAAATTAACTCGGAAAGAGGAGGAGACGTTATCTTTAGAGAAAGATGTTTTCTTCAACATATTAATTATTCGTTTACTTAAATTCTTCATATTTCAGTATTAGGGAGCGGTGGTGGCCCAGTGGTAACGGCCGCGACATACAAGTTGTAATTTGTGGGTTCGAACCCAGGCAGGCACTTTACTTTATGTGAATTATTTCATCACCACTGCTCTCAAAACGGTGAAGGAATACATCGTAAGGATGATCGTGTCTTAGAAACAATAATTCGAAGACATGTGACATCCAGCAACCCGCACTGGGCTCGCGTGGTGGATTACGGCCCATTCCCTCTCAAAGAGGAGGCCTGCACGCACAACAGGAAAAGGGGTCCATCTATACTATACTTCAGTATATGCCATTGATTTTTCTTGAATAAAATATTAATATAGGTTTTCAAACGATACTTTTTGATTATAATTTAAAGAAAATATTGCAAATAAAAATTAAGTAATAAATTATTATTTGCCTGGTGGGATCTACCATCAGTTGGATCACCATTGTGTGTCGAAAAATGAGTTTAAGATTTTTCTATGAGCGTAGGAACAGAACATAACGTGTTACGATTTTGATATTTTTATTTAGGTACAATTAATTACGACTTTTCTGCCAGCGGCTTCGCCCGCGTGAAAATCCAAAATTATCCCGAGGGATCATATTCCCGGGGTAAAAAGTGTGCAATTCCTGACTATAATCTATTTCTGTGCCAATTTTCATCTAGATCCATCCAGCCGTTTGAGCGTGAAGAAGTAACAGACATACAAACACACACTCACAAACTTTCGCCTTTATAATATTAGTATAATTATATTGTATATAGTAAAGCCTACGCCCTGAAGTCTTATCCACTGAACCACTTATTATTATTATTACGATAGGTAAGATATTAAGGTAAGGTATCTGTAAAAAGGTGTTATATCTCGTTTTCTCTGCAAAAATAATCATGGTATCAAATAGCAACAACATCAAAGGAAGTGCTACCTTGAGAGAATCGCGACAGATATTGACTGCACTTCAAATAAAGTCCCTTGGGATATTACGGAAACGAATACCTTCTCACTCCCATGGAATATAAAAATATGCCATAATTTGTCGGGAAGGACGTGAAATTAGAAAGACGTGAAATTTTGTGTCGGTTTTGTAAAAAACTGCTTAGGCATGACTGTTAGCAATTTATATTTTTTATTTACTTATAAATAAATGTAAGCAAGTTTGTGCAATGACATAATTAGGTGAGATATGAAAATGATAGTCCTTTTACCGATTTATTCCGTTCTAATACCAACAACTAATACCACTGGTATTTTTTATTTACTTATAAATAAATGTTAGCAAGTTTGTGCAATGACATAATTAGGTGAGATATGAAAATGATAGTCATTTTACCGATTTATTCCGTTCTAATACCAACAACTAATACCACTGGTATTTTTTATTTACTTATAAATAAATGTTAGCAAGTTTGTGCAATGACATAATTAGGTGAGATATGAAAATGATAGTCATTTTACCGATTTATTCCGTTCTAATACCAACAACTAATACCACTGGTATTTTTTATTTACTTATAAATAAATGTTAGCAAGTTTGTGCAATGACATAATTAGGTGAGATATGAAAATGATAGTCATTTTACCGATTTATTCCGTTCTAATACCAACAACTAATACCACTGGTATTTTTTATTTACTTATAAATAAATGTTAGCAAGTTTGTGCAATGACATAATTAGGTGAGATATGAAAATGATAGTCATTTTACCGATTTATTCCGTTCTAATACCAACAACTAATACCACTGGTATTTTTTATTTACTTATAAATAAATGTTAGCAAGTTTGTGCAATGACATAATTAGGTGAGATATGAAAATGATAGTCATTTTACCGATTTATTCCGTTCTAATACCAACAACTAATACCACTGGTATTTTTTATTTACTTATAAATAAATGTTAGCAAGTTTGTGCAATGACATAATTAGGTGAGATATGAAAATGATAGTCATTTTACCGATTTATTCCGTTCTAATACCAACAACTAATACCACTGGTATTTTTTATTTACTTATAAATAAATGTTAGCAAGTTTGTGCAATGACATAATTAGGTGAGATATGAAAATGATAGTAATTTTACCGATTTATTCCGTTCTAATACCAACAACTAATACCACTGGTATTTTTTATTTACTTATAAATAAATGTTAGCAAGTTTGTGCAATGACATAATTAGGTGAGATATGAAAATGATAGTCATTTTACCGATTTATTCCGTTCTAATACCAACAACTAATACCACTGGTATTTTTTATTTACTTATAAATAAATGTTAGCAAGTTTGTGCAATGACATAATTAGGTGAGATATGAAAATGATAGTCATTTTACCGATTTATCCCGTTCTAATACCAACAACTAATACCACTGGAATTTGTTTCAACTGACATTTATTTTCTACTGGCACTTCACCCGTGACTTTGTTCGCATGATCCGTATTTTATCTTACAGATGACTTTTTAGTGCACCCCGTTAAGGCGCTACCCCGAGTAAAACGCCGCGCCAGCCATTTTTCGTGCATTTTTGAGGAGCTATCCACTCGTTATTTAAAAAGAAATGTCAACTAATAAAAATACATTAAATTTCTAAATATTATTGATTCCAAAGTGGTAGATTTCATTTTTTTTAATGAAGTATATGTTTCACTAATCTGCTTCAAACAATACAACTGAGAAATAATAATTTAAAGCATGCATCTCCTCTTAAAGTGTTCATTAATTAATGTTTGTACTAACACTAATGGATAGACAATTACATAACGAACATATTGTAAGTTTGTTTTTTCAAAAGACCAAAATTCGATTTTATAAAGATTTTATTCTAAAATCTGGGCGTAACTCATGCGCCACCAGTGTGCCGCTAGGGCACTAGGAATGTACACGACGGTGTTTTGGTCAGGGTGCGGCCTTAAACGTTGAATTTCCAAACACCCCTATAGTGCTCCCATACATCATAAAAGAAGTCCAGTAAAGTAAAAACCTTCAAAATCTTTAACACGCCAACGTCTTTTAATCGGCTTTTAGGAGTAGTTTTGAAAAACTAATAATGAAAACCTTTACCATTTACATAGGTTAGTATTTATGCCAAGTTTCAAATATGTAAGCTTAAGAAATTTTCACCTTTTCATCTCCTTAGTAGAATTTCTAAAAACTATATACATGAATTATTTTTATCATCCAACAGAGAATAAATCTAAAAGTTCAGGTGTCCAACTTCCAAACTGTAGAAATTTATACAAACTTTCAACCCCCTATTTTATTTCCTTAGGGGTAGAATTTCATAAAACCAATAATTACATGAATTATTTTTATCAACCATGAGCGTAAATCAAAAAAAAAACTTTTTGCAAAAAAATGCTTACCCCTTAAGAGTGAACTGGCGTGATGTTATGTTATGAAATGTTATAAACAACAAACAGACATGCGATTGCAGCAATCCCGAGAGATTTGCCGTTATTTATTGAAGAGTTCTGTTGTATATCTCCGAAGTTCTTCATCAGATCTTCACCAAATTAAAATGGGACCAATTTCGGAACATACTTTTTCAAACAAATAAAGAATTTTCAAAATCGGTTCACAGTTGACGGAGTAATCGGTGAACATACACAAAAAAAAAACAAACTTGAAGTCGAACATAGAACCTCCTCCTTTTTGGGAAGTCGGTTAAAAATGGTTGGGTCCAATTTACAAACTGTATAAATTGCATACAAACTTTCAACACCCCGTTTACCCCCTTAAGGGTGTCATTTCCAAAAATCCTTTCTTAGTGGGCAATTGCGTCACTTGAGAAACCTCCCCGCCAAATTTCATCTTTATACGTCAAGCGGTTTTCGATATTTATGTGAGTGAGAGACTTTCGCTTTTATTTATTTTCTATTCCGAACGGATACCATTGTTTAAACTAATACCAAAATAAGTTCAAAGATATATAGTACAGTCAGTATAAACGCTTGATTATTAAAGATTATTATTTTGTTTTTAGGGTTCCGTACCTCAAAAGGAAAATCAGAAACCTTATAGGATCACTTTGTTGTCAGTCCGTCCGTCTGTCTGTCTGTCTGTCAAGACCATTTTTCTCAGGAATGCGTAGAGGTATCAAGCTGAAATTCATATCAAATACTCAGGTCTACTGTCCCTTAAAGCTGTAAAAAAATCAAACTTCAAAGCTAACGCAATCAAAAGATACAGCTGTTTATGCGGCAAGGGAATCAAAACCTATAACAGGGTACTTCCCGTGAACTCAGAATCTTGAAATTTTGTAGTAAGCAACGTTTTCACAAATAAAGGAATAATTGCAAAAACCGTAAATTTTTATTTACATCATATAAAAAAAATATTCTTAATAATTTTAAACTTCCTACCCCTTTCCTCATGAATGCGTAGAGGTATTAAATTGAAATTCATATCAAATACTCCGTCTATAATACCTTTAAGCTGAGATTTGTACTGAACCCTCGGTGTGCTAGTCCGACTTCCACTTTACCGGTTAATTTACTTTATTTTATTATAGTTTATAATGTATTTTGAAGAACAGATAAGAATGACAGCTTAATTGTGCAGTAGCGGTTTTGTTATGATATATAGAATTCATCAAGATAGAAAGACATCATATCAAGTAGAAATTCGCCATTGGTAGTCCCCTATACCAAAACTAAAAAGACTAAAATAAAAAACCTTTTACCAAAAAAAATTTACCGACTTCCGAAAAAAAAAGGTATTTAATGCTTTGTAGTGTTTTGTTATGGAATTAGGTTATTTTTTTTTGTTAAAAAGTTTTTAATCAAAACTACTCTCTACAACAACCGATTCTCACACAGAAATAATTTCAGTTTCCCTCACAAACCCGCAGGCGATTCTATCGTATAAAACTATCACGTATACTACGTTCCGTACTGACAGCCAAGAGGCCTGCCTACATCGCTGGGTACGAAGAAATACGTTACACATTTTTAAAGTTTGGCACTGATCGTTTTTGGAATAAAAAAGTTTAATGGCAAGTGTGAAAGGTGAAGTCCGAATGGGTTCTGCATAATAAAAACATAGCTTGAATTGTAAATGCAGTGCATGAAGGATGTCACTACCTTCTGCCAACAGCTTCGCTTGCATAAAAGTTATCGCAAGGTAACTCCAGGGACAAAAATCTTAAGTCATAATCAACAAGGTTATGGTCAAACTAACTAACAGACAAACAGCGTTATTTATGCATATACATATAATAATAGCATAGACTAGTATTGATTTTTATAGTTGTGAGTTATTCTTAAAATTCTGCCAAAAACTCGTCTTTTTAGACATTTTACATGTCTGGAAAATGCCTGTTATTTAAGAATTGTCTTATTCTGAGGGCTTAGTGCGAGCACAAAATAGAAAGTATACAGAAGGACCATTCCCGCCGTTTCGAAAATTGACAGCTAAAGTTGACAGATTCACTAAGGTTGCTACTATATTGATCCCGCATTTAAAAAAGAGTAGGTTGTATAAGTTGCAAACATAAATACATCGATTCATCTAAACATACATCATATCATGCTTACATGCCTTAGAGGGTAGACAGAGCATCAAATATCCATTAAATATCATGACACTACATAGCACTAAGATTGGAAGGTAACAATAGTGTAATAATGATTCCACTAAAAACATTAAAATGTGAAAAGCACCAAGCTCTTCAAAAATATAAATGAGAAAAAAAAACTACATAACGCCCGATTGCTTAGGAAGCGAACTAAAAAAATGTACTTAAACAAGAAGAAAATTATGCTGTGCAGTCGGAGGAAACATATTTGTAAGCTGGATCACTTAAACCATATCATTATGCCAAGTTTCATAGCCTTTCCAATTTCGTCTATGGACTTAAAATTATTGAATAGATATTTTCTTAGATATTGAATTACTAACTGACAAGTTAGTTTTTCAAGATGACAATCTTGAAAAATTTAATGATCTTTATAAATTAAAAATGAATGTAAGAACGAATTTAAAGAATTAATTTAGAGTATATTCGGTCTATAACAATTAATAAAGGTAACCCAGCCAATGCACCCTCGTTACAGTATTTTATGTATGAATGACGTGACAAACGCCCGCACAAAGCACTCGTGACAGCCGCGACTGAGCTCGGTCCAATATTGCCCAATATTCCCTGTAAAATCGCAATGTCAATGTGTGTGTGCAAAATTACACTTTGTTCTTAGTGGGGTCTCTGTCTGCGGCGCGCCGCTTACGTACTTTGTGGTGCGAGTTTTGTCTCACGCTGGAATGCGTTATGATAAACGTCAATTTGTATTGAAACTTGACAAGTGTCGTATGGTGACACTAAGGAGAAACCTCTTTTTTTGTATACATTTTGATGATAAGAGATCGATTAAGTTATCTCGAGTGAGTACGTTAAAAACTCGGAACAAGCACGCTGATTTAGTCTCTATCTGTTAAAAGTACATCTATTTTAACTGTAGTTTTGCCTTTGAAAAAGAAAAATATTTATTTGATACATGTTGGCAACACTACGATCGGTAGCAGCTACGCAGCGCCCCTGCCGGACGAGAGTGGCAGCATACTTGAATCCCTAACCCTTCCCGTCCGACACACGATAACAAAAGGACTCACACGAGCTGCGCGCGTCGATTATTATTTGGAAATTAGTCTGATAACCATCAACTTGTAAATTTTTGTTTTTATTAAAGTACTGTTAATTGTGGCAGGCCTAGTTTACTTCTAATCGACCTGTTCCTTGAAACCTGCCTTCAGTTAGTTATTTAAAATACAAAAAGGTACATCATCATCATCAGCCTTTTAATGTTCCCACTGCTGGGACACAGGCCTCCTATCATAAAGGGAGTCGGCTATAATCCACCACGCGGGCCCAGTGTGGATTGGTAGATGTCACATGTCTTTGAATGTTTGGTTCTAGGATATGCCGGTTTCCTCACGATGTTCTCCTTCACCGTTTTGAGAGCAGTGGTGATGAAATGAATAATAAAAAGGTACAAAAAGACTTAATTTGCCTCACGTTTGAGCGAAACAGGTCTGGTTCATTAAAATGCCAGACAACTACTAGTTGCCTCACACTAGTTAATTTTAATTCTTATAATTACGAGAATTGGCCTTTTGTTTAGTAACTTCGTTATATCAACGACGTGACTTCTACATGCCAACTAGATCAAAGGTAAGGTTACCATGGAATCTATTATCAAAATGAAATGAAAAGCGATTATGCCTACGAATGGGTTCCCCAAACAGGGTGCTAATTAGAACCGGTGAAATGCACCGACCAATTCGCAGCACAGTTTGTAATAATTACGGGATTCGTAGAACCATATCGGATTTAGGAGTTCGGATAATGAGCACTGATACACAAAGTACATAAGCGGCGGCGCGCCGCAGACAGAGAGCCCACTACGAACAAAGTGTCATTTTGAACACACACATTGACATTGCGATTTTACAGGGAATATTGGGCAATAATGGACCGAGCTCAGTCGCGGCTGTCACGAGTGCTTTGTGCGGGCGTTTGTCACGTCATTCTTACATAAAGTACTGTAACGAGGTTGCATTGGCTGGGTTACCTTTATTAATTGTTACAGACCGAATATACTTCAAATTATTTTTTTTAATTCGTTCTTTCATTAATTTTTATGTTTTAAAGATCATTAATTTTTTCAAGATGACAAGTTAGAAATTCAATATCTAGGAAAATAATTGTAAGTCTAACTTGTCATAATAAATTAATAATACGTCTTTTGGGTTTAAGTCAGCCAGCTCACAAATATGTTTCCTCTGACTGTACAGTTTCTTCTTGTTTACGTCTTTTAAGTTCGCTTCTTAAGCAGTCGGGTTTTTAGATTTTATTAACTTTTTTCACATTTATATTTTTGTTGAGCTTGGTTGTTTCACATTTTAATGTTTTTAGTGAGATCATTATTACACCATTTTACGTCTTGTTACCACTCAATCCTCGTCGTATGTGCAGTCGTGACTTTTAATGGATATTTGATGCTTTTTCTACCCTCTAAGGTGATGTACTTTTTGTACCCTCATGTAAGCATGATTTGATGTATGTTTAGACGAATTGATGTATTTATGTTTGTAACTTAAACAACCTACTCTATTTTATAATTTGGAATCAATATAGTAGCAAGTAGCAACCCTAGCGAATCAGTCAAGTTCAGCTGTCAATTTTCAAAACGGCGGGAGTGGCCCTTCTGTATACTTTCTATTTTGTGACTGATATCACAAAATATCTCTAGTTTACAGCTCATTTACGTCATCATCATCAGCATTTTAATGTTCCCACTGCTGGGACACAGGCCTCCTCTCTGTGAGAGGGGGAATGGGCCTTAATCCACCACGCGGGCCCAGTGCGGGTTGGTGGATGTCAAATGTCTTCGAATTTTTGGTTCTAGGACATGTCCACACAATGTTTTCCTTCACCTTTAATTTACGTATTGAGCATTAAGTAGTACCAAGCTCTTTGTGAGAGCTTGGCTGCCTGTTTGCGAAACATTATTTGACTACCATTCAGCACGACGTACCATTTTGTATCTTAGGGCAGTACTTCATATAGGTACCGGTATCAAAAGTATCCTGTGACTTAATTCAGGAAATGGGCAAACTATATGCCTAACTGTAAAACAGTTCTCTCAGAAATATTCCTTTCGAAAACAGTCTAAAAATTATTTAAGTATTTGTGTTCGACGTAGGCGTAGACGAAAATAAAACCCTGATTAATGACAATTAAAATTTAAATTAAAATATTTCCGTCAATTTGATGATTCGAATTGCAGTTGAGTTCTCCAAGAAATGACTTGGAATGTGTACCTACCTACCAAATTATTGTTTCTCAAAAGATACTAGTAAAAATACTTTTAATAATAAAAAATCAATATAAAAACCGCTGAGAAGGTACAACATCGTCAAAACGCCCCGCCATTCTCTGAAACAATCGTTTTATCAATACAATAGTGTCTGACTGAACCTTCGGCTTCGGAATCAGGCGTCTTCGGCAAAATCTTAGCATCTTCGGTCAATATGGGCCGAAGTTATGGTCGCAGACGAAGGTTTTGCGTAAGCACCGAACTTGAACGAACTTTTACGAAAGCGCGAATGCGCGATGGAAGAGGTAACAGACAGGGTTCATTACTCCGTTACACCGGCCAGTCGCCATCATCGTCAGAAATTAGCCATATCAAAAACAAAACTAAAAATATTGGCAATCTTGATCTGATACGAAGATGGGTTATATGGCTTCCTCGAGAATTGGCCAGATGAATCACAACACTATTAAAATCCTGAACTAATTATTTAATTTTTTAACTACAAAAATCTTGAACTTATTTTTATTCATAGGGATATTCGACTTTCGGCTTTGGCTTCGGCCAGAAATCGGTCCAACACTACAATACAGTAAGGGAACCCTAAAATAAAAACTGTCGCAGTGCAGTGTGAGTCGGTCAGCGATTCAGATTTTACGATCGAGCCTCCAGCGATGTACCCTTCGTGTTTTTCTTATGTTGGTAGATTTTCTTCGGATATTTCAGTTTTATTTTTATGTGTAAAATGTATGAAAGAACTCAGTGTTTTGTTCTGTTAAGCATTTATTAACTTGCATTTTATATCAAAATCATCTTTATTTTTCTTCCACAAATAACACTTATCAACTAAAAACTCAAAAACGGAAGAATAATAATAACGATATGCCACATAGTTATTTGCGGGAGACTGGTGCCTGAGCTAAGTCGTAACCTGTATTTCAGGACACCAGAGACAAAATATTAAAAAAATACAAATTATACATACATATTATCATCAAAATCTACTATTATAGCTAGAAAATTCTTAGCAAAAGTAATTTATTTTTATGTTACAAGTGCAAACATTTAATTGGAAGGTTTTATTTCTTATTTATTTATTTTTAGGAACACCAATTTTCAGATTAGATATATTTCTTTTTTTATTATGTGAAGTAAGAGCGGCGGTGTATGTATATGAGAGTTTGTGTTTGTGTGTGTGGTGTTGAGAGAGTGATAAGTTATGTGAATGGGTTCAAAAAGTATGATGTGGTAGGATATATTTACGTTTTTATGACGAGCAGCTCTTCTGTTTTTGTGTAGTCCAACTTTAGTAGCCATTTAGTTAACGTAAGTTTACATTTAGATTTATTGTAATGGAAAAAATCTAATTCTTTATTTAATTTATTATAGAGTTTGGGTCCTCGGAAAGTATAAAATTTTTGGGCAAAGCCAGTTTTACATTTAATGGTGCTACATACGTCGTAATGCCTCCTAGTAGTTAATTTAGAAAGAATAAAAGAGGGTGGATCTGAATGTTGCCGGAGAACAGTAAAGAGGACGTAAAGCTGTCTGACAGTTAAAACCTCAGCTTCCTGATATAGTGTGGTAGTGGGATAGAGTCGTGGTTTAGAAAGGCCAATTTTTAGAATCAGCCTTTGGGCCCTCTCTATTTCCAACATTTTAGTTTTGACGGCACCTCCCCATGTTGTTACACAATATATCAAGATAGATTGAACAAGGGCAATGTATACCATTTTTTGTGTTTTACCACTTGCTACATGTCTGCTGTTTCAAGATATAAATAAGTTTTCGTACTCTTTTAGATAAGTTGTGAATGTGTTCGTCAAAGGACAATCTTTTATCAATTATTACACCCAAGTAACGAATACTTTGTGTTGGCTGTATAGTTGAGCAGCTACATTGATTCAAAGGAGGAAATGAACACTGATGAACATAAATGGGAGGCTTGTCTTGTAAGAAGGTTTCAGCGCTCCTTATTGCAAAAGGTATGTATTTTGTTTCATCTGCGTTAAGTGTGAGCGAGTTTGCAGCGAGCCAGTGGCAGACCGTGTTCAGGCCTTTTTGAGCTAAAGAAGTACGAATGAGTTGCAAGGAGAGGTGTCTTTGTTTACACCGCTGTTAATGAAAGGTGAAATATTCGAAGGAATGCGTTGAGCTAGTACTCTTCCAATTGTAGAAAAGAAGATATTGACATTATTAATAGACGATTGAGGGCTTTGATCTGTATATAGAAGTTTATCAGAAGATTCATGATTTTTATTATAATTTGTCATAGTTTTAATAGAGTCCCACAACAATTTGGAGTTACCTTTAGCCATATTTAGCTGGTTCTGCTCATATTCTCGTTTTATTTTTTTAAGAAGATTGTTGCAATAGTTCCTATATCGTTTATATGTTAAACTTAAAATTTTATTATCTGATTCCTTTTTAGTTTTAATATGCATCCTGTCCCTATTTTTAATGCATCTTAGTAGTTGAACGGTAAGGTTCGTGCTGCTAGCTATTTCGGGTGCTAAATGATAAGTCTGAGCTAAGATTCAGAGTACGTTTATTCCGAAACTTCACGCTAATTAATGCTAATGATGGTAATGAGTGCTACAAGTATGCCGGTCGATCGCGCACTGGCTCGCGTAGCTCACGCTTTCCGCTGGTGCGGCCGCGCGACCTACTTGAGTCAAAACTGCTGATGATGATGTGTTCGATGAGTATCGAACATGCTCCCGAGTGGAGGAAATGGGAAAGATGAGATGAGATGATTACACAATTAAGAGGGTTAGTAACACATAGGTGAACCAGTATTTGTTTATGCTAAATGAAGGTTAATACAATGCTGAATGTTCTTATCCTAAGTGATAGCTAATCTCTATCTAGATCTACCGTAAAGACCGATTGTCTTTTACTGATAGGTGACGTTGATTTGTCTCTTTTGTACCGTAAACTGGACCACCGTTTGGTCCCACAAACACTGGGCCCTTGCTCGGGCACGGGTGATTTACGCGCACTAGCACTAACACTCACACTGCTGGTAGGCGCCGCCCGCGGCGCGGCAGGTTCGCTTGGAGCCTGCGGGTCACGCGCGGGCGCGGGTGAGGCTTGCTTGCCTCGCCACCACAGGAACACCAGGAACGCTACGACGGCGACGACTGCTGCTAGCAATACGTATGATATGGCATAGTGATGTATATCATGCGTAGTTAATGTTCCTTCTTCTAAAGCTGCTTTCTTCATAGCGGCTATCTGATTGCCGAGACTTGTTAGTGTGTTGTTGATCTGTGCATCTTCTGTTGTTGTTTCGAGAAGCGGTAGCGTAATATTGACCAAATGATAGTGCTGTATTGGAGCTATGTTCGCTAATAATAGGTCAGGTTTTAAAGTCAGCTTGTTTTCCTGCTGATATGAATAAAGTGTTATGTCACGGCCCTTAGCTATGCATTCTTTATCGAGTTGAATGAGCCCGGCCTTGCTGACACGGCGCGTTCGGGTTTCATTGTCACATATGATTGTAAATGAATAGGTATCGCATGCGAAATACAAATAAGACGATAGGTCGTGTAATTGTAACCACATATTCTTGCAGGTTTCTTTCTTAGACTGGCAGATACCTATTTGTTCGGTTTGACAGAACTTTTCTTCTAGACCCAGTCGCTTGACTGGACCTCGTAGCTGACAGATATAACTTTCCTCCTGATAGGTGCAGGTTTGAAGATCGTCGTTCTTGACTTCGATATAGGAGTCCCTCATCAGATTAGTTGCTATGTAATCTGTGAGGGGAATAATGCTGATCATGTCCTTTCCCACCTGGAGAGGAACAGGTATTAAGCGGTACAGTTGGAAACTGTCTCTGCTAATGAGTGGCACGGAGATCTCAAACATGAAGTACTCTTTACTCATTCTCGCCTTGATCTTTAGGTGTTTGTAGATTTCATATAAATCGGCCTGGATGTTGTTGATAGGCAAAGTAAGTTCTTTTGATATTTGACCGGAAATGATTTGAAGTTCGTTGCTGAGCTGCTCTGGAGTAAGTAGATGCATGTTAATTTTACTATGATAAATATCCGCTAAGGTGTCGATTAATGTATCTTGGACACGCTTTAAGTTGTGTATCATGTTTGTCGTAGCCATGGCTGCGAGAGTGAATTCTTGTAACATTGATGTACTTTTACCTTGCAATTGTATCTGCTTAGTCGCTTGATCTAAGAGGTTTAGATGTCTATTTATGAGCTTATACTGAGTATCAATAGTCTTCTCAGTTCGTTTCAGAATATTATACTCAGCTTCTACCACTGATGTTTGGTTTTTCCAAAGCTGTAATAGGTGCTTTTCGTTGCTATTTATAATTTCAATATCACGTTGGTATTTATCAGCGAAACTTTGGTCGTGTACTCCAAATAATGTATTGGCTATGGAGCCGACCGCGTTGACAAGGCCGCGTCGGGTTCTTGACCGAGTGCCGAAATGCTGATTTAGCAGCAGCTGATTGTGATATTGGAGCTCGTTGTAATCGTGCTGCACTTGTAATTGGGTCGTAGTATAAGGATTGATTACCGCTAAATTGGGTAATGTGGTTCGATGCTTCGCTGCTGCTCCAAATGCTGATAAAAAATAATAGTGATAAAACGATGTTGACGAAATTACGATGCTTTCTCGTACTTGCTTTTGTTTCATCCTTTGTGATCTTGGGTTTGGCTTTTTTACTCTGCTCTTCAGCTTCCTTTTCTGCGTCCTCTTGCTCGATTGGTAAGACGGACAATTTGATAATAGGTCGCTTTATTAAACCGTTCTTCGTCTTTAATGTCACAACCCTTACAAACCCGTCCTTCCCTTGGTGTACCTCGACAACTCTCCCCACTGGCCATTTTCCAGAAGGAAAATTATCATCGTGGATGGTCACCATATTTCCGATCTTAATGTTGCTTTTTGGCTTTAGCCACTTGCTACGAACAGATAATTGGCTAAGATATTCAGTTTTCCACCTCCTCCAAAGGTCTTGGAGAATCTTGTTTATTAAGTGCCATCTAGTCCTAGCGTCACTGGCTGTTTCAATAACGGTTAGACCTGCTCTACCGGTTAGGAAGTGCGCGGGTGTTAAGAAATCTAAATCGTCTATGTCTTCAGATATCGGACATAGTGGTCTAGAGTTGAGACCCGCTTCTATTTGCGCTAAAATGGTGCTATATTCTTCATACGTCAATGCTTGGTCCGCTACAACTCGTTTGAGGTGTTGCTTTAGACTTCGTATTGATCGTTCCCATAATCCTCCCGCACTAGGCCAGGAAGGTCAATTCCAGTGCCATTCTATATATCCATTTCCGTTATCTCACTATAAAATGAGTCACCGAAAACTTGTTTTAGCTGCTCGTACTCCTCCTGCATTACTTTGTTAGCTCCCACAAAGTTAGTGCCGTTGTCCGAGTACATATGTTTCGGGGCTCCTCGTCGCGCTGACATTCTCCTCAATGCTGCGATAAAGGAAGTGCTGGTCAAGTCCGACACCAATTCTATGTGCACGGCTTTCGTAACCATGCAGACGAACAAAGCCACGTATCCTTTCGTTGTTTTTATTCCACGCCCTTTATTTGCCTTCACAGATATGAAGCCCGTGTAGTCTACACCTGTGTGATAAAACGCTGGAGCTGGGTTGGTGCGGAAATCAGGTAGATCTCCCATAATCTGCTGTAGCTTCCTGGGTGCCTGTTTCCTACAAGTAACACATCTATGAAGTTGCGTTTTGATGGCTCGATTTCCTTTAATTATCCAATACTTTTGTCTAAGAAAGGACATAGTAAGTCGAGCTCCTCCGTGAAATGTGAGCTCATGGGCTTGCGCGATGAGAAGCTCAGTCAGTCGACTGTTGTATGGAATGATGATTGGATGCTTCATTTCTATGCTTATGTTGGCCTGCCTGAGTCTTCCCTTTGCTCTAAGGATCCCGTCCTGATCTAAGTATGGATTAAGGTTGAGTAGCTTGCTATCAGATTTTACTTCCTGGTTTTGCAATAAGCGTTCAATGTCTGTTTTAAATTCAGCGCGCTGTACGTTTTTTATTATTATAAGTTTTGCTGATCTAAGCTCGTGTAAAGTGAGATGCTTTGTTTTCTGTTTACTAACGACAGGTGTCAATGCCCGCCGTACCCAGGCTAAGATGCGTGTTGTTTTTGTAAACGAGCTGTAGCGATGTAATAGATCGTCGACTATGCTGCTATCCATGATAGGATTTTGAACAATGTTTACCTGCCTTTTTATCTCTTCGTTAGTAGTATACTTCGTTTGACCCGTAGGTTTGAAGTGCGATAAGAAGGTCGGTCCTTGCCACCACAATTCGTGTTCTAGCAATTGTGAGGTCGTCAGGCCTCTACTAGCTGCATCCGCTGGGTTTTCTTTGGTGTTTACATAATGCCAAGTGTTTGGTGGCATAATGCTAGCAATTTTCTTCACCCTGTTCGCTACGAAAGGCTTCCAGCGCTCCGGGGATCCTTGAATCCAGCTAAGGGAAACCTTAGAATCGCTCCAGCCGTATATCTTCACGGCCAAGCTGTTGATGCTTTTGACGATTTTTGACATGAGTTTCGTAAGTAGTTCGGCCGCACATAATTCTAACCTAGGTAGCGATACAGCCTTGCTAGAGGGCACTAACCGCGTTTTTGCTGCTACTAGCACTACTGATGTAGAGTTATTGGATACGATTCGTGCGTATACTACACAGGCGAAGGCTTGAATTGATGCGTCACAAAACCCATGTAATTCTATGACGTCATGCTCTTTGCTTTGTAACCACCGAGGAATGTGGAACTGATTTAATAGATTTAAATCTCCCTCCAATTTGATCCATTCTTCTTTGGTTTTAATAGAAACTTCGTCGCTCCACTGGACCTCAGAATCTTGCCATACTTGCTGGAATAAAATTTTCATCTTTGTGGTTAGGGGCGCTAACCATCCCAAAGGGTCGAAAATCTTAGAGATTTCGGATAGAAGCATTCTTTTGGTCAGTTTTGCTGTTTGTGTGCTGTTTGAATCATATTTGAAGATGAATTCGTCCTCGGTTGAGTTCCATTGTAGCTCCAAAGTTTTTGATGAGCTTTCTGTTTTAAATGTAAAGACTGCTGGCTGTTTGTCGGCAGTTTGCTCAACTGTTTCAAGCAATCTTTTATCGTTTGAGGACCACTTTCTTAGTGAAAATCCGCCGCTTTTTAGGCATGCGTTTACTTCCGTAATCCTCCGCTTTCCTTCTTTGATGCTATGCGCTCCCGATACCCAATCATCCATATAGAGCTCTTCCTGGATGCATTTAGCTGCTCTGGGATATTTTTGCTGCTCATCTGACGCTAATTTTCGCAGAGTCATCATTGTCAGGAATGGCGCTGCTTTAGTTCCATACGTTATGGTTGTTAATTTATAATTTCTTATAGGCTGATCCGGACTTTGTCGCCATACGATTTGTTGTAGGCTTTGGTCCTGCTCATCGACTAAAATCATACGGAAGCATTTCTCAATATCAGCTGTGAATGCGAAACGATATTGCCTCCACTTCAGGATAAGCTCTAACAGGTCTAACTGGAGGTTTGGGCCCCTGTACATTAGATCGTTTAGGCTGTGGCCTAAGGTAGTTTTAGACGACGCGTTGAATACTACGCGCAACTTTGTTGTGCTAGATTCTGCTCTCAGTACCGCATGATGAGGAAGGAAACATTCTATTTCCGTCTTCTGTTTGCTGTTAGAAGTCGCTAACTTCATGTGTTGCAGCTGCTCATATTCGCGGATAAATTGCTTGTATTGCTTCGCTAGGTCTTCATTCTTGCTAAACTTACGTTCTACATTTTTAAATTGTGCTATCGCTATCTCTTTCGAAGATCCTAGCTTCTCTTCTAATTCTGGTTTCATGGGCAACCTAACTACATAACGACCGTTTTCTAGACGTTTCGTCGTAGTTTCATAAAAATCTAGGCATTCCTGATCTTCTACGGACATAGAATTCTGTTCTTGAATGTCTTCAATTGTCCAGAATTGTTGAATGTCTTCAACGTTATGCAAGATCACGTTGCATTGGAATGAGGTGCTTGTATTGCCACCGCACAGCAACCATCCTAAATGAGTTTGCTGTGCTAGCGGTTCCGAGGACGTTTGTCCGCGAATTAATCCTTCTAAAAGGATGTTGGCGTAGATTTCTGCTCCTAGGAGAAGATCCACCGGACGACTGATGTTATAATCTGGATCTGCTAAACAAAGATGTGCTGTATGTTGCCAATATGGCTTAGCGAACGTTTCGTTTGGCAGATTTTTTATTAAGTTGTTCACTATGACAACATCAGTAGAAAACTTAAAATCGGTGTAAGTCGATTGACAAGCGATCGTTAGTTTTCCTTTGCAGTTGTTTTCACGTTCACCTACTCCGAAGATAACCCCTTTACAAGATTTTCGCTTTAATCCTAGCTGCTGTGCTGCTTTCTCGCTGATCACGGAAATTTGTGAGCCCTGATCGATCAGTGCTCGCATGACGTGCTGGGTCCTGTCGGCTGCTGTGACTTTCACCAGCGCTGTGGCTAGCAAAATCTCCGATGTTACTTGCTGAGAAGCGTAGATGCTTTTGTTGTTTTCGCATTTTTGTTTCGCAATCTCGGTCAAGTTGTTAGACTTTGATTGTGTTGCGAAATAGTCATGCAAAGTCGTATGATGTTCGTCATTGCACTTATGACATCTTTTTGTCGAGTAGCATTTTGCGCCATTATGATCGTAAACACAATTTACGCAATAATTTAATTGGCTAATTATTTTTATTTTCTGCTCATTTGGTAATTCTGTAAATTTTTTGCAGCTTATTAAATTATGTTTTGCCGAACAATGTGGGCATTTATTTACTGACTCAGACACATGCATTGATTTCGCCATTTCCATTTTCTTGCTATTTTTAGATTCATTGCCCAATTTAAAATTATTTTTGCGATTAAAATTGGATGAACCATTGGATGATTGAGATGAAACTGCCTTGGTTGTCCCATCTTGACGTCGCCGAGATGACTCTAGGGCAGTGAACTTGTTCTCTAAGTAGTCCAAAAAGTCCCGAAGTACCGGAAGCTCTCGCGAATTCTTCAACGACTCTATATACTCGGAATAAGACTCACTATCCAATTTTTGTGCTAGTATATATACAAGAAGAGGATCCCATGTCGTAATATCTACGCCTAGATTTTTTATGGCGTGGAGGCTCTCTAAGGTGACATCATGAAGTCGTTTGATGGCTGTGTACGACTGCTGCGGTATATTGGCAAGATTGTAAAAGGAATTTACGTGGGACATAAATATCTGCTTTTTGTTGTTAAACCTGTGAGTTAAAATTTCCCAACAGGTGTTATAGTTGTCCGCGCTAATCGGGAGATGCTGGATCAAGCGCTCCGCTTCTCCTTTTACCTTGCTCTTCAGGAATTGCATCTTTTGTGCCTTTGATAGAGAAGGATTGTTGTGGATTGCTTCATCGAAAAGATCTTTGAAGGATACCCACTGCTGATAGTTACCTGAGAACACAGGAATTTCCATCTTCGGTGTGGACTTGTCACGGTACGATGTTGCCCACATCTTAGAGCTGATAGCCTTTCTCAAGCCGTTATACGTACGTTCATGTTTAATGTAGTTTAATTCGTACGCCTCGTCGTCTTCTAACTCCATCATTAGTTCCCAATGGCTGTTGTCCACGGCTGTCCATCGAGTTTGTAATAATCGCAAGGCGTCTTCAAACTCCCATTTATCGGACATGGTTTCGACATCTATGCTTTCTACGGTTCTTGCGAATGCTTTGAAATTGATATGTTGCTTGCGCATCATATCATCTAGTTTGCTATAAATACCTTTAGACACCTCGGCACGAGCGCGCGCCGGGCTGGCGGATGCTGAGGATGGCTCGTGGTCCTGGTGCTGTAAGTGTTTGCCCCCGGCAGGACCTGCTGTTGCTGCTACTTGCTGATTAGAAGGGTTGTCTTCTAGATCAGAGAATCCTGGCGGCTTTGCTTGGTGACATAACGCGTCATAATATTCGGATATGGCGTCTTTTGCTGCTTTATAAGACTCCATTGTCCGCTCGAACTCCGAATTTACGAAGTACTTATGACCTCTCTTTTCAAGCGGCACAAGTTTTTCGTTGTTTAGCTGATACTCTCTCCAATACGACTCTAAAAGATCTAGTCTCTTTTTACAGTAGTCGATGGTCTTACGCTGTTTGCTATCCTTATTGAAATTAATAAGGACCTTGGCAATGCTCTCTGCTAATTCAGTTTGTTGGAAGTATAAAGTCTCCATTGTGCTGCTGTTAGACTTAAGCGAGACAGAATATACGGAACGCTCTTACTTGAAAGCCGCCTTGTCCTACGGCTATTGCTGCTATGCTGCTGGCTCGCTGTTGTCGCTGCGCGGGTAGCTCCCACGGTGGTTGTGAATCCCTATGAACTCACGCTTAATCTAGTTCGCGGCAACCCACAGGTTGCTGGTACGGTACAAGCACTTCGCGTTACGACTTGTCGCGGTCGCGGAGTCCTTGACGGTTTCGAAGGACCAATATGAACGGTAAGGTTCGTGCTGCTAGCTATTTCGGGTGCTAAATGATAAGTCTGAGCTAAGATTCAGAGTACGTTTATTCCGAAACTTCACGCTAATTAATGCTAATGATGGTAATGAGTGCTACAAGTATGCCGGTCGATCGCGCACTGGCTCGCGTAGCTCACGCTTTCCGCTGGTGCGGCCGCGCGACCTACTTGAGTCAAAACTGCTGATGATGATGTGTTCGATGAGTATCGAACAGTAGTCCTGGCGTTATCCAGGGTTTTAAGGTAGTTTTATTTCGCGGCATCCTAATGATCGACACATGTTTCATTTTTAGGTTATATAATAATTATATAAATCTATCGGTCGCCAAATCCAAATCATTTTCAGCATAAATTAGACTAAAATCTAATTGTGAGCAGTCAGAAATGATCTCGGCCCAGTTCACCTTCCTGACTTCTCTACTATTTAAGGGTTTCTTTGAGCCCCCGTGCTTGAGACAAAATAGAATAGCGTGATGATCAGTTATTGAGGTTTGAAGATTAAATGTATAAGCCTGTAACTTACTTTTAACAATAACATGATCTAGGCAGCTATTTCCTCTAGTAGGTAGGTTATGAGCCGGAAGTACACCATGAAATGAAATGAGATCTAGATATATATATATGTTCTGGTCAGATCTTGCAACTGAATTTTAAAGCAGTTATCCTCAACCGACTAAGGTGAAATTTTGCATAAACGTTTGATTGGGATGACAATGCACGATAAGCAAAAAAGTTTATTTAAAAAAAGTTATTTTAATTGGAAAAAAATATTCTATTATATCCAAATGAAATTGATTTGCGAATCCGAAATGTCAGATTGTTGGTAATACCTAATAATAATTTTGTTCTTTTGAACCGACTTTCCAAAAAGGAGGAGATTCCATGTTCCCTTTCAAGTTCATTTTTTGTTTATGTTCACTGATTTCTCCGTCTTTTGTGAATTGATTTTGAAAAATCTTTTTTTATTTAAAGAGTATATTTCCAAATTGGCCCTATTTTAATTTGGTGGAGATCTGATGAAGAACTTTGGAGATATAAAACAGAACTCTTCAATAAATGACGGCAGATCTCTCGGGATTGGTGCAATCGCATGTCTGTTTATTGTTTATACCATTTCATAACATAACATCACGCCAGTACGCTCGAAAGGGCTACGCAGTACAGTTCACTTTGGTACACTCTCATTTCACCGGTTATGTTCAAGTATCATGACATTCGGATAATCTATCCTGCCATTATAGGTACCTTACTAAAGAACTTTCCACAGCAAAAAACTTCAAAAAAATATTTTTACAAGAAAATACTACTGACTTCCAAATAAAAAGACAACCAAAAGAAAAATAACTTTCTTTTTGGAAGCCGATGTCCATAACCAAAAAAAAATTATCTACCAAAGACACCGCATCCAAAAAGAAAATTATTTAGCCATAGATAATTATGTAAAGAGTCCGACCTCGAGAATTAACGTTTCTATTACGAAGCTACGAGCTCCTATAGTAGGTTTAAATCTAGTCTAAGATCCTTAATCTAAAACTTTTATACCACCCCGACACTTTAAGCTAGAGTTCTACAAAACAGAAAAAAAACATCCGCTCTATTAAAACTTCTTGCTTCATCCTTTAGAAAAAAGTTAACTTTACCAACAAAGTATCTCGCACAGCAAAACAGTACGTTTTCCCTTTTTTACTGCTTTAATGAATAACACGGTACAGTATCGGCGATTTTAAAATTAAATTATCAAGCAGCGAAATTTTTAATATCTGCCGCGCGATCGTGCGGGGAAAGATTAAAAAGTTAATGAACGGTAGGTACGTGGTTGAATGTCGAACTCATTGGTAGGTACCGTGTTTTGTGGTGTGGCAGTGGGGGTGCCATTTTGTTTTAATGGCTTCAGTGGGGTGGTGCAATTTAGATGAGTATTTTAATTTATTTATTTCTGGTTTGTGCCATTGGTATCTTTCTTCTTCTAGGTAGGTAATTATTTAGCTTAACTGAAATAGAATAGTAAGTTAGATTGGAGTAGGTATGAGTCTATTTATCTAAACATGAAGTAACACAGGTTGAATAATATCTCCTCGATAGTGATGTAATAATATCGAGATTAATAATGAGGTAGTATTTTTTAAACTTGAATCTTTTTTTAAACTAAATTCATTGTTAACCAAATTACCTATTTATTATGTTGAAGTATAAAGCTATATATTTTTGGGTTTCGTTTTCGTACTCAAATTGAGCCAAAATAATATGTTGTCTGTTACGTGCCAGATTGAGATTGCCAAAACAATAGTAAATTTGCTAACAATATTCAATATTCAATATAAAAAAAGTTCTTCTGCCCAATTTTAAGTACCTAAATAAACTACCTATTCTGATGCCTGATAATTACTTTCGTAATACAGCTTAGCAATATTTAAGCCACATATAAAAGTTTGGCGAAAAAGCTGTATGGCGTCTACACAATAGCGTCTTGCATGTTTGTTGCTAATTTGCTTGTTGGTGCAAACGTTTGCGAATTTTTATTGTAGTACTGTCTTTACGTACATGTGCAAATCAATTTTGTACCGACTAGCGTTTTGAGGAAGCCATTTGTATGGCACTTATGTATTTTGCCGTTTTACCGCACATAGTTGCTTGTACAAACAAGAATTAGTGCAAATAAGATTGAGCATGTAGCCGTATCCTTACATAATTATCAACTTGTATTTAACTATGTATGCTTATATACCTATCTATTACTTGAATAACAAACAATTTCTAATACAAAAGCCTTTCAAAGTTCCACTAACAAACTGCCTCGTGTAAGGGATACAAGATCTCATTACATCTGTCTTACCCTTCAAACGTATCAAGAACGACGCGACGCCGCTTAAATGCTTTGTGACAAGACGGTCTTAGTTATGTTCCCTTAAATCATACAATTACAACTAAAATAATTAGATCACACCTAATTCTAAGAACTTAAAGGGGTCTTATTACAAACTTAGTTTTCTTGTCACGACTTTCTGGAAAAATAACAAGTGCGAGTCGGACTCGCGCACAAAGGGTTCCGTACCGTTATCGCAAAAAAGGCAAAAAAATCACGTTTGTTGTATTTGAGCCCCATTTAAATAATTAATTTAGTCTGTTTTTCGTATTCGTTGTTATAGCGGCAATAGAAACACATCATCTGTGAAAATTTCAACTGTCTAGCTATCACGGTTCATGAGATACAGCCTGGTGACAGACGGACTGCGGAGTCTTAGTAATAGGGTGCCGTTTTTACCCGTTACGGAACCCTAAAAAAATAACCGGGTAGCTAGGTAATTTCTGAAGCTTTGCTAACTAGGCCAATTGAGCTGGATTCATACTGGGAGGTAATTGTAGAGGTCGTTTTTAAATTGATTTAATAACTTATTAATTGAATTTATATTAATTTTAAAAGATTTTGTACTTATACTGTTCTTAAACGAATCATTCAGAATTAACAAAAATATTTAAGTTATTCTGAGAACTTGACCGGAAAACGTTGGAAATACAAGAAATTATGTACACGTATATTTTTTTTATTATTTGTAATATACACATTCTACACATCTATTTTTATCTTTTATATAAGTAAGTACTTGTTTCACATACACATTTAGTTAATAAAACTGCGTTACGTCCGTCACGTCTTCGGTCACAGGTCCAGTTGAAAAACAAGCGTCGGGCACTAGTTGCCCGACATTTTGCTGAACTGGTCCTATTTGGCGCAGCCGTGGGACACACAATGTTACTAATATATTGTTTTCGTTTTTTTTTTAATAATATTGTTGTTTAGTCTAAGTTATCTTTTTTTATATTAATTTTTTTATGTGTGTGTCGTGTGCTCTGGCTTTTGTCAAATAAATGTGTTTTCTTTCTTTCTTTTTCTTTCTTTCAAATTACTAAAAGCTTTTTGCCTTTTAATGCTTTCCTGATATACTGATGTTTTAACCTGTTTATAAAAAAAAGAATAAAGCACACAATAACTACTATTTTTAAAGTAAATTACTTTTAATAATGCTTGAAAATCAGTTTAGTGATCAATCCAATCACGAATTAATAGACACAAAAAATATTTTCTTCTCTAAAATATCTACTTCCATACATAAACTCACGCCTCATTCCCATGGGGGTAGGCAGAAACCACAGAACTCCACCTGCTGCGATCCTTACATACTTCTTTTGCTTCAGTCACATTCATACATCTAGTCATACACACACGCCGGCTATGAGTACAGCGCACCTGGCCTTTCTGAAGAACATCACCAATAAGGTATATGTATGTCTTTCTATGGCGTCCCCTCCCGGCGTTTCCATTCACGTCTGCCTTGTAAATACGTTTCGTTAGTCGCCTTTCATTCATCAAATATCTACTTAATGTAATACAAATCAACTGCGAAATTAAAACAATGTCGTTGATAAATAATCTTCGCACACAATTTCTCTAATCTGACAAAACAGATTATAAACGTCAACACAATAGTCAAAATTCTCATTATAAAGGAAAATAAGAGATTTTCATCCGAATTTTTCACCCTCGAAATGCCTTCCCTTGGATATTTTTCAAACAAAAATGAACCTTATTCCCTTGTAATATGCTTCCGATATATATTATTTTGTAAAACCATGCCAAAATTAACCTAATTCCCTTGTAATAAGAGCTCTTTGAACTAAATTTATAGAAGTCGATATTTTAATCAGTTTTATTGTGCTTCCGTTGGTTTTGTTATATTAATTAACCTTTGAAATGTTAATTTATATTTAATTGTATGCTTTTGTCCGTTGTGTAAATATAATAGCGTTAAATTCGTTAACTGTGGAAATGCAGGAAAACAAATAATGGGGGATAGGTGTAATTGCTTCTGTGGTTACATTACTGTGTGTACTTACTGAAAATTATACCACGTTTATTATGTTGTGTCAGACCGAAACCGAAACCGAATTTCGGCAACAGTCTCAGTTTCGGCCGAAACCGAAACAGAAACTTCCTTACAAGGATCATGTTTTGAGGGAAAAATAAAGAAAACGTTATTATAATGAGTCGGTCTTTTTTTTTTCTATCTTCATTAAAATAAATCACACGAAAACACACAACAAAAAAAACGAACTGCAAACACAAGCCAGTCACGATATGATTAGGCACGTGGATGCGACAAAATGTATTCGTCACTTATTCGCTTGGATGGAATTTAACGCGCCGAACATGACAGCGCGAGAACTCACGAATGCAGTTTCGGTCGCAGTTTCGGCAGATTTGCCGCCGAAACTCGTTTATTTCCGAAACTCGACCGAAACCGAACTTTCGGTCGGACACTATTATTATGACATAGCTTCTACTAGCGAGTTCGCACACATGAAAGTTTGAAAGTATACAAAGGGAACATTACTAGACCTTTCTTAAATACAGGAATTATTTCAAAGATGCAAAAAGTCTAAAAGACGGTTTTTATCGTTAACAAGCTTCTGCCAGCGGATTCGCGCGCGCAAATTTCGGTAATTAAGCCAAGGAAATGTACTCTCGGGATAAAAAATATGTAATTTAAGTCTTTTTCCAAGGTCTGATCTATCTCTATGCCAGAAATAATCAAAATGTGTTTACTAGTTTACGTAAAAGACCGACAGACAGAGAGAATTACTTCTGTATTTATACATATTATTGTTTCTACCGGGTGGTATAAAATTTTACCAAGGGAACGTACTCTAGGGATAAAAAAAACCGGCCAAGTGCGAGTCTGACTCGCGCAGCGAGGGTTCCGTACAAAACTCAGCTTAAAGGTATTATAGACCTGAGTATTTGATATGAATTTCAATTTAATATCTCTACGCGTTCATGAGGCAAGGGGTAGTAAGTTTAAAATTCTTAAAAATATTTTTATTATATGATGTAACTAAAAATTTACGGTTTTCGCAATTATTCCTTTATTTGTGCTACAAGACGTTGCTCCGTACCAAATTTCAAGGTTCTGAGCTCACGGGAAGTACCTTGTAGGTTTTGATTCCCTCGCGAGTGTCGAAAATTTGCGGAAATTTGCGACATAAACGGCTGTATCTTTTGGTTGCATTGGCTTAGAAGTTTGATTTTTCCCAGCTTTAAGGGACATTAGACCTGAGTATTTGATATATTCAGCTTTATACCTCTACGCGTTCCTGAGAAAAAGGGTCTTGACAGACAGACCTTGGGCGCACGGTTGGCGCAGTGGTTGAGCGATTGACTGCTGCGCTGCGTGTCGCGGGTTCGATTCCCGCACGGAACAAATATTTGTATGACCTACAGATAGTTGTTCCGGCTCTGGGTGTTGTGTATGTGAGTTTATATGTTTGTAAACGCACCCACGATACAGGAAGAAATTCCTAGTGTGGGGCAACGTTTTTTTTTAAAGAGAAAGAGAAAGAGACCGACGGACGGACAGACGGACGGACAAAAAAGTGATCCTATAAGGGTTCCGTTTTATCCTTTCGAGGTACGGAACCCTAAAAAGTACCCATGTCCTTCTCTAGGTTTAATCTATCTATGCTTCTATACTTATATTATAAAGAGGGAAGATTTGTATTTTGTATGTTTGTATGTAACGAATAAACTTAAAACTATTAAACAAATTTCAAAAATACTTTCACCATTCGGAAGCTGCACTATCTCCGAGTGACATAGGCTACTTTTTATCCCTGTATTCCCACGGTTAAGGGAACTACGCGGGTGAAACCGCGAGGCGTCCGCTAGTGCCTAATAAAAGAAACAGAGACAGATTTATTTTCACATTTATCGTAATAACCCTTTTAACGTTCCCACTGCTGGGACACAGGCCTCATCTCTTTGAGAGGGAATGGTCCGTAATCCACCAGGCGGGCCCAGTGCGGGTTGGTGGATGTCACATGTCTTCGAATTTTTGGTTCTAGGATATGCTGGTTTCTTCACGATGTTTTCTTGCACAATTTTTAAGCAGTTGTGATGAAATAATTTACACAAACACGTTTACGACACGTAATTGGGCCGTTACAACTGGACCTCCAAAATAAGTGCATTTATACTCGTATAAGGTTTCACTTGTTTTTGTTTTTTTAATGCTTCTTGTATAAATAACAATTGATTTATTTATATAAACGTAGTTTGAAATAAGGCACACTTTAAAACCATTTAATACTAGTCCCTTCTTAAAAAAACTTAAAAAAGACAGTCCAATATCCTGGTTCTGAATGGAAACAGTGTGGCCTCAAGGCGACAAGACCCACCCATAAATAGGGCTGTGACACGATCGTAAGTCCCGGGATTTACGGGCACTTTACTTGTGTAAAATATTGAAATGTGCTGAATATTCACAGGCTTTGAAATTGAGTTTACAAAAGATAGTACTGCGAAAAAGTTATTTGGGTGAAAACGGGATTATTTGTTTCATTTTATTGCAGAAGAAAACACCCAGAAAAAAATATGTGTGCGGTCTGGGACCCCTGTCAGAACAAAGTTCTTTTTCTTCAACCATCAGACAAAAGTCACTTATTATATATATAACAATCAAATAATGTAATAATTATGGCGGCTAGCGTTGACGATAATATCCGAACTACGCCGAATTGAAACCGAACGTCTCGAGAGAAGGCATTATGTTCTTTCGCTACGTGACGATTTCTACCAGGCAACTCCTACTCCAAGCCGCGTTAAGGAACTTTGTTTCAATATAAACTGCAGCAAATGCTTAGATTGTTTCGTGCCAAGAAGATGAATGGAAGGTTATTAACAAAAGGTATTTACAAAGCAGACGTTTTTTTTAAATTTATTTATGGTGGGCTTGCTCTTGACTCTAGTCTAGGTCAGAGGTGACAGAGACAAAGTCGAGATGGAGTGAGCTTATCCAGAAGAAGCCTTTTAACTCTATCTTTGAAGAGATTCGGGTTGTATGTGTTTGGAAACACAGACGCAGGCAGTGAGTTCGACTCTTTTGCTGTACGCATTATGAAGGATGTTTGGAAGCTCTTGGTGCGAATTGGTGAGGATGGTAACTTGCAGTGCGTCTAGATGTCCGATGGTAGAAGGGGGCCGGTGGGATGAGGTCGTGGAATGTAGAAACAACGGGGGACATTCACAGATATTATTGGTAATTTTCTTCAGAAAGGACAGGTGAATAGTACTCTTAACCATAGTGGGTATACGATCTTAAAAGAAGAGAAAAAAGTATGCAAGAATCGTAGAAGGTGGCGTTCTGCCTACCCCCGGGGTAAAAAGGCATGATTTTATGATGTAAACTGCAACAGAAGAGATTTATTTGAAACCTAAATTCGAATTCAATGTGTCAATAGCAGGGATAGGGATGGGACTGAACTCTTTGTCGAAAAGGCCCGGTTTTCAACATTTTATTTTGTCGAGTGTACAGTTTCCAAGAATTTTCAGTATTTTCAGTAACACAGAGAGTTTCATGCAGGCATTTTCATGTTTTTGCGTTGTTACACATACGTTTGCCCTCGTTTCAAAGAGTTTTTCCTGGAAGGTGTGAAAGTACCTAGTCATTGCGGAATTCCTAGTTCTTTTTTCTCGTTTTTAATTTGTTACGTGATCGAAATATTTTCAATTCTAATACCTTACCTATATTTAGGACATTTTGCCGTATCACATCTATAACTTTTTTATATATTTTCAGTAATAAATCAGTTAGTTCTAGGACATTATTATTTAAGAATAAGTGCTTTAATTGAACTTAAGTGACAGTGGGCCAAGCACATTGCCCGCAGAATAGATTTGGGCCCGAAAGTATATGAAGTGTCCAAAATGGTTGAGGTGATTAGACGCAAAGCAAATACGCGCTAGGCTGGTTTCGATTGAGAGGAATGATAAGCGATTTTAGATCAAAATAAATGGTGATTAGCTCACAATAGGGCTTATGGATAGGGATAAGCAGTTTAAAGGACCTTGGTTAGGATATCCAAGAGAAGACCTCTAGCGGCGAGTTGATGTTAAGAAAAGAGCAGGAACTGGCGCGCGCACTGTCTTCCCGAATAACAAACGCGCTCACTCGAATTGAGCGCGGAGTCGTGCTTTTGACTGGTCTCCGCGACTGTTCGACCTAGCAGCAGCAACCAAAAAAAAAGGGGTGGTAACGCATATTGGAAGACGTTACATTGGAAAGTCTCCCATAACGTGAATCGGTGACCTGAATGCGAGTAGCACAAGACCTGTCGAGGTGTAAGCATCGCCACTATGTTTCATCAGCGGATATCTTTCAGCTGCAGTGATGATACTATTTATTTATACTTAATGTTGAATAGTAAGAAGAGCTCGTGCCTAAATTATTATTGCCACACCAATCGATCTTCAAAGTTAAGCTTTACATACTTTGACTACCCGTCAGAAGCCTGAGATCTGACACCAGTTTTGCCAAGGGGTCTCGTGTTACCCAGTTACTGGGTTGTGGAGGTCAGTAGTATCATTCGCTCCATGACAAAACACTGGTACTCAGCTGAATCCGGTTAGACTGGAAGCCGACCCCAACATAGTTTGAAAATGGCTAGGCAGAATGACTAGGCAGACTTACTTTGTGTTGAGTAGTGACACATAGGCAGCCTTAAGGCAACAAGAATTTCTCTGCCAGTCAATATTTGGCTTAAAAAGAGTACAATGTGGAAGGATTGGACTAGTTGGTAGAGCAATTAATGAGCTTTATCTTAACCTTGAATGTGATATGACATAACATCACGCCAGTATTCCCCGACGGGTAAGGCAGAGGTGTGCCTTTAACACACCCACATTTCAACAGTCAAAAATCAAATAGTTTATTTAAAATAAACCTTATAGGTACTATTGAATTGTCATACAAAATATGAATCTAGTTGCACATTCGCAAGCGTCTCTATGGAGAAGAATTTGCAAGAAACTCCACGGACATTCTTTTCCATCAGTTTTAATTACAATAGTTACATCATTCTTGTTGAAAAAGCAAACATGTGAGAACGATGTAAAAAGACATGACGACGTCTAGATTAAAACAAACAATTCAAAAATACAATAAGTACGCAATTAAAAGCAGGCCGAGGCAACTAAGTTATGACCAATCCCAACTGAAGGCGCCCGTTCATGAACATGACGCATGGATTGGAACCACTCAGCTCAACCATTAGTTATGTTTAAATCCCACATAATAGGGGACGAGCCTATTGCCATGAACCGCACATAGACTCCGGGCTGCTATTGGGCAATTCAAATGAAAAAAACCGAATAACACTTATTTGACCGACCCAAGAATAAAACCCAGGTCTTCATGACCAACCAATATCACTAAACCCACGAATCAGTTATAAGTGAGACGTTACGTATTAATTGGCACGTTCGCATAGAAACAAAGAAAAATGTCTGACCCATTTCTTTCGAAAGTAATGTGTATTTTACTGACAAGACAAGAATTAATACTGTTATAGACAACGTGGGGTACAGAAAACAAAATAAAGGTTCTTCGTGAAGTAAGACGTGCTAAAGAATATTGGTGATAATCTATACTAATATTATAAAGCTGAAGAGTTTGTTTCTTTGAACGCGCTAATCTCAGGAACTACTAGTTGGAATTAAAAAATAT
The DNA here is from genome assembly GCA_964057195.1 of Orthosia cruda. NCBI lineage: Eukaryota > Metazoa > Arthropoda > Insecta > Lepidoptera > Noctuidae > Orthosia > Orthosia cruda. The sequence goes on along the minus strand of OZ059841.1, from coordinate 6,044,575 downwards.
TTTTGTGTTCGATATTCCATTTATCGAGAAAAGGCTATATAACATCACGCTACGGCCAATAGGAGTGGCGCATAAATGAAAAATGTTGCAAAGACGGGCAATATTATTCTTTTTTCAGAGCTTCCATTGCGTGCGCTGCGTACACTCTTATATGTAGGGTTGAGTAGGTAAGTAGGTAGATAGGGTAGGGTAGGTAGGTAGATTAGGGTCTGGCTCTAGCCAGTTGACGAGAGCGAAGCCGCGGGGGACAGCTAGTCACAGATAATATAATACTAGCATGCAGATGCCTCATCCCATACAAAGAAAGTGTGCCGACGTAACTAGCGTTTTTTCGGACGGACTATTTACTAAAAGTACGACATACACGTACATTCGACGGCTGTAGATGGTGTTAGCAACGACTTGCAAGTAAAAGGGTATACTCGGTTTGTAGTTATTTTTTTTCTTGTCTTTAAATACAGTTACGATTTGGTTTACAGTATTTTTTTGCACGTTTTTACAGTTTCATTGTACCAAAATGTGTTACAATACAAATTAAAAGAACAAGTTGCATGTCTCAGAAATTTAAAACCGCGCCATCTATTGGAATCAATTTTAAACGATCCGTTCATATAATCTTTGAAATGTGAATTAAGAGCCTAAAATTCCATAATTTTGTCCTTAGGAGAGTTGATTAAACAAGTAACTACAATTTTTATGAGCATTTTTATCTAATCGGCTAGTCGCCCAAAGTCAGTCTTACTAAAATGTAAAAGGAATGGCAAATTTCTAAGTATTTGCGATAGAAAGAGATTAAAACTGTTTCTGCTATCTAGTAGTTGCTATAATAGTTTTCAGAATCACTTTCAAATGCTTTTAACATCCAATTGCAGTGTGCTGCAAACTAATAACAATAATTGTGGAATAAAAAATTCTTCAACGTGTCCATTGAAATGACTTCTAAAATGAAAATAGTTTTATCGACTGAAATGGATTTTTTCATTCCGCGTTATTGTTGGCAGTTTAATACCTTTTGTAGGCATCTACGTTTTTTCATCATCAACATCATTCATTATCATTCTGACAGAGGTTAACATTACAGGGATATGTTGATAATCTTAAAATACCGGGATCCGGAATTTCAGTCAAAGCACAACACTATTCTGTGTCAAGTGTTCCCTTCAAAAATGTCATTTACACCACATTGAGAAGATTGACGATCTGTAAAACCGGATACTCGGATCCATACTAATCTATACTTAATATTTTAACTTAATATTATAAAGAGGCAAAGTTTGTGAGATTGTGAGGTTGTAGGGGGTAATCTCGGGAACACCTGAACTGATATAGATGAAATATGGCATGGAGAAAGTTTGAGACCCTGAGAAGGACATAAAATAGTTTGTATTCCCTTGGGATGATAAATCACTTTTTACGCCAACGAAGCCACAGGCAGAAGCTAGTAATATTATAAATGCGAAAGTGACTTTGTTTATCTGTCTGTTTGTTACGCCTAAACCGCTAAACTGATTTAAATGGAATTTGGTATGCAGATAGAAATCCTGAGAAAGATATTAGATAGTTTTTAATGCAAATTAGTGTCATATTATTTCATGATTGTGGCAGTACCGACTTGGAGAGGTGCGAACTCTGGCGAGAAAAGTTAAATCTTCCTGACCACTTCATCGAGCCTTCGGAGACCCTTTCGCTTGAGCACAGGTTGCCGTGGCATATCTGAAAAACCCTAAACAGACTCCGCACTCGGCCGCAGCAAAGACAATCTCCAAAGGTTCTTGGATGGTTCCGATCTTCGGTGTTTGTGCGGCGTCTGTCCGCGACTACTGGGCCAGGCAAGGGATTTAGCTGAAAAGTTTGCCAACGACACGCTAAGAATATTGCACGATAAGTTGAAATTTTCACAGATGATGTATTTCTGTAGCCGCTATAACAACAAATATTAAAAACACAATAAAATAAATATTTAAGTGGGGCTTCCATACAAAAAACGTGTTTTTTTTTTGCCGTTTTTTGCGATAATGGTACCCGGAACCCTCCGTGCGCGAGTCCGACTCGCACTTGGCCGGTTTTTATTTATATTTATAGTACTGTACTAATATTTTTTTATAGTACATACTAATGCTACGGAGACAAAGTCGCAGACAAAAGTTACTTTCTTGTAATCTATGAACTGTGCAGATTTTCCACGCGGTTTCTCTCTCGTGACCTATCCCAAGAAACAGCATTTTATCAAAGAAAGTATAGCTTTATCTAATTGAAATCATTTTCGTGATAGAATCAACACTCTTAGAGACTATTTTATAATAATATAAAACAATTTTCTTTTTAAACAAGCTTTTTTTCGTATTCCCTTTCATTTTATACCCATAATATCATTGCAGTGCACAAAATAACTAGTCCGCCATCTTGGGCAGTCCGCCATATTGGATTTAGAATGACGTCACTTAAATAACCATGCATTTTCATTCAAACTAAAAGTGTATACATAATGTCATCATAATCGGTGCAGGATAATTGCTTTAAAATTACACACTTACATACATACATTGCAAGTTAAATAAAGGCTTGTAAAAACAGACATACAGATGCTATCAACATTACCTCTTAATGATAAATAATAATTCAGATAATTTATATATTCTTTAACCGATTTTCCGGGCTTGTCACAGTCCATCACTAACCTATCAGTACGTCCCTTCAAAGATTCTCTCAACATTTACTTTACTCCGTGCCGTGACCTAAAGCTCCTCCCTATTTATTGGGGTCCCGCAGCCGTTACAAAGGGCCTGCAAATTTACTTTGTCTTTCGAATTCCGTAGGAGAGATATTGCGGTTTTCTCGTGTCTTTTTAAAGGTCTTTGCATATTGAGTGTTCATTATTTGTATAAAAGACAGTGTTCTTTATTACTATCGCTAAATCATTCATATAGGGTATAACGGATATATTATCTTATCTTATGGAGGGACCGAGAAATAACTCGGACACTTCGTCCCATTGGGATCTATTGTGGTCCTCTAGATAACTTACTCCTCCCCAATCTCGTTGAAAACTCTTTTCATGAGTATTACAACGAGACTAGGAGATATGAGATTATATGATATATATAATCTTCTGGTTTTAGATATCCAATCCCTAGGAAACTCATTCGCTTACCAGCCAGTGCATCGCGTACATAAGGTGCTCCATGCGTTCCGTATGTTCCCCACACAACCTGCACATAGGTGTTGTGGTTAGACCCATCTTCATGAGCATGTCGTTGGTTCCGAAGTGCCCAGTTAAGGCCCCAAGCAGGTATAACGGATAGGTTTAGTCATATAATATAAACTTCTTTTGCACAAGTAGCCAGCTTAGAAAATACGTAGGTACATGAAATTAAAACTTAAAACGGTGAAAGAAAACAGCGTGGGGAACCCGACATGTCAAAGAATAAAAAAATTCAATACATGTGACATCCACTAACCCGCACTGGGTCCGCGTGGTGGATTACGGCCCATTCCCTCTCACAGAGAGGAGGCCTGTGTTCCAGCAGTAGGAACATTCAAAGGCTGATGATGAAGATGGCATGAAATTAAAAGATTCCATTACTGTGGCCAGGTTTTTGAACTAAAACAAAACTATTGAAACATCTATACCAATATTATAAAGAGGAAAGATTTTTTTGTTTGTTTGTTTGTACCGAATAGGCTCCAAAACTACTGGACCGATTTCAAAAATTCTTTCCCCGGGTGACATAGGCTACTTTTTATCCCTGTATTCCCACGGGAACGGGAAATACGCGGGTGAAACCGCGAGGCGTCCTCTAGTTCAGTATAAATGGCTGTCTAAGATTGCCCAAAAAAATACACGAACACAAAAAATCATATTTTGGTTTTTTAACCGACTTCCTAAATAGGAGGAGGTTTTTCATTTAGACCGTATATATAACTTTTTATGTGTGTTCGCGGATACTTCGTCGTTTATAAACCGATTTTGTTGATTCTTTTTTTGTTGGAAAGGAGATATCCCAAGGTTAGTACCATGATAAGGAAACTAGGATCTGCTGATGGCATCCCAGAGACATCGAGGGAACTCCTCAAATATTATAGACATACCAGCAATTTTGGGTTTTTTATCAACAATTCAATCAGTTCACATTCAAAAAGTGTCATTTGGAGAAATGAAACTGATGAAGAAGACCACAGATGGCCACTGGAACTCCTTAATGCTAAGTATGTCACGGTTATAAGATATATCGAATAGCTAACCGACTATGATGAACCAAATACTTATAAATAAATGGTACTGATGAAAATGGTAACATCGAACTGATTTGATGATGAAGCCGGAAGGTAGGCACTGAAAAAAAAACAAACCGACTTCCAAAACAAAACACTACAAAGCGAAAAATATATATCTTTTCCGAAGTCGGTGTCGAAAAACTGAAAACAATACGTAAAGACAAAGACACTGACTTCGAAAAAGAAAGTTATTTTTCGCTTTGTAGTGTTTTGTTTTGGAAGTCGGATTGTTTTTTTTTGTTAAAATGATTTTAACCCACAATTTTGAACATACAATGATGGTTCTCAAACATTTTGGACTACTGTGATTACAAGAAACATCATAATCATAGAAGGCATAAAACACAAAATGTCACTAGGGTTCTTTCTCACAAATTAGGTTAGTAAACTCCTCTAACAATTCACTTATACTCAAGACGGGAACATTCCTCATATTTGCGAGCACCCTCACAAATGATATAAGGGACCGACATTATCATAATCCTTGACCCTTAGGGCTCCCGCGCATTGTCGATTGTGTAACTAACTAAATTTGATCCGTCTGTACCGCTTATATTAATCGCACCACCGGGTTTCCTTATGGCGGTAATCAACTATGATAAAATGATAAATGCGGAAGTAATTCTGTCGGTCTCTGTTTGTGACCTTTTCACGTGTTAACGGCTGAACGGATTAGGATAAAACTTGTCACATGGGTTGACCATGTCCAGGAAGTCCACCAAATCTGTTTTTAACCGAATTCAAAAAAAGGAGGATGAAAGGAGGAGTTCCTCGATTACTCAAAAACGCCTGGACAGGTTTGGAAAATTCTTCTTTTGTTTGAAATGGTATACATCGCAGTTGGTCTCATAGTAATCAGGTCAGGATCTGATGATGGGATCTTGGAGAAATCGAGGGAACTCCTCAAATATTGTTGGCATTTTCATCAACAATACAATCATTTGAACTCAGAAAGTACTACTAACAAAAACTGTAATACTTACAGCTCTGACTACAGAGCAGTGGCCCAGTGGTAACGGCCCCGACTTACGTGTCGTAGGTTGTGGGTTTGAACCCCGACAGGCGCATTACTTTATGTAAATTATTTCATCACTATTGCTCTAAATACGGTGAAGGAAAAGATAGTGAGGAAACCGGCAATTCCTGGAACCAAAAATTCGAAGACGTGACATACAACAACACACACAAAAGACTTATCAAAGAACATTACCATTCGCTGTAATGTGCTATGATTGTCGTACATCATTTATTTTCATTGCTTATTTATTAAGTATGTATGTATTTATGTATCTATTATTTAGCATATGTATGTATTTGTGTTTCTAGTTAGTATTATTGTATCTATATTATGTTCATTGTAGGTATTGTCGCACCACTGACAACCCCAGGTCATGTCCAGGTAATTTCTGTCAATTCCATGTTGACTGGAAGAGATCGCGGCATGCGATAAGGCCGCCCGTTGTATGTTTTTAGTTTTAAGTTTATTTTTTCTTGTTTATTATGGTGTACAATAAAGTGCATATAAATAAATAAATCCACAACCCGCGCTGGACCCGCGTGGTGGATTATGACCCATGCCCTCTTCATAGAGAGGAGGCCTTTGTCCCAGCAGTAGGAACTTATGATGATGATGATGGCAGTTCTGACAAACCCATCTGAGAATACAGTCGTAATGTTACAATCTTTGTCTATAAATAGCCAACTGTCTGTGCACGCCCTAAGAAGTCCTCTGACAGAAGAAAAACGTAAATAATATCCCGTATAAGCATAATTAGGTAATAGGGAAGGGACAGACATGTGTATCTCTCGTGTCAGTAAAATGTTATGGACTATAAGAACTAGATTATGGATGCTGACGATACGAGGAAGGAAAGAAATATGAGCTACGAAAGGGCGAAGTGGAGCTTTTAGGTCAGTAGCGAATATGGTCTTTATTTTGACTGAAGTGGTCCATACTTTGTAAAGGCAGCAAACTGTCGGTACATCTCCCCGTGAAACTAGGGTTATCGACATAGTCGGAAAAATAGCCAAACTGAAGTGGCTGTAGGCAGGGTTCGTTGCTCGCAGAACGGATGATCGATGAGGTAGAAAATTCTGGAGTGGCGACCGCGGACCGGTAGACGATGCGTTGGAAGGCCTTCCACTAGGTGGACCGATGACATGGTGAAGGTAGCGGGAATCCGCTGGATGCGAGATGCACAGGGCCGATCAATGTGGTGACGCTTGGGGGAGTCCTATGTTCAGCAGTGTACGTCTTTCGGCTGAAATGATGATGATCTCACTGAGAAAACTTAGATAAAGTATTCGTGAAGCAAACTGTCATTTCACCTAAGGCTACGGATTAAAAGCTTACTCTATACTCACTGGAACTAATTTTTCACAGTGAGAAGTTTACAGCCGGTCTAATCTATAAACATCTCACGGTGAAAACTTAGGTGGAATGTACGTGAAGTAAACTGTCGTTCCTCGTTGATTGGATGGACTGACAGCTCGCTTCATGTTCACTTCACTAATGTTTTCTTAGCAAGATGTTTACATCGGCAGGCTTATTACATAACTTTTGAAAGAGCAAAAGCATAGCGATTTATGCGTAATAATTGCTCTTCAATACAGAAGTTTTAGAGTTGTTGGCGGTTTTATTTTTTAAATAGTGCATTAGACAAACAACGAGCGATTAGCAAACGATTATATAGTACTTATCTTACCTACACTGCAGGTAATGCTGACTTTTATGACATAAAGCGTTTGATCGCTATCGTTTTGCTTTTGCAAAAGATACGTAATAAGCCTGCCGGTCTATTCTACCAATTATTCAATTTTAAAATTTTATTTAATTGAACTGTATGGATTAAGTTATCCGAAATAAATGAACTTGAATTTTATAAACATCCATCTATTATTTAACTTAGGTGGGGTGAGTTTGAAGAAAACTGTTGTTCCACGGTGATTGGATGGACTGACAGCTCTCTTCATGTTCATTTCACATAAGTTTTCTCGACGAGATGTTTACATCCGGTCTATTCTATAAACATCGGTCTATTATTTAACTTAGGTGGAGTGAGCTTGAAGTGAACTGTCGTCCCACGTTGATTGGATGGGCTGACAGCTCACTTCAAGTTCACTTCACCTAAGGTTTCACGGTGAGATGTGACTCCAGCAATGCGATTCTGAATAGTACTGCTCTTCCAACATTGAACAGTCTTGATACATCACAAAAACACTTAACACGAAAATAAATAAAATATAAAGCATTTCCGTAGCTCAAGTTGGATTTAAAAGAAGCTATTACAGACAGTGAGACAGAGATTTATCGACATTCAATAAATCTTCCGAGAGAGAGTTGTCGACTGAATGGCGGACTATCGATGTCTAGTGATGTATGTAGGTGGAGTGACGTGATTTAGTGAGTGGATGCAGTTCCAGAATACGGGATGGTTCTTCTATTTTTTTTATTTGTTTGAATTTGAAATTGTTGTGTTGGCCCAGTGGTTAAGATCTCGCCTCTTGTGCTTGAGGTCGTGGGCTCAGGCAAGTACAAAAGTAACTTTTAAAAACGCTTTTATTGGTGTGTGTGTATCTTTGTAACCGGATCTTTTAACGTGATTTTCACCCCCTTTTTAAAAAGTCGGATTAGGTTAGGCGTTTTCACTTTTTGACAACCGATTTTTAGCCATGATAATTTTGTGCAAGTTAAAAACGTTGTTGTACAACATAAAACGTTGGTTACTGGTATAAAGCAAAGTTTTTGAACTAAAAGATTATTATCATCAGCCTTTTAATATGTCCACTGCTGGGATACAGGCCATCTCTCTGTGAGAGAGGGAATGGGCCTTAATCCACGACGCAGTCCCTCTGCGGGTTGGTGAATGTCACATGTCTTCAAATTTATGGTTCTAGGACATGCCGGTTTCCTCAAAATGTTTATCTTCACCGTTTTTAGAGCAGTGGTGATGAAATAATTTTCACAAAGGGTACGTAAGTCGGGGCCGTTACCAATGGGCCACCACTGTTCTTGAAACATACTAAATGAACAGCACTTTGAAAGATACTAAATGTTATGTCACTAGTCATTACAAATCCAATGAGCCTAAACACGATGGTCATATCTTGTCTTGTTGAGGAGTTCTTATGGCTCAGCCCAGTTCCATCGTAAGACCAGTTCCATAGTACCTTATTATTTCAATGATGCCAAAGTTACATAAGTACGCTAATTTTAAGCCCAATCAGATGGTATGTAGTGCTTGAAAAATGTATCATTATTAACTGGACACACGTAAGCAAGGAAATAATAAAGCTTGTAAAAACATTATCATCATCATATCAGCAGAAACACGTCCATTGCTGGTAACAGGCCTCCTCCAAGCGTCGTCACATTGATCGGTCCCGTGAGTCTCGCATCCAGCGGGACAACCTTCACCAGGCCATCGGTCAACCTGATGAGAGGCCTTCCAAAGCAACGTCTTGCGGTTCGCGGCCGCCACTCCAGAACCTTTCTGCCCCATCGGCCATCCGTGGTGCAAGCAATGTGCTCACTTCCATTTAAGTCAATTCTTCGGGCTATGTCGGTAACCCTGGTCCTCTTGCGGATCTCTACATTTCTGATTCGATCACGCAATGAAACACCGAGCATTGCCCTCTCCGTTGCCCTTTGGGTGGCTGTTAGCTTTCGGATGAAGACCATTGTGAACGATCACGTCTCAGAGCCATATGTCATCACTGGCAACACACACTGTTAAAAACATAGAAGCTTTCAATTAAATACAATGTACCTTTATCTATGAACAATATACCGCCAGACCGTTAAAACGAAAACGCGCAAAATGGCTACTTTTATTAGCCACAGCTATTTCCAAACAGGATATGTTCACCATAAAAGGACAACGGGTTCCATTGATGTCCCTTTTGTAATATTTGACCCCTCTCAAAACGGATACCGGGCTTTTTAAAAACAAAACCGCTTAAGGCAGTATTGCTGCACGTTATCGCGGCTTTTCATATCCGACCGGACGGAATTGGATTGAGATAAGCCTTTTAAATTGTTAGATATTTTTAGCCGATTGTGAAGGAAAGAATGGTTGGTTATGATTTTTAGGTGGTATTTTTTTGTTAGAATTTTTATAATGTGTGAATGATGCAACGGAAAAATTATCAAGGTAACCAAATTTTTAACATATCCTACTAGTCCTAATACCAACACAATCCGATATTTTAGTATTACAAGCAAAAGGATTTATATTCGAGAAAATTATCGGAGAAGGTTCTTATGTGTCTTGTGCTAGCCTGGAAAGTGATAGACACGGCGATAGCACCGCGCGACTACCTCTCCTCCTCTCTCCTCATGTATATAATACTAGCTGTCCCACGCGGCTTCGCTCCCGTCAACTGGCTACATACCTACCCATCTTCCCTACCTATCCTACATATATGATTGTTGCGTAACTTATACCGTTTACGCAGCGCACGCAACGGAAGATCTCAAAATGAGTATTTTTTTCTTGCAACATTTTTCATTTATGGAGCATAAATGAAAAATGTTGCAAGAAAAAAATACTTGTTGCTTCTATTGGTTGTAGCGTGATGTTTTATAGAACCTTCCTTTATAAATGACTATCCAGCACAAAAAGATTTTAAATTCCAACCATTAGTTCCTGAGATAAGCGCGTTCAAACAAACAAACGAACTCTTCAGCTTTATAATATTAGTATAGATAATAAATGCGAAAGTTTAGATGGCTGAAAGGATCTGGATGAAAGGCACAGAGGCAGATTATATTCTGGAATAGCACATAGCCTGTTTAACTCGGTATTTTTAACCGACTTCCCAAAAAGGTTTTTTTTTTTTTGTATGTTTACCCATATCTCCGTCAATTGTGGACCGATTTTAAAATTCTTTTGCAAAAATATGTTTCTAAATTGGTCCCATTTTAATTTGGTGAAGATCTGATGAAGAACTTCGGAGATATACAACAGAACTCTTCAATAAATAACGGCAAATCTCTCGGGATTGCTGCAATCGCATGTCTGTTTATACCATTTCATAACATAACATCACGCCAGTACGCTCATAAGAGGTACGCAGATCTCTCATTTCACCGGTTATGTTCAAGTTTCGTGAAATCTATTCTGGCGTTATAGTTACCTTACTGACTTGCCTATTAGGTAGGTACAACTAAAAAGTGAAAAATAAAAAAAACTTTTTCCAAAAAGATACTACCGACTTCCAAATACAAAATTGCTAAGTGGAAAATAACTTTATTTTTTGAAGTCGGTGTCCATAACGCAAAAAAAAAAACTTTTTGCAAAAAAATACTACCGACTTCCAAATACTAAACTACAAAGTGAAAAATAACTTAATTTTTTGAAGTCGGTGTCTTTCGTAGGTACAATTTTTTTGCGTTATAGACACCGACTTCAAAAAATTAAATTATTTTTCACTTTGTAGTTTAGTATTTGGAAGTCGGTAGTATTTTTTTGCAAAAAGTTTTTTTTATTTTTCACTTTTTAGTTGTACGTACCTAATAGGCAAGTTAGTAAGGTAACTTTAACGCCAAAATAGATTTCATGAAACTCGAACATATTCGGTGAAATGAGAGATCTGCGTACCCCTTAAGAGCGTACTGGCGTGATGTTATGTTATGAAATGGTATAAACAATAAACAGAAATGCGATTGCAGCAATCCCGAGAGACTTGCCGTTATTTATTGAAGAGTTCTGTTGTATATCTCCGAAGTTCTTCATCAGATCTTAACCAAATTAAAATGGGACCAATTTCGGAACATACTTTTTCAAACAAAAAAAGAATTTTCAAAATCGGGCCACAATTGACGGAGTAATCGTTGAACATACAGAAAAAAAAAAAAAAAAAAAAAAAAAAAAAACAAACTTGAAGTCGAACATAGAACCTCCTCCTTTTTGGGAAGTCGGTTAAAAATGGGTACCTTCCAAAAATTAAGTTATTATCCACTTTGTAGTTTTGTATTTGGAAGTCGGTAGTATTTTTTTGGAAAACGTTTTTATATGTTTCCTAGGGATAATAAAACATTTTTACGCGAGCGAAGCCGAGGGCAGAAACTACTTTAAGATAAGATAAGGAACTTGCATTTCCACTATAATAACTCAGTGTGTTTTTATTTTCAGGTACAGTCACCTGAAGCTGATTTACGTGGATCGTATCGTGAGTGTTTCCTAAAAATACACGGATAGCTCGCAAATAACAATTTAAAAAGTAACTTTGACACTTCCCATCCTGTTACTGTCCCACTGCAGAACTACACTTATCTAAAATATGTCTGAGTCATTTTGGTTCCTATTCGTGGTAGTATTGTAAGCGGGGTACCCGTCAAGGTGCGGAATCGTTGTGTACGCATTTATCCAGCATTCCGATAAGATTGTAACATCGCACGTAATTTCAATGCTAACCAGAAATACCCTGAAACTATCGAAATTGTAAAGGACAATACGAATATTTAATTGTAAGATTTTAAAAGATTTAATTGGATTAATAATAAAATGTGTGCATGATATGAAACTTGGCCGATATCTAGAAAGTCTTTTCTTCTGATACAGAGAAGGCATGTTATAAACACGACGCGTGCTCAATGCGGGTCGGCGATTTCAAACTTTTCTACACTACTATTATAATTAAAAGTAACAAATCAATTTCTAAAACAAGCTTTTAGTGAACAAAAAAGTACGAAATGTAATATCGCATATCCAATGAGCCAATCACGATAGTTCTGACTGGTTGAGGAGTTGCTTTGGTCACCTTTTGGCTCCGTCATGAGATCAACTTCATAGTAACAAGTTATTATTTAAATATTTCCAAAGCTAAATAAGGACCTAAGTACACCAAGTATCAGTTTAATCGAATGCCAGGAAGAGCTTAAACAAGTAATATAATAAAATTTAAAAACCTCCGACACATTTTTATTTCATGCTACATAATTTATCTAGTAAATAGTGGATACGCTTCGATCGGCAATCTATTAAAGACGTAATTATGACACGATATCTTGAGAAAACACCCCGATTCAAACAGACAAACGCCCAAAACTTTTGAACGGCTGAACCGATTTTATTCAAACATAGCAATTTCGACAAAATCACCTTTCAAACAAAAAAAACTAAATCAAAATGAGTTCATCCGTTTAGGAGCTATGATGCCACAGACAGACACACAGCTACACAACAACACACCTCAAACTAATAACACCCCTCTTTTTCCGTCGGGGGTTAAAAAATGATTACCAATGCCCTGACACATATATAAAAGCATTACACTTAACAATAGTATAAAGGCGAAAGTTTGTGAGTGTTGTATGTTTGTTACTTCTTCACGCTCAGACGGCTGGAAGGATCTGGTGAAACGGCACAAAGATAGATTATAGTCTGGAATAGCTCATAGGATACTTTTTATCCCGGGAATAATATGTTCTCTTGGGATAATTATCGACATTCATGCGTGCGAAGCTATGCATATGACACTACAGCAATGTGTAACTCTCTATTAGTTAATGAATTTTCAAAATCGGTTCAGTAATTCCAGAGATTACATCCTACAAACTAACAAACTACCTGTTTATTACAAGCTTTATATTATCTTGCATTCGATGTTTGTCTGGCAACTAGTAGCCAATTAGTAATAGTACCCAATAGTTGATTTTTCAAGCACTTCCCTGTATTCCCACGGGAACGGGAACTATGCGGGTGAAACCGCGAGGACGCCTCGCTAGTTATTAAATAAAAAAATATAACAAAGAATATTAAACCCTTTTAAGGCTGGTTTACAGGTTATCGCAGTGTTCCGAATTCGATGGCCGAACGCAAATGAATGTGATAAGCCTTTGGACTCGATTGTTAGCTGCAATGTGAAAATTGGGGATTTCGTTTCGATTCCCAGTTGATGACTAAAAGTTTTATTTTAAATGCCTAGGTATTTAGTGGTAGGATTCGGCACTAATCCAATAATAATGCTTTTGTATGTTTTCAGGCTTATGAATATAGTCACTGTATACAGTTAGTTTTTCAAGTTTTCAAGGTCGTGGATGACCAACTCCGGAACTATGAAGAATTGCGAAAAATACTCAAGGATAAAATTGATATTTTTTTTACTAGGAAAATAAAATAATGACCATCAATTTTGTTCAAAATTCTTGTCTGTATTTTAAATACATAGACGGACTGTTTTACCTACTCAAGCATTGTACTTAATTCCAATTATTTTGTTTCCGTTTATCATATTCTACTAAGATTTTTCATTTCATCAATTGCATGAGACGAGTCTTTGTACATTTCCTAGTAAAAAAAGTGTTTTATTAAAAATGAAGTCTTTCCTCAAGTTTTCCGTATGCTTTTATGTCCTAGAATATTATCCTTATTAGCGATACTATCGGATGGTGAAATAAAACAGTGTGTGCTTTTTTAGGGTTCCGTACCCAAAGGGTAAAAACGGGACCCTATTACTAAGACTCCGCGGTCCGTCTGTCTGTCTGTCTGTCACCAGGCTGTATCTCATGAACCGTGATAGCTAGACAGTTGATAGCTTTCACAGATGATGTGTTTCTGTTGCCGCTATAACAACAAATACTAAAAACAGTATAAAATAAATATTTAAAGGGGGCCTTCAATACAACAAACGTGTTTTTTTTGGCGTTTTTTGCGATAATTGTACGGAACCCTTCATGCGCGAGTCCGACTCGCACTTGGCCGGTATTTTTTTTCCAAAATATACTGTTTCGATGCCTGCCTAAGAATATCGATTTTTAAAAAATCCAAAAATGAAATTTTAGTTGTCATCAAAATCAGTCTCGTGAATCCTTTGAGTGTTTTTCGCTATTCCTCATAGTTCCGGATTTGGCCATCCACACCCACTTGAAAAACTCATCCTGTATAATATACTAGCTGACCCCTGCGTCTTCGCTCACGTCAACTGGCTATCTTTCTACCTACCGTACCTACCCTACAAACAAACAAACTCCTCAGCTTTATAATATTAGTATAGATGTTGATAAAACTCCTTCGCAAATGAACAAATTTGATTACCATAAAAAAGGTTATAGTGAGTTAATCTTAAAAGATAGAAATATGCAGTCGCCGAGTTTTTTTTAGAACTTTAAAATAGGAACAATTCCATCATACATTATATTTGCGTAACTTAAAACGTTTACGCAGCGCACGCAACGGAAGCTCTCAAAAAGGTATAATTCTGCCCGTTTCTGCAACATTTTTCATTTATGCTCCGCTCCTATTGGTCGTAGCGTGATGTGATATAGCCTATAACCTTCCTCGATAAATGGACTATCCAACAAAAAAAAAAAAATTTCAATTCCAACCAGTAGTTCCTGAGATTAGCGCGTACAAACAAACAAACTCTTCAGCTTTATAATATTATTATATAGTATAGACGGAATAATATAATAACACTCAGAAATTATCCCAAGGGGACGTACTTCTGGCATAAAAGTATCTTTAACTTTCTCTATGGTCCAATATAATCTCTGTACCAAAATTCATCAAAATTGGTTCAGAGGCATAAGCGAGCCAACTTAATAAACATAGATGGACAGATTTGCTTTGTTAATTTATAATATTATATTCAGCGGTTGAAGTCTTAATAAGTAGTTTCATACAAAACTTACCACTCCCCCATTTCTCCCACTTCGTATCAGGAGCAGGAGCAGTAGTTAAGGAGCTATCTCCATAGAACATTTTTATCTAAATTGGTTCAGCGGTTTAAGCAATAATAAGAAGGTTCATACAAAATAAAAGCCCCCCCTCCCCCTCCCATTTCGCCCCCTTCGTGTTTTGTCAAAAAAAATTTGCCTATGGTCTAAAACTATATCATTACCAAATTTCACTTAAATTGGTTCAGCGGTTTAAGCTTGCAAACTTTACACACAGACAGACAGAGTAACTTTCGCATTTATTATATTAGTATGGACTATATACATATGTATCACAAAAACATATCCAATACACAAGCTAGAATCGTAATAATTCAGTCCACGACTGCAATATTCGCTATTTTGAACCTAAATTAGCATGTTCGTTAGTTTTAGTTCACTCAATCGTTCATTGTGGGAATGAAAATTTAATGGTCGAGTTTAAACTATAATACATACATAATATCATGCCTGTATTCCTCAAAGTGGTGGGCAGGGGTACACCTATAGTACACTCGCATTTCACCAGTTATGTATAAGTGCCATGTACTACGGGGCTTGAGCAGTGGTGGCCCAGTGGTTACGGAGCAGTGGTGGCCCAGTGGTTACGGTCCCGACTTACGGGTTGTAGGTCGTGGGTTCGAACCCGAGCAGGCGCTTTACTTTGTGTAATTTATTTCATCGCCACTGCTCTCAAAACGGTGAAGGAAAACATCGTGAGGAAACCGGCATGTCCTAGAACCAAAACTTCAAAGACATGTGACATCTACCAATCCGCACTGGGCCCGCGTGGTGGATTATAGCCCACTCCCTCTATGAGAGGAGGCCTATGTCCCAGCAGTGGGAACTTTTAAAGGCTGATGATGATGATGATGATGATGACTACGGGGCTTACCACAGTGTCTCAAGACGAATGTCTATGGCCAGTGTATGTTGCCAGTGAGGACATATAGCTCTGAGACGTGGTCGCTCACAATGGGCTTCATCAGTTAACTTACAGACACCCAAAGAGCAATAAAGAGGGCTGTGCTAGGCATTTCCATGCGTGATCGCATCAGAAATGTAGAGATCTGCAAGAAAACCAGGGTTACCGACATAGCCCGAAGAATTACCAAACTTAAGTGGCTGTGAACATTATCATCATTATATCAGCCGAAAGACATCCACTGCTGGACATAGGCCTCCCCCAAGCATCGCCACATTGACCGGCCCATGCGTCTCGCATCCAGCGGATCCCCGCAACCTTCACAAGGTCATCGGCCCACCTGGTGGGAGGCCTTCCAACGCGACTTTTTCCAGTTCGCGGTCGCCTCTCCAGAACTTTTCTGCCCCATCGGCCATCCGTTCTGCGAGCAATGTGCCCTGCCCACTGCCACTTAAATTTAGCAATTATTCGGGCTATGTCGGTAACCCTGGTTCACTTGGATTGGAATAGGCGAGGCAAATTGATTGTTTGTTCACGATTGATACTAGTTTAACTCTGATATTTCCTTAGATAATAATAAATAGGAACAGAATCACGTTTTTTGTACAAAAACGTGAAATGAGAAAAAAACTGGCCAAGTGCGAGTCGGACTCACGCACGAAGGGTTCCGTACCATTATCGCAAAACACGGCAAAAAAAATCACGTTTGTTGTATGGAAGCCCACATAAATATTTATTTTATTCTGTTTTTAGTATTTGTTGTTATAGCGGCAACAGAAATACATCATCTGTGAAATTTTCAACTGTCTAGCTATCACGGTTCATGAGATACAGCCTGCTGACAGACATACAGACACCCCCCTTTAAACTACTGAGATTTTCTAAAGTGGCCACCTTCACCAACTTTACGTTATATAAGACGGCACACTATACCAGGCAACCCCTTACGAGGCGTCTGGGACCATCTGCGGTAGGTCACGCCTCCAGAGTACTCGCCCCTGGTACTCAAGAGAAAATGTGAGTCGCATCGTGATTACTCACTACCATTTATCCAGAATGGTACCGGAGCTGTAAAGTCGCTCACCTCTCGAATACGAATCAACGCATATACCCAATGCCTACAGCTGGGTTGCCGGAAGACAGAAAAGTGCCGGAGATGCAGCTCGCTCACAGGAGCTCACTTGCTTGAGGGTTACTCACGAACCCCGCGTCTGACCACCAGGTGGCCCTTTGCCTTAGGCCGGTAACTTCAGACACTTGTTGCGCGCGAGGAATGACGCTCGACCCACATATAGCCGAGCAGACAACATGCCACTCCTCTGCAACCACCACATAGACCACCGCGAGTCCGAACCCAATGTCAGGTTCCACCTTTGCGCTTGCAATGTTGGAGGGCCTACCTGACCCCGCGTACCCTTATCCAAACAGCCGGACCCGTAGTTCCAGCTGCGAGCCCCATCTTTTCGGGTCGTACAGATAGGGACAGACATACGGACATGACCCATTCATACTACTGAGATTTCTTATAGTGGCCACCCTCACCCACCTTTCGGTATATAAGGCGGCACATTATACCAGGCAACCCCTTACGAGGTGTCTGGGACCATCTTCGGTAGGTCACGCCTCCGAGAGCACTCGCCCCTGGTACTCAAGAGAAAATGTGACTCAAGAGAAAATACAATAAAATATATAATATATAAAGACATACGGACAGTGGAGTCTTAGTAATAGGGTCCCGTTTTTACCGTTTGGGTATGGAACCCTAAAAATCAACTTGAAATACAAAAAGTTTCACACCGCGCAGTAGTCAACCTTGAAGATGCACCGTCTAGGATATAATAATTGTTTTTTTTTTTAAGCTATCAACCTATAATCGCAGTATTGTGCACTAGCTGTTTCCCGCGACTTCGTTCGTGTCAAATGCGGAACAGTATTTCTTTTTCTTAAATGAAAGATGTCTAATTTAGTCCTTATAATACATATATACACATTTTGGAGAGTACACATAACAAACAGACAGTCAGAAATAGAAAAATAGACTTTTTTGTTATAAGTACCATATATACTGCTGGACATAGCCCTCCCACAAGTGACGCCACATCGATTGTTTTTGTATTATGTATCTGTCAACACATATGTGAGTACTAAGTACCAAATGTAAATCTACCATTTACTGTACATATATTTCTTTCGTTGGCTTATGTGTGCACTGGCAGTTGATAGTGTCATGCTCTAATGTCTTTCTGATGGTGGCACTTGTGTTGGATCATTCGGTTCCCTTCGTGATGGTTGAGCTGAGTGGTGCCGATCCATGTGTCATGTTCGTGAACGGGCACCATCGGTTTGGTCATAATTTAGCTGTCTCGGCCTGTTTTTAATTAACTATTTATTGTTGTATTTTGATTTGTTTGTTTTACTCTAGACGCCTTTACGTGCACGTCTTTTGACATCGATCTCAAATATATGTATTTTTTTTTTAACAAAAATGATGTAACCAAATACTTGTTAAACACTTTTTTTTTTAAAAAGTTAGTGGGAGTTTCTTGTCCGTTCTTCTCCATAACAAGCTACTTTGCCGAATGGACGGTATAATCAATATTTGTGAATAAAAATATAAATTTTTGACGTTCAAAGTGCCGCTTAATGGCCTAATTGAATAAATACATTTTGATTTGATTTGATTGGTCATATGCGTCTTGCATTAAAACTATTATTTTAATATTACAAATAGACACTTCAATTTATTTGTATCGATGTATAAATAAGGAATTTATTATCATGTCGTTAAAAAACAGGTTTTGAAATTAAAGACCAGTCAGAATGCGATTCACTATTATTATTTTTCTTCTTGAACTTGACCTACCATTTTTTTTTTCGTTAAGTGCCAGTGGCACGAAAAGACGCTTAAGCAAACGATTTTATACTAATTTGCCTAGAAGGAGGAAGTTCTATATTCGAATGTATGTTTTTTTTTTGTATGCTCACCGATTTCTCCGTCAGTTCTGGACCGATTTTGAAATTTTTTTCAACGAAAAAGTGAAAAATAAAAAATTTCAATAACATACTACCGATTTCCGAATAGAAACACTACAAAATGAAGTATAACTTTGTTTTTGGAAGTAGGTGTTCATAACGATAAAAAATGATACCTACCAAAGACACCGACTTATTTTTCATTTTGTAGTACATATTTCTATTTGGAAGCCGGTAGTATTTTTTTGTTAAAAGATTTTTTATGGTGTCATAATTTTTATCAACTGTAGGCACAGTTATGTTATGGAACCACGGGCACCGTATATTTTTCCGTGATAAAAAGAGCCTATGTGCTACTCCAGACTATAATCTATCTCTGTGCCAAATTTCATCCCGATATGTCCAGCCGTTTGAGCGTGAAGAAGTAACAAACATACAAACACACACACACTCACAAACTTTTAGTGTGATTAGTAACAGTAATGAGTGAGATATAACTCAGAGTTACCTGACCGTTACTGTTTTCTTTCAAATTCCGTATTAATTAACAATTGCAAATTTTATGAAGCTGGCATTGTTTTAGTGGAATTTATTACATTTTCGCGTAAACAACGCTCTTGTGAGGCTCTAGACAAGAGATTGCTGAAATGTCAAAAATGTATTGGATTGTCAAGCGTTAGTGAAATATTACGTGATCAATTGCTTAAATTTTGGCATTTTGATGATCACCATCGTTCACTTCAAACGACATTAAAAGGAGATGTTCCATAAATGTATCTCCCTGGGCCAGCACTATGTACAAAATCAATCTGCCTCGCCTTTTCCCAACTATGTTGGGGTCGGTTTCCAGTCTAATCGGATTCAGCTGAGTACCAGTGTCTTACATGGAGCGACTGCCCATCTGACCTCCACAAACCAGTAACTGGGTAACACGGTACCCCTTGGATAGACTGGTGTCAGATCTCAAGCTTCTGACTACTCTTAACGACTGTCAAAGATCTTCAAATGACAGCCGGGACCAACGGCTTAACGTGCTTTCCGAGGCACGGAGGAAATTTGGTATACGGTTGAAATGGTCACCCATCCATGGACCGACCTCGTCAAGCATTGCTTAACCTTGAAGATCGATCGTGCGGCTGTTATTATTTAGCCACGAGCTCCTCTCTCAATTTTATCAGGTCAACACTATGTGCATTATATATGAAATCGCTATACAATATAGTAGGTAACCGTTTTTCATTATTAATTTTCATTAATTTCACTTCATTTTAATGAACACTTAAATTAAATTTGTCAAGTAGAGCAACACAACATAAAATTAAACATGGTGAATCAGATCAGCAGTATGCGAACAATGACATTTTGACAATGACATTTGATTTACGTGTCATCGTAATATCTGCGTTAAAAAAGCAACACGAATTCAATTGCAACGGACAAGCAATCAATCAATGTCTGTAGTAGTAAACTGGGTTGCAAAACAATCACTAAAACGCCGAAACATGCCATTCAAAGTCAAAGCAAAGAAAGACTCAAAGACAACTTCTTAGTACTTTCAAAGTCGTCAAACGTCATGTCAAAAACAACTGTCATAGCTACCCTAAAAATAGGGTTGTCTCATTAAAAATCTTTACAAATGATCATGTTTGTACGCCTGAACCCTTCTTCAAAATAATTTGTTAGTATTTTTACGGAATTCACCTATTTTATTCCTATGTATCTATGTAGTGTACATAGTGGTGGCCCAAAATCAAACATCTCCTTTGTCTAGAACCTCTGGCAATAGTGATTTTGTAGATAGCCGTTTGATCTTTCCTGCCGTCGATATCATAAAACAGGTTGAGATGCATTAAATATCATACAAGCGCCTATTCTATCCTATATAAACGAAAAATCTCCACCTTTACGCCATTCGTGGAAATATCTTCTAGAGAAACAACCATGAACAGTTTGTTACTCGTGTCAATATTGACTTTAAACATTGTTATAGTGACGTCACACTTTGCCTACCCAACCGCTCTGAATTACGATGAGTGGGACTGCAAATTCGTCGACACTGTTCAGGAAAAAATTGAGGTCAACGCTTTGGAGAATCTTAGTGTGAAAAAGAAGATTACTGAAGTGATGAAGCCAGAAGTTTTGCGGGAATCAGTTGAAGAATATAATAAACACAACAAATATGATGAACCTGATAAAGGCGAAGATCCTGGAACGATTCTTGGTGCTCCACCGGTCTGTGGTAAAAATCAAACTTTCTATGCTGGTAGGTGTAGGGATGCGGATAAAGACCCAAAAAGTGACGATGCTTGATTTTAGAGTTTAATTAAAAATGTAAACAGTGGAAAATGTTATGTTTATAATATTTATATTTTTCAATAAATTGTAAAGCTAACATAATCTACGATCACCTAAAATATGTAAGAATATATAAGTTAAGATAAGATATTTATTTTTGTATACTCATCAATATAAATAATAATAATAATAATGTAAAGATTTGTATTGTCTTAAAATAACATTTGGTATACATGGTGCATGTGTACCAAAGGTTATTTTGGTACATGTTTTGTTGTTCAGGGCGTATAAAAAAATTGTATTTGGTTGGGTTAACTGTTTTAATTTATATAATTAAAAAAAAAAAATTTACTGCCATGGTAATAATAATACCTACTGTCATGCAGTCTCAGTCAGTTTAAAAATGTAATATAATAAGAACAAAGATAAATAAATGACATAACAAACACTGTACCGATTGTCGTTACGGCCAACGGCCTGATGGCCAAGAGCCTCGACGACCATCTGTCCAGGCTGACATTGCGCGGTTGGATCAAAGGTCTGATACAGAAAGCAGTACTTCTCGATACGGCTCGCATTGTGAGGAGATTCCTGTCTCTGAAGCCCTAACCATCGGTAGCTTAGACCCTGCTCCCGACACCGGCGGACAACCATTTTTAAATGTTTTTTTAATGATTTGTTTTTTATAAAGAAATATTTAAAATGTAAATATAAAGTGTGTACAAAATGTAATAAACGGAATAATAACAAACTATGTCATAACTATGCCAAATTTCATCCAGATTCGATCAGTAGTTTTCGCGTGAAATATTAACAAATATACAAACACACACACAAACTTTTTTCTTTATAATATTAAAATGTGATAGGTAACGTTAGTACTTTCAGAGTCAATATAGGGTACCAGTAATTTACCCTATCGCTAGCATCCAGTCCATCCAGTTATTGGCACTACTGAGATTATAGGCTAAAAATAATAAACCGAAGATTACGCAATGTTGGAATTTCCATGCCAGTCATAGGATTTTAAATAGTTTTTTTATAACTTTTTGTTTTTTTGTTTACGGGGGGAAACCTTCAAAAGGCGCCTGGAATTTTGGGGAAAAAGACCAGGGAGTGTGGGATTTTTACCTCACTAAAACCACCCCGGTGATCACCTTCAGCACGTAGAAGGGACCCCGTGACCTCTCAAAAGACCACCCGGAACCACCTCTGTGCAACGCCTGTTAGGGCCCATCCCTGGGGAGATTAATAATTCACCTCCCCTGAGCCTCGCTGTGCACGGCAGCACGTGATCACACGGCAGCCACCGTCTTTCCTGGAGTCACTTGGTGGGCGAACAGAGTCCCCAATCTGAGCACGTGATCACACGGCAGCCACCGTCTTTCCCGGAGTCACATGGTGGGCGAACAGAGTCCCCAATCTGAGCGCCCATGACCCCGGAGTCCCACCTGGTTATGGAGCAGGCGGGGTTTCGGCGTTTTAGGCATCGAGGCGGTTGCTTCAACGACGCCTTCTTCTCCGAGTGGGATCGGCCTTCTCACGATCCCGCTCGGCAGCCTGCTTCTGTACCATCACGGTCTCACAGAAGGAGGCCATTTCCCTCCAATTTTCTGTCTCTGCCAGCATGGCCCTCACAACTGCTGGCAGAGACAGGTCTCGCCCGGTCCTGGCGACCAAGACCTGCCGCTCGGAGGCCCACGCAGGGCGCTCCTCGAGCGTGTGCTGTGCAGAGTCAAGGTCGCCTCCGCAGTGGTGGCAATTTGCCGTGGTCTCTCGCCCAATCCTATTCAGGTACTCACCGAAGCAACCGTGCCCGGTGAGTACCTGAGTGAGCCTGTAGGAGATGCGCTCCTCTCTCTTCAGCCAGGCTTCGAAGTGCGGCAGGACGGCTTCGACAACGCGCTTGCGCGAATATTGCGGCTGCTGTAGCCGCTCGCGCCACCGCTCGAGCGCCTTAGCCTTACTACAGCGATTCCTGGCACGCTATCACCATTCTGGCGGATGGCGCGTATTCGGTTATAAACCCTCGCATCCATGTCCGCCAGAATGTCCAGCGGAGGCAAGCGTGCCAGGAGAGTTGCCGCCTCAAAGGATACCGTTCGGTAACCTCGTGAGATACGAATGGCCATTTTCCGCTGCAGGCTATTAATTTTAGTCCTGCAGCGTCGGACACCTGATAATCTGCTTGACCAAACAGGCGCCCCGTAAAATCCCATCGATCGCACGACACCCGCGTAGAGGCGGCGAACTTCCTCCCGTGGTCCCCCAAGGTTAGGCAGCAGTCTATGCAAAGCACCCACTGCCTTTTCAACGCGGTGGACCAGGCGCTCGAAGTGCTCTTCGAAGCCCCACCGACCGTCCAGGGTTAGGCCAAGATACTTCATGTATCGACCCACCTGGACTTACGCATCTCCAACTGTCACTGACGAGCTGGGTGGCTCCCTGCTCTTCGGCAGTTTATGGAACCATAGCGCCTCAGTTTTATGAGCCGCTATTTCCAAACCCAGCTCGCGGATCGACACCGCACTCTTGCCACCCCGAGCTCGGAAAGCTGGATGGCCTCGTCGAAATTGTCTCCGCCAGCTAACACCAAGGTGTCGTCTGCATAACAAACGATATTAACGCCGACGGGAAGGTCTACACGCAGGACCGCATCATACGCGAGATCCCACAGGGGAGGACCTAGCACCGACCCCTGCGGAACCCCACACGTAATTTCCCTCCGATGCACGATACCATCCCGGCCCATATATCGAATGTGCCGGTCGCGTAGGTAAGCCACGACGATGCACTGCAGGTAAGGTGACTCTATGATGTACCAGTGCCGCCCTAATCGCATCCCAGGGCAGGGACTTCAAGGCGTTGACGATATCCAAACTTACCGCCAACGCCACCCCACCCCGGGACACAACCTGTTCCGACAGCGAGCGGACGCGTAAGATTGCGGCAACTGTTGAACGCTGCTGCCGGAAGCCATACTGGCAATCAGCAAGGTCGGGACCAACTCGCGACAGGTGCCCGACGAGTCTTTCGGCAATTATTCTTTTGAATAGCTTAGAAACCTCGTCGAGCAGGCAAATGGGACGGTATGCAGAGGGAGACTCCGAGTCCCTGCCTGCTTTCCAAATAAGACCAATCCAGCCTCCTTCCAGTCAGAGGGAAACACGCCCACACGAAGGCAGCTGTTAAACAGCTGTCTTAGGCGATCCCCCAGAGCAGCCATAGCCAGAACCCACGCTCGGCCAGGGATACCATCCGGACCCGGCGCGGTGTTTCGAGCCCCAATGCATCTAACGGCTCGGTCTAATTCATCTTCAGTCACTTCCAACTCGCCAGTCCAGTCCGAAGGGGTCAAGAGTGACGAGGGAACTACCCTGGCTACTGGAAAGAGCTTGTTTACTACTCTCTCCAGCAGCCCTGCATCTATGGTTTCTGTGATGGGGGGCACCCATGGACGTAGCTTGGCCATGACCACCTTATAAGGTCGCCCCCATGGATCCCTGTCCATTCCCTCCAGAAGCTCCCTCCAAGACCTCGACCTGGCATCCGAAATGGCGTGCTGGAGAGACATGGTCGCCTCCCGATACGCTCTGTAGGTTCTGGCTATTTCCTCCTCCTCTGCTCTTGGCTGCCTTCGACGTCGGGTGCGTTGATACTGGCGTCGGGACCTAAGACATAAGACGCGTAACTGCGCGATATCTTCTGACCACCAGTAAACCGCACCCGGACGCTGAGCGCATCTGACCCGGGGCATGGAAGCGTCACAAATTGACGTCATCCTGTCCCGGAACCAAGCTGCCTTTTCTTCCGGATCGGGCGAGATCCCCTGGGAATGAGCATCTTCCGGCCACGCCTTGACGTTGGCAGCTGTAATGAGCATATCTCGATTGAGCCGCTTGAGGGTCCAACGTCGCGCCGGTGGGTTAAAATCTGGACGGCTCGGTCTGTCGGAAGGGCGCAGTGTCACATTAAAAACGATGTGGCGATGACCAGAGAGTGTGACCATCTCTTCTGCTACACTCCAATCCGACACCATGCGTATTTTTTTATAACTTAGTGAAATATATGTGTAATTACTATTTTATTGGATGAAACAATTCTTCAAATAAAGATAAGAATATTTCCTTCAATGTCATTATTTTTTGTATGCTAGTGCATATTGTAGCGTTACGTTTAGCTCAGAGGGAGCTAAACGTAAGCCACGTTAATAAAATAAAAAGTAATTAAAAAAATTAAAATTAAGGAAAAGGATATAAACTGAGGGACCGGCTTCAGACGTCGTTGGTTGCTTGCGTTCGACAGCTAGACAGGCAGCAGGACGGACGGGTACTCTTCTATGCTCGAGGTATGCAGGTGGTGATCAGGTACCTCGACGGACAAGCAGCCACACAGGTTGGTGTGCATTAGTAGGCTGTAGTGTAGGGCAGGCAATCGGATAGGCAGGATGTAGAGTAGATACACAGGCAGCCAGGTCACTGGTTGGTATGCAGATACATAGGCATACGGTAGGCAGTCAATCGGGCGGGTCGGCAGTAATAATACTTTTAAGAGACCAAATGCGATTTATTTATAGTTTATAGATATTAATATCACTCTTTCACAAGCTGGATATAAAGTTTAAGAGTTTTCCAGGAGTTTTTAGATCAGAAGATACACTTTGTAATACTCAGTAGTCAAAGGACTTTCGGCGTTCCGTTCAGATTCCAAACTAAAAATTGACGCCCGTTTTTCTTCGTTCTGTGTTCTATCTCCATTTCAAATTCAAATTTCAATTAAGAAATAAAGACCAGAACGAATAAAAACGGTTCACAAAGGGGTCTGTCTACGCTACCCTTATAATAGTGTAAACCTAGCTTAAAGGAGGTTTAGTCCATGGTACCTATGTTACGGTCTATGGTTTTAAGAAAAATAAAATAGACAGACAGATGTCATGTCAGATGAAAATGTCACAGTAGAAAAATATTGCAAGAATTACAAATTATCAATATAATTTAAGATTCAGATATTAAAACAATCAGATATAATTAAAAGTATGCTTTTCAGGTACAAACAGTATGAAAGAAAACAAAGATTAATTACAAAAGTTGATAAAATATCAACAGATATGTGTTGTAGATATGAATTCTAATTGTCTTTGATTTTAGTCTATGTTTAAAAGCAAGTTAATTTTCAAACGTAGAGTTTTTTGTGGTTGACTTATGTCGTGAAGAAAATTTTATGTCACTCGTTTTTTGAGAATCGTTCAGAGCAAGCTGTAATTTTGAGTCGTTATATTTGTAGTGAAGATGTAGTGTTTTTATCAAGGTTATATTGAATAAAATGTATGTGTGAGATGGACTGAAGGCATCGTCGTTTATTTTCTACTGGATCCCAATGTTTGACTTCTCCTGGAGGGCAGATGTCCGTAAGAGGTTATGGACCAGCACGCTTCCACTGCGCCAACAACAGATATTCGGAACAGGTTATGGGGACCAGCACGCTTCCACTGCGTCAACAACAGATATCCATATTGCCATTGGTAAGCTTGACTCAGCAGAAGCATGAGCCTGACAAGCGTGGCCAGCGCAGAACTGCCATGTTCAACAAAATGTTTATGAAATAGATCACTGACTTGATGTCTACTGGTACAGTTGCTATGGAAGAGGCATTGAAATCTCTTAAGTAAATGTGACTCCAGACTTGAACACAGTGAATGTGTTCTGGGTGTGCAAAGGCGATGCTTCCGATAATGAGACTGAGAAGGTACTATACAAGGTAGCTGGTAGCCTGAGGCATGAGCTGTCCACTCTGAGGGTCATGGGAGAAATACCTCACATTGTGTTTGTTAAAGATAAACAAGAAGCCAATCTTGTAGAGATAATGTTTTGGAATTTATTTGAAATTAAGGTATTAGTTATAGTATTAAGGTTGTTTTGATTGTTAATTAGAAATTTATATTTAAGGGGGAGGTTTAATATAGAGTAGAATGTAATGATAGGTAGGGAATACTAGTATGGGTTTTTATTTTTGTATTAATTCAGTGTTGAAGTTGAGTAGGAGGTTTGTGTTGATGAAGTTAAGTAGGAGTTTTGTGTTGATGAAGTTAAGTAGCAGTTTTGTAATGATGAAGTTGAGTAGGAGTTTTGTATTGATGAAGTTGAGCAGGAGGTTTGTGTTGATGAAGTTGAGTAGGAGTTTTGTGTTGATGAAGTTGAGTAGGAGTTTTGTAATGATGAAGTTGAGTAGGAGTTTTGTAATGATGAAGTTGTATATGGGGTGTTCTAGGAAAATATGTCAAGGTTAAATACAGGTTTGTTTTAATTTTATTTGAGTCAATATAAAATTCAGAGGGGATGTTGTAGATATGAATTCTAATTGTCTTTGATTTTAGTCTATGTTTAAAAGCAAGTTAATTTTCAAACGTAGAGTTTTTTGTGGTTGACTTATGTCGTGAAGAAAATTTATGTCACTCGTTTTT
Organism: Orthosia cruda; assembly: GCA_964057195.1. Lineage (NCBI taxonomy): Eukaryota > Metazoa > Arthropoda > Insecta > Lepidoptera > Noctuidae > Orthosia > Orthosia cruda. The sequence continues at coordinate 6,016,987 of OZ059841.1, read as the reverse complement.
TGAGAATCGTTCAGAGCAAGCTGTAATTTTGAGTCGTTATATTTGTAGTGATGTAGTGTTTTTATCAAGGTTATATTGAATAAAATGTATGTGTGAGATGGACTGAAGGCATCGTCGTTTATTTTCTACTGGATCCCAATGTTTGACTTCTCCTGGAGGGCAGATGTCCGTAAGAGGTTATGGACCAGCACGCTTCCACTGCGCCAACAACAGATATTCGGAACAATATGAAGGTATGGTTTGTATAGTGTAATGAATTGTAAATAGACTTAAAAAATATGTGGTTCTGTTTAGCAGAATACCACAATATCAATATGATTTTCTGGGCATTTGAATGGTGGCATTCTCTAAATGTACCAATAACCGGGTATCTTACCCTAGCAATATATAATAGCAACAGCTATGGAGTGGAATTCCCTGCCGGAGTCTTTGCTTCCTGATAGTTACAAACTAAGGGTCTTCAAGTCATGAGCGAAGAGGTTACTTCTAGGCAAGCGTGCTTCATCGTCGACCACATCTTCGTCCCCCGAGGGGGACGAACGGGAATTTACAAAAATAATATTTAATTTGTTCCCGATCGTCCCAATCCTAATTCAAGAGAGGACGAATGGGAATATGTTCTTCGATTAGTGCCATTCGTCCCACTAAAAAGATTTGTGCAGAAAATATGTTTATTCGATGTTTCGTAGTTTACTTTTAAATTAGTTTCTTCGTTAGATTTAATCATTATTTTACAAAATTCTTCTCTATTTTTTTATGAATTATAAAACGTATCCTAAGTTTATCATTGTTTCATTATCTTTCGGCTGAAATGATGATGATGAAGGCTTTCGCGGTTGGTCACAGTTCTAATCTAACCTAACCTATTTAACCCAGTTCAAAATGACGAATCATTCACCTGAAATCTGCCGCAGATATGTTTTCACCATTGTCTAATTATCTAGTCGTAGGCAGATTGTAGGTATGATCCGTTATTTTGATCGGGTGAAATAGGTTAGGTTAGGTTAGAACTGTGACCAACTGCGCGTGAGCCGAGCGAGCGAAGCGAGCGGTGCCGCGGTAGCGGCCGGCGAGCGCTACTTCCAAGTTGCTCTCAGAATTTTTCACCATTTTCTAATTATGTGGGTTTTCGCAATATCCGAAATATCAAATTACCCTGTGTAATACATATTAAATATCGATATTTTGGACATTCGATACTCTGTACTTCTATATTTAGAATGACTTAACGATATTTAAAATATTATATATAAAAATATTGCGAGTTATCGCAAAGTTGATTCTGTGATTTTTACTGTGATTTTTATTCCTTAATAAATGACTGATTTTTATTTCAATTTTGTTTTTTTACCAATTAAAACCACCAGTCTTATATTATTTAGTGGGAGCAATAGACCCAAAAAAGAATTAATAAATTATTCCCATTCGTCCCCCCAAAAAATTTTGAGGGACCATCGGGAAAATAAATAACGAATTCCCGTTCGTCCCCCTCGGGGGACGAAGTCTAGGGGACGAACGGGAAATCACGCATAATCGCTTACAATCAGCCAAGATACTGGTCAAACGCAAACTTACAAATAAAAAAATCGTATGATACAGAGGACAGAATTGATACTCTATTTAAAGAACCAACACAAAATAAGTGTGCCTACTTTAGATACAAATTACGACACCAAAATCGTTTGCTTTAGCATCTTTGCATGCTCCTGGCACTTGGCATATGTGGTAGGTCAAGTAGTCGAAAAAAAAATGGTAGGTCAAGTTCAAGAAGGCAAAAAAATAAAAGTGAAACGTGTTCTGAGTGGTCTTTAATTTCAAAACCTGTATTTAAACGAAATGAAAATGAATTCCTCATATATGCATCGATACAAATAATTCGTCTGTTTGTAATATAAAAATAATAGTGTTTTAGTATGACGATTAGTAAAGACATATAACTTATAGAAAAATAAAGTTACTTTTAAATATCAAATAACCCGACTGCTTAAAAAGCTTACTAATAAACACATTTACCCTCCTTCGGCAGATGGGTAAAAAGACGTAAACAAGAAGAAAATCATGCTGTGCAGTCGGAGGACACATTTTCGCGAGCTGGCTGACCAAAACCAGATGTATTCTCCGACTGTACAACATGATTTTCTCCTTGTTTACATCTTTTTAGTAAGTTTTTTAAGCAGTCGGGTTTTTTGATTTTAGAATTAACTTTTTTATTTATGACTTTTTAGTTGTCATATTTTTTCGAATTAGGTACATTTAAACATGTAAGTGTTATATATTTTTGGAATCACCTCTAAAAATCCTTTAATTTGATACCCCACAAGATGGGGTTGGAAGACATAAAAAAATTGGGCCTCCACAATATGGCGCCCAAAATCCGCCATTTTTCAATTTTTCTGTTTTAATGTGGCACTCGCAGGGTTAAGACGAATCGATTGACGTAAGAATCATCAAAATCGGCCCACGCGTTTGATCTCTAGAAAGCCACATAGGAACAAACATACATACATAGACAGATAAAACACATAACCCTCTTTCGGCAGTCGGGTAAAAACATTTTTTTAATGATTGTTAGTCTGTTTAGTCCGTCTAATCTTCAAAACGGCATGACTGGCAGATAGCTGAGGTTACAAGGAGTAACTTAGGCTCTTTTATTTTAGAAACAGTTTCCTGTACCGCACAGAAAATTAAAAACCATGTTATTTTTTGGTGTGAAGCGGACGTAGTCGCGGGCAACAGCTAGTGCATAATAATAAAGGTCACAATATTGCGTATACGTTGATAGTCTTAAAAAAATCGGCCAATTATGTTATCCTAGACGGATCATCTTCAAGGTAAACCACTGGCGCTTTTAAACTTTTTTATTTCGGGTTATAAAAACGTGTTTCTGTTCCCATCGCAGATACCCCTGAGTAGCTGATTTTAAAATGAGCATCACGTCTAAATGGCTAGTGGTAATAATTTAGAAAAATATATGTTGTATTAGACCATTTTCTTAATAATATTATTTAAGAAAATGTTGAGTTTTATTCGTATAAAATAGTGTAATTAATTTGTAAAGTTATGTCTAAATCGGACAAAAACTCGCCAATCGCACTAACACCGCTGGGCGTATTTGTATGAAATCGACACCATCTCAAAGACAATTTAATTATCAACTTTTTGATCTGAGGCTATTTTTTAAAGTCATAGAATAATACGGAAAGTACAAAAAGTAGAGAGAAATGTGTACCCTTCCCAAACCTGGACTTCCTGCCCACTATCCGTCTGTAACCTTAGGTCGCATGGTGCAGAAATCCTGAACTTATCTATATATTTATTTATTGACGTTTGGTATATGGTAGGTTAGGGCTGTAGGGCTTATGGGTCGTAGGGACTTAAGGATCGTAGGGACTGTTAGGCTGTAATGACTTATTAGGTTCTTTAACTTGTCATATATTTTCATGTACTATCACACCCTTAACATTACTGCGGCCTTACGTGACGTATGTTAGGGTGGCTGTACAAACTGCATGACTGTTTATAACAAAGATCTTAATGTATGACTAATTTAAAATTAAAACTGATTGCCTTATTGTTGTGTTTTAATATTTTAGTTAAAAATGTACACATTTTTGCTCATAATGATCTATGTATTTATAAATTACAAATTATAACTACCTAGATTAAATTTGTACATGAATACATTGATAGATTTGTAAATCGTGAGATACATATTTCTAGTTGATCGTAGATTACGTTAGCACAAATATAATATTTTACACTGTTAAAATTATTTTAAACACTAAATTAAAAAACTGTCACTTTTGCCCGTTTTTGTCCTCCTTTTTACATTTAGCTTTTTCACCTGTACCATAAATAACCTCACCTTCTGGACAGGGCTTAGGAGTAGCATCTAATGAACTTCCAGGATCTTCGTCTGTATCTGGATCATCATACTTGTTGTGGCCTGGCTTCATCACTTCAATAACCTTTTGTTTCACACTAAGATTCTCCAATGCGTTGACCATAAATTTGTCCTGAAAACTGTCGACGATTTTGCAGTCCCACTCATCGTAATTCAGTGCGGTTGGGTAGTCAAAGTGTGCCATCACTATCACAATTTTTGTAGTCAATATTGACACAAGTAACAAACACAGCCTCATGGTTGCTTCTATAGAAGATATTGCCACGAATGGTGAAAAGCTGGTTATTTTTCGTTTATATAGGACAGATCATGGGCTTGTATGACATTTAATGCATCTCAACCTGTTTGATGATATCGTCAGCAGCAAAGATCAAATGTCTATATAAAAAAAAAACTGTATAGTCTAGACAAATGTCATATGACGTCAGCGATGGCGAGTATTACTTTTATGTTTTCGTCAAGAATTCAAGATACTAGTGCTTTTGATTTAATTCACATCATAATTTTAAGTAGTTTGTTTTTATCTTAATGTATTTATTTTATGTTCTTTATACCTATTTTAGATTTGGTTTCCGTACGTCACGTCCTAGGCGACCAATGAAAATCGGCGCCGTGCTGTGGGTCTCCCACGGCACAGCATTATGCTGAGCGGAAGCCTTCTTGCCACAATCACGACATGCATCTGCCTGGTATCTTTTTCACCATACTTTTTTATTTATTTTTTTGTTTTAAAAAAAGCGTTGTCCCACACTAGGAATTTATTCCTGTATCGTGGATGCGTTTACAAACATATAAACTCACATACACAACACCCAGAGCCGGAACAACTATCTGTAGGTCATACAAATATTTGTTTCGTGCGGGAATCGAACCCGCGACACGTAGCGCAGCAATCAATCGCTCAACCACTGCGCCAACCGTGCGCCCATCATGGCCCCCGGGTCATATTTCTTTCTGTTTTATACAAAACTAGCTGTTCCTTGCGGCTTCGCTCCGTTGGACCACACCACAGGACCCGTTTTCGGGATTAAAAAATAGGCTATGTCACTCAAGAATAATATAGCTTACTATTCAAACAAACAAAAAAATCTTTCCTCTTTATAATAATATTTATGTTATAGTATAGATGAAAGTAGTATTTATGTCATTATTGTTTTTATTATTTCTCATCTTTACTAACTTAATTTAAATACTACTAATACTATTGTTAAGGGTTTATGTTAAACATGTAATTATATTGTATGTCATTTTATGGCAATTTAAGACTTTTTCTCTCTTTGTTTAAATGCCAAAATGTAAGGGATTGATCACGTAACATTTCGATAACGCTTGACTATTCAATACATTTTTGACATTTTAGCAATCTCTTGTCTACAGCTTCAAACGAGCGTTTTTTCGCGAAAATGTAATATCTTCCACAAGAACAATGCTAGCTTCATAAAATTTACAATAGTTAATTAATACGGCATTTGGAAGAAAACAGTGATGGTCAGATAACTGAATTATATCTTACTAATTACTTTATTAATCATTCTAATATTATAAAGGCTAAAGTTTGTGTGTGTTTGTTACTTCTTCACGCTCAAACTGCGCGACGGATCTAGATAAAATTTGGCACAGAGATAGATTATAGTCTGGTTTTATCTCGGTATAATGTTTATTTTTATTCACTTTATATTGTAAAATAAAGTCCCCCGCCGCGTCTGTACGCAATAAACTCAACAACGGATTTTGTGAGAATTTTGCGGAATGAGAAACGAGACAGATTTTTGTGTATAATTTGTCACGGGCCATGTCGGGTGGGTCGCCTATTAAAGATAATACTAAAACACACACCAGCCACAGCTGCATGACTGTTTATAACAAAGATATATTAATGAATGACTAATTTAAACTTCAAACTGGTTGCCTTATTGTTGTATTTCATATATTGGTTAAAAATGTACATATTTTAGCTAATTATGAACTATGTATTTATAAATTACAAATTATAACAACCTAGATTACATTTTTACATAAATACATTGATAGATATCTAAATCGTGAGATACATATTTTTAGCTGATCGTACATTATGTTAAAACAAACATAATATTTTACACTGTTAAATTATTTTTAACACTAAAATCAAGCACTGTCACTTTTACCCGTCTTTGTCCTCTTTTTTACATGTAGCCTTTTCATCTTTACCATAAATAACCTGACCCTCTGGACAGGGCTTAGGAGTAGCATCTAGTGCATGTCCAGGATCTTCGTCTGTATCTGGATCATCATACTTGTTGTGGCCTGGCTTCATCACTTCAATAACCTTTTGTTTCACACTAAGATTCTCCAATGCGTTGATCTTAAAATTGTCCTGAACACTGTCGACGAATTTGCAGTCCCACTCATCGTAATTCAGAGCGGTTGGGTAGGCAAAGTGTGACATCACTATCACAATTTTTAGACTCAATATTGATACCAGTAACAAACTGTTCATGATTGTTTCTATACAAGATATTGCCACGAATGGCGTAAATCGGATTGTTTTTTGGTTATAAAGGAAAGACACTGAACCTGTTCCGTGAGGACTGATTATGCGCTTGTATGACATTTAATGTATCTCGACCTGTTTGATAATATTGATAGCAACAAAGATCAAACGGCTATCTACAAAATCACTATTTCCAGGGGCTCTAGACAAATGTCGTTTGACGTCAGCGATAGCGATGGTCGAAATGCCAAAATGTAAGCGATTGATCACGTAACATTTCAATAACACTTGATAATCCAATACATTTTTGACATTTTAGCAATCTCTTGTCTAGAGCTTCAGAATGGCGTTTTTACGCGTAAATGTAATAAAAGCCACAAGAACAATGCTGGCTTCATAAAATTTGAGAAAAATGTGACGGTCAAGTAACTGAGTTACATCTTACTAATTAAAAAAAGAAAGATAAAACACGTTTATTTGCGCCAGGCACGACGCATACCATAGGAAAAAACAAAATAATAACTTAAATACATATACAGAGTATGCGTCACAACCACGCAAAACGGTCATCGCTCAGCATAATGCTGGGATTCGCGTGCAAGACAATGCCTCAGCGCTGGTTTTCAGCTATAGCCGGTGTAATTACTTTATTAATCACACTTATATTATAACGGCGAAAGTTTGTGATAATGATGTCAAGATTTCTCATAACGTGCTAGCTTCTGCCAGCGGCTTCGCTCGCGTGAAAAGTGTTTTATCATCCCAAAGGAACATTATACCGTAATAAAACCAGACTATAATCTATCTCTGTGCCAAATTTCATCCAGATCCATTAAGCCGTTCTTGCGTGATTGAGTAACAAACATACATCCACACACACATCCATCCATCCAAACCTTAACATTTATAATATTAGTAAAATTATTATGAAATGTAGATTAATATGTTCGGTCAAGTGGAATTGTACACATGGACAACTATGGAGTGTGTGTGTGAACTTCTTTAAACCGTTAAAAAAATGCACAAACCATAGTTACAAAACAAAAAATAGATATAGAATATTATAGGTGTAGTTCTGATTTATTATAAGTGACTAAATGAACTTTTTTATGAAAATCAAAAACACTAGATAAAGTACGTAAATAGTTTGAATTGACGTAAAAACGTGAAACTCTCAAAAACTCAGTTGTCTTTTTGTTCTTTGCTGCCGCCTTGCATTTGTTTTTTTGCTGCTGTCGTCAAAGTCACGAGAACATATCTTACGTGTTTTCTTACTAATACTAATTATACTACCTAATACAAACCTAGCCTTGACCGCGCTCCGCTCACGTGAACTTTGTATTCTATACAGTGTCGACATATTCACACACTATTGGAGGCCTTTTATTTAATAAGTAGTTAGGTCACACATAAGGCCAACATCTAAAATTAAAATCCTGCCAAAAAACTCGCTCAAAATTCTAACCGAGGCCCATTTCGTGCCTGACTTAGGGTCAGTTCACACTGAGGCGCGGCGCGACGAACTTCAAGAGGCCAGAGTCTCTAGATAATGTGATATTCACAATCTGCCTAGCGTTTTCCCGTGCATCAATAGAGCGTAAGTGTAAATGGAACTGCTGGACATAGGCCTCCCCAAGCGTCGCCACATTGATCGGTCCTGTACATTTCGCATCCACCGGACGCCCGCAGCCTTAACCAGATCGTCACTCCACCTAAAGGGAGGCCTTCCAACGCTGCGTCTTACGGTACGCGGTCGCCACTCTAGAAATGTTAGGTCCCAACGCCCATCCGTTCTGCGAGCAATGTGCCCTGCCCACTGCCACTTAAGTCTGTTAATTCTTCGGGCTATGTCGGTAAACTTGGTTCACTAGTGGATATCTTCATTTCTGATTCGAACACGCAAGGAAATCCCGAGCATAGCCCTCTCCGTCTTGCGGCTGAAATGATGACTGTCTATCTGACCTCCATGGGAATCGCCGTCTTGGCATATTAAAAAACTATGCCAAGAGGGCGATTCCCGTGGCATGATGTTGATCGGCATAACATTTACGCATAACTTTTATCAGCATAATAATACTGCGGCATAATAATACTTTGGCATAATGCAAAGGTTAGCATAACTGTCATTTGGTCTATTTTGTTTTGCAATAATTTGGAGTTGCATAAATATTTAAGGCATAAAATTTATTCGTCATAATATTTATAAATACCTACGGGTAAAATGTCAATTTTCAAAATAACGAAAAATAATAATATAAAATAAACGAATGAAGCGTGAGGGCGTGTCAGACTTTACTGACTAAAACTCACCCGTGTTCCTTCAGTTGCTTGAGCCAGGGCTGCGGTAACACTTTTTCAAATTTATCCGCGACATATATCATATTGTCTAGAGCCCTCGTTAGAGGACTTTTGCATGAGTCTACCGGCGAAGCATCGCTGCGCCTCAAGGTAGGATATAATAGGGGTTAAAGTATGAAATTGCTGTTTTATTGTAATAGGTACTTCGAATTGACATAGAACCTTCATGGTTTCAGATTTTTCAGCGAAACTTTTTTCACATGGTACCCATGAAGTTCTTCTTTTAAAAAATGTGCAACATTCGATTATCGACTTTCAGTTGTTTTTTTTTATTCAGCTTAGACAAAAAAGATGGATACTTCAAAAAAACGAGTGATTTTTGAGTACGGGTTCCGAAGCGGAACTACTGCGGCAGAAACAGCTCGCAAAATCAATGTTGCGTTTGAAGAGGGGACTGCTAATGAACGCACCGTGCGATTTTGGTTTAAACGCTTTCGTAGTGGAAACTTTGATTTGAAGAACGAACCACGTGGAAGACCGTCCACACAGGTGAATAACAATGAATTGAAAGAGATGGTGGAAGCCGATCCGAACCAAACTACCCAGGAATTAGCGGCATGGTATAACGTTACCTTACCAATAATATTGACTCATTTGCGTCAAATCAATAAAATAAAAAAAACTAAATATGGGTCCCTCATGATTTGATTGATCTACAGAAACGCGTGTTGAAACTTGTGTTGCCTTGTTGAATCGATACAGAAATTAAGGAATATTAGATCGAATTGTGATATGTAATGAAAAGTGGATTCTTTACCATAACCGTAAGCGAAAAATGCAATGGCTGGACCCCATGTCAAACGCCACAACAGTGTCCTAAAGCAAAGCTTACGAATAAAAAGGAAAAAGCTGTTTGGTGATCTCAGCATGTTATTATTCACTATAGCTTTCTCCGATCTAGTCAAGCAATAACGGCAGATGTCTACTGTGCCGAACTCCGAACAATGATAGCAAAACTAGCAGTGAAACAGCCCCGACTCATGAATCCATCTTCACCATTATTCCTCCATGATAATGCGAGACCTCATACAGCACGAGAAACCGTTTTAACTCTACAGGAACTGCAATTAGAAACCATTCGTCACCCTCTGTATTCGTAAGAGCTTGCTCCAACGGACTACCACTTTTTTCGTGATTTGGACAAAAAAGTTTTCGACTCAGGAGGCAGTACAAAATGCTTTCACACAGTTTGTCGAATTTAGATCACCAGAGTTCTATCGCAAAGGCATAAATGACCTTCCTATTAGATGGCAGCAATGTGTAGATAATAATGGTAATTATTTTGATTAAATAAATAAGTTAAATAAAAATAAAAAAACGAATATCAATTTTTCAGTACGTATCGGCAAGTTCATACCCAGCCAGCCCTAATATATTCAAATTCTGTGACAGGAATATATAACTTTTTCTGCAATAAATAAATTTCTGTATTATATCGCTATATTCAGTCGGTTACGTCAATTACGGACCTTTAGTTAGAAGCCAAAAATCTTGTATCTTGTCTCGTCCAGTTTCGTTGTAAAAGTGCGCGTCGTGTCTCGGTGCGAACTTACCCTTACTTTACATCACAGTCATAACGCTGCAAACGCTACGTTGTGTTCGCGTGAAATGTTGCCCAGTATCCGGTTTTATCAGCTTTTATTGGCAACACTCGGGCCTCAGTTTCCCTTGCTGTTACGGAAAGAGAATCCATTTTTATGTGGCCACAGACTTGCCATCGCAGCGTGTGTGTTAATGGAATGACGTCAGCGTGTTTGCGATTTTAAAAGGGTAAGTTGAAATGTTCAAATGGTATTGCGAAGTTTGAGATTCACATTTAAGTGAATTGTGAACGTGTTTTCATTTGGAAGGTTAACTGCCGTGTTGTGACTGGGAGGTCATTTGCAAGAATTTTCATTCATTACCTAATAAACTCAGTTCATAATATGTATGCTGTTTGCCGATGACATTAAGCTGGTTGCCGAGAGTGGCCTAGAGGTTTAGAGCAGATTGGAGATTTGGTGGTACATACTGGAAAGTGTAGGCTGGAAATTGAGCAGAACTAAAACAGAATACTTGTTCTGCGATTTTGGCGGCCGCTCCAATTCCGTGCCTATAGCTCTCGCTGGAACACCCATACCGATGTGCTCCGACTTACAGTAACTAGGGTTGTTTGTCCAAGGGGATGGCGAGGTAGACGGAGACGTAAAGCATCGGGTCAACCCGGGATGGATGAAATGGCGACAGGTCACTGGAACAACTTGCGAACCACGGATGCCCCTCAAGTTAAAGGGGAAAATTTACAAGTCCGTGATTAGTCCTGTCATACTGCATGGATCAGAATGTTGGGCTGTGAAAAAGATGGATGAAAAGAGATTGCATGTAGCAGAAATGAGAATGTTGAGATGGATGTGCGGAGTGATGAGAATAGATAAATTAAGAGGTTAGTATATAATATTAGAGGAAGTTTGAAAGTGGCGCCAGTGGCAGACAAGTTGAAAGGAAACCATTTTTCCTGGTATAGTCATGTGATGAGGAGGGATGAAACGCATGTTACTAAAAGAGTTATGAATATAAATGTGGATGGATGGAGAGGGAGGGGACGGCCAAAGAAAAGATGGATGGACTGTGTGAGGTGTGATATGAAAGAAAAGGGTGTCAGTGATGGCGTGACGGGCGACAGGACGAAATGGAAGAAGTAAACGTGTTGCGCAGGGCAGGAAGATGATGAGATGATTAAACTCAGATCATATGTACTACACGGTCTAAATAACTGCGCACTTGTAGCAGTCAATGTCACTCTGTCGTTTGACTCTAGCTATAGGCGAATCAGGAGAACGCAGGGCGCCACGCCGCGCACCAGTGCGGGACGGGGTCGCTTGACACTAATTGATGTGCACAGATATTTTCTAGTAATCACAGTCAACCTGAAAACTAGAATAGTCGAAAAGTTGTATAGGGTCACTTGTCATAACTTAGGATAAAGTTATAAACCAAAAATTTATTTTGCACAGACAGCATGGAGTTTCTTCCAAGCAGCCAATACATTCTTTTATATCGCAGTTCGAGTGCTTATTTTTTTTTCTTGACGTGGGAATAATAATAATAAATAACCGGTCAAGTGCGAGTCGGAGTCGCGCACGACGGGTTCCGTACCATTATCGCAAAAAACGATAAACGACTTAAACATTTATTTTAATCGGAGGTGCTGGAAGCGCTGCGGCTGCGCGCGCCGCCGCCCTGCTCTGTTAGACGTGCCAGCAGCTAGGAGTAACCTCCTCAAGTTTGCCCCTATATCACGAGCCGCGCGTATTATTAACGTTATTACAGTGTCGGAAGACATATTTGGGCAAAGCCTGCGAAGATTTCTCCAAAGGGCTCAAATAATTATTGAAAAAGGCCTGGAGCTATAGACATTGGCTTGGTTAATTTAATTTATTGATGTATTAATGAATACTTATTATTATTTTATTGTGTGCAATTTTGATGTTAGGTTATTTTAGTTTTATATATTTTGTGTGTTTATTTATTTATTTATTAATATACACTTTATTGTACACCATAATAAACAAGAAAAAGAAACTTAATACTAAAACAAAATACAATAGGCGGCTTTATCGCTTTCCGCGATCTCTTCCAGGCAACCTGGAATGGACAGAGATTTGTGACTTACAGCATCATAATGGACTGGAATGGATTGTTTATTGGAGCAATCTGTAAAGATGTTATAATTGGTGATTATAAATAAATAAATGAAAATAAATAATTTTATTCTGTTTTTAGTTTTTGTTTTTAAAGCGGCAACAGAAATACATCATCTGTGAAAATTTCAACTGTGTAGCTATCACGGTTCATGAGATACAGTCTGGTGACAGACGGACAGTCACGGAGTCTTAGTAATAGGGTCCCATTTTTACCCTTTGGGTACGGAACCCTAACAAATAGATAGCCATGGGGACTACCGACAAAAGTGAACACTTACAACTTTGGAATAACTGGCTTTTTTAACATGGTTATTCCGTCACACGTCATTGACATGCTATATCAATGACGCTGTCACACTAGCAAGTCGGTCACGCAAACCTATAAGTTTCGTCCTTACCAAAAATCGCTTCAAGCGGCTGCAGAAGTATTCACTTCGAAGAAAACTCTTTGAGTGCAGGCAATTAACATTTCTTAATTAATAGTCAGTCTAACATCAGTGAAATTACTGATTTAACTAATTAGCCCCCCCCACAAGTGGCAACGAGCTAGCCACTTCATTATTCATACATTCTGCAGTGATTCGCGATTACGCTGCATTCACAGAATGTTTGAATAATGCAGTCTGCATTGTTGATGGCCTTTTTTGGTTGAGGTGAGTGAGAAAGTTTAAGTCGCTGTCGTTGATGAAAATTGAAGTCAAAATGTGTTGTCAACTACAAAATGAACTAAGAGACAGATGTTTAAGAACATCAATATACATCAGTATTGACAGCCCAAGGATAGGATAGGATAGATGAACTCTTTCTCCGCACTTAGATTCGCATTTGGTCCGTTGTGCGTGTAGGCATCTGCTCTGTTAGAATGAATGAGCCGTAATCCACCACACGGATCCGGTGCATATTGGTGGATGTCATCGAATTTTTGGTACTAAGACATGCCGGTTGCCTCACGATATTTTACTTCACCGTTTGAGAGCAGTGGTGATGAAATAATTTACACAAAGTAAAGCGTCTGCCTGGTTTTGAACCTACGCCCTACAACTTGTAAGGCGCAGCCGTTACCAATGGGCCACCACTGCTCTCATTGCCAGCGTAATATAAAGTCTTGGTCGCTTGATCAGAACGCATAACTTTGCGGTATGCGGTGCTGCACACATAAAGCTCCTGACCGCTGATGCATACTGCAAGTTGGAACGGAACAAAATGCCATTCTAGAAGATTTTAATACGATTATGTATCCGGCACCGCATAACGCATACTACATTCACGCGTTGTGCATTCCAATTATGATCGTGATCAATTCCTAATGAAAGAAAGAAAAGAAAAGAAAACAAGTAAAATTTCAAAAAATTTAAAACCCCCTACACTTTTTTATTTCATGCTAAATAATTTATTGCGAAAACATCCCGATTCAAACAGTAAAACGCCCATAACTTTTGAACAGCTGAACCGATTTTATTCAAACATAGCTAAAAACACTTTCGACAAAATTACCGTTAAAAAAAAAACTAAATTAAAATCGGTTCATCCGTTTAGGAGCTATGATGCCACAGGCAGACCCACAGATACACAACAACACACGTCAAAATTATAACGGGTAAACATATAAATAAATAAATAAAACCCCTCTTTTTAGGTCGGGGGTTAAAACACATTTATTTGACACAAGTCAGAGCACACTACATAAATATAAAAAATAAAAAAACTTAGACTAAACAACAATAATATAAAAATCAAAAAACCCAACTGCTTTAAAAGCGAACTAAAAAGACGTAAACAAGAAGAAAATCATGCTGTGTAGTCGAAGGATACGTATTCGCGAGCTGGCTGACCAAAACCAATGTATCCTCCGACTGCACAGCATGATTTTCTTCTTATTTACGTCTTTTTAGTTCGCTTTTAAAGCAGTCGGGTTTTTTGATTTTTGAATTATCTTTTTTTATTTATAACGTTTTAGTTATTTTTTTTAGATTTAGGTACATTTTAACATATAAGTGTTATACATTTTTGAAATCACCTCATAAAATCCTTTATTTTGATACCCCACACAATGGGTTTGCAAGTAAAAAAAAATTTTGTCCCCCCCAATATGGCGCCCAATATCCGCCATTTTTCTTTTCTTCAATTTTAATGTAGCCAGTGATACTTGCAGGGTTAAGACGAATCGATTAACGTAAGAATCATCAAAATTGGCCAACGCGTTTGGTCTCTAGAACGCCACATAGGAACAAACATACATACATACACACATACCTAGACTGATAAACACATTACCCTCCTTCGGCAGTCGGATAAAAATAGAAAACAATATAAAAGTAACATTGTGTGCTTAAATTCTCTGGTTTTCAGCAATATTGTGCTTATTGTTCTTCATGTTTTGTCAGTGTCAGCACAATATATGTACGGCAACTCTTCACTTGGTTAAAAGGTAAGCCAATAAAGATGGTTACTAGCTCAGCTTATTGCCTAGAATGCACTGAAAGACTTACCAAAGAATCGTTAGAAATTCCTGTAAGTGAGTTTTCAGAGTAGTATTATCACTGTGGTTTTTATTCCTTGAGTTATTACTGTGTGATATTTGAATGATCTGTGTTTCCCGATAGCTACAACATAGGAGTATTTAGGTACGTCTAGTGTGAATAGGTTACTTCTAGACAAGGGTGCTTCACCCTCGACCACATTATCGCTTACCATCGAGATAATGGTAAACCGCGAGCCTATAAAAACATTATGGAAACCCGTGAAATGCCGCGACACATGTTGAAATTAGAGCAGCGGTGGAACAAAGGATATAGCCACAACTTACGAGTCTTATGTCGTGGGTTCGAATCCAGACAGGCACTTTATTTATTGTCAATTATTTCATCACCTCTACTCCCAAAACTGTGAAGGCAATCAAACTGGTATCATCATCATTTCAGCCGAACGATGTCCACTGCTGGGCTTAGCCTCCCCCAGGCATCGCCACATTGACCGATCCAGCGCATTCCCACAACCTTCACCAGGTCTAAAACTCTCATGTGAAGCTGGAAATGTAGATTTAATTATTATATCCTAGGGCTAGGTCTTTCAGGAGCTCGTGGCTAAATAATAGAAGCAACATGGGTCGATTTTCCCGGCTTTTTTTTTTCTTTACATAGCAAATTTTCTCCGTGCCTCGGAAAGCACCTTAAGCCGTTGCTTCCGACTGTCATTTGAAGATCTTTGACAATCGTTACTGGTAGTCTGAATTCTGACACCAGTCTTGCCAAGGTGTATCTTGTTACACAGTAACTGGGTTGTGGTGGTCAGACAGGAAGTCGCTCCTGGTTCTCAGCTAAATCTGATTAGAAAGGAAGTCGACACCAACATATTTGATTCATTTCATGTTCAATGACCAAAAATTCAAAGAAATATGACGTCCACCACACCGGACTGGCGTGGTGGATTACGGCCCACTCCCTCTCACAGAGAGGATGTCTGTGATCCAGCTGTGGGAACATTATAGACTGATTATGGTTATGGTTTGTCGAGATTTTCACCATTAGGTCAAACTGCTGCTAGGGCCACGGTGGAGGCAACCACCTCGTCACCTAAAACGCCGTAACCCCGTCTGCATCATAAGCAGGGACTCTGTCCGCCCAGCATGTAACTCCAGGTAAGACAGTGGCACAGTGCAGGTCACTTGGTACCATGCACAGTGAGGCTCAGGGTAGAAGCCTCGCAGTCACCTCAGGGATGTGCCCTAACAGGCGTTGCACAGAAGGGGTTTTTTTTTTTTTTTAATACTTGGCGTCTCGCAGTTCGGCCAAAGTAGCCGTCCACTGCTTAACCGGACTAACCTGTGGAGACTAAGCTATATAGCCTCCGGCCAGGCTTCAAAGTTCTAAACCTAAAGCGACAGCACTAAGGGTTTTAGTGAGGTAAAAATCCCACATGATCTGCCCCAAAAGGTCCGGGCGCCTTTTGAAGTTTTCCCATTAAATTATAAATATAAAAAAAAGTGTGAATATCTCTGTGTTGCCTATAAACCAATAGAAGCAATTGCTTATCAATTAGAATAGCATATTTGTCACACTATCACAAAACACATCCATTTGTCTGTGATAGGTTCCACTTTATATTCATTCTATCAATCAAAATACTTTATTTCAACTAAACCATTTAAAAGTACTTTAGAATTGTCAAACAAAAAACCGGCCAAGTGCGAGTCGGATTCGCGCACGAAGCGTTCCGTAGCATTATCGCCAAAACGGCAAAAAAATCACGTTTGTTGTATGGGAACCAAACTTAAATATTTATTTTATTCTGGTTTTAGTATTTATTGTTATAGTGGCAATATAAATACATCATCTATGAAAATTGCAACTATCTAGCTATCACGGTTCTTGAGATACACCCTGGTGACAGACAGACAGACAGATGGACAGTGGAATCTTAGTAATAGGGTCCCGTTTTTACCCTTTGGGTACAGAACCCTAAAAAGATGAATCAAGTTGCACATTCGCAAGCGTCAGTAGCTTTCTATGGAGAAGAATATGCAAGAAACTCCACGGACACTCTCTTCCACCAGTTTTGATTACAAGTATTTGGGTACACAATTTTTGCTCGTCCCTTTTTGCTCACTTCAATGCCAACAAAAAGGTTCTTCCTTCTAATAAGTCTATATATAAAGGTATCAATAAAAGGTCTACCAACCTTTTTTCCGCTAGCTTAACCCTCGAATCTCCTATGACAGGTACCACATGACAACCCGTAGGTAGCATCCAACACGTTTGGCTGAAGTACGAGACATAACAAGTTACATGCCCGACAACTTATTTTAACTTATTTCTGTACCTAACCCTTTCGCGGCAGTTCGCGGCGTTTTCAGCTTGAATTACGTGCGCATTGGAGGGTTAAGGGTTTCTGTCCATCCGGAAATGTGTTTCGTGTGCGTTTTTTTTTTTTTGAGGGGCTGTCTGTAAATGCAAACGCTACTTTTAATATAGGTAATTGAAAAAACTCTACTTTTAAAAATCGCTTTGTTGTTTATTATAGGCAAAGGGAGTTTTATGCCGATATTTTTAAGATTAAATTTGAAACTTTATTTTCTAGTTTCTGCCAGTGGATTCACACGCATGAAAAGTGTTTTATCATCCCAAGAGAACATTATATCCGGATGAAAAGTAGCATAATGAGCTATTTCAAACTATAATCTATCTCTATGCCAAAGTTCATATAAATCCGTTAAGCCGTTCTAGCGTGACTGAGTAACAAACATACATCCACACATCCACACACACATCTATACAAACTTTCACATTAATAATATTAGTAATATTATTATTTATTTATTTTATTTATTTAATACTTCATGCACACAAACGTACAGAGGCGGACTTAATGCCTTAGGTATTTTCTACCAGTCGACCTTTGGGTGATGCAGAGACAACTAGTGGTAGGTGCAATGTTGACAATTAATCGAAACAGATTTATGCAAAAAATATAAATAAATTATAAATACAATATAATCAAGAAAATTATACCATATACACTCAAAAGAATAAACTAAATATATAGATATACTTAAACATTAGTAATATTAGATTAATAATTGGAAAACATTAGAGTTGTGACGATACTACTGCCAACTTCTTGCGAATGTGCTCACGAACTTCAACTTTGAAGGTTAACCGGTTGGTTGCCATCCTGATTTCCTGGGGCAGCGCATTCCACAGAGAAATAGACTGAACGAAGAAAGAACAGTGAATGAAATCAGTGCGGTGAGTGGGACATTGAAGAAGGCGGTTATGGGATGACCGTAGATTTTTATTGTGGTTGGCGCAAATGTAGTTAAAGTGAGGTGCCAGATAACTAGGGGAATTAGAAGAGGCGAGAAATGAGAACAACGTAGTTAGTGCGCTTTGCTCTCTGCGCTGGCGTATAGGCAACCACTTTAGAAGCGATCGATGCGCAGAGACATGATCATATTTAAGCAAATTGAAAACGAATTGATAGCAGTAATATAGAAGACGGTCAAGTTTGTTGAGAAGATCTGCATTCAGGTCATAGTAGCACACGTCACCATAATCGATGATAGGAAAAATTAGGGCCTGCACAAGCATTGCCTTGGTGTTCGATGGTAATAAGTTTTTCATACGATACAGAGCCCGCAGCGTTCCAGTGACCTTCCGACTCACACTAGCCACTTGAGTACGCCAGTTAAGGGTATTATCGATGTGCAAGCCGAAGTTCTTTACATCAGTGCTGAAAGGAACAATTTTATTGTCAAACAATACAGGTGGCAAAGTTGTACCATCCACTTTAGCGATGCTTCGGTGACTCCCAATGATGATCGCCTGACATTTATTGGGGTTTACTGCCACACCGAATCTATCGGACCAAGTTTTTATAGCAGATAAGTCCCTGTTTAATTTTCTGATAACGTCAGATATTTCGTCAACACTCCCCTGACAGTACAACTGAAGGTCATCTGCATACAGATGATGATATTATGTTGTTGAACTACATACATAATAAAGTACCCTCACAATTCGCAGGTACAGTCGCCAACGAGCTTGAGGGAAAAAACGCTCAGTCGATTTGTGAATCGACTGAGCGTTTTTTTTGCGACCCAAAATTCAATAGCTTTTTGTACTTTCCTTATAATTATGACTTTAAAAAAATTGCTTATATCAAAACGTAAATTATTAAATTGTCTTTGAGATGGTGAAAATTTCATTAAAACACGCCCGGCTGTTTTTGGTGCGATTGTCGTTTTTTTTATCCGTGTTAGACATCACTTAACAAATTAATTACACTATGATAAACGTATAAAACTTAGATCAAATTATTAAGAAAATGGTTTAATAGTACATTATGGTACAAGTGTGTAACGTTGGTGATTACCGCTGAGGCGCCATTGAGACCCGAGCCGTCAGGTGAGGGTCTTAAGAGAGCCGAGGACGGTAATCATCAATACACACGTGTATCATACGACGTTTTTCAACACACTTGTGAAGAAAATAATACAAAAAAATCATTTCCAACAGTGAAAACGAGTTGTGAATTTGTTTTCGCAATGGCGGGCAAAATTAATCAGTTTTCCTATGCGCGCGCATCTAACAATGGCGATCGACCATAGACTAAAAATAATGAGTTATCTTTTTTTTGGCTTTTGGCGAATAGCGTTTTAGCCACATACAAAATGGGGCATTTCAAGTTTTCTTTATTACAGACAAAAACAAAAGTTATATTTAAGTGAAAGTTTTATTTATTAAACACGTACAAGTTGAAATTATCTATTTAAATACGAAGTTGCATGAAATGTGTTGCATTTGTACTATTGAGCACGATCTTTTTTGTATCGAAACCTTTTTAAGAACATAGCAACTCAACCAATAAATTAAAAAAAAAACTCTTTATCTCACTTGTGAATAATAGTAATGAAAAAGTCACAGTTTGATAACAGGTGTCATTATGTACCTAATTGCGGTGAAATTAGAGCCACTTTATGAGCAAGTGTGTTGAAAAATAACATATATATTTACCAAAAAATTAAGAGTAGCCGTTTAGACGTGATTATCATTTTAGAATCACCTATTTAGGGGTATCTGTGCCTTAAGTCCCATGTACAAGGGCCTATTGTCATCAACCGGGCACAGTTCAGACTTCGGGTAGCTGCAGAGAAATTTCAGCTGATAAAACCACAAACAATTTGACCAACCTCGAATCGAACTCAGGACCTCATGTTCTGCAGTAGCGCTAGTGACAAATAAGACCAGCGAGACAGTATTGTTTAAATAATAAAAAAGATCGGGGGTTAATACTTGTGTTTTTGATTTATCATTTTGTGAAAATCCTGGAGCGAAATCGCCTTTTTACCCGACTATGGCGAAGCCAAAAGGAAGGGTTATGTTTTTAGCAATCTATGTATGTTTGTATTTACGTATTTTCCTCCTTAGCGCCTAAACTATTCATTCGATTTTGATGAATATGGTATTAATTGATTCGTCCGGATTCGACCGGTTAAAACG
Source organism: Orthosia cruda (assembly GCA_964057195.1). Taxonomy (NCBI): domain Eukaryota; kingdom Metazoa; phylum Arthropoda; class Insecta; order Lepidoptera; family Noctuidae; genus Orthosia; species Orthosia cruda. The sequence goes on along the minus strand of OZ059841.1, from coordinate 5,996,572 downwards.
TGGTCGGGCTACAGTTTTTATTAAACTTTTTGCTATAGTCTGAAATGGTAACCAAAAGGACTTTTTATTTGCCATTTCGCCTAAAGCCTTTCCAAAATATGTATTTTATTAACACAAAATATTCATAGTTAATCAATGATGAACAAAAAAAGTATTGTTTCGTCATAAACAGTATTATTGCAGTATTATAAGTATTAACGCCGACCTCATATAGTTTTAAAAAATATCAACGACATTTAAAACTGTTTGTACAAACCAACTTACAGAAATAAAATCATTTATCATTGGAAAAAGGCAAAAATCTGTAAATGTAGTAGGTAAATATTTTGTCTAAACAAGCTTGTTAAATTGAAAAATATAACATTTCATTTTTTCACTAGTCAATAGATATAATCAATCTGCCTAGCCTTTTCCCAACTATGTTGGGGTCGGCTTCCAGTCTAACCGGATTCAGCTGAGTACCAGTGTTTTACATGGAGCGGCTGCCTATTTGACCTCCACAATCCATTATCTGGGTAACACGGAACCCCTTGGCTAGACTGGTACCAGATCTCAAGCTTCTGACTACTCGTAACGACTGTCAAAGATCTATAAATGACCACCGAAATGCTTAACGTGCTTTCCGAGCCATTTGGTTTAATGAGCCAGCTTATTGGACGGCTCGGTCATTCATTAAATGGCTGAAGGTCAACTAGCCAAGCCTAGGCATCTAATTGGATGCCGGCGTTTAATGAACGACCTAGGCGTCCAATTAGCGGGCTTATTTAACCTGCGCAAATCCAATAAGCTCAAAAACGATGGTGATAAATCTTGTCTGATGGAGGAGTTGTTATTCCATCTTCCAGTTCCATCATGAGGCTCCATCACATCACACACATCAACAGCCTATTAATGTTCCCACTGCTGGGACACAGGCCTCCTCTCTAAGAGAGGGAATGGGCCGTAATCCACCACGCGGGCCCAGTGCGGGTTGGTGGATGTCACATGTCTTCGAATTTTTGGTTCTAGGACATGCCGGTTTCCTCTCGATGTTTTCCTTCACCGTTTTTGAGAGCAGTGGTGATGAAATAATTTACACAAAGTAAAGCGCCTAACTGGGCTCGAACCCACGACCTACAACTTGTAAGTCGCAGACGATACCACTGGCCCACCAGTGAGATGGAGCCTTAACATAATAATATTATTTCAGTGTTTCCAAAGCTACATAAGTATGCCATATTTCAGATTAATCAAATGCTAATAACTGCTTGAATAAAACTGGCCAAGTGCGAGTCGGAGTCGCCCACGAAGGGTTCCGTACCATCATTGCAAAAAACTGCAAAAAAATAACGTTTGTGGTATGGGAGCCCCATTTAAATATTTATTTTATTCTGGTTTTAGTATTAGTTGTTATAGCGGCAACAGAAATACATTATCTGTGAAAATGTCAACTGTCTAGCTATCACGGTTCATGAGAAACAGCCTGGTGACAGACAGACGGACCGCGGAGTCTTAGTAATAGGGTCCCGTTTGTAACCTTTGGGTACGGAAACCTAAAAAACACACATTTCGCTCCACGTATTTCAAATTCACACATTTTGTTCTTTTTTGAAACATTTTGTTATTCGTTCAGTACTAGGAATGTTCCAAAATCTCGTTCTAAACAATAGTATTCACACTAACCACTATTATCGCTGGCACGGACCACTAGTTTTAATGGCGGCCATTTTAAATTTATTACTGAATCCGGTTGGATCTGGTTCGGATTGGCGCAAACCGGTTTCATTCATGTGGTTATTGAGATGGATACGGTATGTAAATGTATAATTGTTTTATTTTAAGAGTTATGTAAGTCAATTAAAAAGTAGGTGTGTTTTACATATTTTTTTGGGAATTGGCTAGGTTTTTGCTTTATAACGGACTTCAGTAAAAGGAGATTATCGATTCGACACAGTTTGTTTGTAATATTGTTGAAATTGCACATAAAATTTCATAAGTATGTGTAGATACGTATATTTGTTTGTATGTTTGTTACTAGTAATTGGATTGCAATAATTCTTTTTTAACTGGCGTCCCAAAAAGGGGGAGGTTTTCAATTCGCGTTGCATAACTCCGTCATATACATAGTCGGATTTGCAAAATTCTTTTTACGTTTGAAAGGGTATACTCTCAAGGTGGTCCCATTGGTCAACGTTTCTATAGAACTTGATCACTCTTTAGTGATGATGTGCCAAAATTAAAATATTGCTAACAATTAGGTACGGTACTTCTGCCTTCACTATGATTATTTTTTTTTTTTTTTCAAACCGGAAAAAGGAACATGGACTAAGAAAGGAGTCCTTTTGGTCTCGGACATTACTTTCATTCCTGACTTTTCTCATTTTTGATGTGAAAGCTTTTGTAGCCGTGTTGAGCGATTTTTGGTAGGGGCGAACCTTTGGGTCACCGACATGCACAAGTGCCGTCTTGCACCTCAACACTTTGGAATAACTGGCTGATAGTAAATAAAAACTTTTATACCATTCCCCCTCTAAAAAGCTTATTTTATTCACTGAAAACAGTGAATAAAAAGCACTTTTAATCACTGTTTTGGTGTTTGAATTTAGAACACACCAATATAATATTCAAACTCCATCTCAATACTATACAAGCCCCTTGCGCATAAAATATTCGATACAAACTTAGATAGAGATAGAGTTAGATATAGAGTAAGAGATAGAGTTAGAGATAGAGTTAGAGATAGAGTTAGAGATAGAATTAGAGATAGAGATTGAACACAAGTGCTACCTAGCTCAGGGGTCATGGATTCACATTTTTTTTGTAAATTTTGAAGGTAATAAACCATTTATTTATTATTATTCCTAGTGCTTTTCGCTTCAATCTTTCTTTTTCTCGTAGTCATGGTATAAAATATAGTATGCAACTCTTGAATAAAACGGATTTATATCGAGGGCCATGAATCACTCGCGTCGTTCATGATTCTAACACTTGAATCACTCGCTATGCTCGTGATTCAATAATCATGAATCACTCCCTACAGTCGTGATTCAGTCGTTAAAATCCTTCACTTACTTGTGATTCATCTACGGCCCTCGCATTAAATCCGTCTTTTATTCACTAGTTGCATAATATACTATTTATAAAATAAAAAGTGTTTTTTTTTCACATTTGTTTTTATTTTTATAACAAGCATTTCTCGTATTCTTCTCAGCAAATCATTTCATTTGATACCCATATCATGTCAGTGCATAAAAAATAACTATGCCGTCATCTTGGGCCGTCCGCCATATGGGATTTTGTGCACTGCCATGATATGGGTATCAAATGAAAGGATTTGCTGAGATGAATACGAAAAAAGTTTATATTAAAAAAAGATTTTTTATGTAATATTTTTTTTCATTTACAAGGTTTTTTTTTACTTCTACCTGTCTGGTATCTGTAATCAAATCTTGCAAGTTAAAAACCTGCGTCCCAGAGTTCGATTGAGCTGAAATTTTGAAACATTATGTTTGTTTCTCTTGGCAATAACAAATCGTTAAATAACAAACAAATTCCTATAGTGGAGCAAAGATAATACTAAAAAAAAGTTTATTTTTATGATAGCTTGTTTAAAAAAAAGTTCTTTTTGATATGTATTCTTTTTTTGTCTGTATATCGTATGCAGGTCTAAATAAAACAGAAATTCTTTCTTAACTATATATTCTCCCAACCCAGTTCATCATAGCAAGTAATAAGGTCCATAAATTCAACTATACCAATTCACCAGCCATAGATAATCCTCCATACATTTGCACACTCAAGCCTGCACTAAGGGTAATGGAAACAGATTACATAATCGAATATTAAGCAGTGCTCTCTGATTGGCTGGCGCTACCATGGTATCAGGATTGATTGCTGCAGGTGAGGGTAAACGTGTTATCATTCTGTTACGGTCAATATCTGATTCAGGAGCTAGAGACTTCTTAGTGGAGGCGGAGGCCCTCCTCATCATTTGGCACAGGGGGATTATTAATCGATCGGAAACCCGGTTCTATTATCCGGATCGATCTTCAAGGTTAAGAAACGCTTGCCGAGGTCGGTCCGTGGATGGGTGGCCATCTTTACATAGAAAGTTTCCTCCGGACCTCGGTAAGCACGTTAAGCCGTCGGTCCCGGCTGTCATATGAAATCTGTTCTTTGAAGAGTGTCTTTGGCAGCCGTTACGGGTAGACAGGAGCCTAAAATCAGACGCATGCATCGAGCTACTGCTCTCACCTCTAGGACTGTTCTGCCAAATACCGACTTTATGCAATTCAAGTCGATTGACAGACGGGCCAAGAAGCTAATAGGCAACGATGCACTGATCGACTCAAAGTGCCAGAACCTTGAACACCGAGTTGCCAGCCTATCGGTTTTTTATCGGTTACATTTCGGATATTGTGCGATGGAACTGCACAATTTGATTCCGCCTAATCCTTGCCATCATCGAACAAATGTAGTTACACCCATACCGCACAGCGTTTTGCGAATACTTTCATTATGCGCACAGCTAAGGAGTGGAATTCCCTGCCGGAGTCTGTGTTATCCGATAGCTACAGCCTAGGGGTCTTTAAGTCAAGAGGGATTTGGTTACTTCTAGTCAAGCGTTATTCATATTCGACCACCTCATCACGTAACATCAGTGGAGAAAGGTAGTGGCCAAACGCGTGCCAATCACAGAAAGGAAATGTTACGGAATTGTGGATGGCAGATAAGCAGTTACTCCATGAAATGTAAAACACTGATACTCATCTGAATCCGATTAGAGTGGCAGCTGACCCCAAGATAATTATGAAAGGCTAGGCAAACTGATTAAACCACCGGTTCGAATGGGGTGCCCCTGTACAAACTATGTCCCACTTGCTGGAGTGTCCCATCTGTCCGTTGACTTGCACTAGTTTTACCTGTGCAGCACTTCTCTCCACAAAGTGTGCAGCGTTTCTGACGTTGCAATAAACGTTTAGGGCCAAAACAAATTAGCTAAATGTATCGTCGTAGTGTAAAAATAAGTAGAAGAAGAAGCGCCTCGGAAAGCACTTCAAGCCGTTGGTCTCGGCTATAATCTGAATATATTTACATAGACAGAAGGCAGAAAATCATAAAGCGTCTGCGTCTGAGCTACACTACGACCACAATCCAGTCACTGGGAAATATTTACAGGTATGTGTCATATTTTCTATTTAGCGGCACAAAGCCGTGTCATAAAAATTGCTGTAATGTTAATACTGCATATTCTGGTAGAAATTGGTTTTAAACTGAAACTGATATACGAGAATTTTCTGAGCGCGTTTTCTGGAGTTGAAGCAGTGATAGAGGAGACGATTGTCTTCTTAGAAAGAGGTGGTTTTAGGGTTCCGTTCCTCAAAAGGAATAAAAGGAACCCTTGTAGGATCACTTCATGGTCTGTCTGTGTGTCAACAGATTTTACTATGGAACGCCTGCGAGAATCAAGTTGAAATTAATATAGTACACCTGAATTGTGAAAAATCACACTTCTAAATCTACGCAATCAAAAGATACGACAGTTTATGACGCATATTTAATACTCGCAAGGGAATCAAAACCTAACCAACGAGGCAATCGAGCTATCTTTTTTAATTGGGTAATTATATACCCTTAGGTTTTAACAAGAAGGTAATTAACCGTCTACTTACCATTAAAACAACATAATTATTTTAATATGAAAGTTACTAATGAAGATAAATGCGAGCTTTCGCAATTATTTCGATAAAATTCATTATTTCGCTTATTACAATTACGTGCTGTTTCTTCCGGGGCGCGAAATTCAATTTCTGCTGCAGACATACCAATGCGGTGTGGCGCAAGTTACTAGAGGTAGTGGTGAAGCAATTAAATTCGCGAATCAAAGAGCGTTTTGATTGAATGAATCCAAGTTTATCAAACTGCGATGCTAAGAATAAGATCTCCTATTGAAATAAATAGTTGATATAATATGCCAAATAGTAACAGATTATGATTTACTCATGAGTTGAGTTACTGCGCAATAAGAACTTACGCTTGTTATATTTTTGTAATGACCTTTACTAGTTTTATGTCGGACTTGAATTTATCACTATCAGTGCAGCAGCTGGTAGAATTCTAAAACAGTTTTTCTGCCAATTATTTGATGAATTTAGGATCCAATGACAGTAGTTTCATTTTTATCTGTATAGGCGAATTATTACATTTTTCAACTATAAAATTGACTAGTGTAACGGATGTGACGTCAGCCTTCGTGCAACCGACCGATGCCCACCAAGCCCACCAAAGCCAAGCAATTTATTGAAGCCTCCCCACCAGTCAAGCCATGTCAAGCAGCGGAGATGTGTCAATATAAGCGATCGCCAGTCAAGTATTTGTCTATTTCGATTGTGAATACAAAATCTGAACAAAGCTCTGCTCATTTTTATTTATCCGTTTCACTAGAGATAAATGAGAGAGTTCTATGCCCGGCAGAATTTTATCTCAGAATCGCTATCGCTTGTGAAACCGCTATCGCTTATGCCTCAGACCATCTGAATCCCACGAGTGCGCGCATACATACATCAATTTGCGCTCATTAATGTCTTAATAATAAACAGGCTTTGATGTATCGCTGAACACGAGGCGCTAAATACGCTAATTTCCTAATAAACGTAATATGATAATAATTTAATATTGCGGAACATCGTGCCTTTGGTTTCAATCAGTTTCAGTTTAAGGGCGTTTAATTCTAAATTACACAATCTGTCAGGGTTATTATATTACTAACTGTTGCCAGCGGCGCCACCCGGGTTAATGTTTTTGACATATTCGCTCAGGAATTTACGATCAGTCTACCTTTGTGTCTCTTAGGCCAGCCGTTGAAACATGACTGAGTTCATTTTCACGTTATTATTATTATATACTTTATTGTACACCACTGAAATAATTACAGAACAAAACACTTATAAAGATAAGTGTACAATGGGCGGTCTTATCGCACAGGGCAATCTCTTACAGACAACCTTTGGATGGACTGAACGAGAGGAGGTAGACATAGATTTACATTTACGATAGGTATTATTAAATCGTTCGTTTCACTTATTATTCTTGTTTCATTACAAAAATCAACAAGTTAAAAAAATATTAGGTAGGTATGTAAAACTGTACGGGTGTTTACGCACTGCATCCGATCTTTGTCCGAATCGGAGATCCGAGATCTGTCCGAATTGGAATTGTACTGATTTCAGATGGACGGAGTTCGGATACAGTGCGTAACCTTCCCTACAAGAAGTACTATGGCTACTTCGGACCGAAATTTTTGGATTCAGATCTGATGCAGTGCGTAACCGCTCTACCTGTCAAGAAAATTAGTTTTTATTATTTAGCCTACACTGTCCCAATTCTGGGCAAAGGACAAATCCCCCAAATCCTTCCTGGTATTTTTTTGCTGAGTTACATTTTTGGGCCGACCTCGGCGTCATTCTCAGGCATCCAATTTCTGGAGACTAACATAAAAATCAACAATTATGGGAGTCATGAGAACTGTCGAAAGAAGTGAGAACTTTGGAATAACAGTTATTCCGTTATACATCACAGTCAGCATATCGATAACGCAAATCCATAAATTTTGCTGCTATAAAACATCACTCAATGTGTCATAAGAACTTTAGGGCGGTCACGCACTACATCATACGAGTCCGTGATGAGAGTTGCGAGTTCTATCCGAATTGAAAATGTTCTGAATTATGACGGATAGAGTTCGGATGTAGTGCGTAAGGGAAGCTTACAAGAAGTAATACGGGCTAATTCGGAACCGAAATATCTCGGTTTCGGATCGGATGCAGTCCGTACCCTTAATACTTCAAAAACTTAAAATGGGACAATTGAAAAATGGGAAAAATGAAAATCGCGTTACGAATCGGTATTAAGTTATTAACCGGCTACAAGCGAGTATAATGCTGGTTTCAAGACCCTGCGCAGTAACTATTTTTGTGTCAATGTTGAACATGAAGATAGCATTTTATAACTGTCTCTTTCACTCACGTATTGTCGATTTAGTTTGTCGCATCGTCCTATCTCGCTTACTCTATGCAGTATACTCAATGACAAACTGTTTCTCTAGCGCAATGGTTGGCAAAGCCAACTTCAGAGACACAAAGATCCACTTTGACTACTATACAGCCTAGCTAACCTTCATGTTACGTCAACCTAGTTAGACGAGTTTTAAACTAGATCGGGCTTAAATAAATAAGCTTCACACAATGTACGCGTCAAGAGATGTTGCTGAACTTCTTAATAAAAAATTCTTTATTAAATTTTGAAGTTGTCATGTCTAAATATACATAAGTTCACGCCTTTTCTCCATACTTTAGCTGCGTTTACGTTGATCATACACCCATGCTGGTTGTGAGATTAACGTTGCCCTGTCTGAAAAATATCACCAATAATGCCTTAACAACAAACAAACAACACAACAATATTAAGAGTTCCAATTGTTTGCTAGGTTCTATGTTTGTAAAGGGTAATAATCTGGAAGTTCGGATCCCATTTCGAAAATTAATTCATTCATAGAGACGTAAATTTTCTGGATATTATTTTTAACCGCCTTCAAAAAGAAGGAGATTCTCAATGCGACAGTTATTTTTTTTATGTGTGTCGGATCCCATCTAGTGGGGTATCAAAATGAAGGGTTTTTAGAGGTAATTACATAAATATATATTTAAAATTTATTCAAAAATAAAATTAAAATTAAAAAGTTGTAAATATAAAAGTTAATATAATCAAAAAACCCGACTTAAATGAACGAAACTGATGTAAACAAGAAGAAAATCACGCAGTGCAGTCGAAGGATATTTATAGTTTTGTATAGCCGGCTCGCGAACATGTATGTATGTGTGTGTTTTAAGTTCTTCTTTTGTTTTTTTTTATGGTAATCTTCGTGCCTGGCGCGAATAAACGTTTTATTAAATAAAAGATTTGAATTTGAATTCTTCATTTCTATCTTTCTTTATTTTATTATTTTCTACAAACTATATTTCCCTGTCATTTACTCTCTAAGGACTTCCTTCTGATCAAAAGACACATGCTTTCAAGCAACAAACGGCAACATTTCCGGGGCGTACAAGATGGGGACCATACGTCATGGGGACGTATGGATAAATCTCTCCAAGCTGTGAGATACGCTCCGATTTGCCAGGGAAATAGCGCTCGATAAAAGTTAATGTAAGGTAAATATATTTTAAGGGAAGAAAGTGTTTGACTTCCTGAAGTCATGTTGATATGGCATGATACTATTCAAATAAAAATAAAAGAGTCGTTTTCCTGAAATTGAAAACAAAACACGACCGAAGACGAAGCATCACTGGTAACTGAAAAGTTGTCTGGAAATCGGTTATCATTGTAGGGGCATATGATGGTAGGCAATGAAGAAATTTTTGAGTCGTTCATTCGTTTTGAGTATAAAAAAGTTAAACTAAGAGAAAGGGGACAAAAGATGTATAAACTATCTTAAAGATGTGAGGTGTGATGCGAGTTTTGAGTGTAAAAAAAAATCTAAGAGAAATTAGAAGAGACAAGAATAGAGAAAGATGTGTGGTCTGCCTAAAAGGTGATTAATATAGCCACGGACCCAGCGCTACGAAAGACAATTTGGTTCAAATAAATACCACTAGATGGCGCGATATGCACCGATTTGATATTGAATTGTGTGTAAAATTAAAATTGCCTGGAATTAAACATAAATATTGTATGTTCTTGTTTAATCAACTCTCCTAAGCACATCATTATGGAATATTGGGCTCTTAATTCATATTTCAAAGATTATTTGACAAGATCATTTAAAATTGTTGCCAATTTAAGGTGCGGTTTTAAATTTTTTAGGCATTCCACTCGATTGTTTAATTTGTATTGCAACACATTTTGGTGCAATTAAACTGTAAACACGTGCGTAAAAAGACGATAATTCAAATCGTTACTGTATTTAAAGAAAAAAATATTCACGAACCGAATAAATCCATTTACTTGCAAGTCGCTGCTAACACCATCTATCCATCGCCGTGGAATGGAACCGAAAGCGATCGATGTACAAAAAATAATAAATTAAATTGGACGAAAAACGTTAGTTACGTCGGCACAGTTTCTTTGTATGGGATGAGGCATCTGTATGCTAGTATTATATTATCTGTGATATAGCTAAACAGTTAACTACTAAGATGCAAATGAATAGAGAAATACGAAAGAAGAACACATGTTGTGGTGACCCAAACTAAATTGGAAAAAGGAAATGATAATGATGCTATTAAAACAAACCGATATCATAACCGTATTTCCTGAAAAGGTGAGCAGTCTACACAAATACATTTTCGAAAGTTATATGCGAGTCCAAGAGTTCGTAAGGCACAAGCATAAGTACATAATCGCAGCAGTCGTAGGAAGGATTTCTAATTCGAGTGCGAACAGTCAATGGCAAGAAAACAATTAGTTTTGCGGGAGAAAAACAGTATACTAAACTATCTTAAGCTAAAGAATGCAAACTCGTTTAATATATCTAAACCAAATAAAAAAATCATATTTTAAAAGTGAACGCGCACCGAGACGCACCGCAGGAGCCACACGCGCCGCAGTCATCGCATTTTTCATGGTCTCGCGCAATCCGCATCGTACGTGCCGAACGCGCCACCCGCACGCACTCGCCGCATGCATCGAAGCGCCGAATTTCATGACGTCATTCGCACGCGCTGGTGGAATCCACGTACAGCATTTTACTGAAATGCGGGTCATGCAGCGCGGATAGGTGCGCGATGTTAAAAACGATTTCACATTAAGATTTATAAAATGCGATAACTGCGGTGCGTGCGGCTCCTGGCACGTCTAGGTGCACCTTAAATGATCAAACACTACTACCATAATTACACTTGCCCTGTTGTTGCGTTGCTTACTGTGACACAGGATTCATATTCCTTATATAATACAATGATGTTTTATATATACTGAGGTAGATACGTTCTGCCGACGTCTGCGCGGCAATACAAACACAAGCTGACCAGCTTGAGTGAACCCAGTCCGTCCTACGTCTGGTTGCGACACGAACGTACGTTTTAACAGTATGTTTATCTCTGTGATCTTTTAACCTACTCGGTGATTGACATAAAGTTCCAAGTTCCATAGGTCCTATGTAGGTAGCTAAAGTAAAATGTCGCCGTGTTTTTATTTCTTTTTAACGAGTATGACGTCTCTAATGATATAAAATTAATATTGCTACCATCTTTTATAGAAGGTGACCACGGTAATTATTTTTTTTGCGTGTGAATTGGAACGTTTTAAGTTTTGTATTCGTTGGTTTTCATTTCGTACGAAGTGAAATTTTGTTGCGTTACAATCGCTGCTTAGTTTGTATGCCAAAGTTCTTAAAATATAAGTTTTAAAAATATAAGTTCTCAAGTAAGTGAAATCTTTGTAATTTCTTATCATCAATACATATAATAAATCTGTAGAAAAGTTGTTTTTCTAATAACAATATCCAGGGTGTTAAAGGATAACCAATTGCCAGCATTTTTGGAATTTTTGTCTGTTTACCTGCTTGTCTGTTTATTTGTGCACTCATCACGTAAAATGTACGAAACCAATATAGATAACTTTCATACATAAAAATTTTGTGTAAATTGAAATATTACTTAGTTTTTGTTTCAACGCAATAGGTTCATTCTATCAAAAATTTGATGAATTTAATTCAAGAATTAAAATATCACAACACACGCAATTCAGATACTCGGATTGTTGAACTCCATTTTCGATAAATGGCGTTGTGTATTTGAGGAATCTCAGCGGAAGAGCTAAGTATCGTAGGTAGGTAGACAAGTAGGTAGGTAGGTCTAGTTAAGTAGGGTAGGTAGATATAGTTCTCGCCAAACTTCTTGGCCTCCCTGAAGTAGGCTACAATGGCTGCGCAGTAGTAAATCTCATAGAAAAACAGCACCGATCCGTGCCTTGCGCATCAGAAAGCCATTTTCAGGACGGCCAAGATGCTTGGCGAGAACTATAAGTAGGGTAGTCAGGTGGCTTGATGGGAGTGAAGCCGCGGCCACAGCTAGTTGAGAAATAGTTTTATTTAACTATAATTGGCATAAATCCATAATAATTATCATTTGCATCAAGGTGTTATGTATACCTTGTATATTATATGATTCAGCTAAATTAATGCACAGATTACAGGCGAATACTGTTTGGTGATTAATAGGTTATTACAGATAACAGAGTGAGAATCGTGTATCAGTGAGCATATATTGCGTTCCCCTGACGCCCGTGTTTAGCAAACATTATCTAAGTAGATGTTAACATGATTCACAATACTAATTTATAATGATAATACCAGCCTATAACCGTCCCACTGCAGGGTAAAGTCCTCTTCTCGTACAAAGAAGGCACGAGCCACGCTGGCTCAGTACGGGTTGGCGATTTACAAACTTATCTGTACATATAATAAAAATTTAACTAGTCGCTGTCTGTACATGGAAGATATATGAGAAAACTATTATAATAGAACCCAAAATAATGTTTTTTTTTTGTCTCTTTGTGTGTTTGTGCACACAAATATTGACAAAGACAAAGACAAAGACAAAGATATTTTATTTCAACTAGGCCACAAAGCGGCACTTTTGAACGTTAGTTACATTAAAATTTACAGGGAATAAAAATTGATTCTACCGTGCATTCGGAAAGTAGCTTGTTATGGAGAAGAACGCACAAGAAACTCCATACTTACTCTTTTAAAAAAAAATATGTTTTTTTACAATATTTAGGTACATAAGTACATACATTAATAAATTTATATGTGTGAGGACAATGCACCCAGAATCACTACATACTATACTACGTACAGGTACAAAGTATTAAAAGTACTCACACATGTACTGTGCAGTTACATAATAAGCGCTAGAAAAACACTAGCATCCGAAGCAGTTAAGTTAAGACCAATCCCAACTGACGGCGCCCGTTCACGAACATGACGCATGAATCGGCACCACCCAGCTCAACCATCATGAAGGGAACCGAATGATCCAACACACACGCCACCATCAGAGAGACATTTGAGAGAGCATGACACACTCAACTGCCAGGGCAAACACAAGTCAACGAACGACACCGAGGTACAGCAAATGGTAGATTTACAGTTGGGTACATAGTACTCACACACGTGCTGCGCAGTTATACTATACTAAAAGAAATTGAGTCTATATAATACAAATATATTCATACAGTTTTCAGCAGGTCCAACAATTCTACAAAACAATAATGTTCTGCATATCACTTGTTTTTGCGCCCTAGTGGTTGTGGAGCAAGAGTAGCATTGAGCCAAGCATTTTTATCAGTGATGTAATCCCCCAACTTATAATATGCCTGCCTGCATAGTGTGCGTTTTATACAAGTTTTAAATTTCGTCTCATTCAGTTCTAGAATGTGGGGAGGAATTTTATTGTAACATTTTGTACAGTACCCCATGAAAGAAGAGGCTACTTTAGCCAGTCTGAAACCTGGTTGAACTAATTGGTCCCTATTTCTAGTAATGTAATTATGTCTATCTCCGTTTTTAACCGACTTCAAAAAAAGGAGGAGGTTCTCAATTCGTCGGAATCTTTTTTTTTTTTTTTTTTTTATGTATGTTCCCCGATTACTCAAAGACGCCTGGACCGATTTCAAAAAATCTTCTTTTGTTTTGAAGGGTATACTTCCTAGTTGGTCCCATAGTCATCAGGTCAGAATCTGATGATGGGATCCTAGAGAAATCGAGGGAACTCCTCAAATATTATAGGCATTTATATAGTGATTTTGGTATTTTCACCAACAATCCAATCACTTGCACTCAGAAAGTATAATTTAGTGAAGTGGAACTGATGAAGAAGACCACAGATGGCCACTGAAACTCCTTAATGCTAAGTATGTCACGGGTATAAAATATCTCGAATAGTTAACCGACTATAATTAAGCAAATACTTATAAATGAATGGTACTGATGAAAATGGTACCATTGAACTGTTCTGATGATGAAGCCGGAAGGTAGGCACTGGAACTCTGAAATAAAACAATGTATCCTAGTCGTGCTTGGGCTTATTGGAATCGTCATGAGATGTACTTTGGCCATAAATGATTATCATGTTAATTGGATATACCTACCAAAACTAAAAAGAGAATAATAAAAAAACTTTTTAACAAAAAATCAAACCGACTTCCTGAACAAAAAACTACAAACCAAAAAATAACTTTCTTTTCCGAAGTCGGTGTCGAAAAACTGAAAAAAATGGGTACAAAGACACCGACTTCGGAAAAGAAAGTTATTTTTTGGTTTGTAGTTTTTTGTTCAGGAAGTCGGTTTGATTTTTTGTTATTACTAAAAAGATGTAAATTTTTTCTCACGTACATGATATTTTCATAAATATATTGACAAGGAACCGTCATGATGTTAATGCCCTTAAACAGTTCCCTTAGAGAATCGCGCCGGCGAAGATTGTATATCGCTCTGATGGCTCGTTTTTGCAGAATAAAAATTGACTCAATGTCTGCAGCCCTTCCCCATAGTAAAATACCGTAAGACATTATACTATGAAAGTAACTAAAATAGACCAGCCTCGCGGTATCTACATCACTAAATTGACGAATCTTTCTAACAGCATAAGCTGCCGAACTTAGCCGCCCTGCAAGTGATATTAAATGAGGACCCCATTGTAACGTTGAGTCTAGCGTGATCCCCAGGAAAACCGTTTTATCGACGAATTCTAGCTTCTCCTTGTTTAAGATAATGTCACAATCAGTACTTTTTACATTCGGCAAGGAAAATTTTACGCACTTGGTTTTTTTACCATTTAAAACTAAATTATTTGCAGTGAACCAATCCTGAACCTGCCGTAGCGCGTTATTTACGTCGTCAACCTGATAAGTACGTCTATTTATTTTAAAAATTAAAGATGTGTCATCAGCAAATAACACCATGTTTAGTTTGAAAACAGCTTAACCGATTTGGGTGCGGTTTTCACTACTGTATTGTGGTTAGCTTAAGCTTAAGTAATATTATTTGATAATCTCACTGACGGACTAAATTGAATTATCATTTTTCTACCCATGAAACATCCCTATACTCATACACTTTTAATACTTACATCGCGATCGCGACGCTTTCGTTGATAAAATTTAATTTGTCCAGATCCTCCGATGTTTTTAACCCCCGTCGGAAAAATAGGGACTGTGCATCTGTGTGTCTGTCTGTGGCATCATAGCTCCTAAACGGATGGACCGATTTTGATTTAGTTTTTTTGTTTGAAAGGTGATTTTGTCGAGAGTTTTCTTAACTATGTTTGAATAAATTCGGTTCACCCGTTCAAAAGTTATGAGCATTTTACTGTTTGAATCGGGGCTGTTTTCGCAAGATATCGTGTCATAATAACGTGTTCAATAGATTGCCGATCGAAGCGTATCCACTATGTACTAGCCAAATTATGTAGCATGAAATAAAAATGTGTCGGGGGTTTTTACCCGGCTGCAAGGAAAGGGTTATGTTTTTCGCGCGTATCTTGTATGTATGTATGTTTGTATGTATGTAATATTCTTTATTACCTCATATTTTGCAAACCGCTAGATGGATTTTTATAATTAATACATTGTTAGATAGGGCTTGGCCGCCCAAGTGCTCTTAGATAAGAGACGTTAAAAATAAAAAAAAATTGCGACTTTTGTGTGCCATATTGGGGACGACTCAATATTTTTTTTCTTCGAAACCCATCGAGTGGGGTATCAAAATGAAGGATTTTTAAAGGTGATTACAAAAATATATACCACTTATATGTTTAAATGCGATTGGAAAAAAAAATAGGTAACTAAAAAGTTGTAAATAAAAAAAGTTGTTTTATAAATCAAAAACCCGACTGCGAACTAAAAAGATGTATACATATTCGCAAGCTGGCTGACCACCTGATCCTCCGACTGCACAGCATGATTTTCTACTTGTTTACATCTTTTTAGTTCGCAGTCGGGTTTTTGATTTTTAAATTAACTTTTTTTTTAATGTTACTTGTGTAGAAACTGTTTCGTCAAACAGAGCTAGCAATAAGTGAGCTAATTGCACCATAGGTACCTGTTAACTGGCTGAAAGCAACGTTTTAATCCGGCTTAATCTAAGTGCACCCCTGTAACAGCTTTTAGTCAGTAATAGTTCATGTAACTACTCAATAAATCATCTATCAGCTAACTTAACGTTAGTGGCAGAGCTAGTGAACTTCTCCTTCTTCGTGTCGCTGGCATGGCAGTAATATTTTACTTTGCCACTTCCACGGCACTGTAGGAGGTAGCACCTAGGTCACTTTGGCTGCATTTTTTGAGGCATAGATGACAGGATAGGTGGTGAAGCATAGCTTGCGACTCAGCTCTGCATTAACACCCTGCTTTTGTTACACCTTCCCACTTGGGTTCTGAGGCGTTTCAAGTACTTCCAAGTGAATCACGGATGGTTAAAACCTGCGCAAATTTGCTCGCTTAAGGGTGCCCTAGTTTGTGGCACGAACTATTTTGTGGTCGGGGTTAAAATGCATGCTATCTCATCGAAAGGCATAGATGCTGTGATGAGCAGTAAGAAGCGAGTGCACGTACGAATAACGGAATACGGCAATTTTTAGCGAAATGGATTAAGAAAGAAAACGAGCGCGCGAAAAGCCCTAGATAATGATGAGACAAATTGATATCATTTTTAATTTTGAACGTGCACCGACATAAATTGGAGTATTCACCATACCTAAGATTTTAGAGAAAAATACTTTGGTACCTATTTATTTCGTTTTTGACACCAACTGCCGAAAAGAAAATATTTTTTCGCGTTTTAGTCTTTTGCTTTGGAAGACGGTTAAATTTTTTTGTTCAAAAGTTTTTATTATTTAGCACAACAAAAAATATTGAAATTTATATTTTAACTATAGTATGTGCTTTCATATTCAATCCTTGTTAAAAGTTTCAGTTCATATTTAAGTTAGTAGCTATAAGCTAGGTAACTAAAACTAACTTAGTGCTTGAACAGTTTGTTTTGGTAGCTTTTAACGGTCCAAGTATTACAGGGTGAATTAAAGGCTTTTGGTGTACGTATTGTACTGTAAGCTATTAGCTTGGAGCAGTTTTAAAATATGGCTCTAAATATTTTCAAAGTTTATTGTAAATGGTGTAAAGTGCTTATCTAAAAGCTAGATAAACATATTGAAAGAAAAACAGCCTACCAACAACCCATAATGATAGCGTCAAAAAGTAAAATTTAAAAACCCACGACACTATTTTTATTTCATGCTACATAATTTATGTAGTACATAGTAGATACGCTTCGATCGGCAATCTATTGAACACGTAATAATTACACGACATCTTGCGAAAACACCCCGATTCAAACAGTAAAACACCCATAACTTTTGAACGGCTGAACCAATTTTACACACACACAAACACTCTCGACAAAATCACCTTTCAAACAAAAAAACCTAAATCAAAATCGGTTCACCCGTTTAGGAGCTAAGATGCCACGCAGCAACACACGTCAAACTTATAACACCCCTCTTTTTCCGTCGGGGGTTAAAAATTCCTCATATCGCTGTCTAGTCGAATTGGATTACCCCAAAACACTGGTTCATTACCACGGAGTTCTCTTGCGTGATCGAATCAGAATTGAAGACATCCGCAAGAGAACCAAAGTTATGGATGTAGCCCGAAAAATTGCCAAACTTAACTAGCAGAGGGCAAGTCACATTGCTCGCAGAACAGTTGGCTGTTGGGGCTGAAAATATGCCGATGGCATACCACCCTCCTTCTTCATAAGTACAGCTGACCACTTGTCTGCCACCTTACATATTATTTTTAATAAATGTTTGAAGGAGGGGGTCTTCCCTACATTTTGGAAGCGTGCCTCTATCACCCCTGTGTACAAGAGTGGCGATAAAAATAATGTGGAGAATTATCGGCCCATTTCTATTCTTTCCACTTTGTCAAAGGTTTTTGAACGACTAGTGCACAGTGCGCTATATCCTCATATCCGTCATCTTATCATACCCGAACAACATGGTTTTGTTAAACGTCGCTCTACCACTACTAACCTCATGACCTTTGTGAACTATCTCTTTGAAAATATGGACCGCCGGGTACAGGTTGACGCTGTTTACACAGATTTTCAGAAGGCCTTTGACAAGGTGGATCACACATTGCTTATGGAAAAAATTGCCTTTAATGGTATACGTGGCAATTTACTCAGATGGTTTGCGTCATATATCTTCAATAGGACTCAAAAAATCGTCATTAATGGGCATGAATCTGACTCCAAAGTTGTTAAATCCGGGGTTCCTCAGGGATCAGTATTGGGTCCTTTTCTATTTGTATTGTTTATTAATGACATTAAACATTGTTTTATCAATTCAAATTTCTTGATGTATGCAGATGATATGAAAATTTATATCTCCTGTAAAAATATTAACGACTGCCATTATTTATAACAGGACCTTGATAGATTTTATGAATACTGCCTCAAAAATAAACTCTATCTTAGCCTTCCTAAATGTTACACAATCTCTTTTACTAAAAATAAAAATCAGATCAAATTTAATTATTCAATAAATAATATAAGGCTTAATGAAGTCCAATCTGTCCGTGACTTGGGTGTTACGCTGGATTCTAATCTTCATTTTGATACTCACATTGACAATATAGTAAAAAAAGCCTTTCAGATGTATGGACTCGTGATGAGAATTTCAAGTGACTTTGTGCGACCCTCTACATTCTTAATATTATTTAAAACCCTGATTCGGTCGCAATTGGAATACGCCGTCCAAATTTGGGATCCTCTATATGATAAGTACAAGGATAGGCTAGAAATTGTGCAGAAAAAGTATTTACGTACTTTGAATTATAAATGTTATCGTCCTAAAGTATCTTATGAGCAATTACTGAGTCAATATAATGTTCTTAGTTTAGAATCTAGACGACTTCTTCTGGGTGTACTAATGCTGCATGGTATATGCAATAATAGATTCGACTGCATTCCCTTAACTAATAGCCTACATTATATTGTACCTAGATCTGTCATGCTTCGTGGGGTACGTGTGCCTCAGCTATTCTACACAAATTCGTGTAAGACTAACGCTGGGGTGCGCGTGCCTCTTCGTCGCCTCGTTGATGCGTACAACTCTCACTTCATGGAGCTTGACATATTTACTCTCTCCAAACATCGTTTCAAGGCGGGAGCAATAGAGTTACTGAATTCTTAAGTATATATATATTTATTTTCTTCCTTCTTCTTATTTTTTACGATGCGCACTATTTGTTTGTTTTCTTTTACCTTTTTTTTGTGAATTCGTGGACAATGTTGTGGGTTACATGTGTAGTAACATAAATATGAAAAATATATATATAAATGTATTTCTAAGTATTGTACTAACTTAAGAATATCTAGTTAAGCTTGGCATGTAACTGTTTTTTGTCCCTAACAAATAAAAAATAAAAAAAGTTCGAGATTGATCAACACGCGTACCGGAAGACGCAGCGTTGGAAGGCCTCCCTCTAGATAGAGTGACGACCTGGTCAAGGCTGCAGGAGTCCGGTGGGTGCGAAACGCACAGGACCGATCAGTGTGGCGACGCTTGGGGGAGGCCTATGTCAAGCAGTGGACGTCTTTCGGCTGAAATGATGATGATTGCCACGTCACATACTTATGCCTACCTTACCACTTTCTGGCCAAGGTAAAACCCAGCCCTCAGGTCATGGGTGTCTGCTACATTACATGTCATACGGATCACAAACTTAGATATACAACAAATATGCAAGGGATAAAATACAGAAGACCCAGAGGGCTATAGAAAGGAGTATTCTGTATATTAGGCTGAAGGATAAGCAAAAGTCAGAAAAGATAAGAAAAAAAAAACGAAAGTTATAGATGCTCTCCAGCATATGAAACGACTGAAGTGGAAGTGGGCAGGTCACGTGGCAAGATTGACAGATGGAAGCTGGACATAACTAGTCAGTAATTGGCTAGACCCAAGAGGCAAGAGAGCCAGAGGACGCCCTAGAGAACGTTAGATAGATGAAATAAAAATAAATGCTGGAGAAGACAGGAAAAAACAAGCGAAGACAAGAACACCTGAAAATTATTGGAGTAGGCTTATACCCGCCTGGGTGCCTTAACTAAAAAAAAAATGTACATAAATTTGTGTACCTAATGTTAAGAAACTCTATGTAGGTTAAGGAAATAAAAAGGTTTCGGTTGACACTTGTCGGGCATGTCACCGCCCGGGTGAATCTATCCGCCACATTATATCTGGTTGTTCTCGTCTAGGTAACGAAGAGTACTTGCATAGGCACGACCTTGTAGCCAGGATTATGTATCAGCAACTTGCTCTGAAATACACTCTTGTGGCATCTTGTGGTATGTGCCCGACGCAGTTCTCGAGAATGCCAATATCACTTTGTACTGGGATCGGTCCATCATCACTGACAGGACTATTATAGTAGCCAATAAGTCTGATATAGTGGTGGTGGACCGAATCGAGAGGCATGCAATGATTGTTGACATAACTGTCCCTCATGACGGAAACCTCGTGAAAGCCGAGAAATATAAACAAATCAAGTATCTTGACTTGGCTCGCGAGGTGGTCGACATGTGGGATGTGGACACAGCGATCATTGTACCGATAGTAGTGTCAGCCCATGGCTCTAATAGCCACGAGCCTCGACCAACACCTTAGTAGGCTCTCGTTAGGCGGCTGGGTCAAGGGCCTGATCCAGAAAGCAGTACTGCTGGACACGGCTCGTATTGTTAGCAGTTTCCTCTCCCTGGAGCCCTGACCGCCCGTAGCTTGGACCCTGTTCCCGATACCGGTGGGCCTCTATTTTCTGTATTTTTAAATATTTTTTATTTTTTTATTTATTTTATAAAATATTTAAAAATGTAATGAATAAAGGACATAATAATGTTCAGCAGTGGAAGTCTACCACTTTCTGCCCAAGGTAAAACCCAGCTCTCAGGTCATGGCAAGTTTCAACTAAATTAATAGAATATCGTATGATCAAGGGAATCATGTTGTGCCGTGATGAAACTTTTTTGAATACTGATAAATAATCCTAAGTATATGGTGCATCCCATAACGAAGAAAACAAATAATCAAACTCTTATTCCCCATAACACATAAACCATCACCTTTTACCTGTTTTTCCCCACATATTTACCAGGTAATGGTAATAGCTATAAATATTGTACCGAGAAAAGATACAGGAAACTGATACATATCCGCTTTGGCTCGTACTGTCAGCAGAAAAAATATTTATGCATTTAGGTAGTATGTATAGCACACTCAGCGCTTTTTTTTATTGAACTTTATAACTTTTCCATTATGTAACATCAAAAAGTGAAACCTAAAAATAACTTGAATTTCGTAAGCCAGTATCCAAAAACAAGGAAACTTAACGAAAAACGAAGCTTATCCGTCGATCGATCCGTGCAACTGTTTTTATTCAGCAAATCAAAAAACATTTAGTTGTATATTGTATATTTTAATTTCTTCCATATTTAATCAGTGTTAAAAGGTTTTTTTAGCTCACATTAAAGTTAGTTGCCAGGTAACTAAAACTAACTTAAGCTTGAGTAGTTAGTTTTGTTAGCTTTCCACAGTACACGTGTTACAAGGAAAATTAAAGGCTTTGGTCGTGTGTAGGTACTGTAAACTTACCCTTTTTAAATTAACTATAGGAACATGTTTTAAAACATGTCTCTCAATATTAACCAAGTTGATTTTAAACATTGTATAGTCCCCGGCATGTAACTTGGCAAGTTTTTGTCGTAAAGGGGATAAATTCCGCATAGTGCGTGAACTAACCAACCACCATATAGAGTGAACGGAACGTGGACGCGAAGCGATTGGTCAGTCGGACATTGTGTCAACTGACCAACCAATCGCGTGCTCAGAACGGTGTAAAACCTTCCCCGCATCCCGCTAGATAACCAAAGAGACCAAAAATACGACTTGTGTGCATCTAACGAATCTTGCCAAGTCACGTGCCGACAACTATAAAGTGCGTAGCTATTTATAAATATTGAAAAAAATCGTAACCTACTTACAAACTAAAATTATGGTGTCAAAATTATTCTGCATCGCAACAACGACAACCACCTGGTAACAACCCGGCACCGCATTGCCCCAAAATGCAGCATTGCCACGTTCTATGACAATGCCTCTGGCCAAGGTTAAAGCTTGACATTGAGTTTCATAATTATGATACTAAAGAGAGGATTAAAATAATATAATATAGAAGTAACGTAAAGGGAATTTTTTATTTATTATTTATTTATATATATGTTGGGTTTAGTCAATAGTACGGACGTCAAAACAAATCACAAGCACGCCCCTGGCGGCAATCAAGAGCAACTACGCATTGGCACGCTTTTTATAAGCAGTTGTGTAGTTTGGAAGGGGGCAGTTGAGGACTTACAGCTTTAAAGCTAAGACGTCGTAGAATCAGTGTCGATACGTAATATTAGTATGGAAGATTATAACTGTGACTATTTAAAATAAACCCAGTGTATCAAATAATTTCTGTGATGTGATTTCATTTGCACGATTGTACCCACCGACCTGCCCACACACGATGTCTTAATCTAAGGGAATACATCCTGACTTCCCGATGGTTTGCATCTATCGGCCAGCCTAGATGCGACATATAGTATTTATTATAGTAATATTTAAGTATGCTTATTTTAACTATACACTTTTGTACTCATTTTATGTTTATAT
Organism: Orthosia cruda; assembly: GCA_964057195.1. Taxonomy (NCBI): domain Eukaryota; kingdom Metazoa; phylum Arthropoda; class Insecta; order Lepidoptera; family Noctuidae; genus Orthosia; species Orthosia cruda. Next base: position 5,973,821 of record OZ059841.1, on the reverse strand, counting down.
TTATAATATTATTATTTCATTTTTGATGCACCTGCCATGCTATTTCTTCACCGCCCTTTGTTGACTGGTAGAGAATGCCTCAGGCATTATGTCCGCCTATGTACTTTTATGTACCTTGAAGTTTGGATAAATAAATAACGTGACTTTATATATTGAAACACTAATAAATAAAACATATTATATGCTGAAGGTATATGCAGTGCTTTCCGCTGAAATAATGAAAACGATAGCTGTGTTCCATTACAAAAAGGCCTAACTGAACCCACATTCCCCATTAAACATAAACCATCACCTTTTACCTGTATCTCCACATATTTACCAGGTAATGTAATAGCTATAAATATTGTACCATGAAACGATACACGATACAGGAAATAGATACATATCCGCTGTGGATCGTACAGTTGCCAGCAAAAATACGAGTATGTATACATTTTGCTAAATTCAACAGCGTCCTGAGGCTCTAGATAAAGTGTCATTCGATGTGAGCGATGGCAATGTTTGAAATGCCAAAATATAATAGTCAAATAAAAATTATTATTTTTTGTAATTTTTCAATCGCGGCCCTTTGTTGATAGAATAGCATTTGTCTGATTCATTTCTACTAAGCATAACTCTGCAGACATGACAGGTTAAAGCGAGTCAGAGTCGTACACCCGAGGGCTCTGTACAAACAGCTACTTTAACTAAAACCTAGAAAGAAAGAAAATAAAGAAAATATTTATTTGTCACAAGCAACTAAAGGACACAATATAAAAAGAAAAACAAAAAGAAAACTTAAAACTAAACAACAATAAAAAAGAGAAAAAACAATATAAAAGTCACATTGTGAGTAGAGTTATAATGATAACTAACTTCAGCTGATTACGGGCTTACTTACGGGCGTAGTTTCCGTACAGGGATAGATCAGCTTATATTGAATATAGTATTGTAGCTTTTCATACATTAATGTAGTTGGAAACCAAGGAGCAACCAGCACTTTAGAGCAAAACCTCTCCAATACCTACAGGGCTTAATTCTTTATGCACATGACTGTACAATAGAACTTACATGCCAAGGGAGATGTAGTTGATAACGAGGGAAAAAACCACCGACTCGTAAGTTGTCGGGTATACTTGGGCGTTGTCGACTCTTGTAAAACATGGGTTTTGTGTCAGTTACTTATGGTATGTTACAAGAGTTTTGTAAATGGCATTTTTAGATGGGAGGGCGATATCAGTAAATTGATTTGTTGGTTCTATAGATGATATATTTTTTACTTTATCTTGTAGTATTTTGGATGGCTTTTTCAGAGTGTAGATAGTAGAATATGATGACAATCCAAAACTAGAATAAAATTATTCATACAATATTTGTTAAAGAAGCTTTTTCCGTATTCTAATCAGCAAACACATTCATTTGATAGCCATATCATAGCAATGCACAAAACATAACTAGTCCGCCATCTTGGACCGTTTACCATATTGGATTTATAATGACGTCACTTAACTAACCATGCATTTTTATCCAAACGAAACGTGTATACCTAATTACGTCATAATCGGTGGAGGAAAACTACTTTAAAATTCAGTTGCAAGATTTGACCCGAACACACATACATACATATATTGCAAGTTAAATAAATATATATATATATATAAATCCAATAACACTGCCCGACTCGAACCCGAACCTAAGATCTCCGGCTCATCACTAGACCTTTTGCTCACTAGAACTATAAGACTCACCGCAGCATAAAATGTGAAAGACGAATCCAGTAAACAGATTTTAGCCTTTTTTCTGACGTGGTGAGGAATAAGCCAAGATACTTTTTTTCTACCAAGTGAGAAGAAAAGCTCCCGCTAAAATGGGATTGGGCAGGTCACGTCAGCCGCATGAAAAGAGACCGCTGGGCAATCATCTCCACAAATAGATTGTTTGAGGATGGACGGCGCTCCCGAGACCAGCCCTGAAAGAGGTGGCGAGACGAGCGAGACGCCCACTGCAGAGGCTGGTTCGAGGTGGCTCAGGGGAAGAAAACCTGGAAAGGAATATAGTACTATCCCACTGCTGGACAAAGGCCTCCCCCAAATCTTAAAACAGGTTGAAGGCTAAAATAAATGCGATATCTAAGAGGCATCACTATCACTACAAAGTCCCCCGCCGCGTCTTTTCGCGATAAACTCAAAAACTACTAAACGGATTTTCCATGCGGTTTTCACCAATAGAAACAATGAGAAAGGAGGAAGGTTTTTGTATATAATGTGTTACGGGCGAAGCCGAGACGGGTCGGTAGTCAATCGATACATATAATAAATCTGTAGAAAATTCGGTTTTGTACATCGTAAATATTTCTAATAAGAATACCCAGGGTGTTTTATAGGATAACCAATGGAACCCATTTCCAGCATTTTTGGAATTTTGTCTGTTTGTCGGTTTGTCGGCATCACGTTGTCATATGTGTGCACGCATCACGTAAAATATACGAAACCAGTGTAGATAATAACCTTTATAAATCAACAAATTGTGTAACTTGAAGTATTACTTAGTTTTTGTTTAATCGCAATCGGTTCACTCTATCAAAATTTAGATGAATTTAAAGTGTTCAAGAAATAAAATATCACAACACACGCAATTCAGATACTCGGACGGTTTAACTCCAAATTCGATAGATGGCGTTGTGCATTTGATGTCAGTTTCTGAAAGGCGGTGTTAAGATTCTCCGCGTAAGAATGAGGTAGGAAGATAAGTAGGATAGGTAGGAAGGTAAGCAGGGAGAAAACACATTAACCTTAGTAAGTCAAACTAAATCCCGCACTTCATGAACCTCTTCGAATGCCTATAAAAGTTTACCTAAAATGGCCCCCAAGTCATTATACTAAACCCCCCTTACGACCCATAATCTGTTGCTCCCAACATTTCATCTATAAAAACAATAAACTAACAAGTAAATGTCCCGTTCTAACATAATAAACATTTTTATTATTATTAACCTGTAGACGTTTTTCCTGATGCCAGTAATAACTTGATTGCCTGTTATAAAAAGGCTGTAAATATTTAAGACCCAGTAATCAACCTCTGGCAAGCATTTATACCGGTTTCTCGAGAGAAATTGCCGTCTTGGGAAATACAATTTTTTTGGATAAATTTTCTTTGCTACTTTTGTTAGGTGCTCAATCTATCTTGTTTAGTGACTCGTAAATTGTTCATTTAGTTTATTCCCGGTGGTTTTTTGAGTACTAGGAAACTAACAAGTACTAATTAGTATTTTTAATGGGCTCTTTAAAAGTTAGTCTAATGGACTAACTTTAATGATGGCACGACGCAACATATTTCTTTTTTAGGGTTCCGTACCCAAAGGGTAAAAACGAGACCCTATTACCAAGACTCCACTGTCCGTCTGTCTGTCACCAGGCTGTATCTCATGAACCGTGATAGCTAGACAGTTGAAATTTCAACAGATGATGTATTTCTATTGCCGCTATAACAAGAAATACTAAAAACAGAATTAAATAATTATTTAAGGGGGGCTTTCATACAACAAACGTGATTTTTTTGCCGGTTTTTTTGAGATAATGTTACGGAACCTTTCGTGCCCGAGTCCGACTCGCACTTGGCCGGTTTTTTTTCTTAAAACCATTTCAAGTGCTAATCTGTCTAATTGCACTGCATTGCGTCCATATGAATGTACTTGCAAGTTTGTTTAGTAAAAATCTCTCATCGATGTGATATAAATCAAATCGCATCGAATCATTAGAGGGGTAACCTTAAGCTCTTAGGGCACGGTTATTGCCATTGTGCGTAAGGAACAGGTGTATGACTTGTATACAACTGTCTCTTTTTAAGAGTGGCACCATGATAGTTTTGAACAATACACTGTAAGGCACTATTAACTTATGTTGGAAGAAATCATCATCACCGCACCAATAATCCTTGACTGTTGAAGCTGGGTGGTTATAATTCCTCTTTAGGTACAGTTGCTCCTTCTAGAATAGAATAGAACAGAATCGAATAGAATAGAATAGAATGGAATAGAATGGAATAGGATGGAATAGAATGGAATAGAATGGAATAGAATGGAATAGAATGGAATAGAATGGAATAGTATGGCACAGAATGGAATAGAATGGAATAGAATGGAATAGAATGGAATAGAATGGAATAGAATGGAATAGAATGGAATAGAATGGAATAGAATGGAATAGAATGGAATAGAATAGAATAGAATAGAATATACTTTATTGTACACCAAAAACTAAAGTTACACATCTCTTTTACAATTATACTTATTTCTACGGGTACAAAGGCGGCCTTATCGCTGACAGCGATATCTACCAGACAACCTTATATTCAGGCCTTTTGCTACAATTGATGGACACAACCAAAGAGTGGAACTGATTGCCAGCGTTTTTGTTCCCTACGATTCGATACGATTTTGCTCTAGATGAGGTCTACCACCTATATATTATCCATCGATAATATATAGGTGGTAGACCTCATCTAGTGCTCATCAGGCGAAATCGAATTCGAGAGTGGACTCAGTATTAAACAGACTTACAAAGATTTTGGGCTAAATATTCCCATGCTGGGCAAGCGAATTTAATTTGAAGTCCGTTACATTAGCACACTATAAAATATGCTTCTATCAATTAAATGTGAACAATCTTTTTAGTTCACGTCACACTAAAGCATCCCGTTGATGCTCTAAATAACCATTTTCAAAAGCTTTTATAATGGCCACCATTTCACATGACTAAAATAAAATAAACAGTCCGTTGCAACACAAACTCTCTACTTGTACTTCTAAATTTAAAACTTGACACAAACATGTGCCGGACACTACCCACATTTTCATACAAACTAATTATGAATTACAGACCAAACTGTCAGTTTGCGTTCCGGTTTTGAGGGTAGTTTACAAATTTAAAGTGGAGGGAAGGAACAAAAAGATTCTACGTTTGAAATGGGAAATCTGACACTGTTGTTTGTTGTGTTACAGAGAAGCATTTTGGCAATAACAAACGAACTCATTATATAGAGTTCCAATTATTTGTATGTTTGTAGGAGGTACGAATCTCTTGAATTATTGATCCGATTTAAAAAATTCTTTCACTGACAGTAAACTACATTATCGCTTAGTTCTTTCACTAGATTTTAAACCGGACATCGCTCGCTCCTGAACGTCCTCGCGGCGTAAAGCTATTAAAGAATAAAGAGTTCTTCTCTTGATTAGGTTTTTTGCTTCTCATGAATAGTTTAAAGAAGCCACTGGGTCCTTGATGGGATAAGTATATTTCTAATTTTATTTTCCTAATTTCAACATTGTCAAGCATAGACCTCATTACCAAGCCGTAAACATATTTAATAGACTGCCGGCGGCTTTAAACATTTTGTTATACATTAGCTGTTTTAAGGCCAAGCTCAAAGCATTTCTGTTAGATAAAAACTTGTACTCAATAGAAGAATTTGAATATAATAATAATATTGAAATTTTCTATAAAAAAAAGTGTTTTCAGTTGTCATGTTCTTTTTTTTATTATTGCTGCATTTTTTTTTAGTATTACACGTAATGATAAATGTAATATAATGTTAAGTAATAAAACACAATGTAAATTGTTCCTGATAAATGCCAGCATTTCGACACTAAAACCTTTAATTGTAATAGAAAATGGATTGAAAACACTTTTGATTGAAATTATTCATTTTTAGTCCAAATTATTACAGACTAGCTTCTGCCAGCAGATTTGCCGTCGTCAGACCATTAGGGGACCATGCCAATCGCGTTCAATTCGCGTAGCATTCACGTCGCCTTCGCGTCGCATTCACGTCGCTTTCGCGTCGCATTTGCGTCGCATTCGCGACAAAGTCTCAAACTATCCCAAATGAATAGTCTCGAGGTAAAAAGTATCCTATCCAGTTGATGGTCTACCAGTATTTTAATTTTCATCCAAAAGCGTAGTGCTTTTAAGACGTGAAAAGGTAACAAACAAACAGACAGATTTACTTTCCCATATGGATACTAGAAATGCCATGAATCTGGCTGGTACAAGAGAATTTCATGGAATTCAGCAGAAAAATGACACGCTACCTGAAAAAGCACACCGGGTGTGTTTTCCCCGGAAAATTAAAAACTTTTCACAAACCCGAGCCGCAGGGCAAAACATGTCGTGGCGAAATTTGGTTGCCATGAACCCCGACCGCAAAAATATCTGTGATATTATTTCCCAAAACAAAACTTATACGCCTATGTAGAGCAGTGTTACCATTTTATGAATACGTAGTGTTGCTATAGCAAATATTTTGTTTTATATCGAAGATATACAGGTATGTAGGCGTTACTGTTATCATGAAAACTTACACACACTGTTTATGAGGTGCTTTTGAAGAGAAGTTGCCCCACTCCATTGACCAGTCTCCAATAAGACGGATAAAACTCCCCAATCAGCAAAGCAATCCTATAATCTAAGCCTATTTCTCTAAAAAGACATATAAATGAGTTATTAAGGTTTTAGCGGTGAAAGCGTTCGACAACACAATTTTGCTCTATAAGCTTATAGGACAAAAAAGACCCATAAACAAATGATGTAAACGTTTACTACACCATTTTATACAACCGTTATAGTATGAGCTATAGCAAGCACTAATATCACTAGTACAGAATAATACTGTTCTATAAAATTGTTAAAAAATGCTTTATTCATCTCATTTGCGTAATAAAGATTACAAACGAACTGCTAATCGTTTCGTTTTAGCAGTGATGAAAACTCAACTACAAGGCGACCTTGTCGTATTGAGGATATTCTGATCGTTGCTATAGTACTTAGAACGTCAGTATAGTTACAAAAAATCTACTATATAATGATTTTGTGATGTAGCTTAGTTCCTGATTATATTACTAGTAAGGTAACTGCACTTTATTGGTTTAGAGATTACTATTATAATTTTACTAATAAGCACATCACACAAACACTTTTTTAGAGCTGAATTGTTTTGTAATGACTTTTTAGTTCCTATAATATACTTGTTAGTATCATGACAGAGTATATCTTTCTTTAATAACACAAAAACGACACCTAAAAGTGGATAAATGTTCCTATTATAAGACAATTAAATCCTGAAAAAGATTTTTGTAACTCACTTTCACAACCATATTCAGACATTTTTATCCGGCGTGCTATAATGGCGCTTAAAACAAAAAGTCCCTTTAATAGAAAATATTTTTTTGTGAAATCTCAATAATCCAATAGGGGCACGTAAAATTTATGGTAAACCTAACTATATTTTATCCGTAAAATTGCAGTTGCACATCATTTGACACTATATAAACAAATATAATAATAAAATAAAATTTATATTCAATGCAAATTGCTTCAATCCTTTTATAAATATTAAATAATATATTTTGTTAAGTATTTACACTCTCATGATAGAAGAATAAATGGTGAGTGAATAATGAGAGGCAAAGGAAACATAACAAAAATGAAAAAGTACTATAAAAGATCCTTAAAGGTGTTTATTAACCAGTACATCACTATTTTGTGACCCGTGCACTGCTACATGGCGAGTATATGACTGATTTGTCATGGGTAACATTGCTATTGGTTTGTTTTAACACTGAATAGAGAAATAAATGCGCCACTTTCGAATAGAATTCACCTTATTTGGGTTTTTATAGGACCAAAATCAGTGTTGCCTAAAACGTTCTATGGCTTATTATACAACTAGTTTTTGTCCAATCAAGGAAAATACTGTCAAAATTACAAGTTATATCTTTCATTTGATGGATGAAGGCTGAGTTGAGGTCGAGTTGAGCAGAGGAAATTACTCAGAACGTGGGTTTAACCTCTTCAGTGCCTGAAACGTGGATGATCCGTCGAAATGGCTTTTCAATTATTTTGGTAATTAAGGCACAAAACCGGTTTAGCCTACAATATTCCCTCTGGTGGGACACAGGCCGCCTCCCTAAGACGGAATCCATTAAGCGGACACAGCACTGGTTTTATTTTTATTTATTTAACAATTAACCCATTGAGTGCCTAGAACGTGGACCCACGCGAGACACACACATCACATCATCAGCCTTTTTAATGTTCCCACTGCTGGGACACAGGCCTCCTCTCATAGAGGGAGTGGGCTATAATCCACCACGCGGGCCCAGTGCGGATTGGTAGATATCACATGTGTTTGAATTTTTGGTTCTCGGACATGCCGGTTTCCTCACGATGTTTTCCTTCACCGTTTTGAGAGCAGTGGTGATGAAATAAATTACACAAAATAAAGTGCTTGCTTGGGTTCGAACCCACGACCTACAACTCGTAAGTCGGGACCGTAACCACTGGGCCACCACTGCTCTAGCTCGCGTGACACAATGGCTTTTTAATTGTTTCGATAATTGCAGCATTTAACCGGTTTATGTGCACACTTAAAATAAAGAAACATCCTTCATAATGCGCACAGCATAAGAGTGGAACACTGCCTGTGTATGTGTTTCCAAACGCATACAACCCGAATCTTTTAAAAATTTGAGTGAACAGGCTTCTTTTGGGTTAGCTCACTCCATCGTCGACGTTGTCTCTGTTACCTCTGACCTGGACTAGATTCAAGAGGAAACCCATCAAAATAAATAAAGTCAAGAAGAAGGAACATAAAATAGGTACAAAGGTATAGGTTTATCTGCAGGTTTGTGGATGATACATAAAAATATCTTTAACCGGTTTACTCTTAAAGTATTTCAGTACACGGAAGGCCTCTCAAATGGTGGACTCACCTGGAAAGGGATGAGTGATGAGAATGAACAAAGTGAGAAATGAGTATATTAGAGGAATTTTTAAAGTGGCACCAGTGACAGATAAGTTGAAACGAAACCGTTTGTCCTGGTATGGTCATGTGATGAGAAGAGATGAAAAGTATTTTACTAAAAGAGTTAAGAATATAAATGTGTATATATGAAGAGGGAGAGGAAGTTCAAAGAAAAGATGGATGGACTATGTGAGGAGTGATATGAAAGAAAAGGGAATCAGTGATAGCGTGACAGAGACAGGACGGTATGGAAGAAGAAAACGTGAAACCCCAAGTAACAGGGGATAAGGGCAGGAAGATGATGACGTGGAGAGGGCCCCGGAAGCCTGTCGGCAGCGAACATCACAGAACCGTTCTACGTCCTAAGGCCTACGTCCAGCAGTAGTCATCTTTCGGTTGAAATTATACGAGTACATAGGATAATGCCAGTTACTTTGTTTCCTTTCTAATAAGTTTACCTTCAGTCTTGGAATGCTCAAATTCATTAAGATATTAATTAAAGCCCAATAGCGGTTTGTGGCCGTCATAACACTATATCTTAATTAAGGATTGAGGGAGTTTAGGTTTACTGCCGACCGCTAAACTAGGGATATATGAGTACTTAGCGCGGTTAGGACCCAATCATCAGGGTGTCATTAAGTCTTAAGTGAATTTTAGGCAAGGCAAGGTTACTTCTAGGCAAATTTGCACCAGAGTAGGCAATTTCCGAGTTTGAACCTATTGGGCGTCTAATTAATAGACACAATAAAACAACAAAAGCTTACGCACACATGGTGAGCGCGCGACGTCTAAAAAGGAACTTTCGCATTCACATCTTAGTCGTAAATTATCTTGAAAATTTTGAGTTGAAAAAAATAACACTTGTATTATCGATCCTGAACTCTTTGAGGTACACAAACATGAAAAAAACCCCTCGTTTGTTGGAGTAGGCAAAGTTATCATTGTACAGAAAAAGTTTTGTTTGAAAATGGCGCTATACTATTGAGCATGAGGTCTTGAGTTTGATTCCTGGGTCGGTAAATCTGTCATTGGGTTTTACATCTAGAATTTTACATGCTAGATTTGCAGCCGTTTGAATACAATAGGCTTGCCCCCGGACATGGGACTTAAGGCGCAGATATCCCTGAGTAGCTGATTTTAAAATGAGAATCACATCTAAACGGCTAGTCGTAATTTTTTGCAAAAAATATATGTTACATCAGACCATTTTTTTAATAATCTTATCTAAGAAAATTTTGAATTTTATCCGTATAACATAGTGTTATTCATTTGTAATGTTATGTCTAACACGGACAAAAAAACAATAATCGCACCAAAACTACACAACGCCACAAAGACAACCGCCGGTCGTTTTCCAATGAAATTGGCACCATCTCAAAGACAATTTAATTATCAACATTTTTATCTAGTCTTTTTTTAAAGTCACAGGGAAGTAAGGCAAGTATAAAAATCTACTGAATTTTGGGTCATGTGTGCATGAAAGGAGTGTGCGTTTTGTTCCCTCAAGGTCGTTGGTCAACTGTCGTCGTCTTAAACATAAAGTGGCGAATCATGGAACTAGTTATTATAGGTACATTTTTGTCTATCCATTCGCGACATACATGCATAATATTAATTGAATTAAATTTAGAAACCTTCTCTTTAACTTCACCACACACAGAAGCATTAAAAAATCCAATTCCAAAGGAAAACAGAGCAAACCTTTCGTTTACGATGTTTTCCTGTCGTTCCCGAAATCAAGTGGGATTTGAAATAAAAACCTGGCGTGAACCCGCCGGCAAAGTTGTCGACCCACGCCTCCCGAATGCGGAGCTGTTGTTATAATTACCGAATACCCGCTTATCTTGCTCGACAGTTTACCGAGAGAGTAAATGGACAGAAGGTTTAGTATTTAAATGTGTAGGTAGGTTTTAAAACTGGAAAATAATGGGAGGAGAGGGCAAGAAAATTAGGTACTTTTTTTGCCCTCTTCTCCCATTATTGTTTCTATCATAGATACGATTTATTTAGAAGCGGATACTATTATAAATCCGTCTAATACGTTACGCAATCTAAGGAAGATCTACGCTTAGGTATTCAATATATATTATAGTGGTTATCTATATTGGCTATGTATTTTGCACATCAACTTAAAAGAACAACAGATTATTGCCATCGTATCAACATTTTTCTTACCTTATAGTAATTTTTATTTTCTTAATTACGTCTTGTTTAGGCACTTGTCTCACCGCCGACGATCAGCGAGTAGCGAGTAAAGGTAGAAACTAAAATAGAGTGGCGAGCGGCGAAAACCGAATGTGTAGTGCCGATAGTTTTGTCGCTCAGCGATAAGCGAGTGGTCTTGTGCGACGGGCGATTACTCGCATCACTCGCTCGGGGCGGCCGCACTGTAGGTAGAAATGACCGCTGCTTGGTCTCTCGGCGTGAGTTTTGACCGCCAAGTGAGCAAGTGAGCATTGCTGAACGAGTATAACTTTGGTAGCTCTTATCGCTGCGACAAACTTGTGGTGAGAGCTACTACTCGCCGGCAGTGTGAACAACCAGCGATCCACTATTACTATATTTGTCTTTTTTAATGACACGGGATCTTATATATTTTGTACGTTTCTTCAGCAAGAATATAGTCAATACCTAATCGCTTACTCGTCGACGTTGGGACAAGTGCCATAAGCTACTAAAAAAGCTATTACAAAAAGAAAGCTTTGAATTCAACCTGGGTTGTGAGGAAACTGGACTTATAAGCCTACTAATATAATAAATGCGAAAGTTTGTTAGGATAGATTGAGGTATGGATTTGTAAACCTTTCACGCAAAAACCACTGAACGAATCTGGTTAAAATTGGGCACAGAGATAGATTATAGTCTGGAATAGAATATAGGCTTTTCATCCCGATATATTGTTCCCTAGGGATGTCAAAACTCTTTTCACGCGGGCGAAGCTGCCGGCATAAGCTAGGTAACTAATAAAGATTGAAATTGCCATCCTACCTTTAGCAAGCATTGTGATAAATGCTCTTGGCGTCTCTGTATGAGAAGAGGCTTTTGCCTTGCAGTGGGTCAGTTACAAGCTGGTATTATTTTAACCCGCGACGGAAAATTATGGGTGTTATAAGTTTGACTGCGTATCTGTGTATTTGTTTGCCTGTCTGTGGCATTATAGCTCCTAAACGGTTGAACCGATTTTGATTTAGTTTGTTTTGTTTGAAAGGCGACTTTATCGAGAGTGTTCTTAGCTGTTTGATGTAAATCGTTTTAGCCGTTCAAAAGTTATGTGCATTTTACTCTTTGAAGCGGGGTATTTTCGCAAGATATCGTGTTTTAATTACGTGTTTCGATGGATTGACTATCGAAGCGTGTTTACTACTAGATAAATTATGTAGTATACAGAAGTATTTGTGTCGGGGTTTTTTCCAATTTTACTTGTTTTATAATGTAGTCACAAGAGCGTAAACACATCTTCTGGCATTTGGTTCAATCAGTACTTCTACAACCTTTTTATTTAGTGGTATAACCCTTCAAATTTCCGCCTGAATATGTCGGCTAACTTTGTTATCATTTAATAAGTTTTTTTTAATGTTTGGAACAAATAATTACACCAGTTGTTTAGTCTGTTCAAATAATATTTGGAGTGGCTTTTTGTTTGAATGTTAGGTTCTAGTGATGTTTGCCTTGTTCAATTTTATATTAGGGTAACTTTTATTCTCCAGCGGAAAGATAGTGCATTTGAACTCTTTTTTGTTTAATTCGTTTTTGTACATGACTATGTCAATGTTACTCCGCCATGATCTGTTACCAAATAAGTGCACTGCCCTGATTAACCTAGTTCTAAGACCAAGATAACAGTCTATAAGGGCCGGTATTCTAAATTGAGTATTTTAAGAGGTTTTAAGTTGATTTTTTTTTAAGGCTCCGTATCCAAAGGGTAAAAACGGGACCCTATTACTAAGACTCCGCGGTCCGTCTGCCTGTCTGTCGCCAGGCTGTATCTCATGAACCGTGATAACTAGATACTAAAAACAGAATAAAATAAATATTTAAGTGGGGCTCCCATACAACAAACGTGATTTTTGTGCCGTTTTTTGCGATAATGGTAGTAATACATATAAAGTGATTTTTTGAGCCAGTATTATTGATTAATAGAATAAAACTACCTTAAGGACAACTGACCCAGGAACCACTTAATATCATCGTATAAAGGATTATTTTTAAAACACTAAAAACCCTTTATGATGAAAATATAATCATTCTCAAACAAATTTCAACTTAAAAACATTATTTTTCTCTACAGCCACTAAAAAGATTCTGCGACAACAAAAAAACTAATGTATTATTATTTTATTTCCAGGTAAGAAAAGTGTCTCCGGTACAAGTTCATTAACGTAAGTACTTCTGAAGTATAAAATATGTCCTTTATTTTAAGTTCAAAAGTAGTCTCGAGAGGGTCTGGTCAGATACTTAGTGCTTTGTTATATTTTCTTGTGTTAATTAAATTGTTTAATTACGAGTAAATACTATCAAAGTTTTGTCTGGGTAGGTACCTACTTTCTGAGTCAAATTAATTTAGCTAGTGAAAACAGATGTAATTTACTTAAATCAATATAGAATGACAATAAAATCATGCCTATATAATCATAAAATAATGTTGTATTTATAAATTTTCAATTACTTAACGGGAGCTTAGTTCGCTCACTTGAGCCCTTTTCGAACTTGGTCTATGACATATCCTTATGTGTTGCCTTATAGGAATAATATATAGGAATTTCTTCCTGTATCGTGGGTGCGTTTACAAACATATAAACTCATATTCACAACACCCAGAGTCGTAACAACTATATGTAGGTCATACAATTATTTGTTCCGTGCGGGAATTGAACCCGCGACACGCAGCGCAGCAGTCAATCGCTCAACCACTGTGCCTACCGTGCGCCGATTGTATAATCCGGCTGACCAAAAAATAATAATAAGATAGTGGTCAAGCGCGATCCTATAAAGAATACAAAGAAACCATTTGTTTTGAAAATTACTTTATCGCAGATTTTTCTTGTTTTTAAATAGAATAATTAAAATAAATACCATTTAAATACTTCACTATATAAATGTAGCCCAAAAAGGATCACAATTAAATAAATTAAACAGTAACAAAAGGCAGCATGTGTTGTTCCCGATTGATTGATTGAGCAATTGTAGGTACTGTAAAATAACATATTACTACATATTTGTTCATTTCTGTTCATTTTGAACGAAAATATTCAAATTGAAGCTGAAATGTTTTTTGTGGCAATTTGTTTGAATATTGGTATGATGTAAAAAAATATATACGTAAACTTATCTGTCTAGCGTTTTTCCAAACTAAGTTGGTTTTCATGAAAAATAAAAAAAAATGTACTATAGTATACCATTCATCTCGTGCCTAAAGCCAAAAGTCCATCTCTTAAGCCTAAAAAGACAAGCCCAGGCCTATAAAGATACCCCCCCGGTGGGTTCCCGCATTGTCGAGGCGGGGGCTCAGTAAACGTCGCTTGGTCACCCACGGTGAAGCGAAGAGGAACCCGAGGAGGGGCCGCTCGTCAGGGCTTTTGCCAATTAATCCGACCACGTAGCGGCCAACTAGTAGGTTGCGGTGCCGCTTGGTAACAGGCGACATCGCAACTGAGGTGGGCCGCCATGTCTTATGGAGATTCCCAGGTCCCATACGATGTCACGGCTGACGGTTGAAGGCCGCGTTGAGAGAGGATTGCCGGTATTGCGGTGCGCTGCTCTCCCTACCTTCCGCGGCCCGGACGGGGTCGCCACCGTCTGATGGCGGACGCGGTGGGGCCGCAGGGGAGGACGAGTTTCGGTATTGCGTTAGCCGCTCTCCCTATCCCCTGCGGCCGAAAAATGGTAGGTGGCGGGGCCATTGACCTTGACCCGTCACAGGGAGACCAAGGGTGCCATTCACGGGGTCCTCTGGCGCCCATGTGCTGATTTGGTCCCTGGGGTGTTGCGGTAGTCAGCGTGTTCTGGTGCGCCGGTGAGTGGGCTACTCCCCCGAAGAGGGTCCGGTGACGGACAACCGCGGCGGGATCGCGGTGAGTGCTAGCACGTGCTCGTGTTCCTACCATAAGCGGCACAGGAGGACACCGTGGAGTTTTAGTGGGTTAGAGTCCCACATAACTGCACTATCTCCCCGTGGTAGTGTAGTATGCATGAGCATTTCTAAACGCAAAAAAAAAATGCCTATAAAGTTAAGACCGCACACGCGACGCGACTCGACCAAATATGCTGAACCGCACTGGCGCGACTTTTGCTCGTCAGTCGATCGGCAACTTTTGAGCAAGATTTAAGAACGCTAATTGTGCTTACTTGTACCTATGTTATGAATGAGTTGATAAAAAATAAATACCTGTGCATTTTTTTTTCTGGTAATATTCATGTTACGCTTTATTTTGGAGGTCTTATATTTCTGGATATTGACTAACAAGAATAATTAATAGTTCCTCGTTTAAAGCCATTTTCACAAAAAAAAAACTTTTTACGCACCAAACACGTAAGACTTGCAATACCTTGCAGTGTCGCGCCATTTGCTATGCAGATTTTCATATTCATAAAATGAGTTCGAAGTGGGATAGTAGAATAATTGATATGTAAAATGGCTCGTGAGAACACAACATACTCCTTTGTGGATAGAAGATCATTCTGTGTGTACAACGTTTTTCCTTTCTTAAAAGTGATAACACGTAACATAACATCACGCCTGCTGTATTCGCTGAAGGGTGAGGCAGAGGTGTATTAAAGGTAAGACCGCACTAGGCGTAACTACGCGTCAGCGGGCCAATGCGACGCAACACGACCAATTATACTTTGTATGAAATTGTATGAGATATAACGCACTACGCGGCAGCGGAAATACACGTAGCGGCACTGCGCGACAAAGTAGACCAACGTAAAAAGTTGGTACGTTGTAAATTCCTGAATAATTATGAAACAGATGAGGAGAGAAAGTTGAGGGAAATACGCGCAGGAGAGATATAAAAGCAAAATAATACCCTAACTTAATCTTGTTCAACATAGCCCTCAATATCAAGCAGTGCGGCTTTTTAACAGTTTGCCATTGGACTTAAAAACCATAATTTACAAGAGCTTAATTTAAGTCAACACTCAAAGCGTTTCTATTGGAGAAATGTCTGTATTCGATAAAATCAAAATCTAGAAAACTTATTTATTTCACATAGGCTTACATGGGTACTTATAAAACGTCGACAAAAGGTGCACGGTTCGGGTTGGTCGTTTCCTATGGAGAAGAACCGGCAAGAAACTCCATGGTTACTCTTTTAAAAAATGTTTTGGTTTTACAATATTTCCATGTTACAGCATTAGTACTTAGATATGGGTTAGTTTCAACTAAAAAAGAAAAAACAAAAGATTATCTTTCTTCTTATATATAAAACTCTCGTGTCACAATGTTAGTTACCATACTCCTCCGAAACGGCTTGACTGATTTTTATGAAATTTTATATGCATATTCAGTAGGTCTGAGAATATAGATATTAGCCGATCTATTTTTTACACGCGCCAGCCGCTGGCAGAAGCTAGTATAATATATAAAAAGTTAACAAATGTTAACTAGCATCTAGAAGCCTACAATTTTCACACATTCACAAAATAATCGGTAAAAGAATCTATACAAAGGTAAAAAAAAATATAATAGACGATGCAATATCCACGTTTTATAAATTGATATTAGTTAATGTGAGACTGGGTAGTATTAGTATGTAGTAGCTTGAAATTTTATTGAATTTTGAACTGTATTGAATGTTTAATTTATATTAGAAAAATTATTGTAATAAGAATGTGTTAGTCTTATAATTTTAATGAATGTAATATTTATTTATTTACTTATGATTTCAAACACAATGTGAATTGTTCCTGAATAAAATTGAAATTAAACGAGCAATATTTGTGTATATACATATTTATAGTCTCGTTCTCGAAAATGGCTCTAACGATTTCAATATTTTTTTTAAATAGGTTTTCGGGAGCGAAAAATTGATCTGGCTAAATCTCATATCTGGGTAAATTGGTTTTCTCATCGGAATTAAATGTTTTCTCTATTTTCACCCGAGCAGAGCTCGGTCGTCCAGGTACTATCAATTGTTATATTATCCCACTTGGAACTCATTTTATGAATGTGAGAGATTGTTCTTTTAGATATTTGCAATATGCATGTTTGTTAATAAGTCACACCACAAGCGCTGAATGGATTTGGATGAAATTTAAAACCCACTGGTAGACCGTGGCCTAGATTAGGATGAGTATGTTTTATTTATTTTAAGTAAGCCACACAACAACATATTTGCAATTAAGTTACAGTGATAACATTAAATTTGAAAATGGTTCTTCATTAAATTTGTAAGTTACAGGCATACACATCCTTCACAGTCTTGTGTTCGTGAATACAAAATTAGTCAAATATTATCTACTGGTTAAATTTAGAATTTAATTAAAAAAATATACAATAATATAATCTAAATCAGAATACAAATTAAGATAAAATAAATAACAAATAAAATATTAGTGAGTCAAAGATAAAACAAAATTAAAACAATCATATTACAAATAAAAACTATGTCAAGATTAATTACATAATAATATTATTAGTGGGAGTACACAAAACACATTTTTGTTCTGGTAATACGTTCCATTGGTATAATTTACGACATTCACGCGAGTAAAGCCGCTGGTCAAAACAAATATAGCTATCTAATTACGCACACCAAATAAAAACATAAGCACTTCCAAAGAAAAGTTAACTCATAACATAAGTACCATTAATAATAGTAATATTATTTTTGATATTTTGTACACTGACAGCCCTAAATTCTTCTCCGATCTTTCAGTCCATCCAAAGGTTGTCTGTAAGAGATTGCCTGGTGCGATAAGACCGCCCATTGTACACTTGTATATTTGAACAATTGTCCTGTATGTTTTTTGTGGTGTACAATAAAGTATAATTAAATAAATAAACACCGGAAAACCTCAAAGCTTTTATAATAATAAGTGTACATACGAGTAGTATAATGTAAGGGACAAACCACACGCATACGGCATGACCCGTGGCTTACCGGCTTATGTACACCATTATGTTAATTTATTACAGAAGAAATATCAGGTTCATGACTTATTTACATGTACCCTGGATAGGGCAGAAGGGTCTACAGTATTGGACTACTTGCAATCGGTCTTGAGTTTCACGTTTCAACTCGCTCCACGTCATTCCGATGCTCGTCGATTCTGCCGACACGGTGCGACCCTAGGTTTGACGGGGACGGCCACGCTTGTTAAGATTCCAATCCAACGCCTGTTTGAATATACGATCAGAAGCCATCGGAGCGCCCGGCCAATCCAAGTCCATTTGCGACGTTTGATGTGGTGGTCGATCTGGCTCATGGCATTTCTCCAGCAGTTGCATACATACATGGATAAACACACGTCATAATGCCATGGGTATAGACAAACACCAAAGCCACTAAAAGATACGATCCTTACTCATATCAGGTTTAATGTAATTGAATTTGATGGTTTTTATAAGTCTGACTAGCATTTTTCGCGGCTTCGCTACTGCAGCTTTGCTCCCTCATTCTATCCCGCAGTAAGGTTGCCTCTCCATTAGAGCAGAGGGAGGCTTCAAAGCGGAGATGCGGTGCGGAGTTGCGGACTGTATCTGTCCATAGACGCGGAGCTAGGTAGCGGAGCGAAGAGAGAAAGAAATGTGGAGCGGAGTAGATGACTGTGTTTTTTCATAGCGGAGCTCGGTTGCAGTCGTTGCCCCGCTCCGCTTCCATGCTCCACTCCCCCGCACCGCCTCACTGCTCTGTTTCTCATCTCCGCGGCCCCTATCGTAAATATATATAAATTTTTAAACTAGTTTTCAAATCCCTGTCCACTAAAGCGCAGCGAATTTTTTGCGCAATTTGATCGGTTGGCTCCGCACATCTTTTCTCCGCGACGCGCGAAGTGGAGAAATCAAAAAATCAAAATCAATTTTTTTATTTCACATAGGCCTACATGGGCACTTATAAAACGTCGACAAAATGTGCACGGTTCGGGTTGGTCGTTTCCTATGGAGAAGAACCGGCAAGAAACTCCATGGTTACTCTATTAAAAATGGTTTGGTTTTACGATATTTCCATGTTACAGCATTAGTACTTAGATATGGGGGGACAACGTAGGCCCGAATTATGACAATAAGTCGTAAGAAACTAAAAAAAAAAGAAAAAGATTATATAAAAAAGTTAACAAATGTTAACTAGCATCTAGAAGGCCTACAATGTTCACACATTCACAAAACAATCGGTAAAAGAATCTATACAAAGGTAAAAAATAATAAAATAAGTATAACAAGACTAAATTTAACATGTTGCACAAATTTTGTTATCAGTGCTGTAACTATTCTTAGCAAAGGGCTTTAAAGATGATTGAAAACCATTGTAAAAAGTCTAATTAAAAGAAGGAAAGAAAAAATGAGATTGAGAATAGTTAGAGACATCCACATATTTGTGCCGTTTACAAGTTACCAGGGAAGCTGCATGCACAGAAGGAGCTAAGGCCAAATGTTTTTATCTTCAACGTAGTCCTTGATTTTATAATATGCTTTTTTAACAAGGATACGTTTGATGTAGTTTTTGAACCTTCCATCGGTCAGTTCTATAACTGACTTTGGCAACTTATTATAAAAGCGTATACTGTTTATAAGAAAAGACTTGCTAGTTTTCGTTAATCTGAATTTGGGTATTACAATTTCGTGCTTACTGCGTGTATTTAAATTATGGAAGTCGCTTCTAGTTTTGAAAAGCCCCCGATTTTTACGGACATACAAAATACATTCCAAAATATAAAGTGAAGGTAGAGTCAGTATATCGATCTCTTTAAATTTTTCTCTGAGGGACTCGCGAGTACCCATTTTATAGATGTCGCGGATTGCCCTCTTTTGTAGGATGAAAATTGAGTTAACGTCTGCTGCTGATCCCCACAGCAGAATGCCATAAGACATAATACTGTGGAAATAAGCATAGTATACTAACCTAGCTGTAGCTACATCGGTTAGCTGCCTTATTTTCCTTACTGCATATGCAGCCGAACTTAACCTACCCGAAAGAGTTCTAATGTGCGCGCTCCACTGCAATTTTGAATCGATAGTAATGCCCAAGAATACAGTTTCCGTTATAACTTCAAGATTTTTGCCGTCAAGATATAAGTTTAGGTCATGTTGTGGTACATTTGGTAAAGAGAACTTTAGATATTTTGTCTTTTTCGCATTCAGTAAAAGATTGTTAGCTGCGAACCATTTTGAGAGAACAATTATACTTTTGTTGACATTTATGACATCCGTATCTTGCCTATCTATTTTAAAAATTAGCGAAGTATCATCAGCAAATAGAATTATATCCGATAATTTGGCCATCATAAAGGGAGATCATTAATGTAAAAAAGAAAAAGGAAAGGGCCGAGAATTGAACCTTGGGGCACGCCCATCTTGACTAGAGACCCGGAGGACGTCGCCCCAGAGAGGCAGCCTAACTGTGCATTTTTCGGCATGAAAACTAGCTCTTAAGACACTTAAAGATAATGTTACTTCCTGTCAGCGAAAGAATTTTCGCAAATTATCAATACTTCTAAAGATATCATCTTTATTTATATTCGTTATTATTTTAATTATTTAATTACATTATTCAAAAGAACAAAAAAAGCTCATTTACGTAGAAATAACTCTAACATAAGTACCATTAAACACCGGAAAACCACAAAGCTTTTATAATAAGTGTACACATTTATGTAAGGGACCAAACACAGTCATAGAGGCTTATGTACATATTAAGATAATTTATTATTCAGGAGGCAGTATAAAATTCAATGTAATTGAAATAACTGGCCTGTGGTTTCACCCAAATGTGGTGTCATATAAATCTGTCCTTAAAGTAGAAAGTTTTTGTTGTTAAATTTCACTTTCTCCACCTCTGGTGTCAGAGTAATTAAGCGGCCTCTGGGAACCCCACAAGCCTTGGCTATTTAGACTTATATTAACTAAGTCCAGATTTCCTCACGATGTTCTCCTTCACAGTTGCCTGTGATGTCCAAGATATACTTAGAAAGTGCATAAGAATTTGAAAAAGTCACGTTGGTACTTGCCCGGATTTGAACCCACGACCTCAAGCACGAGAGGCGAGGTCTTAGCCACTGGGCCATCAAGACACTAAACTTCACTGGTAAAACACAAGGCAGTTCGATTTCCAGAAAAAAATGGTTCTGGAAATCGTATTTTTTGTATCAATACCAGAGCCTGAGTATTGTGTATTCGGTATCGTCCTTTTTCGATGTGAAAATATTTTCCTTAAATATTTTCTTGCTATGTAAATTTAAATAATAATTTTAACCACATATTTTTGTAAAGTATTTTTATTTTAATATTTAAGGCTTGCACCCGCATTTTAACGTATCCTTTTATAGGCTTACAACACATTTGGTTTGCTTTATAAATTGCATAAAGCTGGTGGGCAAATATTGTTTTAAATAATTAAATGTTTATAAATGAAAAACCTGATTTATGGAGAATCCTAAAAAGTTATAGTAAACAAAGGAAAATGCCACTCTTCATGGGGTGAAAAGGTGAAAAGGTTTGGTTTAATCTTATTTTGGGAGGGAAATTCAAATACAATAAAAACTGTGTCAAAAATCTTCGTCTCACATTCATCGTAGTACCAAGCACTACGGCGTAGCAAGCAGGGCTACGATGTCGCTACGGCGTAGCTCAGCTTTGCTAAGTTACCAATAATTAAGTTTGTACTCGTAATATTCTAAGTAGAACTTTAGATTACTACTATAAATTGTTGGCAACATATAGGATAACAGTTTGCAAAATTAGTTTTTTTTTTCTACTAGATAATAACGAAAGGCGCCTATAATTTTGGGAATAAGACCAGGAAATGAAAAATCCCTATCACAGTAATAAAAACCTGGTGGCTATCACTATTTATAACTTTTCACTGAATATGCTTGATTATCTTGATTAATTATTATCTGCCTTTTAATGTTCCCACTACTGGGACATATTATAGGCCTTGTCTCATAGATAGGGATAGGGCTAGAATCTGCCACGCGGGCCTAGTGCCGATTGGTAAATGTCACATGTCTTCGAATTTTAGTTTCTAGGACATGTTTAATACGGAGACGCCCTCACGCCCCTAGCCACCGCAGGAGACGCCCTGGGCATCGGGAGGCACAAGCCGATTCCCGTACTTGTAGGTCGGGGCCGTAACTACTGGCCCACCACTGCTCACTACTTGGCCTAGATTACCTTAATCAAAACTAACTTCCTTTCTCCTTTCTAAAGACAACTACAACGCACATACTATACGGCCTTCTTTTGTTTCTAAGCTCAAAATATTCACGACCAAATATAGTTAATTAGTATGTTACATATTAAAGATAAACATCGCTTTTGTGGCGCCAACGTTGTATCAATGTCACGTGGTGAAACATTTCGGTGATAGATTGTAACTTTGTTCAAAGGTTCTGCGTGCTACGGCGTAGCAAGTGACGCTACGAAATCACTACGGCGTAGCTCAGTTTACGTGTACTAATTGTACACGTAGCATAAGCTTAGCTTGTAATTTTCTTAGTAGAACCTCAAACATTTTTTTTTAATTGGAGAAGTGCTCATGCATACTGCGCTACCACGGTGAGATAGCGCAGTTATATGGAACTCCAACCCAATCAAACTCCACGTTGTCCTCCTGTGCCGCTTATGGCGGGAACACGGGCACGCGTCCCGCTTCGGCTGTCCGTCACCGGACCCTCCTCTGTAGGGTACTGCCCATCACCGGGCACCAGAACACACTGTGCGTCGTGACCACCCCAGGAACCAAACCAGCACATGGGTGCCGAGGTCAATGGCCCCGCCAACTACAATTTTTCGGCCGAAGGGGAAAGGGAGAGCGGCCAACGTTATACCAACACTCCTCCTCCCCTGCGGCCCACCGTGTCTGCCAACAGACGGTGACAACCCCGTCCAGGCCGCGGAAGGTAGGGAGAGCGGAACTCCTCTCCCGCCGCGGCCTCCAATCCTCAGCTGCGACATCGCGGCCCGCCTCATTTGCGATGTCACCCAGGCAGCACCGCAACCTACATATTGGCCGCTACGTCGTCGCCTTATCTGCAAAAGCCCTGACAAGAGACAATGCGATGCAATGAACCTATCTAGCTTTTACTCTCACTAATGCTTGTGTTATTTATTTTTAACCGACTTCCCAAAAAGGAGGAGATTCTATGTTCGACATTATGTTTTTTTTTATGTATGTTCACCGATATCTCCGTCAATTGTGGACCGATTTTGAAAATACTTTTTTTGTTTTGAAAAAGTATGTTCCGAAATTGGTCCCATTTTAATTTGGTGAAAATCTGATTAAGAACTTCGGAGATATATACAATAGAACTCTTCAATAAATAAAGGCATCTCGGGATTGCTGAAATTGCATGTCTGTTTATTGTTTAAACCATTTCATAACATAGAATCACATGAAGTTTCATGATATTCGGCAAATCTATTCTGGCGTTATAGTTACTTTACTAAACAACATGCCTATTAGGTAGGTACAACTAAAAAGTGAAAGATAACTTTATTTTTTGAAGTCTGTGTCCATAACGTAAAAAAATTGGTACCCACGAAAAACACCGAATTCAAAAATAAAGTAATTTTTCACTTTGTAGTTTTGTATTTGGAAGTCGGTAGTATTTTTTATCAAAAAAGTTTTTATATTTATTTATTTAAGAATGACCAACAGTTATAATCCCCGGCACGTAAGTTGACAAGAGTCGTTAGATGCGTAGAAGTCGTTTTTCATATATCTTTGGTAGTGAAGCGGGGCGCGGGGAACGTTTAGTACCGTTCCGAGCGCGCGATTGGTTGGTCAGCTGACACAAGGATCGATTGACCAAACGTGTCGCGTCCACATTCTATTTGCTCTATATGGTGGTTGGTCAGTTCACGGAATATGCGCGACCTTACCCCCACTACGCCAAAACCTTGCCAACTTACGTGCCAGGCACTATAAACATTTAAATTTTACGACTTATAGTATAAGCACATGACAAAATGTAATTTATGGTGTACAATAAAGCATACTCGTATAATAAATAAATAAATGCACATCACACCGTTATCCACATCATATATAGTAGAAAGTTAGTTTTGAGCAAACAATACAATACAAAGAAACAAATAATTTTACATTCTGTTACAATAACAATTTAAAGGTTTATTATTGGGCAGTAAGGCAATTGCAAAATGTATTAGTTGGAATTGCTAATATGTCCAAGTCGGTAAAAAATTCACTATCGTCGATGGAGCACGAGTTCTCATGTTGATTGATACCTACAATCGTTAGAACACTTTGCATGCCTATATGCGACTTCACAAAGGTTAAACTGTGTTCTTGGTTACTTACGAGTACTTCCCTCTTTCTTCTGAACTCAACAACAATGCACATACTACATAGCCTTCTTTTGTTTCTAAACTCAAAATATACACGTCCATACATGTAGTTAATTGGTATGTTACATATCAAAGATAAACATCGCTTTTGTGGTGCCAATGTTGTTTCGAGGGAGGAGTGTGAGTGAGAGCGGTGAAATGCAAAGGGCTGTTATTCCATGAAGGGTTAAGCAGAAGTATACTCTGTTACGATATTGTAGCTTTTTATCAGTGTAATAATTTTCTGAATCAGACTAGTACGTCCCGACCCCAAATAATAATGGGAAGGCAGAAGAAGAAGGATTTCTGCTTCCAGAGTTTACCTCTATTAAAAATAAATATGCAATATCGTCATCCGCAAGACAACCACGGTTACCGACATAGCCCGAAGAATTGCCAAACTTAAGTGGCTGTAGGCAGGGCACATTGCTCGCAGAATGGATGGCCGATGGGGCAGAAAGGTTCTGGAATGACGACCGCGAACCGGAAGATGTCACGTTGCAAGGCCTCCCACCAGGTGGACCGATGACCTTGTGAAGTTGCCGGGATCCGCTGGATGCTAGACGCACGGGACCGATCAATGTAGCGACGCTTGGGGGAGGCCTTTGTCCAGCAGTGGACGTCTTTCGGCTGATATGATGATGATGAAGCAACATCGTGAGGAAACCTGGACTTATAGGGCGTATTTGTAAGATTGTGCTCCATTGGTGTAATTGCTGCAAGGCGTTCCAGTGCGAGGGTAAACAAATAAATAAAATAGAATTTCTATTTGCTGTCATCTCTATATACACCTCATTTCTTCTAGATATATCATCTTACACTCAATCCATCATCGTGTCTTTGGTGTACCCCGTCCTGTTTTGAAATCACCAACCCGCCCTAAACTAGCTTGGTGACTAATGCCGTACCTTTTCTGTGCGTGGTCTTTGCCTTCTAGTGGGATAGTAACAAGGTGGTATAACAGGTAAAATTTCAAAATTTAAAAATCCCCCCGACACATTTATCTTGTGAAAACATCCCGATTCAAACAGTAAAACGCCCATAACTTTTTAACGGCTGAACCGTTTTTATTCAAACATAGCTAAGAACACTCTCGACACAATCACCTTTCTAACAAAAAAAACAAAATCGGTTCATCCGTTGAGGTGCTATGATGCCACAGACACACAGATACACAGATACACAGCAACACACTTCAAACTTATAACACCCGTCTTTTTCCGTCGGGGGTTAATAAAAAAACCGGACAAGTGCGAGCCGGAATCGCGCACGTAAGGTTCCGTACCAATATCGCAAAAAACGGCAAAAAAGCACGTTTGTTGCATGGGAGGCCCACTATTTTTTTTTATTTTATTCTGTTTTTAGTGTTTGTTATAGCGGCAAAAGAAATAAATATATCATCTGTGAAAATGTGAACTGTCTAGCTATTACGGTTCATGAGATACAGCCTAGTGACAGACAGACAGACGGACAGTGGAGTCTTAGTAATAGGGTCCTGTTTTTACCCTTTGGGTACGGAACCCTAAAAATCACCCAAAACAAATGTCATTCACCGCTACAACTGCCACCCAACACAATAACAAGCATGTAAATACGGAATGTTTTCACGGCATTGTTTAGCATAATCAACAGTTATGTCCCCGACACCGAGTGTTTGCTGACGAAATTAAAGATTTTATCGTGCCGTATGTACCTACATGTTTCGGTTGGGAATTTTTTTGTTGTGTTCGCAACGGGTTGGGCTTCAGTAGATTTTTCGCGGTTTTTAGGGTTCCGTACCGTAGGAAAAAACGGCACCCTTATAGGATCACTTTGTTGTCCGTCCGTCTGTCTGTCTGTCAAGACCCTTTTTCTTAGGAACTCGTAGAGATATCAAGCTGGAATTTATATAAAATACTCAAGTCTAATGCCCCTTAAAGCTGTGAAAAAATCAAACTTCTAAGCCAAGGTAATCAAAAGATACAGCCGTTTATGTCGCAAATTTCCGCAAATTTTCGACACTCGCAAGGGAATCAAAAACTAAAGGGTGCGCCCTCGAACTCAGAATCTTGAAATTTAATACCGAAGCAACGTCTTGTAGTACAAATAAAGGAATAATTGCGAAAACCGTGAATTTTTAGTTACATCATATAATAAAAATATTTTTAATAATTTTGTACTTACTATCCCTTTTCTCATGCACGCGTAGAGGTATTAAATTGAAATTCATATCAAATACTCAGGTCTATAATATCTTTAAGCTGAGATTTGTACGGAACCCTCGGTGCGCGAGTCCAACTCGCACTTGGCCGGTTTTATGTAAAGGAAGAGTTACAAACAATGACTTAAGATTGCGCCTGTAATGCGAATGGAAAGACAGGTTAATTTATAGAGCATTCACCAGTTATATTTAAGTAACAGTAATATGGTATCGGTTAGCCTAGTGCAATCAATGGTTCCAAATGGTTTCTAATACCAGTTTCTGGTCTACTGCTGAGAAATGGCAAATGTGAAAATTTTATAAAAAAACTGTACTACTAACACGCTATAATTATACTATATACCGACTCAGTAATCGTACCTAAGATCTCACGCTAACCCGAAAAGAAGTAGTCGAAAATATAGACTTGTGAAATAATAATAGGTGTGATGGTGAACAGAAGTCCCACCTCTCTCTTGCCTTAATTGGCTGGCTTGAAAGGAGGATTGCAATAGCAAACGTGCTCGGAGGAAGGACTAAGATGATGGTAGGGATCTTGAACCTACCTCCGAGGTTGTCCTGATAGTCGTAGTATACCTCTCCACTCCTTAAGTTACCTTGTTGTGTTTGTCCGTACGTCACTAAATATCTAGCAACTATTTATGGGGCGGGGGTCATTAATTGAGTGTGCAAGTCATACCCTGCCATTTTATAGCCGTGTCAACAGTGGTCAGGCAGGGGCTAATGGTACTTCTATAGTTTTAGGCATCGACCACATAGCCACTAGACGCCTAATAACAGACGAGCGATGTCTGTCAACACATATGACTAAAAAGATCATATACAGGTAATACTGATCGCCACTCGACAATTTCGAATTAGTAGCGACCAGTTCTGTGAGCCATAAACACTTCCGTGTCAGTCAATAAAAAAATGATAAAATAAATTTTAGAATGGCCTCTTGTACAATACGTTGCTATGATAACAACAGCCAGACATCGAGTTTCCGAAAAAATAACATAACATTAAATTGACAAGTTAATAGTTACATAAACATAATTAGATTTATTTTCTAATATTATTTATCGGAGTTCATATTATACTGGTCAAGTTTGTAGGTGAACACGCCCACCGCATGTTTGCGTCTCTTTCTTTTTAAAGTATTTTTTTCGCTATCTCTTGTCCTCTATAATTTCGTAAACAAAACTAGTGAAGCACCATATCCTATGACCAAATCTGTTATCGATAGAACTAGAAACCATACAAATACAGACATTAAACTGAATAGTTTATTAATTGTGAAACGATTTTTTGATTACGTTTTTTACCAATATTTAATATTACTATATTTAAGAACCAACAACCGAAAAAAAAGTATGTTTTTTCATTAGAATTTTGTTTCTTTATTTTTTGATTTTAGCATTTTATACTATTACAAAAATTTTAAAACGCCGTATAATTAATAATAAAAAAGGTATTAGTAATTTAAAAAAAAATACAAATACTATTTATAAAAATCGATACCTTCCTGGTTTTATTTAAACCTGTCCCACCCTTAATGATGCGTATGACCTTGGTAAGGGACCAATGAGAGCGCAGTACCCCGTGCCTCATACCTCAGCTAGTTGACAGAATTGTTTTGATGTATTAGATCAAGCATTAGGCGTCTAGTGGCTATGTGGTCGATGCCTGTGGTCGATGGTTTTAGGTAATCAATCCACGAAATCCATAGCACAATAAGTTTTGTCTCCATATTTTGCAATAGTCCTGCAGCAGCCGGGGATTATGCTTGGGTGCACCAGCGAAGTGCATAAAGGGACAGGTTGGTGTCACATTTACATGTATAAAAAGTCCTCTGGCAGTTGTTTTCTGCCCCTGGTACGCCTTTCAAAGGTCCGGGAATCGCAAAGATAGGTGTCTAAATCTTATAACTTAGATATTTCTTGTTTCTAAGGAAGGGTCTCGAGAATCACAAAGATAGGTGTCTAAATCTTATAACTTAGATATTTCTTGTTTCTAAGGAAGGGTCTCGAGAATCACAAAGATAGGTGTCTAAATCTTATAACTTAGATATTTCTTGTTTCTAAGGAAGGGTCTCGAGAATTACAAAGATAGGTGTCTAAATCTTATAACTTAGATATTTCTTGTTTCTAAAGATCTGTAAAAGTAGGAAGAATCAATTTTGGGGCATTTTTATTAAGTAGTTTTCACGAATGGCAATACCGATCTCTTACATACGTACCCGAGGCTTTAGTTTTGTCTGACTTACTGGCGTGAAATAATCCCAAACAAATTGTCTCAATAAAAGCAAGCAGAAGAAGTTTTCAAGACTTAACCAGGTGTGGTTTTACATACTCCTCATATAGGGCCATACCATATACGTATACTTCAACACCTGTTACAAAATACAACTAGAAATTCTCTGTGGTAAGACCATTTACCTGTACCTACACCCACGAGTTTTGAGTTTGTTTAACATAGCAAGCTAGGTACCGGTAGCTCCGTAAATTACTTCGTATTAATGCTCTTGTTACTTCGAGGCACTTTGGGGTTAACTAACTTAGAATGCTTCGTATACATACTAGATTGTTCGCAATGAAATCACTTGTTGTTTTGCTGTTTAAGTTTTTTCTAATATTTTCAAGTGCATTTGACGATGATTTAAAAGAAGGTAGGTACTATAATTTAAACCACGCAAAATCTCGGATAATAATTTATTTTATAATATGTAAAAACATGCATATTGCACAATCCTTTAAGAACAGAAGGAGAATATTTTATCACACACTTATTATAAAGGCGAAAGTTTGTGAGTGTGTGTTACTTCTTCACGCTCAAACGGCTGAACGGATCTGGATGAATTTTGGCACAGAGATAGATTATAGTCTGTAAAAGCACATAGGATACTTTTTATCCTAGCAATAAGTGATAATTTTCGACATTAACGCGGGCGAAGCCGCTGGCAGAAGCTTGTAATAAATAAATAAGCATTTCGATCCAATATTGTAATGAAAAAGCTATTTAATATAGCATAATGAAAATATTATTTATTTCGTATTATTATTTTCAGCATGATTTGTGATTTTTTTGGTTCCGTACCCGAAGAGTCCAAACGGAGCCCTTTTGCTGTCACTCACGTGTCTGTCCATCGTCTGTCACACATTTTGTCCCAAATATTTTTTTTACTTCCCGTTGAACTATGAACTTGAAATTTGGCGATAATGTTTATTATTACCTATATTTTACTAACAAATACCAATCATAATATATTTTTAATTGGTACGGAACCCTAAATGTGCGAAGTCCGACACGCACTTGGCTGGGTTTTTTTTTTCATTTGAATGAAAATTAGTCATCATATTCTATTGCAAAACAGAGAAAGCGCAATACAAAAAAAAATAGTACTGTATCTTTTTCACATTGGTATGTATTAACATTTACCTATAGCATAGTTATATGAGAGAATGGAAATGAGATTTTATGAACAAGAAATAGAACAGGATTTACACCAGACTCAGTTTAGGTCTTTAATCATAACCCTGTCAACAAATCAAATAACAAAAAATAAATACATTTTGGCTTCCCGTCAGTTCTTGTAACTTATTTGGCGACAACTGTGGCGATGAATGCCAAACATACGCTAGTACGAACTGGCTTTACATCACATCAAAGCATGTCTGAACGCTAAGGTTAATGAACTTGTGGTTTGGACTGTAAAAGCGTGTTCTTTTCTGAGTAGCAGTAACACCGGGAAAATCTAGTCCAAATTGACAAGCAATTGGTGAATTAAAATGTTATTTTTCACCATCAACATCAACTCCCTGCCCTTGTCCCATGTTACTTGGGGTCGGCGCAACACGTTTACTTCTTCCATACCATCCTGACCACCGTCTCGCCATCACTGACTCCCTTTTCTTTCATATGCCTCCTCACACAGTCCATCCATCTTTTCTTATGTTTTCTCCTCCCTCTTCATCCATCCAAATTTATATTCATAAATCTTTTAGTAAACAATTCAAAGTGGACTTTTTTCAAGATTTATTCTGGATGCTATTCAAACCCTAAACAGGCTTGGGAAGCATAACAGGTTATGACTGATGTGGGTCCCTAGGCACAAAGAAATCCAGAATGGTAACTGTGTCGGCGCGGCAGCGCAATATTAGCACTGAGGCACGCCAAAGCACGTAGCGGTTTGCGCTGGGGTTCAAAGATAGGCTAGACCTTGGGAATCTGACGGGTCGGTATACTGAGAGAGATGCTGCATTAAACAAACTACGACTAACCTCAGAGGCGGGTGTGCTCGTGCTTAATCCTGGCAGCGCTCCTTCTCTGTTCCACTGGACGTCTTGATTCGAAGTTCCCTGGGTACTGGCACTATTTGCTGAGGTGAGAGTGGACTGTATGCGGTGCGGTATAACGGCGAGCCACGTGACGCTGGCTCAAGGTGATGATCAGAGGTGACCACCACGAATCCGGCGGCGACGATAGTCGATCGCAGACGGTGCGGTTTTATAAAGCGGTAATACAGCGGTAGGATCTCACAGCGGGTGCGGAATCCAGGGTGAATAGCCAGGCGGTTGACTTATCACGAGCGGTGAGGCTACCCTCGACGAGAGTCGAACGTGTAGTTTAATGCAGCGAAAATTGACAAGAAGGGTAGATAAAGTATTAAGAGAAATGTGGGTAACTAAACAATGAGCGCACCTACAAGTGACGCGAACAGTAACGAAGTTGCAGATGAACTGGCAAGAGAGGGCTCGGAAAATGATTTTGTGGGTCCAGAACCATGTGTAGGTATTTCGACGTGTCTCGTAAAAGCCACATTTAGGCAGTTTGCAGATCACTGACAACGAACACATTGGCTGTCTAATACCGGTCTGCAACACTCAAAGAAATTCCTGGGCTCTACGTTCAAAGCACGGGAAAGCATTTGGAATATGAGCAGGGGGCAAATCCGCTACCTGCTTGGCGCCTTTACTGGGCACTTTGGAACCAACGACATGCTCATAAAGATGGGTCTAACCGCGACACCTATGTGCAGGCTGTGTGGGGAACATACGCACTGACTGTTATGTGAATGAGTCTCCTAGTTCTTGGATATCAAAAACCAGAAGACTATAGGCTCATATCTCCTAGTCTCGTTGTAAAATTCATGAAAAGAGTTTTCAACGAGATTGGAGAGGAGTAGGTTATCTAGGGGACTGCAATAGAGCCCAATGGGTCGAAGTGTCCAAGTTATTTCTCGGCCTCTCCACAATTTAAGATAAGGTAACCAATTCGCTAAATAAATGTCTATCAAAATGTTCCGTGTTGTTAAGTCTAACCGGATTCAGTTGAGTATCAGTATTTTATATGGAGCGAATGCCTATCTGGCCAACACAACCCAGTGTGTGGCTAAAACGGTACCCTTTGGCTAGACTGGTGTTCGATTTTCTGGCTTCTGACTAACCATAACCACTACTTTTCGTCCGTTTAAGACATAACTTTACAAATTAATTACACTATGTTATACGAATAAAACTCAAAAATTCCTCAGATAAAATTATTAAAAACATGGTCTAATATACTTCTTCCAAAAAAATCGTTTAGACGTGATTCTCATTTTAAAATAATCTGCTAAGAGTTATCTGAGCGTCGTGCTTCCAGAGGCACAGAGGAGTCTCGGTACGTAATGTATTGTCACCTATCCGAGGACCATCCTAAGTAATCGTTGTTTAACCTCAAAGATTGAACTACGTCGGTGTTATTATTAATCCACGTACAACTTTTGCTTTACATCATATTATTATCAAGCTTGTATGAACACTGGGTTCTTCGCACGCGTAAAGTGTGTTTTTTTTTCGAAGGAAACATTATACCGGGTTGAAAAGGTAGCCTATGTGCTATTCCAGACCATAATCTATATCGATGGCAGAATTAATCTAGATCCGTTAACGCGTTCTATCGTGATTGATTAACAAACATACATCCACACATCCATCCAATCTTTCACATTTATAATATTACTAAGAAGTAAGATTGTGGGGTTAGTGAACCGTGTGGTTTGTACTGAGTTTTCTTGTAATAGGGTTCGACGTAGAAGCTAGAAACTTTTGCATAATTTTCTTCACTATATTCGCCGATATTTATGAGATCCTTGCAGTTACATACATACTTAGTTTACTACTTACCAAACTTTCACAAGAATTGTTAACTATTGATGAAATATTGAATATTAGCATACTCTCTAAAGAATAGTATTATGACACTCCTTATATTGTTAGGAGGTTCCTCTCTCTGGGACCCTGACCGCCAGAAACTTGAACCCAGTTCACGATACCGGTAAGAGAGCAGTGGTGGCCCAGTAGTAACGGCCACGACTTACAAGTTGTAGGTCATGGGTTCGAATCCAGGCAGGCGCTTTACTTTGTGTAAATTATTTCATCACCACTGCTCTCAAAACGGTAATGGAAAACATCGTGAAGAAAGTTGGTTTGGTCTATGAACCAAAAATTCGAAGACATGTGATATCCACCAATTCGCACTGGGTCCGCCGCGTGGTAGATTACGTCCCATTCCATCGCACACAGAGGAGGTCTGCACAACGGACCAAATTTACAATTTTTTATTGTTGATGTTCAAAAGTGCCACTTAATGGCCTAGATGAAACATTCTGCGCCCACGACTATAATCTAACACCGGTATGTCACTAAATAGGTCAAATCAAGATCCTATATACCTGGATCTGACATATATTTATAGTTCCAAAGTATAATATTATAAATAGGCATTTTTTTTGTTTACGTATTCGTAAAAATTATCTATCCTATCTCCATACCAAATTTCATCTAAATCTCTTCAGCGGTTTAAGCCTGAAAAGGTAACAGACAGTCAGACAGACAGAGTTACTTTCCCATTTATAATATTATACTAGCGGACGCCTCGCGGTTTAACCCGCGTAGTTCCTTTTCCCGTGGAATACAGGGATAAAAAAAGTAGCCTATGTTACCCGGGGATAATGTAGCTTCCCAACGGTGAAATATTTTTTGAAATCGGTCCAGTAGTTTTTAAGTTTTAGCGTTACATACAAAAATACAATTTTTTCCTCTTTATAATATCAGTATTGATATAGATATTAGTATGGAAGAATGGCTTAACAAAATTATGAGTTCAGTGGGTGATATAGAAAACTTTCCAAAAATAACTAATTAACAACGCTATCTCAGAAATGATGTTTTTTTTTATATATAGTTTCCTAACCAAGCAAAATCACGCAATACCACCGTAAAAAAATATACACTAAAGGCATTATACTACCTACTCACCCGACCTCCCTCCCAAATAAGCACCCACTGTTGCATTGTACATTTTCGTACAGTCACGTAACGAACATTACTCATAGATGGTTTACGTGATCATTGGCGCAGAAAAATGCTTCTCATGCTGGCAATTGGCGCTCTGATTGTGTTAAGAGAAATCTTAGAAGGAGCCTGTTATGTGAAATGTTTTTCGGTGGAAAAAGGGTGTTGTGAAAAATGGGATTGTGTGGCGTTAAAAATTGCCACTGTGATTTCAGGATATGTGAATGTCTTTAATGACATCACGTTGTATTTATCGAATGATCACATTTCACTAGGTTTCTTTAAAAGGAGGATAGCCTATGGACATCGACCGTCCAGACACAGAGATAAAGACCGGCCAAGTGCGTGTCGTACTTCATACATTTGGGGTTCCCAACCGAGGAAAAATCTGATTTATCAATATATTGAATTTTGTTAGTAAAATATACGAAATAATAAACATTATCACCGAATTTCAAGTTCATAGGTCAATGGGAAGTTAAAAAGTTCTTCGGAACGAAATTGTGTGACAGACGACGGATTGACGGGCAGACGGAAAGACATACAGACGGACAGACGGAAAGACATACAGACGGACAGACGGACAGACGGACAGACGGACAGACGGACAGACGGACAGACGGACAGACGGAGAGACGGACAGACGGACAGACGGACAGACGGACAGACGGACAGACGGACAGACGGACAGACAGACAGACGGACAGACGGACAGACCAATCACTTAGACGGAAATCCAAATCGCGTCTTACATCTCTCATGTGATTAGTCGATTGTTCATACTCTTTGCCCTTTGCCGCCTAAATCTGCCGAGAATTGAACCCAGGACTCAGCAGTAGCACTTGCGATTATTAGACTAACAAAGTTATACAAAATAAAAAAAACAGATAGTTAATCATAGTACAATTATGTTATTAAACCCGTAAACCGTATCCATAATAAAGCGAACGGTACTGTATCTATTACTTTTAGAAAACCTCTCTGTTGGCTTATCCAGGCATCTACTGCCGTAACCCTGTTTTCCAATTTGAGAACTGGATTTACTACTAGAGCTAGAGAAATGACAGGGCCCGTGTCTGTCTAATGCTAGGCCCGAATGCCTATAATTACACTAAATCCTCCGACGATTTGCCTTTGTGCTAACCTAGTCCAGTCTACCCTTTGATGTTGTGGTATCCACAGAGAGAGAGATTTAAATTAATTATTGAAATTCTGAAGACGTAATTTGGTACCGGTAAAACAATAAAATTACAGATTCCATGACCACTGGTAGAAAAAATAAGCATTTTTTTTTTTTTTTGTCTACTGATCCGAAAATCCAGTCTGTGAAATTTATCTAGCTGTTTCTATAGGCATCGATTTTAATCACTTACTAAGCTGTGTTACTTAATATAGTCAATTTAAAAACGGTATATCTTAGAAACAATAAGTTCAAAAACTAAAACCCGTCTGAAAAATCTTGCTCTAAAAAGTATAAACCAATTAAATATGGCCGTAAATTTACCGTGGTCGTATGCCACCTACCGTAACAAAACAATACATTCTGCAAAGTATGTATTGTTGAAATGTGACGTCACATATCCTATAAACAGCAGACAAACAAGACGCTTGTAACGACACCTCATTGTCAAATTATGATGAGCAACTTCA
This sequence comes from Orthosia cruda, assembly GCA_964057195.1. Taxonomy (NCBI): domain Eukaryota; kingdom Metazoa; phylum Arthropoda; class Insecta; order Lepidoptera; family Noctuidae; genus Orthosia; species Orthosia cruda. Next base: position 5,938,366 of record OZ059841.1, on the reverse strand, counting down.
AAGTTATGAGGGAACGGATGAATATACATACTTACACGCATACCTGTCAAAAACATAACCATTTTGCTTCGCCGGTGTAGGGTAAAAATACAAAGACAGTAAAGACTCCTCCACCGTTATTCAGGTCCCGCGTTGAGTATTACGGCCCACTTCCTCCCACAGAGAGGTTGGTTTTTAGGTTAGATTAAGATACTTTCTACAAAACATGCCCTTCTCTTCAGCCAGTTTGCAAACCCATATAATATGAAAGAGCGTTTTACCCAAACTAAAATAATATGACTATGATCCGATGTCTTTTTATCCGTCAAGTGACAAATTACACGCCATTAACGCCCGCCATGTTAGCCGCCATCTTGTCGAATTATTTATGACCGCCATTTTGTGGAGCTTATCGCGGTTTAGTGTTTCAGGTGGTAAATATTTTTTGACATTAATTTAGTAATATTTTTTAATCTTTGTGGGTGACGAAAATGAGACCGGTACTTTTTTAGAGGTTAAGGATAATAGATTTTCTTTAATATTAAGATATGTTTTAAGAATTAATTCTTTGTCAGTCGTTATGGTTTGACAGAAGATCAAAAAGTGTGACTTCCAGTCCACACATATCAGGGCCGTGCCCTGGACGTGACAGGGCCGGGCCCAGGCATTAAAGTTTCGTCACTGGCCGTGCACGGACGTCTGTGAACGAGTTCATATAAAATGTACACACCGATATTTTTTTGAGCCCCTGACGGGGCATGGTCTGTCCACGTCCCGAGTACGGCCCTGATATGTGTGGATAGACCTTTAGTCGTAGAGATGGGATATAGTTAAAACCTTTTTAACAAAACAAAAATATTGGTTTGGCACCGAACAAATAAACATGTGAATCGATTACCTAAACCGTAGATTGATTATAGCTAGGTTGATTTTCGTATATAGTTTTTTTGGCGACGCCTCAAAATGCTAGACTATTTTTTTTTCTTTTCGGTTCCTTATTTCGTTTGTAATTTTTTTTTGTTAAACAGGGTTTTATTTTCGCTTTTCAGATTTCTTAATTTCAACAGAATCGGTTCAAAATTGAAATCCTCTTTAGGGTTCCGTACCCAAAGGGTAAAAACGAGACCCTATTACTAAGACTCCGCGATCCGTCTGTCTGTCCGTCTGTCACCAGGCTGTGTCTCATGAACCGTGATAGCTCGACATTTGAAATTTTCACAGATGATGTACTTCTGTTGCCGCTATAACAACAAATACTAAAAACAGAATAAAATAAATATTTAAGTGGGGTGCCCATACAACAAACGTGATCTTTTTGCAGTTTTTTGCGATAATGGTACGGAAACCTTCGTGCGCGAATCTGACTCGCACTTGGCCGGTTTTTATTTTCTACTTTTAAAGGTAGATTTTATTTAAATGGGACCTACTTTGAGGTACACTCTTTCCAATAAAAAAAGAGTTTTTGAAATCGGACCATTCTATAAAAAGTTATGCGTGGTCATACATAAAAAAATACATTTCGAATTGAGAACCTCCTGCTTTTTTTTTCGTCGGTTAAAAATACTGGAATTTTGCTCTATCTAATTAGTCCAGCAGTCCAACTGGATTCAGCCCAAAGCCTAGATTAGATTAAAGATTTATCTTCAACAACAAAGGTCTAAAATAATAATTTGTCAGTTGATAACAAATGGGTCCACTAGCTGTGATAATTTGCCAGTTACAATGTTTGCGTCTGTGTTTCCGAACGCATTCAACCCGAATCTCTTCAAAGTTAGAGTGAACAGGCTTCCTCTGGGTAAGCTCACTCCACTGTCGACTTTGTCTCTGTCACCTCTGACCTAGACTAGAGTCAAGTTGTTTTTGACCCATATCAAATAATAAAAATAAAAAGCCTATAAACATCCGTCAAGATTATTCTCAAATAAATTATTCTTTTTTTTTTAAACCAGCTTTTTCCGTATTCTTCTCAGCAAACCCTTTCATATGATACCCATATCGTGGCAGTGCACAAAAAATAATTAGTCCGCCATCTTGGGCCGTCCGCCATATTGTCACTTAGCTAACCATGCATTGTGATCCTAACTAATCGTGTATGCAAAATTTCATCTTAATCGGTGGAGGATAACTGCTTTAAAATTCAGTTGCAAGATTTGACCCGAACACACTTACATGTAATGTATGTACATTGCAACAAAACGTCAAACCGATGAGCAAACACAAAAATCATTACACCAAACATTCGCCTCACTTCGGAAAGTAGAATAAGCATAAAGATACACACAGCTAAAGATACGCCAGCGAATACTATTTTCTCTCAAAAAAGGGATTTTCTACCCTCCCCAGAGTGATAAGAAAAGCGTAAAACACTGGTTTTATTGCCAAAAAGGGCTCTATATCATCGGAATTACGCTTGAATGATTGCGGTATGAAGACTGTGTGATATTTCCTAATTTTAGCGAAGTGATATGGGAATATTTATAGCATGTATATGCATGATATAATGGATTATGTGGTAAAAATAAGCTAGCTAACCTTTTTCTGTCTGTGGGTTGTTATAGGTGACTGAACCAAGGGATCAAAGCGGGTGAATTATGAGATTGCATCATTATTTTGTAAAACAACCTGGAAAAGTATTATTAGATTTCTTTGTGAATGAGCTCGTCCGGTGTATTACTAAAATCATTCTAATTTCAGCCCCAATATAAGAATAAATATAGTGCTTTAAAATCAAAAGGAAGAACAAATAGATATTTATTTGCGTTTAACTGCCAATAATTTAGAGTGCCATTGCTTATAACAGAATGTGCTTATAAAGATGTCTGCAGACAGAAGCAACGCGATAACGGATTAACGTCTTCATTAAAATTGATCTTTAAATGGAGCTATTATAAAACAATTTCTGGAAAAGGACGATATCGCATTGTCTTGTCATTCCATGTTTGCTGGAGCCACGTATAGAGGCATTATAACTTTGTTTCTAGGCGGGTAAACGCACATAATATAACTGACGGTGACCACTTTATCATCACAATCATTGTTAAATGAAGAACTGAATGTAATCACTCATGATGCGCCGGAGGAAATTCTGGATGCAAGAAGCATAGGATCGGTCGATGTGGTGACGATGCCTAGTGACCACTTATCATTTCCAAAAAAGTTAATAAAATCAAAAAACCCAACTGCGTAAGGGGCGAAGCAATCAAAAAAGACGTAAGACGAGGACGCGTCGCAGACGCGGCGTCTCTCCAATAAATTTTCATACAAAATGTATAGAAGCGTCGCGACACAAAATAAACAGAAAAGATAGGGCGTGGACGAGACGCGGTTTTTTGTATGCGTCTAGTCTTACGTATTTTCTGTTTGTCTCACCCCTAAGAAGCGATCCAAAAAGAAGTAAAATCCGTCTAGTGGTTTGCAAGATATGAGGTAATAAAGAGTATTACAAACATACAAGATACGCGCGAAAAACATAACACTGTCCTTGCAGTTAGGTGAAAATAACATCACCTACATGTGCCTAACAAGAATTACTTTCATCTCATCAAATAAATAACACAACACAGCCCAAAAATAAATGCAGACACAAAAAAAATCGAATCGATCAATTAAAGAAAAAGTTGAATAACTAAAAATATCTTCAAACGACACGACAGCTGGTCGTGCCAAAACAAACGGAGCTAATTGACGGCACGCAGACGGACACGCGATAATAAATATTATGGTTTTTGGGTGAAGGTCTGCTCCGGGAATGTTGAGTAGACAAACATCTGGACTGTGATTGTGGAATTTTGCGATATTTTTGGGTAGTAAAAATAATGACGCCACGTGTATGGGTATTTCAGAGATTTGACACTCCCGTTAAAGTCGCCTTTAAAACAAAGAAAAATTAAAATTAAATCGGTTCATCCGCTTAGGAGATATTATACCACAGTACACATATACACAAACACACTGATACACACTTCAAACTTATATCACCCCACTTTTTCCGTCGGGAGTTAAAAAAAGAGAAGGGGCGAGGATTCGATTACCAGGTCGGGACTTTATTTAGGATTTTTGTAGTGACAATGGCGGCGTTTAGAAGTTGACAGTGTTTTACACCCGAGCTTCGGCAAACACGTAAAGCTATTGCCGCTTCGCCTGATCATTCTCCAGTCGGATTACTGGTCCATCAAACTATGAGACTGAAAACAGTGCAGCAGTATTTGTGCACAAACTTCTGCTCTATAATATCTCCCGCGCTGATGGTTAGACTCCGCTTAAATTGGCGGCCGTGGCCAAAATTCGGTTTAGAGGATTATTATTAGTGCACTTGTGCTGAGATCGGCTGTCCGCAATTCGGTCAGGATCACTATAAAATTCTAGTATCGACATTGGAACTACTAACTGATATTTTGGTATGAGAAGTGGGTTTATATAGTGGGTATAGCTTTTCGCTACTACATTGGAGTCGGCTGGTAGTCAAATGTAGCTGAATACCAATATTCTCATGTCGTGATGTGGCTGCTGATCCACAACTGATAGAACAGTGGTAGCTCAGTAATAATGGCCCCGAATTTCATGTAGTTTGTCATGGGTTTGACCCTAGGCAGGCGCTTTACTTTGCGTAAATTATTTTCATCACTACTGCTCTAAAAACGGTGAAGGAAAACATCGTGAGGAAACCGACATGACCTAGAACCAAATATTCGAAGACATGTAACATCCACCAATGCGCACTGAGCTCGCATGGTGGATTAAAGCCCATTCCCTCTCTCACAGAGAGGAGGTCCCAGCAGTGGGAACATTAAAAGGCTGATTGATTAATGATGATAATGATACAGTTTGTAAAACAAGTTCCAATGAAAGACTTTTGGTTATCTGAATGCCCGTAAAAGAGCTACAAATAATAGCCAAGACTAACGGTCCAACGTACTTTCTGAGACACATAAAAATCACTCCAAAAACACTTTACCTAATCTCAGTTCGTAATAAGAGCCCATACAACCAAAGAAAACAAAAGATAAATAACTAACAAAAGAAAGATATATAATCCCAAATCGTCTTAACGAGCACTTGAAGTCAAAATAATATGGGGTATTAAACCTCTGTGACTGTCAGGCCTCTTTTGTCAGAGGTCTTTATAGTAATTGAAATAATGGCTTCGCAGTAGCTGAGTGGGGTTTCGTTTTTTAAGCGATTTTGGGTTGGTTTTATGTGGGTCAAAAATATGACATGTTGGATAGAATAGGTGATCCGGCAGAGACCCAAAGTACATATAACACAGAATAAGCAAGCTGAAATGGTAATCCACTACTGGAACACATGTCTCCTCTCTGTGAGAGGGGATGGGCCTTAATCCACCACGCGGGCCCAGTGCAGGTTGGTGGATGTCACATGTCTTCGAACTTTTGGTTTTAGGACATTCTGGTTTCCTCACGATGTTTTCCCTCAGCGTTTTTAGATCAGTGGTGATGAAACAATTTCATAAAGTAAAGCGCCTGCCAGGGTACGAACCCACGACCCACAACTTGTAAGTCGCTGCCGTTACCACTGGGCCACCACTGATCCTCTGCTCTAAGTGGCAATGGACCGGCCATATAAGTCGTAGAACCGATGACCGTTGGGGTAAACGGGTTCTTGAGTGGAGACCGTGAATTGGTAAACGTAAGGTAGGTCGACCTCAGGCTAGGTGGAGGGACGATCCTCCCAGGATGGCTGATAGCAGCTGGAAGGCAGTTGCCAAAAATCGAACCAAATAGCGGGCTATTGGCGAGGCCAATGTCCAGCAGTGGCTTAGGTATGTTTGATGAAAATCGGTTTAACCGTTCAAAAGGTAAGGTCGTTTTACTGTTTGAATCGGGGTATTTTCTCAAGATATCGTATCTTAATCACGTGTTCGATAAATAGTTGAGCGAAGCGTGTCTACTACTAGATTAATTATGAAGTGCAAAAAGAGAGACATTCATAAACAAGTAAAATTTCAAAATTTAAAAAACCCCCCGACACATTTATCTTGCGAAAACATCCCGATTCAAACAGTAAAACGCCCATAACTTTTGAACGGCAGAACCGATTTTATTCAAACATAGCTAAGAACACTCTTGTTTCAAACAAAAAAAAACTAAATCAAAATCGGTTCATCCGTTGAGGCGCTATGATGCCACAGACAGACACACAGATACACAGATACACAGCAACACAACTCAAACTTATAACACCCCTCTTTTTCCGTCGGGGGTTAAAAATTACGCGGTTTATGGTAATTTTTTATGTTTAATTGTTCGTTATCTTCATTGCTGAAGGTCGTGCCCTTTCTGAAAAGCATTGACGGATACACTGTTGAACTGCTTTCAAGCCATACTGTCTTCGGCTCTTCTCTGGGTAGTGGTTACCGTAAGTCTTTTTATCGCCCTGATCTGATCTGACCAGCGATTCGGTAGTCCAGGTGGTCTTTCCCCGTCCACTTTTCCCAAAACAATCAGTTTCATCCTCGCCCCTAGCGATTTTCAATAATACTACGGAATTTAAAGAGTACATTCTTTTGTTTCACCTTATCCCATCCCTTCCCTGTATGTTTCCCCCGGGCGTTAAAGGGTTATTTCCTATAAATGTTTTGTATCGGACAACCTTGACCCTCGCAAGTATCCTTCTACGGTCAGGCCCGATTGAAACTGAAAGGGTTAACAAAATACCTTTCTACATTGTAAAGTTTACGTTGTCTGAGGCAGTAATGGGGTCAGCAGAATTGTGGCATGTTGGAATAAATGAATGAGGTTTATTTTTATCTACATCTTATTATACTGCTTCTTACTGTGATCTAATAAAGACGTTTCTGGCGATTTATGTTATTAAATCACACTTAAATGGCAGTACGAATTTTAATATTTGGCACACAGATATACCTCAGGCTAATGCGAAAAGCTTTAGTAATAAAGAAGTATGCCCGTTTGAGCACCTATTTTTAGGGCAGCTATGATTTGAGCACCAAAGACTTGTCGTGAAAATGAATCCCGTGCCGTTTTTTATTTTACTCTAATGAATTTATGTATAATAAATAAATAAAAAAGCTTTTATTCATTCCTTATAACATAAAACATTTGCACATTGTTTATAAACTTTTAAATTAGTATCACAAGTATTTTTATCACCATTTTTAAGATCATACGGGCTTCCATTGAGTTAAAATAACAATTTCTTACAATAAAGTTGAAATCATTATCAATCCATTTAAAATTTCATTTACAGTTTCATCAATCATAAAATTCATCCTTCCATTAATTATAATCTCAATAAATTAAAAATACAATAAATTAAAAGAATATTAAAGTACATTAAATATAATTTACAATAAAATTAGATTACAGTATCATTCCAGTTGATAACAAATTAACAAATCATTTATAAAAATGACATAATTTCTTTTACCTAAAGTGTTATTGATTTGATTGCAACAATAAATAAATTTAATTTATACTTAACTTTAACAAATCATTATGTTATTTCCTAGATTATTCCAAATTTTAATGTATATTACATTAAAATTATTGTGATTTTTATCATCAATTATAAGGACCGCCTAGTGCGGTAAAAGCCTCCTCCTTCACTCTCCATCCTGATCTATCTCTAGCTAGTCTACTTCATGATTTTCCTATCAAGCCTGATATGTCGTCGCTCCATCACATTTTGTATGTATAATACATAACATAAATAAAATATGTACATTTGTATGGGTAGTTATGGAAAAACATTGCTTATACATAAACATATAAAAACTTTTAACAATACAATCTCAACGCTAGACAAACAAGCTATTATCTTTTTATATGGCACACACCGAGGTAAACTTTTTAAAACAAAACTTGTCTTAAGACAACATGGTTTCTTTTTACCCGACTGCGTTACGCAAAGGAGGATAACGTGTTTATCAGTCTATGTATGTTTGTTCCTATGTGGCGTTCTAGTGACCAAACGCAATGGTCAATTTTGATGATTCTTACGTCAATCGCATCTTTTTAACTTTGCGTGTGTCAATGGCTACATTCAAATTGAATAAATCCGGCCAAGTGCGAGTCGGACTCGCGTACCGAGGGTTCCGTACAAACCTCAGCTTAAAGGTCTTATAGACCTAAGCAAAGATAATATAATACTACAGTACAGATACCCAATCCCATACAAAGAAATGTCACCTCCTTAAGTCGGGCTATTGGTCGGGCTATTTTTTCTTTCTCCATATTTTAAACAGGCGGCAGCACCAGTGACTCATTAATAGCCCGAGACTGTGGTTTTCTAACGCCATCTAGTAGTTTGCCTAGATACTAAATCATATGGCAATTTGAGCGAGGAATCGTATCATGTAGGTACTCAGAAGTTATTTGCCAGTTGTCTTGTCCTTGAACGCTTACTTCGTATTCGTAATAATAACATTAGGTAGGTATGTTCGGTTCGGGACAGACTCCGCTCAGACCGCGGTAATCTTTGGACCGCGGTAACTTCTTAAATCTAAGTGGTCGCATTGTGTAGCGAATTTCACAATATTCACGAATATTCCAAATCAATCAAAACTATAGAATTCGTTGTAGAATTAAATGTTGGTAGTTAGCTTGCTTCCGCGGCAATGAATGAAAACACAAAGTAGGTACCTACTTCATGTCATTTTATTATTCACTATAAGGGTTATCCTTTTTTACCCGGCTGCAAGGAAAGGGTTATGTTTTTCGCGCGTATCTTGTATGTAAGTATGTGTGTAATATTCTTTATTACCTCGTATCTTTCAAAACCACATGACGGATTTTTATAATTAAGACATCGTTAGATAGGTCTTGGCCACCCAAATATTCTTAGATAAGTGCCATTAAAAAAAAATGGCGGATTTTGGGCTCCATATTGTAGAGGTTGCAATTTTTTAACTTCGTAACCCGTCGAGTGGGGTATCAAAATGAAGGGCTTTTAGTGGTGATTACAAAAATACATACCACGTATATGTTTAAAACAATTTATAAAAAAAGAAATACTTAAATGTTGTAAATAAAAAAAGCTCATTTTAAATCAAAAAGGAAGCGAACTAAAAAGCTGTAAACAAGTAAAAATCGTGCTGTGCCGTCGGAGGATCAGGCAGTTCGCGAATATGTATCCTCCGACTGCACAGCTAGTTATTTTCTTGTTTACAGCTTTTTAGTTCGCTTTTTAAGCAGTCGGGTGTTTGATTTTTAAATTAGCTTTTTTATTTTAGGTTGGTACTTAGATATATAAAGAACAAGATGTTTTTACAAAAATGATTACTTTTAATACTTTAGTTAGGTACGCAGCATGGCAGTACCTACCCTACCCCTCACCCCCGCTGTCACATGAAATTGCTATCGCGTAGTGGCTCACGAAGTGTTTCGAGCCGTTATTAAGTTTGAATCAAACTGTACCTACTATGCGACGCGTAAACTCGGACGGCAAGCGGCACACGCGTCGCGTTATCTCTTATTTTAGTACCCGTGCGATTTGAGTAGGCCCTAGCGCGATACGAGTCCTGTTCCAGCGAGGTATCTAGTTAATTCGACGTGTAAACAAGCATCACAAAAAAGTGATTTTAAATAATAGACCAAAACTTTAATATTACAAATTACGCCTATAATAAATAATATCTTTTAAATTACGCCTATAATAAATAATAAGAATCCTACAAAATGAATCTTACGATGGATATATAGTTCAGGACAAATTGTGAAACACGCCATCTATTGCAAAGAACTCAAAACAAAACGAAAAGTCGATAGCTACTTTCAACTAATTTAACATACAAAGTCTTCACTTATCTTTTTTGTTCAAAAAACCTGATTAATGAGTGTAAATGGATAAATTAACATTAAAAAAGCAAGTTTTGATTTTTACTAAACTTATTTCAGCCTGAATCTGCTGTTAAACATTTTTAATTGATTGTTACTTTCACATTTGTTACCTATGCTGCCATCTATAATCTTTTTTTAATACTAATTATAATTTGTATGAGTTGATACCCCATGACCTAAGTATTTGATATGAATTTCAATGTAATACCTCTACGCGTTCATGAGGAAAATATTTTTATTATATGATGTAACTGAAAATTTACGGTTTCGCATTTTTTCCTTTATCTGTGCTATAAGACGTTGCTTCGTACCAAATATAGTTCACGGGAAGTACCCTGTAGGTTTTGATTCCCTTGCGAGTGTTGAAAATTTTCGGCATAAACGGATACATCTTTTGATTGCGTTGGTTTCGATTTTTTCACAGCTTAAAGGGACAGTAGACTTGAGTATTTGATATAAATTTCAGCTTGATACCTCCACGCGTTTCTGAGAAAAAGGATCTTGACAGCCAGACAGACGGACGGACAACAAAATGATCCTATAAGGGTTCGGTTTTTTCCTTTCGAGGTACGGAACCCTAAAAAATGACATTTTATCATCGAAAGCGTGGCGATAGCGATTGTCAAAAAGGCAAAATTGTATGGGATTGTCGAGAGTGTTCTTAGCTATGTTTGAATAAAATCGGTTTAGCCGTTCAAAAGTTATGGGCGTTTAACTGTTTGAATCGGGGTGTTTTCGCAAGAAAAATGTTTCGGGGGTTATATAAATTTTGAAATTTTTTTGGAAGTCCGTTGTATATTTTTTAGTAAAAAAGTTTTTGATATCGCGACGCTTTCGTTGATAAATTGTCGTTTGTCTGGATCTGGATGGAGGAATCCGTCTATTTAATTTTAAACTATCCTGGTATTAATTAAGTTACGTTATCAGAAATCGATTTATTAATTAGGCCGAATTGGTGTAATTGATATTTAATCACTTTGAGGGCAGTTTGGTGGTTCGAGTGACGAAATTGGCAAATATGGTTAAGTAAAGAGAATCTTGATACTAATAAATAAATAGCTTTGCTAACTTCGCAAATTATATTTATCGTTTGTGAACTTCGTACTTAGTGATTGGATTTTGAAAACAGATAATTGCGTTACTTGAAAACATGTTTTTTTATGGACATATTGATAATTTTGGTTTCAAATGAAAGGTATAGGCGTAGAACCATTTTATCCCTTTAAATCATGTAAATCAGTCCACGAACTTATGAGATATTAACGCATTACTGAATGCCAAGTGAAAGGTTCACGAACGCCCCTTACCGCGATACGTTTGTTTTGATCGTGTTAGCGACACTGTCTTTACATTTATTTCGTATTGTTTTGAAATATTGGAATACATTGGTAGACAGGTGTTAACGACCTTTATTTTCTTGTTATCTGGCGGTGACTTTAGATTGAAAGCAGATAACCAAATAATTTGGCAAAGGATAGGTAGGTTGATTAATTCCTTGGGGAAATAGTGTGACATGTAACCGAAGATTTATCAAAAACAGCCGCAATCTGATTACAAAGATATTCCCACTGCAGGTACGGTGCGTAACCCAGAAAGTCATTCAGTCTTTGCCGAACCATGACTTATTTACAAATGCGCTTAACCCTGAATTTCAGCTTTCTTTCACCCACTGTCTAAAACGCAACCCCTTCTTAATCAATCCAACAAAACTACCCTCTCACTTATTCATAGAGATCTTGAAAAACTGACCAAGTGTGAGATGGACTCGTGCACTATGGATTCCGTATACACTCACAATATTACGGAATAAACCGTACGGCTGTTAAACATCTTTGAATATTTAGTTGTTTTCACTTTCTTGAAAGAGGCCCTTGGATTGGCCCTATTACTCTATCTTTTGCCAGAAGTTTCTTGCGCGTTTAAGTCGAAAATTATTATCACGTGGCTTCTAACTAACGGACGTCCAACCAAATTTCATCTTAATCTCTTTGGATATTCAGCAAAAGACATATTATGAAGACTTGAATTATTTATTATATTTTGGCCAATGACACAAGGTTTTTGACTCAAAATGGCTCAAAGCTTTAGTTACAAAGACTTGACTTATTTGTTAAATTAGTAGCATAAGATTATTTGCCATGACAGTTACGTAAAAATTAATGATCAGAGAAGTTTTCATAACCTTGTAACAGTCAGACAGACACCAGACCGCGTAGGTTCGATCCTGTTTGCCACACTTTTCATACGGAACCCTAGAACCGGGATCCATTTAAAAATAGCCCTCTCTGTAAACAGAACCCTTTCGCACGGATAATGCCAGGTCCTGCTGAATGGCACCCGGACCCATAGGTCATTAATTCTGGTGAATAATGACGAGGTACGCTGTCTACCTCGTGGGGACAGCTTGTGGGAGGATTTTGGATGATTTCTACTGAGTTTTGTGGTTAAAAGTGGGATAAGTTATGTGCAAAGTGAGCACACTGGAAATTAAACAAAACCTTTTTAGTTGTTAAAGACAAAATACTCGTAGTTAATTATGATAAAACACATGTAACAAAAAGAGTGTTGAATATAATAATGGACGGAAAGGAAGAAAAAAAATGGAGCCGTCACGGGACGCCTGGTAGATGTGAAACATCGACGTTATTTCGTAAAAGTAGTATGCAGAAAAGAACAGATTGTGGTAGGAACTAAAAATGTCAATAAAATAAAATAAAAAATATAACGATTTTTTTTTCTAGATAACGATGATTTTAAAAGATTCGTGCGCTGCACGCCATCAGCTGATTTTAAAATAAAGTTCTGTCAGTCTTAATAAATTTATTCTCTAAGCAATTGTTTTAATGCATTAATTTCAATAAGAATGAAATTAAAATTAATAATTAATTTAAAAACATGATATGCAATGAAATTTATGTGAATTTTAATCTACCTAGAGAGTAGATTTTACATTTACTGGCGCTCAATACACACCAAATATACGCGTGCTAAATGCACAGATAAATGCATACTTTAATTATAAAAATATAATTAACTTACTGATGACTTGATAATGTGTCATAGTGTGATTTTGCTTTCTTTGCAGGAGGCTGATCACTTCCACTCTCTAAATTATCACGGTCAGACATTTTATTATCAGAACAGAAAAATGATTTATTTACCAGAAAAACACAGGTTATGAGTACTGTAATAAACAGAGTATACATTATAGGTATCCGAGCTCAGTGGAGCGAAAGAGATGGCTTAACGCCGGATCGAGTGAGAGAGAAACGCACAGTCGATTGCGCGTGGCGACGCGTCGCCACGCCAGAAATCGGTCTCACGTGCGCCTATAGATGTTTCACAAAATCTAATTTCAAAATTATATGAAAAAGTGAGTAAATTATAGCGTGTTGCATCTACCTCAAATAACATGAGACAAGGGCAGCCAGATAATAATGATGAAGCGTAATAGGAGTACAGCGGTCAATAAAAGTTTGTTTCTGAAAATAAAAAGTCCTTTTTTTCGGAGTGAAACCTGCAAAAGGGGCCTGGACTTTTGGAAAAGATCAAGGTTTGTGAGATTTTATCTGCCTAAAACCACCCCGGTGATCACCATCAGCACTTGCAAGGGCCCCGTTACCTCTAAAAGACCACCCCGGAACCACCTTTGTGCAACGCCTTTTAGGGCACATCCCTGGGGAGACTGCGAAGCGTCTCCCCAGAGCCTCGCTGTGAACGGCAGCACGTGACCACTGTGCCATCATCTTACCTGGAGTCACAAGCTGGGCGGACAGAGTCAGATAAAAAGTCCTACCTATAAGAAAATACAGTTTTCTCAAACATGCTTGGAAATTTGAGCATTATTTTGCCAACCTTCTTCGAGATAAATCGCAATTGCTGTACTAGCCAAATGCATGCGCGCAGCGGCCGGCAAAAGTTGTATGAAAATCCATATCTGTCGTGTCTAGCGGCCAAATAAATTCCATAGTAAACTCATATCTGTCGTGTAATTTAAAAATGGAACGATCTTTTACTCCGAAGCATGGCCACCAAGGAGGTAACTTATCAAAGGTTTCATTTAAATTTCGAACTGGCTTGCAAATAGAACGCTGTTTATTGAAAAAAAAACAAATGAACACTAACGCGGGAACAATTATTGTTGTTCGTCATTGATTTTGACAAAATGAGTTCTAGGTACTACTTAGTTTAAATTTCCGCGCATATTTGAGAAAAGTACTATACTAGCCTTGGCCATGGACTTACGTATGTGTGCCTCGGCTTCGCCTCGGCCCACATTTACACGTTCGTCCATCAATGCCTCTTTTGCTGGCCGCTGCAGTAATGTACTATAATTTTTAAACATCTTGCCATTTAATTAGGTACCGATAAAATTTATTAAAATATATTGTTTAAATGGCCCCATCTTCCCTTGAAACCGTACAAGCACATAACAAAAAACCCTACTCTCTTAAAAGGAAATATTTTATTTTCCTTGTCAACAAATGGGACAAGGAAACAATGTCATAATGTGACATCCCAACAATCCTGCTGGTGAAAATAATATTTGTCGTGCTTCTGTTTTATTTTTATCTTAAGGGATCTTGTTGTATTTTGATTTTGAAGTAAAAATGAAAGAAATTGTCGAATAAACTTAATAAATGAAGTTGGCACCGAGTTGACCCTATAGTTATTTTCCTAGCCTTTTCATTACTGTCTTTGGGTCGGTTTCCAGTCTACCCAGAAGCAGCTGAGTACCAGTATGTTTAACCCCCTGATGGAAAAAGAGGATGTTTGAGGCACTTGTCCCACTACCGAAGAGTACGCGATTAGATGTCAACTATTTTCTCGCTGAAGAAACGTACAAAAGATATAAGATCCCGTGATCGCGAGTACTTTCTCACCACAAGTTTGTTGCAGTGACAAGAACTAATAAAGTTGTACTCGCTCAGCGATACTCGCTCAGCATGCTCGCTTGCTAGCTTAGCGGTCAGAACTCACGCTAAGAGTCCAACCAGCGATCATTTCTACCTATAGTGCGGCCGCCCCGAACAAGTGGTGCGAGTAATCGCTCGTCGTTCAAGAACACTCGCTTATAGCCGAGTGATAAAACTACGTAACTACACACTCGCTGCTCGCCAACTCGTTTTTAGTTAAGTTATGAGTGAATAGTCGATCGCATCATCGCTTACCATTAGGTGAGATAGTGGTAAAGCACAAGACTATTATTATTAAAAAAATAAAAAAAAGCTTTAGGCATAGCACGCACAGCGATTTTCATTCGCGCGAATTTTTCTTCCGCGCGAATTTTTTAGTACTATTTGGGCGCGATTTTTTTTCCGCAGTGCGTGCAGCTTCATACATTTCCATAGGACACAGAATGCGCGGAAAAAAATTCGCGCGAATAAAAATCGCAGTGCGTGCCATGCCTTACTCGCTACTTGCTGATTGTCGGCGGTGGGATAAGTACAAATAATACAAATATTCTTTATTGACATATTTTTTTATAGCAGTTATTGAAGCCTCTGACCCCCGAACTAGGTGGGACTGTATGAAAGGAGTTAGCGCCCTCCCCATTTTATATTGTCCTAATGTCAAATTACAATTGTAATTAAGTGCCATAAGTTTGACGTGTGTACCTGCGTGTTTGCGTATTTCTCTGTCTGTGGCATCATAGCTCCTACACGGATGAACCGATTTTGATTTTTTTTTTGTTTGAAAGGTGACTTTATCGAGATTCTTCTTAGCTATATTTGATGAAACCATTGAGGTAATGTACGTAGTACATATTATTTCAATGGATGAAACTCGGTTCAGCCGTTCAAAAGTAGTGTGCGTTTTACTGTTTGAATCGGGCTGTTTTCGCAAGATATCGTGTCATAATTACGTGCTCAAAAGATTGTCGACCGAAAAGTGTGTACTACTCATACTAGATAAATTATGTAGTATGAAATAAAAATGTATCGAGGGTTTTTATTTTTTTTAAAGATGTTCCAGAAATGTATGGAGCCTGGGCCAGCACTATGTACACTATATGTAAAAATCTCGTAACCGTTAATTAATATTAATTTTCTTTAATTTCACTTCGTTTCAATGTAAACTCAAATAACTTTGTCAAGTAGAGCAACAAAACATAAAATTAAATATCATATCAGATCAGCCATAAGCGAAAAATTACATTTTGACACAGCAGTATGTGAAAAATGCCATTTTGACAATGACATTTGATTGACGTGTCGGCGTAATATCATGGTAAAAAAAAAACAACACGAATTCAATTGCAACAGAGAAGCAATCAATCAATGTCCTTAGTAGTAGACTGGGTTGCAAAACTAAAATCTCCAAAACATATCCAATTCAAAGTCAAAGCAAGGAAAAACGCAAAGACATCACTTCTTAAAACTGTCAAAGTCGTCAAACGTCATGTCAAACAACTGTCATGGCTCCCCTAAGATAGGGTTATCATATTAAAAACTTATCAAATGACAATTTTTGTCCGCCTATATCCTTCTTCAAATTAATTTGTTAGTATTTTTATGGAATTCCCTTATTTTTTTCCTATTTATCTATGTAGTTTACATAGTGGTGTCCCAAAATCAAACATATCCTTTTAGTTGTATAACACAGTAACTGTGTAACACAGTACTCCTTAGTAGGAGTTGCGGCAGATTTTCTGATTTCTAACTATCCGTAACGACTGTCAAAGATCTTCAATGATGGCTGGGACCAACGGCTTATCGTGCTTTCTTAGTCATGGAGGAGTTCTGGTGTGTTATCGATGGCCACCCATCCATGGACTGACCTCAGTATACGTTGCTTAACCTTGATGATCGAACCATGAGACTGTTATTATTTAGCCACGAGTTCCTTCTAGTCCTTCGAGAGTAGTTGATCCTTTAGAAAAAGTTATTCATATTCATGAGTACCTTCACCCTTTGAGAGATTTCCAAAGTACCTATTAAAATTCGCCCTGTATAATAGTGAAGGATTTGATTTTCCGATACTTTTAAGTCTGTTTGAGAGGGTAAGGTCATTCCTTCGGGACGGCCAATGTAATTCATTATAACCGAAAAGCACCTAAAACAATTCTGACTACTTTCATGTTTGAAAATTGTATTGTGACCAGGGACTTAAAAACACTTTCATAAGGGTTACAGAATTATAAGTGTTACATGTTGAATTGATAACAGAATCAAATATGTAACACTTATAAATGTGTTTTTTAATGTGTTAACCCAAAAAAAACAAAAATCATATTTTTTTAATTTCACATAGGCCTACATGGGCACTTATAAAACGCCGACAAAAGGTGCACGGTTCGGGTTGGTCGTTTCCTATGGAGAAGAACCGGCAAGAAACTCCACGTTTATTCTTTTAAAAAATGGTTTAGTTTTACAATATTTCCAGGTTACAGCATTAGTACTTCGATGAGGGGACAACGTAGGCCCGACAATAAGTCGTAAGAAACGAATAAAAAGATTATATCTATACCAATATTATAAAGAGGAAAGAATTTTTTGTTTGTTTGTTTGTTTGTACCGAATAGGCTCCAAAACTACTGGACCGATTTCAAAAATTCTTTCACCGTTGGGAAGCTACTCTATCCCCGGGTGACATAGGCTACTTTTTATCCCTGTATTCCCACGAGAACGGGAACTACGCTGGTGAAACCGCGAGGCGTCCTCTAGTATTATATAAACAAAAGATAAAGAGATAAAATGTTAACAAGTGTTACCAAGCATCTAGAAATCTAGAAGGCCTAAAAAGGGCTATAAAGATGATTGAAAGCCATTGTAAAAAGTCTAATTAAAAAAAAGAAAATAGAAAACACTTACAAAAGTGTAACATATCTGTAACAGATATAAAAGTGATAATAAGTTTTTTATTTTTATTTATTTATTATAGATACAGTCTTGAGTACAGTTTCACTTGTATATTGTACCATTAAACCTGGATGGGTTTGTGTTGGTACTCACATTCGCCTTATTTATTAATTATATGCTTAATATTAGCTAACTATTCACTCATCCACCCACTAATAACGCAATTGTTTAAGCTGTAAACATCTATCAACAAAGGAAAAAAGTGTAATTGCGGGTATGCGAGTATTTTGTTTGTTACGTTTCGTCCGAGCTGTGTACGATTGAATCACTCATTAGAAAACCGGTTCTAAGCAAAATATATAGGCTGATCTATTTTTACCGAGTTGTTTTTTTTTTCGTAAGTTTTTAGCCTGAGGTATTATTAATTGATTATTTGTGATACTTCTATTGATTATTTTATGCGATATGGGTATTTGAATGGTTTTATTATTAAATTGTTCAATTAAGAGAGCCATGTTAAGTCTAGTATGTACTGGCAGTATTTTACAGTATTTGAACAGTTCCGTAACGTTTTCTTTGTATTTATATTTTATTTTTGTGGGTACTATTAGCTTTAAAAGTCTAACTTGTAGTATGCAAATTCTTTCTATATACGATTTAAATGTTCGCCCATAGCTCGTGATTCCGTATGCTATAATTGACTCCGCTAAAGCAATGTACTTGTTACGCAGGATTTTTAACGGAACTTTAGGTTTTAATATCGCACCTCCGATAAAATAGGGTTACAACTCGAAAAAGTCGAACTTTGAGTTAAAGATACAGAAATACTTAAAATTTTATCATCTATCTTCTCCAAAATGGTTACATCTGTAACATTAAAACTCGCCGCTAGGTGGAGTTGTAACACTACATGACTAAAAGATTTTGATTCCAGAATGATCTCAATTAGTGTTACATTTATTTTTATGAAAGGTGGACGTGCGTTTGTTGAGACAAATAGTGTTACAATTTGAAAAATAACAGTGTTTCAGGCAGGTAAAATCTTGTTGCTTACATCAATTTGTCTAATGAACAGTTACAAGTCGAATTATTACAGTTTATTGTTAAAGGATTGAATTAAACAATTTCAATATTTCTGTAATAAAGTGATACATTTTGTATTGTATCATACAAATAGCTTGTGTTCGAATAGTTATCTAAAATACTGTTACAATTGGTAATTTTCAGGTTTGTTTTTCAGGAAAATTGAAAAACAGCGTATGCCATTAAAACATATTTTTTGTAAGTTTTAAGTATGTATAATTTTGATCACATAGTAATAATAGTGTAAGAATAAAGACTGATTAACAAATCCGTGAGTTTATTTTCGCTTTTCTCAAAATCCAGGTTTTTCGAGTTGTAACCCTATTTTATCGGAGGTGCGATATGTAGAATTAGTGGTCATGGCTGAGACCATGGAGAGCCTCAGTAAAATTCTCGATGACCTCAGTAGAGCTTCCGAAAGAGTGGGTCTTAAAATGAACATGGACAAAACCAAGATCATGGTGAATGCCCATGTAACACCCACTCCTATCAAGGTCGGAGACTCTACACTCGAAGTTGTAGACCATTATGTCTACCTGGGACAAACGGTCCAGTTGGGTAGGTCCAATTTCGAGAAAGAGATCAACCGTCGAATCCGACTCGGCTGGGCGGCGTTCGGGAAGTTGCGTGGTATCTTCTCGTCCAATTTACCGCAGTGTCTCAAGACAAAAGTCTATGACCAGTGTGTGTTGCCAGTGATCACCTATGGAACCGAGACGTGGTCGCTCACAATGGGCCTTTTCAGAAAGCTCAAAGTCACCCAAAGGGCAATGGAGAGGGCTATGCTCGGAATTTCCTTGCGTGATCACGTCAGAAATGATGATATCCGCAGGAGAACCAAAGTTACCGACATAGCCCGAAGAATTGCCAAACTTAAGTGGCAGTGGGCAGGGCACATTGCTCGCAGAACGGATTGCCGATGGGGCCGAAAAGTTCTAGAATGGCGACCGCGAACCGGAAGACGATACGCTGGAAGGCCTCCCACTAGGTGGACTGATGACCTGGTTAAGGTTGCGGGAAAGCGCTGGATGCGAGACGCACGGGATCGGTCAATGTGGCGACGCCTGGGGGAGGCCTATGTCCAGCAGTGGACGTCTTTCGGCTGAAATGATGATGATGATGATGATGTAGAATTTGGCCAATATGGCCCGCAATTTATCACAGACTGAGTCTACGTGAAAAGCCCAGTTGAAACGATTGCCTACGACTTAACCTAGGTACGTGTGGTGTGTAACCTGATCTATTGCCTCACATTGACATGCATTTGAAGAAGCAGAGTGAAGACAACTGTGAGTATGTGCGATTATCTTAACAGAAGTAATTTGTTTTATATGGCTAGAATGGACATGGATGGTTTTGGTTTTATTTGCGTTAAGAACCAATCCAGCATCGTGCGCCCATTTAGAAACTCGAGTAAAATCATCCTGCAGCCATTGAGCAGCAACATTAACGTCTTTGTAGTAACAGGCAAACGCGGCATTGCCAAAACTACAATGTTACGTGAATAACAATTCAAGTTTATTGGAACAGTTTTGTGTTTATTTGACTGCAATGGATTAATCAATCCTATTAAAAAAAAAACCTCGTCTGGATCAGGATAACAACCATCCTAAAATCAACTGCTTACCACTTCAACAATAAATTGTGCGTCCTGTTGTGACTACGCAACTTTTTTTCATTGCAAGGTAAGAACACTATCGAAACGCACGGTAGAATCAATTTTTATTACTTGTAAATTGTAATTTTTTATTGTTTGACGTTCAAAAGTGCCGCTTATTGGCCTAGTTGAATACATATATTTGACTTTCACTTTCACTCAGATAAAATATTTATTATTATTGTTTTTTTTATTAGTTAACGGTAGGCTCATGTTTGACCACTATCTCAGCTTATGGTTAGCGATGATGTGGTCGACGGTGTAGCACGCTTGCCTAGAAGTAACCTATTCACTCTTGACTTAAAGACCCCTAGGTTGTAGCTATTAAGAAACAAAGACTCCGGCAGGGAATTTCACTCCATAGCCGTACGTATTCTCAAAACGTTTAGTGCGTATGGGTGGGATGTCCACCATGTACCGATGGCGCATCGCCGTACGTCTGGTAGTACGATGACGAAACGGGCTGGGCGGAATTAGATCATGCAATTCCATCGCACACTCCCCGAAATGAAAAACCGTTAAGCTGGCAACTCGGCGACGATGTTCAAGGCTCTGGAGCTCCTTTGCTGTAAGCGTAATTAAAGTATTCGAAAAACACTTATTTAGTATACTCGTAGTCTAGTCTTATTTTAAATCATTATGCATTACTGTAAGTTAACCTGGCTATGATTTTTAAAACAAATTGAAATAATATGCTAATACAAAGAATAACTGGCGTAGTTCCCAATCCACCAAAAATGTTGCCAACATTAAAATTTATAGAAATACAAACTGCCATCCATTCCCTCGAATATATTCTTTGATCATATTTCATTTGGAAATCAATGAACTAACATTTATACCTGATGAATTATGGAAGATATATATTTACAATATATCAGCTTCATTCGAGTTTATTTTGACAAATATTTCGGTATAAGGGGACATTAGAAGACAGGATGAGGTCGGAACATTTATCAAACTTACCCCTGTTTGGTATGTGTGATGGCAATAGAGATTTTGGTTTGGATTTGGATATGGAGTTCTTTAGTGAGAGATCTTCTGTGTATTTGACAAGCTTTTTCCCCGTAGATTTGCTGTCGTGGCGTGTCCACAGGGAGCATGTTTTTGCCGGAATACAAAGTAATTTAGCCATAGTGTGACTTACTTTATTATCAGTGAAAGATGTTATGCAATAGAATCAGTATTTCCAGAGACCTCATTTCCTACAAACAAATATTCGTATGGATAACTCAACCACAGATAATAAATACTAGCATACAGATGCCTCATTCCATACAAAGAAACTGTGCCGACGTAACTAGCGTTTTTTGTCTGATTAAGTTGATTATTTTTATAAGCACTTTGATCGCGTTTGGTTCCGCTCCATAGCTATAGATGGTGTTAGCAGCGACTTGCAAGTAAGGGTTTTCTCGGTTCATGACCATGTTTTTTTTTAAATACAGTGACGATTTGTTTTATAGTATTTTACAGTTTGATTGTACCAAAATTTGTTACAATACAAATTTATAAAATCGAGTGGCATGCCTCAGAAATAAAAAACGCGCCATCTATTGGAATCAATTTTAAATGATCCGTTCAAATAATCTTTGAAATGTGAATTAAGATCCCAATATACTATAATGTTGTACTTAATTAGGAGAGTTGAATAAACAAGAACATACAATGTTTATGATTAATTCTAGAAAATGTTAATTTTTAACGCAATTCAATAACAAATCGATGCATATAACGCCATCTAGTGTCATTTATTTGAACCAAATTTTCTTTGTCAGTGCTGGGACCCCGTGGTTCAACTCATCTTTGCTCGCGGAGCGATCTATACTTTTATATTTTTCTAATACCAAAGTACCTGTCATAACCAAAATCCCTAACGAAGTACTAATTATAACAATTTTCTCTTTGACTTAAAATTATTGTTAATCCCTCTTATTACTAATAACTTCGTACGCAAAATACGCGCTTAGACGTGGAGTTGCGGACACCAGCCCGTCTTAACCTAACCTACTAATAACTTCCTTATTTTAAAACCAATCTGAAATCCACTTGTAAATACAATCTAAATACTTATAATAAAGTTCGAAAATCACCATCGTCATCTTCGTGCCCTTGTCCCACGTTATTTGGGGTCAGTTCCCTTTTATTTGTTCCTACATTGTGTGTCTCTGTGTGTGCCAAATAAACTAGTTTTCTTTGATTCTTTCTTTGCAACCCTTGTTATTCTTCCATTTTCCCCTGTCATTCATCATGCAATCCGTGGGTCCGATTTACTTTATAACATTATTTAATATATTATACTTTTTATTTCTGTATTGTTCATTAGACATAACTAAATTATTAAGACATTACAAAACTCTGACATTACTTACTTATGTATTTGAAATTATGACATTGTATAACTTATTAGTTTTTAATTTATGACATTTTATAACATATTAACTAAAATTTATGACATTTAATAGAGTATTATTTTGAAATTATGACATCGTTTGGAGTATTAATTTGAATTTATGACATTTAATAGAGTATTATTTTGAAATTATGACATCGTTTAGAGTATTAATTTGAATTTATGACATTGTACAGGGTATTAATTTATGAGATTTTGTGGTACCTATTAATTTGACTTTATGAGATTGTATATTGTAATAGTTTGCAAAGGGTATTAATTAGAATTTATGACATTGTGTATTTTTAATGATAATTTTGCATGCCTAAATTGGTGCAACACAGTGGACTGCGCATTCACTTGACATCTGGAAATGTATTATTATGTACTGTGTTGAGCAATAAATATATTTGAATTTGAATTTGAATTTGAATCATTTTATCCTTTTTCTCACATGTGACTCTTCAAATAGTTCATCTGTTTTTTTACCTTTGTCTTCTTCGTCACCACAGCTAAAATAAATTACCTAAACCAGCCCCACCTAGATGCTATCATGACACGTAATAAACGCTCTGCCCCAAGCGATTCATCTTACAAGTCGACATTTCACTTCCCTAACCTATCTTTTTTCTTTTCTTTTTCTCCAAAGATATTATTGACTTTGCGATCCACTAGAGGTCGCGGCAAGCCACTTAATAATAATACTTATATCTTATTTATTTCCGACGCCCAAAGTTGGGGGTCGAATAGGATTCGTGAAAACTTTTTCAAACTTAGTTTTATTAAGAATAGTTGAATCGATTTTCTGGGTTGATTCGTTCTGAAGAACTTGTGTGATAGTTTGGGCCTTCCGTCCATATTTTTTATTATTTTATGCCGCTACGGAAAACCTATACGCTTCAGTGATTTTTTTCAGATTTTGTGTGACAAAGTTTTTGGGAAGTTCCTGTGCCTGTGGCCTTTTTTTGCCTCACGCTTGATATGGAGAAAAGTTGAAACTTTTGTTATTTCCTGACTACATATTATTACCATAATTTAGTAGAGGGTTTGAAGATATTCATTCGTCTTCTCAGAGAATCACTTATCAGAGACTTGTTAAGCTTCATTGCCATTTATCTGATGGGTGCCTCTGTAGATTCTGTCAAATTGTAGCTGTACTGGTTAGAAATCAAGTGGCTGGCTTTTTAGTAGTAGTAGTACACATAATTTGTATTTATTTTTTGATTTTTTTCGTTGCTGGATCTAAGACAGTTGAATCATTCTCCCGGGACTCGTTAAGCTTTGTTTACTTGATGCTTTTCTGGTGGTTGCCTCTGTTGATGGGTTGTTGATGCTGGGCTTGTCCTATAAAAAGTTGGTAAAAATTGGTAAAAAATCCGTATAAGCTGGCCTCTTATTCTGATCAATCTCCGTATTTTGCCAAATGTAACTATGGACGTGTGATAGTCCGTACACTTCCATCCAATGGAGACACTACTCATATTATTCAACAGTCGTGGAAATGTATTTATAGCGATTTTCTAGGCGGCTACAGACTCAGACGTCCTAAATAGCGTAGTGGCGCTTGGCATTCCACTGTAAAGGTTGCCGGTTCAATCCACTCTTAGATTCTTGAGTCACACCAGTGGAGGGTCCAGTGATGGACAGCCGCGACAGGTTCGCGGTGAGTGCTAACGCGTGCCCATGTTCCTGCCATAAGCGGTACAGGAGTTTTAGTGGGTTAAAGTCCCACATAACTGCGCTATCTCCCCGTGGTAGTGCCTTATGCTTGAGCATTTTTCCAAGCAGAAATAAAAAGTATTCCTTTATCCCTGTTTATTTAGAGTTACGAGTATGTATATTAATTAGATGGAATCATCTTTAACTTATATCAATTTATTTGTAATTGGCGCGACATGTATTTTTATTAACCGAATTCAAAAAGGAGGAGGTTCTCAATTCGTATTTTTATTTTTTATGTGTTTAACCTCAGAACTTTTTACTAGGTGAACCGATTTTGATGATCTTTTTTTTATTTGAAAGCTGCTGCTTCCCACTTGATTGAGATATGATGAAGAACTTAGGAGATATACAACAAAAGTGTTCAATAAATAAATGACGGCAAATCTCACGGATTGCTGCTGTCTGTTTATTGTTTACACCATTTCATTACATAACATCACGCCGGTAAGCTCTAAGGGGGTACGCAGATGTGTACAGTTCACCTGTACACTGGTACACTCTAATTTCACCTGTTGCGTTTAAATTTCATGTTATTCAGGACATCTATTCTCGCATAACTGTGATCATTATAGATACGTACGACAACAAAAAAGTGAAAATAAAACTTTTTACTAAAATATACAACCGACTTCCAAATAAAAACACTACAGAGTGAAAAATAACATTAATTTTGAAACTCGGTGTCAAAAAACGAAGAAACAAAAACCAAGAAAACCGACTTCCGAAATTAAAGTTATTTTTTACTTTATAGTGTTTTTATGTGGAAGTCGGTTGTAAATTTTTTGTAAAAAAGTTTTTTCTTCTTCTCTATTTATCCTCATCTCAAACATAAGAAAATCTTTTCCTATGGGATTACTCAAAACCTGTAAAGAGCTTCCGTATCTGTTTTCCTTATGTGTTTTTTATCAGTTCCCTATTTTGTCTTAGATATGCGTTACATTTATATTGGGATTTGCATATGATGTTTCTATATAATCAAAATCAATATCAAACTTTTTTATTTCACATAGGCCTACATGGGTATTTCCGTTTACTGTACATGGGCCCTTATAAAACGTCGACGTTTTTTATAATCGTATTTAGTGTTTTGTTCTTATTTAAAAGGTTACGTATCGACCTGGTTTTGGATTCTGATAGGTTACAGGCAGATAAATATATGCTACCTTAGTCTACAGTGGGAAACCTCATAAACAGTGGGTTTCTTTATTGCATTTCTTGATTTACCTACCTACATATACAGAAAGCGTTGTAGTACTTTCATTCTACTTATCTCTATTAAAAGCTTTTTAGAATCATTTTCTATTCAGGCAAGTGATATTATTTACTTTTAGCTCATACTGATACACGACCGAAGCGACAAATTCGAATATTTCCTTTCACTGAAATGTGTACCTTGTGGTGCACTCCATGAAGTTCTATTTCGTATCTTAAAAGTGCAGCGTCGCGTCTGTTTGAGGGCTGACCCTTAGCCAATCTTCCTAACAAGAAGGGTAATATAATGCGAATTAGAAATGAAGAAATCAGAAATTTACAACACAGCATTTATGATGTGAATTTTTTTCTCCTCATCTCAGTTATACCTTTGTAAGTTAGAAACTGTATTGAAATTCAAAGACCAACTATCCGTATCCACGCTTATTTCAGGCCCGGCCAAAACCCCCTTCACCCATAATAATTAAGATAGAAATATACAAGTGTAAAAGCGTAAAATTTCACAAAAGTCGGTCAGAACCACGACCTCGCCTAGTTGGCAAGACGCGCGCGTTCGGTCAAGGCGTTCGGTTTTCTGCTCAGTGATCGGGGCTCATCGCAATGATATTTGAATTTTCGTGTGTAAAATTCTATAGGTGATTTGAATAGTGTTAAGATTATTGTTGAATTACTTGTTGTAATAAGTCTTTTTTGGTGTAATTAGTAGCTGTTGTAAGTGGGGGTTTGTTTTGGTTGTCAGCAAGTTAATTGGATTTTAAACTCCAGGAAGTATGAGAAGGTAAGTTTTTGTCACCATAACAGCATTATTTTGAAAACTCTTCCGTTTACAAAATGTAAAACACCGTCAAAAATGTTTGCAAAAAATTTCACCAGTTGAGATTGTAAAAGAGATGTGTCTAATACTACTTGTGTTTTAGTGTTCAATCATAATCATTTATTAGCATTAGTATAAATTATCACTTGTTTTAATTTGCAATTAGGTTGATGCGAAACTACCTTACCCCCGTACTAGTTATAAACTGTACTACAGTAGGCCAGTTTTATTCTTCCACGTGCACAATTGTAGTAATAATATAAATCCATGTATACATTCATTATATGAATTCAATAGTATAAATTCATTGACATAATTGATATTTCACATATAGTTAATTAATTCTACACTTATTTGACATGCATTATTTTTATTTGACATTTAATTGGTAATTTACATAGATTTCATAATTTGCATAATTTACACATGATATTATTATTTCAATTACATAGTATTTAATGTTTTACTGTTATATGTGTATATGTATATATATATCTATATCTATAAAGGTAAGCTATGGAAGAACAAATTATACGAAAGAAATAAACAAATAGAATAGATTCATTTTCTTCTCTACCCTCATGGCATTGTGTGCTGTAATATTTCTTCCAACTGAGAGTAAGCCAGCCCTTCAAGAAACCCACCAATAGTCTCCCTACACGCGCGAATGTAATATATATTGTATTCTATTGTTCTTTCAAGACGAGAAAAAAGACTTATGAAATTGTATATTAGGCATCCATAAACTCTGTCTTCTTTTCTTAAAGGAGCAATAACCATTGGATTAATTCTTTATCCAATGAATGTTAGTAACAGACTTAGAAGATCCATGCGGGCGAAACTATGATTTATATGATGATATAATTATGTGTTAGGCGTTGTTTTAAAAAACTCTTTGTTGTCGCTCAAACCGTACCATTTATTTATTGAACAAGGCACAACAACGACTCATTTACAAATTCATCATCATCATCTTCCTGCCCTTATCCCATGTTACTTGGGATCGGCGTAACACGTTTTCTTTTTCTATACCGTTCTGTCCCTAGTTACGCTATTACTGACTCCCTTTTCCTTCATATCGCAACTCACACAGTCCATCCATCTTTTCTTTCGCCTTCCTCTTCCTCTCTATCCATCCACATTTATATTCATTACTCTTTTAGAAACATGCGTTTTATCCCTCCTCATCACATGACCATACCAGGACAAACGGTTTCCATTCAACTTTTCTGTCACTGGCGCCACTTTCAAACTGCCTCTAATATACTCATTTCTCACTTTATCCAATATCATCACGCCGCACATCCATCTCAACATTCTCGTCTCTGCTACATGCAATCTCCTTTCATCCATCTTTTTCACAGCCCAACATTCTGCATCGACTGTACATCGCTAGGATCAACTCTACTCTCATATCAACGAAAAAAAAAAATAGAAATTATCCTGTGTAAACAAGTCACTTACAGGCATGCGCATCATTATCATAGTAAGACGTATACAATAAAATAAGAATTTGAAACAAACTAAAGTAAAATCAAATAAAATAAAATTGAAATTAAATAAAAGTACATAAATTAAAATTAAACCAAAGTAAAATTAAAATAACGTCAAAATAAAATCAAAACGAAACAAATTTAAATATACATGCCATTGAATAAATTGGCATTCAACAAAATTTACTTTAACTATCATAGACAGACATTTCTGAACACATTTTAACAAATATTAGGTGTTTAACTTTAGTGGCTGTGGCTGTACGTTTCCATTCGGTCAGTACCAAAACTTTTCAATTATTAAATTATTATATCAATTTCGGTTGGCAACGCATCAGTCATCGCCAGACGGCCTTGCAAATAACGAGTTTCTTGACACCAACCAGACCTTGGCAATAATCCGACAAAACATTATCTATAGATACTAAAATTACAAAGAGGTGAAATCGCTTATGTATGTTTGTTTATGCATTTATGAAAAGTAATGTCTACAATCGTAGCCTGGCCTTTACTGTCCCACTCTTTGGAAAAACCCTCCTTCCACTTTTAATTCCGGAAAACGGAAAACTATTTAACTATTAATTCCGGAAAATGCACTGCTCCTGCGGGATGGTCACGAAGGCGCTAGAAATTACTAGTCATAAAGATTTGGAATATTTCCCATAGGTTGCCAAATTATGACACCCACATGAGTTATTAAACGATCGAGCAAATATTGATATTTAATATGGGGACCGAAACGTTGGTCTCGGCTGCCATTTGTAGATCTTTTACAGTCGGTGCGAATATTAATTAGTAAGTAACCCGAAAACCCGCAATCAGGCTTGCCAAAGAGTATTGTGTTTCACAGTTACTTGTTTGTGGAGGGGTCTGGTAAGCAGACCATTAGCTACATGCAAACAAATGGTATTCAGCTGCATTTGGGCAGATTGCAAGCCGAACACATCTCAGTTGGGAAAAGAGTATAGAATAGAATAACTCTCTTTACTCAGGTATCAAAAGGCAAAAAAATATTAAGACATACGACTATGTTAGTAAGAACCAGGCGTTTATTACACCTAGACAGGAACGGCCTGCGCCTGGTGACGGGGACCATCACAGGAAACTACTCGCTGAAAAAACTTCCACACAATAGGCATAACGGACAGCCCTCTGTGCAAGGCGCATGCATGGAGGCTGAGGAAACCGTTGCACACGTACTCTTTGAATGCACAAGCCACCCAGATTAGAACATAAACCCTCGGGTCACCCAGATCTTACACATATGCTCTAAGAAAACCTGGAGCTTTGATTAACTTTTGGATGGGGGTGGGCTGGTTGAAATAACCACCAAACTGCCGCCATGGCCCACGCACAATGATCCATCTGAAGGACTAAGTGCGGCAACCAAATCCTTAACATAGGACATAGAGAACACGGTCTAGGTGACTCGAAATCATGCTTAGGATACTTGGAGCTGACTCACACCCTGCGCACGAAGCAAGCGCACCTTCTACGCATGGTTGTGCAGAAACAATCTCATGCGTATCTGTAAACATCCACTAACTATAATAGGCTGATTGAATTAAGCTTGATATTAAATCCGTATCCTTGACAGAATCAAAACCTTGGCAATGCCACAAAACATTAAAGTAAACTAATAAAAGCTATATTGCATTATTATTTACATAAACTTCGCGATTCCACTGCAGACCTCGAGAACGTTTATAATAAAACTGATACACGCATTGGATTTCATTTACGATCACTATAAAGAGGAGCTATTTCCGAAACATTTCCGATGACACGGCAGAGCGTTAACATTCGAGAGCTCTGCCAAGTTTGTAGTTTTTATGACAATTTTGTCTTGGGGATTTTTATTAAAAACATAACTTAGAACGTTTTTTTGCATGCTTGGGCACGTTTAAATCTACCCAGACCATTGAAACAAATCTCGCAGTGCGTAAAATGTTTAAACTTACAGAGACTTTGCTTCTATTTTTTTATCTTTTTGTATTCCGCTTTTAAAACAATTCAACTGCCATGTTATATCATTGACACACTTCGTTGAATGGTAGAGTATGCCTAAGACATTAAGTCTGCCATTATATATGTGTGCTTTTTATCCGACTGCCGAAAGAGGGTAATGTGTTTATCAGTCTATGTATGTATGTTTGTTATTATGTGGCGTTCTAGAGACCAAACGCGTTGGCCAATTTTGTCCGTCAATCGATTCGTCTTAACCTTGCGAGTGCCACTGGCTTAATTAATATAAAAAAATGGCGGCTTTTGGACGCTATATTGTGGGGACCCAATTTTATTTTCTTCCGAACCTACCGTGTGGTATATGAAAATAAAGGGTTTTAAGAGTTTAAATGTACCTAATTCGAAAAAAAATTGGTATCTAAAAAGTTATAAATAAAAAAAACATAATTCAGAAAATCAAAAAACACGACTGCACAGCATGATTTTCTTCTTGTTTACGTCTTTTCAGTTCGCTTCTTAAGTAGTCGGGTTTTTGGAATTTTTGAATTACCTTTTTGTCTTTTTAGGGTTCCGTACCCAAAGGGTAAAAACGGGACCCTATTACTAAGACTCCGCGGTCCGTCTGTCTGTCTATCACCAGGCTGTATCTCATGAACCGTGATAGCTAGACAGTTGAAATTTTCACAGGTTATGTATTTCTGTTGCCGCTATAACAACAAATACTAAAAACAGAATAAAATAAATATTTAAGTAGGGCTTCCATAAAACAAACGTGATTTTTGTGCCGTTTTTGCGATAATGGTACGGAACCCTTCGTGCACGAGTCCGACTCGCACTTAGCCGGTTTTTTTAACGATAGGCTCGCGTTTAACCACCATTTCCCCTGATGGTAAGTTAAGTAGACCACATCATCACTTACCATCAGGCGAGATAGTGATCAAACGCGAGACAATAGAAAAAAATAATAATGTCGACCATATGGATGACGGTGAAGCGCGCTTTCCCAGAAGTAACATAATATTCACTCTTGACTTACCCTAGATTGTAGCTATCAGGAAACAAAGACTCCGGCAGGGAATGCCACTCTTTAGATGTACGCATAATGAAATTATTCTCAGAACGGTTTGTGCGTATGGGGGGGATACCCACCATAAATAGTCCGATGGCGCATTGCCGTACGTATTGTAGTCCGATGATGTTAAGAGCTAAGCAGAATCAAATTGTGCAGTTCCATCCGCAAACTCTCCGAAATTTAACCGATTAAAAACTGACTGGTTGGCAAGGCAACTATCTAGGCTCAGGAGCTTTTAAAATCGACGCAAAAGAAAAGTCGACCAGAGCATATCTGCCGATATGCCTCTAGGCTCGCCTGTCAAAAGACTCAAGTGCATCAAGCAGGTATTTGGCGGATCCGTCCCAGATGTGAGAGCAGTACTCCATGCAGGACCGAACTTGCTCTTCATACAAGTTGAGCAGTTGTTCAGGGGTGAAGTACGTCGCACCTTTGCAAGGATCCTCATCGTTATTTCAGCCAGTTTAACCTTTACCTCAACGAATGCTTGAAAATGAGGATCGATGCTAAACAATTATTAAATTCAGTGACCATTCCTCAGTGATTTTTTATAAAGTAGAAAACCCGAAAATAATTTAAATACCAATTTTGACATAAAATTAACTTATGAAATGTTGATTGATATCCTATATCCAACCCTTCAGCGAACATAGCCCTGATGTTATTTGTACAACTTTGTACCTGTTCCCGTAATTTTGCCTGACCAGAAAACCGCAATGCAGCAGTAAATAGATTCGTGGAAGTACTTCCCTGAACTAGCTTTTCGACTAAAAGCTTTAAGAGATACTTTTGTAGATATATCTTAAAATATATTCGCAAAACATATAGGGAAGCGTATCAGATGGTATTAACGACCATCACTAAAGCAGGACCAGGAATAATAGGAGATCGTCACTAAGTAATTGTGGATACATCTAAAAATATATTTGCTAGACACATGTGCGAAAATGCATCAAGTATCGTTAACGACCAGCACTAAAACAGAAACGAGAGTAACAACGGTCAAACGGTTCGATCTCCAAGGTTAAGCTACGTTTGCCGAGGTCGGTCCGTAGATTCATTCACGTACAAGACTCCTGTGTGTCTTTGAAATGGAATGCACTCTAAGCCGCTGATCCCGACTGTCATTTGTAGATATTTGAATGTCATAACGGTGATCAGGAACAAGAGTATCTAAAACTAGTCGCAGTCTCATCAAGGATTTGTGTCTAAGAAACTAGATTGGAGCGGTCAGATAGATGGTCACTCCAGGTAAAATACAAGTAATCAGCTGCACCCAATAAGACTAGAAGGACTTGACAGATGATGATGGTAATAAGATAAGAAGGTAATAAATACAACATAGGGGTACAATAGGGGTTTTAAAACACGAGTGTGGGTTTATTACACGAAGCGAAACCGATTGTGATAATAGTATCACACGAGTGTTTTAATACCTAATTATATGCCGTTGCATACACAATTCACTCATATTCTTCAAATAAAACTAAAGTGGAAACGGAAAAAATATGTGGTATGGCGGGGAATTTAGATTCTCATTGCGCAAGACTGCACAGCGCGCGCATCCATAGACAATGACACAATATTTCTATATATTTGGAACATTATGTTGTGCGTGTAGATAACTGTCTTTATCTAAAACTCTACTAATAGTGTTGTGGATATATATTAAAACATATTCGCCAAACACTTGTGTGAAGAAACGCATCAGGTTTCGTTTACGACGGCATAAAGCAGGAACATTTCCAAATCATTACACCGACAGGGACGGACATAAACATCGGAGAATTTTGACTACATTGTATGGATTTTAGTCTGGGTTCTGATATTTTGGTTTGGATGCTTGGTTTGAGTTTTTGATGGACAGAATTTTTCGAAAAGTTAGATATTTTGCCCAAAAGAGTGAGTAGTGTAAAATTTAAGGAAAGAATTGGACTATTCGACAAAGGCTATTTTTAACCGACTTCTAAAAAGAGGACGTTCTCATTTAGACTGTATTTTTTATATGTTTCATCGTCATCATAATTTCAGCCGAAAGACTTCCACATCTGGACATAGGACTTCCACCCCAAGCGTCGCCACATTGATCGGTCCTGTGCGTTTCGCAACCACTGGATGTCCGCAGCTTTGACCAGGTCTTCGCTCCACCTAGAGGGAGGCCTTCCAACGCTGCGTCTGCCAGTACACGATCGCCACTCTAGAACATTTCGGCCCCAACGAATATTTGTGTGTTACCTCAGAACTTTTTATTACGTGACCCAATTTGGTTGGGTATTTTTTGTATTTGAAAGCTGATGCTTCTCATGATCAAGATCTGACGAGTAGTTTTTGAATTATCCTTAATAAAGCGTATTTTCGTGGTAGTATAACGTACCAAAACATATAAGAGAAAAATTATAAGAGAAAAACGTATTACCAAAAAAATAAACCGACTTCCAAAACAAAACACTACACAGCGTGAACAAAATTTCGTTTTGGAAGTCGGTGTCAAAAAAAAAATAGGTACCAAAGACACTGACTTCCGAAAAGAAAGTTAGTTTTCGCTTTTTTATGCTTGTTTGTAATATGTTTGGTTCTCCGGTCAGAGAAAAGCCAAGTATTGATTATGTTTCTAACTTAATCGTTATTTTGAACATTTTTAAATTAAATCTGTATTTTCTGACTGGTTTTTCCTTCCCGTTAGAAATAAATTAAGTAATGGTAGATACTCATTTCCAACATTAACTTCAAAGAGCATAATTTAATTGAAGACCATGTTTTCTTTCTTTTCATTTTCTTTCATTCTTTCTTTGTTTACAACGAGCTTCAGAAGTAGGTCTATACCGACCAAATATCAAAATATTCTAACAAACTTATAGAAATCCTAGGTATAAGACGAACAATATTAACAAATAATACTGTTCGTCTTATTTCTATAAGTTAGTTTGAAATGGATACTGGCATTCATTAAAAAAACAAATGCCAGTCCGGAGTTTCCTCTGAACACCCAGGCGCTTCCTGAAGGAAAAGAGTTTAAAAGTGCGCAGCCGAGTGAAGTAACTTGTATAATTAGAAAACAAATAAGGCTACAGTGTACAGTTGCAGTTGGGGTTGGTACAAGAGATGAAATGTAGCGGAGAAATGATTTAGAATTTCTTCTACTTAATAGTTCCTTCATTCAGTCGCAGACAACGTACAGCCTAGACTGCTGGTTCTAGAAGACTGAAAAGTTGTGCTAGTGTTCCTTATATAATAAAGATGACCACTAAAGAAAACCTTCCTTTTCTGAAAATTTATCCCCTACCATCCGTTTTTTTTTGTCCAGTGGGAAATCACATAATTATGTACATGTACAATAATATTGATACACATTTTCAGACAGCTATTTTAATTAAATATTAAGCAGATTCACAAACAGGATTTATTAGCAGATTATAATTAGATAAAAGAGTAAAACATATTTCGAGTCGAGATTTTTATTTAAGATATATATCTACCTTATCGATATCTACCTTCACCGTGTCAGGATTTGATTTAATCTTGAAGTGACTAAGGGATACTCTGAGGGGATAAGGAAGAGATAAAATAAATTGAATACTCCCACTGCTGTAGCGGCGATCTGTTTATAAATCCGCTCCTGAAATACAAAGTTGCTAGAGGGATATTATTCTATGGTAACTTTTATAAAGCCAGAAAACAAATTTTCGTCGGCAATGACGACAGATTTGAAAAGCCAAATATGACGAACCAAACTGGAATTTATCAGAACTTATAGATTGATTGAAAAAAAAACGTATGTTTCAGGCCGTTTGTCAATGTTAGGAACTTACTAATGTGATGTGCTATTGTTCTCAATAGATTTATTTTATTTGATATCACATATAACAATCACTAGCCTTTATTGCCCCTCCGCAGAGCTAAATCCTCCCTCTCCCCCTTTTCAATCCATTTTTTTCTGCTTCAATGTTACGCTACATCAAAATAATCGCTTAACTTTCCATCTTGCACCAACATTAAAAAACTAACTACCCAGAAGATAGCCTTTGTTTACGCCTGTCTGAATATCGTCTAGCGTTTCCATTGCTCCAATATTTACTGCTATTATGAGTATTCATTAACTCCCATTTTCTGACTTAAGTTCAGTGTAATTAAGGTTCAGACTTGAAGCAGTTTCTGCGCGATCGAATTCTACGTTCCTACGCTACTTCCTTTGCGTCATCGTAGTTAGGGTTGTTTTAATATTTGTACTATTGTGCAATTGAGCTGTCCGACAAAATTATATTCTATCATTAATATGTATAGCATAACCGCCTATAGGTAATGTTCCCACTACTGGGACACATATCTTCTCTTCGGACCCACTGCGGAAATGGTAGATGTAACATGTATTTCAATTTTTATTTCACGTCATGATGGACTGAACCTAACTCCTATATAACTTCTAACTCGTCATTCTTATTATATTTAAATTTCAGTTTCATTCAGAATTTGGTATTTATTATAATATTTATTAGTCTATAGTTTTATAAATTATTTATGTATTTTATTAGTTAAGTAGTTTATTAATAGCCGACTTTAATTATAGTATTATTTTTGTACTTCTACCGCTGTTGTGACCTTTTTAACCCAATGGGTAACTAGTAGATAATGAATTGCTGCATTAAGTCCGCCTATGTATCACAATTGTACATCAAATTTAAATAAATTAATAACTATATATATTTATATCTGTACTAGCTTCCGCCAGCGGCTTGGCCTGCGAGAAAAGTCTTTTCATATCCCAAGGGAACATAACCTAAATGCTATTCCAGACTATAATCTATCTCTGTGCCAAATTTCATCTAGATCTGATTGAGTAACAAACATAATTATATCCAACCATCCAAACTTTCGCAATTATAATATTTAGTAAGATTTTTAAATATTAAGTAGGTATTTATACGTGTATTTTTAAAATATGAAGTAGGTATTAATTATTCTAAGCAATTTTAGCGGCCATGTGATTACCAATTCATGAATAAACTTAACGGAACCTAAATTAATTGTCTCCGAATTCCTTTTAATTTAAGCCCAAAAACCCAGCTTTTAGGCGTCCAAACTTCAAATGATAATAATAATTTATAAGACTTAAATTGTAAATTATTGAAGGAGTACCTAAGTTACCAAAGTGATTTCTGAGTTATTGAAGATGTTATTAAAAGGCTGAAAATACTGAAAGTCAGCTAAAAGACGTTATTATTGCAATCAAAAATTATGTCGGCATAAAAACGAACAGATACTCGAATACTTTATTGTACACCAAAATTGTAACTCTGATCTAGTCCCTACCTTTCTTATTTTGTTGACTTTAACAATACTTTTTCAAGTCTTTATACTCGTCAACATTATCGTTTCAGCCATAGCTCATCAACTGCTGAACATAGGCCTACCCTAACCGTCTCCCAATTTACCGATCCTCTGCGTCCTGCTTCCAACCCACTCAAGGCTTTCATCGACTCATTCTTAATAGCTATTTATGCAACTGTTACGTTATGGACGGTCTTTTAATACGAGTGCCATTTTTCGGTACAAGCGTAGCGCGTACCGAAATAGGTGGGCACGAGTTATTAAAAGACCAATAACGTACAGTTGCATACAAGATTTTATCTACGAAGGAAGGAATAAAACACAGATATAGACAAAAAAGTATTTCAGGAAGTGTGTTTAAGTATTTCATTTCTCATATACATGTCTTGATTTTTCTAGTAGTAAATTATTTGTAGCCGTAACTGCTCTATTTGTTATATCTGGTGGTGTATTTTTAATATCACTTGATGTTGAAGACATTTTTAATAAAATTTGGAACAAAATTTCACTCAGAATTATTTTCCCGCGTCCATTTTTTATTTTATTTATTATTTAGTCATTATTAGGTATAAGGCAAAGATCTTGTAGCCGCAACAGCCAAATAGTATACGATATTTTTTTTCTAAACTTGTTCCATTTTTAAAAACATCATTTACATTGTCTCGATTTCGAAGTAATATTATAGGTACCTGGCTGTATATTCCGAATTTCTTTGCTTGTGTTTAAGATAAGATAAGATAAGATAAGATAAGAAGTTTTTATTTGTATAGAATGTAGGTATTACAATAAGGTGTTAACAAAAGTTCAGGAATCCATGTACATTCTGCCTTTCGGCATACAAACATTTATGGGTTGACACCGGTACATACATAAAACATTACAGGTTGCCAGCGCAGAAAAATATTTACTTATATACTATCACAAATCATCACTCAAAAAATCTGATATAGAATAATAACATTTTTGTAACAATAAATCTGTAAGTCGTTTTTTGAATATTCTAAATGGTTGTTCTTTAATAACTTTAGGCAACTTATTGTATACCTTTGGCGCCATACACATGACGCTTTTCTTTAACAGTGTGGTGTTGTAGCTACCTTTGTGCAATAGACTTTGATACTGAGATCTCATACAATTTGTCCTCTTTCGTACCTCACATAACGATGGAAACAGATGCGGGTTGGTTTTTACAAAAATGGCTATTTCTAGAATGTACAGACATGGGAAGGTTAATAATTTATGAAATTTGAAAATAGGAACACAGCTGTCTGTAACCTGTAAGTTAAAAATTGACCTAACGCATCGTTTCTGGGCTTTGAAAATGTTTTCTCTTTCACTACAATTACCCCAGAATATGATGCCAAACCTCAACGTTGAAATAACGAAGCCATGGTAAGCAATAAGGACTGTATTAAAATTAACTTTTTTAGATAGATTGTATAGCATGTATGCGTAAGTACTTAACTTTTTACAAATATATTCAGCTTGAGGTTTCCATGTTAATTGATTATCAATTAATATTCCCAAAAAATTAGCTACCTTGACATTTTGAATCTTATGACCATCATAATTAACGTTTAAGTCTTCGGGATTAATACGTTGGTAAAAATGCATGATATTAGTTTTTTGTATATTTATTTTTAAATTATTGTAATTAAGCCAATTAACTAAAGATTTAAGAGTGCTGTTGATATCATTTTCATAGTTTTCTTTACTTGTGCATTTAACTAGTGCTGTACTGTCATCAGCAAACAATATAATTGGATGGTCTATTTGGAGTGGGAGGTCGTTGATATAAATTAAAAATAAAGGCGGACCGAGAACGCTTCCTTGCGGGACGCCATGTTTGATGTTTCTAAGAGAAGATCTGAATTTTATTTCTCGTTTTGAATTCAAACAAATATTAGAAATTTCCGTATATTGTACACGATCAGTAAGTTAGGATTTAATTAAATTTAATGGATTTCCTTGAATCCCGTAAGCTTGAAGTTTATTTACAAGTGTCTCATGATCTACGTAGTCAAAAGCCTTTGTCATATCCGTGAAAATGGCGCAAACTGGTATTTTATTATCTACGTTTACCATAATAGTTTTTAATAAATCGAATATAGCCATATTAATGTTTTTATCTTTACGGAAACCTTTTTGTTCGTCGCAAAGTAAGTTAAATTTTGTCAAAAAATTGTACATTTGTTCGTATATAATTTTTTCTATTACTTTAGAGAACACAGGAATAAGAGCAATGGGTCTATAATTTGACATATTTTCTTTATCATTTTTTTTATAAACAGGTTTCACAATTACTGTTTTGAGACTCTTAGGAAATACTCCGGAAAATATGCTTGCATTAATGATGTGACTCAAAGGACCAGAAATCACATCAGAAACGAATTTTATGACTTGTGTAGAAATGCCGTCGTAACCAAAGCTCTTTTTATTTTTCAATGATCTTATTACCCTTGATACGTCTTGCGGTACAACTGGGGACATGAAAAACGAATTTGGATTATGATCTATTTCCTTAACACGATGAGACGCAGATTTTGGTGAATCCGAGACTTGGTCAACGAAAAAATTATTAAATGATTCAGCTATATCTTTAGAGTTAGTTATTATAACATCATGATTATTTATCTTAGAGATGGGTTCATTAATATTATTATTGTTGTTTATTATATACCAGGCTGTCTTTGATTTATTTTTTGAGTTTAGAAGTAAGTAGTTATTTTGGGCTTTTTGAGTCAGCTTGACGATTTTTTTAAATTTTCTAGAATAATTACGAAACTTTTGTTTATTCTCCTTTGTGGGTTTTTTTCGTTGCTGCCATAGTAGAAAGCGTTGTCTTTTACTGCATACACGAATACCCCGTGATACCCATTTAATTGATTTTCCAAATTTAACAGTTGTATATTTTATGGGGAAGCACAGATTGTATAGTAAAAGAAATAAATCAAGGAACATATCATATGCTAAGTTTGGGTCCTCGCTATTATATACTTCTGAAAAAGTCAATGATAGCAGATGGTTTTTAAATTTGAGTAGATGTTCATTCGAAACATCTCGTGTACTTTTACGCCAAGATTGTATCTGAAATGATTTTTTAACCTTGACCTTTAGAATTTGCGCTGTGTGATCGGACAATGCTAAGTCTATTACTTCCCATTTGCATTTTTGTTTGTAATTGTGAGCAAAATTATCTAGACAAGTTGAACTGTTAAGCCTAGTGGGAACATTAATTTCTAATTTGAGGTTGTAGCTCAGTAGAAAGCATTCAAGTTCCAATGTAAATCTGTTTCTCAACATTGTATTTATGTTAAAATCACCACACAATACTATTTTAGAGCCATTTTTAGTACATGTAATTTTTAATATACTGTCTAAGTTTTCGTAAAATTTACTTAAGTTACACATTTTAGGAGGTCTATAAATACACAGAACGATGACATTTTGTTTAACCAGTTTTATGGCACAACATTCAATTATACCTTTTACAGAGTGTCTCATTATGTCTGGTAGTTCCATGTATTCAAGCGATTGTTTTATCAATATGCAAGCTCCTCCGCGCTTTATGTTATTTCTAGAGTAACATGCTGCTAATTTATAATTTGGAATGAGTAACAGTTTCTCGTGACCAGACATTATAAAATGCTCTGTTATACATAAAATATCAATGTTTATTTGTTTGGATAAAAGTTCTTGAATGTGAACTGTTAAAATATCTGACTTATTTAAAAGACCAGCAATATTTTGGTGCATGATATAAATATGATCAGACACGAAAAAAATCAGAGTTTGTGTTTACAATGGAATCATCATTAAGGTTAAATTCTGATTCACTATACACACACGATTCCTTTTGGTCAATCGTAGTTAGCATTAATATATTACTCATTACATTCCTCATACCACTATTATTAAGTCTTCCAGTATATTTTGAGAACATAGTGCCATCATAGGATAGATTAAGATTAGAGTCCAGTAGCGTAGCATAGTTGTATGTATGAATGTCCAAATAAAGTAGATTACTAAACATCTCAATACGTGAATTAAACATTACGGAAGATGTAAAGAATTTAAAAGTAGGTAAACAAATAATTACATTTGTGTGTTGAATTTTTTGTAAAGAAGATCTTATCTCTAAAATTAAATTTAAATAGTTCATGGATTTTTGAAAATCCTCTTCTCCGATCAATATGACACAGAAGTCATTTTTTGAAAAATCCACTAATTTAGTATGTAAATCACTAAGAAGCTGCATGATCCCACTGTTTGGATATAAATAGTGACATATCTGTGAGTTTTTAAATGTTTCTTCAGCAATGGGTAAGATCTTATTCGTTTTGTTGGCACTGACAATGCATAATTTATTTATTTTTGTAGATTGGCTGCTTTCAATTGTGTCAGGTATACCTACATCACTTTGAGGCGACGATGTGAATTTTTCTTTGTTTACAACTTTTGGTGTAGGAATTTCTTTTAAGACTGACTTTGTTTTCTTCTTAGACTTGTGACGTGGGGTTGCAATTTTAAGACTTTTGCAAGGACTGTCAGTGTCCATAGTTAACTCTCTTGATGCTTTTTTAAGAATGTTATGTTTGGACATTATATCATTTAAGGCTTTTTTAAGTTCACTGTTTTCGATAGACAAATTATTGATTTCTTCATGTGCAGAGTTCAGTCGCAAAGTAAGTTGTTCAATTTGTTGTTTATATTCTTGGATTTGAGTGAAGTTTTCGTCTACCGATGTGTTTGGTAAGCTACTAGTGGTGCCATCTAGGTTTGAATTGTTCATACTATTATCAGACGACACTGCTGTTTCTGATAGTGTGCGTGTTTTTCTAAACGTTATATTTTCGAAAAAATTCATTCTTTAAATTATTTCCTTAAAAACTTTAGAAAAGAATATGTCCTCACTGGGGTTTGAACTCGCGATCAGTATGCGGATCGGTTGCCAACCAGTCTCTTAGCCGACTAGACCAGCTGATAGTTAACTTTGTTGACGAAATTATACTTCACTTGGTTATATTTATAAATTTCAAATCGGGTGTGTCGTTAAAAAAATCGCATGTTTTTCCATTTATGGTTATCGATTTGTTAAATTTTGATACACTTTTTTATCACTTTTCGGTACTTTACACTGTTAATAGTTTGAGGAAACACTTTGTTTAGATATGAAATGTTAGTTTTGTTGTTTTGATGAAGTAATAAAAGCAATAACAAAGTTGACGTCTTTGTCAAAAGAATCAGCACTTGTTCACTTTAGTTGTTAAAAGCTTTTTAATATCCATATTTTAGCACTGAATAACACTGTCACTTCGTTATTGAAGTTTACTTTAACTATTGAACTGTTTAAATTAGATAATAACTTATTAAAACTATTTTTAAAACATAAAATGATACGGAACTGTACTCGTAGGTGTGGGTAACCGAATCTTTCTTCCAAGAAGAAGAAGTCTTCTTAAGAAACTTCTTAAGAATTTATGACGATTCACATAATGCAACCCGATGTCATTATGGGTATCATAATGAAACCGCTGTCAATTTTATAATTCGAATATAACGAAACCGGAGTAGATAAATATATTTTGCTTTTTGAAACTTGTTACACTATCATACTTCACACTAATTTTATAAGGGAGAAAGTTTGTGAGGGTGTTTGTTTGTTTATTACTCTTTCACGCAAAAACTACTAAACGGATCTGGATAAAATTTGGCACAGATTTAGATAATAGTCTGGAAGAGCGTATAGGATACTTTTTATTCCGGGAATATGTTCCATTGGGATAATTTTCGACATTCACGCCGCTGGCAGAAGCTAAGTTGTTCATTTAGGGTTCCGTACCCAAAAAGTAAAAACGGGACCCTGTTACTAAGACTCCACGGTCCGTCTGTCTGTCTGTCTGTCTTTCTTTTTCACGGATGATTTATTTCTGTTGCCGCTATAACAACAAATACTAAAAACAGAATAAAATAAATATTTAAGTGGGGCTCCCATACAAAAAACGTGATATATTTTGCCGTTTTTTACGATAACGGTACGGAACTCTTCGTGCGCGAGTCCGACTCGTACCTGGGCGGTTTTTTTTTCACTTCTCAAAAAATCTAAATCAAAATCAATTTTTTTATTTCACATAGGCCTACATGGGCACTTATAAAACGTCGACAAGAAGCTGCACGGTTCGGGTTGGTCGTTTCCTATGGAGAAGAACTGGCAAGAAACTCCATGGTTACTCTTTTAAAAATGGTTTGGTTTTACAATATTTCCATGTTACAGCATTAGTACTCGGATATGGGGGGACAACGTAGGCCCGACTTATGACAATAAGTCGTAAGAAACTAAAAAAATAAAATAAAAACATTATATATTATATTAAAAAAGTTAACAAATGTTAACTAGCATCTAGAAGGCCTACAATGTTCACACATTCACAAAACAATCGGTAAAAGAATCTATACAAAGGCAAAAAAAAATGAAAATAAGTATAACAAGACTAAAATTAACATGTGGCACAAATTTTGTTATCAGTGCTGTAACTATTCTTAGCAAAGGGCTA
Organism: Orthosia cruda; assembly: GCA_964057195.1. Lineage (NCBI taxonomy): Eukaryota > Metazoa > Arthropoda > Insecta > Lepidoptera > Noctuidae > Orthosia > Orthosia cruda. The sequence continues at coordinate 5,895,481 of OZ059841.1, read as the reverse complement.
TAAAGATGATTGAAAACCATTGTAAAAAGTCTAATTAAAAGAAGGAAAGAAAAAATGAGATTGAGAATAGTTAGAGACATCCACATATTTGTGCCGTTTTCAAGTTACCAGGGAAGCTGCATGCGCAGAAGGATCTAAGGCCAAATGTTTTTATCTTCAACGTAGTCCTTGATTTTATAATATGTTTTTTTAACAAGGATACGTTTGATGTAGTTTTTGAACTTTCCATCGGTCAGTTCTATAACTGACTTTGGCAACTTGTTATAAAAGCGTATACTGTTTATAAGAAAAGACTTGCTAGTTTTCGTTAATCTGAATTTGGGTATTACAATTTCGTGCTTACTGCGTGTATTTAAATTATGGAAGTCGCTCTAGTTTTGAAAAGCCCCCGATTTTTACGGACATACAAAATACATTCCAAAATATAAAGTGAAGGTAGAGTCAGTATATCGATCTCTTTAAATTTTTCTCTGAAGGACTCGCGAGGACCCATTTTATAGATTGCGCGGATTGCCCTCTTTTGTAGGATGAAAATTGAGTCAACGTCTGCTGCTGATCCCCACAGCAGAATGCCATAAGAAATAATACTGTAGAAATATGCATAGTATACTAACCTAGCTGTAGTTACATCGGTTAGCTGCCTTATTTTCCTTACTACATATGCAGCCGAACTTAACCTACCCGAAAGAGTTCTAATGTGCACGCCCCACTGCAATTTTGAATCGATAGTATCCCTAAGAATACAGTTTCCGTTATAACTTCAAGATTTTGCCGTCAAGATTTAAGTTTATGTCATGTTGTGGTACGTTTGGTAAAGAGAACTTTAGACATTTTGTTTTTTTCGCATTCAGTAAAAATTGTTAGCTGCGAACCATTTTGAGAGAACAATTAGACTTTCGTTGACATTTAAGACATCCGTATCTTGCCTATCTATTTTAAAAATTAGCGAAGTATCGTCAGCAAATAGAATTATATCCGATAATTTGGCCATCATAAAAGGGAGATCATTAATGTAAACAAGAAAAAGGAAAGGGCCGAGAATAGAACCTTGGAGCACGCCCATCTTGACTAGAGACCCGGAGGACGTCGCCTCATTAACATTTACTTTTTGCTGTCTGTTCTTTTCCTGATAGCTACAACCCAGGGGTCTACAGGTCAAGAGTGAATAGGTTACTTCTAGGCAATCGTGCTTCACCACCGACCACATCAAGCGAGATAGTGGTCAAACGCAAGCCTATCAAACAAAAAGTAGAAAAAGAAGTAGATTTTGCCACGTGTAAATATTTTTACAACAGGTAAACGAAAATTACATTAAAAAAATAGGCTTATAAAATACAAAGAAAAAGAATGGAACATGAGCGGAGTAGCCTTAGGGGCTATTATTATAAGCTTAAAATGGTAAACCAGACTAATTAAAATACCTCTAATATAACTTACACAATATTCCCAGATAGGACTAAATTATCATCACAAAATTGACTAATTTGTAGAAAGAGACAAAGCGTTAGTGCCGCCAATACTAGGGGGATGATGAGTCGCAAGCCGACTCCAATTATAATACCGATAGTCTAAGTTATGTCCTCGAAGTCAACTCTACTTGGACTCATCTAATTGATAGTTCGGTATAACTTGGTATTTATTAATATTAATTGGGGGTGTTTTTCGTTCTGAGCCGATTAAAAGTTCTTCGAACAGACTTTGAATATTTTTGGTCCATATTAAAATTTTCTGTCTAAGAATTACACCGACCAAAATATAAAAAATTAAAACAGGGAGGACTTTCAGAAATATTGCTATTACCCAGCAAACCAATTAAGTGTTAGATTAGCATACATTATGAACTTTGACTAGAACGAGGAAACTTTGTTGGCCAGAATACTAATTCACTGGACATTAGACAGAAGGCTGGGACTGTGGACAAAATTTTACGTCGTATTTCAACTAACTGAGTATGAAATGAACATTAGTGGACAAAAACAGCACAATGCAAGTGTGCATATGCACTGTGCTTTTTGGCATTAGGAATAATATTCTACTTGCATCTGCCGGCAGTTTTGCGAGCGGGAAATTGTCTCTAGGGAACGTAATCATGGTACACAAATAAATCCGTTCTACCGTTGAGGTGTGATTGATAAATTCCAGTCCAAACGCTGGGTGTTTGTTAATCTTCACTTTTAGTTGGATTTACTTTTATACGGTTTCGTACCCAAAGAGGAACTAACAGAACCCTATTACTAAGTATGTCGTCTGTCTGTGTAACGATTTATCTGTCTGTCTGGGCCGATTCTCAGTAATGAACCTGAAGAGAAAATATAGAGTCAAAGTCATAAGGAAAAAACGAATATTACAGACGTGATATATACAATAAAAAAAAACTTAAATGGCAGTGGACAGGCCACACAATCAGAAGCAGAAGAGAGAAGTGGGCCAAAGACGTCACTGAATGGTACCCGAGAAAGGGAATGTGTAGGAAAGGGAGAGCGGTGCGCAGGTTGGAGGATAACCTGCAATCGACAGCAGGAGCGTCATGAAGGAGAAAAGCACACGATCTTGCACTGTGGCAGAGTCTGGGAGAGGCCTATGCTAAAAAGAAAAACAAACTGTTTATTTACTACTTACCTGTACAAAAGATAATAATATGTAAATAATTTGATATAAGTTTGTAAATAAAAGCTATTTGAATTGAATTAAATTGATGGGCCGATTTCTGAATTGAGTACCTATTTGAGATAAAGAACGAGTTGAGTATTTGTCAAATTATACTTTAGACTGAAAACCTGTAAATATTTGGCACTAAAGTATGGTAAGACACGATCTTAATCCTAAATACTTAATAAAAAAAATTGGCCCTAAGTCACAAGGCTACTACGACCACCACCACACCACATCATCGCTTACCATCAGGTGAGATAGTGGTCAAACGCGAGCCTATCAAAAATAAAAATAAAATAATGGCAATATCTTTTTAACCCTAATAGGTTCACTTATAGTCAATATTATCGCAAAGAATATGAAGGTCAAAAGCATGGAGTAAAAAGTAATGACTTATAACCAACAAGTATACACTTCAAAAGCATGGAGTAAAAAGTAATGACTTATAACCAACAAGTATACACTTCAAAAGCATGGAGTAAAAAGTAATGACTTATAACCAACAAGTATACACTTCAAAAGCATGGAGTAAAAAGTAATGACTTATAACCAACAAGTATACACTTCAAAAGCATGGAGTAAAAAGTAATGACTTATAACCAACAAGTATACACTTCAAAAGTTCAGATTACTAAAAGTTTTCGAGGTTAAAGATGCATCATAACTTAACATGAAGGTTTATAAGGAAGTGAAATGAAACAGGAGCAGTGGTGGCCCTGTGGTAACGGCCCCGACTTACATCTCGTAGGTCATGGGTTCAAAAAACGATTTCAGGAAACCGGCATGTCCTAAATCTAAAAATCGAAGGCATGTGATGTCCAGGCACACTGGGCCCGCGTTGTGTATTAAAGATTCCATTCCTTCTCTCACATAGAGTTGACCTATGTACTAGCAGTGGGAAAATTTAAAAGCTGATGATGATGATGAATTCAACATTCCGTATTGTGATATCAAAATACAGGACAGGCAGACTACGAGTAAGTTGCAGATCGTGGTTTCAAACCCAGCCAGGGACTTTGTGTGTCAATTATTTCATCACCACTGCTCTCCACCAACCAAAAAATCGAAGACATCTGACGTCCATCAATCCGCATTGGGCCCGCGTGGGGAATTACGGCCCATGCTCTCTCACAGAGAGTAGGCTGTGTCCTAGCAGTGGGAACATTAAAAAGTCTTATGATGATGATCATGATGAACATCTAGATGAACGCGTACAACTATTGCATTGTCGACAAAGTCATAATAGAAATAGCTCTTTAGTCGCACCAATAGATCAACGCTGCAGAATCCGCTAGCGCATTCTCTTCCGGCAGAACTTATGTAATATCTAAAATTAAGTGTGATTATTCAAGTCCCGAGCTCAACCCTTGCAATCAGACGGCCACAGGAATCAACTCGGCACCTCATTTGGGTTTTAATGAGGGACAAAATGTCGAATATTTTTGCAGGCGTTTGGCAAAAAGGGAGGAGGAAAAAGCAAAGGGATTTTTTCTTGGAAAATATCTTTTTTACAAATTCTGTTTGCAGAGAGTTGTATTTTTGCGCTAAATAATATTTTTATCTATATTATGTAAAAGGAAAATGACTTGGCTGTTTTTTATGTGTAACATGGCAATCTCTGAGAGTACTAATCCAATTACAGATAAAACTTTAAAAAAAAAGTTTCCCTTAGCACAGATCACAAGAGAAAAGCTGCATGAGAAACATTACCGTCCCGCAGTCGGGTAAAAAGCTAGTGTTTAATTTTTTATTGTACACCAAAAACAATATTTAATACAATGTGATAATAAAGTACATGTACAAAGGCGAGCTTTACTCACTATTGAGTTCTCTTACAGCAAACCCTAGAGTGACAGAGACTGATGACACAAGAGAGTAGGATCCAGTATACAATTTTAAAATAGATAACATAATTTTAATCATAAATATATACATACATAAATACATATAACTACTATCATTGCGTTAAAAGGAAATGCTTTGTAATTTCCCCCTTGAAGACATCGAGAGAAGGGCTATTGCGTAGAGAGTGTGGGAGAGATTTCCAGAGGTGCACTGCAGTTACAAAGAAGGAGCCATCATAACGGCTGGAAGTGTGACACGGAGTACGAAGGAGAAGCGAAGAGACCGTGCGAAAAGGTGCCTCCCTACCTTCGTAATCAAATGCCCAGAAAATTATTTTCAAATGCACTAGCATACAAAAATTATAATGACATCGAAGAAAATATTCAAAATATTATTTTAAAAGATGTTTCATCCAGTGAAATAGTAATTATACATATATTTTTACTATAATATAAAAAAGCTATCTAAAATCCTATTACTGGCATGAAATTCCAACATTGCGTAATCTATGATTTTATTAGTTTGAGCCTACCGATAGTTCATAAAACGCATTGCAGGTACGAGTAATAGTTTATAAGAAAATACGCGCAAAACATTTTATGAACTACTTACTGGTAGGTAGTGCATAACTATTTCACTATAATTAGTATTATCCTTTCTCTATGATATTTTTGTTATATATTAGTATATTATGTATTATTTTACGTATGTATTTTATGTTATTATGTCTAAGTATTATTATTTAAGATATGTTGTACACTGACAACCCTAAATTCCTCTCCTCTCGTTCAGTCCATCCAAAGGTTGTCTGTAAGAGATTGCCCTGTGCGATAAGACCGCCCATTGTACACTTGCTTTTATGATTTTTTATCCTGTATATATATTTGTGTGGTGTACAATAAAGAATATAATAAATAAATAAATAAACTCTCAAATCCGATTGGACGGTGGTATTTGACGTAATATATTCACTTGCAACACTATCTGGCTGTATCATTCGGTACTTTACCGATTTTAGTTACATTTTAGTGAGACAGCAATAAAATTTAATGACATAAAAATGTAAATGCAGCTGTGGTTTTTGAGAATCCGACGCCATGTGTTTTCATGGCCGTCATAGATAAACCCATTATAAGAAAGCTATCTACATTCTGGCATGGAAATGCCAACATTACGTAATCTATGGTTTTCTTATTTTTAGCCTTTAAATTCAGAAGTGACAATAATATATGGACCTTATTACCCAATGCACCAAGTGTTAGGTTCCAGTCAAAAAATATTTTTTTTTGCGGTAAAATTAAAATAACTATACCGCATCTTGGGTCGTAAGCGTCACTGAAGATCATGATGCCTGATTATCATTTCCAAGTCGGTAAAAGAGTTTTTGGGTAATTTGGAATTTCTCTTTAAACCTCTGTCTGTATGTCAAGATTAGTACCTGCTTATTACGTGGAACTTATTCTATGACTAGCGAAATGTGAATTTACTATACTATACTGTCATTTTTAATTTCGTAGACTAAACTGACAGCTGCCAATGACCTTATCTTTTTACCCGACTGCCGAAGGAGGGTAATGTGTTTATCAGTCTATCTATGTATGTATGTTTGTTTGTTCCTATGCGGCGTTCCAGAGACCAAACACGTTGGCCGATTTTGATGATTCGTACGTATCTTGCGAAAACATCCCGATTCAAATAGTAAAACGCCCATAACTTTTGAACGGCTGAACCGATTTTATTCATACATAGATAAGAATACTCTCGACACAATCACCATTCAAACCAAAAAATTTAATCAGAATCAGTTCATCCGTTGAGGCGCTATGATGCCACAGACAGACACACAGATACACAGCAACACACGTCAAACTTATAACACCCCTCTTTTTCCGTCGAGGGTTAATAAAAATGTGACGGGGGTTTCTTAAATTTTGAAATTTCACTTGTTTTACTATTTGGTGTAAATAAAATATTTTATGAATATAAACATAATATATCAGTAATAATACACATAGTACATAAACTTGTATTGTGTTAAATATGAAATCGACAATAAAATAAATGCTTTCGATAAAATGAAGTCTGACATAAATGTGTAGAAACTAAATAGGGGCCAGTAGTTTCTTAATTAATGTAATTTTTTTGCCGTGGAATAGTTCCACTTTCGATCTACTTCGATTTTCGATCAACTTTCGATAACTTAGGTCAGTCAGGATACGACACTATTTTAGTGACAGCCCCCCAAATGTCGGTTTAACTTCCGAAATTAAAAATCTGAGAGTATACTACTGCCTAACTCTGCGGGGAATTACTATATAAGAGGTTTCCTAAGAAAAACATCTAATTTCAACAAGGATAGGTATTAAAGCATTAATTACAATGCGAAAGTTATAGAAAATTAAATTGGTCTAACAAAATTTTGGCTAGTACGAATAATCTAGATTCTAGATTGAATTACAGAAATTTTAATGAAACCAATTTCTAGCACAGCTGGGGATTATTGTTCCAAAGTTTTGCAAACTTCCCAGCTTATAACCGGATTCAGAAAACAAAATTAACCGTGTTTCGGAACTTTTTCTTGCCTGAATAGACAAAGTGTCAAAGGTTTTCCAACATATTGAGAATAGCATAGTCCTTCCAGCATAAGACATGAAATTCGACATACCAACACAGCATCCCGGAGGAAGACGGATTTTCACACACAGGGAATTTCAATTTGCCAGATTCCTTGACCGTGAAAATTTTCTGTGTATTCACATACTGTAGATATGTAGTCGTCCCATACAATCCATTTCTAACGATCAATTGTTTCTACCACGTTCCTGCAAGACGTGGAATGGGCTCCCTCTTGAGGTCTTTGCCCTGTCTTTGTCATAAACAGCTTCAAACAAAACATTGACGAGATTCCTCCTGTAGTCACGTGGTATTGCAGTAAGATATAATAAGATATGTAGTCATGCAGGTTGGAATACTGTCAAAGAGTTGTCTTACAATTTTTCAAGTTTTGTATAACTTGCAATGTATGTAAGTGTAAGTACCGATTAAGATGAAATTTTGCATACACGTTTAGTTTGGATGAAAATGCATGCTTAGATCAGTGACGTCATTCTAAATCCAATTTGGCGGACGGCCCAAGATGGCGGACTAGTTATTTTTTGTGTACTGCCATGATATGGGTGTCAAATGAAAGGGTTCGTTGAGAAGAATACGAAAAAAGGTGGAAAAAAAAGTTGCGACAAAGTTGGCGCAATGGTTCATTGGCTTCGCGATGTGTGCAAATTTAAATAAAAATATACGAACTATTATAACGCAGGATAGAATGTAGACTAATTCAGAGTTACAGAATCACCAGTGCTAAGCATTCCATCTGACCTTCGTTACTAAATTTAAAGCAAAGATATAATTTATATACTAGTACAAAAACGGTGATTGCCAAGATAAATCATTGCTCAGTCATTTCACGTCCATTTGACTAATCAGATGATTTGAACGAGATCCAACTACTGATAGGAGGTGATTGATAACGACAGCTTCTACTGTTTGTTTTAATTAGGGTTATATTAAAAACTGGCCATGTGTCTCTATCATAAGATGCAGAAAAAAAATAAAGTTTTTTCTCGCACGTCAGAATAGTTTCATAGTTTTAGTGGTCGACGATGGAGGCCTTTTCCCAGAAAATACTTTACGCCCTAGAGTTCAAAATCCCCAAGTTGTAGCTATCAAGGAACACAGATTCTGGCAGGGAATTCCACTCTTTTGTGATCTTTCTTGTGGCTCGACGTGATTCAATTTATAACATACCGATAAGCGATTTTTACTTAGCGAAATTGCAAACTAGTACGTTCACTTGGATGCAACGCGATGACGTTTGATTATTCGTATTTAACTTTTTCTTAAAAAAAATATCCTTCTCTTGGATAGCCCACACAATGAAAGTATTTAGTAAACCGTTTTATGAGTATGAGGGGTATGTCCATGTCCACATGTCCACCATGATCTGTGCAAAACTGTATGCTAATGATGGAATAGGCTTTGCGGAATCAAATGTGCATTATTCCAAATCAAATTACCTGAAATGTAATTAACACCGATAGTCCGATATAGTGAACCTTTCATCATCATCATCATTTCAGCCGAAAGACGTCCACTGCTGAACATAGGCCTCCTCAACGCGTCACCACATGGACCGATCCCGTGCGTTTCGCATCCAGCGCCTTTCCGCAACCTTAACCAGGTCATCGGTCCACCTAGTGCGAGGCCTTCCAATTTATCGTCTTCCGGTTCGCGGTCGCCATTCCAGAAGTTTTCGGCCCCTATTCGGGCTATGTCGGTAAATTTGGTCCTCCTGCGGATATCCTCATTTCTGATGCGATCATGCAAGGAAACTCCGAGCATATTAGTCCTCTCCATTGCTCTTTAGGTGACTTTAAGCTTTCTGATAAGGCCCATTGTAAGCGACCACGTCTCGGTCCCATAGGTGATCACTGGCAACACACACTGGTCATAGACTTTTGTCTTGAGACACTGCGTTAAATTGGACGAGAAGAACAAAAAGCTATAATGATAACAGTGGATGGACAGGCTTGGCGGAATCAAATATACATTAGAATTAATATTTGTTTCGGGATATTTACCATGTATATTATGTTTTTGGTTGTGCTTTGAAATATACATTATTTCAAAGCACATTACTTGAAATGTAATTTACACCGATAGTCCGATATAGTGAAGCTCTCATATAAAATCGTCTATATAAAATAAATAAAATAAGTCTCTATCGCTGTTTTATCATAATTTACAATACAATATTATATTTATTTCTAACGATCAGTTTTTTGAACAACAGCTTGTCTTTCAACAAAGGCCTCCTCCAAAGACTTCCAACTATCTCCGTCTCTCGCAATTCTGATCCATTCTGGACCGGCAACTATTTTGAGGTCATCTTCCCAACGTTTCATTTGTCAACCTTTACTTCTTTTTCAGCCTATTATAAAAAGATTATAAACTCTCTGTATTTGGCAAGAAAAGGTTTATTCATGTTGGATGATTATACAAACTCAAAAAATTACAGCGATCAGTTTCTCGCCAACATACTTCAACGATTGTGTATCAAAACCATGACCTTCCTTGCCAAACCGTCTTCATGTCCAATGTCAAGCAAAACACACATCATGCCGATACCAACAAAGATAGTCCCAACCCTTTTAAAGGTGCGACAGCCATTAGAAACGAAGCGATTAATCTTTCGCATCCGTCAGTAGCACGCGTGTCTTGATGTATCGTTGTCCTGTTTCGTTTTGTTATTAACAAACTGTGTAAGGGGATGAGCAGGGATGTCGGTTTGTTTGGGAAGCCATGGGTATGTTGACTGATAGTTGGCAAATGTGAATGATGAGAATAATTTCTCATTAGAATATTACTATTCAGTTGCTCGATGAAACCATGTTACTAAAAGAGTTATGAATATAAAAGTGGATGGATGGAGAGGGAGTGGAAGGCCAAAGAAAAGATGGATGGACTGTGTGAGGAGTGATATGAAAGAAAAGGGACTCAGTGAAAGCATGACGGGGGACAGGACGATATGGAAAAGAACACGTGTTGCGCCGACCCCAAGTATCATGGGGTATGGGCAGGAAGATGATGAGTTGATCGAATCATCCATTCATACAAATATTTTAAATGCGAAATGCGGTCTGTATGTCTGGTAACTTTGCACAACTTAATGGCTAAATGATTTTGGGTATAATTTGGCAGACGAGTACATAGATCATGATCTGGTTAGGACATAGTATTTATTTACTCTTCATCCTGGTTTTAAGGTCATAGAAGGAGCAGGAGGCAAGAAGGGGGGTCGACACTGGTCCTGTGTTTGGAATGGGTCTTTGATACTAAGCATTTAGAAAAGTTGTTTCTGCAGCGACCAACAGATTCCAGGTTGAAAGTTTATACACATTCCAGACTATGCAAGTCAATTAATGCTACAATTTTATTGTAAGCAACTAGCAAGATTGTATCCTATAATTCAGCCATCAAAATTCCTCCTGTATACATGTCCGTATATTATTTCAGATATTTTGTTTAACAGAAGAGAGGGCAAATAATACGTAGGCAGTTGAAGCTTTGAACGGGATAAGCAAAGAGCCGATTCTGCGAAATCCCTGAATTATGGTGAAATGGTTTTGGATCCATGTGATCTCAACATCATTTTCCGAATTCATTGAGGGCTTCCAGTTTTGTGCTCACCAGTTGGTGCCACTGGTGAATAAGATCCTTAAATATTACACGCACGGAAGCAAAGTCTGAATTAAAATAATTTCTAATGCCGGAGAACTGCGATTGAATATAAAATCGAGTATGCTGCAGTTTGGTGCAGTCCCATTTTTTCGAAGAAAAATTAGGATACAATTTTCGTAAACTTAAAATTCTAATACTCACACTACTTGTTGAGTATAATCTGAAAAAAAGGAAGTTCACTTTATTTATTTTTTGAAATTTTATTTAAAATAAAAAAAAAACAACCGACTGAGCGAAGATTTTCTTCGTGTTTACGTCTTTATAGTGGGTTTTTTGATTATTTGAATTAACTTTTTTTTATTTATATGTCTTTAGATAACATTTTATCTACGAAATAGGTACATTAGAACATATATACTTAAGTGTTATATATTTTTGAAATCATCTCTTAAAACCCTTTATTTTGATAACCCACATGATGGGTAAAGAAGAAAAATTAATTGGGCACCCACATTATGGCGCCCAAAAGCCAGTATTTTTCTATTTTCCCATTTTAATGTAGCTAGTGACACTTGCAATGATAAGACGAATCGATTTACGTAAGAATCATCTAAATCAGCCAAAGCGATTATATAAACACATTACCCTCCTTCGGCAGTTGGGTAAAAAGGACACTTAATCGGGCGGTATTTTCATTTGATCGGGTGCAGCTTGACGGAAAACAGACAAATCTGACGAAGAAATTGTCAGCTTTCTCTAAATCGGAACGACTTTGAAATCTTTGATTTGGACAATTTTTAAAAGTCGTCTTCGTCTGATGTCATCTATGAACTTTTCGTCCTGAATATGCTTGGTCAAAAACCTTGCCAGCTGCCCATCTGCAAGTAGGTACTACCCAGATAAATAACATAATAGGTAACCGATCCGTCAATGTTATATCAAAGTATCTAAAATAAATATACCGCAATACGCGACCATTTTAAATTGAACCCTGATATTTTATTCCTGTCACTCAATATGTAAAGTAAATATTAAAATCGCCTCGTGACAAGAGTTTTTGGCGTACTGGCCGTGTTATACAAAAAGTAGGTTAAAGGCGTGTCCAGATATAATAAGCTTTGGACGCGAGTAATATTTTAAGCTTTAGTTCATTTTTCATTTTCAGCTTAAGATCTTATAAGCTTATGAAAGGTATAGGCTCTGCAATGGTTACTGTCAGCCTGTACCATCCCATTGGAGAGTGTGCCCACAATAGGTTGAAATCGACTTCTCCCCATGACTTTCAGCTCATTCGACTCAGTGCTAATAATTATGGGCATCTGTTCGTTTGTACTGTCCAACTGGTCCCAACATCTTCTACAGAGTCTTTCGCGATGTCTTCTGTCTTTAAGGTACCCGACGGCACGCAATGGTTTTGTTTTGTTGTACTAGCTGCCGTCATATAGCTAGAGTGACGCTATCTGTCAAAATTATATTTTCAGTTATAGTCAAAAATATTTTATTCCGGAAAAAAAAACTTTTTATGGACAATATTTTTTGCTTACCGTGCATTGTCATCCAAACCAAACGTGAATGCAAATTGCATCTTAATCGGTTGAGGCTTTAAAATTAAGTTGTTTGACCCGAACACACATACATGCATACATTGCAAGTTTATAAAAACTTTGTAAATGCCGCGAAATAACAAAAATCTATGCTATTTGTTTATCAACTGTAAATCATATGCAATTGATGCTGGTGTCAAAAATAGATTCAATCGCGAAGTTTCGAATAAGAATATTTTTAACAGAAAAAAATAAAATGCATGCTATCTCATCCGACAACACGTGCGAAAAATATAAATGCTGTGATGAGCAGTAAGAAGTTAGTTCGCGTACGAATTAACTTTTGCAAATTTGTATCGAAGTGGATGATGATTTAGGACGAAAACGATCGCGCGAAATTTTATAAACAGACCGTTGGGATATCATGAAAAACAACTAAATGTATATTTTCAAAATAAAATTATTTGCATTGTTAAATTACTAATCAATCCCTGTATGGAGGCCGATTTGCAATTTTCCTCCTTCTTATGATATTTATTTCCTCTTAAATATGCGTTAAAATTAGTGTTCAAATATGGAACTTTCGACGCTCATAACTTTCAAATATATATATTTTTTACTTTTTGGTTTCCATACAGGGCTAGATAATTATGAGACAAATTGATATCATTTTTTATTTTGAACGTACATCGACCAACAGTGAAGTAATCGCCAGACTATGTTTGTATGGAAGAATGATCGACAACCTTAATCCTACTTTGCCCAATAAGCAATATAAAGTAAAAATATGCAGGCTTGATTGCGACTTTGTATATAGTAGGTACAGATTGGAACGTAAGGTAGAAGGCCAGGTTTTGTGGCCAAACTTGAGACAGTCTTATGACCAGCAGTTCATGTTCAGTGCATGTGCAGTGGTAAATTTATTATCACAGCAAAAGATGTATTGCAGTGTCAAGTAGTAATCCCGAACATTTTAACTTTCCGTCAATCGTAGTCGCTTATTAACCCTCGAGGCAAAAACGACGGGGTGTTATAAGTATGACGTGTCTGTGTGTGTGTGTGTGTCTATCTGAGGCATCGTAGCTCCCGAACGGATTCCCCGATTTTGATTTGTTTTGGTGACTTTGTCAAGAATATTCTTAGCTATGATTGATTAAAATCGGTTGACGCGTTCAAAAGTTATCCGCATTTTACTCTTTGAATCTGGGTTTTTTCACAAGATTTCGTGTCATAATTACGTTTCGTTATATTGTTGATTGAAGCGTGTCTACGACTAGATATATTATATATAGTTAAAAAAGCACACAGAAACCACTAAAAAGCAAAAAAAGCCTCGTACTCGCGTCGAGGAATCGCCAAGGTTCACAGCAGTTTATTTTATTTACTTAGCGGTTCCCCGACACGAGTACGAGACTTATTTTTTACTTTTAAGAGGTTTTTGTGTCGGGGGTTTTCATTTTTTTTTATAGAATTACTCTTAGTATTTGATGAGTTACTTGATTAAATGACAAAAATAAATTAAATAAAATTAATTTAATTCAGACTATTTAAATTTTCATATTTTGTTAGTATTACATTATCTTAAAACTATGTTTGTCATGAAGATAAAAAAAGATAACATAAATGATTAAATATAAATTAAAATGAAATTGAAATAGGTAATTTAAAATTAATTAAAATGAAATTGAAATAATATTCGTGAAAATTTCATATTTTATCGATTTTAGTTCTCAAACACATCCTTTCTGCCATCTATAAGCAGGATAATCTGGTCAGGGGTGATGTTATGTGTATGTAAAATCTGTAAAAGCCAGTATTCCTCCCTGCCTACCCATAAATAGCCAAGCTATTTGACATGCTATTCATAAGGGAATGTCTGCCTATTGTGGTGGCTGTTTCACCGCACACCTAGCGTAGGGGCGATGCGGTCTTGTTTGCTATTACTCTCCATATATAGTAGGGAAGACGGGGAAGTGACAATCATGACGGGGAGACGCAAAGGACCGATCAGTGTACAGGCCTATGTCCAAATGATGATAGTAGCAGAGAAGTACTTCCACCATAACCGTTTTTTCGTAGAACATAAAGATTTTAGTAGATGTCGTTGTAGTTTGTCTATAAAAAATATGGGTTTTGTAAGACTTGTTGTTTTTGTCAGCAGCTTGGGATAAAAAGCCAAATATTATTATACAAACTGACATTTACAATCTTAATCTTAAAATTGTATGTTTGTAAAAGAGTAATCTCCGAAAGTACTGATCCAATTATGCAAAATATTTCAGTGACTCGCTTCTGCCAGCGGTTTCGCCCGCGTGAATGTTGAAAATTATCCCGAGGGAACATATTCCCGGTAAAAAGTATCGTATGTGATATTCCAGACTACAATCTATCTCTGTGCAAAATTTCATACAGATCCGTTTCGTACTTTTTGCGTGGAAGAGTAACAAACTTACACACTCACAAACTTTCGCATTTATAAATTCATAGTTATAAAGTCGTCACAATCTAAGAAGTCCGTTGAAGTTTCTCATTTTACGTGCTGCGATAACTTTCTACGTAAGAAATTGAAAAATCAAATTCATAATCATAATTAATTATTAAGTTACACATACACTATAACAATGAATATCAAGCAATCGCAAGCATCAAGTTTAATTATTATTTACTATTTTATAGCTGTCAAAACGGGCATTTTATTTTTTGTCAACTTTAATATTCTGAGTTTATAAACTGTCATGGTCACTAACACTAACATTACATTTTGTTTTTGGTAGCGGTACTAAGTGCAGAAAACCAAAAAGAAAGAGTGTAGACCGATTTCTCTACTCATAAACACCCACCCGCAATAACTTCAGTTTATCCGTGATCATGGTGCTTGCGATAGCACCGAAATATCGGAAACTCGCAACAAACATTAAAATCCCGCTTCTAATGTTAATGTTAACTATAGTATTGTTTTATTTTTGTTTAAGAAATTGACTCACACACTGTTCCGTTGTTGTTGAATCAGGTAATTTACTTATGTTTGCAACATTTGTAAGTATGTGAGAACCATGTTCCTATTTATAAAATGAATGAATTTACCTGTTAGTGTTTGTAATACTCTATATCTATAGGTAGTAAAGTAGTGTTAGTCTGGGTGCATTGTCCTTACGTAGATGAACTAATGTATGTATGTTAATATTGTAAAACACTTTTTTTTAAAGAGTAAGAGTTGAGTTTCTTGCCAATCGTTTCCATAACAAGCTACTTCTCCGAATACGCTGTAGAATCAATTATTGTAAGTATGTGAGAACCATGTTCCTATTTATAAAATGAATGAATTTATCTGTTAGTGTTTGTAATACTCTATATCTATAGGTAGTAAAGTAGTGTTAGTCTGGGTGCATTGTCCTTACGTATATGAACTAATGTATGTATGTTAATATTGTAAAACACTTTTTTTTAAAGAGTAAGAGTTGAGTTTCTTGCCGTTCTTCTCCATAACAAGCTACTTCTCCGAATGGACTGTAGAATCAATTATTAATACTTTAAGTCATTCAAAATTGCTGCTTATTGGCCTAATTCAAATAAAGAACTGACTTAGTGTGAAAAAGAGCTACACTTTCATCGAGTATCGTAGACTCCTTTTTATACCGAATAATTTCATTGCCGTTTCTTTAGGATATGCCACGGTTTCAAAGTCGCAGGCAAGAGTATTTTAGATATGAGTGGACAATAGGTTTCAACTTTAGTGTCTAGTGTAATTGCGAAATTATGACTGTCCGTCTGTTTCTTACGTTTTCACGCAACCGTTGAACCAATCTTGATGAATTTTGGTATGGAGATAGATAGCGGGAGTGTGTTCTTTATAAGAAATAAATCATTAACACCACATTCAGGATTTATTCCATTGCTGGATAACTCTTATTTTCCTGCATTATGTTCCACCGTTTTCACAAAACTTTGTGTATTTGAATCCAGCCGCCCATTTTATTAACAGCCCTCTCAATTTATACATTTTTGCCAGATAACACCGACTTATTCCATCTGAACAAATCCTTATCTGCCGGTAAATCCGATGTTATTGTTATGATAATATGATCATTGTTATTGCATTCTCCGAGATTTGTGTTCATCATAATATTATGATTTTTAGAAATAATGTATTCGAATGGGAATCGATGCGTTGGTGGGTAAGATTTTTTTGACTGTTTAAGCGAAGACCATTCCTGATTTTTGTTTACAAAAAGTATCATTTTGCATAAGTACCGTGCGTGACTGTTTAGTCATCATCCGTATGCAAATCGATTGTTTATTAAAAAACCATGGTTTCTTAAAAGGAAGTTAAAATGATTTTAGGTTTTATAAAATAATTAGCTGTACACCATGTGTTGCAATGCCACGTAAAAAAATGGGATATCGACTTTTGCGGCCTTACGCAGAACAACCCACCAAAGTTACATCAAAATCGCTCCTACCGTTTTGGGGCCCATATGGCAGACACATACATACATACATCTTTAGCGATGATATTTTGTTTGGTCTATTGTATTTTCTTTCTTTCTTCACAAAGTTTCTAAAGCACCATTTCAGATTGTTTGCAAGAATATTATTTTCTAATATTAACTTTTTCATTACAGGTACGGAACCAAGTAAGACTGCTGCAAGTTACCACGGCTGTTAATTAAGTCCTACTAATTAAAATAGGTAAGGCAACTTAAAAATATTACTAATTAAGAGTCCACGACAGAAATCCGCTCAGAAGATGTATTTAGACTTTATGTACAAAAGGTACAAAGTCGGACTTAACGCCTTGGATATTCTCTACCAATTAACCAAGGGTGATGACGAGACAATATGGCAGGTAAATTCTTATGCCTGAGGCTCTTGACAAGTGTCATTCGATGTCAGCGTTAGCGATGATCCAAATCAAATATTTATATAAAAAACAAAGACTTGTTAGTTACACCATTTATAACTCGAGAATGGCTAAATTTTATCTCCGCCCCGAATAACAGAGTAACTATTAAAACATAGGAAAAATTTACGAAAAAAAATATATTACGGCAATTGCCTATTTAACAGATATTGCAATAAAATATGGAATGTGTTGGAAATGTAGCTTGTAGGTTAATAATAAATGAACAATTCTTATTCGTCAGTATATAAAATGTTAAAATTTTATTTTTGGAAAACAAATTTGCCATTTTTATCTATGGAATAAATGATCCAAAACGGGAGCGGCCATGATTGATGCATCGTGTGACGTCACATTTTAAACAACAAACAAAGTGTTGTTCGTCGTAGTTCGCATCTGTTTATTAAGATATTGCGTCATAGCCCGAAATGTCACGTGACCGACAATTATCGCGCGCCTTTCAAATTATTATGGAAAAATACTGTTTTTCTTTCAATAACGCTTTTTTAAGAAAATATATTTGTAGGAGGTATAAAATAAAATTGTCGATTTTACAATACTTTTCTGAAATCTGTCAAATAGCCAATTCATTTTTCCATATTTTGCGAACACAGTGCTATCTTTTATACCTGACAGAAACAAAACACGGATATAATGACTTTGGTTACGCTAATGTCGATAGATGGTTATCGATTCTTTTGAGATTCATCCTATACTATACTAGCCGACCCCCGGGGCTTCGCTCCCATCAACTGGCTACCTACATACCTACCCTGCCTACCATGCCTTCCCTACCTACCCTGCCTACTCTGCCTACCCTGCCTACCCTGCCTTCCCTACTTACACTGCCTACCCTGCCTACCCTGCCAACCCTGCTTACCATGCCTACCCTGCCTACCCTGCCTACTATGCCTACCCTGCCTACATTGCCTACCCTGCCTACCCTGCCTACCCTGTCTTCCCTGCCTATCCTGCCTACCATGCCTACCCTGCCTACCTTGCCTACCCTGCCTACCCTGCCTACCCTACCTACCCTATCCTACCTATATCTATATCATCAATAGTTTTCTCAGCGCACGCCAAATAATGAATTTTATAGGCAAAATTTTCCTACATTGAGTTACATTATTGCATATTTCATAAGGATCTCTAATTTTTTTTGAAAATATATTATAGCCTATGAAAGAAAGAAAAAGAAAGAAAAATATTTATTTGTGACCCGCACAGGAGACACGAGATAAGCAACACAAACAATAATAAAAAAAATAAAAAAAATAACCCCGTGCGAGACCAAAAAGGCTCCTATCTCAGCATAACACACACTCAACACGACTCGACACTCAGGAGTAATATAGCTTACTACTGGTGAAAGAATTTTCAAAATCGGTTCAGTAAATCCAGAGATTTCCCCTTACAACGTCACAAACTCACAAACCCACAAACTTTACCTCTTTATAATATTAGTATAGATAATTATTAAAAATATTACCTACGTTGTTTTGTAAAAGTATGCAGAAACCCATTTAATTATTATTTTGGAAATATTATCGTAAATAAAAAGATAGGTAGGGTAGACGGGTAGGTAGGTAGGTAGGGTGGTAGGGTAGCTAGGTAGGTAAGTAGTAGGTATAGGTAGGTAAGGTAGGTAGATAGGTACGGTAGATGGGTGGGTAGATAGGTAGGATAGGTTGACAGGAAGCCAGTTGACGGGGGCGAAGCCGCGGGGGACAGCTAGTCTTTTATGACGTGACGTTAACAGTAAGTACTTGTTTTACATACACATTATGTCCCATTTTTTGTATGGTTGATAACGCCTGGCTCATTTCAACCCACCAGATCTGTTCCTTTTTAGGGTTCCATACCCAAAGGATAAAAACGGGACCCTATTGCTAAGACTCCACGGTCCGTCTGTCTGTCTGTCTGTCACCAGGCTGTATCTCAAGAACCGTGATAGCTAGACAGTTGAAATTTTCACAGATTATGTATTTCTGT
Source organism: Orthosia cruda (assembly GCA_964057195.1). Taxonomy (NCBI): domain Eukaryota; kingdom Metazoa; phylum Arthropoda; class Insecta; order Lepidoptera; family Noctuidae; genus Orthosia; species Orthosia cruda. The sequence continues at coordinate 5,876,314 of OZ059841.1, read as the reverse complement.
TACCGCTATAACAACAAAAACAGAATAAAAATAATATTTAAGTGGAGCTCCCATACAATAAACGTGATTTTTTGCCGTTTTTTGCGATAATGGTTCGGAAACCTTCGTGCGCGAGTCCGACTCGCACTTGGCTGGTTTTTTACTGGTACATAACACTGGGTAAATTTAAACACACCTTTGAAACAATTTTGTCAGTACATAACAAAAATATGTGCCATCCCATTCTAAAGCCCCAAAAATACATCATAATAATATCTTCAGAAAATCAATGTCGCCCATGGGCTTCTTATCCGCCGTAAACTCGTATACAAGACGCATTTTTCAAGATTATCCGGATAAAACCGGATGAAACTGAATCTATCCGGGTAAGGGAAGGCTGTTATGATTCTATTCTACCCTCTATTTGGTTTGTGTTCGTTCGAGATGAATAAGTTTTCGATTGTTCAATTTTTATTTTATCTTTACGGGGGTGAAAAGCGGTGAATCTGTTTTGTTTTTTCATAATATGTAAGGTGCAGTAGTCGATATTTTTTATGATTATTTGATTGTCAATTGTTATTTCACGGATTTTATTGGTCTGGTTATTTCAAAAGACGATACTTGGGTATACCTTACGCTATTTAAAGCAATATTTGTGTTTGTTATAATCTTTTATATGACTTACAATTTTAAAACGGTTATCCCCAACCGTTGCATACACGATTAGTTTTTTTGTCGTCTTGATTGGGCAATCCTTATGGACGCCCGAGTTGCCTCACATACGAGCCAGCTATGCTGTCTCAGCCTCACCGTGCCTAACGACAATTTGGACGATTCTATTTTTTTATGTAGGTTCGGGCATAACTCTGAAAGGAATTTGTTTCAAAATGGTCCCATTCAAATTTGGTAAAGATCTGATGAAGAACTTCGGAGATATACAGCAGAACTCATCAATAAATGACGGCAAATCTCTCGGGATTGCTGCAATCGCATGTTTGTTTATTGTCTACACCATTATATAACATACGATCACGCCAGTATGCTCTAAACGGGTACGCTGATGTGTACAGTTCATCCTGGTACACCCTCATTCCACTGGATCTCTCATTCTACTATAGAACTTATCTTATAAAAACTTTTTTACAAAAAAAAAACAACCGGAATCCAAAAAAACACTGCAAAGTGAAAAATATTTCAAATTTCGAAAAGTGGTGTCAAAAAACGAAGAAACGAAAACAGGAAACATGGTTTGCTGTGGGCAACTCCACGTGCAAGTGGTGGTTACACCATCTTAATCGAGAGTCCCATCATATATATATATATATATATTTTTACTCATACCCCTTTTAAATTATCTTTATATATCTAATTTGATTTATTCTTAACATTTGGTTTAGGTGACAATAAACGGTAAACTAAAAGCTTGTTTAAAACAAGTTTTTTTTTTAACTGAAAACCATTTTTTTTTGTGACCCCACTTATTAATGAAGCCTGCTTTACGACATTAATTCCTTTACCGAGAAAATCTATTATATATAACATCATAGACTTCACAGTTCTGCCTGCTCCATGACAATAGAAACGCTTTTACCGAGAACATCTTTTCTTCACTTTGTACTACAAGCTACAACAGCTTACTATAAGCCATCGTTGTACTCATTTTAGATTTAATTACCGCGCATAGCATCTTTAAAAGCTACCTACATTAAGCGACATTATTGTTGGACATCATCTTCTCAGCGTAGTCAGATAGGAAACACTAACCTGAATAGTTGGATAGATACAAGAACGAAACTAGATGATTTCAAAATATTTTTATTTTATCTGTATATTTAAACTAGGCAGTGACAGTCAATTGTAGATGAGTTTAAAACTACATACAACCGATCAAATAACGTTATCTCCTTAACACCAACCAGACCAAAAACAACATTTCAAAAGCCTCCGGTTTTTATATACACATCAGCCAAAAGACTAGGTCAAATCGGGGTTCTCCGTTTCGGTTTTGGAACTATTTTAACCATGACGTGTCATCAACTACAAGAGGAATGGCACAAATGACACGTCAGGTCAGCGACACACAAAATGGCGGCAAACGTTCCTTTTCATGATCGTACAAATAATAAGTCAATATGTAAAAAGTTTATATTACAAACGTTTTTTTATGACATAAAATGAAAATAAAATAGTTTACTGTCAAATAAGACATCATAAAATTTTCAGAAACTCAATTTCACCCATGGGCTCCTTATCTTAGCTCCTTTTACCCATGGGCCGTAAACTCGTATACAAGACGCATTTTTCAAGACTATTCAAGTAGTATGTTCCTTTGGGATATTTTGACCCTCGAGTGGGTGAATCCGCGTGTAGCAGCTAGTTAATCATCAGCAGTTGCTAGCCCAATCTGACTAACAATATCTCGTTGATGGAAGAGAGAGACCGCAACCCATCAAAAGTAGGCTATGACATTTAATTGTAAATGAATTTAAAACTACAATTTATACACCAAACTTTATTCCCTTAATACTTTAACAGCTCCCTGAAGACTAACCAACGACCAACCAGATGATGCTCACAGCAGAAAACAACCATCGAAAATCCCCCATAAAGCAATAATAAAAATTACAGAAACTCCTGAAAATATTTGGCACAATCCTGGAATCGGACCCACGGGGGTAGTTATAACTGCACAGTAAAAAGGGGTGTAGTTTTCACCCCGTACTTTTTCCACCCTAGGGGTGAAGGGACAGATAAATAATGTTAGGGACTTTGTGATGACAATGGGAAAGTCACATAATTCATCTGTTGGCTCCTTATCGCTGAGTTTTTCGGGGCGTAAGTGATATTAATAGTGGATCTAAGAGGATGTGAAAAAGCTTTTCTTTTGTGGGAGGACCTAATTTTATGGTAATATTTTTCGGGTTGATAAAATGTGAGGAAAATATTGGTCCATGTGGCTGTCTTAGGGTTCGTATTTATTGAATTCAGATAGGTTAAGGTTGCACTAGTCGCTCATTCTTTCTTCCATGCAAACGTAGTTTAGCGATTACTCCACTGTTTGGCAATGTACGTTCAAAATAAAAAATAATATAAATTTGTTAATTATTATCTAGCCCTGTATGGAAAAAAAATTAAAAAAAATAATTGAAAGTTATGAGCGTCGAAAGTTCCATATTTCAACACTAATTTTAACGCGTCTTTGGGCGGAAATAAATACCATAAGAAGAATGAAAATTACAAAACAGCCACTATACAGGGTTAGATTAGTAGTTCAACAATGCAAATAATTTTATTTTGTAAATATACATTTAGTCGTTTTATCGTGATATACATTTTCCCAAAGGTCTGTTTATAAAATTTCGCGCGCTCGCTTTCGTCCTGAATCATCATCCATACTGTCTATTCGTACGCGAACTAGCTTCTTACTGCTCATCACAGCATCTATCTCTTTCGCACGTGTTGTCGGATGAGATAGCTGGCATTTTAACCCCGAGCACAAAATAGTTCATGCCGTCGACTAGGGCAACCTGCAACGCTTGCCAAGATCCGTTGGTGGGTGACCATTTATATAGCGAGCTCAATCTGTGCAAGGATGAATTGCGATAGACCGTGGTGGACGCGAGCCGTATCTGAGTCGTCCCGGCCCCGTACGTGCTACGTGTTTATACGACTAACCGAGAAGGGTGCGAGGCGGAACCGTGTGTTGTCAGGGCACGTCCGAGCCTCCGAGATGCAGCGGACGCTACACGGTGTAGCATGGACCTCATCATATGAAATGTTCATGACGTTTTGAATCCGTGCCTCGTCCGTGCCTCGCACGGGGCTCGGTTCGCACCCGCTACGATATAGCATAATAATTCATCTTTAAGCCGTTGTTTCCGACTGTTCTTTGGAGATCTTTGACAGTTGTAACGGATAGTCAGAAGTCTGAAATCTGACACCATTCTGGCCTATCGGTATCGTGTTAAACAGTTATTGGGTTGTGAATGTCAGAGTCTTTCCATGTATAATACTGGTATTCAGATGTCGGTACCTATTTTGACTGGAAGATGACCCCAACATAGTTGAAAAAAGACTAAGCAGATTTTTTGCATTCTTAAATCTTCTTTTTCGTAGCACTGGTAAAGTTCCATTTTTTCGCTCAATACTTCGCCGTTTCCTCGGCATCGTCGGTAGGAACTTACAAATATATGACGTTCTTAGTTCGAATCTCAAATCAAAATGTTTCTTTCATACAGTTTCGAAAGAAGTTTGATTCGTAACAGAAGCAAATAAATTTCCTAAATTGGTGATAGAATACTGTGTAAAAGTATCCTTTACTCTACGAGATTGAGATAGAAAATGAGATTTTTTAAGGTTGGCTTAACACGTTTTATGCTAACGCCAAACTTGGTGCTATCTTCATCATCACCATCATATCAGCTGAAAGACGTGTGCTGAACATTCGTCTCCCTCCTCCTCCTGTACATCTCGCTTCGAGTGGATTCCCGCAGCCTTAACAAGGCCACAGCAAAATTCCCTTTTAAACGTAAAATGGTTGTTCTACCGACCCCCAAATTTAATAGCCATGAAGTCCTTAAAGTGGAACAAGAATTGCGAAACCGAAGCCATAATAAGGCTCTTGGTACAAAATTAAATAATGTCTCAGATAAGGCACGGGACACATTAATGCCTCCCTAATTTACCCCCTGCCCCCTCCGTTCGTCCAGGGTTTGCAGGAAGCTTCCTAAATTTGATAAGAGGAGAAGGTCATTTCTGTCTTGTTATAATGATAAACCATGTTCTTGGTAGGTTTAGAGAAAATTCTCTTATTTCTTATGGTTGACCAGGAAAGTATGTTAAAAGAAAATGTGATCACAGACGTCAGACTGAATTGCCTAAGTAAAAATTCATAATTCGAGGTTTGGCTCTCGCCTATTTCCACCTCCAAAATTGAACCAATTTAAAAGACATTATAATAAAGATATATATTATGCCCCTATGTTTTCTTTTTTAACCCCCGACGGAAAAAGAGGGGTGTTATAAGTTTGAGGTGTGTTGCTGTGTATCTGTGTGTCTGTGTATCTGTGTATCTTTGTACCTGTATATCTTTGTACCTGTGTATCTGTGTATATGTGTATCTGTGTATCTGTGTGTCTGTCTGTGGCATCACAGCGCCTCAACGGATGAACCGATTTTGATTTAGTTATTTTTTGTGTGAAAGGTGATTGTATCGAGAGTGTTCTTAGCTATGTTTGAATAAAATCGGGTCAGCCGTTCAAAAGTTATGGGCGTTTTACTATTTGAATCGGGATGTTTTCGCAAGATAAATGTGTCAGAGGGTTTTTTAAATTTTGAAATTTTACTTGTTGATGATACATTATTTTAGAAGCACTAGAACATTTAAAATGCTCGAAATTGTGCTGTCAGTAGAGGCCTAGTGTACACATTTGACAAGTATAAATGAAAAAGGAAAACATAAGGGCAAAGTTTATATCTTTTTTATCAGTTTATGTTATATCTTTTAAATTGGTCCAATATTGGAGGAGGAAATATGTGAGAGCCAAACATCAAATTAAGACTATTAGGAAATTCTGTCATTTTTTTATTAAACCCCGACGGCAAAAGAAGGGTGTTATAAGTTTGACATTTTGTTCCTGTGTATTTGTGTATCTGTCTGTGCCATTATAGCTCCTAAACGGATGAACCGATTTTGATATCGAGAGTGTTCTTAGCTACGTTTGATAAAAATCGGTTTAGCCGTTCATAACTTATGGGCGTTTTACTGTTTGAATCGGGGTGTTTCTGCAAGATATCTTATCATAATTACATGTTCAATAGATTGTTGATCGAAGCGTGTCTACTACTAGATAAATTATGTAGCATGCAATAAAAATATGCCAAGGTATAGTAGCAGCCCGGAGTCATTTTCCTGGAAGTGCCCGGTTGGTGATAAAATGCTCGCCCTCTTAACATACCGAGTTATGTAACATTATAAAAAAATACAATTTGAACTTATATCATCATCATCAGGCATTTAATGTTCCCACTGCTGATACACAGTTCGCCTCTCTAAGATAGAGGGATTGTGCCTAAATATCCACCACGCGGGCTCAGTGCGTGTTGGTGGATGTCACATATCTTCGAATTTTTGGTTCTAGGACATGCCGGTTTCCTCACGATGTTTTCTTTCAACGTTTCTACCACTCGAAACATAAGTACCACTGGACCACCAATATTCTCAATATTGATTGAACTTTGGGATATTGTTTTGTTTTGTTTGAATTTCCCATCAATACCTACCATCGTTGCTGTAACAATAGGCTACAATATTTTGCTTCTTCGGCAATAATGATCGAAGTGTGTGGTTTTGGCGACGTAGATTGATTGATTACTTGCCGAAGCGAGCACGGAGCGTGTTCTAATATAATATCGAGCTCGGTATGCGATTTTGTAACAGCTTATTTTCGATCATGATGAACGACGAAACTGTATAACTTTCCGATACGCCGTAGCCGTCTTTGGCAATGATTCTGGCATTAGGAAATTCTAAAAAGAAGGCTTCTTTTTAATCTAGAGGAAAATTTTAAGGCTCTTTATAATCAAGAATTTGAATAATAAAAGCCGGAAAGTTATTTATAAGACACTAGGCAAAAATTGTTCTTTTCTTAACTAATATTATAAAGGGGTGAAAGTAATTGTTTGCAGAAGTTAATCTCACGAACAACAACAATTATGTGACTCAATTACAGAAAGCTGCGTATTGTTCCGAAAAAGTACAACCGACTTCCAAATACAAAGTGAAAAACACTACAAATAGAAAAATAAATACAATTTCGGCAGTCAGTGTTTCTGCTTCTTCGTTTTTGGACACCGACTGCCTAGATCATCACCAAATTTAAATGGGACCACATGGATGCACCAGCTCTCAATTAAAAAGAAATATCAATATCGGTTCATCTAGAAAAAAGTTTTAAGATACACATATACATTAAAAAAACAGTCGAGTTGATAAACTCATACTCTTTGAAGTCGAATAAAAATACACTGTTATTGTTGTAGCTTGTAGCCCACGGGAGTGAAGACGCGGGCTAAATGCTAGTTACCTATAAAATGCCCATTGACACATGTCCTGTCATTTTCACACGAAAACTTTGAACCGATTTCCGATTTACTGAAAAGCACTCTGAGCAACTTTAAGAGCATTCCTAGAAAATCTAACAGAATAAGTGAAAGCTGAAGTATTTTTCAGGAAAGTTCTAGGAATTCTACCAATAGGTCACTGGTAAAATGGATGGCTTTGGCCTACATTTAAATGTGTTTACTGTTGAAAATCAACTTAATGTTTTGACTGGTAAAGCTTTAAATGTAATGTAGGTTAGGTCGTGAAGTGGGCGGGATGCGAAACGGTTACTTGAATATTAGGAAAATTAGCAGGAATTTATTTATACTTTGCCTTTGGCTCCTATACAAAGTGATGTTCTATCAGCCATGACGATTGTCAAACTCTAAGGCTGCCTTTCCACCAGAGATGTGCTATGCAGCTATCCTGCGAGGATGTGGAAGCTAAGCTACGGGACTATGTGACCGTTTCCACTGATGCTAAACTATGTAGCGGGCTAATAAGATGCGCCGCCGCAAGGTAGCTGTGCGAGGAAGATGCGCAGCTCAAGCTATGCGACGTATCACGTGTCCACAGCACGCATTCAGAGAGCATGCATCCAGATCATGGATCCATCCATATAAAAAAAATTAGGTTAACAGAACCCGTTTCAACCAGTGCTATGTTACATGGACCAATGAATATGATTGGTGGATATCAAACGCATCCATAGCAACGTAGCATAGCATATATCTGGTGGTTAGGCACCCTAAGGGTGGATGTTGGTCCAATCTGTGTCCGTGAAATTTCGGTACTGAATTAGCCGTAGTACTTCTTGTAGGGAAGTTTAGTTTCGCACTAACATCCGAACTCACGCATCACGGTCGTTGAGTGCGTAACCAACCTAAGCCCACGTCCGTGTCCGTGATCCGTGATTTGAGTTTCAAGATCAAACTGTTCTGAATTATGACAGATTATGACGGATCATGGACGCAGACATGTAGTGCGTAACCACCCTAAGCCCACATCCGTGTCCATGATTCGTGTTCGTGATTTGAATTCTGAGTTCAAAATGTTCTGAATTATGACGGAAAGAGTTCGGATGCTTAAGCTTCCCTACAAGAAGTACTACGGCTACTTCGGAACCGAAAATTCACGAACACTGATCGGATGTATTGCGTAACCGCCCTTAAACTTTTGAGATTGGCTTATATCGCGTTTGTCAATCCCATACAAATATTGGACTTATGGATCTTACTCGCTGATTGAATGTCGCTTTGTCCTAGATCAACGATAATCGGCAACAGGCGGACCGCGGTCAATATCCGGACCCCAAAAGGTACTTGGACCTTGAAACTCTTCGCATTAGGTGTTCTATGCGTGAAACAAACTATAAAAAACTGGGTCAAGACCGCAAGTATAATTTTTCGCATTATTTTTAAAAAGAAAGGCCTCAATTTTTCGGCCTAAAATTTCAACAGCATACGAACTCCACTTAAAATTACTTGCCGACCCCTGAGGTCCTATATGTTCTATCAACGAAAGCGACGCGATAGCGATTGGTAAAATGTCAAAAACGTATGGGATTGCCAAACGCTATCGAAATGTAACGTGTTCAATCCCTTACATTTTGGCATTTCGACCATCGCCATTGCTTAGAGCCTCTGGTCTAGAGCCTCTAGTCATTGTTTTCATCTTCAACGACACCCTAGTCTAGTGCCTCTGGTCTAGAGCCTCTAGTCATTGTTTTCATCTTCACCGACACCCTGGTTTAGAGCCTCTGGTCTAGATCCTCTAGTCATTGTTCTCACATCGCCACCGACTTTCATTTTCTTTGTCGACTAGATGTCATAACTATGAAACCCACCGCAAATTTTCCGGTCGTCTATTCGGGCGATCACTTTGAAAAAACCTTACAGTAATTTAAAATCGGTTCAAAATAGGTATTACTTACTGAACTAGGAAAAAACGAAATATCCGTGAAACTTCTCACGAAATTCCCAGCTAATCCAACGTATAATTATTTCCACAAAACCACGCCAAAAAACAAACTTAAATATTGTTTCATTCACATTCACAAGACTTATCAAATCTCCCATTACAACTAGCAAATGAGCTGGAAATGCCTCACCAACTTTCGTTAGTCTATCCAGCTTCATTTTAAAGCAATTGCGAGCTCATAACAATATTCATAATGGGTGAAGCTAGAACAGCTTGCCAGCAAATGTGGCTTTTTGTGAGATAATTTTAGAAGCAAATAAGCCTAATTAGGTGGTATTTATTGTGGAGAATCTCGTTTTGTAAAAGATGTGGCAGCGCAGTTGTTTTAACCGCTAAGTTGTTTTCATGGTAATCAATATTATTGAACATCTTGACACATTTTGTACGTTAACGCTTTATTCCTTGTAGGGATGGGTAGAGTATACACACATTTTGCTAGTCACGTTTAACTGCCATGTGATAGGAGGCAAGCTTATTGCCTGATGTCCCGGAGTCTTAATTTGTACTCCGGGCCACTGCTGTGATATTTCAAATAGCTTTTAGCGCTTTGAAACAGCGTATCTAAACACTAAACCATCGTTTAGTTACGAAGATCGTAATATATTTCTAATATAGTAATATTTTATGGAACTCTACTTTTGCGTCTTTTAAGTTTAAAATTGAAATGAGAAAAAAACAAAGGTATATAAAACTGCGACAAATGCCGAAAATAAAACTGAAACAGGAATGGAAAATATGTAAATCATATTGTGTCAAAGATTTTATGTCGAGACAAATTCTCTTTGAACTGTGAATTTTACTCGAGAACTTCACTCATACTAAGGCACTGAAATTGTCTCGATTAGTGACACACGGGTCCGTTGAAAATCTATCAAACTACATCAAAATTTAAACACGATAAATATTCATGTTTTTCGTAAAGGCTCTAGAATGTCCAGCTTCCAGATAGCCAAATTCTCAAAATTGTAAAATTATCGAAACGTCCTATTCTCAAAATGTCCAATTCACAAAATGTCTAATCTTTGATATTGCACCAATGGGTTCCATAAACATGATTGAATCCTATTTGGGAAATGGGGCTATCATAATTGAACAATTTGGAAATTTGACATTTTAATAAATCACTGGACAATTCTGGCAATTGGTCTGGTTAATTAAAACGAACTAGTCAAATATTTCTTCATGTACCCATGACAACAAGTAGACTGAGTGGGAAAATTACTTAGAATATGGAAAGCTTTTCAGGAGTAAAACCAGGTGAAGATTTTCAAAGCTGAGTGTAGGACGTTTGAACGGTAAGAATGTTTATTTCGAAATCATTCCATTCTAAATTTATTTACATTGAGAAACATATTACACTATTCTGATTGATTGTTTCCGTTTGTTTTAAATAGAACGATTAAAGTATTTGTTGCAATCCATATCGTTTTAGCTCAGATGAAAGAGTTGGTTAAATTATTTGTGTTGTGTTTTTTATTAAAATATGTTTTATAAAACAAGAAACACACATAGTTAAGAACCTTTCTGATATAGCGACGCTATTTAAATAAAATATTATCTAAAAGAGGCAGACCAATTAAAGACATGCTGGCAAAATTTGTTAGAGACGGTCGCCGGCAAAACGACTTTTACAGCTGCAAACACGGCTCTGGAGAAAACCCTTACCCAAAGTAATTAAGTAATTATTATTTTATTCATTTAACTTTATAAATACCCAACCAAGTAATCAAAACGAATTTATAACACATTCAACACGCCTAAGAACTGGAACTTTTTCCATTGCAAAAAAGTATATATGTTTTTTTTATTGTAACTAATAAATTAAAGTTGCGGGTATACTTACGTGAATTACTCTACGCATAAAACTGTAACAACACCAACATATCACGTCTGCTTGGCGACCATATGTCACTGCAGGGATCCAGCAGAATATCAGCGTCAGGTATATGCCTGACACGTGCTGAGCTGGACTTCCATTTGGTGCAACCTTGAGACGCACGCCGCACTGTGTTTTGGTTGTCAAAACTAATGTTACTGGTGTCACTTTTACTTTTATTTCGTAAGTATGGTTTCCTTTTTCTTTTTATGTTGGCACCTTGTTTTTAAACATACATGAAAATTGTAATAATTTAATTAAGATTTTGTGTATTGTGCTGTGTCTTATGTGTACACTAAATAAATGATTTATCTGTCTATTTATCTATCAAAGAGGGGTTCATGCAAACGAATTTATTTAAATCACTATTTATTTAAAAATATTTCTTCATTATTTATTTATACACACGAAGACTATAATCTTATATTAATGTATTATTTAAATGATTTATTTTTGCATAGTTAATTATTATTTTATAATAAAATACTTTAAATTGCTATGAATGCCAAAACTCAAATGTCTAATCCGGATTTTAATTATATATGTATTATACATATTTTATATTTTTTGCTTACAATTGAGTGATAGCTAATTCGAAACTTTATTATAGTTTGCATGAAATAAATATATTTATATATTTTATTATTATTATAAAAAAAACGGGTAGTATTTAAATGAGTGACTGTAAATTAAAGTTTTAAGGGGCTGAATAACCAAAATAGGCATTCTTTTAAACATTTTTTTGCCAAATCTATTGAAGATGTGGCAGCGGAAAAAAGATATGTTAATTTTGATCATATTTTCGAAAACTTCTTTGCGGCCGAAACACGTTCACGCACAAAAACCTCGATATATTTGAATGGCAAAGTAAACTCTTACCGTGACCTTCAAAACGTTTTGCCGGTAATATTGACCAGCGTACATTGGTACAATTAACACCAATAACGTATCATAACAGGACGCAAAACTTCAAACTGTATTGAAGTTTCATTCATTATTTTTAAGTAATTCATATAATTTGTTTTGTAAAAAAGTCTATACAAATTCCATCGTGCTTCTCTTTCTACTACTGCAATTCGACAGTGACCACTTTGCGGCGTTGCTAGGTGGACGTATGTCGCTTTTATACGGAAAAAGCTAAAAAAATATTCGATTTATTTCTCGTCAATTCAATCTGTCAAAAATAGTATCAGGTATAATGCAGCCAGATCATGTAGCCTGGTGGCTTTAATTGGAACTAACGAAATCACAAGTAATATTGTCAAAGTCTGTATTATTTTTATTTTCTGGCACTACCGCTGTCACTGGCATCTATATTTTTGTTGTATTATAAACGCCTCATGTCGTTCAGTTTACTTACTAAGTCCATAACTAAAAAGTATTTGAACCTCCTTGAAAATACAACCTATATTTTAAATATTTTTAAATAAAAGTTATCTCAATTTGAATTAAAAAATAATTAAAATATAGGTGAGGTCGAATTCGATTTTAACCGTTTTCGTTCATGTGAAAACAATAGAAGCAAAAAACACAGAACATGGAATGGTCGTACCAACCGCGCTGGCAGTATCTCGAAATGACAGAACTAATAAAATTCTCCGGGTCCATTTGTTTCAATCTTTGTTTCTTTCTAATACGGCACCTAGAACTGATCAAAAAATTTCAAATTCGTGAAAAATAGATTATCATCATTGTTTCAACCAAAATACGTCCACATGTGGACATCTATCGAAGCTCACCAAGAATCACCGCATTGATCAGTCCTGTATTTCTCACAATTAACTATCCCAATTGCAATAACGGACTACAATAATAGTTTGTTAATCTATTAATATTGTTAAGCTAATTATTAATTGATCTTATCATTTTGCCAAATCGGCACTGATGATTCTTATTTATTAACAATAAATCCGCCGATCGCCCTGAAGAATAAACTCATCTACGAGAACCTACGGTTCTCAGACATGGTCACTCAAAGGCTTACACTTGGGGATTGCCAGAGAGTTACGCAGCATTCTGGATGTAAAAAGAACAGACCGAATACGGAATACTACGCTGTGTTCCCAAACGGGCTTAATAGACGTTGGTAAAAAGGCTGCTCTGCTCAAATGGGACGATGCCATTACGGCTCACGTTAGTTGCATGCAAATTGACCGCTGGGCAAGCCTCCACAATCCTGAAGATGGAACGCACCGTTGAGGCCGGCCCAGAAATAAGTGCCGAGATGATTTGGACGCGTACCGTGAGGGCTGGTTCTAGACGGTGCGGGAAAAGGATGTCTGGAATGACTTGGGTGTACTCTTATGAATTTAAATGAGGATGGCCCAAGAAAAGATTGATGGACTGTGTGACGAGTGATATGAAAGAAAAGGAAGTCAATTATAGCGTGATGGGGGACAGGACGATATGGAAGAAGAAAACGTGCTGCGCAGACTCCAAGTAACATGGGACAAGGGCAGGAAGATGATGATGATTTCGGAGTTTTACCCGTAAGAATTAGTAAATCTTAGGTTTTTCCGGTAAATAATAGGTTTCGGTTTTACAGTAACATATACGACATAGCATACACGGTATTTTGTATTTATGTTTTTCTTTATGGTATGCGTCGTGCGTGGCGCATATAAACCTTTTTCTTTCTTTCTATATATAACAAACAATAGCAACAAAACGTTTTAGCAGTTCTGTAGTGATACGCATACAATCACATACAGCATTTTTATTTATAAAGATAGATAAAGTTTTGCATAGGTAGTAGGTACTATTGGGAACAAACAGTCTCCCTAGTACCACTAAGTAAATGGTGGTACTATAGAGAACGAAATTTCCCGATAGTACCACCGGTGGTACAGTTCGGTGGTACTAATGGGAACAAAGGGCTTTTTGCGCCCTGTCTATTTTTTTTAAACTCTAATACACAGAAAAAACGGCACCATGTGCCCTCACCACAGTGGGCTGATGTATATCAAAACCCAGTAAGTAAACTATTATATTCCAGGATAGCGCAAAAATATACTATGATTTGAAACAATCTTTGGCAAGTTATCTTTATAGTAACTAAATGACATATCAATATTTCAAGAGAATATTAAACAAGGAATACGAACCTACGAATTGTACAAATGATATTAATAGTGTCCTAAATTATATTGGATATTTTAAATATGCCTAAAAAAAGACAATCCCGAACCTAGTACGTTCTGGATATTTGCAAATTTAAGGTATTTTATAATTTGATGGGACTTTCCTATTGTAAATAATGATTAAATGTATTAATGAAAGCACCAAATCTCAATTCAAATTTAAAGTTTTTGTTTAACAGTCCATTTCAGTATAGTAGAACTCATTAAAATAATATAAATATCTGGCTATAAAACCGTTATGAAAAAAATGTCACCTACTGTGTTTTTATATGTGGCAGTCGCATATTAACAGACATAATTATAATATGTATTCAATTTGCACGGCAAAGACTAGTATGACACTAGCCAGATTACCTATTTTAGTGAACTTTATTTTCGTAGCTATAAGGTTGCATTCATAGGCAAAATAACAGTGAACGATCAGATGCTAGCCGCCAGTTTGAAATGAGATCTTGCGCGGTAATATTTTTGTAAAAACCATCGGAAGAGTCCGTTTATGATGTGGGCCTCTGTGGTCGGCCTTGTGTATTTAATTTTCAAATACTTTTCGCTCCAATTTAAAGTTTGCCCCTAAGCTATCGATGACCGTGGGCGTGGCTTAGAACCTCAGATGTCGATTGTCAACTGTTCGACTACAGCCCCTTAAGCGACAAAAATAATTAATTTTCGTTATAGTATAACTAAGTAAGTGACTGACTGCGAGTGACGAGAAATCAACAGAACAGCAACTTACAAATATTAATTTAGTTACTTAAACCGCGCTGCTCGGGGCTCCTTTTTCTCTCTGCAGGGTCTAAAGTAACCTAACATGAAGAAGATGACGGCAGCAAAGTTCGCTCACTTCAGCTCCCATCATCCCCTTCGAACCTAACCTATCCGTGTCGAGGTGCCCTAAGTTCCCGAGCTTGCTTCGCTCGTTCATGGAAAATTCGTCTCTATATTAATATTGAAATTGCCCTCTATGTATTTCTAGTCGCTCGCTTAGTAATTTATTCGCACGGCCAGAATTTTAATATCTTAAATGGATGAATCACAACCCACTTTTTGTAAGCTCGTTCTGGATTTTATTATTAATCAATATTCGTCATTAGTTTGTAAAATGTCTTTAAAAATAAATTGTTCCAATTTCTTATGGAAAAGTTTTTTTACTCCGTAGATGAATTCTTATCGACGAGAACTTTTTAAATGTTTTATTCCGCTTGTCGATAATTTGTTTTTGTTGATTGTGTTGTATCACTGTCATGTATTTAATCTGAAATGGAATTAGAATTTTACACTCATGTTCTATGTTAGGTTTGGTTTCCGCACTTAGCCCCTTAATGGACCTTTATACGTGGGCCATGGCGGCCGTTGGGTGGTCATTCCAACCAGCCCACCTCCCTCCAGAAGTCAATTATAGCTCCTGGTTTCCTCAAAACATCCGTGTAAGATCTGGGTGACCCGAGGGTTCGTGTTCTTATCTGTGTGACACCTGTGCACTCAAAGACAACGTGCGCGACGGTTTCCTCGGCCTCCATGCATGCCCTGCATAGAGGACTGTCCGTCATGCATATTGTGTGGAAGTGTTTGTTGAGTGAGCAGTGTCCCGTGATGGTCCCCGTCACCAAGCGCAGGCCAGTGAGCCTACTGTCCAAGGATGGCAGAGCTTCTTTCGATTGCCTACAGCCCGGTGCCGAGGCCCACCAGTTCTCCGCCTGTGTCTGGGTGAATTCCTGTAGCCACCTGCGTATTTGGTTGAATGGGATGGGTACAACAGGATCGGGTCCATAGACCGCAGAGCTGGATCCGCGTCTCGCAAGCTCGTCAGCCGCGTCGTTACCCAGCGATCCGCTGTGTCCCTTTATCTATTGTAGTGTCACCGTGTTACGGCTAGATACAGTTATCTGTTCCAGTGCGTTGTGACATTCTAGTACTAGTTTTGATGTTATGTATTTTTTTGTAAGGATTGGAGGACTGCTGCGCTGTCGGAGAGTATCCGTATGTGAGTGTCCGTAACCTTCCTGGCTTCTAGGGCATGGACCGCTTGTATGATGCCCACACACTCCGCCTGATAGACGGTATTGAACCCTCCTAGCGGTCTGGATATCTTTATCACTTATATATTATTGAATAATTTGTATGCATAAGTGGCAGATCATGGCATGAACATTATAAGTATATAATAATGTAATGAACACCTGCATGTAACCCATGTATCACAAATAAACAATTTGATTTGATTTGATTTAGTTTAGTTATATTCCCGCTTACTCAAATTTTTTACCGCTCAAGTTATTAAAACAGTATCTCAACATCACTCGCTATTTTTTTTAATGGATCGTTTTATAATTCCCCAAAAGAAATTACCTGCAGATTTTTGTAGTGGAGATCCCACTACAAATATCTGCAGCTAGTTTCTTTCAATCCATACTCTCATACTAATGGCGTGATTTATTTAAATTGCGTCGATAGGCGTTACCGCGCACGTTTTTTTCTAAGAGAATTTAAAGTGTAAATCGGTCGAATTAAAATGACGATCGTTTGATTAATTATTCAATGTCCATGTGAACGAACGTACTTGCAATTTCGCTTATCGGTGTAATATAGCTAAATCGAATCGCGTGAAGCCATCAAAAAGATCGCTTACGTTTTAGTATTTTGGTAGTCAAAGTTAAATTTCTAGTTATAAACTATTACCAACTTTGGTTTTATTAAAACAGAATAACTTTAAATTGCTCCCAAATGGGAACTTTAAACTTTTTACCCGCATTTAAAAAGATAGCTAGCCATTCTCAACGACTGTATGTCACAAATTGCCAGTTAGAGTTGCCGCGTACCTCTAAATTGCCTCAGAAAGTTATTTTTTAAACTTCCAAAAGCCTCTTTGCGAGTATAAACAGTTATTTTGAGCGCAATGAAATAAAACTCGCTTTTAAATTTAAAGAAGTCAGACAAAACGCCATTTCGGATTCGAGTACGCCGACTCGTGTTCTGTTTTTTTAAGTTTTAAAACGCGGTTTCGATGACGTAGTTTGGGGCGTGATTGCTCTTTGAACTTCGAGGGCACGAAATTTTGTGGAATTGTTCGTAGGTAGAAATGGATGTTTTTTTCGTGACTTGAATTTTTTAAGAGATTGCGAAGGGAATGAATGCGAGTTGAGAAAAGTTTTGTCATATCAACGATCGTCTCTTTTAGTCAATTCCATAAGAAAACTATTTGATTCAATAAGTTAAAATGTGTTAGTGCGTAATGTAGAGTTAGATTAAAAGTAATTCCCTCATATTATTGATATTCCTCTATAAAAAGAATTTAGTTTTTGGAGAAACATCTAACAAGAGTATTAAATGGAAATAATACTCTGACTGGATGACTGACAGGCATTCCACAGATGATATATAAAAAGATAAATTTGTTTTCTGTTTTCGACAGCCTTGTTGGTTAAATTAAATTTATTCATCGAACAACATTACCACAAGAGTTATTACTGAGCATGTGTTCTTGTATTCGATTCCCACGTCAGGGAGTGTTATTAGTTTTATCACTGGGAATTTGTCAGTCTGGGTTTGTACCCAGTTGACTTAACCTATGTGGCGAAATGTGAGTTTACTATAGATACATCTCTTTTTTTGTGTTATGCAATCATCAAGACCTCTCCTGAAGACCGACCCTCTCTGGATAAAGCGGGTGGGCGTTTCAAACTTTGCTCCTTAAGTTGCAAGTGCCAGGGCCGCGGTAACTCTCTTTCAAATTTATCCGCGGCCCAGCCAGGCATCGGTCCTAGCGGACCCCGTCAATTTTTACTGACATCTCTTTATGGCGTGCGTGGAACACTACGTGCCTTCGACTCGGGACAGATATTCCTCTGCCGTATTTTTTAGGAGAGCAGGCGTGATATTATGTACATCAAAACCCCAGAGGCTCCAGACTAGTAACATTCTATCAACAAAATCATTTAAGCATTTCGACAGTCGCCATCGCTGAAAGAATAACATTTTCTTTTGGGCCTTTGAACGGGTCAAACGTTGTAGAAAGTATTCGATCGAATTCTTAAACTACAAAGTAGGGACACATTGACCAATCCCGTGCGTCTCGCATCCAGCGCCTTGCCGTAACCTTAACCAAGTCATCGGTCCACCTAGTGGGAGGCCTTCCAACGCATCGTATTCCGGTTGGCGGTCGCTGTTCCAGAACTTTTCACCCCATAGGCCGTCCGTTCTGCGAGCAATGTGCCCTGCCCACTGCCATTTAAGTTTTGCAATTCTTCGGGCTATGTCGGTAACTTTGGTTCTCCTGCGGATATCCTCATTTCTGATGCGATCACGCAAGGAAACTCTGAGCATAGCTAAAGAGCTATGCTCAGAGTTTCCTTGCGTGATCGCAATTTGGATGACTTTAAGCTTTCTGATAAGGCTAATTGTAAGCGATCACGTCTCGGTCCCATAGGTGATCACTATCAACACACATTGGTCATAGACTTTTGTCTTGAGACACTGCGGTAAATCGGACGAGAAGATACTGCGCAATTGCCCGAACGACGCCCTGCTATTGCGATTTTAGAAAACTTGTTTTTTTTTTAAGTTAGGTTTATTGTGTTTAAGCTGATTAAAAATATATGTATTAGAAAGAAAGAAAAGAAAGAAAATACATTTATTTAGCACAGACTAAAAGACTACTATTATTACACGAGACTGAGACTATTGTTTTATATTATTAAACCTGCTTTCTCTTAACACATCTTTCTTCAGCCTCCGCCTCCGATTCAGATTTCGGTTCCGGTTGCGATGCCGATAAACGAAATTTAAAACCTCCGATTTTGTCTTCCCAACTACAAAGTAACATCCCTACTACAAAGCTAGTTTACAATATTTATTAAATTCGTAAACCACTATAAAAGCGACTAGCACGTCCATTATTAGCAAACAATAACTTTCAGCTCAAAGCAAGCGTTTTTAAAGATGGCAATAGACTTCAGACAATATTGGAAAGTTTCCAGCTTTTAAAGGAAAACAGCATGTTTATTTATTGAACTATCTAGTAATAAGCTGGAGTCGTGTTTATGGTTCGTCGGAAATATGAGGCTAAGTAAGTAGTAAGTGAGATGGCCATGCGCAGATACCTCTGAGTAGCTGAATTTGAATTGAGAATCATGTCGAAACTGTAAGTCATATTTTTTTGGAAAAAATATATGTTACATTAGACCATTTTCTTAATAATTTGATGGAAGAAAATTTTGAGTTTTACTCATTTAACATACTGTAATTAATATGTTTTCATCACACTTGCACGTAAAAAGTATCTAAACATACAGGTTAACTTGGCCGTAATGCCCCATATACAACTCTCGGGCGGTAAGTAATATTTTTTTAATTTATGGCACAGCACACATGTCATGCAAGTTCAAGCAAGGAGTTTACACGCAATTGAAAAATTGTCTTAAAATGTTATCTAAACAAAAATTTCTTTGCAATCTCGCTATATGTTACTTATATACTCAACTAATGTTCTTAATAATCGATTTTAATAGTTATACTCGTAGTATGAAAACGTCGAAATTATTTAATTCTTTTTACACTCCGTCATAGCTCATGCCGTATACCTACGTAAGTATTTGGCCTTAAAGTTTCTGAACGAAACACTGTATAATCTGTGGTGTGGGCAAAAATTCACCAACCGCTTAAAAAAAGTTCACGTATTTCCAAAGATTACTATTATCGTATTTCGTAATAACAGCTGTGCTGACTTGTGTATTAAAGCTATAATTCATAATTATTACTCGCAAATGTGATGAAAAACATTGTATGTATCACGGGCGGTACGGGAATTACGAACCTCGACTCAGAAAGCCTTCTACTAGAGTCTCGATCGTAATTTCTTACTTACTGCCCTTAATACACAATGTACTAAAAGTTATGTCTAACACGGGCAGAAAAACGCACGAAAACTGCCGTGCTTATTTTAATGCAATTGTCACCATCTTAAAGACAATTTAATTAAATATGTTTTGAGATTTAAGGTCTTTTTATAAAGTCATACAATAATAAGGAAAATACAAAAATCTACTGAATTTTATGTCACGCGTGTGTTAAACGAGTGCGCGTTTTGTTCCCTCAAGGTTGTTGGCGACTGTCGTCGTCTTAAAACCGGTCTCTAGTAACTCCAAGCGTATGCTAAAAAATACCACATCCACAAGATTCGATCTTGGAGGTTAAGCAACGCTTGCCGAGGTTGTACCAAGGATGGGTAGCCATTATTACATACTCAGACTCAGCATGTTAAGCCTTTGGTCCCGGCTGTCATATGTAGACCTTTGGTAGTCGCTACGGGTAGTTAGAAGCTAGAAGCTTTGATAACAGTCTTGCAAAGGGTTATCGGAAAACCCAGTAACTGGGTTACTTTGTCGCAACATGTAAAATTCTGGTACTCAGTTTTATATCTGGTTAGACTGAAAGCCAACCCCAACATAAAATGGGAGCTTGACAGATTAATTGATAGTAACTTCGACACTGGTAAGTAAGCAACTCAACTCGTTAATCAAATAACTGATCAGGGAGGTGACCACAAGCTCTTAGAGTAAGGTTATTTTGAGATCGCGTAAGTGACAGATGTATACAAGTCAAATACATTTGTCCATTACACACACTCAAAATAACCTTACTCTAAGAGCTTGTGGTCACCCTCCAGTGGTGAGAAAAAATGTTTTTCTGTCTGTTTGGGACCGGGGTAGTTTCTCATAGTAGGTACTATTAACAGAGAGTCTAGTCACATTGGACACTCAAATTGAGTGTCCAATGTGACTGTAATTACACTGGCAGTCTGCACCTATACACTTTGTAGCAATCTATGACGCAAACAGAGTTTTCGGCGTGATTTAAACATTTGTATACAACACTCTGACAACAACCATCGGCCAGTTGCCAAGACCATGGATTTGAGGATACTCCCTTTTCCGTAGTCCCAGTTTGCTTTACACCCTGTATGGCATACCTCCATACCTTCAAACCAGAATGTTACCAGACAACCACAATGTGAGTTTAGACTAGGACATAAATCATCATCATCATCATTTCAGCCGAAAGACGTCCACTACTGGACATAGGCCTCCCCCAAGCGTCGCCACACTGATCGGTCCTGTGCCTTTCGCATCCACCGGACGCACGCTGCCTTGACCATGTCGTCGCTCCACCTACAGGGAGACCTTCCAACGCTGCGTCTTCCGGTACGCGGTCGCCACTCAAGATCTTTTCGGCCCCAACGGCCATCCATTCTGTGAGCAATGTGCCCTGCCCACTGCCACAAAGGACATAAATGTCAGACATTAATTTCTGTTCTGTTTACACTTTTATGAAATTATAAGTGTAGGCGGCAATTGTGTCCAAACTGTTCGTACGCAAAATTCCAGTTGGTGCTCGGTCAGCATGGATAAACGTCGTACAGCTGCTATTGCTTTATAACTAGCTGTTATCCGCGACTTCGTCCGCGTCAAACTCATTTTTTTTCTCTCAGGTTCTGTGAATTACTCCGGGATAAGAAGTAGCATATGTTACTCCTGCGGGGGCGGCTGCTGCCGGTGCAGAAAACCTCAAACGGCGCAAATATAACAACCTTATTTGAAGTAATATGTATGAGCCGTTTGGGGTTGAAATATTATGTCCATGGGGTCCGAATACGCGTCGAGTTTTTTGAGAAATTAGCACAAAGTTATCGACTCTTCAAGTGACCAGAGGGCTGACCTTTTCTTCGGCCAGAGAGTCAGCATTGCCATCCAACGTGACATCGATGTGGAAGAATTTTTTGATGCACAATGAGCCTTTTCCCTTTTGTATTTGTATATAGGCTTGTTTTTTTAAGAATATTCAATTGTATATATGCCACTCCTGAGAACACCACGTCAAAGTTGGTCCTGCCGTTTCTATTTGTAGTCTCCTTGCTCCACATGAAACTCATTATTCAAATGCGGTGCGGTGTATTGAAAATGTTGAACTTGTTTGAAAACTTTTCAACCAGACACTTGGACAAAACGTATTCAAACAACCGTTGATACGACACTAATTATCGTATCACAATAAATTTCGCAATTAGAAACACTCGCGTTCATACAGAGACACTTATTTATTTTAGTTTATTGAAAATTCATGCAACATTCAGGTACTCTACCAGTCAACCAAGGGTGGTGGAGAGATAACATGACAGGTGCATAAAATATATATGTCGGATCTTGTCATTATTTGTTTACTTAAAACGATACACAAGTACCTTAGTTTGGTACTGGGTGGAGTCTAGTGTCGTATGGCGTCGATATGGTATTGGAGAGCGACAGTGATCGTTCGGACATGGCCGTGACAACATACTGGCCTAGGAACTGCTCAGTGTTTCCTTTTAAGTCCAGAGTAGTACTTAGTATCATAGTGATAGTAATTGACTCTGTAACGAATTAAACTGTGTAGAAGTTACAGGAGATATTTCTCTAGTTTAACCGTATCCCAAATTCTGCGCCCACGACTATAATCTAACACCGGATGTCACTAAATAGGTCAAATCAAGATCCTATATACCTGGATCTGACATATAAATTATTATTGAAGTAAAATTGATAAGAAATATCTAATAGTTAAAATAAACATACATATATATTTACTATATTAAATACCTATATATACATATTATGTATTGTAATAGAAAGGTGACTGAGACGACTTTGCTACTGGTTTAGAAATTGTTTTATACACTGAGTGTATCGTGTTTAATGTCGTAGTCTAAACTTATCTTAATCTATCTTGAACTACGTTTAAGCCGGGTCGTAAGACATCTTTAGTAGAGGAGTACTAATAAAAAATACTACCTTTTACAACTATTTCCATGTAAGTACACACGTAAACATAATCCGGGCATTACATCAAGCCCGCTAAACAATCGTGCCACTTTATATCTCTCTTGTACTCTAATTCGATTTTATAGTCCAACAGTAAAACTGAGACTTCTTTCACAGTGTAG
Organism: Orthosia cruda; assembly: GCA_964057195.1. Classification (NCBI taxonomy): domain Eukaryota; kingdom Metazoa; phylum Arthropoda; class Insecta; order Lepidoptera; family Noctuidae; genus Orthosia; species Orthosia cruda. The sequence continues at coordinate 5,853,266 of OZ059841.1, read as the reverse complement.
CTACATCAGTAGGCTAACGGTTTTATGGTGCTACTGTTTATTTAATATCTGTCTTTCTATTCTTGTTTTTTAAGGTATAAAAGCAAGGAACTTTTGTGAAAATTGGCAAGAAAAATTATAAAATACGTATATGACCAGAAAATGTATACCAGTAAGTAACGGGAAAATCTATTTTGATGTAACCAAATGGTGAGTGCCTATGGAGTTTCTTGCAAGTTTTTCTCCTAGACCTACTGCTGCTTGCGAAGCAGAAGTTAGCTAGCGCTAGCTTCATTTTTCCATTTAACTTGCAATGTATGTATGTTTATATGTATGTACGTGTGTTCTGCGGGCTTATTTAGTATGGAACAGCAAGTAGCAATAATTGTACAATTATTGCGCGATCAATTTAGTGACCTGGCTACTGAGGCCTTTAAGACAAGTCTTTTTTTTGGCAGTCTCTTTTAACAGAAGCTATTTTATCTGTCCGATGATTTATAAAGTGAGCTTATGAAAGAGCAACACTTCGTGGAGGCTGTTTGTTTAATAGTCAATTTGGTTACTATTTAGCTCCAATATTCCGATAAATTAATATTCGCAGATGTAAAGTATTTGTTTAAAGTAAATATGGCAGTGAAAATTTGATATTTTCATTTTATAAATGTCAATGTGTAAAATCGATTAAAATTCCTTCGAATTGTCGATTGTTATAAGAAATCGAATCGATAACGCGTTAGAACAACACTTAATAGACTACATTATCTCGTATTTGAGCTATGAAACGTAAAATAGATTTTTCCAATTTAATTTAGACATTGGCAGAATAGTCGACATCGGTGCTTGCCATATAAAAAAGAATTTAATAGAAGATACTTATTGCGGGCTTATCACATTCTAATGTGTTTGTAAGTATTTAGTAGTAAACATATAAGCTTCGCTGAGGTAGCCAACACTACAGTATAAAAAACAACTGTTTCAATGATTCAACAAATAGTCCAGTTGCGTAGACATTAGAGACTCAAAACAACACCAATTTGTCATTACAATATTCACTAGGAAATTGTTATTTCAATATTTATTTTTATATTATTATTCTAATTTGCGGATAATTAAAGTAGCCACAAAATAACACACAAAAAAAGCCGCCAAAAACTCAAAAACTTCTGTACCTACTCAGCCATCAGCGAGCGATTAGCAATCGACCAACAACAAGGGAAAAAGTAATCGCAATTTGACAGCCACATTTGCTCGCCGATTGCTGTCGCTCTGCTGTCAAAAAACATGCGTAATACGAAATGATCGCGATCACCTTACGATAAATGCACATTTCAGTTAGCAGATTATTATTGTTAGCAGTGCTGTCGTAAAATTATTATGGTGTGGCTATAGCTCATTTATAATGCGGCTTCGCGATTGAAGAGCAATTATTTCGCAAAAATAAGCCTTCCAATTTTTGACGTAAAGCGATAATCGCGCGATGATTGTACAATCTCTGCGCAAATATTGCTAATTGCTGTTTCATACGTAATAAGCCTGCGGGTCAAATCTTGCAACTGAATTTTACAGCAATTATTATCCTCCACCGATTTAGATGAAATTATGCATACAACGTTTAGTTTGGATGACAATGCATGGTTTGGTAAGTGACGTCATTCTAAATCCAATATGGCGGACTACTTATTTTTTGGCACTGCCATATGGGTATCAAATGAAAGGGTTTGCTAAGAAGAATACGAAAAAAGCTTGATGAAAAAAGGTTTTTATAATGAATAATTTTATTTGTTTCACAATTCAAAAGTATCTTTTAAATGGTTAAAATGAAATAAATTGTTTGAATTTCTTTTTATTTTTATTTTCATTAAAAAATCTGCGATGCAATCATAAAATATGTTTATCTTTTCCAACACTCTTATTTGTCTTTAAGATTTCAGATGCATGTTATGTTACCTGACAATAGGATCGAATGAAAATGGTAGTAGAAAGGCATCTAGAACACACATAGACGCTTTGCGGGTACAGTTGTTCTATCTCACGACGGCGGATTGGTCTGAGCCGTGTACACACACGGCTGAGACCTGCACACTGGCACATGCACATTGTTTCTGTGTGCGTAAGCTTGGGAGCGCTCAGTATCGACTGAGCACACAGAAACAATGTAAGTACATGTGCATCTACACACATGACTAACAACTCTACAGTGTACAGGCCTACCCTTTCTTCTGCAGTACTGCCCGGTTCCATTTGGCCTGATCAAAGTTTTTAGCGCGATTCGAGATGAGTTAACCCATCGAAATCTTGTAGCACATTAACATTTGTTGGCCAACCAAAGGAACTTTTCGACGATTTTAATTGAATTCTATCCAACTTGTCCCACTGCATTCCACTACACTATGTACACCCTTAGGCCGTCTCCACACGGACGTTAAGTCGCGATCGACGGCTGTAAATCTCGCTTGCCACAGATAAAGTAGATACGTGAGCTGCAGCCTAACGCGGCCATCTTACTTTCTGGGTTTACGAGACAGCGCCGGTGGTATTTTTTATGTCCCGACCTTTTTTTTAATATCTATGAATCTATTAAGTAATAAGATTTTGGGAATTGGCATGGAGTTCCGTTGTTTTGGTTATGGTCCGTAACCTTGGTTTTTCAAGAGGTGTAATTAAAACAAAAACTGGCCAAGTGCGAGTCCGACTCGCGCACGAAGGGTTCCGTACCGTTATCGCAAAAAACGGCATAAAAATCACGTTTGTTGTATGGGAGCCCCACTTAAATATTTATTTTATACTATTTACACAGACGGACCGCTGAGTCTAAAGTAATAGGGTCCCACTTTTTCCTTTTGGGTACGGAACCCTAAAAACTGGCCAATTGTTGGGTTAACTCGCGCAATTATGTTAATTGTTCCATATCAATTAATCTGCTTGGTTTTTACCCGACTGTTGAAGGAGGGTAATGTGTTTATCAGTCTATGTATGTATGTATGTTTGTTCCTATGTGGTGTACTTGAGACCAAACGCGTTGGCCGAGTGTCACTCGCTACATTAAAATAATAAAAAAAAAAAATGGCGGATTTCGGGCGCCATATTGTGGGGCACCAAATTTCTTTTTTTTTTCCAACTATGTTGTGGACGACTTCCTTACTCACGTTCACATTTGTATGCGGCAAAATACGGCAATTCCGGGCAAATACCTATGTGACTTTACCTATTCTTATGTACTTTCTAAGTTTTCTTTGACATCGCTGACAACGGTGAAGGAAAACATCGTGAGGAAACCAAAATTGATTTAAATCCACCAAGCCCGTTTCGTCATCGGACTACCAGACATACGGCGATGCGCCATCGGTACATGGTGGACATCCCACCCATACACACAAAACATTTTGGGAACACTTTTATTATGCGTACAGCTAAGGAGTGGAATTCCCTACCGGTGTCTGTGTTTCCCGATAGCTACAATCCAGGGGTCCTTAAGGGCCTACATACCCTTTAGTGCCGTAAAACGGTAACTTTCTAAAGCATACTCCTTAGTAACGCCTAGGTTAAAAGGTTTGAAAGAAATATATATTTATTATTTATTCATGTACATTATTTGTGAAACATGGTTTTGTTCTTGTAACTAATAGTTTTGCATTAAAAAAATTACTAACAACACGATATTTTTTCGCTTTTTTTGGATACTCCTCCAAAACGACTTGGATGTTTAAAAATAATTGAAACAGAAAAATATGGGGCTAGAATTTCTTCATAAATGAAATAGCATAGATAAATCAAGGAATATTTTGTAAATAAAACTGTCCAAAAGGAGGTTCAATATTGATATACTGCCTCCGAGCGGGCGCACGGCCTGTACTGCATTTAATTAGCATTGGGGAATATATACGCCTTAAGTCAAAAATGAATAGCTTCCATCAGATGAAATAGTGATCAAGCGCGAGCCTATAGACTATAAAAAAGTATAGTAAGTTTATTATAATTTTATGCTCCATTGGTGTAATTGCTGCAAGGCATTCCAGTACGAGGAAATACAAATACATACATGACTCGCGTAGACAGTGCGGGTGGTTTTCGGCCTAAAATGTCAATATCATCAGCGCCATTTTGTTAAATATGCTTTGTAATCATTTTGAAACAAAACGATTAACCATATGGGACATTAACCACCTTTATGGCCTGAAAAGCACCATGCCAAATTATAAATCACCATTATTTTAACCGTAAAAAAACCCATATTATGCTATAACAATAAATTAAAAATTACCGAGTCCCAACCGTAAATGACGAGATGGTATCGACAACCGTAAATTATCGAAAATACCGTGAAAACCGTAAAATTTGTTATTATATATCAAAATTTATAAAAATTTACGACCACACCGCGTAATAAGGAATTTGTGTGCACAGATATCGGGCTAATGGAAGTGTCTGAGCGCGGTATTTTATGATACCGAAGCTAAGTTAGTGATTGATTTATGCAAGAAAGAAATAAAAGTGTGTCACTTTTCTTTTCCTTCATTAACTTTGTGTTCGTGTCGAATACCTAGAAGTTTTCTAAAACATATAAAGAGATATATTAAGACGGTTCCCGGTCCGTATTTCGTCAACGCGAGCATGGTTGAAAAGCTTGTTGTTTCATCCAGCGTAATGTTTGAAAAAGAGACAAAGCGAAAAGAGAGAGATAGTGAAAAATAGTATCCGAGAATTACATGAAACTTTAAAAAAATTGGATAGATAGAAACATTGTGTTTCTCCAAATGAAAGAAACCTTGATATAGTGCACAAGATACCTATTAGTTCTAAAAAATCAAAGATAGATGTGTTACAACGGCATAATCACGTACGAGCGTTTGTATGAGAAGTTGGCAGATCTTAAGAGTTTATTACTGATACTTTTTATGTATGAGAAGGCGTGTGTTACGCGAGGCGTGTGTTACGCGAGGCGTGTGGTACTAAGTCATTTTATAGTATTCAAATGTGTAATTCCAACAAGGCAGCCTAACCACTATAACACGTGTTCACTGTCATTTCTAGGCCAGTAACAATATCCAAGGCAGTGAAACCTCATATTTTATTTCTCATTATGGTAATTACCTCATCCAGGGCTGAAGTATTCTTTGAAGTGGTATCCTTGAAATAGATCACGATATAAGTACTCGTATTTTGGTAAAATATAAAGTCGAATGTGAGGTCCCCGAAATGATTTTTTAATAATATCCTGTACTAAGTCTCCAAAAAGTTTTTTTGGTAATTTTAATATCTATACATATAAAAATGAATCCGAATTTTCCCTGGTCACGGCATAACGCGTGAACGGCTGGACCGATTTCGCTTATTCTTTTTTTGTTGTATTTGTTATTGTTAGGAGAAGGTTCTTATGAAAAACAAATGGTTGGTAGGTAGGGTAGGTAACGTAAGATAGGGTATGTAGAGTAGGTAGGTAGATAGAGTAGGGTAGGTAGGATAGGGTCGGTATGGTAGGGTAGGGTAGCTAGCATAGGGTAGGTAGGGTAGATGAATGTTTGGTGTTTTTATGGCAAAACAAATTTTGCCGGGTCAGCTAGTTACTCATAAAATTTATTTTACATTTAATGTAGACTGCTTGTTTGGTTTAGTGTTCACAAGTGTTACTGATGAGCATGAGGGCCCGGATTCGATTCCCGGGTTGGCCAAAGGGTTGTTAGATTTTTCCACCTGGAATTTCTCCAGTTTAGTGGCAGCCCTGAGTCTGGATTTCTGCCCGGTTTATGGCACCGAGGACTTTTTTTTTGTTTTTGTCCTATACTGTCTCACTGCAGGTCAAAGCCTCCCCCACATGCGTCCAGCCAACTTTGTCCCTTACATTCTCTGGTCAATCTGGTAGGGATAAATCCAGATAAAATAATATAACAGGACTTCATATAACTGGCAAAATTTAAGCTTAAGTACTAAATATAGATAGAAACCCAATTCTTCCGGGAACAATTTCACGAAATTATCGGCAACTAGCAACCCGTCCCAAATTATAGACAGAAACCTCGTTTCTCACTCTTTCTATTGGTGAAAACCGCATGAAAATTCGTTCAGCAGTTTTTGAGTTTATCGCGTACAAACGCGGCGGGGGACTTTATTTTAAAATTAGAGAGTAGAGGGGGAATTATTATTATTATGTAGATGACTTCAAACTATAATTCTTGCTTGTTTATTGCATGCAGACGCGGCGGGTGACTTTATTTTATAATAATGTAGTAATATCAAATTATAATTATCTAATCATCAATTTTATAAAACTGCCGAGCCTAATTTCTATGCTGCCAAAACAACAAAAAAACATCCACACGTGTGCACTAAAAATAAACCATTTTTTCTCTAGGTTCATGGCCAAAGTGCCGTACAAAATTCCGTCCATCGTCTTTTATTTAGCAAGGCAAGAAAATATTCTCGGACGAAGTCGCAGACAGAATTTAATGATTTATATAATTCTATAGTTAGAAATGAGTTCTTTTGATGGCTCTCAGAAGGTTTATAAGACGTCGTTACGCATAATCTGTGGGCAGTAGTTACTGGGTGTTTCTAGAGTGTTGCTGGGGAGATCGAAAAAAAGAAAAGAAAAAGTATTTAGTGCAGTATACCGCTGCGGCTTTTCCTCAGTTTCTGCTAAAACAAAAGAGGATATGAAAGATGGGTAAATACGTTTCTGCGTATAGATAACTTATTATTTTTTACAATTCAAAAATGTTCCCTGCTGTATTTGATCTCTTTTAAACCGACTTCAAAAAGAAGGTTCTAAATTCAAGTGTGCTTTTTAGGGTTCCGTACGCAAAGGGTAAAAACGGGACCCTATTACTAAGACTCCGCGGTCCGTTTGTCTGTCTTACTGTCTGTCTGTCTGTCCGTCTGTCACCAGAATGTATCTCATGAACCGTGATAGCTAAGCAGTTGAAATTTTCACAGATGATGTATTTCTGTTGCCGCTATAACAACAAATACTAAAAACCGAATAAAATAAATATTTAAGTGGGGCTCTCATACAACAAACGTGATATTTTTGCCGTTCTGCGATAAAGGTACGGAACCCTTCGTGCGCGAGTCCGACTCGAACTTGGCCGGTTTTTATGCGTGTTTTTTTTTATTTTTTTATGTGTGGTACCTCTGAACTTTTTACTAACCGATTTTGATGATTCTTTTTTTATTTGAAAACTGGTGCTTCTCATGTGATCCCAATAAATAAGATCTGATGAAGAACTACAGAGGTATACAACAGAACTCTTCAATAAATGACGGCAAATCTCTCGGGATTGCTGCAATCATAGATATAATAAACAAGACTGGCAGCTTGCACGGAGTTTTGTCGATTTATTTGCCCACACTCGTGCACGTTTACAAATATTATTAGAATAAAATACCACAATTTTTACACTATTAATATTCAATTTAACACAATTTTAGGAAAATATAACAGAGAAGCAACATTAACGCCATCAAGTTCCCGCCAAAACTCCGAAAATGTGACGAGTTGTCATCACAACCGTTTTATTGGCTTTGCTTAGTTGTCCACACTCGTTTTGTCTCTGGTACAGACAAAACGAGGACGCTGTATGGACCTCTTTTGTCAACAAACTTGCATAGAGATCCACACTACACTGACAACCGTGCCTATAGACACACGTGTGTACATATAAACGGCAAATCCCTGCAGAATTCTTTACAAGTTAGGGTACGTTCCCAAAGAACATCCGTATTTCCAGGACCGTTTTTAACGGATCCGTAGCTACTGGAGATGATGTTAACACCGCATTTGCAGTACCGTTTTAACGGATCCGTCGCTACTGGACTAATGTTCATACCACATTTAGTCAGTGTCAGTACCTTTCGAACAAAACCGATTAGTATTTTAATAATTTTGTGTGTGTTTACGACAAAGCGACCTGTAAAACGGGCTGCTGTATATTTTGTCGGACCGGTATTTTTTACTGGATCTGGAATACTGTGATGTGTGTGAACTCAATCATACACACTCCTCTGTGTCTCAGTTCCTGAGATTCTCCAACCGTATTATTTTTCCATCCCACCTTAGTTGGTTTCATCAATAATTAAAAAAACCAGGACAAAAGCTTCACCCAAAAAACAATTTGTTAACTTCAACAACTGACTGTGTAGTTAAATCATATTTTCTCGGAAAAGATGACGTAACCCAATGTGTGAAGTGGCGAAAAAGTTTAAAAGTAACTAATGGCGCGGTGCCAAGTGACAGCATTCCACTATGTCTAGACGAGTAGGGTCGGCCATTTTAGATTTACTGTCACTCGTGTGGAATTTTTGGTAAGGTTAGGTTTAAAAAAATAATTTATTAGGCTAAGTGGGTGGAGATGTGGAATATTTTGGTTAATTTCGTTTTAATTTCAATCAAATTATCCTAGCCTTTTCTCGCCACGTAGTCATGGGCCGGCTTCCGAATTGAGTATTTATAGTTATGAGTGTGTCAAATTCTAATTGAATGCCAAAGTTTGACAGGGTTTCAGGTAAAAGTCAAGTTTGACAAATACTCAACTTCAATGTGAGTAAGCTGCAGACCCTGCAGACCAGCATTTTTACCCGACTGCGGAGGGTAATGCGTTTATCAGTCTATGTATGTATGTTTGCTCATATGTGCCATTCTAGACACCAAACGCGTAGGCCGATTTTGATGATTCTTCAATCAATTCGTCTTAACCTTACGAGCGGTACTAAAGACAAACAAAATTCGCCATAGTGACATCCAGACGCCATATTGTCAAAATAAAAATATAAAAATCGACGAAATATGTCAAGGAGGTATCGTTGAATAGATATTTAAAAATAATTTTCAAATACCTTTCATCATTTATCATTTTAAATAACGTTTTAAATAACCATACTTGCTTATCATATCTTTCAAACCACTAGATGGATTTATATTTTATATAATTAAGACATCGTTAGATAATTCTTAATGGCCCAAGTGTTGCCAGATTAGCGACGTAAAAAAAAAACATTCCGAATGTCTTATCAGATACCATTTTTTTTTCTTCCAGGCGTGGGTTATCAAACTGAAGGGTTTTAAAAGAAATACAAACAATTTATACCACTTATATGTTTAAAAGTAAGTAATAAAAAATATATTTTTTTAACTAAAAACTTGTAAATGTAAGTAAATTGAAAAATCAAAAACCCGACTGCTTATGAAGCGAACTAAAGAGATGTTAACAAGAAGAGATCGTGCTATGCAGTCGATAGATACATTATTGCGAGCTGGCTGACCGAAACCATAAATATTAAATTTACTTTTTTTATTCATGGAACGATTGCATATCTGGCCTCCATAATCCAGTAACTGGCTAACACCATAAGAACCGCAAGGAAATACACACATCAACACGGTCTAGGGATATTTCATACTCAATTAAATAACTCGAAAAGTACTGGCCGCATTGGAATCTTTTATACACCGATTTGTTTGTAATTTATCTCAGACTAATTCCAAATTCAAATTTTTGAAAATTCTTTTGTTTCGGTGGCATAAAAATGTCTTGATGTGTAGGAGAGGGAATTTTCATTTGTGCGAAATTTAGAAAACAATACGAATTACGTTTAGTTGCAGTTTTTTTCATTTTTAAACGAAAGATAAAGTTAAAATTGAGGTATTGTAGCCATGCAACGCCAACATTTGACGAGGGCGGAGATGTTACGAGCTGTGGGAATGCTGGAAGCTGGGTCTGTTCAGCGTAATGTTGCTGAGGCCATAGGGACCCACAAAAATGTAATTTCAAGATTGTGGACACGCTATCGTGCCACACGTGAAGTAGCGGAGAGGCAACGGGGGCGAAGTCGCATCACTAACCCCAGACAAGACCGATTTTTGCAAATTACTGCGCGAGCTCAACCAAATGCAACGGCGACTCAATTGGTCCAAAGGCTGCGAGTGGAACACCAAGAGCTTGTGAGTGACCAAACTATAAGAAGGCGACTGCATGAAAGCAATCTATGCTCTCGTAGACCACTCCGGGTCCCACCTTTACGGAGAGGCAATCGTGGACGACGATTAGAATGGGTTCGGAACTACGTGGACTGGGGCCGTGAGCAATGGTCCAATGTGCTGTTCACGGATGAATCCAGGTTCGGCTTCCATCCAGATTCACGAAGGACGCGTGTTTGGCGAGTTCCTGGACGATGGAGCCGTCTTCAGAACCCTCAGGAAGTTCACCCATACCAAGGAGGAACAATAATGGTTTGGGCAGGAATTCGTCTTGGAGGACGGACGGATCTCGTTTGGGTGCGGGGCAATATGACGGCAGAACGATACGTCCAACAGGTGCTGGGGCCCGTAATCTTGCCCCACAGAACACAAATGGGGCAAGATTTCCTGCTCATGCACGACAATGCCCGGGCAAACACGGCGAGAACGGTAGCAGCTTGGTTACATATACACAATGTTAGGGCCTTAGACTGGCCTGCTCAATCGCCAGATCTAAATCCCATTGAGCATGCGTGGGATATGCTGCAAAGAAGAGCTCTGAAGGAAGTGCCTGAAAATCTGGCTACAGAAGATCAACTTTTTGCGCACCTCAGAAGGACATGGGACAATATTCCGCAGCAAGACATTGACAACCTTGTTCTGAGCATGCCGAATCGTTGCCGATGTGTTATGAACATCATGGGCGCTTTCTCAGACTACTAACTTCAAGTTTATAAACACAAATTAAATGATTTTTCTATTTTTTTCAGTTTTTACTCATAAATTAAAAGTTAATTCATATACGGTTTCCGTCTATGCTTCATTTTTTTTTCCATAAAATCCTGAAATTTTAATCGAAGTACCTTAACCATTATTAAAAAATGGTAGAATATTAAATAACGTATCTTTTAAATATATACATGTCATATAAATAATTAACACATTGATAGTAATTCGCTTTTTTAAAATATCCCTAGACCGTGTTGATGTGTTTACAAAATTTACAGATTTTAAGAATATACGAATGACAACCGCAACCAACGGCTGAACGTGCCAACGTGCCGTAATTAATGGGCACCCATCCGCGAACCATTCATTGACCCGTGTGGCTGTTGTTTTTTAGACACGAGCCCATTTTAATGGCAAAACTGATTAAAAACAAAGCTCACATCTTTCAGGCAAACCCTTTCATTTGTTACCCATACCATAGCGGTGCAAAAAAAAATTGGTCAGCCATCTTTGGGAGTCCGCCATATTAGATTTATAATGATGCATGTAGCTTACCATGCTTTGTCATCCAAACCAAACGTGTATGGAAAATTTCAACTGAACCGGAAGGGGTTAACATTTAAATGCAAGTTCTGCACCACCAAAAAAATACTAACTAACAAGGCAATTAAAATAAAAGCTTGAAAAATATAATATTGCCAATTCATCATCATCACCATCATTTCAGCCGAAAGACGTCCACTGCTGGACATAGGCCTCCCCCAGACGTCGCCACATTGGCCGATCCCGTGCGTCTCGCATCCAGCGCCTTCCCGCAACCTTAACCAGGTCATCAGTCACCTAGTAGGAGGCCTTCCAACGTATCGTCTTCCGGTTCGCGGTCGCCAATCCAGAACTTTTCGGCCCCATCGGCCATCCGTTCTGCGAGCAATGTGCCCTGCCCACTGCCATTTAAGTTTGGCAATTCTTCGGGCTATGTCGGTAACTTTGGTTCTCCTGCGGATATCATCATTTCTGACGTGATCACGCAAGGAAATTCCGAGCATAGCCCTCTCCATTGCCCTTTGGGTGACTTTGAGCTTTCTGATAAGGCCCATTGTGAGCAACCACGTCTCGGTCCCATAGGTTATCACTGGCAACACACCACCAATTATGATAAATATATTACTTGTTGAACAGTAAATTTATAAACAGTTTAACGAAAAATAAATAAAACAATTCATTTTCCCTTCGCGACAAGCGATAATTAAATAAAATAACAATTTCTTATTTACTCGAACGTTTGGCAACTTAATTACTCGGCAACAAATTATAATGAATACCTAATTAATGGACTTGTCAACATTTCGAGTTTTCAGTCAAAAAGCGACGATTTTAGCAAACGTTTTAGATAAGTTCTTAAATAAATTAGAAGTATTTATTGACTAATTTTAAATTGTAAAAACAACAAAGACCTTGCTGGGTAGACAGTAATCTATGTTTATTGCAACACAAAGTTAATATTATTTATCTTTTATCCGTTGTATTTTTTTATCTGATTTTTGTGTGTTTTGAGGAGCGTGGCTAAATAATAACAGCCGCACGGGTCGATCTTCAAGGTTAAGCAACGCTTGATTAGGTCGGTCCGTGGATGGGTGACCATTTAAACATACCGACTTTCCTCCGTGTCTCGGAAAGCATGTTAAGCCGTTGGTCCCGGCTGTCATTGAAGATCTTAGACAGTCGTTACGAGTAGTCAGAAGCTTGAGATCTGATACCAGTCTAGCCAAGGGGTACCGTGTTACGCAGTAACTGGGTTGTGGTGGTCAAATAGGCAGTCGCTTCATGAAAAACACTGGTAGTCAGTTAAATCCGTTTAGACTGGAAGCCGACCCTAACATAGTTCGGAAAAGGCTAGGCAGATTGGTTGTATTTTTTAACCGACTTCCCAAAAAGGAGGAGGTTCTATGTTCGACTTTGTTTGTTTTTTTTTTCTTTTTGTTTATTTTAACCGTTATCTCCGTCAATTGTGGACCGATTTTGAAAATTATTTTTTTGATTGGAAAAGTATTTTCCGAAATTGGTCCCATTTTAATTTGGTGGAGATCTGATGAAGAACTTCGGAGATATACAACAGAACTCTTCAATAAATAACGGCAAATCTCTCGGGATTGCTGCAATCGCATGTCTGTTTGTTGTTTATAACATTTCATAACATAACATCACGCTAGTTCGCTCTTAAGGGGTAAGCAGATCTCTTATTTCACCGGTTATGTTCAAGTTTCATGAAATCTATTCTGGCGAAATAGTTGCCTTACTAACTTGCCTATTAGGTACGTACAACTAAAAAGTGAAAATAAAAAAACTTTTTGCAAAAAAATACTACCGACTTCCAAATACAAAACTACAAAGTGAAAACTTTGTAGTTTTGTATTTGAAAGGCGACTGTTGTCGTCTTAACCAGGGGGGTTACCATAAGCTCTTAGAGTAAGGTTATTTTGATATCGCGTAAGTGACAGATGTATACAAGTCATATACATCTGTCCCTTACGCACACTCAAAATAACCTTACTCTAAGAGCTTATGGTAACCCCCCAGGTCATCGGTTATGGTCAAAGTATCATTAAACACACACTCATGCCTTTGCCCTTGGGGTAAGCACAGATCGTAGAAAGCAACCTGCTACGATCCTTATGTACCTAGGTACTGTTTTTGTTTCATTTATATACCATCTAGTCGAGCAATAAGTTCTTCTTATGCTCATCATCAGGCCTTGTAGCCAAGTTGTCAATATACAATCGATAAGGCTAGTAGAAAACTAATCAATGTATGGGAATGACACATCTGAAAGTTAAGTCACGTGGTCAGACCATACAAATACAGGATTCGATACGAAACGTTTGTAACTTGGCTAGGGGGGCTGACCTCTCTGAAGAAAATCACGTCCAAATAAAAACATAAAACTGTGTTTCAATTTTTCGCAAGTGTTAAAAACGGTTTCATAAAACTTTTATTTTACAAAACAGTATATTTTGTTTATATTTAAATCAAAATCTCCTGTGTCATAAAAGTCCTTCTATTCATCATTTACAATTTATTATATTTAAAAACCCTCAAAAATGCGTGAAGATTTTATACAGAAAATTCTATTAAGTGTCAAAAAAACAAAACAAAAAAGTAAAGGCTTTATTTTCAATCACATTTCAGTAAAAAGAATAAAAAAAAAAACGTCTGCTCCTAACATTGAAAACTCTTTGAAAATCATTATTTTCCCAATTTGTAACACCATAAATAAATGTTAAATGAAAATCAAAATGAAATATGAATAAACAGAATAAGAAGATTTTACTTAAAATTGTCGCTTTGCGAAAGTCCTTTACTTAAAAAAAAATATTTTATTTGGTAGTGAAATATTTTATAAGTAGAAAATTTAAAAGCAGGTACGCTTTTAAATAAATGGTTCATTACTAAAACATAATAAGTAAGATTTCTTTTGATTTCTGTCCGATTGATGGACTGCCTTCATCTGAACAGGAATCAAAAGAAAGAGAGCTAGGGTCGAACCAAGTATTCTTGGATTATTCCATCTGAAATTTCTTTGTGTCTGGATATTTATGCGCACGGCTGATGGCAAAGGGCTCGCCCCATAAAATATGATCCTAGATATATAATAGAATAATACCCAACCTAAATGCCCAAAGAATTTACATCTTTTTAGTAAAAACAGCGATAGAAATAGTTATGTTACTAGAAATAGGGACCAATTAATTCAACCAGGTTTCAGGCTGGCTAAAGTAGCGTCATCTTTTATGGGGTACTGTATAAAATTTTACAATAAAATACCGCCACACATTCTAGAATTGAATGAGACGAAATTTAAAACTTGTATAAAACGCACACTATGCAGGCAGGCATATTATAGGATTACATCGCTGATAAAAATGCTTGGCCCAACGCTATTCCAGCTCCACAGCCACTAGGGCACAAAAACAAGTGATAAGCAGAAAAGTTATGAAGTATTGTTGGACCTGCTGAAGACTGTACGAATAATTATAATGTATATTTGTGTTGTATAAACTCAATTTATTTTTTGGATTATATAACTGCACAGCACATATGTGAGTACTATGTACCAACTGTAAATCTACCATTTACTGTAACTATGTGTCGTTCGTTGACTTCAGTGTGCTCTGGCAGTTGAGTGTGTCATGCTCTCTCTAATGTCTCTCTGATGGTGGCACATGTGTTGGATCATTCGGTTCCCTTCATGATGGTTGAGCTGAGTGGTGCCGATCCATGTGTCATGTTCGTGAACGGGCGCCATCAGTTGGGATTGGTCATATCTTAGCTGCCTCCGCCTGTTTATAATTACCTATTTATTGTATTTTTAATTGTTTGTTTTACTCTAGACGCTTTTAAGTGCGTTTTTTTTACATCGTTCTCACATATATGTATTTTTCCTACAAGATTATTGTAACCAAATACTTGTAAAAAAAAATTTTTTGTTGAGTTTCTTGTCCGTTCTTCTCCATAACAAGCTACATTTCCGAATGCACGGTAGAATCAATTATTATTACATTTAATTTTTATTTTTGACGTTCGAAAGTGCCGCTTAATGGCCTAATTGAATAAAGAAATTTTGATTTTGATTTTGAATGTATTATACTCGAGTCATTGAGAAATCCGACGAAAAGAAAAACCGACAAAGTGCGTGTCGGACTTTGCACATTTAGGGTTCCGTACCAAACCGCAAAATTAAGTTGATTGTAATAGAAAAAAAAACCGGCCAAGTGCGAGTCGGACTCGCGAACGAAGGGTTCCGTACCATTGTTTCAAAAAACGGCAAAAATATCACGTTCGTTGTATGGGAGCCCCATTTAAATATTTATTTTATTCTGTTTTTAGTATTTGTTGTTATAGCGGCACACACCATCTGTGAAAATTCAATTCAACTGTCTAGCTATCACGATTCATGAGATACAGCCTGGTGACAGACAGACAGACGAACCCCGGAGTCTCAGTAATAGGGACCCGTTTTTACCCTTTGGGTACGGAACCCTAAAAATGAGGGAATTTCAAAGAAAAACGAATATACTGCAAAGAGTAAGCAAGATAGGACGATGCGACAAACGCAAGCGAGTGAAAGAGACAGTTATACAATGCTATCTTCACCTTCAACATTGACACAAAATAGCTACTGCGCAGGGTCTTGCAGTCAATTCAGAGACACAAAGATCCGCTGTGAGTATTTTACGTGCTTTCCAAGGCACCAAGTGTTACACCGTCTACTCCCAAACTTCAGGCCACTTCTGAAAAATTCTAATATATATAATTTTGGCAATAAAACCCAATAAAATTAAATTTATTAAAATGTCGTGGTGGCCCAGTGGATAAGACCTCGCCTCTCGTGTTTGAGAAGATCCGGGCGCGTACAAATGTGACTTTTTCAATCTATACTAATATTATAAAGAGGAAAGATTTGTATTTTTGAATGTAACGAATAAACTTAAAAACTACTGGACCGATTTCAAAAATTCTTTCACCATCGGGAAGCTACTTTATCCCCGGATAACATAAGCTACTTTTTAGGCTTCCGTACCCAAAGGGTAAAAACGGGACTTTATTACTAAGACTCCGCGGTCCGTCTATCTGTCTGTCTGTCACCAGGCTGTATCTCATGAACCGCGATAGCCAGACAGTTGAAATTTTCACAGATGATGTATTTCTGTTGCTAGCGGCAACAACAAATATAAAAAACAGAAAAAAAAATATTTAAGTGGGCCTCCCATATAACGAACGTGATATTTTTGCCGTTTTTTGAAACAATGGTACGGAACCCTTCGTGCGCAAGTCCGACTCGCACTTGCCGGTTTTTATCCCTGTATTCCTACGGGAACGAGAACTACGCGGGTGAAACCGCAAGACGTCCGCTGGTTCATTATAATTATACTTTCTAAGTTTATCTTGGACATCGCTCACAACGGTGAAGGAAAACATCGTGAGGAAACCTGGACTATAGTGAGTTTATTATAGGATTGTGCTCCATTGGTGTAATTTCTGCAAGGCGTTCCAGTGCGAGGATATACTAATAAATAAAATAAAGTTGTTCATTACAAAAGTTTTTTTTTGGAAATAGATTTTTCTCAGCAAACCCTTTCATTTGATACCCATATTATGGCGATGCACAAAAAAGAACTAGTCCGCCATCTTGGGTCGTCCGTCATATTGGATTTAATGACGTCACTGAGCTAACCATGCATTGTCATCCAAACTAAACGTTTATGGAAAATTTCATCTTAATCAGTGGAGGATAACTGATGTAAAAATCTGTTGCAAGATTTGACTCGAACAAACTTACACACATACACATCATCAGGCTTTTAATGTTCCCACTGCTGGGACACAGGCCTCCTCTCATAGAGGGAGTGGGCTATAATCCACCACGCGGGCCCAGTGCGGATTGGTAGATGTCACATGTCTTTGAATTTTTGGTTCTAGGACATGCCGGTTTCCTCACGATGTTTTCCTTCACCGTTTTGAGAGCAGTGGTGATGAAATAAATTATACAAAGTAAAGCGCCTGCTCGGGTTCGAACCCACGACCTACAACTCGTAAGTCGGGACCGTAACCACTGGGCCACCACTGCTCTCTACACACATACATTGCAATTTAAAGAAAAGTTTGTAATACATAACCACACGACTTGGTAATAGAACCTAGGCCACAACGCTCCAGCCACCAACGAGGCAGTTACTCGAACCAATACAGAAAGGCTTAAGGTCTACTGGCAGCCAATAAATAAAACTCCTACCAATAGCGAAGCATTTAATCAAAAAACAAATTAAATGAATCCTATTATTTGCTCCGAGACCTTTAAGAAAGAATCAATTTGATATTTTGCCAGGTTTTCCTTGTATTTCTTCTGAGTAAACATCGATAAGTATTGATAAGAATAATATTATTTGTGGGGAAAGAGACATTTTGATGGGATAAGTTTTTCGTTTGTTTATCAGGTACACCGTTGCCCAGAAACCGTTTATTGGATAGGGGATATATTTCGAAAATGTGCCGTCCATGGTGAATGATTGAGCTGTTAAAAATGGGGATTTTTTTGATATTTTAACCCCCGATGTATAAAGAGGGGTGTTATAATTTTGACGTGTGTTGCTGTGTATCTGTGTGTCTGCCTGTGGCATCATAGCTCTTAAATGGATGAACTGATTTTTTCTAGGGTGTTCTTAGCTATGTTTGAATAAAATTGGTTCAGCCGTTCAAAAGTTATGGGCGTTTTACTGTTTGAATCGGGGTATTTTCGCAAGATATCATGTCATAATTACGTGTTCAATAGATTGCCGATCGAAGCGTATCTACTATGTACTAGATAAGTTATGTAGCATGAAATAAAAATGTGTAAGGGGTTTTAAAATTTTGAAATTTTATTTGTTCCATATTAGTATACTAAATATTAATGAACCGATCGTTTTTACTTCAATTTGAATTTAGTATTAGCTTGGTACATCATGTTAATTATATCCCTGATGCAGGAATATGCGTAATCTTTAAACGAACTGTTGTCTGTTTTGATAAGTATTCCTTGCCGGTGTTTGTGTTTCCTGTGTTCTGTTATTCGAGGTTATAATAGGATACTTCGAGGACCATCAGGATGGATAGTATTATGGATACAGAACAGATAGTTATAATTAATTGGTTCTTATATCCTTTTGCAGAGCAAAGGCCGTCTAACTCTTTGATCTCTTCCTACTTTTCTTTATAGAAGACAACTTACACACAGACAATCTAATTACAATTTAAAGGCATGTGTAATGACAAAAACAAAAATTTCAAAAAAAGAATTCGCTGGCTGTCAAACTCGTTCCACCATATAAAGATACTCCCACACATATAACCACCCGTCCTTTTTAAAACCGCAGTCGCTCTCGCCCTCCGGTGGCCCTCGACGCTACTTCTAACACTCGCACGACTCTAGTGTGTGTGAAGTGGCCATTACGGTCGCTACTATGACATATTGCTTCTTTGTTTTAGACCCAGCGAGGAATATTTATAGAGAAATATGAATTTAGTGTCGTGTTTTGTTTTAAACGCGGTTTTAAGAGTTTTTAACGCCCGACGGAAGAGAGGGGTGTTACGAGTATAAGTTTTACGTGTGTACCTGTGTGTTTGTGTATCTGTCTGTGGCATCATAGCTTCTAAATGGATGAACCGAATTCCATTTAGTTTTTTTAAAGGTGGCATTTTCGGCAGTGTTCTTAGCTATGTTTATGAAAATCCTGTCACGTCCCGGGCACGGCCCTGATATGTGTAACAGTATTTGTATATAGTAACAGGAAATTGGACACTAAATTAAGCTCTATCCAGACCTTAATTTAGTGTCCAATTTCCTGTATTACAAATCTTGATCAGGTGAACCGGTGCCTTGATGAGGGCTATGTTAGAACCCTGGACACGAGAAACACAGGACCGGTGGACGCGGCGACACTTAGAGAAGCTGGGCCAAGCACTGACGTCTTTCAGCTTAAATCATTCTGTAACCGGTATTAAGAGACAATCGTATGACACTGACATATTAGGTCTTGTTAGTGGTGACAATTTGGACCAACTCCCCTTCATGATTGCCCAATCGCTTTTGTGACGATTAGCCTTTCAAACGCATAGTCAGCCAATACGGGTGTGACTCCTGAGACAAAAAACAACCTCCACTCTGTGGGAGGAAGTTATACACAGCCTACTCCTCAATACGGGCACAATGCAGTTTGGTGGATATTTGCGGGAAACGCCGGTTGTACATAGTTTGTATTCTGGCCACCCTTCGCTCCCATATTTCACATATGAATTTCCTACTACGCAGTTATTAGCCTTGTGTTCCAATCATTACGCCTGTAATCCCCGAAGGGGTTCGGCAGGGTGCATTCATAGGACACCCAAATTTTCTCAGTTATATATGTCCAATGTAATAGGAGCGAGATAGTACACGTATTACATTTTTAAGCCCCATGTAAAAGACGTCCCTATTCCATCAACCAGACAAAAGTCCTAAATCCGGACTGCTACTGACAAATGCCAGATAGACAAAAATCTTTTTTACAAAAAATACAGCCGAACTCCAAATAAAAATACTACAAACTGAAAGTCGGTTGTATTTTTTGTAAAAATGTTATTTTTCACTTTTTTGTGGTGGTGCTAAGTACCTATAATGCCCAAAGTGACGCCAGAATAGATTAACCCAATAACATGAAACTTAAACAAAACCGGTGGAACGAGAATATACCAGGGTGAACTGTTCACACCTGCGTACCCCTTTCTTTTCTTTTTCTTTTTAAAAAAACGTTGCCCCACACTAGGAATTTCTTCCTGTATCGTGGGTGCGTTTACAAACATATAAACTCACATACACAACACCCAGAGCCGGAACAACTACCTGTAGGTCATACAAATATTTGTTCCGTGCGGTAATCGAACCCGCGACACGCAGCGCAGCAGTCAATCGCTCAACCACTGCGCCAACCGTGCGCCCAAGCTTTATAGCGTACCAGTGTGATGTTATGTTATGAAATGGTGTAAAGAATAAACAGACTATCCCGAGTAATTTAACGACATTTATTGAAGAGTTCTGAAGTATATCTCCGAAGTTCTTCACCAGATCGAATTGATGAAATTTAAATGGGACCACATGACAAGCACCAGCTTTCAAATAAAAAGGAATGATCAAAATCGGTTTACCTAGTAATAAAATCTGAGGTAACCACACATAAAAATACAGTCGAATTGATAACCTCCTCCTTTTTGGGAAGTCGGTTAAAAACCCAATGAGATGGAAAACTTTAGGGATTCGAATCTAAAACCTCATGCTTAGCTCAGATATTAACTTTACCAACATAATGTCCGTAGATGGCTAAGCAACCGCACGCGACCCTTTACACAAAAACAAAGTTAGATCTACCCTCTTTTTCCCAATAATTCGGGGCAAGCAACATAAATAAATTAGGAAACTTGCTCATATTTCGGGGAACTGACTTATAAGAGTTATTCGTAATCGTATTACTGGAGTATCGTCTAATTGGAGCCCGGTTTATTCCTTTGTTATCGATGTTCTATTATTTTGGAGAAGCTGTTTGTTACAGGAAACTAATGAGTATGTTTTGGGTCATTCTGAAGGGCAAAGGACTTGATCTGCTGTTTACAATTTCGGATATTTAGAGTACTCTTTGGCTTAGTTTATAAAACGAAAATTAGCAAAAAATATGACATCAAACGTTATTGTTCAATAGCATCACTTGACTTTTAGGGCGTTTACGCACTACATACGATCAGTTCGGTTCCGAAGTAGCCGTAGTACTTCTTGTAGGAAAGCTTACGCACCACATCCGAACTCTATCCGTCATAATTCAGAACATTTTGAACTCAAATCCTTATGCGTTTAATTTTTCATCGATAATATATTTCCAGAAAGCGGCTGTTATTTATTCGTCGTCGCTACTGTTACTGAAACGCTAGACAAAGCAAAGATATCCAAAAAAAAAGTCCGGTTTTTGGACTTTGGTATTTTTTGCTGTCAATGGAGATACTGCCAGCAGTGTAAGCTTCCTGCTTAATAATGATGATCAGATTGAAGATAATAATAAAACATTCAAAAAAGTAAATTCAAAATATCAAAAAACCCGACTGCTTAAGAAGCGAACTAAAAAGACGTAAACAAGAAGAAAATCATGCTGTGCAGTCGGAGGATACATTTTCACGAGCTGGCTGATCAAAACCAGATGTATAACCCTACACGATGGGTTTGGAAGAAAACAAATATTAGGGCCCCACAAAATGGCACCCAAATTCCGCCATTTTTGTATATTCCAATTTCGATTGACGTGAGAATCATCAAAATCGGCCAAAGCATTTGGCCTCCAGAACACCACATAGGAACAAACAAACATACATAGACTGATAAACACATTGCCCTCCTTCGGCAGTCAGGTAAAAAGGATTGCTTGTATCTAAAAAGATATCTCTAGTTACAAGCAAGTTCCAATTAATATCACTTTGACTAGAAAGAAAGAAAGTAAAAATATTAATGACTACATTCCCTGCAATAGAAAATAAGTATAAACTCTTAATTATAAGACATCTCGAGACTGAAGTAATTTAGCAATTTTCTCTTTGTTCACAGGTCACCTAGCCGAGGAGTGCCCCTAGTTTAATTTCATAAAGTGGCGTGAATTAATTAGTTCTAGACAGATATTAATGAAATAATTAACAAAAAAGTTCTTTAAAAGTTAGGTCAAAGTGTTAAAAAGGTTAAGTGGCAAATAAAACAGTGCAAGCATAGTGATTTTAAAAAGTATCAGTGAAAAATAAGTGTTAAAGATATTAGTGAAAAATAATAGTGTTAAAAGTACGAGTGAAAAAATAACATTTCCATAAAAGTGTTCCGAAAATACCCGTAAAAATCATAGAAGTGACGGTGAAAAATAAAAAGTAGTAATAAATAACGTATCTGTGACTAGAGTAAGAATAGCAATGCTTTGCTAGTGTGGTGATATTGATGATTTTGCCACCGTCATCACGAATGCAGGCGGGCGGCCCCTCTGGCCGGCAGGTCAATGACATCGCCGGCACTTCTTGTGCTTTCCTTGGCCCTTGGTAAGTCTTGCTTTTATTCTATGCTATTATTGATATCAACCGTTGTTTTATAGGTAGAAATACTTTCCAGAAGAAGTAAGAAATTTTTTAATTGGTTCACAACGGGAATATTTTTTAAGTTTTTATTGAACCAGCCATTGCAGGTTTATCTTTAAGTACATTTTTTTAGTCAACCTATATTGTCTCACTGCTAGGAAAAGTAATCCACTTCTGATCTGTCCGTATATATTGCCTTTAAGTACATAGTATTAAAAATATCAATCGCATAAAAAATATCGTAAAAAATGTAAAAATTGGTCAGTGAGTCTGAATTAGTGAAAAAAATATCGAATCAAAACTCACGCCAACTTTCATATAGCTCCATATAAGAGTAAAAAATATACTACGAGTGAGAACGTAAACAATTGAACGGCACTAACACTTACATTAAAGACCTGCCTACATGAAAAATATTTTTAAAACTGCAGGAAAAAGACCCTTTTGTAACCTTCATTAAAAATAAAATTAATGATGTTTAAACTTGATAGACACTTCCAATACGAAATTGGGAAAATATTTTTGGTCAAACTAATAGTTTCTCATACTGGCTTTTTTTTAATTCCTAGGAATTCCTTCCTGCATCGTGGGTGCGTTAACAAACATATAAACTCACATACACAACATTCAGAGCCGGAACAACTATCTGTAGGTCATATAAATATTTATTACGTGCGGGCATCGAACCAGCGACTCGCAGCGCAGCAGTCAATCGCTCAACCACTGCTCTAACCGTGCGCCCGTATAAAAAAATAAATAAATATAATAATATATATATATATAATTGTCTAATAGGTATTTAGCGGATCCCAAAATGCTAAGGAAAAGTCTAGGAAAATGACGATTGATGACACTAGTATTGGATAAATCTATACTTTTTAACAAACAGACTTCTTATACTAAGAAAATATCAAAGATATTTGATAAAATTGAATATCAATATGTGCAGTACATTTTGTTCATAAATTTTAAACAAACTTTTAACGATACTTTGTTACTCACAAAATTATTAACAAGATCTTGCTTCGAAACAAAGCTGAATAAATCTAAATAATCTAAAAAGTACACATCCAAAAAACTCAAGCAAATATTAAATTTATATTCTATGCTTTAAAGTTGGTTTTTGCTTGTTAGAGCACTTTCTGCTGACCCAACTTTCAGAGTTTTAATTGTTAATTCAGCATTTGAACGATAATTATCTGATTTGCATTTTTTAGGGATTTTCTGTGAGGAATCACTTTTTTAGTGTTCTCATTTAAAAGAGAGGGATTTTAGTCGGGAGAAATTTTGTTGTTTAGTATCTTACTGTTAGATATTTTAATTTTCTTGGTATTTTTATTTCTATTTCTGAGATTACAAAGTTTTATTAAATTATTCACGAAAAGAGTTCTAATAAAAAATCTACGTGAGTCATTGATCAACGTTTAGTTTACATACGAAAAGTAAGAGATTAGTAAAATAAAAATATTATCGATTCTGTTAGATATAATTTATAATACTCACAACGGATCTTTGTGTCTCTGAATTGGCTGCAAGAGCCTGCGCAGTAGCTATTTTTACGTCAATATTGAAAGTGAAGTTATCATTGTATAACTGTCTCTTTCACTCGCTTATGTTTGTCGCATCACCCTATCCCGCTTACTCTATGCAGTTACTGTTTCTTGCGCGTTAAGTGTCAAAACCAACTTCAGACACACAAAGATCCACTGTGAGTATTATAATATAGGGTACTAGAAACAGCATATTCGACCAAAATATGTAGAACAACAAAAAAGCTGCGTTATATACGCAGCATTTGAACCAAAATTAAATATTAATTTTCTGTACTCAATAAAACAAGTACGCCAAATTGCACCACCACATTATTCGCACTAAAGCTTTCAGTTAAACACATTTCAGTGCAGTTAATCTGCAACAAATCCCACAAGACGACAGCGTTGGCTATAACGTTTTCCACAAACAAACATGCAGACACTTGCACTGAATTATATTTAGACTATATTAGTGTGAAGATCCCTCGTTGGTATATTTGTTGTAAAAGGCATTCGGACGTATAATATCTATGTGACCAGAAAGACAAAGTAGCTGACAATAATTTCAGTTACTTTGTCTTTGACGTCCCTGAGATGGCTTTTTATAAGTGACATGAGATAATTCATATTTTATTTGTTAAATTTTCCGTCTTTTCTGGGAGAATAAATTATAATTATTTCTTTCGTTGATCGAGCATAGTGTTACCTATCGATTTCTATGAATCTATAAAATTCTAGAGTTATAATCTGGTGTTGTGATTTGTGATTACCTCTGGCAATAAAATCTTATCTTTTAGACCTTATTAAATTCATGCATGAGTGTTTTCAACAATATAACTTACGGCTTCGCTCCCGTGGACCACCCCACAAGCCCCGTTTTCGGGATTAAAAAATGGCCTTTGTCACTCAAGCATAATATAGCTTTCTATTGGTAAAATATTTTTTTAAATCGTTCCAGTAGTTTCGGAGCCTATTCGGTACAAACAAAAAAAAATCCTCTTTATAATATTGGTATAGATATTTTGTATGTATTTCTAAAGCATTTTAGCATAAGTATATGTGTGCGTTATTGTGATTGCATTATCTAGTAGTAAATTGCAATGGATTTATTATTCACTGGCTTCTGCCAGCAGCTTCGCCTACGTGAAAAGTATTTTAGTATCCCGAGGGAACATTTTACCGGGATAAAAAGCCTGTGTGCTATTCCAGACTATAATCTATCTCGGTGCCAAATTTTATCTAGATCCGTTCAGTTGTTATGGCGTGATTGAGTAACAGACATACATCCATCCAAAAAAATCCAAACATTCGCATTTATAATATTATTTATTTATTTATTTATACTTTAATGTACACCACAAAAAAACATACAGGACAATTGTTCAAATATACAAGTGTACAATGGGCGGTCTTATCGCACTAGGCAATCTATTACAGACAACCTTTGTAATAATAATATTAGTAAGATACAAATAGTTGACTATGGAAATAACCCAAAGAGAGTTAAAAAATGACTTATTAATAAATTAAGAATATCAATAGCTGTTATTCTACCATAGTATTTTTTTATTTATATGAAAGAGAATAAAGAAAGAAAAAAATATTTATGGCAAATGGAAAGTACAATCAAAATATTAGTATCAAAATTTAAGACTAAAATGCCTTATTACATACATACTAGATATCAATATGCGAAAAAGAGCGAATATTGAGCAGCATTGCCACATTGCTGGTAAACGCAGTTTTTATTTTATTTTTAAGTATGTACCTCTATCTATGTAATTATTTTATTTAAGCCTTGAACAAAACACCGCTGTAGCCTTCGCCAGACTTATTGGCCGCCCTGAAGTTGATTTACCGGATGCGCGAGGCACGAAACGGTGCTGTTTTATGTATGAGATTTCCTACTGCGCAGCCATTGTAGCCAACTTCAGGGCGACCATTAAGTTTGGCGAGAACTATACTACAAATACTCACATACACGTTTCTAAGATCATTTCAAAGCTACGGTTTGCCGCTGTTCAATAACACTTCTCTGTT
This sequence comes from Orthosia cruda, assembly GCA_964057195.1. NCBI lineage: Eukaryota > Metazoa > Arthropoda > Insecta > Lepidoptera > Noctuidae > Orthosia > Orthosia cruda. Next base: position 5,827,373 of record OZ059841.1, on the reverse strand, counting down.
CCTCTGTTATGGCCCAGAACAATAAGAGGGCTTGAGATTCGATTTCTTTTACTTACGGTTTGGACAGAATAGTGTGCGGAATTTCCATATGCTTTGTGTTAGATATCAATGAGTTTCGTTCCGATTTTTCTTGTGAATTTTCTACTTTATAAATGAGGACATTTGGATTTTTTTATATCAATCCCGCCTTAATGGCTGAATGGATTTGAATAAAATTTGACACATTGGTAGACCATGACCTAGACAAGCATACTATTAATCTTGGTATTACGATCCCTTGGGTTAATAGCCGACTTGACGCGAGTGCAGTTGCTAGAAAATACTAGTTTCTATTAAACTGATAAGGTACTTTTATATCAGTTCACCTCTCATTTGACTCCTACATCATAAAGCAGTGAATGTACACTATTGTCTTCAAATCTATACTCACTCAAAACTTGCTTTCATCTCAATAAAACAATAATTTAAAAATTATCGTACACTATAATAGACAAAAAATAGAAGATGAAACGTAAAAAATAACACTAGCAGACGCAAAGCGTTCCGAAAAAAACCTGACGATAAAAATCTCAGACGGCATTATAGCTTTCATTTTTATATTACGCTCCGTAGCCCAACTAATGATAATATATCACCTAATATAATATACCACCTATTACTTCGCAAGGGTAACGCTACATAAGTACGACACGGATTTTATTGCTATAATAATACTCTTTGTAACTGTTATTTTTCACTGTGATTTTTCTCGTCCCTATTTCTTATGAGATATATGCAGTGTGCCAAGTGTGGCTAGTGGTTGTTTACACAGTGGTGTAGAATGGGAGTTGTTTTACGCATAGCGGGTTTACGCATTCTGCTATTTTGTCGTATGCCTAAAAATATACTGCAGTGGCAGATCTTGTCAATGAGTATGTCCTTTCAGCTTTTAAAAGAAAGGCTGTGTGAAGATTTTATAGTTCACACTCATGAATTTGCTGGTACACGCGTATTATTAGTATCCCTGATAGACTCAACCTCTAGTAAATAAAGTCTAATTAGTAATGTAAACTGGAAATAAGATGGAGTTTTTACAAAATTACTCAATATTTGAGATTTTAAACACCTACTAATTCGTCTTTGACATTTTCACTATTAATTTATAGAGAGTAATAACCATTTTAGTTAGGTAAATATTTACTTAGACATAAAAGTTTTTTTTTGACTCACAATGTATGTGTGTTAGTTTCAAATCTTGCAACTGAATTTTAAACCAGTTATCCTCCACCGATTAAGATGAAATTTTGCATTCACGTTTAGTTTGGATGACAATGCATGGTTAGCTAAGTGATGTTTTTTGAAATCCAATATGGCGGACGGCCCAAGATGGCGGACTAGTTATTTTTTGTGCACTGCCATGATATGGGTATGAAATGAAAGGGTTTGCTGACAAACATACAAAAAAAGCTTGTTTTAAAAAAAAGATTTTTAAAGAATTTTTTTTTAAATTACAGTATATATTTTTTTGCTAATCACACTATTCTTATTTATTTAACCATTAATGTACACACACATAATAAATAGACAAGAAGAAGGAACAGAAAATAGGTACAAAGGTATGCTTATTTCTGACGAAATCTCTTCCAGCTACCTCCGAGAAGAGACTCGATTTAAATTTATTTAAAATATTTTCTAAGTGATTTCTAAAGGAAATTTTCTGTACTCCATTCAGTGAAAACGGAAAAATGAACTCAAGCTGAGAATGCTCATTTCAATAATAACAAGCTAAAGTCTCCGCCAGATAACAAAAAAATAAAAGTCATTGATCCGACTTGTACCAAAAATCATAAATATGTGACTTGAAAACATGTTTTTTTGTTTATGGAGATATTTTGATAATTTTGGGAAACTTAGAACCATTATACCCGTTTAAATCATGTAAATCGGTCCACGCGTTCAGGAGATAATAACTCATTACTGAAAATAATTTCATGCCAAGTGAAAGCATCAAGGACGCCTCTTACCGCGATACGTTTGTTTTGATCTTGTTAGCGACACTGCCTTTATATTTTTTTCGTATAGTTTTGAAATATTAGAATATATTGGTAGACAGGTGTCAACGACTTTAATTGTTTTGTTATCTGGTGGAGACTTTATTTAACTGACATTGTGCTAAGTAAAGGTAATGACTAAGAAAATCACGGATGTTAAGCTAAATGAAATAGAATATCGTGCTATCATTCGTATCTTTTCAATTTTCATATTTGTATGCCATTGACAGCAGTTTTGAACGTCAACATTTAAAATATACAATTAATAAACATTGATTCTACCGTCCATTCGGAAAAGTAGCTTGTTATGGAGAAGAAAGGACAAGAAACTCCTTAAAACGTACTCTTTAAAAAAAAAAAGTGTTTTATAATATTTATATAGGTACAAACATGATTAAATTCATATATGGGACGATGCACCCAGAATAGCACTACACACTATACTACGTACAGGTATAAAGTATTAAAAGTACTCATACATGTACTATGTATTTATATAATAGGTTCTAGAAAAACATTAACATCTGTAGCAGATAAGTTATGACAAATCCCAACTGACGGCGCCCGTTCACGCACATGACGCATGAATCGGCACCACCCAGCTCAACCATCATGAAGGGAACCGAATGATCCAACACACGTGCCACCATCAGAGAGCTATTATTTATTTTATACATACATACATACATAAACTCACGCCTTTTTCCCATGGGGGTAGGCAGAAACTACAGAACGCCACCTGCTACGATCCTTACATACTTCTTTTGCTTCACCCTCATTCATGCATCTACTCATACACACACACCCGCCTATTTATTTTATCGTAGTTCAAAAGCCATCTTCATAAATGTCTTACATTACGATGCACTTTGCAAACTCCCATCAACAAAACTTCTAAAAGTCGAACTAATAAAAAGTGCCTACAACGAAAACTTGAGGCCAACTCTAAAAGTTGTACACAACCAGGTGAGACGATAACAGACAGATACACAGGGCGTAACAGGTATTTTTATTTGTTTTTGTACTATAAACTTAGTTTTTATGGGCTTAAGTGATACTTATGCTGATGTTTACTGCTGATACTGAAAGGGGGATAGCGTGAGGGTTAGACAGGGTAATCCATGTTTAGACGCAGTGCCTTAGATAGGGTACGGGTGATAAGAAAAAGGAGGATGGGATAAGAAGTTATGGGAAGTGATCATGGTATTTACAAGTAGACAAACAAATGCAGGATCATAAAATAACTTAAGTGTCTCCTAAATAGGAGACGTGTTTATCCTTTATTGTTACGGCAATACACGAGCTATCTCACCTGATAGGATTCCAGCAGCCTTATTGCATAATGAATTGGGAAAGAGCAAATGGCAAAGATTACGAAAAATCGACCAATCACATGCGAGATGAATGACGCGATGTGGCTTTCCGTCTAAGTGATTGGTCTATTTTTGTACTCTTTGCACTTTGCTCTTTCCGAATACATTACGCAATAATGCTGCTGGTCAGTAAAAATAACAAACTTTCATCCTAAGTCCCGGAGATGAATTTTTAAATCTTTAGCTTATTACTGGTCGGCAAAAATTACATCAACATCACATATTTACACCCAAAATAAATATAAAAAAAATCTTGTTTCTGAGTCCTGGTCGGCAAAAATGACAAACTTTCAAACATTCACATTTAATCCCCTTTAGGATTTATTCTTATTCGGCAAAACTGTCAACCTTTCCTATTTAAACCCCTTAAGGAATTTTATTTTTAAAATCTTTTTCTGATCCTGGTCGGCAAAAATGACAAACTTTCACATTTAAACCCCTTTAGGATATGAATTTACAAAATATTTTCTTACGTTTACATTAAGGTCGGCGGCAGAATGCGGCGAGCGCTTTCGGTTCAACCAGGTTGTTTGGTTCACCGAATTCGGCGACCGCTGTCGTGTTATTTGAACTGAGCAGCACGGCAGCCATCTTGACACCGAATACGAATAGCGAGGAATCCATATCTGTTTACACGAAGTAGTCGGTGACCGGGTGCGGGCTACTGCCTAATACGGTCCAAGCACGGTTAAGTTACCGTGGTCTAAATAACCGAAAAATTTAGACGTGCCAATAGTGTTCACCTTTGTTACAAGCTTCTAGACCCAGTGGTATTGTCAGTAAAAGTATAAAATCAATCTGCCTAGCCTTTTCCCAACTATATTGGGGTCGGCTTCCAGTCTTACCGGATTCAGCTGAGTACCAGTGTTTTACATGGAGCGACTGCCTATCTGACCTCCACTACCCAGTAACTCGGTAACACGATACCTCTTGGCAAGGCTGGTATCAGATCTCAAGCTTCTGACTACCCGTAACGACTGTCAAAGATCTTCAAATGACAGCCGGGACCAACGGCTTAACGTGCTTTCCGAGGCACGAAGGAAACTTGGTATGTTGAAATGGTCACACATCCACGGACCGACCTCGTCAAGCGTTGCTTAACCTTGATAATCGACCAGTGCGGCAGTTATTATTTAGCCACGAGCTCTTCCAGTCAGTAAACGTATGAATTCAAGAATTATATTTAATAGTTTCACAAAGATATTTTTGAAGCAAACGAATGGAGGAGAAAGTTCATGAAAACAGTACTGAAATATCACCATTTTCATACCAGCTGCAATATTTTTCTCTCAAAACGTTCTAACAAGATCACATATCAAAGATTCCCATTATCAGAACAGATGGCTGATGGCCCCGCCCACGACCGATAGGCCCCGATGGGAACCGATAAGTCCCGAACATCTGAACAAGGTTTCTTACAAACTGCTGATTTGTAGGGTAACGCCCAGGAGCGTAGTTAAACGTATTTATTGTAGCTAGCGTTTGCAGCTGGGAGTTAGCTTAGTTTTCGTATTTTTTTCTGTGTTCATGGTTACAGTTGGTGTCTTTGTTACCTATTGTTTTTCATTTTTCGACAAAGATTTCGGAAAAGAAAGATATTTTTCGGTTTGTAGTGTTTTGCTTTGGTAGTCGGTAATATTTTTTGTTGTCATAATGATTTATATTTGTATCTTTATAGTTTCAAATTACCATGAAAATCATTTATTGACAAAGTACATCGCACGACTTTTCCAATAAGCCCAAACACAATTAGGATACATTGTGTTATTTTAGAGTTGCAGTGCCTATCTTCCGGCTTCATCATCAGATCAGTTCGATTTGCTTCATCATAGTCGGTTAACTATTTGATATATCTTATACCCGTGATATAAGGTAGGTACTTATCACTAAGTGACCCTCTGTGGTCTTCATCATCACTTCCACTTCATCAAATTACACTTTCTCAATGTAAATGCTTGCGTTGTTGCTGAAAATACTAAAATCGCTATACGTATGCCTATAATATTTGAAGAGTGCCCTCGATTCCTACAGGATCCCAACATGAGATCTTGACCTGATAACTTGCTAAATAGGTCCAGACCTCTTTGTGGAATCGAGGAACATACATAAAAAAAACCTTTTTTTGAAGTTGGTTAAAAATAGCATATATCTCTGTGTAATATGTGTGAGACCTGGTGCTAAAAGGCCTAAAATCATCATCGTCATATCAGCTGAAAGACGTCCACTACTGGACATAGGCCTCCCCCCTAGCGTCGCCACATTGATCGGTCCCGTGCGTCCTGCATCCAGCAGATCCCCGCAACCTTCACCAGGTCATCGGTCCATCTGATGGGAGGCCTTCCAACGCAACGTCTTCTGGTTCGCAGTCGCCACTCCAGAACCTTTCTGCCCCATCGGCCATCCGTTCTACGAGCAATGTACTCTGCCCACTACATAAAATGCTTAAAATACGTTAATATAATCAACAATATTGACACTTTTAGTGCCAGGCCACAGATATTATAATCATATTTATAACAATCTAAGTTTGTGAATTAAACCTGAGATCACAGAAGCCTATTGAGTATATCAAGCCGATCAAGTTTTGATCAGGTTTCCGATTTCTGAATCTTCAAGATAGGTTAGTACAAGTTTCTCCTTGAAGACAATTGCTCCTCTAGTTTCTTGAGATTGTTTGGGGGTTGAACGGGATTAAACTTCGGTTAAACGACTGTTAAACCTTCGTGGATCTAAGCCTTGTTTATAGATTGAAACGTCTGAAAATCTAAAGCAGTAAGAGGTCTAAAACAGCTCCGCCCGCGTGAACTTACAACTGGGATTAAAAATATTCTTTATCCTAACCGAAGTCATGGTCTATTTGTGTGCCATGATTCATCTAATTCGGTTCAGCCGTTGGGTTTGATTGATTAAAAAGCAACTAGACTTTCACAATTTTAATATAAGAAGGATGTGATATCACACTAATTATAAAGGCTAAAGTTTGTAAGTGTGTGTGTGTGTGTTTTTGTATGTTTGTTACTTCTTCACGTTCAAACGGCTGGACTAGATTTGGATGAAATATGGCACATAGATAGATTATAGTCAAGAAAACAATTATGACACTTTATATCCTATATAAGAAGGATGTGATATCACACTAATTATAAAGGCTAAATTTGTAAGTGTATGTGTGTGTTTTTGTATGTTTGTTACTTCTTCACGCTCAAACGGCTGGACTGGATTTGGTAAAAAATATGGCACACAGACAGATTAAAGTCAGGAAAACGATTATGACACTTTATATCCCGGGCATATTATGTTCACTCGCGATCATTTTCAACTTTCACGCGGGCGAAGCCGCTGGCGGAAGCTAGTTGTACATATATCTGATGTTCTAGCCACAGATTTGAAATATCTTTGGACGCATATGATTGCTCAGCAACACCAAACAAAATATTTACACCTGAAAATCTCCCTCGATTTCCGACGCATTTAAAAATTCATATTCGTGATATGAATTTTTGCAAAATTGCAATCATGGCCCACCAGCATTATTTATTACTCTTATATAAGTAGCTCGTGACTATGTAATAACTTCTGCACGGGTTAATCTTCTAGGATAAGCAACGCTTGCCGAGGTTGCTTTCATGGATGGGTGACCATCCATTAATAACCGAGACTCCTCCGTGTTTTGGAAATCACTATAAGCAGTTGGTGTTGACCTGATGTGTATTTTCGGCAATCTTAGTCAGATGCCTTAAAATCAGACGCCAAGCTTGGAAAGTAGTGTCGTGTAGCCCAGTTACTTGAATGTGGAAGTCGGAGATACAGTCGTTCCATTAAAAAAAAACGGTATTTTTTTCTATTTGACAGCCGACGATAGATTTCTGCCTGCGCTCGTTCGCTCTGTCGTTTGTCTATGGTTTCGACAAATGGTCATTGAGCGTTCGGACGGCATCGGTCGTATAATATTTTTTTTTTTTTTTATATATATGTCGGAGGAAGGTATACGATTAATAATTAGGAACAAGGAAATATTGCTTGTAAAGTTATTAATTCAGTTTTGTTTAATTGGCAACATTTAGCTTCTGTTTCAAAGCTTAGTTCGTTTTTATTCGATTGACAACACTTTATTCTTCTTATGTCATAAAACTCGATTCTGATTGGATGTTTTAAAAGCGGTAACTTGCCAGATTAGTTCTTTGGCCAATGAAAAAGCGAGGAGAGTCTATGCTATGCTGGCTCTCTCGAGTGGAGTCTCTGGCCATGTGTTTTCGTAGAGTTAGAATAAAGAAGCGCGCGGCGCGCGCTTCGGAGTTATAAAGAGTTGTGAGGAAAAGAGTTTAGAAGTGAAGTAGCCAGAAAAGTGGCGTGTATAAACTTGAAAAAGTGTGTTTTTGTTGAGAGAAAGCGAAATGCTTGGTGACCGAATCCGCTGCTTTGTTAAAATTGGACCAAGGACTATGTCAATGGCATTAGTTACCTGCTACTTGCTTTGTGCCAGCATTAAACCCAACATGACGCCCACGAGACCCAAGACAGACATGGAGCATGAACTCGAATTTAGTGAGAAGAGTCCTCCCTTCCGACATCGGAAGTGGTAACGGTGCCAGCACAAAGCGAAGGCGGAACAAACGAAATGGAAAATGGTTGGCGCGCTCTCTTTGTTGCGAAAAAAATAGTATGGAAGTACCTACCTACCTACCTAATGGGGACTTTTTGCAACTCGCCGGTTACTAGAGACAGGAATATCATGTTGCCCGAATTCAACCGTATAGTGTGGCCTATCCTGGACAATATGCGAAGTCGGGTTGCAGATAATGTTAATGATGACATCGATGCCTAATCCTGATAGATACGTGGGAAACGCAACTGTGGTGGTGATGTTCAAGGGAAGTATAAACTTAAGTATTCTGACAATTATAAGTACCTAACTAATGCCTTGTGAAGTTTAGCCACAATATTGTTTTTTTTTCTTGTTATAAAGTGGCTAAAATTTAAAATAAATCTCTATTTTCGTTATGATGCTAAATAAGACTCAGCCAGTGTCATACTGTCAGCGGAATTCACAAGAGATTAAGACGACTTATGCAAATACAGTGCAAGAGAATAAACATCCTGAGCTACAATTTTAGTAAACAAAACACACTTGTGTGAAAACTTGCTCATAGACATGAATTTTTCAGGGAACCATTCGCACAATATGCAACAAATAGCATAGATGTCTAAGCCCTACAATGCGGTTGTGGATAACACAAGACCTGTTGTGACCAGCTGCGTGTGGTGATACAAGTGCAGAGCTCAAGTTCTATTTCAAGAGGCAACACACAAACTGCAGCCTACAGCACTATGAAAGAGGAAATTTAGCGGTGTTATACATGCCGCTGCGGTGATCAATCAATTTAATATTTTCTGATAGCATCTTCGAGTCTGGACATGTGCATGGTTGGCACTGCTGCCTGACCTTTCCGGGAGTACAGGCTTAAGGTATGTTACTTTGATCTGCATTCAACTATCTGTGCATCGGCATACATTTGTGGTAGCTGAAGTATGTATTAAGTTTGGAAGTACCTAAGTTTTACAATTAATAGTTGCATTCATTGCAATTTATAGCTATTGCATTATTTTGTTTAATGGAAATGTGTAATGTAAGTTAAGAAGAGAAAAGAATATTCAAACAGCGCCATCTATGTAATGGTATTGATACTGTGTTTCATTCAATAATCATCGAAATTAGATTCGGGATCCCATTTTGCCGTAATTTGCTGCTTGAGAGAACTTACTGAATAGTTTCATGTTTTTTTTCTTTTATGATTAATTTAAAAACAAGCAAATATTTTTTACATAGACAGAATGAGGAGTTGGTGCATGCCACACCATCTATTTAAATCTTTGTTGTGTTTAAGCTTTGAAATATTTTGTTTCAAGTATTTAATGATTTTTATTCACCAACAAAATAAACAACGAAACGATTTTCGCAATTTCATCTTTCTAATGTACTGGGAGCATTGGAATGTGAGGACAAAACGCTAAGAAGTTAGATTTCATTACGTTGTTATGTTGTGTTGTTAGATTTAGAACATTATACGGTTTTGTGACCACTAGTGCTGTCACAAGCGTACACACGGATTATTAAATAGGTTGTAAGTTTACTGACAATTAATGAGAAGTAAAAATATTACCAATCCGTTTCATTTTATGTTTGAACACTAGGAATTTTAGCCATGCATTTTTTATTTATAAGAGTCACTTCAGAATTCCCGTAAATATTACTACCACTGAGTGTAGTTGATTTGATCTCCAAGGGAATTTGTGAATATCGTAATTTCTAACTATTCGTGTTGGTATTTTCAATGCAAGTGTGAATCCAGTTACGGAATGCAAAAAGAAAATCGAGTTATTTTTACAACTAAATTAAAGGATCAGGTTCAGGGGAAAGATATTTATTTTGTTTACGTTGAATTCACATAGGTTTGTGTAATACATTTGATTATTTTTAATAATATTTTGGTTCTAATCATTGGTTCTTTAGATATAAACAGAAAAATCTAATCTCGATTTTCTGATGAAATATCGATTCAGTACTGGATATCGATTGAAAATCGATATTTTTGTTTTTTTTTTTTTTGTTTTATAATTGGTTCGTCAATTAATCGATAACAGATCGCCATCCCTATCAGAGAGTGACATTTATGTGTCAACATTCGAAAAAGTCAGACAACAAAACAAATAACTTTTAACTGTGATATGATTTTTAACTTAAAAGATACTAGATAAAGACTAGACTATTAATAAATTGTTACAGGGTGTGAGTCACTGTGAGGATTAAACTTTTAACTTTTGCTTTGTTCCAAAGACTTGTAATAACTTTCAGTTAAGAGAGTGATCAAGATTATTTTCATACCGATGTTAAAGTATCTTAAAATATCATGAAGATTAATGTTACTATAGCCTAGACAGTTGGCGTTTAGTTTTGTTGCTACCAACAGTTGAATAAAGGTAAAGTTAATGTCTGTAGTTGTTATATATCGCATTGTAGAGAACTAACCAAATGATAACATGTCATTCTAACAATACCTACAAATAAAAATAATTTAAATTGACTATGGTGAATAAAAAGTGCAATTAGACATTTAGATGGTGTCTAGAAGACGTATTCAGGTATTAGGAGATCCAATAACTGTTGAAGTTCTGGCTGCAGATGAGATAGATGTTCAATTGGTAACATTTTAATTTACATAGAACAGTTTTGTGGATCAAAGAGTCAAGAGTTGATTCGGTATTTAAGTTGAAAGTGCGTTCTGTGTAGTAAATGTATTTGCTGAGTTATTGTGGATTGTGGACCATGAATGGGACACTTGAGTTTTATTTGATTTACTTGATACTTTTTTTTTTTGAAGGAATCTAGGAATGGTTTCCTTGTTCTGTGTTGTTCAACGATTCTTGGCCTCGGTAATCTTGAACATTGTTCAAAAGTTTTAATAATTGTAACATCTTTTTAAAATAAAGGTGTGAATAATGTGATTGTGTGGTGTCATGTAGGAAGTCTAGTACCTACATAACATTGGAATTTAAAGTCAAATAATTTATTTCAGTGGGAGCGGAGATTGTGGTACATGGGCATATACAAACTTAATTAGAGGTTTAGACCATAGCAATCGCAATCAGGTTGGGTGAATTTCTGCTTTCCTGGCTGGGTTGCGGAATGGCCTGTCTTGGGGAATGACAGTCCCTGTCCCTTACAAAATGTTGAAATTAAACTAGTACAAGAAAATCTAATACTACAGTAATTTAGAAGTTATTTAATACTACAACTATTTATCTTTGAGTGCATGTGTGTGCGAGTGTGTATTATGTGTGGGTGTGTATTATGTGTGGGTGTGTTGATGTTTAGTTTGGTTATTAGGTCTTGCGAGATGTTCTTCAACCTGTCACTGTCACCCACTGAGGCGCTTTTTGGTTTCGTCATAGGTTTTGTTTTGAAGAAAATATACTGTCAGTAATGGTTGTGGTATTCTAACTTGTTTAATGTTCTGTGCTGGTCAATGTGAACATACTTATTGTAATTTTGTGTTACTTGCTATCTGACCAAGTTGGGTAAGATAATGCAGAGATGTAAAGTCGGTCACATGCGGTGCATGAGTTCATTTTTAGTTTGCAAAATTGGTAATGGTTGATGTTAGTAGTTATTATACCTATTGCAATGAGGGTTTGGTATGAAATCATGAACATAAAATGGAGTTCTTGAGTATGCTTTTGGCTGGGTAAGAAATTATGAATGTGAGGTTGCCGTTGTATTTAGTACTGAAAATATAGATTGAAATAGCAAATATCATTATGGTTATTTAATTAAAGGTGCTGTTTATGGTTATTGGAGTTCTGAATGGTGGCAACTATGTGTTGAATTAAAGGCTTTGTTTGGTTCATGATGAGTTAAAGGAAAGGTGAAAGATCAAGTACCCATTGACGTAACTGAATGTACTGTGTTGAAGACTGATTTAAATCAATCTAGCAATGGTGAGGTCGGTGTGTATGGTCAAAGGACTGACTGTACGGTGATGAGTAGTCACTGCGGTGACTGCTGTAACCGAGATGGGTTACGAGGTGAGTGGTCAGAGATGACTGCTGTAACCGAGATGGGTTACGAGGTGAGTGGTCAGAGATGACTGTTGTAACCGAGGTGGGTTACGAGGTGAGTGGTCAAAGATGACTGCTGTAACCGAGGTGGGTTACGAGGCCTGGTCAGGATGACTATGGTTGCAGGATGGTCACAGGGTTGACCATCAGGAGCCACAGCGATTGCTGTGGGACCAAGAAACATTGCTGGATATGTAAGGGAGGGAGCCTGGTCCCCCTGGGGCTTCGGTAACCTGTTGTCTGTCTGGGGAAGCCTGGTCCCTCTGGGGCTTCGGTGACCTGTTGTTTAGTGTATGTGGCATGGGTATCTGGCAGTCTTGTTGCTTCGAGAGGACCGGTTGTCTGGGGGAGCCTGGTCCTTCTGGGGCTTCGGTGACCTGTTGTCTGGGGGGAGCCTAGTCCCTCTGGGACTTCGGTGACCTGTTGTCTGTCTGGGGGAGCCTGGTCCCTCTGGGGCCTCGGTAACCTGTTGTTTGGTGTATGTGGCATGGTATGTTGTGTTGAGCGTTTGGGTGGTTTCTGGCACACTTAGTGCTTCGAGACCGACTTGACGTCTGTTGGGAACCTGGTACCTCTGGTGCTTCGGTAACCGTTTAGAATGTGATAATATGGTTGTCTAAACGGTGAGGTGGCTGTTTCGATAGTAAGACGATGCTTGTGTACGGTGTGGTGACCTAGATATACATGGAGAAAACAAATGAACAGTATGAAAGCTATGAGAATTCAGTTTTCATGAGTAAAGAAGTACTTGATTTTTGTTGCAGGCTGGTAATATAAAGGTGTTGATTGAAGGTTTCACGTGGAAGATGTCACGACCACGTAATTTTTTTTTTTTTTTTTGGTCAGGAGCGGCCGAACTTAACCTATTACTTATTTTTATTTTTTTTCTCATCTTGTTTTTTTTTATTACTATTGAGTAACGATGCTGCTCGTCGCTCTACAAATGTGGGTCCATTTGTCTGTCAAGATGGCCGTGTCGGAGGAAGGTATACGATTAATAATTAGGAACAAGGAAATATTGCTTGTAAAGTTATTAATTCAGTTTTGTTTAATTGGCAACATTTAGCTTCTGTTTCAAAGCTTAGTTCGTTTTTATTCGATTGACAACACTTTATTCTTCTTATGTCATAAAACTCGATTCTGATTGGATGTTTTAAAAGCGGTAACTTGCCAGATTAGTTCTTTGGCCAATGAAAAAGCGAGGAGAGTCTATGCTATGCTGGCTCTCTCGAGTGGAGTCTCTGGCCATGTGTTTTCGTAGAGTTAGAATAAAGAAGCGCGCGGCGCGCGCTTCGGAGTTATAAAGAGTTGTGAGGAAAAGAGTTTAGAAGTGAAGTAGCCAAAAAAGTAGCGTGTATAAACTTGAAAAAGTGTGTTTTTGTTGAGAGAAAGCGAAATGCTTGGTGACCGAATCCGCTGCTTTGTTAAAATTGGACCAAGGACTATGTCAATGGCATTAGTTACCTGCTACTTGCTTTGTGCCAGCATTAAACCCAACATGACGCCCACGAGACCCAAGACAGACATGGAGCATGAACTCGAATTTAGTGGGAAGAGTCCTCCCTTCCGACATATATTTTTTCTATACTTACACATAATTTAACATATTTTGACTCACCTTCTGTGTTTATACCATTTTGTTGTTGTTTATTTATACTATTTTATTATTTTTTAAGTATTTTTACGTTTCCGTGAGTGTGTCCGTGGCATCAACAGTGGGCTTTAATATCATTATTATATTACCCCCGACTGGAAAAGAGTCGTGTTATAATTTTGACGTGTGTACCTGTGTATTTGTGTATGTGTCTATGGCATCATAGCTCCTAAACGGATGAACCGATACTGATTTAATTGGTTTTTGATTGAAAGGTGACTTTAACAAAAGTGTTCTTAGCTATCTTTGATCAAAATCGGTTCTGCCATTCAAAAGTTATGGGCGTTTTACTGCTTGAATTGAGGTGATTTTGCAAGATATCGTGTCATAATTACGTGTTTAATAGATTGTTATCGAAGCGTCTTCTAGATAAATTATATAGCATGTAATAAAAATGTTTCAGGGGTTGTCTTTTTGGATATCGCTGCACATGCTGAGAGTGGAGCCTTTTTGGTCTGGCACGGGGCTTTTTTTCATTATTACTTTTTTTTTGTTTTTGATTTTGCTTATCTCTCGTGTCTCCTGTACAGATCACAAATAAATACTTTTTCTTTCTTTCTTTTTTAGTACTTAGCTACATCCAGTTAGACTAGAAACCGACCCCAACATAGTAGGGAAAGTTTAGGCATATTGATTTATTCCTGTAAGTAGAAAGAGAATGACAAAGTTATCCCTCTTAACTACTTATTATTTCCCTAAGTTACTCCCCAACAGAAGTTCTTACAGTAAATATAGAACTTACTTGGACAACTTTTATTTCGGTATGATGATGGTTAGGAGAAATATTGCTATTTGCAAGAAGGAGGAAAGGAAATTATGGTTGATTGGTGTTTTATGGAGTAGATGTTAATATTGGAGTTGTTAATACAGTCGACAGCGTTAGGATTAGCCTCGTAAATACTTTTAGAGCTTTCAGAGTACAGTTGTTTGGGCCTAGAGAGTATGAAAAGAGGTGAGATATTGTTTGGGATGTCGCACCGCAAGCGCATTTTGGCTCATTAGAGTACCCCAATCGGACTAAGTTGTGTCTGTAGCGGCCCTCCTGACTTCGTAGTCGATTTTGAGATTGCTAGTTAAGTTAGTTTTAGAATTTGATTCTATAGATAATTGAATTAACTAATTAAATTCATTAATTATGAAACTAATATCTGAGAGACCGAGCTCTGCTATATGAGCGCAGGAATATAGAGAAAACATTTTTGTTCTAAAATGCGATGACATTTAAAAAACCATAAGTAAAAAAAAAACAAGTAAAATAATAGAATCAAAATAACTAATTTCCTGTAAACCTATCATTAGGCTATACAGACGGGCAGCGGCGGCGGGCCGCGCGCAATAATGAGTTAAACTATCTATACTAAGAAGGTTTCCTAGACTCTGCACATACACGTTTCTGCACGAGGTTCCCTAACCTAACAATACCTGCAACCACACACCTGCCACCAACATCCAAGCATCAGCATGTTTTCCAAAAAACCCTTAACTTAATACATACTGGCATCATGTTTTTCTAATGTGCCATCTGTCTCTGGCTTGCTTCCAAGACACACAACTTGCTTTTATTAAATTCAGCTTACTAACCAATATATTTTGGTCTGAGCTAAGAAGAATTGGGGTCGTCTAATAATATTTAGAATATATTTTATGGGTACCGAAGTGTTTTTTGAAATTCGAAACGGTTTTGGTCTGTCTGAGGGTACTTTCAAATTTGGATTTGGTCTAAGTGTCGTAACACATAAGTGGGCAGTTTCAAAATTGGATTTGGTTTGAGTGTCGTAATAGGATGTTGTTTGGTTTGCTTGCTGGATGAGTGCCCATTTTTGTGACATAAAATATCATAAGGGTAGGTAGTAGGTACCTATACTGAGATCCCGTTGGTTACAGGACCGTAAAACATTGCCCAAGTTTTGGAACTGCGGGTCGGGTTAACTTATTCGTGTAACTAGAATACTAGTGGGCCTGAACTTTAAAGCAATATATTAGTTAATAGCGGACGCCTCGCGGTTTCCCCCACGTAATTCCCATTCCCGTAAGAATACAGAGATAAAAATAGCCTATGTAACCCGAGGATAGTGTAGGTTCCCAACGGTGAAAGAGTTTTTGAAATCGATCCAGTGGTTTTTAAGTTTATTCGTTACATACAAAAATATAAATTTTGCCTCTTTATAATATTATAGTATATAGCATAGATTATGATTATATATAAGTATAGAAGACATATTAAGATACGTTTAATATATCGGTAAACTAAGATAACTAAGCAATGCTTATTAAAAAAACAACGTTTCTTTAATCAAATAAATGATAGAAAAAATGACAGATATTACGCTTTATATACATTTTTATTTTAATTATTTATAACATCTTATTTGCCCAATATCTAACTTGAAGGTAACCGGTAAGGAATACGACGATAGGGTTCAGCACAATGGGCTAGTAGTAACTTATTCACTTCCCCAATGTTAACGTGGTACTGGCCGTACGCCGCTCGGTGCCAGAATATCAATATTGGACCTCCCTTTAGACAATTTTGTTTGCAATATATTTTTTGAATTACTTTTCCTATGTAGGTTAGAAGGAATTCTACCATCAATTTTCTTTGTCAAAATATTTTTAAATATCCAAGTCGTTTTGAAGGAGTTGCAAAAGAAGCTACAAAATATCGTGTTTATAATTTATTTTTAAAGCAAAAATATTAATCATACTTAAAATACATGGTTTAAAAATAATGTACATGGATTAATAATATTTTTTATCTACACTCACAACGTAATGTTCCAAATATGAATTATAGTACATTACTGCAGCGGCCAGCAAAAGAGGCATTGATGGACGAACGTGTAAATGTGGGCCGAGGCGAAGCCGAGGCACACATACGTAAGTCCGTCAATGCCTAGTTGTGGCCAAGGCTTGTATAGTGCTTTTCTCAAATAATGCGCGGAAATTAAAACTAAGTAGTACCTAGAACTCATTTTGTCAAATACAATTACTTTTCAAAATCAATGACGAAAACCGAACAACAATAATTATTCCCGCGTTAGGCTTAGCGCGCACTGCGATTTTCATTCCACGATTTTTTTCCGCCCATTCTGCGGCCTATGGAATTGTATGAAGCCGCACGCGTTGCGGTAAAAAAACACGCGGTAATAATACTACAAAAATCCGCGCAAATAAAAATCGCAGTGCGTGCTAAGCCTTAAAGTGTTCATTTGTTTTTTTTTTCAATACACAGCTTTCTATTTGCAAGCCAGTTCGAAATTTAAATAAAACCTTTGATAAGTTACCTCCTTGGTTGCCATGATTCGTCATGATTTTTAAATTACACGACAGATATGAGTTTACTATGTAATTTATTTGGCCGCTGCAAACGACAGATATAGATTTTCATACTACTTTTGCCGGCCGCTGCTCGCATGTGTTTGGCCTGTACTGCAATTTCGATTTATCTCGAAGAAGGTTGTCAAAGTAATGCTCAAATTTCCAAGCATGTTTGAGAAAAAAAAATATTGTATCAACACGTGCTTTATATTCGTGGATAGGTAAAATTAAAAAAAGGCCATTACAGTACAACATTTTCCTTCGATTTTCAAACAACTGCATCATACAATTACTTTATAATTTTTATGGCACACTTTTACTTTTTATTTTATTGGCGCGTATGGGCTCATTGACTTAATGTAGAACAATTGCGTCATTTTTCTGTTTCCACTTTCTTTTATTTCAACTGTATGAGTGAAGATAACACTGATAGTGTATTTTGTAACGGCATATAATTAGGTATTAAAACACTTGCGTGATATTATTACCACACTCAGCTTCGACTCGTGTTATAAACCCACGCTCGTGTTTTAATAACCCCTATTAAATGGTAGTTAAACTACTATTTTCAACCCCTTTAGCCCTAGCCTAAGGAATATGCTTTAGAAAGTAACTGTTTTACGGCATTAAATCGGAGGCCCTTACGGCTTTAAATACCCCCATTTATAGCAACATGCTTTACAATTACTATTTTCGTCTTTTTTATGTTTACTGTGAGCCTCGACATAAGTCAACTTGTAGGCTGTAACAGTAACTCCTGTAGTAAATAATAAAGTAACCTGACCTTTACTTAACTTCTCGTCCCAAGAAACAAAATAGGCATAAAACCACACTGTAACTTTGCCCTAAAACTATGATAAAACTATGTTCACGTACCAGCAAATTTATAAATTAAGTTTTACTAACAATTTGGCTGGAGGGCTTATACCAAGTCGGAGTGTTTCGTGTTATTAAATAACTGTAACAAAAGGTTGTTAAGCAAGATAGAGGTACTTTTATGAAATAACAAGTAGATAGACTTGAGTCTGGCTACTATAACTATGCATAACTCAAAAATGTGGGCATCCGAAAATTTGGGGAAGGTAACACCGTCTGTACAAGGGCCGGTGCACACTGACGTCATTGCGTCACAAATGATTGTTGAATGTTGACCTCGCACGGCACTTTTCAGCATACCAAATCATTCTGCCGCTGCATATCGCGGCTTTCGTGTTGACTTAAAGGTATTTTCGTGCTAAAGTCATTGAGATAAGGTTGAAAATCATATGGCCACAAAAAATCCTTTTACGTGCCATGCCGTCAGTGAGCGCCGGCACCTAATTCAAAAAATCATAACCTGAATATTCGTAACCATAAACCATATTCGCGAGCTGGCTGACCAAAACCAGATGTATCCTCGGACTGCACAGCATAATTTTCTTCTTGCTTACGTCTTTTAGTTCGCTTCTTAACCAGTCGGGCGTTTTGATTTTATGAATTAACTTTTTAGTTATCATTTTATGAATTAACTTTTGAGTTAACATTTTTTTTTTCGAATTTTAACATTTAAACAAAGTTTTTTTTTTTTGGGGATCGCCTTTTAAAACTCTTTATTTTGATACCCCATAGGAAGAAAAAGATATTGGGACCGCCGAATCGATTGACGAAGAATCATCAAAATCGGCCAACGCGTTTGGTCTCTAGAAAGCCACATAGGAACAAATATACATACATAGACTGATAAACACATAACCCTCCTTCGGTAGTCGGGTAAAAAGGATTTTGATAGTTGTTCTTTTATTGTTTTTGACAAGTTACTTTTTTATATTGTGATTCATTCCTGGTAAAGAATATTCACTTTAGTACGATGCAGTGTGGATTTGATACAGTGATTTGAACCACAAAAAATTGTTGTTTTCCTTCATAATGTTGTTATTTGACACGATATTCGATCTTCTACCCACTTACAAAGGGTATCATGTAACAGATAAGCGCCACGTGTAAAATACTGGTTTCCAGGAGCCTCTACTAGACAAGTGGCTTTCGATGTCAGCGAAGGCGACAGTTGAAATGTCAAATTCGATTTTTCGAATTCGCTTGTCAATCCCATAAAATTTTGTCTTTTTGACAATCGCTATCGCCACGCTTTCGATGACAGAAAGTCACTTGTCTAGGGCCTCAGCTATGTTAGGGTTCGGCTTCCAGTCGACAGTCTAAAGGAAGCCTACTTCAACATAATCGTAAAATCTGTAATAAGCTAGGCAGACAACGATGACGTGTTAGAATTATCTAAGTTTTCATCATAATGAAAATAATGTTATAAGTTACGAACAATCCCAAACATCATGCTTAGAAAGCGAATTCGAAATTAAATCACAACTTTAGCCAATCAATAAGGTGCACAAGATCCAAAAGCACATTCCATTCCCAGAAAACGCTGAACCTACGAAAATCTTGCATAAACCACCTTCCATCTTCATACCTATATATCATACATAGGTATATCAAGTTATAATGCCGAGGTAACAGCTGCCAGCCTCCGACGGAACCCAGTTGAGTTGAACGTACCTCCCTCCTATAGCTAAAGTGTCACTATACGACATTTGACCGATTTTGAGATTATTCTTCGTAATCAGCAAATAATTCTCTATAGATCTCTTTAAGCAGTACTTTACTACTATCAATGGATTCCGGCTGAAAATAAAATTGATTTAAACTAACACTGTGTCTATTAAAAAGTGCGCACTTGGATCTATGTTTAACATCGGAAACTCTCACTTAAAATTAATAGTTGATAAATAGCATCGATTTTTAGGGTCCGTACCTCAAAAGGAAAAAACGGTCTCTTATAGGATCACTTTGTTGTCTGTCTGTCTGTCTAGACCCTTTGAACGCGTGGAGGCATCAAGTTGAAATTAATATAGTATACTCAAGTTTGCAACCCCTTGCAGCTGTGAAAAAATCAAACTTCTTACGCAATCAAGAGACACAGCTGCTAATGACGCATATTTTACACTCGCAAAAAAATCAACATCTACAGAGTACTTCCCATTGATTTAGAATCATGAAATTTGGCAAGAAGCAATGTCTTATAGCACAAGTAAAGATTACTAACTTATTTGGAGTTGGTAAACTGACCGCGACTTATGTTGATGCATGGAGACTACAGTTTTCTAACGACAAAGTTAATTTTGTCCGTTAGAGCAAAGTTCGGTGCCCTCATAGTTTATGAACATCAGTAATGTTTATTTTGGTGAATATAACTTTTTGTACGAAACCCTCAGTGCGCGAGTCCAACTCGCACTTGGCCAGTTTTTATTATTTGGCGTCTATACCTCAAAATATGACTTCCTCAGATAGTTCCACTTTAGCTATAGGATTGCAGCGTACCTAAAGGGTTGGGGTAACCTTCAGATGTCCTTCAAATGCAGTTTGTGGACTGTAGCAAGATTTTATGTAGATTGGTTGGGGAAAACTTCAACGAGTTCTGGGTAGTCAGGGGTTGTAATTTGTGGAGCGAAAATGCTTTTTCTTCTAACTTATAAATCTTTGCCTTGGTAGTATATAAAAAGTTGTATGATAGAGGAAGCCAACAAGGAACCAACTTTTGACCTTCGTCAAAAAAAATATTGACTGGGTTTTTGTTGCGGGTTTGCTCTTGTCTCTATTCCAAAGGAACCATATTTTATCTATGTTAATTAGTAGTTCCTATTTGGAACTTGTTTATAGTGTACTTAAGATACTTCTTCGCCGTAGTTTTAGTAGTATGAACCTTGAAAACCTCCGTGACGATGCTGGCAGAATTGACTGGTCTGATGACGATTGATGTCAAAGTCAATATACTCAATACCAAGCTTCTCCAGCTATACGACGTCCATGCAACTGTATGGTCCGTAAAAAAGAAGCCCTTGCCTGCGCCGTGGCTGACAGACGGCCTAAAAGACTTACTGCAGAGGACAGTAGCACTTTTACTCGAGAGAAATATGTTGCAATCCGCAATCGTAGCAACGTGGTGTGTAGAGATGCTCAACGCCGCCACATTCATAAGTCCATTGAAAATTGTGACCCAGCTAAAGTCTGGAAAATTCTTAGATCAATGGGAGTGGGAAAATTGTATGAAGATTCTATTCCTAAAGATATATATATCTTGAATTACTTAATCAACATTTTTCTTTTCCTCTAACTTCAATGGTACTATCAAAGCAAAAACGTTAAATGGTGGGCATTATGAATCTAGGAAATGTAATTAATACTGATATAAACTTCTATATTTATCACATTGTCTGGTCATTACAAATATTGCCACGTAACAGTTTGTCAATTCGATAGTTATGTTCAATGAAGACTAATTCATTGCTACTACTAAGCTTAAGGCACCCCGACACTGATAGTTTAGGTTTGTAGGAGATGACGGGAGCTGAAGTAAGCGAACTCAGCTCCCGTCATCTCTTTTATGTTAGTTTACTTTAGACCCTGCAGACAGAAATAGGAGCCCCGTGCTGTGTCTACTACTAGGCAAATTATATAAAAGAAATAAAAATAAGTCGGGGACTTTTTAGATTTTACTTGCTTTTCTAGAAACAAACAAAAGAACCACGTCTTCTGCAAACTAATTCCTCAACAGTAACAAGTAAATAAAACCACCAACCGCACTTCCTTACACAAGCCACAGAAATCTCGATAAATAATGTTCTTCAAGCCATTATCCAGTTAAAAAGATAAATAAGAAACAGCTAGACTTTATCTTTGCAAAAGATAAATGATATCTTGTGACATCTTTGCCACGAGTTCGTAAAGGATTTTTGTCTCGCAGTTTCTTGTCCGTTTTGTATGAAATAGGGTTAAACTTTGCAAGAACTCTTCAAATACTATTTCTTTCGCCAAGTTTTCTTTGTGGGATAAAAATTGAAGGCAAGCTTTTGTATGCAGAGATCTGTCAGTTTATTTAATAGCTATTTATCAACTGTTACGTTATGGACGGTCTTTTAATACGAGTGCCATTTTTCGGTACAAGCGTAGCGCGTACCGAAATAGCTAAGCACGAGTTATTAAAAGACCAATAACGTACAGTTGCATACAAGATTTTATCTACGAAGGAAGGAATAAAACACAGATATAGACAAATAAGTATTTATGTTAGAAACTAAACTACACACTGACTATTGTTTATTTATATGTAGATTTTGTATTGTACAATTATTAAAATAAACAGGACTGCTCTATTTGTTATATCTGGTGGAGTATTTTCAATATCACTTGATGTTAATGACATTTTCAAAAATTTGGAATAAAATTTCACTCAGAAATTTTGCCCGCGTCCATTTTATTTTTAATTTTTTTATTTAGTCTTTATGTACTAGTCTTTATATATAGCTATAAGGCAAAGATCTTGTAGCCGCAACAGCCAAATAGTATACGATACTTTTGTTCTAAACATGTTCCATTTTTAAAAACATCATTTACATTGTCTCGATTTCGAAGTAATATTATAGGTACCTGGCTGTATGTTCAGAATGTCTTTGCTTGTGTTTTAGAATTTATGACTATTCGCATAATGCAACCCGATGTCGTTATGGGTATCAAAATGAAACCGCTGTCAATTTTGTAATTCGAATATAACGAAACCGAAGTAGATAAAAAATTTTTTGTCTAGTGTAGAGAGGTACATTGTTCAACTAGGCAACGGGGTATCGCTTCACCAAGTACTGCATCATAATTGCGTCATCATCAGCCTATTAATATTCCCACTGTTGGGACACAGGGCTTCTCTCTGTGTAAGGCAGTGGGCCGTAATCACAGCCCAGTGCAGGTTGGTGGATGTCACATGTCCTCGAATTTTTGGTTCTAGGACATGCCGGTTTCCTCACGATGTTTTCCTTCACCATTTTGAGAGCAGTGTGATGAAATAATTTACACAAAGTAAAGCGCGTGCCTGGGCTCGAACCCACAACCTACAACTTGTAAGTCGCGGCCAAGTTGTAGGTCGTGAGTTCATAATTGCGTAACTTCAAAGAATGCACACGATCTTTGCTTGGATTCATCTATAAATATTAAAGCGAAAGGTGACTGACTGATCAATTAACGCACAGCCAAAACTGCTAAGCCTAGAAGCCCAATATTCATGGGTCCCATGGGTAATGATTTCTTGGGTCAATAAACATGAAACTTGACATAGAGAATAAAGGTTTTCATTATAACTTTTTCGAAACTACCCCCAAACGATGATTTAGGGGGTGTTAAAGTGATTTTGAAAAATCTTATTTCTTGCGTTAATACATTTTACAGTTGACAGAAATACCATGCTAAATAAACCATAAAGGTTGTCACTATTAGTTTTTCGAAACTATCTCCAAGTGATGATTCAGGGGGTGTTGAAGTTTGTATGGAAGAATCTGATTTCTTGGGTCAATTAAAATGAAACTTGACATAAATACCAACCGGAATAAACAATAAAGGTTTTCATTATAACTTTTTCGAAACTACCCCCAAAACATGATTTAGGGCGTTAAAGTGATTTTGAAACTTTTCTTATTTCTTGGGTTAATACATTTAAAAAACGGACCTTGAAAATTGACATAAATACCCATTCTAAAGGAGTTGTCATTATTAGTTTTACCTATCTACTCCCAAAATACGATTTAGGAGGTGTTAAAGTGTTTTTGAAGAATCTTATTTCTTGGGTTAATACATTTGAAACTTGGCACAAATACCAACCTAAGGAAACAATAAAGGTTATCATTATAAGTTTTTCGAAAATAACTCAAGCTATGAATCTTACTGGACAGGGTTTCGTTTTTGACGTAGGGTTCTAAGGGAGCACCAAGCCGCGATTTTGTGGCAATTCAACCTTTACGGAAGTGAAGAGGGGCAAAATTAGGTTGTATAAAATAGAATTCCTTGAGGATAAAGTTAATAATCAAAATTTACATGAAAAAAAATTAAAGGTCCCCCAGATAAGGTGATAATTTTTTTTTTAGGAATCTTCCTGCACAATCTGACTAAAATAATCGAAAAATAAAAAAGAGAAGAAAAGAGTCAATAGCATATTTAGGTTGTTAAAAACTCGACCCTCAACGGGGCAAAATGGGGTTGATAAGTTTTAAGGTAAGGATTTTACTATGTGGCGGTAACCTAAAATGTATTATTCTTTAAGTCAAATAACGAATCGTCCCAATCCAATAAACCCTGTATATTTACGATACCCAATTTTTATTGTTTTAATAATAGCTTATTTTGGTCGCCTTCACTAACTGCATATAAGAAAATCATTTAAAGGATAAACGAAGTCACGGGCGGAGTGTTAGTTGCTTCATATGTTTAAAGATTGATCTAATCGATAGCATAAAATACACAATTAATACTGTCGAATTGTCAAAATAAAAGCCTGCACGCAAACTTAGATCTTTCAATAAAGTTAAGCAATAACAGAGCTGGATTGAAAAGGACGGATAGACTGTCGCTTCATGTCAAAATTCAATAAGGATGTTGAGTTGCATCCAGTCAGTTACTGGAATCCGACTCCAGCATAGTTGGGAAGAAGCTAGGCAGATTAGACGTAATACAGGACAGTTGATTACCAGGGTTTCGTACCTGAAGGGTCCAAACGGAGCCCTAAAAAATCAACTTTCCTGCTACTGTCACTCACGTGTCCATCAGTCTGTTTGTTCGTCCGTCGTCTGACACAAAATTTTGTTGCGAAGAATTATAACATCCCATTGACCTACGAGTATGAACTTGAAAATTGATGATGCATATAGTTTTATTGCATATAGTTTTTTAACAAACACCAATATATTCGACATTTGGTACGGAACCCTTAGGTCGGTTACACACTACGTCCGATCCGTGTCCGTAAAATTTCGGTGCTCAAGTAGCCGTAGGGACTACATCCAAATTCTAGGGTCTTGTAGGGACTACATCCAAATTCTATCCGTCATAATCTGTAATTCAGGACGTTTTGAAATTAGAACTCAAATCACGGACACGGATCACGGACACAGACGTGTAGGGATTACCACCCTAAATATGCGAAGACCAACACGCACTTGGCCGGTTATTTTATTTGAGCCCTTAGTAAAACTTGTTCATATTCCTTCTTATTACACAAGTCAGGAACACAATAGCCCGATTGAAATGTTACTGGCACGCATTTTATTGGTTTTGTTGGTGTACAAGTGATTCCTATGATAATGTAGACGATTTATATATATTTCTTAATTTTGCTGTGGACTTGAACACAACACAGTCTATGTAAGAATAACTCATTCCTGACAGTGAGATATTATGCCAAAAAGCCTCGACATAATATGGCAATACTCAAATCTATCTAGCGATCCCTGGGGGTCTAGATAAGTGACATTCTCAACGAAAGCGCTTTGATAGTTATAGGAAAAATTAAAATATCTGGGGTATTGTCAACCGCTATCGAAATGCCACGTGATCAATCCCTAACATTTTGGTGTTTCGACCAGGAAAGTTAAGGAGCTCCGTAACCGTAATCAAATCCGATACAAAAGTTTCGGATAGTTTCGGATAGTGAGTCTAAATGAGTCACGTTATGACAAGCTTTTTTGCCCGGCTGAGTAGACACACTAGCCGTGCGCGTCACTTGAATGTTAATATTTATTCATTTAGGATTTTAGTTATATTGTATAGTATGTATTATGTTTATGCGTTGTGTGCTGTACACGTATTTGTTTAGTTTATATAGTTAGTAATAAATTAAATATTAAGTTTCATTGTGTACTTGAGTATGCTGTACTCATTTAATAAAAATCTCTATGACACTGAGGTTTGCTGTAAGAGAACTTAATTATGGGTTAAGCTCGCCTTTGTATATAAGCTGTTCTACTGTATTTGTATATGTTTGTTTTGTGAACAAAAACGAATAAGAATTTATTTAAGTCTTTATGTTTGACTTTTACAATTTCTTAAAAATCTAATATCCGTAACCGGAACTATCCGACTCTAACGGATAGTCCGATATAATTTCATATCCGTAATCGTATCCGAAACCGGTGCAATATTTTTCTATATCCGTATCCGTTTCCGTATCCAGATCCGACATTTCATATCCATAACATCCCTCATTTCAACTATCGCCATCACTGACAACGAATGACTCTAACTCATCTAGTGCCTTTGATCTTGCAGTATATTGAACTTCTCTTGTGTCTTACATTTCTTTGATGAGTTGATGACACTATTTTTAAGTTAAGTTGGATTATTGATTGTTTTGTATAATGGATAAGTTTGTAATTATTTGATGTTTACTAGTTAATAGTGATAAATTTAATGTAACATCTTGCATGCCATGTGTGTGTATACTCATGTTTTGGACAAATAAATGTTCTTATCTTATCTTAACAAATACAAATCATAACATAAATTCAATGGAGAAAATTTTAACAAATAAATTAAACCGACTTCCAAAACAAAATACTACAAAGCGAAAAATAAGTTTTTTCGGAAGTCGGTGCTCTCTTTGGTATCAATATTTTTTCGTTTTTGCAACCGGCTTCCGAAGAGAAAGTTTGTAGAGTTTTGTTTTGGAAGTCGGTTTAATTTTTTTGTTAAAAAGTTTTCATTTTTCTATTTTTAGGTTTGCTACCTTATATTTCCAAGATAAACATTGTTAAGGATAATTTAAAAACAACTCACCAGCGTACAAATAAAAAAATAATATCAAAATCGGTTCGTAATTGGCGGAGTAATCACTTAACATACAAAACATATGGTCGAATTGAGAACGTCCGTTATGATCCTTTTTGAAGTTGGTAAAAATAGTGATTTTATGCCATTGTAATTGTTACTTATATTCATGAGTAATTTTACCCCGTTATTAAAGCAGTGAGTATTCACAAACACACTAGCTAGTTGGTACACAACTCAGGAACACAATAGCCCAGCTGAAATGCTGCAGGCGTGCATTTTATTGGCTTTGTGGGTATACCAGTGACTCCTATGGGTAATGTGAACATGGGATGTTATGTTTCACGGGAGAGAAAACATATAAATATGAGGTTAGATTTGATTTCGAAAAGGGTTGTCTATTTGGAAAAGTAGAATGTGGTGTGGTAGCTGGTTTTAATATTTTTTACCTAATATTGGAATTGCCCAATAATCAAATATGTTACTCTAATTGGGCTTCTAAACATGTGTGCAAAATTTCATAAATTTATTTGTTTGTTTGTATTGATGTATGTTCGTCCACGCATTTCTCCAAAACTACTTACCTGATCGTGACTTTTATTTTTTTATTGGATTAGGTATCTTTCAACTTAGGGTATAGTGCTAGTTTCATCAAAATCAGTGTAGCAGTTTTCAAGATATGGAACATCCAACCGAACTCCTTAGCGACAAACAGCACTAATGTGTAAATTGAATTACTATAGGTATTTTGGCAATTCTTGAGGTATCTTATTATACAACTTGCTCTTATTAGTGTACTAACACTAAAAGAGAGAAATAGAAATGTTTTCACTAACAAAAACCAACTTCAAAAGCAAAACACTAAAACGTGCAAAGTAACTTTCGTTTTGGAAACCGGCTTCGAAAAACGATAAATACAAGACTGCCAAAGACATCGGCTTCCCAAATGAAAGTTAATTTCAAAGAAATGATTAGGCAGTCACTAACAAAATTTTGATTTCCCTTCATAATACCTAAACTCTTCCAGCGTGGTGTGAGTAGTCAGTTCTTTGCAGAATGTTGTTGATTGGTTTAATAACTCCGTTGTTTTAATAAATCCGTTACCCACGTCCAACACCATTGCCAGTTTTAATTTTGACTAAGCGACATCTCAGCGTTCATCATCAGAGACGTGGTCCTCCACAATGGGCATCATCAGAAAGCTTAAAGTCACCCAAAGGGAAATGGAGAAGGCTTATGCTCGGAGTTTCCATGCGTGATCAAATCAGAAATGAAGACATCCGCAAGAGAACCAAGGTTGCCGACATAGCCCGAAGAATTGCCAAACTTAAGTGGCAGTGGGCAGGGTACATTGCTCGCAGAACGGATGGCCGTTGGGCCGAAAAGTTCTAGAGTACCGAAAGACGCAGCGTTGGAAGGCCTCCCTCTAGGTGGAGTGACAACCTGATCAAGGCTGCGGGCGTCCGGTGGATGCGAATCGTACAGGATCGATCAGTGTGGCAACGCTTGGGGCAGGCCTATGTCCAGCAGTGGACGTCTTTTGGCTGAAATGATGATGATGATGAAGCGACATCTAAGTATATGAATACTTAACAAATCTACTTATGGAAATCCAACACTGCGTTCTAGAATTTCCTCGTTATCTTACAGCGTTTTCAAAGAAATATAATATAACGAACATCTTATATCATAAGTGAAAGTACGACACTAGAGTTGTAGGTTATTGTAAAATTCTAGTTTCAACATTCTTTACAATTAAAATCCCCTATGATAAATGCTGTACTATGTATCATCGGATACTCTCGTAGTATACGAACGAACGAGTGTCTTAGTCTAGTATGCATGAAAGAGCGAGTGAATGAATGGGCGATACTTGAATGGCTGGACGCTTGAATGAACAAATGGTTCAAAGTCAGAGCAAACAAAATGAGTGCATGAGAGTACAAGAACCACTGACCTCTATCATACAAGTACGCTGGACTTCATATTATCGATGACAAAATGAAGACATTTGATTTTTGCCATTTTGGCGCTGATAGCAACGTGACTTAACGTGAGAGTCTATAGAACTAATATTAGAGATGGGACACAACCTTCGGTAAAAAAATACTTTGTATGGCCGTTATCGATCGTGAGAATAATTTAATAAGTAAGAGAAAAAAATCCTAGTTATTTTTATTATGATTAATTTTTAAGTAATAGAATAATTGCTGTAAAGGTTAACTGAAAAATATTTTCAGTCGGATTGCAAGCTATAAACTAGTGGATAGCGTGCTAGTAAAGTTATAGCGCATTACTGTCAGATCAGTGAGATTTAAATATGGGGTAGGCTAACAACTTATCCTTAAAACTAGTATATTTGAGGATGTATTTCCTCGCTCAAGTACACTAGTTAGTTAATACTTACAATCGTTCGGATTCACTCGGTTGGCGCCCATCGGATTCGTGAAGGGAACTTCATTTATGCAATAATAATAATAATAAATGAGATGGATAATCATTTACAATGGACGTATTTCTCGCTCTCTTCGCGCTAAGGTGCAAATAAGAGTGACAACGCATTCCAGCAAGGTGAAGACTTATATCAGTTTTCAACTCTGTTTCAGATGCAGATAATAACTTGTTTGACTTCAAAACATTTGTTAATAAAATTATAATTAAAATGATATTATTCCAGAATTAATTCCAGGCTCAGGAACGTGGTGATTGGTACAAGAGAGAGGCCTGTGCTCAGCAGTGGGCGAAGTCGGGCTGTGGATGATCATGATGATGATTCCAGAATTTAGTATTACACATTGCTTTTGAACACATTATTTCTGAATAAAAATGCCTATTGCATTCATAAAACATTCATTACCAATACCAATATGAGATATTTAGTTCCAACATACTACAAGAAGTCAATATAGTAGATGAGTGATACGCCTTGCCAAGTCTACTATTTTGATATAAGTGTAATTTTAAAATATCATTATTACTGATATATTAGTTAAAATATTATAATATTTCCAGGCGAATATATTAGTATTACCTAATTTTTAGACATATCAGTATTAACCTATCTCTAAATGTGTCAATTTTAGTTCCTAAGAACCTCGAGCGGGGCGCTTTGAATCAGCACAAAAATCAACTGTCATTTCATAGTGTATGTTTAGTCCAGCGTACTTGTATGATAGAGGTCAGTGAAAAGAACGCAGAAGTCAATGATGCGTTTTTGAAAATAGAATCGTGTTTCTTTTTTGGGTTTTGTTTAAGAGTTCTAACAGACCGAGAACGGTCAAGCGGTCAAGCGTTCAAGAGGCCAGTTTTAAGTTCGAGCATGCAGTTGCTCATGAAGCCCACTATTGGACGGTCTACGTGGTACCACTATTATCACCAAGTTTTTTGACGATAGTTCTTTATCGAAAGACGAATGATTGAATTAATTGATTATATATTTATATTTATTTAACAAATTGCATTTGGTGGTTTCTGAACGAATGGCAAAAAAATACATGTTCCGAAATATATGTTCTATGACTTAGGTACCATTTTCGGTCCCCGTTTCTTTGGCAATTTCCAATCATTATAATCGTTATCCTTCGCATCGTATAAACACAGTTTTCACTTACTAACATAATTCGCTTTTCAGTCTCCATCTTTCTACCAATTTGGTCACCGAAACAACAGTAAACGCGCGAACGCGTGCGCTCTGGTTGACCGACGCGGTCAGAATGCCTGCAGAATATCTATGTAACGTAATACAACACAATTAACGCAAAACTGACCTCTTGAACGCTTGACCGCGTGACAGCTCTCTATCTGATAGAACCCTAAAATTGGCGAGCTTATGTCCAGTAATGGACTGTGATAAGATGATTTGATTGATACAAGGCTACCTTAAATAATCTTATTTGCTCTGGTGTGGTGTAGTGTTTACAAGCGCTACTGCTGGAGACCGATTCTCTGGTCATGTAAATGTTATTAAATTTTTATAACTGCAACTTCCCAAGAGCAGCCCGGAAGCTAGACTTGTACCCTGTGTTCCTGTGAGATGAAAAAGATAATTCTAATATAAAGAGTAATTTTTATCCTAGAAAAAACTTAATTCAAAAAAATAGAAAAAGCGAACTAAAAAGACGTAAAGAAGAAGGAAAACATGCTGTGCAGTCGGAGGATACATATTCGCGAGCTGCCTGATTAAAACAGATGTATCCTCCGACTGCACAGCATGATTTTCTTCTTGTTTAATTCTTTTTAGTTCGCTTCTTAAGCAGTTGATTTTATTAATTAACTTTTTTTATTTATAACTTTTTAGTTAACATTTATGTTTTCGAATTAGGTACATTAAAACATATAAGTCTCATATATTTTTAAATCACCTCTTAAAATCCTTTATTTTGATATCCCACACGATTTGATAGGTTTGGAAGAAAAAAATATTGGGCTCCCACAATATGGCGCTCAAAAGCCGACATTTTCCTATTTTCCAATTTTATTGTAGCCAGTGACACTCGCAAGGTTAAGTCGAATCATCAAAATCTGCTTACGCATTTTGTGTCTAGAACGCCACATCGGAACAAACATATAATCATACATAATATATACATAGACTGATAAACACATTACCCTCCTTCGGCAGTCTGGTAAAAATATACTGCTCCAGTGGGAAATTGTGCCCTATTTTTTTTCATAATATTTCACTGTTCATGCGAATGATATTATATATGTCAATATGATACGTGTAAATACGATTCAAATACAAAATCCAAAGAGACACAATATTCCATTGCATACCAACAAAATATTCTATGCATCTTTCATATCTATTGTCCAACAAAATTCGTATAGGTAAAGGAGTGAACGAACTCGTGAACGAAAAATATCATGAGTGAATGGTTCACACGCATGACGGGGACGTTACCATAGAGCAGTGAGATGGCTCGGAGGGTACTGTTAGAGCCGGCATTGTCAAAAACTAAAAACTTTCCTAATAAACGATGCGTGTCAGTCAGTCTCACTCATAGTAATTGACGTGGCGTGACAATTCCGACTAAGGGCCGGTTTTTAATTGAGATTTTAGAGTAAAGAACGCGTCAAACCTTACCTTAATGACAAAGTTTGACAGGTTTTAGGGGTTAAGTAAGAGATTGACAAAACCCTAACCTACTATACTTCAAATTCCTAATGCAGAAAGCGGCCATTTCGACCGCTATGACGGCCGATAGACGAAACCTGTGTTTTGTCACAGTGCGATTCAAAGAAGATTCGATTATCCTGACTATAGCGATTCTATTCAAAAAAGGAAGAAATACATTAAAAAACATTGTACTAAAAGAGCCACACATAGCATTAAATAGATAGATTATATTTTAGTTAAACAACAATTTTACAAAATAATTCATTATATTGTTATATTATGCGGCCCACAGCTAACATACACGTCGCTGCCAACGCGGAGATTCCATACTCTATGGATATTATTGAACGGAGCGAAAGGAATGGAATGGGTATGCGGACACGCGTGTAATCGCAGCTCTATTTTTAGAGAGGTGACATGGCACAGCTCTGTAATTGAAAGGTTTGAAGTGACGGTGAATTGTTGTCAGGAGTATACAATTTGTGTTGTTTGGATAATGGGTTAACAATTTTCATTCACGCTTATTCAAAACTAGCGACCAAGCATAGCCCGCGTGCAATTTAATTACTAAAACTTAACTTCAATTATTTATTATGTTCCGTACAATTTTATTTTAGGACTGAAGATGGATTGGATTAAAAGAAGACTAACTGAGAAGTATGGAAGTCGAAGACATCACACTATAAAAATAATAAACCGACTTCCAAAACAAAACACAAAAAAGTGCAAAAATAAATTACGTATATACTTCTGAAAATAAAGTTATTTTGCACTTTTTAGTGTTTTTCTCTGGAAGTCGGTATGTTTTGTATCTCTTGTTTTATCATTTTGTAACACCAACTTCCGAAACGAAAAGCTATTTTTGCACTTTGTAGTGTTTTGCTTTGGAAGTCGGTTTATTATTTTTAATTTTATTTTACAAATCGATACTGTTTCATGTTCCGGATCGACCCTCCACGCGATTATAACGACGAAAATTTAACGGAGTATAACACACATCTGTATCCCCAAAGGAATAGGCCGAGGTGCACCTATAAGTACATTTTATTATTATTTATTAAAGTAAAAGTTTATAAAAAATTAACTTAAAAACTATGCCCCACAAAATCGTTTTCACGGTTTGTCTGTGGGAACGGAACAAACATTATTAAAAATACTCCCGTAATAAGTTGCGATTCTATTGCCACTAACTGGGCACAAGTCCAGACTGACTTCTGCTATAGAGAAATTGCAGATGGTAATACCAAGTAACACATTGCCCGATTCAGAAAACGATCGCAGGAACTAATGCATGCAGCAGAAGCGCGAGTACACCAATGAGGCAGTCATCTGCTAAAAGTGAATGCACTGACAAATATACTTTGTTTTTGCACTAATTTAACCTTTCAAACCTCCTTGAGCAAAAACTGTCTAGAAAAATATCCTGTAATCCCAAGGGTGTCTAGGGTGGTTACGCACTACATTCGATCCGTGTCCGTGATTTGAGTTCCGAGTTCAAAATGTTCTGAATTATGACGGATAGAGTTCAGATGTAGTGCGTAAGCTTCCCTACAAGAAGTATTACGGCTACTTCGCACCCGAAATTTCACGGACTTGGATCGGATTTACTGCGTAACCGTCCGTAAGTGTATTTACAAATACATCAGAAGCAAATAATGGGCGTTTGTTTACCAGGAACAAATAGTTGCAGTGCAGACCAATCAAATATTGGTTGTTTGCGGGTACCGCATCCAAGAAACTGTCATTTCTGTAGATTGATATGAAACATACATAATTATTATTTTTGTTACCACGTATTAAACCGCCATGCTGTCTCTACACCACTCTTGGTTGACTGGTAGAGAATGCCTAAGGCATTAGGTCCGTACGCAAAATACGCGCTTAGACGTGGAGTTGCGGACACCAGCCCGTCTTAATCTAATCTAATCTAATCATTAGGTCCGCCATTGTACTTTTGTGCATGAAGTTTAAATAAATAAATACATCCCAAAACATTTTTTTTTTTCATTTTTTATGACTTGTCGTAATATTTACTACTGTAAGTGGTACTTTGGTTTTTTTTTTATTTATATATCAGCATACAAATTAGTGAGTTATCCAATCACAAATTATCAATACCAAAATTTTATAATTTTGTAGACAATAATAATGCACTAAAACCAAAAAAAATATTTAACATTTTTGTAAACGTAAACATTAAGGTGGTAGGTATTCTAAATGTCTTCAATCAATCAAAATCTATACTAATAATATTATAAAGAGGTAAAGTTTGTGGGTTTGTGAGTTTGTGAGTTTGTGACGTTTTAAGGAGTAATCTCTGGATCTACTGAACCGATTTTGAAAATTCTTTCACCAGTAGAAAGCTACATTATTCCTGAGTGTCATAGACTATCATAAATTTTCAAAAAAATTAGAGATCCTTATGAAAATTGCAATAATGTAACCCAAGGTAGGAAAATGTTGCCTATAAAATTCATTCTTTGGCGTGCGCTGAGAAAAACATTGATGATATATAAAAATAGTAGGTAAGTAGGGTAGGCAGTTTAGGCAAAGTAGGCAGGGTAGGCAGGGTAAGCAGGGTAAGCAGGGTAGGCGGGGTAGGCATGGTAGGTGGGGTTGGCCGGGTAGGCAGGATAAGCATGGTTGGCAGGGTAGGCAGAGTAGGCAGGGTAGGCAGGGTAGGCAGATTAGGCAGGATAGGCAGGGTAGGCAGGGTAGTCAGGATAGGCAGGGAAAGCAGGGTAGGCGCGGCAAGCAGGGTAGGCAAAGTAGGCAGGGAAGGCAGGGTAGGCAGGGTAGGCAGGGTAGGCAGGGTAGGCAGGGTAGGCAGGGTAGGCAGGGTAGGCAGGGTAGGCAGGGTAGGCAGGGTAGGCAGGGTAGGCAGGGTAGGCAGGGTAGGCAGGGTAGGCAGGGTAGGCAGGGTAGGCAGGGTAGGCAGGGTAGGCAGGGTAGGCAGGGTAGGCATAGTAGGCAGGGTAGGCAGGGTAGGCAGGGTAGGCAGGGTAGGCAGGGTAGGCAGGGTAGGCAGGGTAGGCAGGGTAGGCAGGGTAGGCAGGGTAGGCAGGGTAGGCAGGGTAGGCTGGGTAGGCAGGGAAGGCAGGGTAGGCAGGTTAGACAGGGTTGGCAGGGTAGGCAGGGTTAGCAGGATAGGCAGGGTTGGCAGGGCAGGCAGGGTAGGCAGGGTTGGCAGGGCAGGCAGGGTAGGCAGGGTTGGCAGGATAGGCAGGGTTGGCAGGATAGGCAGGGTAGGCATGGCAGTCAGGGTTAGTAGGGTAGGCAGGGTTGGCAGAGAAGGCAGGATAGGCAGGGAAGGCAGGGTAGGCAGGGTAGGCATGGTTGGCAGGGTAGGCAGGGTAGGAGAAGGGGCAGGATAGGCAGGGTAGGCAGGGTAGGCATGGTAGGCAGGGTTGGCAGGGTAGGCAGGGTAGGAGAAGGTGCAGGATAGGTAGGTAGATAGCCAGTTGACGGGAGCGAAGCCCCGGGGTCAGCTAGTATTTTATAAGTGAAAATTGTTAGTGTTTATGGGCGAAATTTTGATTATAGAGTTTATTATTACACATACCAATAGAGTAAACCGAAAATATGCATCATCACTAGACATTAGATATAATATGCAATTGAAAATGGTGTAAATATACAATTACATTTGCAAATATGCAAACGCATATAATCCGGTCCCTAAAAATTACCAATAAGATCCGTCTATGTCCTCTTAACCGTCTCTTAAGATAATCTATTAATTTATTTGTTTTCTAGAATGAATTATTTCCATGTGTGAAATAAACCACCATAAAATTAACACAAAGAACAGTTTCAACAAAACTATACCGAAATAAATAAAAAGTAAAAACATTATTAAACAAACAGTTAAGCCGTACTTAAGTACCGTAATGGGTCGGAACGCTTGTCAAAAGCTGACCCTTAGGAGAAAATATTCCTTTGACATAACTAGGGGTCTAAAGGACGTCAGTACTCCATTTAAAGGGATTCTTTATTATACAAGGGAACCCTTTTTCTTTAGGGATCCTTAGGAAATGGAACCCTATTTGAGAGGGCATTTGTCTGGGCTTGGGCCATCTTTTTAAAAGTATTGGATGGTAGGAATGTGTGTTAAGATAGTCCTTGGACCTTATTTCAGAGTTTGTTAGAAGATTTTAAATAAGAATGAGAGTGGACTTTGTACAAAATAACATAATATCATGGCTGTTTACTCCGAAGAGTTGAGCAGGGTTTTACCTACCTAATTGTGACCTATATTAGCCTTATAATGTTCCCACTGTTGGGACACAGACATCCTCTCTGTGAGAGATCCTTAATCCACCAAGCGGGCCCAGTGCGGGTTGGTGGATGTCACATGTCTTCGAATTTTTGGTTCTAGGAAATGCCGGTTTCCCCACGATGTTTTCCTTCACCGTTTTAAGAGCAGTGGAGATGAAATAATTTACACAAAGTAAAGCACCTGCCTGGGTTAGAACTCACGACCAACTACACGTAAGTCGGGGCCGTTACCACTGGGCCAGCACTGCTCTCTATTTAAAATAATTTTACTTTCACGAACACCTATATTATTTTACCTTTCCCAAAATTTTATTACTATTTAGAAGTTTTTGTTGTCTAATATTCTTCAGTTTAGATATGTGGAGATTTATTTAATCCAAGCTATCGCCCACGGCTCCATTGGCATTATTACTTCTATTGCTATAAATTATTGCGTATGTGTTATTCTGATATATAAGCTATATTACTGTTAAGTTTCATCAAAATTTGTTTAGTAGTTTTTGAGGGAAATATAGGTCTATCCATAAATCTATCCATCCATCCTCACAAACAATCGCGTTTTTATAGTAGTAGGACAATAACAATAGTAGTGCCCGTGATTTTGCTCGCCTTCAATGTCAACTACAACATGCCTACAGAGATAACAAGCAGCATTAGTAATAAGTTACAACTGAGTGCCAAAATTAATTTTGCCGGCTTTGAGTGCTTTTGCTCTGTTACTTAAACATAACTGGTTAAATATTGGCTTACATACCTTATGCCACCCCTCTGGGAAATACACACAAACATTATATACATACTCGTAAGTAAACCGTTTGACTCATTGAAGTGTCTTAGAACAGTCTCCGAACTAAGTTAGGTCCTAAATCTACCATTTGTTTGTCAAGATATTGCTGTATGTTATTACTTCACTGAATTTGATCCTTATTAGCGATACTATCGGATTGTGTAATAATATTTATTAATTATAGCCATGTAGTTCAACAGTGGTCAGGCAGGGGTCAGTAGTCCTCCTATAGTTTTAGGCAATAGATCTACTAAATCTAACAAACACATAGCCCAATACATTTTTTCTCCATATTTTGCAATAGTCCTGCACCAACCGGGGTTTGCCCTTGGGTGCACTTGCGCAGTGCATGCAGGGATAATCGTCGGTTGGTGTCACATTTCCTGATACATGACTAACAAGGCCTCTGTGAGTTGGCTTCGGCGCCTCCTACACCTTTCAAAGGACTGCGTCCCGAGATTGTCAAAGTTAAAAATAATATTAAATTTGTAAAATCAATGGATTCTGATTTTATACAGAATTAAAAAAAAAAAAACAATATAAAATCAGACACGAGATTCCTTTCTGTGTTTCCAGCTATTTCTCATAGTTTCGGATTTGGCCCACTTGAAAAACTCATTCTGTTATACCTACTTAATTTAGCCAGATCACGAGTATTTTATCTAACGTGTTAAGACGACGACAGTCGCCAATGACCTTGAGAGAACAAAACGCGTACTCGTTACACACCCGAGCAAAGAAAAAATCAGTAGATTTTTGTAATTTTTCTTATTATTCTATGACTTAAAAAAAGCCTTAGATCGAAATGTAGATAATTCAATTGTTTTTCAGATGGTATAAATTTCATTAAAATACCTACGCCCGGTGATTTTGGTGCGATTGTCGTTGTTTTGGCCGTGTTAAACATTAATCTACAAATTAATCCGAATAAAACTCAAATTTTTCTTAGATCAAATTATTAATAAAATGATAGAGGATAACATATATGTTTTCGAGAAAAATACGACTAGCCGTTTAGACGTAACTCTCATTTTAAAATCAGCTACTCAGGGGTATCTGCGCCTTAATTCAAGATTATAGATAAGGTACATCGGAGCCCTTGTTCGTTGCAAAATTAATCTGGCGTCTTTGAGTATTAGCACCTTAAATTATTACTTAAACATAACTGGTAAAAAGTTTATCACACCTATGTTTTCCCCTTTGGGCAATACATGTACATAAACAATAGTATCTAAATTAGTAAATGGTTTGACTCACTCAAGCGTAGGTCCTTGTCTTTGACTAGTCCCCAACCCAAGTCCATACTGATTAATGCATAGATTTCTTAGAGATGTTCCGCGATAACAAAGATATATATACGAGTATATATATCTTATTATTAACTAAGTAAATAGGGATGTTTTCTAGGCAGAATAAATATAATATTATTTAGTCTGTCAGTAAAATTATCAAATAATATTGAACCCGTATTATTTGCTTTATCAAATAAATTAAAATTGACAAAGATAAAGCGCATCAAAGTTCAGGAGTGGAGGCTTGTGACGTCACTTTGTCAGTATAAAGTGTAGCACACCGTGACGTCACACTATATTTCAACGCAATGTATCGTCATAATTTTTTGTTTACGTGGTAGAAGAAAAATACGATCCAATATTTTTAGATTATCTAACTGACGGACTAAATAGATATTTTTTGTCAACTACCACATTATGTTAAAATTATATTGCTTTTCAATATAATTAGTATTTTATTACTACTTGGTGGCCGAAGCCGAAGTCGATTAATCGGCTGTCGACCACAACCAAGAACTTCTGTTCAATATTGTGAACTTTTTGGTTATTTTCTGGTGATTGCGGCAGAAAAAGAGGGGAGTTATAAGTTTGACATGTGTACCTGTGTGTTTGTGTATCTGTCTGTGGCGTCATAGCTCCTAAACGGATGAACCGATTTTGATTTTGTTTGAAAGGTGACTTTATCGAGAGGGTTCTTAGCTGTTTGATGAAAATCGGTTCAGCCGTTCAAAAGTTATGGGCCTTTTTACTGTTTGAATCGGGGTGTTTTCGCAAGATATCGTGTCATAATTACATGCTCAATAGATTGTCGATCGAAGCGTGTCTACTACTAGATAAATTATGTAGTTAGTTTATACTAATATTATAAAGAGGTAAACTCTGTGAGATTTTGATGAAATTTGGCATGGAGATAGTTTGAGACCCTGGGTAGGACATAGTTCCCTTGTGATGATAAAACACTTTTTACGCGGGCGAAACCGCGGGTAGAAGCTATATGAAATAAAAATGAGTCAGGACACCCCCGACACATTAAAAAAAAAGATTTTGAGCGTGTCAATTTAAGTTCACAAGGTAAATATGTGTGACACAATTCGCTTAGCCGTCGTAAGTTCTAAAGCTCTATTACATAAAAATAAATGCCAAAACAGGAAATCTACACAAACATAAACACATAATACACAAGTAAACGGTTTGACTCATTCAAGCGCACTAAGACCGCCCGACCTAAGTCCAAAATCCACCTTTTGACAAACGGTATTAAATTCAGACCGAGTCTAAATTCAGACTCGAATAGCAACGTTTGTTATAGGGAAGCTACGGAGCTTCAACTCCGACTCCGATAAGTCGTAACTGCCAATAGGATAGTTTACTGAATATTTGTTTTTTGTCCGTCAGGTAGATTAATAAAAAATATTGGACACGAATTTTTCGTTTGACACGTAAACATAAAGTGATGAGGATTTAAAGCGTTGAAATATCGTGTGTCTTCACGCCGCTAGTACACTTTATACTGCCTTAGTGACGTCACAAGCCCCAACTCCCGAACTTTGATGCGCTTTAAGTCAGTCAATTGTTAATGATTTGGTAAAGCAAAAAAAAAGGCCAATATTATTTGATAATCTAACTGACTACCCAGGAAACAACCCTATTGATATTACACCTCTGATGCCCTAGACAAGTTGCATTCTATCATCAAAAGCTTGGAGATAGCGATGAAAATGTCAAAAATGTATGATAATGTCAAACGCTATCGAAATTTCACGTGATCAATCATTTTGGCCTTTCGACCATCGTCAACGCTGACATCGAATTACACTTATCTAGAGCCTCTGGTTCCGCTGTCGGCTCCGAAACTGCAAATCCAAGGTTTTTATTAGAGGTCGAAGCAACGGACAGCAGCCAGCCGAACAAGTGCAATGCATGTCGTACGGGGAACCTTCCTCCCTACGGCCTCATCGCGCAGGGCGGCACGGACTACAATAAATTCAAACATAATGGCGTTGTATGCTTTGATCTATAATACACTAGATGCTCGGTCAGCACTTCAAAAACGGGCCGAAAAATATGGTCACAAATACGATTGTGGTCTTATTTCAAATTAGTATGGTCCAATCATAGCCAACATTAAGACGCTTAAAGTGCCGCTATGTACGTTGAAAAACTATGCAAATAACTAACGTAACACCTTGATTTTGTAAGGCTTTTTCCGAATTAAATAGTAAATATTAATCAATTACCAAATACTTTGATTGTTTGACCAACGTTTGCGTCAACAACACGCCAACTATTGTAACAAACATCGACTGTTCTGGAACTTGACTCTCTTGACTTACTTACTTGACTTAATATCCTACGTCCCCTGGATGGGGCAAAGGCCGTCCACAGTAGTCCTCCATCGCGATCGGTCTTGAGCTTCACGCTTCACCTCGCTCCACGTCATACCGATGCTCGCTGCTTTCGCCAACACGGTGCGACGCCAGGTTTGACGGGGACGGCCACGTTTTCTTTTGCCTTGGAGATTCCAATCCAGCGCTAGCTTCGGTATATGATCAGAACCCCTTCGCAGCGTGTGGCCAATCCAACTCCACTTGCGACGCTTGATCTGGCGATCGATCGGGCTCTCGTGGCATTGCTCCAACAGCTCTACATTGGTGACGGTCTCGGGCCAGTAAATGCCGAGTATGCGATGAAGACAGCGGTTGACGACGACTTGGATCTGGCGTGAGATGTCTATTGTGACTTTCCACGTTTCGCACCCGTAAAGTAGCACGGATTGACTAAGATCTCCCTTCTTGGGTACAGTTATCAAAAGACCCTTGTACCATTCGTCCGGAAGCTCTTCGGTGGCCCATATCCTCTCAATGAGAGGCGTCAGAATGTTGACGGCGGAGGATAAGTCAGCTTGTAGCATTCCGGCAGTTATCAAGTCGAGTCCTGGCGCTTTGCCTGTCTTCAAAGAGAGGACTGCACTTGCAATTTCCGAAGCTGATGGTGGTTCCGTGTCGATGTCGAGAGGCCAGGATGGTGTAGAACTGACTTGCAGCGCGTCAGGTGTTGATGTTGCTGACAAACGGAAGACCTCCTCAAAGTGATTACGCCAGCGTAAGAGCTGCCCTTCCGAAGTCACTATGAGCTGACCGTCCTTACACTTGAGCGGCTTGTTCTTATATTTGCTGTTACCTGCCAAGTATTTGGTAGCTTTATACAATTCCTTCAGGTTACCGGTGTTTGCAGCTTGTTGAGCACAATCAGCAATACCATCAGCCCACTGCCTCCTATCTTTGCGGGTGCTGCGATTTTTTTAATAGACTTGCCCTTAACACATCGCCCTTCTGCCACCACGTCCGACCAAAACCTTCGATTCCAACAAACCAAATTTAAAACTCCGACTTTGGTTCCGATAAACCAACTCCGTAGCATCCCTAGTTTGTGACTGCAGCAAACTGTTTCGAATCGTAACCTGTGGACCACAAATTGTAGCTGAAACTATTCAGTTATGTTCAGTTTGGAGTAACAGTTTTCGTTCGATGAATGGGGAGAGCTTTTATACGATGGACGTAAGGTTCTGTAGAATAAAGTTATAGATTCTCATTTTGTATTAGATATATGTGCAAAAATGCTAGGTACCCGATTAGATGGGGTTTTCCGTTAGCAAAATTGACGTCTAAACAAACTTGTATCGCCCATTTAAGCCCATGGATGGATTTTCAAAAACCTCTGTGCCTACCTTTGCAACATAAGGAAAAGTTGTTATCAAATGCCTAATTATGTATCAAAATCACACCATAACACCATACCTGACCTGATTGAATCAGCGTATAACCGACCAGAGCTAGTATAGGTACTTTTATTTATTTTTCCAAAATAGCCGCAGTACTTCTTGTAGGGATGCTTACGCACTACATCCGAACTCTATCCGTCATAATCTGTCATAATTCTGGATATTTTGAACTCGAAACTCAAATCACGGACACGGACGTGTATTGTGTTCTTTACAGACAATTCTGGTCAATGTTCTCATCAATAACACCAACTTTTACCCACTGTGGCATGCTATTCGATTTCCGCTATACATGCAAGACGTGCCCGCTGTATAGGCAAGAAATTTCCTGATAGAATCTGAACGTTGATGGCTTCGTTCACAGATTCGGAGAATATAGACAGTAAAAAGGATATTTCCGATAGTTTAACGGGGCAATTATCGTAAGATGGGTTTATTTTAAGAGCGAACTAGGAACATTTTGGGACCGTATAATGTCTTGGTTCGGTGTCATTCTTCTTTATTTTGTGGATGTGGCGAAAAGAGCGGTTTTATTTTATATATCTGTTAAACATCGTCGACGCGCTGCCAGCCTATTTTGTCATGTCGGAATACACGACATACGCCGTTGCTCCAACTTTACATGATGGACATTCCACCCACACGCACATACAGCTAAGGAGTGGAATTCTCTGCCAGAGTCTGTTTCCTTATAACTATAATCTGGGGTCTCACCCAGTACAGCATTCATCCGGATATGATATGATACGCAGATAATGGCGCTTGGAAACTGTTCTTTTCTAAATCACAGGTATTCAAACTGCTGTTGACGTGTATTCACAACTTTAGACTATAAAGAAACCGTTAATACAAAAAAATAAAATAGCCTGCCAAAGTGAAAAATAACTTCAATTTCGGCAGTCGGTGTTCCTAAATCGTCATGATGGAGTTATGCCCTAAC
Organism: Orthosia cruda; assembly: GCA_964057195.1. Taxonomy (NCBI): domain Eukaryota; kingdom Metazoa; phylum Arthropoda; class Insecta; order Lepidoptera; family Noctuidae; genus Orthosia; species Orthosia cruda. The sequence goes on along the minus strand of OZ059841.1, from coordinate 5,784,555 downwards.
AAACATTTAAAAAAATGCCTAATTTTTGGGAAGTCAGTTAAAAACAATCAAAAACTCACTCTATTAGCAAGCCACCAACCAAAAAGCAAAAGGTGTCACGTCCAATTTCCCCCGAAACACGCCACTTTCTTCAGCCCATAAGTAATAGGCCATAACCCTTAAATGCCACAAAATAAATATGTGAACCTTGCCCATAAGCATTTATGGGGCGAGCGATTAAAATAAAGGTTATGGCTCCAAGACATTGTTACGGCCTAGTAAGGAACTTGCGATGTCGGGCAAAATAATCCTCTTTTTCGGGTGTGAAACGCCTTTTTCGGGTTATCGGTGAAGAAATAGAGGCTTATATGGGTTTTAAATCTTTATTGATTATCTTGTGAAAATGGTTTTGTATCTTAACTGATATTGGGTGGATGGGTAATCCAGTAATGATGATGGTCTTGTCGTAAGAAAAATTATTTCTCGTAGCCCACAGAGACTGCATTTTTGCGTGATATGAAAAGTATGTCACCGAGCTCAGAAGCAAAAGCGAGATGATTTAAATACTCGTATGTACTGCGAATTTTGATGCGGAATAATATGAGGAGGCCTTTGCGCAGCGGTGACTTATTTTTATTCTTTTGTCTGTACCGCTTATTGCGAACATTCAGCATAAGTCAATCGATTCGTCTTAACCCTGCGAGTGTCACTGGCTACATTAAAATTGGAAAATAGAAAAAAGGCGGCATTCGGGCGCCATATTGTGGTGCACCAAATTTTATAACTAAATATATTTTACACTTATATGTTTAAATGTACCTAATTCTAAAAAAATAATTTCTAAAAAGTTTAAAAAAAAAAAAAAATATACATTTGGTTTTGGTCAGCCAGCTCGCGAATATGTATCCTCCGACTGTACAGCATGATTTTTTTCTTGTTTACTTCTTTTTAGTTCGCTTTTTAAGCAGTCATGTTTTTTTAAGTCTTTTGAATGTTGTATCATTATTAATTAAATGCGTTGCTAGTGCGTTTGGATGATTATCCAGTCTGTTCCTTTATGATTTGATTGAGTGTTTCTTTTCTTCCTGAACTGTTCTGATCTCAAGGTCGTGGTGTAATTGTTGGTTTATTATGAACCAGGGAGCATTTGAAATTATCCTCGTTAGTGAGCCTTATCAGGATTTTTAGCTTTATCCTTTGGCAAATATCATCATCATCATCAGATCAGCCGAAAGACGTATACTGCTGAACAAAGCCGTCCCCCAAGCGCATGTTTCTCGCATCCAGTGGATCCCCGATCCTTCACCAGGTCATCGATCCACCTAGTGGGCGCCCTTCCAACGACAAACATGTTAACAAACAATTTAACTGTCTTTATCCACTTATGAATTTGGAAGTTTAGACTAATCTTTTGCAAATGTAGTTCTGTTACAGATATCTAGTTATAGTTGAAAATCATCTTAAACAGTGCCTTTGATTTCTGTGCTCCTTTCATTTACCTATTAAAACGCCATCATAATTAACTAATATCACAATTGGTATCACATCGCAATCTCTCCAGCAATTTCGGTGAGACGTGCCAATAAACGTACATAAATTATGTTACTTTACGACTAGTTCGAGTTGAGATTACCCAAAGGACTGTTAAGGGTACGTGACTACCTAATAGTAGTTGGTAAAATTAATTATTACGTATATTTATAAGAATAGATTTTATTACAATAAGATAATAACGGTCACAAGGGTGATTAAGATGAAGATAAAGATATAGAAGATGAAGCAAGTCGGTTTGTAGATGGGAGAATATCTATAAATCATACCGTGACCCCCGACTGTCATTTTTAGATCTTAGGTCGTCGTTTCGGTTCCCCTCCGGTAGGTTTCCGCATTGTCGAGGGAGGGGAGCTTAGTAGCCGTGGCTTTGTCGTCCACGGTGAAGCGAAGAGGAACCCGTGGAGGGGCCGCTCTAAAGGGCTTTTGCCGATAAGCCGACGACGTAGCGGCCACCATGTAGGTTGCGGTGTTGCTTGGGCGACATAGCTACTGAGACGGGCCGTGATGTCGTATGGCTATGGGAGTCCCTATACACCACCTCGGCCTTCCATACCCATACGATATCGCGGCTGAGGGTTGGAGAGGAGTGCCGGTATTGCGGTGCGCCACTCCCTGATGTAGGACGCGGTGGGGCCGCAGGTGAGAAGAGTGTCGGTCGAAAGTGGTAGGTGGCGGGGCCATTGACCCGTCACAAGGAGACCAAGGAAGCCATACACGGGGCCGTCTGGCGCCCATGTACTGAGTTGGCCCCTGGGGTGGTCACAGCGTACAGTGTCAGAACACACTGTGCGCCGGTGATGGGAGATACTGCTTAGAGAAAGGTCCGGTGACGGACAGCCGTGGCTGGTTCGCGGTGAGTGCTAACACGTGCCCGTGTTCCCGCCATAACTGGCACAGGAGGATATATAATGCAGTATGCATGAGCATTCCACCACCATAAAAAAAAAGTCGTTTCGGTTATCAGAAAGGATAATGTGTTACGCTGCAACTATGTTGTGGAGGTCAGGTAAGCAGTTATGATACTGCCAGCCTGTCATTGTCCCACAGCAGGGCAAAGGCATCTGCCCATACAGAGAAGGCACGAGAATTGATCACACCGTTGCTCAAGACGGGTTGGCGATTTCAAAATTATATAAACTACCAGCTTCTGCCAGCGGCTTCGCCCGCGTGAATGTCTAAAATTATTCCAAGGGAACATGTTCCCAGGATAAAAAGTGTGCTTTGTGCTATTCCAGACTACAGTCTATCTCTGTGCAATTTCATCCAGATCATCCAGCTGTTTGAGCGTGAAGAAGTAACAAGCATAAAAACACACACACAAACTTTTCCCTTATTAATTAGTGTGATATATAGTGTGATAAGTCCAGGTTTCCTTACGATGTCTTCATTCACCATTGTCAGTGATGTCCAAGATAAACTTAGAAAATACATATAAATTAGAAACAGTCACATTGGTGACGAGAGGCGAGTTTTAGCTACTGAGGCCACCACGATTCCTTGTTAAATACAACCAGTATTGCCCTAGTAAAAGAATGAAATAAAAGTCTTAGTATATGTACCATAAATTGATACTTTATATAGCGCACGCTATAAAAGCATCGTTAGGATAAACAATGTCGAGTCTACAACAAAATAAAATTATTCATTAACAATCTTTTTTTAAAACAAGCTTTTTTCGTATTTATTTCATCAAACCCTTTCATTTGATACCCATATCATGGCAGTGCACAAAAACTAACTATTCCGCCATCTTGGGCCGTCCGCCATATTGGATTTAAAATGACGTCAATTAGCTAACCATGCATTGTCACCCAAACTAAACGTGTATGAAAAATTTCATCATAATCGGTGGAGGATAACTGCTTTAAAATTCAGTTGCAAGATTTGACTCGAACACACTTACATACATACATTGCAAGTAAAATAAAAGTTTGGAATATCGTTGATACTCTCCTGAAACACATAGATTATTCCTACCTAATATTAGTTCTATCGTACGCCGGGGGTATATGAGCCGTATTACGATCCACATTGTAAGTAATGATTTAAGCAGAGAGTACAGAACGCTGGCGTGGATGTACTCTGTGAAAAGCGGCGAGACGTTTGATGTTGTGCGGGCTAGTGTTGGGAACAGTTGCCAGTAAATTACGGTAAAAGTAATTTTACCTTTATTGTTTTTGCAATAGTTTTCTTTTACGCCAATATATTATTACATATTATTTTCTTTTCTTACCTACCCGAAACTTATTATTTTACAATCCTACCTACCTATTTTTGATTAAATATGATATTTACTATATCTGTTACTATATACTCGTTTAAGTACTAAACTATAACAAAAGACTTTATTCTGAACTTATGTTTCGTATTTGTTTTTACTCATTTCTTGTTTTTTTTTTAAATAGAACTTGTTCGCTCCGTCGATGACCGTGTTGCGTGGTTGCAACGCATTCTCTGTATTTTTTGTATTTAATATTTTCTAATGTTTCTTTTTATGATATGCCTGGTGCCTGGCGCAACTAATCATTTATCTTTATTTTCTTTCTTTCTTTTAAATATATCCTATAATAAACAGGCAAAAAATATTGACGTGTGATTTTAAATTTTCTGTTGTGAATTCTACTGCCTATTACTACTCGTATACACGTGTTACGTATGCCTATTAATCTGCTGACATTACGGGCACTAAGTTTGCCTAGACCTTGACGACGGTGCAATTACTTTGAAGCTGACACACGTAGCTAGGCATTTGCTGTCACAGAAACTACGTAGCATCAATATAGGAATTTATTGACGATGCAATTACCTTGAAACCGATGCAGCCATGACTTCAAGGAATCAATCAATATCGAACTAATATTTAAGAGCATTTCTTGTAAGAAGATGGCATTCCATATTCCTACTTCGAGTAGGATGGATATTCGTAGGCTAGTTAGTTGTAGTTAGTAGTTGTAACCATTCCATGTTCCAACCTCGACTTGGAATGGTCATTTGTAGGATAACTAATTGTAATTTACTTTAATAATTAAAAGTTTAGAATCATTTCGGGTTTCTTTCTAACCCCCCGGCTGTGGTATACGTAATTCACGCGAGAATGTTTGTTATTCTTCCTACTAAAAACTGCTTTACGATTTTAGATGAAATTTGGCACGTATATGCTTTATAACGTGGGTTAACACATACTACATTAATTATTTACAATACTTTTTATCTGGAAGTAGGTTCCTTTGGGATAATTTTAAACATACCTACACGTGAGCGAAGACGCGGGCAAACGCTAGTTACAGTTTATAAATAATTTGTACCAGTATCAACAAAATAGACAAAAATATACATGCGACGAATACAGAACCTCGTCCCTGTTTAAGTTGTTTAATGAACCGTAGCTTTGCATAGCAAAATTAAATCTTCCCACAATTTATAAGCTTTCACAGTAGCAATTATTTTAAGTGTTGTTTAAAGCTAGCTGCTTCGCCTGCGTGAACTTCGAGGGAAATTATACCGAAGAAAAATATCACCGGGATAAGCAACGTATGGTCTACCCGTGCGGCAAGTTTCTTTCAAATTCGTTTAGCCGTTAAGACGTGTAAAGGTTACAGACAAATGGACAAACAGACAGAGTTATTTTCGCATTTATAATATTAAGTATCCATATATATACCATTCGTAAACCGGCCGGTAACGTTTAAGGCATTGTGGACAGATGCGATGCGACAATTCGACAAGCCTTGTTAATAGAAATTGTTCTACGAGCTTATTTACCTAAGAGCATTTTCTAAGGAAAAAACACGTTGCCGTACCGATGTCGCATTGTCTCACTGTTGTCGCATTGTCGCAATGTTGTCGCACTGATTTGCCTGTCTGCGTGAATTCTAAACCGTATTAAAACAAGTACAAATCATTGAAGTCTATATTGAACAATAATTTGCTTCATCCACATTAAAAGGATACCTCTCAACAAGACTGTATTGAAGAATGGAACATTATTGTATCAGAAAACACAATAATACAATTTTGTGAATTCATATTTATATTACAATACACCTGTAAGTATCTGCTCAATATAAATATTTCATTGTTAAAATAAATGCTTATGATAAATGAATTCTATGTTTGCTTAAATTGAAAATGGTTTCTTTCATTACAATGTAAATACGGTTTCTATTATCATGAAGCTCGAGATAGAGAGTTTGTATGATTTTAAAAGTAAAATACGTGTTGTATTTTACAATGAACTGAGCAGGCCCGTTCTTTCTGGTTGATGCTGGTGTATGTTTTTAATAAAAAAAGTAAGTACATTTACACGAGTATAAAGTGTACTTAGCAGTGCTGGTGGTAATTTCTAGTGTGAATGAAGATTATTGTTTATGGATTTTTAACCAAAAAACGGTAAATAAATTGTGTGTAGACGGTCAGTCTAGATAGGGGTGTTAATACTGTAATGACGACTAGTATAGAAGTCTACCAAAGTATGAAAGTATCATTATTACCTAGGGATAAAGAAGACATGTTGCAATATTAAGAAAATTGCAGCGAATCAGGAAACCTACGTGGTGTGTTTTTGTTCAAATAAAACATCTCTTCACTGGAATTATAAATTTTAAGGACGGCTACGAAGTTGAAAATTTAAGATTATTATTCTAATGAGCAGAAATTGTCTAGTAAATTATAGTCCATTTCGTGTCGAGCATAAAAAGTCGAGATTTGAACACGAGCGATTTAGCCAATTTCGATGTCGAAAGCTACATAATAATAATAAAGCCTTCTTTATTTCATATTTTGTTTACATTGCAAATGTTGTTAGTAATATTAGCACCTTTAACTTGTATTAATTTTCGTTAGTAAGGTTAGTTATGTATTTTAAACGATATGAATATCGTTTTGAGTAAAGGCCTCCTCCAGCTCTCTATCTTTGCTTTTGCTTATCCAGTCTTTCCCTGCACTATGTATTAAATCATCAGCCCACCGTTTATTAGGTCTTCCAACTTTCCTTTTACCTGATGTTGGACCCTTCCATTGTGTAGTTATTTTTGTCCATCTATTATCTGAGTTGCATGAGATGTGTCCAGCCCATCTCCACTTCAATCTTAAAGCCTGTGTGCGCATCTGTAATTTTTGTTTGAAAGCTACATGCGAGTATTAAAATAGAGCCTTTATATGCGAGACACGAACGATTGTTTTGCCATTACCTGATGAGCTTAACTTAATTAAATGCAAATAAGTTCCAACAACAATTTATTAGAAACATTTTAGTTTTTCGTTCAGACTTAAAACCACAGACTATATACACACAATCTTCGCGCGCTTTTTCGAGAGGTAACAGGTTCAGTATCATTCTGCCGGATGGGGCGGTGGAAAAACAACGGGCGTAGAGGCAGGATGGGTTTACCAACCATAACCTATTCAGTAACGTACCTTTTTTTTTGAAATTGTAGATAGTTTCACTCGTACTTGGCCGCCAAAAAGAAAAATAAATAAGTTGTAGTTACATAATGATATCAAAACTCCATACAAAAGTCATTTCGTAACTGTTAGAATATAATTTTCATTTTTTTATTTTTATTTTATAATCTTGTGTCTAAATGTTCGTTACATATTAGACAAGGTAGTGGAAAAAAATATGTTTATTTCACTATTTAGAGCAAGAAAAATGTCTGAAGGTGTTCATAATTAACTTTAACAACAAAATACAACAGCCGCCTATATTTTCAGTATATTTTACTACTTACAGCCTAAACCAACAAATACAAAAAAAAAAAACAAACCCAAAAATTAAATTAAAAGAAAACAAAAATCTCATAATTACCGCATTTAATCCCGGCGCGTCCCCTCCCTAGCGCCACTGAAACATATCCCGCGGGGCCCGCCTGAGGTCAGCACTAATTTATTCATTGCTCATTTTGCGGTAACTGTCACGGCGCTGCGCTGAAAAATTTGTTACAAAGTATCTTAAGGCAGTCCTTGAGGAATTTGTGAATTGTATAGAGATTTTTGTCTTGAAAGCGAACGTTTGTTTTAGTAATTATTTGTAGAATTTTCAATTAATACTGGGAACAGGCGGTATTTTATTGGATTCAAGTTTAGAACATTTAATTCATGTATTTAAATACTAGTTTCGACTTGCGACTTTTTTCGTATTTCGGAGGAATTTGCTTATTTACTAGAGAAATTGGGGGTGACCTATGTCCAGCAGTGGACGTCTTGCGGCTGAAATGGTGATGAGTGGATCATGAAAGCGTGTACCGCTAGAAGTAACAAGGGATTACTTAATGTTTTCGGCAAAAAAACTAGCTCGAGGCTAAATAATAACAGCCACACGGGTCGATATTCAAGGTTAAGCAACGCTTGCCGAGGTTGGTCTGTGGATCGGTGACCATCTTTTCATGCGAGTTTCCTCCGTGCGTACATTAAGTCGTTGGTCCCGGCAGTCTAGACTATATTTTTGTGTTGATATCCAAATTCTTTCAGCCGTTTATGCGTACTAAAATAACAAACGTACAAAATTATTCACAAGCTTTCAAAAGGCATACTATAGATATTCTCGTTTCCTATCTGTTATTACCTATAGGTTAAAACTAACGTTTTAATGTATTTGCCAATATTGAAGCGAAGTCTAGAAACAGCTGAAACATTTACACTCTTATATTGCCTATACCATGTTTTTCAAACGGAATTTGATGGCGCGAGTTCGTGTATTCATTAACGTTTTCTTGAATAAATTACCATTGAAATGATCTTGGAACAAACACGATCAACAATGTAAAAATACCTAGTAATAATTTTCTCGTAGCCAGGCAGGGTAATTTAAATGGAGGCTTTGAATCTAGTTTGAAATGCTAATGCCTGTAAAGTCATAAGGTCATGGAAGACAGTTTGGGGATCAATACGCATCCTAGAACACTTATTATTACACGGCTGCAAGGAAAGGGTTATGTTTAGGGGTATGTAATATTCTTTATTACCTCATATTTTTCAAACCAGACGGATTTTTATAATTAAGACATATAAGTGACGTTAAAAAAAAGAAACATGGCGGATATTGGACGCCATATTGTGGGGGTTGCAATTTTGGGGGGTCCAATCCCTCAAGTGGGATATCAAAATGAAGGGTTTTTTAGAGGTAATTACAAAAATATATACCACTTGTATGTTTAAATAATTTGAAAAAAAAAATATAACTAAAAATTTGTAAATAAAAAATGTTAATAAAATTTAAAAAAACCGGCTGGTTAAGCGAACTTAAGAGATGTAAACCCTGGTTCTCTTGCGGATCCAGTATCTTATCTTGTAGTGGGCCGAGAAATAAAACGGACACTTTAACCCTTTGGGATCTTTTGTGGTCCCCTAGATAACCTACCAGCCAGTGCATCACATGTGCACAGAAGGTGCTCCATGCGTTCCGTATGTTCCCCACAGAACCTGCACATGGGTGTCGCGGTTAGACCCATTTTCATGAGCATGTCGTTGCTTCCAAAGTGGCTAGTAAAGGCCCCAAGCAGATAGCGGATTTGCCCCCTGCTCATTCCACAACTCAGTAACTGGGTAACACGATATCCGTTGGCTAGACTGGTGTCAGATCTCAGGCTTCTGACTACCCGTAACGACTGTCAAAAATCTTCAAATGACAGCCGGGACCATCGTCTTAACGTGATTGCCGAGACACGGAAGAATCTCGCTATGTAAAGACGGTCACCCATCTACGGACCGGCCTCGGCAAGTGTTGCTTGACCTGGAAGATAGACCCGTCAGCTATTATTATTAGGGCACAAGCTCCTCCTTCATATAACAAATGATAGTAGTATTTATTTTGTAAGTTCTTAAAAATTTTGATTTACCGACCTCCACGATGGCTTGACTCGATTCGATTATACACAATATCACACCAATCAGCGATTTGAATGAATCGAAATTGCAATTACGTAATCTTGGACGCAAGGCAATGCAATTCGACCACAGATATAAATCTAAGTAGATGACGCGATTGTATGAAACGTCAAAAATGTATGGCAATGTCAACCATACATTTTTGACGTTTTTCCATTCGCTATCGCCACGCATTCGCTAATAGAACGTCACTTGTCTATACTCCATTTAAGATACTCGTAACATTAGACGTTTGAATAATCCCATTTTACAGCCTGTTCAACCGATTTTAACTTCTATTGCGTTAGTGATATGACAAACGGTAGCTGTATTAAAAAGTTATATTTGGTAACAGGTTTATACTTTTTATGCCATCCTTATATTTACGTGATATAACTCAAAACCGGTTGAACGGACTGTAAAAAGGTGTTTTAAAAATTTATAATGTTATTTTAAATATCTCGGGAAGGTCCCTGAAACGATAGTTGACGACACAATGGAACAAACTCAAATGTTCAATTCCATACAATTGCAGGTAGTTTAATTTGCACGAGGAGAACTTATACTAATATTAAAATTAGTACACAAGGACAGTGACATTCATAACCCTGCCTCTCTTCCGTATTTGAGCAAAAAGGATTGTTAATTCATAACAGGCCTGAAAAGTTCCATGTTCGTGCCATTTGAGATGTTCTATACAAAACGGTACCGCGTTTAATTACATAACTTTATGAGTGAAGTAATGACGTTTCAACTTGTAAATTCATCTCGGTCTTATTCAAGTTGCTGTTATGTTTAACTTGCTTTTAGTTAATTTGTTTAAAGCTATTATTATTTAAGGTTTTGCTTTGCAGTTTAGGTAAAATAAAGACGTCTCAGTTGCAAACAAATTGATGGAACCGAAGCTCATTATGAAACTACAGAGCGATCTATGTAGGTATGTTTTTCTCATAAGCTCTCCATTGAATATAGACACTTATTTACAAAGATTTTGTTACAGTTAAAATGATAAAAGACCGATTTTTGTCGAATAGACCGAGTTTTAATAGCGATGTCGAAAAAAAACTCGGGCTTCCACATCGCTATGTCCAAGATAAATCTAGATATTACATATGAATTGAAAAAACACTTTTGTACTTGCCCGGATTTGATCCCATGAACTAAGCACGAGAGGCGAAGTCTTAGGGCACCAAGACACCGTAGGACACGATTTGCGGTCACAATTTTTAACACACGACACACTGCGGACGATCTGTCGTCCGTTCGTTTATTCACTAGACATGATTATGCAACGAAATTGCAGTGTGCACTTGTATTGTAATATAAGAGCGTGAGTAACGAACTACGCATGAGCCGTGCGGTGCGGTGTCTCGTGTTGTCAACAAGCTCATATTTTTTTGTACAGCCACTAAATGACGCAACGACAAAGTCGAAAAACCGTTTGTAAATCGTGTCACCGTAGTGCGGTGTCGTGCAATGAACAAACGGTCCATACAAATATATGTGGAGCTCTGAATTGTGACCACATTTAGCCGTGTCGTTGTCGCGTCGTGAACGTACGGCATCACTTTACCGTGTCTTGTCGTGGCGTGGGATACACCAATCATACGAATCTGTTCAAACCTACGTCATATCACAACGAGTCTTGTAGCCAGTCAAATGCGTCAAAAGGATTTCGAGATACCTGTTCCTTAGTTGCAACTCTTCCGAAAGTTGTATCTACATAGCTCCCCTAATCTATAATGCTTTGCAGAAGTCAATTATCCTTCAAATAATTTTGTTTGGCACTACGGAAGTGATTGTTGCAGGAATGTTTTTACTCAATTCACGTTTCTTTTGGAAAATGTCCCTGTAATTCTTTTTCTCTTGATCTGGCATCAAAATACAGGCTTAAGTAATTATTTAAGTTAAGTGATTATGTTAAATGTATTGTTTTATTTAATGATATGGTAAAAATGGAAGTGTGCAGTATAAAAATAATAATTGTAATAATATTTAAATTTGAATGTCAATGTAATGTAATTGAAAATGTATGTAAGAATTTCATTATGTATGCCGTTAAAACGATTACGACGATACATGTAGCACTATGCAATTTACTGAAATGAACACTTCTGTAAACACCATGTTTCTAGCAAATACATATTCTATTATAAGGCGCCACACTACGCCATGTCACGTATGTTTCCCCCTTTAACCACTGGAGTATCCATAGATTTAGTATGTTTTCGCTACGTCTACGGGTCACCAGTGCCACCGGGATAAAGATTTGGAAGAAAAAATTCGTAAAAGGTAACTACAGGCCAGAATCCAATAATCCATCTAGTTATTACCTTTAGCCACTAGATTACAATCCTGATACCTATATAATAGCTAGGGAAGTAATAAAACCTTACGACTACCGTAGCTACGTCTCGAATGTAATCCTGGAAGGATCTCCGGTTTATGAGCCTGAATTACCTACTATTTTTACAAGCTTTTATTTAACTTGCAACGTATGTATGTAAGTGTATTTTTAAGTTTATTCGGGTCAAATCTTGCAACTGAATTTTAAAGCAGTTATCCTCCACCGATTAAGATGAAATTTTGCATACACGTTTAGTTTGGATGACAAAAAATAAAAAACGTTTATTTTGTCTAAAAAATTATACACAAACAATTTTGGGTTTGGAGTCTAAATAGAGACACATGGTTATTAAGTGACGTCATTCTAAATCCAATATGGCGAACGGCCCAAGATGGCGGACTAGTTATTTTTTGTGCACTGCCATGATATTGGTATCAAATGAAAGGGTTTGTTGAGAATACGAAAAAAGCTTGTTTTAGAAAAATATTTATTAATTAATATTTTTTTATCTATATCGTGAATATAAGTTAAGCTAAGTTTTTATGACTAATCCAACTACGGTTTTTAGGTTAAAATAGTAATTGCAACGTATAAAAAAAATATCATGAGTAAACTTAGTCTAGTGATTACAATGCAGTTGTGGTACTAAACACTATAAGTATGAAAGGTAGGTTGTAGGCATTGTTTTACACGCTGGTCTCATTGTCCGTATCGTATTATAAACGGTACAGTAAATCTTAGGTGTTACCGGTGAAAGCTAGGTTTTCTCTCTAATAATAATGTCTAAATTATTTAAACCACAGACTGACTGACAGGGAGGGACTTTTATCCGAATGGCAGTTTAGGTGGGATACTTCCATCAAAGGCCGATACCTCCACCAATTCTTTCCATCCGTTCGAGAGCGGATGGCCAGGACGCGGCTGGAGGCGGATCACTGTGTTGCCCAATTTCTCGCAGGACATGGTAACTTTAAAAGTAAATTATTTTCCTTCAAGCTTTTTGCCTCGCCTTTATGTCAATGTTCTACACCTGACTGCGAATGTGTACAATCAGCACATCATATCTTATGGGAGTGTATTTTTTGCCAGAATGAACGCAATACTATGTTGAATAATGCACAGGTTGCATCAGGAGTTGTTTACTATACGGACTTTGTGGAAACTAGAACAAATTTCCTTGCTTTTAAGCGTTTTTGCCATACCTATTATTGGAATCAAATGCAAACAGCTAACAATGTTAAGACTCATTAATAATAATGATAATTTTTATCCGTGGTGCTAGGCAACTGGGATTATCCCAATTTTAAACGACCTGTTGTGCCTATTGGCCTTATTCTTTCTATCTCTTGCTTGATATGATCGGGAAGTGGAAATTTGTGTTTTTTCTACTGCTCCATTATTCTTTTCTGAATTAATTTAGTTGCGGATTCCAAGACAGTAAAATTAATTCTCCAGGACTTCGTCGAGCTTCATTGCCTCGGCGCTTTTCTGGTGGTCGCCACTGTTGATTCTGGCTTTCAGGAGTTGCAGTGGTTTAGGAATAGTGCAGTGGGATAGTCCCAAAAAAATACTAGGTTTTATCCTGATTCGGGCTTATACAGTAACAAATACAGTGCATGAAGGCTACTTGTACACTTCTATCCAAATTATAGGCACGTGAATGTTCACCTATATTGATAAGAAGTATATCAAGCTTAATAAATTATTCTTTTAAAAACTGACTAACAAAGATAACAAATCCGAGCGCATAATTCAAAAATCATACAGCAATTTTAAAATGTTGGATTCAAAATGTCTGCCACTCTTTACGACGCTGTAGAAAAGTTAATTCCGAATTCTGCAGTCGGATGAATGTTAAAATAATAATATGCCGAGTATTATTTCTGTATTTTGCTCTGTTTTGAATAAATCTTCTCATTTGGTACGGCGTTGCCTGAGAGGAAAGGTTTGCGAAATTAATGCATTTTTCAGTTTGGTACAGTATTTTTGGATTTACAATTAGTTGAGGAATGAAGAAGGTAATGGAAATGGTAAATTAAGTAGATAAGCACCAGTTGCTCGACATTTTGCTAAACTGTTCCTATTTGGCGCAGCAGTGGGACACACAATGTAACTAATATATTGTTTTCTTTTTTTTAATATTATTGTGGTTTAGTCTAAGTTATCTTTATTTTTTATGTTTGTGTTGTGTGCTCTGGTTTGTGTCAAATAAATTTGTTTTCTTTCTTTCTATAAATAACAGTAGCCTGTAACAGCCGGGCCACTGCAATGAGCAAGAATTTTTGAAAAGGTATTGAAGGGGTAAAATAGGGTATTATATTATATAGGTATAAAAGCTTGTATGGAATTTCGAATTTTATAGGTACCCACACAATTAATCTGCCTAATCTTTTTACCAGGGATGTTATAGATACGATGTTTTTTTTGCATATTGCATGACGATTTCAAGAAGCCCAAATAGTATAGATTATTTTATTTCGGAGTTCCGGCGCCTATCTTCCGGCTTCATCATCAGATTAGTTTGTTGGTACCATTTTCATCAGGACCATTTATTTATAAGTATTTGCATCATGATAGTCAGTTAACTATTCGAGATATATTATATCCGTGACATACTTAGAATTAAGGAGTTCCAGTTGCCATCTGTGGACTTCTTCATCAGTTCCACTTCACTAAATGATACTTTCTGAGTGCAAATAATTTGCATTGTTGATGAAAATACCAAAATCGTTATATGTATGCCTATAATATTTAAGGAGTGCCCTCGATTTCTCCAGGATCCCATTATCAGATACTAACCTGATGACCATGGCACTACCTGAGAAGTATCCTTTTCAATAATAGAAGATGGAGAATGAAGAATTTATCAAACTGATCAAGGCGTCTTTGAGTAATCGAGTAAAAGTTTTTTTTTTCGCTTAATCAAGATATAAGCAATAGAAAAAATAAACCAAAAAGCAAGTGACACGCGCGGCTAGTGTGGTGGCTGTGTGTGGGCAAAAAACCTGTAATAACGTGTCTTATTTAGACGCCATATCGGATTCGGTTACGTTTACGAATAGATTGTATTTCGGATATCCATAGTTTCGGTTACAGTTACGGAGCTCCTTGACATCCCTACTTTTTACCAACTATGCTGGAGTTGGCTCCCAGTCAAATCGGATGCAGCTAAATAGTCCTCCACAACCAAGTAACTAGGGATCACGATATTGACAAGACTGGAATCAGATTTCAGGATTCTTTCTCCCCGAAAAGTTAAAGAACTATAACTTAAAGTATTTTTTTTTCTGGGTTGGAAAGTCTTCATCGGATGTCCTCCGCCCTGGGGAGGGTGGAGGGGTCTGCGGGCTCATAGTGACTAAAAACCACCCCGGTGTTCCATCTCACGTCTACGCTGGGGGTCGCGGGAACAAGGGATACTTCCGTAACCTCCGGCTAGTGCCAGCCCGCCTCTGCGGGACTCGATCTCGGATTGGGGGGGAGTGAGGAAGCCTCCCCCCGCGACGTCTAAGAGGGGCGCGCGTGGAACACTACGCGCCGCCACCTCGGTACTTTTGTGTGGGGGCAACGAACGTCCCCGAGTCCGTCGCTCCTGGAGCCATTTAGGGGGGCTGGAGTTTGCAGCCTGGTCCAACGGCTTAACGTTTGTTGCCGAGTTACGAAGGGGTCTCCGTATGTAACAGTTCATCACCCATCCACCAACCGACCTCGGGAATCGTTGCTTAAACTTCTAGATCGACCCGTAAAGATAATATTTTCTCATAGTAAATATTTTCCACGAACATCGTTAAAGCGTATTTATTTTAAGAATTATATACGTCGAGGGAAATAATGATCAACCCTTATGTAAAAGCTTAGAATAATCTCAAGGGGATGAGCGACCTTTTGAAAGTCAATGATATGACGGGATTATTAGGGGTTAAAATATTTATTCTAATTTTATACGGAATGAAGATACGTAATACGTCTTTTTGTGGACATATTGAGGGATAATAATATAATAAGACTCCCTTGGATAATCCAGTAAGCACTTAAAAATAAATGACATTTATTAATTAATCTATGGCAGTGATCTGTATTATGTAAGCCTCTCCAATAAGGATGTTAACTGAAAATTTGTTTTTTGTCCGTCAGGTAGATTAATAAAAATATATTGAAAAGATATTTTTTCTTTTGACACGTAAACAAAGTAACGACGATATAATGGCGTGTGAAGTCACGTCATTAATAAACTTTATACTGACACTAGAGGACGCCTCGCGGTTTCACCCGCGTAGTTCCCGTTCCCGTGGGAATACAGGGATAAATAGTAGCCTTTGTCACCCAGAAATAGAGTAGCTTCCCAACGGTGAAAGAATTTTTGAAATCGGTCCAGTAGTTTTGGAGCCTATTCGGTACAAACAAACAAAAAAATCTTTCCTCTTTATAATATTGGTATAGATAGTGACGTCAAAAAACCCCAATCATGAACTTAGAATCGCTTTATTTTTGTGATTTTTCATTAATTTGGTAAAGAAATTTTCCTTTATCGAATCGCATACTTATAAGTGTCCAATATTATTTGATCATCTCACTGAGAGACTAAATAGAATTATCATTTTACTACCCAGGAAACATTCCTATTGAACAGTCTGCGTTCGATTCTTGACTGTGGTAATCCAGTGTTTTTAAGGGTCTAATTGTACTCCTATTCCTTTGGGTAAGCATAGCTGTTATTGTGCAACTTCTGAGAATTTCTTATTGGAATAACTTAATAACACTTCCCTAGTAGGGAAAGATAGATAGATAAAACATTTATTTAGTGCACACAAAAGACACAGCACAAAACCATTATTAAATTTTCAATTTATACGAGGTATATAAAAACAAGGTGCCAACAAACAAAAGAAAGAAAAAAGGAAAACAAAATCATACAAGAAATAAAAGTGACATAGTAACATACCTCAAATAGTAGGTATAACGATTAAAACACAGTGCGGTGTGCGCCTCAAGGCTGCACCAAATGGGAGTCCAGCACAGCACGTGTCAGGCAAATATACCTGGCGCTGATATTCTGCTGGATCCCTGCGGGACCGCATCCAGGATCTAATAACAAGCAGTCGCGTTTGTAATCGCTAGAAGAACCCAGTTGTAAAGTTTTGTTCCCGTTAGCCTAATTAAGTTCTGGCTCTGCTTGATACTCCGCAATTCTTTTGAGAGGACCAAGACAGTGGATTCGTTTATCTGGATTTGTCACGAAGCTTTTTCTTGTCTTGGCGCGTTCTTGATAGACACCACTGTTGACTCTGACTTCCGAGAGTTGCAGTGGTCGAAAATAGTGTGGTGGGCTTTTGTTCACTATACAAACCCAGTAAATTTTTTCGAGTGTATTTATTTAACTTTTTTTTCCTTTGTTACAGTTTGCTCAATCATCGGCCTCACTTCGGAACAAGCAGCTGATCATGACAGTAGACCAAGAAGCAAAATGAGTATACCAGACTATGACTTCGATAGTCATTGGACCAGTATGATTAATAGCAAATTCATTAACTACAACGAAAACCTAGACGAAGTAAAGCCTAAGAATACAAATAAAGGCGAAGATATCCAAGCAAGAAATTTAGACTACCATAGGAGTAACCTACATATAAGGAACTCTAGGATAAGGAACTTTGACCCTAGTAGTATGGAAGTCAAAAGCAGGATCAGGAGAGATGATAAAGACGCGAGGTGTGAATCGTTTAAGTACGATGATAAGGAGAAGTTTATAACACACCCACATGCCAAGAATAGTGGGAATAATTATTATTATAATAATTCTGATTGTGTCACCAAAATTAATGGTAAGTTTATCTCATTGTTTACTCATCATCATCATCTCAGCCGAAATACATCCACAGCTGGACATAAAGGCCTCCCAAAGCGCCACAACACTGATCAGTCCTGTGCGTCTCGTATCCACCGGATTCCCGCCGCCTTAAAACTCCGTACACCATGCAGGGTCTAATCCTCATCATCAATTCAGACGAAAGAGGTCCGCTGCTGGACGTAGGCCTCCCCTAGGCGTCGCCACATTCACCGATCCTGTGTGTCTCGCATACAGCGCATTCCCGCAACCTTAACCAGGTCATCGGTCCACCTAGTGATAGGCCTTCTAAAGCATCGTCTTCCAGTTCGCGGTCGCCATTCCAGAACTTTTCGGTCCTATCGGCCATCCGTTCTGCGAGCAATGACCCCTGCCCAATGCCACATAATTAAGTTTCGCAATTAATCGGGCTATGTCGGTAACTTTGGTTCTTCTGCGGATATCCTCATTTCTGATGCGATCACGCAAGGAAACTGCGAGCTTAGCCCTCTCCATTGCCCTTTGGTACTTTAAGCTTTCTGATAAGGGCCCATTATGAGCGACCACGTCTTGGTCCCATAGGTGATCATTGGCAACACACACTGGTCATAGACTTTTGTCGTAAGATACTGCGGTACATTGGACAAGAAGATTTAGATATCGCAAACTTGCCCAACGCCGCCCAGCCGAGTCGGATTCGACGTTTGACCACTTTCTCGATATTAGACCTATCGAACCGGACCGTTTTTCCCAGATAGACATAATCGTCTACAACTTCGAGTGTAGAGTCTTCGACTTTGATACATGGGCATTCACCATGACCTTGGTTTTGTCCATGTTCAATAAACCCCAGTAAACAAAAAAAACTGTAATTCTTTAAATATTCACGCACTTGCTTTGATGCTTTAAGTAGCTGGAATTTCATCGTTGTCAAACCACGTCTTTTTTTTTTTGTTTTCGGGGGGAAACCTTCAAAAGGCGCCTGGACTCTTGGGGAAAAGATCAGGGAGTGTGGGATTTTTACCTCACTAAAACCACCCCGGTGATCACCATCAGCACCTGGAAGGGGCCCCGTCACCTCTTAAAAGACCAAACCGGAATCCCCTTTGTACAACGCCTGTTAGGGCACATCCCTGGGGAAGCTGAAAGAATAGCTTCCCCTGAGCCACGCTATGTACGGCAGCACGTGACCACTGTGCTACCATCCTTCCTGAAGTCACTCGGTGGGTGGACAGAGTCCCCAATCTGATCACTCGCGACCCCGGAGTCCCACCTACTTGTGACGCAGGCGGGGTTTCGGCGTTTTAGGCATCGAGGTGGTTGCCTCCCCGACGCCTTCTTCTTCGAGTGGGATCTGCCCTCTCACGCTCCCGCTCGGCGGCCTCCTTCTGGGCCATCACAGTCTCACAGAAGGAGGCCATTTCCCTCCAATTTGCTGTCTCTGCCAGCATGGCCCTCACAGCTGCTGGCAGAGACAGGTCTCGCCCGATCCTGGCGACCAAGACCTGCCGCTCAGAGGCCCACGCTGTGCACTCCTCGAGCGTGTGCTGTGCAGAATCAAGGTCGCCTCCACAATGGTGGCAATTTGCCGTGGCCTCTCGCCCAATCCTATTCAGATACTCACCGAAGCAACCGTGCCCGGTGAGTACCTGAGTGAGCCGGTAGGAGATGCGCTCCTCTCTCTTCAGCCAGGCTTCGAAGTGTGGCAGGACGGCTTCGACAACGCGCTTACGCGAATATTGCGGCTGCTGTAGCCGCTCGCGCCACCGTTCGAGTGCGTGTCGCCGTTCCTGCCGCCTCAACCTTACTACAGCGATTCCTGGCGCGCTTTCACCATTCTGGCGGATGGCGCGAATTCGGTTATAAACCCTCGCGTCCATGTCCGCCAGAATGTCCAGCGGAGGAAAACGTGCCAGGAGAGTTGCCGCCTCAAAGGACACCGTTCGGTATCCTCGTGCGATACGAATGGCCATTTTCCGCTGCAGGCTATGACCACCTAGTGACAGCAATTTAGTGGATCCGTCGCGGGTGAGCGGACAGATGTATCCAAATGTCCAGAAACCCCACGTGGTTTATGACGTCATCTAAAACGTCATTAATAAGTTTGTATGAATTAGTATGGAGACGAATATATTATAGCTTCTTCTCACCGCTTTTTATACCTTTAAAATAAAGGGTATAAGTTAGAACTTCAAGGTTCAGCAACGCTTGCTGAGATCGAGCTTTGGAAGGGTGACCTACTTTACATAGCGAGATGCCTTCCTGCCTCGGAAAGCCCGCCTTTGGTCACAGCTGTCATTTGTAGACCTTAGACAGTAGTTACGGGTAGAAGCTTGAAATCTGACATCAGTCTTGCCAAAGGGTATCGAGTTACCCAGTTACTGAGTTATAGAGGTCAAATCGGCAGATGTTTCATGTAAAATATGGTACTCAAATGAATCCGGTAGAATATATAGAATCACACTTGGTCCAGAGTCATTTTTTTTTGGGTTTCGTATATCATCCAATGACTTGTCCCGCTCTGGGTGAAGCGGGAGGGCGTATTCCTTCAGTTGCTTGAGCCAGGGCCGCGCTAACTCTTTTTCAAATTTATCCGCGACTCAGACAGGCATCGGCCCTAGCGCACCCAGTCAGTTTTGTTGACATCTCTTTGAGGCGCGCGTGGAATACAACGTCGACTCGGGCCTGGTCCTTATCGGACGGCGAGCTACCTGTTACTCGCCGTCCGCAAACCCGCGCCTACGGTGGCCGGGAACCGTCTTGCGACTCCCAACGCCCGGGACGTCGTTTCGCAGCAGGAGATGACAGCTTCCCATGCCCTTTCGCTCTGTACCATGACCTGGACCAGGGCCGGACGCGAGAGGTCGCCACCGCCGATCGCTTCCACGAGAACATGGTGTTGCTCCGCCCAAGCGTGGCAGACCTCCATCTTATGCTCCACCGTGTCCTCTGGGCGATCCTATATACCGCACAGAGTTATGTACTAACCATCCCACTGAACGAATTTATCCATAATTTTGCCTAGCCTAAGCAATGTAGCCATAGTCATCCTCATTTACCAAAATCAGTCAATCATTACAGTCAGATGAACACAAATACAAATCTGCAGCTGACCAATAAATGGGCACTGGGAAATTGCGATAATTGCAGCGCACTGCAATCAGATAGGTAATCGTGTTGCATTGCAACTAAAACTACCTATGTGTTTATTAAAGCGTGAGCTGGAAGCTTATTTAATTCATCCAGTAGTTAAACATAGAATCAGCTGACATCGTTGGTTAATATTCATTTGATCCCACGATAAAAACTAGGGTCCTAATTAAAATGAATGAAAACAAGATTTACTGTTGAAAATATTTCTTATTTATTTTGGTTACACATTAGATCTTATAAAATAAGCACATAGTACAAATATGCAGCTTTCACCGTTATCCACATCATAATATAGTTGAATTTTAGTTGGCACCGAAGCTGCCACTTACGAACTAATGACATGACGTCACACAAATCCTGCATCGCGCTAGCAATGTTTTGGCACAATTTGAACACATACAACCATAGACTGTACACTTAATACAGAGGCATACAACAGTCCGACAATAACCGTCGGGCAGTTGCCCGGACCAGACAAAACACCCGTCTGGTTGGAGGATCCTCCCTTTTCTATGGAGGTTTGTGGGACTTTACGCCCTGTTCCACATACCCCCAAATAGATTTGAGCAAAACGACATAGAAGAAAAATTCTGGCTCGCGCACCGAGGGTATGACTATATTTACTATATATTTTTTTTATATTTTTTATTATTTACGGTTTGTATGGCTATATTTATTATTATTAGTATTTCGATGTCCTTACTAAATAGACCTTCAAATAGAAAAATAACATAACACAACCGAAAAATACATAATAAAAAGAGAAGACTAGGCTGGTGTTTCCTATCAGACTACTCTGAATACAAACATCGAAACAAACTCAGGATACTCACCATTATTTAAATGCCATACATTATCTTGGTGAGATCGATCATACATATCGTCGTTGATAGTCCAATTCCGCGTAACTAACATTGTTAAATACAGCTTATGTACACTCTCGCTGATTTTACAGGAGGACCAAAAAACAAATTTTCTAAAGAACTAATCGGCGGAACTTTGAACGTACTTGAGTATAGGACCTTTTCGTTATTCTTAATCTAATGTACTATACTCGAAATCTCACAATTACAAAATAAAAAACATCACAAGTTTATTTATAATATAGTGTAGAAAACGTGTGTCATTCTTACATAAAAATAATTTAGTAATTACGTATAAAAACAATTTTTGCCCGGAGCGTCACATACACACTGCACACACTAATACAAATTGGCGCGGATACGCGGCTTTCGTGTCCGCGGTAATGTTATTTTTGATATACCTACTCGTCTTCCTATAGGTTGATTCAAAAAATTGTCATACGGGTCGATGCCAATCATAATCAGTTACCTAAAACCGTGAAATCTCATTTTTGATTTTATGCACATACGCAGTATTTAACAATGTTAGTTACGCGGAATTGGACTATCAACGACGATATATAAATACCACGCATATTAGTGTCTAAAATCGTCTTTTGAGGAAACAACCACAGTGGTCAGAACGGAATTGGACAATCAGTGCACGTATTTGTCTGTGATAGATAATCAATAAAGAGGTAGAGGACGACGTCCGGCTACGTGATGATAGAAAGAAAACTAGTTTATTTGGCTAGCATGACAAAAGTCCTATTGGAAATGCCCAACCCGACAACCCAAAACAGATTGTCCTAGCGCCAGAAAAATAGGAGAGCCGATCTTACCTAAAGTGGGATAGAGCTAGGAAGAACAATTTGTCGGGGGTATATTAAATTAAACTTGTTTAAAGTTAAATTTAATAAACCTCCGACACATTTTTATTTCATGCTACATAATTTATATAGTAGTAGACACGCTTCGATCAACAATCTATTGGTTGACACGATATCTTGCGAAAACACCCCGATATAAACAGTAAAACGCCAAATATTTTTCCATCAAATATAGCTAAGAACCCTCGATAAAGTCAACTTTCAAACAAAAAAAAAATTAAATCAAGATCGGTTCATACGTTTAGGAGCTATGATGCCACAGACAGACACACAAACACACAGGTACACACGTCAAACTTATAACTCCCCTCTTTTTTCATCGGGGGTTAAAATAAAGATAAACTATAAATAATCATAACTGTTTTTTCCTGTTTTTCCATCTCTACATCCCCATACAAAAATATACTCCCTCCGTATATCCCCATGGCTACTCATGTTCCACACACAACACAAAATGTATCCGTCTTTACGCGACTTAACCCGTCACTCACTGCGTACCGCATTCCCATCGCGGTGACTCTCTCTAAGCCATGGATATACGGTGTTCTGTTTTCAAAACGCGTAGGGAATGAGATGAGTATGTTCTCTGTGTTTAGGATAGAAAATTAGCTTGCATTGGGAATGAGGGTGGAATCTTTTTGGATTCCGGCATATATACCATCGCGGTGACTCTTTCTTGAGTCACCGCGATGGTACACATGTAGTTCATAAAAAAACTAAAAATAAGTAAATGTTTAAAGAAACACGTTTTAATAGAAAACAAAACTAAAAGGTAGAAAATAATTTTCAATAAATTTAAATGTAGAATAGTGAGGTTAACAAAAAAAATGTATTTTATTGTAAAAAAAGCATTGGGTTG
Organism: Orthosia cruda; assembly: GCA_964057195.1. Taxonomy (NCBI): domain Eukaryota; kingdom Metazoa; phylum Arthropoda; class Insecta; order Lepidoptera; family Noctuidae; genus Orthosia; species Orthosia cruda. The sequence goes on along the minus strand of OZ059841.1, from coordinate 5,761,244 downwards.
TTTCTTACGATATTTTCAAAGGACTCTTCTATTACTAATGTCTGTCAATAAAATATTATAACAATTAACATCAAGGACCCCACGCTTTTATACAATTTCTTTTTTTTTGTTATTTACGCTATTCTAAATTTAAATTTATTGATAATTATTTTCTACTTTTTGTTTAGTTTTCTATAAAAACGTGTTTTTTAGTTTTTTTTAAACAATTACTATTATATTATATTTTTTTTAGTTCAATCGCTAATCCTGTAGATCCTGGTAAGGATAATGGGGCAAACAAAATATTTAAATTATTGCATTGTCATCGGTCCTTGAAAAGTGTGCAAAGATTCAAATTAATCCGACGTCTGGAAGGGGGTGAAAATCACGTTCAAAGATTTCGTTGCATAGATACATACATACCATGCTTATAAAAGCATGTTAATGAGATTTTTATTCGGGACAGTAGTATTATGATTTTTTTTATCCTTTTTTGAATTGAATAAAAACGTATTAACTATAAAGTCCAGGTTTCCTGACGATGTTTTCCTTCACCGTTGCCTGTGATGTCCAAGATAAACTTAGAAAGCATATAATATAAATTTGAAAACGTCACATTGGTACTTGGCCGGATTTGAACCACAGCCACAGGACCAGCACGACATCTATAAAGATTTGAAATGATAAAGGCACAAGTAATAATTTTAACAATGGCGATTTATGTAACGTGTGATTCAAAAAGAAAATATATAATTGTCTGCCATTTTCAAAATAACAAACGCTTTCACAATTACCTATTGATATCATGAAACCACAATCTGAATAAAAATGTCCATTGTTAGATACCACTTCACAATAAATCTCTTACAAAACAATACAATTACAATTCAGATAATATCAATAAATCATTTCTATCTCTAGAACTATTTATTGACTAACGTTTTCAAAATAATATTAGTTTTGTAATATGTATTTGTCCGATCTATGGGATCGTGATTTGACCTACTTAGTGAAATACTGGTGTCAGAATTACAATCACGTGTGCAGAATTTGGGATACGGATAAACTGTAGATATCTTCTGTAACTTCTACACAGTTTTAACTCATTACAGAGTCAATTACTGTCACTATGGTACTAAGTTCTACTCTGGACTTAAAAGGAAACACTGAGCAGTTCCTAGGCTAGTATGTGTCACGGCCATGTCCGAACGATCGCTGTCGCTCTCCATGAACCATATCGACACCATACGCTACACTAGACTTCAACCAGTACCAAATAAAGGTACTTGTTATTAATTTTAAGTAAACAAATCATGATGATATCCGACATATATTATATTTATTGATCTCATAATGGGTAAAGGATGTTCAGAGGATGCGACGAAGACATCGGTTGATGAAGACCTGGATTTGGCGTAAGATGGATGTCCTTTGTTACCTTCTAGGTTTCGTACCCCAAAGCCAAAATAAAAGTTTTTTTTTTTTTTTTTTTTTTTTTTTTTTTTAATGCGTGGCGTCTCGCAGTTCGGCCAAAGTAGCCGTCCTCTGCTTAACCGGACTAACCTGTGGAGACTAAGCTAAGTAGCCTCCGGCCAGGCTTAAAGTTTCTAAACCTAAAGCGACAGCACTAAGGGCTACCCCAGTTGGGGTCGGACCTCGGCTCAGGGCGTCGCTTGGGGGATGGCAAAGGCCGGATCTGATAAAGTGATTCTACCATCCGTTCGGAAAAGCCTACGTGGAGAAGAACGGACAAGAAACTCCATAATATCTGACTGGCATTTAACTATGGCTCAGCACGCGGGCTAGCTTATAGAATCGAATAGGATTACGCGACGAGCCTCTGCGGTGAGGACGGAACGAATATGTATGATAATTTTGTATGAACGGCGGGTTCGTACTATTTACGAACCCACTGACCGTCCTTGTAGATAAGGCTATCGAGCTCCTCAGTGATGGACTCATACCTCTTAAAGAGGTTGGCGCATTCAGCGGGAAGGAGAGAGCCCGCATTCCGGATTTCAGCATCCAGAGCACGGGCTTGAGGGGTCATAAAAATGGAGTACGCGCTAATTATATTTATACCAACGCATATATATGGCTTTTGCCCGGAGGGGGCGACAGGGGGCTGGCACTTAGCAGCAGGGGTGGTGGAAGCCACCTTCTGGCTTTGTGCGGACATAGGGGCGGCCATAGGGGCGGCGGGGGGCATTGAGTCGGGGATAATAATTGGCGCTGCGATGGGAGTAGCCATCAGCGCTGGAATCGGCTGGGAGCAAGACTGAGGAGCCACACTTTGGTGGTTCAGCTTGCCCCAGGGTGAAGGCCTCTGAGGGGCTAGTCTGGGGGGGAGTTGAGTGGTAGGGGCTTGACGCGCTTGGCGCGCGTCATTACGCCTGGCCATTTTAGGCGCAAGCTTAGGGGCTCTTGGGCAACCACGGTAATTAGCCGGGTGCCCGACTTGTCCACAAAGCACGCAGCTGGGAGGCTCCGTGCATTGTGATCGGTCTTTAGGACGGGAACAGTCCTTGGTATTGTGCTCTCCCAAGCACTTAACGCACCTGGGAGGAGCGAAACAATTGGTCTGAGAGTGACCGTAGAGTTGGCAGTTGTGACACTGACCAACGAGATGGGGACGGTATGGCTTTTCAATAGAAATGCCTGATAAGTTACATACGGTCCGGACATTAAATATGGGATTGTGGCCCTGGAAGGGGAAACACACGACTAGGACCATGTCGTAGAGATCTCCGCCTCTTGCTTTATGCAATCGGTGGACCTCTGAAACGGGGACTTTTTGCGCTAACAAATCCTCTCGGATTGCTTCCGTCGGGATTTCCTTCGGAACGCGCTTAATGACGACTCTAGTATACTTTTCCTCCGGAAGGGAGTAAGTATGGAAAGATACTTTCCTGTCTTTTAGAAAACGAGTCAAAGCTCGATAATCATTGGGAGTGGGGACCTGAATTCTGATGCCTTGTTGGCATGCAGTGGCCTTGGTGAAATTGATTTTCCGCGCTACACAGGCGCTTGAAATGTCGCTCCATTTCCCTTTATCTTGAAGATAAATGGGTGGTGGAGGAGGAGGCTTCCTAGTGGTAGTATTATTTACTACTACCATAGGGCTAGGCGAGCGGTTTGACCGCTGAGAAGGACTAGCGGGGGCGGGGGCGGGGGAGGGTTGCCTGTCGGGCAAGGCCGGCGGCAGAACTGGCTGGGGAGAGGTCTTAGCTACTGGCTTTTTGGCCTTGGTAGCGTGAGGGGGACTTTTCCTCATCTTCCTCTTTCCACCAGAGTGGACAGTGAATTCTCTGTCATCAGAGTCAGAAGAAGAGGACATGGTGGCATAGTCCTCTGATAAATCGGGGTTATTAGGGTCGACTGGGGGATTATCTAAAACCTGATCGACGTGGACAGCTACTGCTGCCCATTCGTCGTCGGTACTAAGGGCTACGTCCATATCGTTGGGAGAGTCACCTTCCTCATCGACCCAAGATTTGGATTTGGACTTGGAGTCCGCGTGAAAAGCGGCTATGCGCTCCTTGTACTTTTTGTACTGGAGGCGATCGGACTTCCTACGAGGAGGAGGCTTAGTAGCCGAAGTCTGGGGCTTTAAAGGGCTACGGTCTCTCTCAGAGGGAATTTTGTCTGACTTACTAACCTCACCCTGGGAAAGGGTGGGTGATCTAGGCCCGGAAGTGGGCCTGACGGGTGGGGTGGGTGATCTGGGAGAGTCCTTCTCCTCACATGGCACGGGGGCCATGCTAGGTTCAGGTTCCAGTATCGGATCATCCACGACCGGAACCCTGTTTGGTACTAGTGTATCTAACACTGTGCCAAAAGGGGTGGCGAGTCTAGCTCGGAGATGAAAGTCCTGAGCGAACCTCTCCTTAATTGTTTTAATGGCGTTTTGCGCATTTTCAGGGAGCTGACTAAAGTCAGAATAGGGCGGGGGGGCAGGGGCACTGTAAGGTGCACATCTGGCAAGAGATGAAAGAATGATCTTAAATCGGGCCTGGTTTTCATGACGCGGACTGGGATTGTCCGACATCAAGTCCTTTACGAGCTCTATCAACACCTCTACGGGATGCATCGTTGTCGATAGAGTCGGAACAAGGAGAAGAGAAAAAGACTAAACCTACTAAGGGGCTGATAACCTTATTCCCCGGGTGGATGGGCCCGGGGATGTGTGAATCCTACCCTCCCAGCCGGGTTAGACTGGAAGGTGAGTAACTGGTGAGCCCTAAGCTTGTAATCCTGCCACCAATCTTATTGGGTGGCAGGGGCCCTAGGGTACCGGTGAACCCACCGAAGGTGGGCCACCCTCCTCCTGTGTACCGAAAAGTCTGGCACGTCGGGGTTGAGACACCCGACCGTGCCAGGTGAATCGCTGTGGGGCAGAGACAGGGGTTGACTAGGCTATCTACCAAGGCCAACTACCCTGCTCCCGACTCCTTCTGACTGCCGTGTCCAGACGGGACTTAGCAAGTGGGCGGGTCACCACTTCACTTGGTTTCGTTAACACCGTTAGGTTTCCACCAAGGACCACTAAGTCGTGGTTTTAACCCGGAAGGGGCCAAAAAAGATGTCCCTACTAGTAACCGAAGTTACTAGTAGCGACACCTGTGAGCGGCGCGCGGAGACGCGGCGACCGCAGTGACGTCACGCAGTGGCGCGACGAGTCGGAGAGAGGGGCGCGGCGGGGCGCGCGGTGGGGGCGGCGAGAGCGGCGGGCGGCAGCGAGACGTCCGCTCGGCGGCGATGGCAGGCGAAGAGTGAAAGTTATTTTTCACTCCGTAGTGTTTTTATTTGGAAGTCGGTAGTATTTTTTTGTAAAAAGGTTTTTATTTTTTTTATTCTTTAGTTTTCATTTATATTCCAACGTTATTAATCTATTGTATTGTTTGTTTCAGCCTCAAACAACGAACAAGTGATACAGCTGACCTTCGTCGATATGTTTCGCATAGAATACCACCCGGAATGTGCTTACGATTATTTAGAGGTAAGAAAACAGAACAAGAGCTTTGCTGGTTCAGTGGTTTCAACACAGACTTTTTTTTTTTTTTTTCTTATTGGAAAATCCTCATTGGATGTCCTCCATGGGCAACCATGCCCTGAGAGCACCTGCGTCACCCGAAACGACAAGGAACCGTGCCTCCTCCCAAGCCAGCGCTCAAGCACTGGCCGGACCGCCTCGATAGTAATGAGGCGGTCCGGTACCGCCGTAGGGCGTGAAAACCTGCGCCGCCATTCCGCAACCAGGACCTCGCGAAGCTGGGACCGAAGCAACTCCATATGTCGCTGCATCGGCCCTTCGCCCCGCGCCCGCGCTTCCTCGCGCCACCGGTACAGTGACGCGATTGCACAAGCCGCCTCGTAGAAGATCGTGCGATAACACCTGATGACTCTGACGGCCATCGCTCTCTGCGGCTTTCGCAGAATAGCGATGCTGCCGGCCGTCAGGTCAGTCACCCAGATCGGGGCCCCATACAGGGCCATCGATTGCACGATCCCTACGTAGAGCCGCCTACAGGCGGCGCTCGGGCCCCCTAGATTGGGAAGCAGCGTTGACAGCGCTCCAGCCGCGCTCAACAAGTTGGGCGCCAGCCGCCGAAAGTGGGGGCCGAAAGCCCATCGGCTGTCGAGCACCAAACCTAGGTACTTCATGGTAAATCTACCATGAAATACCTAGGACTGGTGCCGACAGCGATTCGAGCCCGCCCGTGGGTTCGAACCTAGACAGATCTACTGTTTTCAGGAGCCTCAAACAGCAGAATAAATTTCCTGGAACTAAATGTTCAAATATCATCATAGTGGCGACGCCTGGGGGAGGCCTTAGTCCAGCAGTGGACATCTTTCGGCTGAAATGATGATGATGATGATGAAAAGTAACTCTGTTTGTTTTCACAACTAAACGGCTAAACCAATTTTAAATTTAGTATGGAGATAATTTGAGACCCTGGGAAGGTCATATGACATTTTTATTGCGGTAGTGTGTTTCCTTGGGATGATAAAACACTTTTTACGTGGGCAAAGCCGCGGGCAGAAGGTAGAGGAAGGCAGAGGTCTATGAGCTAGACTTCTTCTTCAAGGACCACAAAATTGACCAAAAATAGTTGAAGGAAGAAATCCCGGGAGGTCTTTAACCTGCTTTGTGTCAATAAAGATTATTTTTTTCATCAGATTCGCGACGGTTACTTCGGATACGCAGACCTGATGGGTAGATTTTGCGGCCAGGCGTTCCCGAGAACGCTGAAGACTAAGGGACCTAACGTCTGGCTGAAATTCCATTCTGATGACACGATAGAATATGAGGGATTCAAGATTAATGTCGAATTTAAGGATGGACCGAGCCGTGAGTATGACTCTCTCTCTTGTATGGTTAATTCCATTGCTGCATCTTCCACAATAAGGTTTCACTCCACAGCTTTTCGGCCCCGTCGACCGAATCAATTCGAATTTCAATTCAAATTCAATTCCAATGAGGTCTACTGCGTTTGAATTTACCACTAGGGGCGCTGGAGTAGAGTGAGGTCTTCAAAATGTAAATTTCATAGTTTTGGCAAGTTTATTTACCACTTTTTAATAGTTGTGAATATTTGCCAAATATGGCAGATTAAGATAGGTACAGATTTTACCAACCACACCAAACACTCGATTGAAGTCTACCGGTTTAAAAATAACGGGATATTAAATGTTATAACCGTTATTTTTTTCCTTTTTTTTTGTTCTGTGTCTTAACCGATTTAGGTGTGTCGCGTGCATAAATGCATAAAGCTGAGGGCGCGTGCATAAAACCGAATCGCTTTTGTACCTCAGCACGGTTGCGCATTGAAGGTACGTGACAAAAACCGTTCATAACCGGTTAATTCCACAAAACCTGTTTACGAACTTTTGTTGCCTAAAACCGAATAAAATGTTTCCTGTATTTTTAAGGACCAATCATGTCGATAGGCATCAAGTTCATCCCGCCATCTTCGCCTCGGTCTGCCGCGGTGTCGCCTAACATTTTCCGGGACCCACATTGTGGTTGTTTTAGCCTATAAACCGTTTGATATGCGGCAGACGTGTCCGGCCCAGTCCCATTTTAACTTGGCTGCTTTCGGGGTGACGTCGGCGATTTGTGTTTTGGAACGCAGAATTGTATTTCTGATGCGGTCCGTTTCGGATTGGTCGACAATTGCCCTAAACCGAGAGGATTAGAAGGAAGAAGGGGAGGCCTTTGCCCTGCAGTGGGACAGAATAGGCTAAAAATAATAATAATAAATAATAATATTATTCTTAAGCGTTCACCGGTTCGAATTTTCTCCGGTTTGCCTTGATTGAATTTCTTACTAACCAGTATTTTCTCTTTACAGACCACATACCAGAAACGTGCTACATAACGTTTAATAAATCGAAGTCGGGTAACATAGACACAAAGGAAATTCCTTCTACTTGCATATCCAATTCTGCCCAAGCTTTAGACGTTTTGTGGACCATTATAGTTCCTGAAGGTATGAAGGTAAGTTGAATACGCCATGATTCATACTCGTCAAGATATTGCCTTCTTCGTCCAAAGTCTCCTACAGAATACGCAAGCAAAAGTGGTACATGATTTATTTTTAATCGACTTCGCAAAAAAAGGAGGTTCTATGTTCGGCTGTATGTATTTTTATATAGGTGTATGTTTAACGAACTTTCCGTGAAATGTGGACCGATTTTGAAAATTATTTTTGTGTTTGAAAGAGTACTTACCCGAGGTGCCATTAAAATTTGGTGAAGATCTATGATGGAGAACTTTGAAGATATACAACATAATTCTTCAATAAATGACGACAAATCTCTTGGGATTGCTGCAATCGCTTGTTTGTTTATAACTAGAGAACTTGCCCACTTGGAACCACGACTAAGAAGTGAAAAAAAACTTTATTAAAAAAAAACTACCAAATTGCAGAAAAAAACAGTACTAGTCAAAAACAACTTCAATTGCCAAAATCGGCTTCAAAAAACGAAGAAACTAAACCAGAAACACTGACTGCCGAAATTGAAGTGCTTTTTCAAAGTGAAAAAAAAAAAAACAGTTTTTTTTTTCACTTTTTTTTTTGTTTTTATAATCTGGAAGTCTGGGAGGTTTTCGTTTTCTCCAAGTCTTGAAGAACAATAAGCCACTTTAAAATAAATATTTCAAGAAAAGATGAGCTAAATGAAAAAATTTAATCTTATGTTTTCGTTTCAGATAAACCTTAACTTTACTTCATATACTCTGGCGAAGCCCAATGAATGCAACGAGAATATTATCCAAGTATTCGAGACAAAAGACCAAGAGCTGGACTTAAAGTAAGTAGTTGCAAAGCTTTCACAATATGTAGCGTATCATGGTTAACGCAATCAAACGCCTTCAAGAGGTCGCAAAAGATTCCAATACCGTCTCCGTCTTGAGCTTCTTCCCAGGCGTTAAAGATGTTCTTTTTTTGGGTGACACCGGCGTCAACTATGTAACGCTATTTGGTGTAACCGTACTGTTGTTCATGAAATATAGAATGTATGTTAAAATGACGCAGCATTAACTTTTTGAAGACCTTACTGAGAACTGGCAGCATTGACACAGGCCTATAATTGTTGGGTTCTCCATTTGAAATAACATTATACCTTTTACAGTCCGTTCAACCGATTTTGAGTTCTATTCCGTAAACATTAGAATGTCATAAACAGTATAAACCTGTTACCAAAACCAACAGATATTTAGTTGGTTAAACAGGCTGTTTAATTTTGTAGGGATTATTTAAATGTTGTCTAATGTTATTCCAAATGCAGTACAGTTGTTGTACCAAGGCCTTTCATGTCAATGCTAGTTTAAAATAACATAACATCACGCCATCTTACTCGTTGATCTAGTAGTTGCAACTAAGCGCTAACAGCTGAAGATGAGCAAGCAAAGTTTTGTTTAAAATATATTCTGGTTTTGGATATCCAACCCTAGGAGACTCATTCGCTTACCAGAAAGTGCATCTCATGTGCACAAAAGGTGCTCCATGCGTTCCATATGTTCCCCACACAACCTGCACATAAGTGTCGCGGTGAGACCCATCTTCATAAGCATGTCGTTGTTCCAAAATGGCCAGTAATGGCCCCATGCAGGTAGCGGTTTTTTCCCCTGCTCATATTCCAAATGCATTACTGTGCTTTGAACGTAGAGCCCAGGAATTTCTTGGAGTGTCCCAGACCGGTATTAGATAGCCAATGTGGTTGTTTTCTATGTTCTGCAAACGCCCTGAATGTGTTACGAGACACGTCGAAATGCCTACACATGTTTCTGGTCCCGAAAAATCAATTGCTGAGCTCTCTTGCCCGTTCATCTGCCATTGCGATACCATAGATCAAAAAGCTATCTAGCTTTAATAACTAACTAAATTTAATCTACACAATGATTATCTTTTTATTAAATTAGTGTCCCCGAACGACTAGGAGGTATAGTATACTCACATTATTCAGTAATGTACTAGGGGTCGAACTTATTTCCATCAACCGGGCACAAGTCCAAACTCCGGGATCCAGCTGAGCAATTCCTGATGGAAAACCCCAATAACACTATGAATCAAACCCAGAACATCGTGTTCAGCAGAACCCAGTCAACACAACTTCAGTTTTAAAGAACCCTACCAAATTAAGACATCAAATCATTCTTATTTCAACAGGTTAGCGGAATATTGTGGGTCCGTAGCCAATTCGGTGACAACAAAAGAGCGCAATGGCCACAAAATGTACGTCAGACTGTACGTGGCGAAGGATGCGCGAAAAGATACGTCCTTTAATGCAACCTTCAACGCGTATAGGACTCTGGAAGGAGATGGTAAGTAGAATCATCATCATCATCAGCCTATAGCAGTCTACTGCTGGACATAGGCCTCTCCAATTGTATGCCAGGTTCGATTTTCGGCAACTGTCATCCAGCTGCTACCAGCCACCTTGCGAAGGTCGTCGCTCCACCTAGCCTGAGGACGTCCTACCTTATGTTTACCAGTTCGCGGTCTCCACTCAAGAACATGTTTACTCCAACGGTCATCGGTTCTACGACTTATATAACCGGCCCATTGCCACTTCAGCTTACTTATTCTGTGAGCTTTTATTTTATAAGAGTCGACGATGGAGTGATATATGTGGACAACTTTGGTTCTCTGCCGGATTACCTCGTTTCGGATTCGATCCCTTATAGAGACTCCGAGCATAGCACTTTCCATAATTCGCTGAGCAACCTTGAACTGATGAACCAGCCGTATTGTGAGTGTACGTCTCCGCACCGTAGGTCATAACAGGTAGGACGCAAATAGAATAGGCAGTAGAAAATAAGTTATTTTTATGTGATCAAGTAGGAATTATGAAGAAGGGCAACTTAGGCTCTATGAAGGTCGAAGCCGACGACGTAGCGGCCAACAATTAGGTTGCGGTGCAGCTAGGTAACAGAGGCGACATCGCAACTGAGGCGGGCCGCGATCTCGTACGGGGCCTCCCATACGATATCGCGGCTGAGGGTTGGAGGCAGCGGCGGGAGAGGAGTGCCGGTATTGCGGTGTGCTTGGCCTGGACATGGTAGTTAACGTTTGATGGCGGACTCGGTGGGGCCGCAGGGGGGTCCCTACCCCCTGCCGCTGAAAAGTAAGGTGGGGCCACTGACCCATCACAGGGGGACCAAGGACATAACCAGAAAATCTTGCACCAGTCTTTTAAAATACAAGGGGGATGCAACGCGGGCAATTGCCTCCACCCCCCTCTGGGCCTCGACCAAACTACGTAGTAGTATGAATCGTCAACAAAAAAAATTATCTCCAAAGCTAAAAAATCAAAAGCTGCCTACATTTTGATACTTATGAAGAATGGTCAAAACCTGAGCTTTATCTGTCAATGAAGTCATACGATCCAAAAAACAGGAACAGCATTATTTTCAATGAATTCCCCTCCCTTCCAGAGAGTCATTTGCCCGTCGCCTCATCCTGAGTGAAATTCTGGATTCGCGCCTGCAGGCGCTACATGTAAAATACTGCTGCATCCGATTAGATTTTTTGATAAAAGGAGAAAGGATGAAGGTCTGCAAGCCGACTCTGAAATACTTGGGAAAAGGCTAGGCAGCTCGATTCAACATCATCACCATCATCAGCCTTTTTAATGTTCTCTCTGCTGGGAAACAGGCCTCTGTGAGAGGGAATGGGCTGTAATCCACCAGGCAGGCCTACTGCGGGCTGATGGCTGTCACACGTCTTAAAATATTTGGTTCTAGTTCTAGGATATGTCGGTTTCCTCACGATGTTTTCTTTCACCATTTTGAGAGCAGTGGTGATGAAATAATTTACACATAGTATAGCGCCTGCCTGGGGTCACAGCCGTTACCATAGGCCCACCACAGCTCTCGCAGATCGATTGAAATTGCATAATAGATTATTATTTTTATTTGCAGACAAGTGTGTGGACGGCGAAGAATTTGATTGTGAGGACAACACTTGCATCGATAATAATTTGGTTTGCGACCATGACGCTCACTGTCGGCTGAAAGCTGACGAAGACAAGTCGAGATGTGACGTAAGTACATCTTCGGGATGCATAAAATAACTATTCTCTTTTATCAGGCCTATCCCAACTAATATTATTATAAATGCACATACACTAAACGGCAGAACCAATTTGGGTGAAACTTAGTACATGGATAGAAAAGAACCTAGATACTTTCCATCCTGGTATAATGTTCCCTTGGGGTAATACACTTATGCACTTTTCATACGGACTAAGCCGAGGACAGAAGCTTGTACAATACAGGGCCAAATAAGCCTGATATATTTCTGGTAGAATGAACTAGTCCCGAATAATGGATACTTCGTAAAAGCCGAAAAGATAAGCAAATTAAGTATATATATATTATTATATTAGTAAGACTTGGCTCACGAAGTAGACGTGCGTATTTGTGGACTTCGCGATTATTGTACCAAAAGCCGCGTCAGTCAATGGTTTATTAGCCACGAGCCTCGGCAACACCTTAGGAGGATCTCGTTAGGCAGTTTAATCAAGGGCTTGATTATAATTCTGGCCACGGCTCTTACTTTTAGTAGGCCCTACCCACTAGAACCCCGATCCTGGAACCTGTTCCCGATACCGGTGGGCTATTACTTTTAATAGAAAGGTCTCCCTCTAGGTGGACCAATGACCTGGTTAATCTTTCGTGTGCCCGTAATTAGGGAAACAATAGAAAAGCTATAGTGTCTCGCGTGGAGTCATGTCTTAAACACACAAAAGGTAAGTCTGCGGGAGTCCGGTAGATGCGAGACGCACAGGACCGATCAGTGTGGCGACCCTGTGAGGAGGCCTATGACCAGCAGTGGACGACTTTCAGCTTTGAAATGACGATGATGATTTCTTTTACCTCTTGATGTGATCTTTAATTTTTACAGGTTAAAGAAGAGTCCACGATAAACCAGCCTCACATTATGGTGATCCTCATCATCTTCTCCTTGATCCTCTCAGGAATGAGCTTCGTGTTTATCTTTAAGTGCATACGGAAGCTGTACCAAGATCATAAAATTATTAAGGTCAGTGAAAGATATTATTGATAGGCTTTTTTATGTCTTATTCCTCATCTCTGGCTTGCCTTTCTTGGCCGGTCGAAGTTAAAACTGATGGGGTCTAGAGCTCGCACCTCTCTCTTGCCGTAATTGGCTGACTTGAGTGGGGATTCGCAAGAGCAAACTCTCGTTCTGGGTTAACTTCCTTCCTCCGAAGGAAACTTAACCCAGTAAGACGCTGGTAGGTATCTTGACCGTACTTCCGGGATTGTGCTGATAGCTGTGGTATACCTCTCCACTCCTGAAGCACCTCCGTATATGTTGCCTCCTCTTGGCGCTACGTCACTAAAGTGCTAGCGACCCTTTATGGAGGACCATTAATTGAGTGTGCACGTTACCCCCTGCCATTTTATAGCCGTGTTGTTCAACAGTGATCAGGCAGGGGCCAGTTGTCCTCCTATAGTTTTTGGTAATCGATCCACCAAACCAGCCCAATACATTTTCTCCATATTTTGCAATAGCAACATTTTTCTTAAGCTTTTTTTATTATTATAGATACCTAGGCTCGTGCTTGGCCACTCTCTCACCAGATGGTAAGCGATGATGTGATCGACGATGAAGCACGCTTTCATAGAAGAAACCTATTTACTATTGACATAATTATTTATTTATTTATTTAGACTTCATGCACAAAGGTACAAAGGCGGACTTAATGCCTTAGGCATTCTCTACCAGTCAACCAAGGGTGGTGAAGAGACAACATGGCGGTGCATAGTTTAATAATAAAAAACTAGTAATTATTATGCTAAAATAGGTGAAATACACGTACATATATATTGAATATAATACAATAATTACTTAGATACTTTAATTTATTCAAGTATAGTTGTTGACTGCGACTAAGCTGGTGTCAAGATCTGATCATGTCTGCGGAGACAAACTTGGCACGACATCATACAAGACAGAGAGATGGAAGGGGAAACAAGTAAAATTTAAAAAAACCCCGACATATTTGTTTTTCACGCTTTTTAAACTACCACTGGCACCCTTTTACCTTTGGACATCTAGACGCACTGCAAGTTTCCATCCTTATCTAGTTTCCATTCCACCAATCCACACCAAGCACTTCCAAACATCCTTCATAATGCGCACCGCAAAAGAGTGGAACTCACTACCTGCGTCTGTGTTTCCGAACGCATTCAACCCGAATCTCTTCAAAGTTAGAGTGAACAGGCTTCTTCTGCGTAAGCCATCGTCGACTTTGTCTCTGTCATCTCTGACCTAGACTAGACTCAAGAGCAATCTAAAATAAAACATAATTTATCTAGTGTCGACAGTCGAATACGATAATATTTTGTGAAAATACTCAGAGTAAAACGCCCATAACTTTTGAACGCCTGAAACGGTTTAACTAAGAACACTCTCGATAAGGACATCCTACAAACAAAAAAAAAAATTGTTTGTTCCGGGTAATCTCCGAAACACCTGGACCTATTTTGACGGGAATTGTACTAGTAGATAGCTGATTTTATAAGGAGTAACATACATATACAGTTCCAGAGGTAAAATTAAAAAAAAAATGTGCTCTGACGCGTACGAAGTCGCGGGCAACAGCTATTAACTATATTATTTGTTAATATTTACTATCCAGGAACACATCAGACAGTCCTGTGAAGATCGCCTGGACAGCCTGGTGGGAAGTCGCCTGACTCTGGACCCGAAGAGGCTTCAGAGGGACAGCGAGCCTCGAGCAAGTCTGGAGAGGGAGAACCTCAATAATGAAATGGTTAAGAAGCAGAGAAGTTTCTCTAAACATAAGGTAAGAGATCTTTGGAAAGAAAGAAGTTACGGCGATTAGAGCCAGTTTTTTATCCTGATTAAATGCTTCATGCATACTGCGCTACCACGGGTAGATAGCGCAGTTATGTGGGACTCCAACCCACTAAAACTCCACGGTGACATCTTGTGCCGCTTATGGCAGGAACACGGGCACGCGTTAGCAGTCACTGCGAACCCGCCGCGTGGCGATTAGCGCCTAGGACAGGGATGGCGAACCTGTATTGCTGTTCATGCCACGTTTCTATAAAAACAATTATAATATGGCCATGACGTGCCGCCAAAGAATTTTGACTTAGTCATCTAGTATTGAATTCAAACTCTTTCTTAGTGTAGCAAAACCGAAATTTGTACAGTAATCTTAAAGTATACTGCTTCATGTTTCAAATTAGATTCTGAAATTTCGGTCCTATATTGCATTCTAAACAATGCAACATGTTTTTTTTTTTCGAGTTCACAGATATAAACAATGCAACATTTTATTTTTTTCGATCAAGTTCACATTCATATGAGACTGGAAAAGTGCCGAATGCTTGGAAGCAAGCCAACGCACAGCCCGTGCCCAAGAAGGGCAGTCGGGCTGGCCCGGCCAACTATAGACCCATCTCTGTAACGTGTACTTAACACTAAGCTCCTGGCATACCTAGAAACTAACGATATCCTTAGTGACTGCCAATACGGCTTCCGCCGAAATCAGTCTACTGGGTATCTTCTAGCGTTTGGATTGCAGACTGCCTGAGAGATCGGTCTATTCGAGAGGTTATCGATGGCTGCTCGTCGGACCAATTGGATATTAATGCCGGGGTCCCTCAAGAGTCGGTACTCTCAGCAACATTGTTCTTGTTGCACATTAACGATCTGCACCTTTGGGTATGCAGACGACAGCACTGTTGCTGAGAGATACTTGTCGAACGCACGGGCTACCGGGCCGCTGATCCGGTCTCTCCGTGAGGCCATGGTGGAGCGTTTGAACTTGTCCTTGCAAGCAGTCTCCGAATGGGGCGATGCCAATAGTGTCAAGTTTAATGCTGCTAAAACCCAGGCGTGTCTTTTCCCGCTAAAAAAAGCCAATTTCACCCGGCTCCAACTTTCCGTGATGTAACCGTGCCAATAACGGACCATCTTGAGCTTCTTGGCATTACATTGACATCGGCTCTCAATTTTGGACCATACATTGAGGCAAAGGCTCAGCTGGCTGCCAAAAAGTTTGGGATCCTTGCGAAGGTGAGAATGTACTTCACGCCGGAATTGCTGCTCAACTTGTATCAAGCGCAAGTCCGATCGTGTATGGAGTACTATTCTCATCTTTGGGACGGATCTGCCAAATACCAGCTTGATGCACTAGAGTCGATCGAAAAGCGGTCCAAGAAACTCATCGGCAATGAGGCACTGGTCAAATCAAAGCTCCAGAGCCTTGAACATCGTCGCCGAGTTGCCAGCTTGTCGGTTTTTTATCGGTTACATTTCGGAGAGTGTGCGATGGAATTGCATGATTTAATTCCACCCAGCCCGTTCCATCATCGGACTACCAGACGTACGGCGATGCGTCATCGGTACATGGTGGACATCCCACCCATACGCACAAAGCGTTTTAGGGACACTGTTATTATGCGTACAGCTAAGGAGTGGAATTCCTAAAAAAAAAAACAGTTCCGTAAAGTTGGCGTGCTCAAATTCTTTTGTCGCGTGCCATTATATCGCTACCCCTGGCCTTAGAACATGTCGATGATAAGATGATAAGATAAAATTAAAAGACAAAAAAAACAGAGGCCAAATGTGAGTCACATCCGTGCAGAACATGCAACAACTTGCCCTTAAATACTTAATTATATATTTTACTTGCTTTTTTTATGGTTTGATACCTAATTTTAAGTGGCCAGCCTTCTATCATGATCGAAAAATAAATATACCATGTATACCATGGACAAAATGCAATACTATTAGCAACAAACATTAGCATTGTCATCTGTAGGAAAAGAGCGTGCCTTTAGAGCTCAGAAACGCTGTATTAGGTCGATGTGCAATATACGCCAAACGGATTCATGCAGGCCACACTTTATTAATTTAAATATATTAACTCTCCCTAGTGTATATATATATGAAACTGTTATGTTCATTAAATCAAACCCTAACTTATTTGAGTTTTGTACTAGGACCAGACACAAAGACAAGCTGCGCACAGTTGCCAGTAAAACAAAGCTTTTGCACCAAAGCATCTTTTTTATGGGGCCACGTATCTATAATAATCTGCCGCCGTTTTTCAGAACTATGAGCAATATTAATGCCTTTAAAAAAAAACTGCATGAATTATTGATAAGTAAATGTTATTACTCTATTATAGAATTTCTAAATGACAAGACACTGAAAAAGCCGGTTTATTACAACAAACCAAATGGGTGCATAAGCATGAATTTGTAAACTATTATTCACAAACTATGAAGCGACATTATTTAATCGTTTTTAATATTTTGTAGCATTACTAATTAATAATTTGACATTGCATATTATACTTATTTAATTTTTATTTGTATTGCATGATAATTTGTTGCTTTGTATTTCAAATATACTGATATTATGAATTTTGTATGCCTCAACGGCGGGACATAGCAGAATTCGAAGGCTTCCCTCTAGGTGGACCGATGACGTGGTTAAGGTCGCAAAAATCCTCTGGATGCGAGACGCACAGGACCAATCGAAGTGGTGGCACTGGAGGCTTATGTTCAGCAGTGGACATCTTTCTGATGAAATAATAATAATGATATGTTGTGAATTAAAATTAAATATTTAAACAAAGTATTAACCAACCCCATTTTTTCCAGCAATCAAGCATAGATTCAGACTACCAAGAAACCCACTTAGACCTCGACGAAGAAATATGGCGCCGAGAAGTTGACAGCATGCCAATACAAGAAGACGTTTCCATCGAGCGTAACGGAAGAACAAGAAAGAGCGACTTGAGTAAAAAAGAAGAATCAATGAGAAGTAGGAAGGAGAGTGAAGATATTAGAGAGAAGAAGGAGAAGGAGCATAAGAGAGAGATTCGGGATGTGTCGGTAGGAGCTCCTGATACGAAGGAGTCTGGGTGTCAGACGAGGGAGAGTTTATTCCAAACGGATCCACCACCCAGTTCTGATGGTAAGTTTTGAATTTTTGGAAACAAAAACAATTTTTAGTGGCTTAGCTGCCACAATGAACTTTTTTTTTACATTTCCACGTAACCTATCCAACATATAAAAAATACATCATAAGAATTTCTTAAGGCCGGTATTACAGATGCTCATGCTCAACTCAACTCAAACTGGCGATAGACAGTTGTGATTGGTTGGCTTGTTTTATTTGCTCAAGTCCAAGATCCTAAACGCTCCAAAAGTTAAAGTTACAGAACTTTTTTAACACAAAATCAGTGGAATTAAGAAGTGTTAACATATACTTGACACGTACTTGTATTTGCTAACTTGGACTTTCATTTTCATTCAATAGCTACCACACATTTTGTGTAAAAAGAATTCAGTAATGTCTGGGGCATCTGGGCTCTTGCTCTATTGAGTACACATAATATGTGTATTCAGTAGAGACTTAACATATTATGTCAAGCCGAAGAATCATATGCCGAACTCGAGAGTTGTGATTGGTTGGCAGTTGATTGGTAGGTGTGGCCAATTTTGAGTTTCGATTTGAGCATGAGCATCCGGAATACTGGCGCCTTAATTTCCGATGTAATAGGTAAAAACGGCAAAACCAAAAAGCCAATAATAAAACGACCGGTCTACATTTCCGGACTACACTTAACTCCCAATTCTTTCAGATTGCGCGGCGAAAATCAAGACTACTTTCGACAAAAACTAACCACGATTTTTGCTCGTCTATATATTTAGAATGCCAGAATTACCGAAGATTTTCAATGTTGAAAGGCGCTTGCTTTCTTTACCAATTTCTTCAGGAAAGGGTTTCTTTCCTGGTTAGCGATAAGATTTAGTTTGGTTTTTAATTAAACTGTTTGTTAAAGAATCCAACGCTAGAAATGGTTCTCAAAAGACTTCTTAATAAGAAAGCAAATAATTTTATACGGCTATGTCACGACGAAAAAAAAAAATTCGCTAACATACCTTCTATAATACCTTTTATTATTTCAACTGAACCGATTTCTTGATTCAGAATTTTCTTAAAACTATAACTTTGGCGAACTACCTCTTGAAAACTTCTCATTTAGAATTCAACTTGATCTCTCTTACTTAAGTTCTATAAATTACTAAGTTCTAAATTATCTTTGGAGAATTCCACGAGTAGAGACTCACCCCCATATTCCAAGTCATAACCTTCAATCGGACTCCTCCTTGAAACATCAAATTTGATAATTATAGCTGGCTTCTCACGGCGCGTAATATCACGAGTCGAACCGCGCCGAGTCGATTTGTACGTGCAATCACGCGTCACAGGCGGTCCGTTTCACCCTCTCTCACGGACGCGGCACGCCGCGCGTTAAGCTTCTGCGCTGTATATACTAGACAGAGCACACAACGCGCTTAAAAATGAAGGTGTTCAGTAACGTGAGCCGCGCCTATGATGTTACCTACATTAAGCGAAAAGGACGCACCATAACGCGCCAGCCCGTGTCGCTCCCGAGCCACTGCCTTCACACGGCGCGAAGCGCAAGACGGCGCGGTGCGACTCGTGATAACTCGCACCGTGAGAAGCCAGCTTAAGACATCAATCGAGGGTTTTTCCGTTGTGATGGCGGCTGAATCCAGTTTAGGTCCTTGAAACTGACTTGGAATATTTCTTCAATGATATTCTAACAGTGTAAAAGCCAAAAAATCTACTTTACAGGAGACCAAAATAACCGTATAAAATTATAATTTGCTACATATACATAGAGTTATTTAAAGATACTTGTAAAAAGTATAGTATACACGGCAAAAATACAGTTACTATTTAAAATAATGCACAGACTTTGTATGAAAAAGAGTGTCTGAGATAGATTATTCCTTTGTTACAGATGACCCGTTTTACATTTAGGAATAATGAACCGTAAAAAACCTTTCTGACGTGTAGAACAAAAATAAAATACATATTTTAATTTATCTCTGTTCTGATTCAAAATTCGAATTCGAAAGAATACGTGCGATCTTTCTTGATTTGATTGATTGGCGTCAAGATGCTACAACCGACAAAAAAATACAAGACTTACTTACACACTGATAAAACTTTACTGATGAAATAGGCCTTATACTGTACCTATAATCTCGTCTATCAGTAGGTATTAACCAAGATGGCCCCATCCAAAACGTCCACTTAAACCTAGAATACTGTAACTAAGTTAATTGCGCTTACTATGTTAATTTTAGAGTAAAGCCTTGTGGAAAGCCACCAAAGAGATAACCAAGACTCAAAATGACAAAGACAATCCTTTGGAATTACTTCAAGTATCAGATACCCGAAAATCGTCTGCTGACCTTTTCTGTAATTTCTTCACTGACGTTGGTAAAAATCTAGCCAATAACATCCGTCTGTCTCGGACCTCATCTACAGATGACTCTGTCTCCCCTCAACCCCACTCTCAGACTATTACAGAAGCGGACATTAAAACCATTATCCTACAGCTGCGGCCGGATTGTGCTACTGGGTTCCCTCCTCAGAGAGTGCCAAGGGTAATAATCTCACCTATAACGCACATTTGTAATCGTGATATTGTTACCACCAACCAGTTCTCTGATGCTTTGAATAAAGCTATTGTACACCCAATCTACAAGGGTGGGGACAGAGATCTTGGAAAAAAATCTCTACAAATCGCTAAATAACTTTTTGAAACGCTTTAAAATCTTAGCCGACATCTAGTACGGATTTAGATCAGGTGACTGTACGGAGAACGCAGTGTTGGATTTGACAGAGAAAGTAGTGGAAAACCTAGACAAAAGAAATAGATGTTTATGTATATATCTGGATCTCTCCAAGGCGTTTGATATGGTTTCAGTCCCTATCCTCTTATCAAAGTTAGAACGAATAGGAGTACGAGGCACTGTCTTAAATATTGGACAAGCTTGAGCGACTTCAAAATCTCTGTATCAGGTTCATATTTGGCTTGCGCAAGTATGACCATGTTTCTGAATTTCGAATCAAGCTCAAATGGCTTCCTATTCGCCTTCGCCGGAATGCCCACATACTTTCTTTGCTATATAATGTGCTCTTTAATCCTTCTAGTCCATTTTATCTTAAAGAACGTTTTCAGTTCCTCTGTGACACACATTCTCGGTCCTTGAGATCAACGGAAAACCTGAAATTAAGCATTCGTATGCATTCCACATCCTTCTTAGACAAATCTTTCACAGTTCAAGCAGCTCGTTTGTGGAATGCATTACCTGTTGAGGTAAGGCGTGCGCAAACATTGCCGACATTTAAGAAAATGGTGAAGGATCATTTCCTTTCTCTGTAACTATTATTCTCCTTTCTCTGTTCTATATTTGATATTTATTAGTATATTATTTTATTTGTTGTGTATGTATTTTATGTAATGTCTAAGTTATATTATTTCATGATAGTTTTTGTACACTGACAACCCTATGTCTACCTCCTCTCGTTCAGTCCATCCAAAGGTTGTCTGTAAGAGATTGCCCTGTGCGATAAGACCGCCCATTGTACACTTATCTTTATAAATGTTTTGTTCTGTAATTATTTAAGTGGTGTACAATAAAGTATATAATAAATAAATATATTTAAATACTATCTTTCCCAGCGAGTGCAATATGTGAAAATAGGCGATTGTATTAGCAAGGAACGCACAATCCTTTTTGGGGTCCCACAGGGGAGTATTATGAGCCCCCTGTTATTTTTGGTATACATTAATGACCTCTGCACAATTTCACTGCAACACACCAAAATTTTTAAATATGCAGATGATACAGCAGTATTTGTATGGTGACGGAATTTGCAGAAGGTCAACGATAAAGCCGAATATTCCCACTTCAAAATAATGAACTGGCTAAGACTGAATCTGCTCACACTAAACCTAAACAAAACACAATTCCTACCTGTTTCTTTGAGACCCAACACTAAACCCTTGCCTGACTATTCCATAATTGTACATACTTGCGAAAACCGACACAAATGTAACTGCCAGATTATCTCTCGGGTAGAATCGGCAAAATATTTGGGAGTGCTGATGGATGATGACCTGAGGTAGGACAGGCAGGTTGACTGGATCATTGCTAGAACTAGGCGGCTTATAAATGTGTTCAGGACTCTAAGGGATTCCGCAACACTGTAAAACCTAAAACGAGTCTACCTGGCCCTACGTCAGTCCATTATCCAATACTGCATAACCGTGTGGCGAGGAGCAGCCAAGACCTACCTGCTCGGATTCTGATATCTGTCATAATTCAAAACATGATGAACTCGGAACTCAAACCACGGGCACGGACGTGTAGTACGTAACCGCCGTCAGCCTGTGCCATCTCAATAATTATATCGTCTGCAAAGATGTCATTTATGGGTTTAATATAAAATATTTCTAGAATAATGTCCAATTCTGTTCAATGAAAATTTATGTCAGGACGGACCTTGCTACTGAATCGCAGACCATTACGTAAAACCTTATAAAAAGACTAGCTGTCCCCCGCGGCTTCGCTCCCGTGAACTGGCTTCCTACCCTACCCTACTCTATCCTACCTACGTACCTACCCTACCCTATCTGCCTACCTACCAACCTACCTACCTCTCTACCCTACCTACCTAACCCATTCGACCTACCTACCTACCCTACATATCACCCTACCCTACCCTACATATCACCCTACCCTACCCTACATACCCTACACTACCTACTCTACTCTACCTAATCTACCTACTCTAGCCTCCCCTACACTACATACATTTTTTTTCATACCTATAGTAGCCTATGTTCTTTCTCAGGATGCCATCTATCTCCTTGCCAAATTTCATTGAATTCCATTCATTGGTTTAGGCATGAAAAGGTAACAGACAGACAGAGTTACTTTCGAATTTATAATGAACTGCCGAGCAATGAAAAAGTACCACCCACAAAATGCCGACAAACACCTTAATATCTCCTAAGACATAGAACCTAGCTTCATAAATTAAAAAGTTTAATAAAATCTATGTTATTATGCAAACTTGAACTCTTTTAAATACTGGTATTTTTGAAGCCATGGATAAAAAAGTAGAAAAACAAAATTTTAGGGTTTGAAAATTTCGGAATACATTTGTTTCGTTTTTTGTTTTGCTTTTGATTTCATCCTTGTTTTCGCCGTTGTGAAAGAATTCTTAATTTGTAAAGTCTTGCGGCTCTCGTACCCATAAACCATGCCTCTATCACCCGAGGATTGTACGAGAATCATCACTATGGTGGAATTGGGGACCAGCCAAAGAAATATGGCCAGAATAATGGGCGTGACACATACTACTGTCCAACGAGTGATCCAAAGGTTTAGTGAGACTGGATTAAACCTGAGAAGACCAGGTACTGGCAAGCCAAGATGCACAACTGTCCGAGAAGATCGTTTCATTGCGTCAGTTATGTTAAGAAATCGACATCAGACGGGAGTTGCGGTTCAACAACAACTTCTGCAGGTTCGAAGGGAGCCAATAAGCGAGTGGACAGTCAGGAGACGTTTTGCCGAAAGAAGATTGAAGCCTTACAGGCCGGCAAATGGTCCAAAACTGGAACGGCATCATAAAGTTGCCCGATTGCGATACGCCCGCGAGCATACAGAATGGGGTGAGGACGAATGAGAGTGATGTTCTCTGATGAGTCAAGATTTATACTGTACCATCATGATGGGAGGAAAAGAGTTTACCGACGACCAGGAGAACGTATTGCACAAGCATGTTTTGAAGAAAACGTGTGGGCTGGTATCTCTGCTGAGGGTTGAACAGCGTTAGTTCCAATCGAGAACGGGAACCTAACTGCTGTGAGATACTTCAATGAGATTCTCAATGAACATGCTGGTCCGTTTTTGGCCAATATGGGCGACAATGCAGTGTTCATGCATGATAATGCACGGTCCCACACTGCTCAAGTTGTAAATGAGTATCTTCAGGACGTAGGTAGAATCTACAAAATGGAGTGGCCAGCAAGAAGCCGCGATTTGAATCCTAATGAGCATGCTTGCGATGAGCTTGACAAACGTGTAAAAAAACGAGTTCCACCTCCAATAACTCTTCGTGACTTGAATTACACGCTCATCGAAGAATGGGAGAACATTCCTCAGCACATGCTGAGGAATCTGGTATTTAGCAAGCCCAATCGCGTATAAGCTGTATTGAGAGCACATGGAGGAAACATCAAGTACTGAGTTATCAAAACCTACGTTTATACCTAATAAAACCCCTACTTAGTGATTTGGTTTTATTTGCCAAATGGCCCCAATTTTTTAAACAATATTTGAACGCAATATTTACGTTTTTAGTTGGTAATATTCTGATGCGCTGTTAAATGTACTTCAATATTGCAGACGGCGTCTTTAAGCTAGCCTTTCCCGTTTAGGAGTAATTTGGTGCTATGTCACTAGAAGTTTTTCATTGCTCGCGAGTGTATTAGTATGGATTCTTGGAACATTATTCAAACACATTGGATTGCAGATCAAATATCAAACTATTTAGATGAGGAACTATTTGTTCGGAACTGTTTGCATAGGATCATCCCATGCGGGCAGGATGGATAGTTTTTTTGTAATATTCCTAATTTACTTTGTATTTTTTTCATTTATTAGACTATGGATTCTCATCGAGATGTTTAGTGCAGAGAAAGTTCTAGAGCTACAAGTGGATGATTTTAAAAAGCATACATACATACCACTTTGCTAGATACCAAACGATTTTGATGATTCTTACGTTAATCGTTTTTTCTTAACTTTGCGAGTGTCACTGGCTATATTAAAATTGGAAAATAGTAAAATGGCGGCTTTTGAGCACCATATTGTACCCAATATTGAGCCCAATTTTTTTCTCTATACCCATTTTCTTTTATCAAAATAAAGTGTTTTAAAAGGTGATATCAAACATATGTAAAACTTATATGTTTAAACGTACCTAATTCGAAAAACAAAATATCCAAAAAGTTATAAATAGAAAAAGTTAATTCAAAAATATAAAAACACGACTGCTTAAGTAGCGAACTAAAAAGAAGAAACCAAGAAGTTCACAGTACAAAATCATGCTGTGCAGTCGAATGGTACATCTGGTTTTGCTCAGCAAGCTCGCGAATATGTGTTTCGCTTCTTAAGCAGTCGGGTTTTTGATTTTTTGAATTAACTTGTTTTACATAATGTATCACGGTCTTTCATATAAAAAGTTAAGAAGGGTTTTAAAAGGCTCACGCTTTTTCTATGCTTGTAGGTAGACACTACAGAACGCCATCTGCTACTATCGCTATATTTCCTTTTTCGTTCATAAATCTATAATTTTCTTAAAAAACCGAAGTTAATTAAATTATTAAGAAAACTGTATATATGTAAAATAACATTATATACGTTTATTCTTGAAGGGGTTTTTGAGGCCCTCTAGTCCGAAGCCGCTGGCACAAACTATAGTACCAAAATAATATTCAATACCAAGTCTTCATTCACAAAACCCCTTCATCTCACTTCTGAACTTAACAGTACTCGAATTAATTTCGTTGCAAATAAATTGAATAAAATTGTTCGCCGTCAAAAGTACCCCTTCATTATTGAAGAAGCAACAGCGAGAATTCCTATTACTTTTTTAATAATTATAACCCCTATCTTCCTGTGACGGCACAAAAAGGAACATGGCGGATATTACCCGCCAATCGCCATATTGAATGTTTTTTGAAGTATTTGTTTCCTTTTGTATGTGGGTAATTGGAAATAAAATAATAGGATGTATTATTTGATTCCAAGAGAGATTAGGTTTTATACGAGAGAAGAATATTGCTGTATTTCTGGGAAATCGTGAATACGTTTACGTTCGGAGATAAATTATTCTTTACCTCAAATAACGTATACTAGAAAAAAATACTTCTAGAAAACTGTTTTCCGCTCTCTTTTTGCCAAACTAAAATTATTATGACTGTTTCCTTTTTCAATGTCTTTTTTTACATTATTGAATGAAAGAAATAGAGTTTATTTTAGCCATATATGCCGCGTCCATAAGAAAAACACGCAAAACGTCCATTGGTTCCTTGTGTGGAAGACAGAGCCACAGAGCTGTTTTTCTGCAAAAGCCGGCGTTGACTGAATTATTGTCGTCGTTGATGAGTCATGGTAAAAATATTGGCTAGTCGATATGGTATATCGCATTCAAGGATCGCCACTCATGGCACTAACAACACCCTTCGAGGTACTGTCTTCCTGGTAATAATACCTTTCATCTCGTCCTGCAGGTTCGGGGTCCAACAGTCGAGGGTTCTCCACTTTCGGCTACTCGGGCGCCACTATTGTTAGGCCTTCACCCACGGCTACCACGAACACTTCTGAGATCACCATCGAACTGCTGAAACAGATACCTCAGCACCAGGAGTCCAAAGCCCGTAAGTCTTCTTGCGATTGGATTATACAGTAAAGAGTAGGTATCGTAATTCCAAATAGTTGGCTGTGATTAATATTTCTACTAACCCAATCTGTTACGCTATATTTGCATATATTATCAGCTTATAATGTTTCCATAGCTGGGACCCAGGCATCTTCTCTTTGCAAGGACATTCACATGTCTGAATGAATGTTTAGTTAAAGGACATGCCGATTTCTCTCGATGTTTTCATTAACCGTTTTGAAACCACTTTTCATCGTTACATTTTGACTGATCTCAATAACTAATAACTTCTAATATAGAACAATCATGACTAACCATCTGCAGCAATTGTAATAACATCTTCAAACCACAGTAATACAAGTACAAATCCATGCCAAGATTTTTGACTAATCAAGAATTTCTTTAATCAAAAAGTCTTTGACCATTTTGCAACTATTAGAAAACAGTTTAACCAATACTAATGTTGACACTAATCGTATTAAATTTATTGACACTAATCGCATTTTTTGCTATCAACGATTAGCCTAACTAGAGGCTCTAGACAAGTGCCATTCTATCAAATGTCAGAAATGTAAGGGATTGTCAAGCGCTATAGAAATGCCACGTGTTCTATTCCATACATTTTGCGGAGTGTACCTATATCATTGTTGCGAAGTCCATTACCGCGATGTACGTTACAGCGTAACTTTACTATCGCGACGTTCGTTGCTGGGAAAGTTCTTTACTGCGATGTACGTATCTGCGAAAGTTTACCATTGTGACGTACGTTGTCGCGAAAGTTCTTTACTGCGATGATTGCAGTTTCAATAACACGATATTGCGATGTAGGTCATGTAGGAGGGTTATAGAGATAGTGAAGATATTATATTGTTGGACATGATTTATGCTCATTTATTAGTAATGTCCAACAATAATATTTCCACTATCACTAGTATTAGCATAGCACTAATAGCGTGTTACTAAAACTGCAATCATCGCAGTAAATAACTTTCGCGTCAAAGAACGTCGCAATGGTAAACTTTCGCAGTAATATACATCGCAGTAAAGAACTTTGGCGACAGCGAACGTCACAATGGGAAGTTTTTGCAGTAACATACATCGCAGTAAAGAACTATCGCGACAACGCACGTTGCAATGGTAAACTTTCTCAGTAACGTACATCGCAGTAAAGAACTTTCGCAGCAACGAACGTCGTGATAGTAAACTTTCGCTGTAACGTACATCGTGATAATTAACTTCGCAACAATGATTTACACTCATTTTGGCGCTTCAGAAGTCGCCATCGTTGACAGAATGACACTTTGTTTAAAGCCACACAAAACTGACTAAACTTGAATAACCCTAACCCAAAATCCCTAAATCCGTATACCAAGCATGATTTATTCAAAGAATTCAAAAGTAGAGTCAAGTGGAACTCGATAACATTCAGTTTTAAGTTTTAATAGGCCCTAAACAAGATTGTGAGTCCCTTTGAAGTACCCTCGAATTCGGTGAGCAACATAAATTGAAGCCGCTTATCCAAGTTTAATCTTAAGTTATTTTATTAAAGGGGATATTAATGTCCCCTTTTCATAAATCTTGGTATTTAACATTAATTGAAGGCTTAATTTTAATCTAGTCTTTAGAATATTTCAGGTAATTATGTTATTAATTTGAAAAAGGTCAAATAAGCTAGGATTTATTAGTTTATTTAAATAAGTCTGATGCCCAATCTCAAGTTATGTTACTTAGAATATTGGCTATCCCCCGAGTCGATTACTGAGTTAAAAAGTTGAAGTTGAGTATTTATCAAAATCTAATTCATGTAGCTGTCAAACCTTAGCATTACAGTGGAGTTTGACACGTTATTAACTCCAAATTATTAATTCAATTTTCAATAATCGTAGGCGAACATTAATTTTAATGTATTCGACATTAAAGCATAATCAGTCTATATCTATCTTCTCTCCATGAAAAAGCATATTTAACATCAGTTTCTCTTTGTGCAAAAAAATGTTTAAATATTTTTTTAGTACAATCAAAACACATTGTTTCTATTGTGAAGACTACCAACAACAAAGGACTTTATGTAATGAACAATTTTCTCTATTAATTAAATAGCACCCAAAAGTTTTTTGTTTTAATTCCTTGTGAACAGCCTATTAAATATTATCAAATTATCCTGTTTGTACCATAGAAATACAGGAATGTACTGAGAGTTTCCTATCTTGGTGTGTAATGAACACGGTCAAAAAATATGAGAGAGACAAAGCGATAGTGAAGCCAGTACTTGGCGTCTTGACTAAAATTCTGTTTGGTTGTTTTTTTTTGGCTCTGAGTGTCATCTTCGTCACTAAGACCTACAAAAACTGCACTTGCAAAAATTGTCGTGCTTCTTAAAAAAAAAAAAGAACAAGAGAGATTTAGTGTGAGAGCAGGATCGACTTACATCTTTCTTCTCTCTTATTTATCAAAACGTACAAACATTACGCGTCCTAGCAATTTCAGTCTTAATTTTAATCTCATTTACTTATCAAATCACCGCCTAAGAAGTTTCACTTAAAAAGAGTCAAGTATGGCGATATAGGCGTTTTATTTCAGTCAACAGAGTATTCTATTTCATGACAATATTTCTCAGTCTATTCCTCTATGTCTACCTACCTACTTCAATACTTTTCTAAAACATAATATTTTTATTACAGAAAAGAAAATCGACCGCCGCCCGGTCAGCACCGAAACCACCCGATCAGCTCCCGACGTCATCATTGTCTCCAAACCGATTCGCTGAGGCTGACCTTTGGGGCCCCCACCGTGGGCCCCAATACCCCCCGACTCCTGGTACCCCTTAGAACCCAGGATGAGACCGGAGGGGTGCTACCACCCCCACACATGTCATCTAGACACGTTTTCAAAAAGCATGTCTTTCGACAACTGTGAGGGGTACTATAGCAAGTACTTTGATGAAAGACCGAAACTTATTTATGACTATTGTTTAAAAAGTGATTTAGAGTATAAAAAGTCTCAGACACTGCCTAGGAATTTGGGGTCTTCTGTGGACTATAAGCCTAAGGTTTACCCTCAAAGAAGTGTGTGTTTCTACGGTCTGGAAGATGAAGAAGAACCCTGCAGAAGACCGAGGAAGACTTTCGTTGTAACAGCAGACGTAGAACCCCACAGATAACATTAGTGAGAACTTTTATAGTTTTATAACATTTTTTTAAATCTCAAGGATGTGCTGATAATTGAATATAAATAAAATTGTTTTTTTTTGCTGAATTGTTACCATTGAAATTATTAAGATAATGATTTTTTTTGTGGGTGAAAAATATTGTTTGTTAATTATTTATTTGTGGAAAAATGGGATCCTATATGACCCAAATTATTTATCCGTGGAAACGTGGGATTCTATATGGCCCATAGGAAGGAAAGCTTATTTTTGTTGTTGGTCCGAATATTGGACCAAACTTTGTAACACATAGGACGATCTCCTCAATAACTCCCAAGAGACAATCGGGTCTATGGTTTCACCAACACACCAACAGCTTACTATAAGCTGTCCTATGGGGAAATTGACTTTAATCATGTTTTCGAAATGCAGAATGTAATATTAATTATTTAGAATTTTAGTAAGTCAGTTTTACCATAAAAATTAAATTAATTACTGGATTTTCTTTTGCCAAAAAATATTAAATACGAAATAATGTATGATGACTTTGTACTATTAATTGTTTTCAAAATGTTACCTATACCGACGGAAACGCACATAGCTTTTATTGTAAGTTTTATCTCTGCTTAACACAAAATGGGTTAAGCTTAAGGTTTTGTCCACAAAACCTTAATACTGCCATAGTTTAAAGTTAGCCAATTGTTATAATATACTTATTTAAATAATTATCTAATAATAATTAAACAAAAAAAAAAAATTGATTAATTATTATTAAAATAATTAATTTGATATAATTATTATTTATAAGAAATATTTCGAAAGCGAATACCTATATGATTGTCTTTCTGCCAGTAATGCATTATAAAAAAACGCTGTTCAAAGTTCGATGTACATTTTTGTTATTCTCAGTAAACACAATAATGTTCCCACTGCCGGAAAACAGGCCTCCGCTGTGTGAGAGGG
Organism: Orthosia cruda; assembly: GCA_964057195.1. Classification (NCBI taxonomy): domain Eukaryota; kingdom Metazoa; phylum Arthropoda; class Insecta; order Lepidoptera; family Noctuidae; genus Orthosia; species Orthosia cruda. The sequence continues at coordinate 5,731,292 of OZ059841.1, read as the reverse complement.
AGTGGGCCGTTTTCTACCACGCAAAGTGCAGGTTGGTGGATGTCACATGAATTCGATTATTTTTTCGACATTCATGATGCCTCACGATACATACAGAAATATATTTTTACATTATTAAATATTCAATTAACTTTCGTTAACGTAAGTAACTGAACATAAATAATTGAAAATATTTCAACACAAATCAAAAAAATACTAAGCACACGAATCGATAACGAGGAATCAGACGAAGTTTCTAGAAAGTATTCATGCTTTCCCAAAAACTGTTTCAGAAATTTTCATGCGGGCATTAAAAACATTTAATTTATTTTAACTTCATTTAATTTAATGGTTATATCAGCCATTCCTCTTGAAGTATTTCTACATAAAACCCGAAGCAATAACATTTTTATTACCATAGTTTTGTAAGTTAAAATATTTGAACGAATCGTTTGAAAATTATCACTTAAGCTTATAAAATAGTTTTTAATTATATTTAAGAACGTATTTTCTTTCAAAGGAGTTTTAAATTTACTTAGAATTATTCAAATGTTTGAATTGAATCTTTTGAATCTTTTAAATTGTGTTACATTTGATAATGTTAAATTCTAAAAGATTATGTAATTTTGTTAAATAAATATAGATTGTATTTGCATATAAAATGTATTAAGGTTTTCATTTAGTTAATCAAGAAGTTTTAATTGCTTTTCAAAAATTTTACATAACACAAGTCTTCCAAAAATAAATTGTATTTAACAAAATGTTTAATTTCAATAATGTTCACAACATTTTGCCGATGTTAAGTTTGAAAGGTGTGTCCATTATATGGATTTTTACAAAATTAATTTAAATTATAAAATCATTTAAGTTCTCTTACGTACTCGTTAAGTAAAATTGTATGAGTCGGTATTATTTTCATAAATAAATTAAGACATTTTATAAAGTGGTGTCGACGGAAAAGTCGATGTTATAAATAAATTAATTGGATCGAATGTTTCATTCAGTATTCTTTTTGACATACGGCTATTCATTATTATTAAGATTATGGTAAATATCGTATACTTAACAATCAACTCTCTTATCACGGAAAGAATAAGAAATGTACGAATTATTAAAAAAATCTTGAGGCATGACTGATCTAAATGTGGGCACACCTTACCTATTTGTTGAAATCAAATGTAAATTAAATGTAGTTTATATATTAGATCTATTTAGACAAATAAATAAATAGACCAATTCGAATAAATCATATTTTATAAGAATCAATAACAAATAAGTGAAAATTAAATGTAAATAACTTGTAGATAATTTTGAAATAATAAAGTGTTTAGATAAAATGTTACATAAATTATTTTAATCAATGTTATAAATAATTACAATTTGACAATATGTTGATTAATGATTTTTGGTGTAATTTATATAAAATAGTAGTCTAATTGAATGAAATACGAAACTACGCGATTTTTTGAGCTGCTTCAGAGATTTTTATGAAAAATTGTAAAAACCTTAAAGGATGCAAGTTGTTTACAGTATGTACTTTTTAAATAATTTTACCTATCTTAATTTTCATGAAATTTTTACATACTATAGGAGCGTTTCTAAATTTAAAAAGTTAAGAACGTGTCAAATCCTTCAATATGGCCAAACTTTGACAGTATTGCATGCTAAAAAGAAGGTTGATAGATACTTAACTTCTTAATTCAAAATTCGAATAAAATGTGTTTCTATTTCCACGAAAAAAAGCCTTTTTTTGCAAATAAAAGTAAACAGTGTAACAAAAAGTAAAAACCATTTTAGGTTGTTTGTGTGAGAGTCACATCTGCCGCCATTTCTCAAGTAAATACATACAAACAAATGCTTACATTAGTCATGTAATATACAGCATTCTTAGAGATCTACTTACGAAGATACACATGGTAGGAATATCTCATGTAAATCTATAAATAATTCAATAGTTGCGTCTTGACTTTTCTGAACTGAACGGTTTATTGGACGATTCGCACGAATTTAACTCGCCTGAAATGTGCGAATCGACACTTTTTATTAAAATATTTTTTCTGTGGCGATTCGCACGAAGTTAATTTATTGGTGTGCGAATAGACCACTCCAAACAAATGTAGTAGGCAATTGGCATATATGTATAGTAGGGTTTATTGCCGGTTTCCATAAATTTCGTAGAAAGGAACAAAGCATTTTGATACCTTTCCAGAAACCGTAATACATTATTTGGAGATCGAATAAGGCGATAGGTTCCTGGTTGCGTTTTTCGAAGAATCTTAGCTCGCACACGATTTGTAATGAGATATTTGAACAATAACAGACGTAGGCGTTTCATAATTAAACCCCGTCAGCCTCGTGTCGCGCATTCGCGATTCTCAAGGCTGTCTCAAATAAACATGTTCGACCGAATCAAAATGTTTTCTTCACCCTCCACAATCTTCGCAAATTATAGGCGACTTATCTCACCCCAATTTATTCCAAAGACAACTTTATAATTCCACCATTGCAAGAAATTCTTTAACAGCCAATCGGGCAAAAGGAATGCCAAACCTTCTTACAATTCGATTCTAAAACTTCGAAATTTAAATTCAAATTAATTGAATAATAAGATTTCAAAAGGGTACATGGGAGGTAGTGGGGTAGGCAACGCGTTAAAATTATTTTTAGCCAATCAGAGCGCTTTAAGTTTTGAATTCAATTTTGGGTTTGCGAATGCGTTTTAATCAAGGATAATTCAGTTGAAGGCGATTGTTTTGATATTTTTGGTGCATCGCGTGTGTTTGTTTAAAGCGATACAGGAAGTTTAATTTTTGAGTTACTAGTGATTATAACGGGATTAGCGTGGTTTCCAAGACGAGGAGTTGAAGGAAAGTAGGTCGGCTATAAATTATAATTTCACAGTCGTTGGGGAAGCAGCAATAATTTCTAAGGAGACGTATTAAGGATTTAATAAGACAATTTACTAAGTTCATATTCATATTACATTTTAAGATAACTTGAGTTGAGTTATTTTGTTGGTTTAAGGAACAATTTCAAAGTAATCAAGTTAAAAACGATACATTAAAGATATGGGGTATAGGTGTTTTTGATTTTATCGTTATTACTTAAAATTTATCGTTATTATTTTAGTTTTTGCTTGAAATTTGTTTAAAGTCTCACTAATATTACTTTTTTGATTTATAACACACAAGCTTCTGCCAGCGGCTTCGCCCGCGTGAAAAGTGTTTTTCCCAAGGAAAAATTCTACCGGGATGAAAAAAATAGCCTATGTGCAATTCCAGACTATAATCTAACTCTGTGTCAAATTTCATCCAGATCCGTTCGGGCAGTCTGGCGTGATTGAGTAACAAGCATTCATCCATACATCCAAACTTTTGCATTATAATATTTTGTAAGATTAAACCGAATAATTTCACTAAATAATTCAAACATGGATGACACTAACAAAAAATGAAAATAAAACCACTTCTGTCTAATTCGTCTAAAATACTGAAAAAACCCCGTCAACGCTTGACTGAGCTCGAGGTTTGTACCAAAATTCTGACTCCTTTCAACTTTGCAAGAGAAATTAGAAACTTTTTCTAAATTGAGGGAATGCTTGGGAACAAAAAAAAAATGTAGGGTATTTGGCAGCTATTTCTTTGTGGAATTGTGTGAATAACTTTACTTCAAGTTTGGATCTTCACGCTCGTTTTGACGAATAAATTGTCTATTCCCCTTTTTTGATTTTGAGGTTATAATTTATTTTTGGATGGGTTACTATGTATGGTATGGCAATTTGGTTCCTTTCAAAAAAAATTTTTAACTAAAATTTATTTAGCCAACGTTTGAATAAATTATATCTTGTTTGCCAACGCTAAATCAAAATATTGCTCCATTTGTGTTTGTAAAATAAACAAAATGTAAAATATGAGCATCAATAATAAAATAACTATTATTATGAGCCTGTTATGTCCCACTGCAGGGCAAAGGCCTCCCTTCCACCTCCCTTCCTGCTCAATTCCACTTTAGTTTGGCGGCTGTTTTGCCAACGTCTGCGATTTGTGTTTTGGAACGAAATATACTGTTCCGAATGCGATCTATGATTTTGACTCTGAGAATACTTCGTTCCATAGCTCGCTGGCAGACCCCGAGTGCGGACTTTTGACGTTTCGTTTGCACGTGCACCGTAGGTGAGGGTGGGAAGGATGCACATATCCATAATAAAATAACTAACGTTCGAAAATAGAAACACAATTTTGTCGAATTCGATTCTCGCAAAATAACAAATGACTTTTGTTTGTCTATGTTTTTTTGACGTTTTAATGAATATGAATGGCTTTGTTCTCCGTATAAAATCGGCTTGTTTCCTGTAGGAATATAGTGTAAATAGCATGTACATAGATTTATATATTGTTAAATTTGTAAGTAAATAAATTATAAGCGTTTTTCTTAATTCCTTGTTTTATTTGAAACTCTATTTCTTTATTACTGGTGACTCGCATTTAACCACTACGATGTGGTCGACGGTGGAGCACGCTCCCCTGAACTAACCTATTCTTCACTCTTGATCCAAAGACCCCTTTGTTGTAGCTATCAGGAAACACGCTACTGACTCTGGCAGGGTATTCCACTCCTTAGTTGTACGTACAATAAAAGTATTCCCAAAAAAACGTTTAGTGCGTATTGTTGGGATGACCATCATGTGCCAATGGCGCATCTTTTAGTCTGATGATGGAAATGGCTATGGTGGAATTAAATTGTTCATTACCATCGCACACTCCCCGACGACAGGCTGGCATCTCGACATTAATATTCATGGCACTGAAGCTTTGACTCGACAGACCCTCCCTAGCTTCTCACGGGCGAAAAGTTGAATAAAATCATCAACTTCTTAAGATTTCCACTCGAGACAGACACGGTGGGTTAACTTTCGAGTTGATCAAGCTAATTAGTAGGTAAAAACTTCTGCTACACACATTATCCAGGTTGCCAGAAAGAGATCGCGGAAAGCGTTAAGGCCGCCCGATGTATATTTTTTAGTTTTAAGTTTCTTTTGTTCCTGTATTTTCTGGTGTACAATAAAGCATACATAAATAAATATATAAATTATCAATCCTTTTGATTGCTTCTGATATGGTTTTGAGCTTGGTTTTTAACCGACTTCAAAAAAGGAGAAGGTTCTCAATTCGTCAGAATCTTTTTATATTTTTTTATTCATGTAACCCGATTACTCAAACGGGTTCAAGGACAGGAACAAGGACGGATTTGTAAATATCTTAATACTTTTGTACAAAAAAAATAAACCGACTTCCAAAACAAAACACTACAAAGCGAAAAATAACTTTATTTTGCGAAGAAATAATAAAATAATAATAAATAAATCGTTTATTTGCATCAAAAACTTTTACACATTCAATTATACCCTCCAAACTGCGTAACAGTTTGTCGGCGGGAAGTCGGAGTCAAACAACGGAAAACAATAAGAACCAAAGACAACGACTTTCAAAATTTCAAAACGGTCACCATACAAAGATAAATTAGTCGTTAAAATGCAAAAAGAATATTTCGAATAGACACATTCAGTAGTTTTTTCATGATATCCATATTCCTAAAGGTCTGTTTATAGTATTTCGCACGCTTTTTTCGTTCTAAATCATCATCCATTTCGCTACAAATTTGCAAAAGTGTGTATTCGTACGTTACTGCTTATCACAGCGTCTATCCCTTTCGCACATGTTGTCCACCCACAAAATAGTTCGTGCCGCTGACTAGGGTACCCTTATCATTATTTATCAAGAAAACCATCAAATGACAATCCACCGCAATCTTCCTAAAACTATGAATGATGTCTCACTTCCCATGAACCCGAATACCCTAAGACAGCTCATAAATTCTCAAGTATCTATTGTAGAATGGTTTGTTTGTCTGTAGAATTGCCAAACTTAAGTGGCAGTGGGCATGGGCAAGGCAAATTGCACGTAGAACAGAAGACCGTTGGGGCCGAAAAGTTCTGGAGTGGCGACCGCGTACCTAAAGACGCAGCGTTGGCAGGCTTCCTACTATGTGGAGCGACGATCTGCCGGGCGAGCACGGCGTCTGTGATAAATGATAAATGATTTTATTTCTGTAAGTTGGTTTATACAAACACTTTTACATGTCGAACATATTTTTTAAAACTAGATGAGGTCGGCGTTTCCTATCTGACTACTCTGAGAAGAAAGGCCGAAACAAACTCAGAGGTCACAGTCTCTTTTAAAGTCCAGACAAAATATTGGTTAGATCATGTGAAGACCATGTAGACTGATGTCTGAAATGGTCTTTTGAGGAAAGAACCAGCCAGATTGAGTGGACCTGTCCAGTCAGTGCACGCATTTGTCAATAACCGAGCAACTCAACTCAGAATTTAAGGAGCTCAACGATTCGACGAACAATACCAAAGAAAGGACATTCGGGTAGGCCGCATAAACTACTCAAACTGCCAGACCATGATTAAAAACTAAGATAAATTTAAATTAAAATAAAAAAGAATGATCCACATAGTCTTCACACTCACAATAATTAATATAAAATAATATAATACTTTAAAAAGTAAATATTCTTGTCATTGCAAGAAAACCAAAAAAACAACAACAAAATTCACGGTGCAAAATATAATAAAAAAAACAAAATTAATTGGAGCAGCTCAATCCCAAGCCTTTTTGTCTTCAAGGTAATCTTTAGTTGTATAAAACGCTTTCTGGCACAACTTACGTTTAATAAAAGATTTGAATTTATTAAGACTTAGATGTTCTACGTGGCTTGGAAGCTTATTATAAAAGCGTACACATTGACATCTAAACGAGCCACCTATTTTCTTGAGCCTTGTTGTAGGTACTACAAATTTGTGTTTATTCCTAGTATTTATGTTATGGATATCACTGTTATTTTTAAACAATTTTATATTTTTATGGGCATATAAAAGATTTTCATAAATATACTGAGAAGGCACAGTCATTACATTAATCTCCTTTAATTTCTCTCTGAGAGAGTGTCTTGGGCTTAATTTATAAATTGACCGAACAGTTCTTTTCTGCAAAACAAAGATAGTCTGGATGTCGGCGGCATTTCCCCACAACAGAATACCGTACGACATTACACTATGAAAATAGCTAAAGTATACTAAACGGGCTGTCTCTATGTCAGTTAAATTACGAATTTTTCTAACATATGCTGTTAGAAAAATTAGCTGCGGAGCTTAGCTTCTTTGACAATTTATCTATATGTGGGCCCCACTGAAGCTTAGCATCCAAAGTTAAGCCTAAGAATACTGTGCTATTTTCAGGATTCAATTCTTAGCCCTTTATCAACACATCGGTTTTCAAATGCCTAACGTGAGGTAGGGTAAACTTAATGCATTTGGTTTTTTTTTCATTAAGAAGTAAATTATTAACATTGAACCAGTGAACTACTTTTGAGATCGCGCTATTTACATCGTCAGTGACCAGCTGCTGACGTTTAAGTTTAAACAAAAGTGAAGTATCATCCGCAAACAACACTATATCATGGTTATCCTTTATGAGGTAAGGCAAGTCATTAATATAAATAAGAAACAAGAAAGGACCAAGAATCGAGCCCTGTGGGACTCCCATTGTTACCATAGATCCAGGAGATCTTTTTCCATTAACGTCAACGGTCTGAATCCTATTACTCAAATATGAAGTAAGAAGATCCAGAGCGCTGTTCCGGATCCCGTAGTGGCGGAGTTTCCTGATTAGCGTTTCATGAAAAACACAATCAAATGCTTTGGACAAATCACAAAAGATTCCCAAGGCATCGCACTTATCTTCCCATGCATTATAAATATGTCATAAAAGTTCAACACCATCAGTAGTTGAACGACCCCTTGTAAAACCGAACTGTTTGGTATGTAATAATTTATGTTTATTAAAAAATCTTTGCAATAGCTCTAAAATTAATTTCTCAAATATTTTGCTAAACGTAGGTAGTACTGAAATAGGTCTATAATTTGTAGGGTCTGATGTACTACCTGATTTAAACAAAGGTATTATTTTACTATTTTTCATAAGGTCGGGAAACTCCCCACAGTCGATACAATTATTAAAGATAATAGCTAAACTAGGTGCGACAATGTCAATAATAGACTTAGCAACTTCTACAGAATGACCCCACAGATCTGCAGTCTTTTTAACATTTAAAGTGTGAAAGGTTTTAATTATGTCTTTACAAGTAATATGTTCAAAAAGAAATTCCGAATCGCAAACGTTAACATTTTCTTTTAGCAAAGACTCAGCAACAGAAGGTGATGAGTTTAAGGATTTAGTCGTTGAAACGGGAATATCTGAAAAGAAATTTTCAAAGGCCACTGCGACTTGTGAGTCTGATTTTATGATGTTGCCATTAATAGACAGGCCGTAGTCAATATTTCGGTTACCAGATCTTCCCGTTTCACTATTAATAATATTCCAAGTCGTTTTAATAACATTACTACTGTTTTTTATCTTTGAGCTCAAATAACGCGACTTGGCCAAACAACAAACTTTTTTAAATATTTTGAATAATTTCTAACATATAAATTAAATTCAGCAGTGTTTACATAAGTCCTTTCACTGTACAGCTCATAAAGCCGTGTTCTACTCTTATGAATACCAATGGTAGCCCAATCACTGAATGATGCGTTACTATTAACGGAGATAGTCTTGGGAATAAAGGTCGAATTAAATTGTTTACAGTATATACTAAAAAAATCATCATATAGATGATTAGGATCAGCATCAATTGACAAAATTGGTAATTTATTAATGAGTTTAACTTTAAAAGCTGCCAAGCGACTTGCAGTTTTGGGGTTAACAGTGATATCCTTTTTAGCCACTTTGTTGCTTTGGTTTGGTATAGTAATCCTCTGCCCGCAATGATCAGAATCTAGTAAATTATAATTTCTTTGTGGACTGGTATAACATTAGTATAAATATTATCTAAGCATGTAGCACTAGAAGGGGTTATTCTTGTGGGCTCCAAAAATAGGTTTACAAGATTGTAGGACTGAAACAGACTTATTATTTTACTACAAGAACCTGAGTTTTCTAATAAATTAACATTAAAATCACCACAAGTGATAATGGATTTATTCGAGTTACAAATCTTGTGTAACGCTTCATCCATTACCTTTTCGAAGCAGTCATACAATCCTGAAGGGGGTCTGTATACGCTTAATACAATAAACTGCTCCAATTCTATACAAGCTATTTCAACTGTCCGCTCAACAGATAGGCTCACAATGTCCTTACGGTCTTTAAATTTAAGCTGGTTACTTACTAAAATCAATGAGCCACCATGTATAGCTTTAACTCTGCTGAATGAACTACCAACCTGGTGATTATTAAAATTGAACAATAACTGGTGGCTTTTAAGCCAATGTTCTGTTATACAAAGAATATCAATACTGTTAAAGTTCATAAATAATTCTACTTCTAAATCTTTGTTCATAAATCCTTGAATATTTTGATGCACCAGGTTAATACTATTTACCGAATTTAAACTTTTATTTGATTTTACTTTGCAATTTTTATGCTGTATGCTTTTGCAAGAGGTTGTCCCTATTGTCCTAATTTCTAATTAAAATTACTATTAATATCAATTTCTGATACCAAATTATTGGCTGAATTAAATAACATTCCTTGGCATTGCTCAATAGAAGCAAGTTGTTTAGCCAAATTCTTGGCTGTAGTAGAAAAATAATATGATAGCGACACAGCTATCTGTCTTTTATAATACTTTGAAAGAAAGTACCTATCCATGAAAAATTTATCTTTTGTCAAATAAAAGTGATTACCAACATAATTGTTATTGTCAATTAAATGGAATAAATTACTACTATATGTTAAATTATGTAATGTCCTATTCAATTCATACCTAAGTATGTTTTCTTCCTGTGGCAAACTTTGGCTGTATGGGAATGTGAACATCACAATTTTTTTTAAACTGAGGTTGCACAAAGAGTTATAATGTTGGAGTAATTCTCCTTTGTTCACATTGCCCCTATTACCAATAAATATTAATAATGTTGTATCCTGGTTAAAATTACATTTTATAACTTTTTTAATTATGTCAAATAAAGAACAACCAGGCATACAGTAGTTCATTATTGAGTGTCCTGGATATCTATTTGTCAACAAGTGGCCTAGATCCTTTCCAATTTCATCACAAAATAATACTATTTCTGTATTTACATTATTTTTAGGCAAACGGTTAGTAATTTCTAATGGCAAACTTGCACTAGACTGCGGTATGGTGGCATCACATATTGTCAATTAATGGTCTGGTGTGGGTTCAACAGATGGTGGTTGACAATGATCACATTTGTTAGTTTGTGAGCTTACCAGCTCATTCATTGCCAATACATATTCCCTCATTTGGTTTTCAGAGGCTGTATATTTGATGGTCATAGAAGTAAGTTTCTCCTGTAGATGGTCAAGTTCATAGGATAGGCTTGAGTCACGAATTTTATCACGGGTTTTGCTCACAAACTGTGATAAAAATGTGTAACTCAGGCCTGTCACAATAGGCCGTGCTCGCCCGTCCGGGCGAGGCTGCGGCAGTCCGGAATTACAATTGTGTCTATCACTGACTTTACTAAAGAGATTTATATTTTTCCTTACATACATAATATTTTCATAAATAAATTGGCAAGAAACTGTCATAATATAAATCTTTTTAAATAGTTCCCTAAGAGATTCTCGGGGACTTAACTTAAACTTAACTCTGACATCTCTCTTTTGCAATATTAAGTTGGATTCAATGTCAGCCGCTCGACCCCACAGTAAAATACCGTATGACATAATGCTGTGAAAGTAACTAAAATAGACCAAACGCGCGGTTTCCACATCCGTTAACTGTCTTATCTTTCTAACAGCATAAGCGGCTGAGCTTAGCCGACCAGCAAGAGATGTTATGTCAGGACCCCATTGCAATTTGTCGTCTAGAGTGATTCCCAGGAAAACTGTTTGATTTACAAAGTCCAGCTTTTCGCCGTTCAATATGCTATCGCATTTGGTACTTCTAACATTCGGCAATGTGAATCTAATACATTTGGGTTTTTTTCATTTAGTACCAAATTGTTTACCGTGAACCAATTTTTGACCAGATGAATAGAGTTATTCACATATATATTTTAAATATCAAAGAAGTGTCATCAGCAAACAACACCATCTTCGGTTGATTTAGTAGTAATTGGGGTAAATCGTTAATATAAACTGAAAAGAGAAATGGACCGGTAAAATTGACACTGGCCATTAATTATTGGCTTATTTGCTATCCCCGGATTTAAACAATGGAACTACTTTACTGTGTTTTATGAGGTCCGTAAACTCCTTGATCGACACTAGTGTTAAATATGAAAGCACACATACATAATACACCCATATCATCCAAATAATCAGTGTGCGTGTGTATCTGTGACTGTGCGTGTGTAAATGCCTGATCCGCGTCACCCGCTCTCACAGACGCGGCGCGCCGCGCGTTAAGGTTCCCCTAGTCAACGGCACGAACTATTTTGTGCGCGAGGTTAAAATGCATGCTGTCTCATCCGACAACACGTGCGAAATAGATTGTTGCTGTGATGAGCAGTAAGAAGCTAGTTGTCGTAAGAATTAGCACTTTTGCAAATTTGTAGCGAAATTTTATGAACAGACCTTTGGAAGTCCAGATATCATGAAAAAACTACTAAATGTATATTTTTAAAATATTTTTTTTTGCATTGTTGAAGTACTAATCTATCGCTGTATGGTAGCCGTTTTGCAATTTTCCTTCTTCTTATGGTATTTATTTCCGCCCAAAGATGCGTTAAAATTAGTGTTGAAATATGGAACTTTCGACGCTCATAACTTTTAAACTTTGTATTTTTTTACTTTTCTGTTTCCATACAGGACTAGATAATGATGAGACAATATTATTTTGAACGTACACCGTCAAACAGTGGAGTAATCGCCAGACTACGTTTGTATAGAAGAATTTTCGAAAAAATAAATTAAAAGAAATAAAACGAAGGATAACTATTGCATGGAAAAAATACTGGTCACTTAAAGAAACATTTAAAGTAAATTTCTCAAACAACATCAAGCAGAAACTATTTGACTCAAATATACTGCCAACTCTTTTATACGGGTGCCAAACTTGGAATACAACAGATGTAATGAAACAGAAATTAAGATCATTTCCACGAGCTGTAGAAAGAAGCATGCTTGGCTTGAAAATAAGCGATCGTATAAAGAGCAGCGTCATTAGGGCAAAGACCAAAGTCACTGATGTTTTGTATATGGCCGAGAAACTGAAGTGGAACTGGGCGGGCCACATCGCGAGGACCACAGACAACAGGTGGAGCGAGCACGTCCTGCACTGGTACCCACGAAACGGAAATAGACGCCGCGGCAGACCATTGCAACGATGGCGAGATGAGATCGTAGCACTGGCGGGGATAGAGTGGACCAGAACGGCCCAGAATATACTTAGATGGAAGCAGATGGAGGAGGCCTTCGTCCAGAAATGGATGACCCCTTAATAGGTTAAATTAAAAAATATATAATTTAAAGAATCGTAAATAATAGGTAAATAAAGCCTTTTTTTATTTTATACAGCAAACCGGTAATAAACTCACAATACAATCTAACTTCAGAAGTTAAGACCGTTCAGTAATTGGACTTCACTCCTATAATTAGCAGCTTCTAATCCCGATAATAGTTGTCACCCGTATTACCAGACAGAGGTCGTTGCGGGTTATAGGTCGTTTAGGCAACCCTAAAATTAACATAGTTAACGCAATTACCTTAGTTACAGTATTCTAGGTTTAAGTGGACGTTTTGGTTGAGACTATATCTTGGTTATTACTTATATCTATGGTTAATAAATAATAAATACCTTCTGATAGACGACATTCTAGATACAGCATACGGCCTATTTCGTCAGTGAAGTTTAATCAGTGTGTTAGTCTTGTATTTTTTTGGCGGTTGTAGCATTCTGACGCCAATCGATCAAGAAAGAACGCGCGTTTTCTTTCGACCAATAAGAAAAGGGAAAAAAAAATTATGTATTTGGTTTTTTTGTAAGGTTTTCTACGGTTTATTATTCCTAAATGTAAAACAGGTGATCTGTTACAAAGGAATAATCTATCTCAGACACTCTTCTTCATACCAGCTTATGCATTATGTTAAATAGTTCCTGTATTTTTGTATGTAGGCTCGCCTATTGAACACGTTAGTACATCGTACACACGTCTAGTATATGCGCCGCAGAAGCTTAAGGTTACACTAGTCGAAAAGTCTTCCATACAAACGTAGTCTGGCGATTACTCCACTGTTTGACGGTGTACGTTCAAAATAAATTTGTCTCATCATTATCTAGCCCTGTATGGAAACAGAAAAGTAAAAAAATACAATGTTTAAAAGTTATGAGCGTCGTAAGTTCCATATTTCAACACTAATTTTAACGCATCTTTGGGCGGAAATAAATACCATAAGAAGAAGGAAAATTGCAAAACGGCTTCCATACAGGGATAGATTAGTACTTTAACAATGCAAATAATTTTATTTTAAAAATATACATTAAGTAGTTTTTTCATGATATCTGGACTCCCAAAGGTCTGTTCATAAAATTTCGCGCGCTCGTTTTCGTCCTAAATCATCATCCATTTCGCTACAAATTAGCAAAATTGCTAATTCTTACGACAACTAGCTTCTTACTGCTCATCACAGCAACAATCTATTTCGCACGTGTTGTCGGATGAGACAGCATGCATTTTAACCTCGCGCACAAAATAGTTTGTGCCGTTGACTAGGGGAACCAAAACGCGCGGCGCGCCGCGTCTGTGAGAGCGGGTGACGCGGATCGCCCTTGTCGCGTGATCGCACGCACAAATAGACGCGGCGCGGCTTGTCTCGTGATATTACGCGCCGTGAAAAGCCAGCTATAATTATCAAATTGCATGTTTCAAGGCGGAAAAAAATATATAAAAAAAGTAGTAAAATCTTATTAGTTGTATTAAATTACCAAGAAACTGAAAACCTCTTAAGTGTTCCTGGGAAACCTTCAACACAAGCAACTACTACGTATGCATGTCACATACCTATATATCTAACTACATTCACACATATATACATTCCTAAACACGCAGGCATTTACACACGCACAGTCACAGATACACACGCACACTGATTATTTTGATGAGACGTGTGTATTATGTATGTGTGCTTTCATATTTAACACTAGTATCGATCAAGGAGTTTTACGGACCTCATGAAACACAGTAAAGTAGTTCCATTGTTTAAATCCGGGGATAGCAAATAAGCCAATAATTATAGGCCAGTGTCAATTCTGCCGGTCCATTTCTCTTTTTAGTTTATATTAACGATTTACCCCAATTACTACTAAATCAACCGAAGACAGTGTTGTTTGCTGATGACACTTCTTCGATATTTAAAATATATATGTGAATAAATCTATTCATCTGGTCCAACATTGGTTCACGGCAAACAATTTGGTACTAAATGAAAAAAACCCAAATGTATTAGATTCACATTGCCGAATGTTAGAAGTACCAAATGCGACATCATATTGAATGGCGAAAAGCTGGACTTTGTAAATCAAACAGTTTTCCTGGGCATCACTCTAGACGACAAATTGCAATGGGGTCCTCACATAACATCTCTTGCTGGTCGGCTAAGCTCAGCCGCTTATGCTGTTAGAAAGATAAGACCGTTAACGGATGTGAAAACCGCGCGTTTGGTCTATTTTAGTCACTTTCACAGCATTATGTCATACGGTATTTTACTGTGGGGTCAAGCGGCTGACATTGAATCCAACTTTATATTGCAAAAGAGAGCTGTCAGAGTTAAGTTTAAGTTAAGAACCCGAGAATCTCTTAGGGAACTATTTAAAAAGATTAATATTATGACAGTTTCTTGCCAATTCATTTATGGAAATATTATGTATGTAAGGAAAAATTTAAATCTCTTTAGTAAAGTCAGTGATACACACAATTGTAATTCCGGACTCCCGCAGCCTCGCCCGGACGGGCGAGCACGGCCTATTGTGACAGGCCTAAGTTACACATTTTTATCACAGTTTGGGATCAAAACCCGTGATAAAATGCGTAACTCAAGCCTATCACAGAGGCCGTGCTCGCCCGGCAGGTCGTCGCTCCACCTAGA
The DNA here is from genome assembly GCA_964057195.1 of Orthosia cruda. Taxonomy (NCBI): domain Eukaryota; kingdom Metazoa; phylum Arthropoda; class Insecta; order Lepidoptera; family Noctuidae; genus Orthosia; species Orthosia cruda. The sequence continues at coordinate 5,716,134 of OZ059841.1, read as the reverse complement.
GGGAAGCCTTCCAACGCTGCATCTTTCGGTACGCGGTCGCCACTCCAGAACTTTTCGGCCCCAACGGTCTTCCGTTCTACGTGCAATTTGCCTTGCCCACTGCCAATTAAGTTTGGCAATTCTACAGACAAACAGGGGTTGAAAGTACTTGTCAATATGAACAACTTTTAATATGGGATCAACTCTCAATCGGTTATTCAGTACATTTATTTTCGTATCACTCCACAAAATGCAAGGAACTGCTGATTTATTTCGTGATTTTAGGGTTGATTCCGTTGCAAAAGTTGAAACCCCTGAAAGTTTGACTTTTATCCTATCTCAAGCGACCGCACACTTTTTATAAGCGAATGTATTTGTTTTTAACACGCTTTGATTAGCTTAGTATGTACGTATCTATGAATCTATGTAACGGAATCTTTGAACGTGATTTTCATCCCCTTCAAAACGTCGGATTAATTTGAAACTTTGCACACTTATCAAAGAACGATGACAATGCAAAGTTTAAATAGTTTGTGCCATTATCCTTACCAGGATCTTCAGGATTAGCGATTGAACTCGAAAGTAAAAATAAATAATAGTTTAGTAATAAATAAATAATATTTTTTTTTTTCAAAATGACTTTACTTTTACCAATAATTGTCAATGAAATATTATAACAATTAAAATACGCTTTTTATATTAAAATATTTTTTTGTTAATCACACTATTCTTAATTTATATTTATTGAAAGTTATTTTTTTCTTTTTAGTTTAGGTTTCTATTAAAGCGTGTTTTTTAAACTATTATTTATTAAAGAGAGAAAATTGTAGCGACTCCTAGGATTCTGTGTTAGCGTAGAAATCTTTAAATCTAGTGTGAGTAGTTTACTTCCAGGCAAGCGTGTTCTATCGTCAACCATAACGCCGCTTACCTTTTATGAAAACGCACTGTCGCATTGGCTGGCATCCGTTTGTGGGATTCTTAGGTATAGAATAGATTTGAAAACATTTATTCGACATAAACACAACACAACAGCAAGAATCACAAAGTAAAAGACGAAAAAGTACAAACAATGTTTAGGAATTGCGTCGGGCGTGGCCATAGTACAAACAAGATTTAAGAATTGCGCCGGGCGTACCCATAGTACAAACAAGGTTTAAGAATTGCGCCGGGAGTGCCCATAATATAAACAAGGTTTAAGAATTGCGCCGGGCGTGCCCATAGTACAAACAAGGTTTAAGAATTGCGCCGGGCGAGCCCATAGTACAAACAAGGTTTAAGAATTACGACGGGCGTGCCCATAGTACAAACAAGGTTTAAGAATTATGCCGGGCGTGCCCATAGTACAAACAAGGTTTAAGAATTGTGCGATGTGGAGAGAAGGAGGGGTTAAGTAAACACCGTGATGTGTACTACTCCATGAGTCAACTGGAGACTGAAGACTCAAGGCTTCCTTTATTAACAGAATATATACCTAGTGCGTGCGTGCTAAAACTATGAACGTAGCTTATCTATCTTAACTTAAACTAAGATCTAAACGTGACATACGTGACACACCACAATTGCGCTGGGTGTGCCTATAGTTAATTTAGCTGCAATTCTTACTTACTATCACAAACCTGAAAGTTTGTGAGGATGGAGATATGGATGGATGTTTGTAACTCTTTCACGCAAAAACTACTGAATGGATTTTGCTGTAACTTTACAGAAATACAGTTTATACATCAGAATAACACATTATTAATTAACGGCTATAATTTTTAAATATATTGGGAAAAGCACTAATACCATCTTATCTTGTGGAGGGGCCGAGAAATAACACGGAGACTTCGACCCATTGGGATTTTTTGTGGTCTAATTATAATGTGGTATATATATATAATAAAAACTAATACCATGCAGGCAGAGCCAGGGGTGGCAGCTAAATAATGATAGAAAACATTTAGATCCACCTCTTTTACGAAATGTTAAATGGATACCAGTCCATTCACCCCATCCACAACTAAGAAATTATTTTCTCACATATAGTTAAATAACTCAACACAATAGAACTGATATAACCATTGCCATTGTGTCCCTGATTGATTCACTACTTTACAGAGAATTGAATCAATCAAACTGAGTATATTCGATTGATCCGCAAATTCTGTGAAGTCTTACTGACAGTCACTAAGGATCGTAGCAGGTGGCGTTCTGTAATGTCTGCCCACTCCCATGGGAAACAGGCGTGAGTATCAACTTTTTTGCGGCTGAATAGATGTTTGGCATTTTGAATCACTGGTAGACCATGACCTCGTGACTAAATAATAACAGCCGCACTGGTCGATCATCAATTGCAAGGTTAAGCAACGCTTGATGAGGTCGGTACGTGGATGGGTGACCATTTCAACATACCGAGTATCCTCCGTGCCTCTGAAAGCACGCTAAGCCGTTGGTCTCGGCTGTCATTTGAAGATCTTTGACAGTCGTTACGAGTCATAAGCTTGAGATCTGACACCTGCCTTACCAAGGGGTACCAGTTACTGGGTTGTCGAGTTCAGATAGGCAGTCGCTCCTTGTTAAACACTGGTACTCAGCTGAATCCGGTTAGACTGGAAGCCGACCCCAATATAGTTGGGAAAAGGCTAGGCAGATTGATTGGTAGACCATGACCAGAAGGATTTTTTTTTTTTGTTTAAAAAAAAAAAAAAATCTACGTCTTTACTATAAATCACAACTCATCGAGACAACCAAGCCTAAAAAACGAAACATAAAATGTTAGAAGATGTTGATGAAAGGTCCAAAATTCAATTATTCACAACAAAGGTCCAGGTATAGGTAAATTATTCAAATTTCAGATTATTCAGGCAGGTATTCAAGTATTTCAGTAATAAGGGCGGCAGGTGCTCCAGATTTCGACTCATTTGCGTCGATTGTTGCTTGCGATGTATCTTTTAGGTTCACTTAGACTCGTATAAACAGAGTTTAACATAGAATCAATACTTTTTGACCTTCTTCTTTTTTATCGCGACGAGTACTGTAATGATGCGATAATATTAAAAAAAAAAAATAGGAAAAAAAGGCCATAGACAAGGCAAGGTTGTTAGTAACAAGAACTTTATACCTATGTTAGTAATTAATATTGTTTTTTTTTACTACGGAACCCTAAAAGAATCAAAATATAAGAAGAAACATAACAAACAAACCCTGCACAGTAGGCTCATCGTTCTCGCAACACTTTAAGTCCAATGAACCTACTGAGCAGAATAGTATCGGTTCTTGGTATATTAGGTTGGCCACCGTATTCGGCGAACGCTTTCGTTTGAACCGGTTCGGTTAACTGAATTGGGCTGTTTACATTAAGTCGGTAACGGGATTCGGCGACCGCATTAAGCCGAACTGAATACCTGTTCACACTATTTGGTCACCGAATAGAAAGTGGTGGATGGTGTGGTCGATTACGCCTAACCGAAAACCGAAAACGACAAAGGAGGAGGTTCTCAATTGGCATAATTCTATTTTTTTATGTATTTTCGGCCATAACAGGACATAAGATATGATATTTTTTTTTTTGAACGCGTTTTCGGGTCTCGTGTATGTGTGCCTATGGAAATCGAGGGAATTCTTCAAATATTTTAGACAGACATGTAGCTATTTTGGAGGAGCTCGTGGCTAAATAATAACAGCTGCATGGGTCAATCTTCAATTTTAAGCAACTCTTGACGAGGTCGGTCCGTGGATAGGTGACCATTTCAACATATCGAGTTTCCTCCATGCCTCGGAATGCACGTTAAGCCGTTGTACCCAGCTGTCATTTGAAGATCTATGACAGGCTTTACGGATAGTCAGAAGCTTGAGATCTGACGCCAGTCTTGCCAAGGGGTATCGTGTTACCCAGTTACTGAGTTGTGGAGGTCGTTCCATGTAAAACACTGGTACTCAGCTGAATCCGGTAAGACTGGAAGCCGACCCCAATATAGTTGGGAAAAGGCTAGGCAGATTGATTGATGTAGCAATTTTGCTATTTTCAATAACATGGCAATCATTTGCACTCAGAAAGTATCATTTGGTGAAGTGGAACTGATTGAGAAGACCACAGATGGGCACTGGCATTCCTTAATAAGTATGTCATAGGTATAAGATATCTCGAATAGTTAAACGACTATGATCAAGCAAATACATGTAAATAAATAAGTGGTACTGATGAAAATGGTAGCATCGAACTGATCTGATGATGAATCTGGAAGGTAGGCACTGCAACTAAGTAATAAAATAAAACAATTTATCCTAGTTGTTAAATACAGGTCTGCGGATCCCAAGCCAGGAGCTCATCACTGGGGACCATTAGCAGCGTGCCACTCCTGGATCCAATCAGAACCGTACCTACGAAACTGCCGTAACGCAGCAGTGGAAAGCTAGGGGTTCGTTCCTTATTGGGAGATATACTGGTTCCTACTACGGGTGTAAGGTGGCACCATTTGGTCACTCTTAATTGAGATTCTGTGGTGATCTTCTGTTCCTCGTTCAATCCCGTGCCGTGCGTTGTATAGGGGGAGGAGAGCATATATATAATAAAGGAAGATGAGGGATAACCGACGGCTGTCTGGACTGGAGGCTCCGGCCGGCGTCCACTAGGCAGCACGTTCCCGTCAAAAGCACTTCGATACGCGTGAAATATACACAAAACTGGGCGAAAGACGGGCGCAATTACAAACCACGGTGAACGAATTATAGCTCGATTAGCATATAATTCCACAAGAACCCGAATTTGTCCGTGTTCTCGGTACAAATTTTCTTTTCAGACTCTTTTCAAGTGTCAGCTGTCAATCAAAAGCTGTCAAATCGCTGACAGCTAACTGACATGGTGTTGCAACAATGCATCAAATAGCAGAGGACCGTTACAGAACAACTATTTTTTTAATGTCCTTCAGCAATCATCGCGTTTCCGAATACAACCGTCCCCGGGTTGAAGACTTAAAGTAAGAGGGAGTGGGCAGACATTGGTGTAGGCCCGCACCATCGTCCCCTTCTTCGTCTTTAGCTCGACCACCCGCGTGGTCCTGTCGCTCCCAGGAAAGACCTGGGTAATTCGCCTCAGTGGCCACAACTGAGGCGGGCGGGAGTCCCTTCTCTTTGATGAGAACACTAATAGCTGCCATGTTGATGTTGATCATTTTGTCTTTTGCTGAAGCAGAGAAACGTACTCTAAATGAAACTGCTTCCAAAAATGCTGTTCAATGTTAATGGTGTGATGGTGAAATCAGTCACCTGTGGATGCGGAACGGACATGAGTGGTCGCTCACTTTATGAAGGAAATTAAATAAATGTTATTATATGATTTAAGAGTTTGGAAATGTTAAACCTCTTCTTCGATTGACTTTAACATAACTGGAAATGAGTGTGCTTTTTAGATACAGCTCTGATTACACCATTGTGATTTATTGACGTTAATTTTTTACTTGAGATTTCTCAGTAGCAGCTCGGAGTGTGTATACGTATCCGGTTGATGGCACTTGATACGCCCATATTAAATGGATCTGAAACATATTGTTACAAGATAAGGCAACGCCATCTAGTGACGAGAGGAAGAACTAAGTAGTACTAGTGGCGCCATCTAGTATCGAATAGCGTAACTAATCTTCTCGAAGTTTCTAGTCGCTTCGGGAACAGTGAGTTCGACTGTCGATTGTTCTGGAAGATTCTCGAATTATCTAGAACCGTATGGAACGTTCCAGAAACATCTTCCGTGTTATATAAAGAGCGGTCTGGTTCATCGTGGGTCAGTTTCGATTTGGAAGCGACACGGTGCGATCGGAAAAGAAAAATAGTGCAAAGTAATAGAATTGTGAAGAAGTGTTTTTGTAATAAATTGTGATTAATTCAGTCTGCTGTTTAAATAATTTATCCCCGAACCCCAGCTCGTAACAATATTTACCTGAAAACTGGATAAATATGTGTATTGTAGCTACAATTCTTACCCTTCGACGAACAAAGGCATGATATTAAACGAATCTATATCAGCAATAACCAAAAGCAATAAAATAAGCACTAAAACGGATTCTTAGAATCCACTTCAGATCCCACGAATATGGTTTCAAAAATATCTACAGAATTTAAACGTTAAGAAGCGTCTCTTGAGCGTAATAAACCGTTAGATGTCCTCTCTGAGTGCTGCAGTAAATAGTCTTGCTTGTCACGTTATTTGTGAATTATTGCTTAACCAGCATACTGAGATTTTTATGATACTCGTTTAGGGAAGTCATCCCGGCAAATATGAATGTGGAACTGCATCTGGTGACGTATAAAAGATACGTAGATTTATTTTGACGTATAAAAGATACGTAGATTTATTTTGGATGGATGGGTGTTTGTTACTCAATCACGCCAGAACGGCTGAACGGATCTGAATAAAATTTGGCGCTGAAATAGATTATAATCTAGAATATCATATAGGCATATTCGCAAGCGTCTATGGAGAAGAATGTGCAAGGAACTCCACGGACTCTCTTTCCCATCAGTTTTAATTAAAATTATTTGGTTACATCATTCTTGTTAGAAAAATACACATGTGAGAACGATGTAAAAAGACGTGCACGTAGAAGCACAAGCAAACAATACAAAAATATAATAAATACTTAATTAAAAGCAGATCGAGGCAGTTAAGTTATGACCAATCCCAACCGATGGCGCCCGTTCACGAACATGACGCATGGATTGGCACCACTCAGCCTACTATTTTATCCTCTACCTTCATAAAGGAAACTGAATGAACCAATACATGTGCCAACATCAGAGAGAACATAGAGAAAGCATGTCACACTCTCAACTGCCAGGATACACACAAGTCTACGAACGACTCATAGGTACCGTAAATGGTAGAATTACAGTTGGTGCATAGTACTCACACAAGTGCTTTGCTGTTAATACTTAAAAAAAAAATAGTTTATATAACATAAATATATGACATAGTCTTCAGCAGATCCAACAATAGTTCAAAACAATAATGTTCTGCGTATCACTTGTTTTTGTGTCCTAATGGTTGTGGAGCAAGACTAGCACCGCTCCACTACACTACACTCGCACTAGCCACGCATTTTTATCAGCGATGTAACTTATAATATGCTTGCCTGCATAGCGTGAATTTTATACAAGTTTTAAATTTCGTCTCATTCAATTCTAAAATGTGGGGAGGAATTTTATTGTAGAATTTTATATAGTACCAAATTAAAGGTTAAGCTACTTTAGCCAGTCTGAAACCTGGTTGAACTTATTGGCCCCTATTTCTAGTAATGTGTTAATGTCTGTCGCCGTTTTTACAAAAAAAATGTAAATTCTTTCTAAGGTCGAACCTATATCATTCCTACTAATTTCGAATTTGTATGATAATGTTGAAACTTATTTTTGCATTGACAACATATTTTAAAATGTTTGGATGTACCTATGTTAGTCCATCGCGTTCAACGGCGAATGGATTTTAATTAAAGGATAGGTACATGTATTTGATCCGGGTAGTACGTTCATGTTGGATAATTTTCGTCTTTCATGAAGACGAAGCCGCTGGTATATGAAATCACAATCTGAATTAGCATGCAGTAAGACCATATTGAGAAAATGTCTAAAAAAGTTTATTCAAAAAATCTTAAATCCCGACTGCTTAAGAAGCGAATTAAAGAGATGTAAACAAGAAGAAAATCATGCTGTGCAGTCGGAGGATATATATACGCGAGCTGGCTGACCATAGCCATATAGACCCCGGGCTGCTACTACTATGCTGAATGCTGAGATAGGAGCCTTTTTGGCCTCGCACGGGGTTATTTAATTCTGTTTTTTATTATTGTTCGTGCTTTGCTTATCTCGTATCTCTTGTGCGGGTCACAAATCAATTTTTTTCTTTCTTTCTACTGAGAAATTCCAGACGGAAAACCCATCATCATTTTACCTGAATCAGGAATTGTTATCTTTAAATCAACAAAATATTCCTTGTAATATCCTTCCAAACTCCAATGCATGGTCCCCACAGCCTGACACCGACATTTCTTGGGTAACAGTAATGTTTTATTTTATGTTCGGCCTTAATGTCCAGATCGGGAGTATGGATTTATACGACACGTGGTCACTGGGCTAGCCTAGTGGTGCGGGGTTATGTGTTTATTATTTGTGTTTGTTTTAACATATAGTTTCTTGTTCTGGGAGTGATATTTAGATTTGTATAAGGATATAGGAAAATAATAAAGATTATCCCTTTTTAATGATTTGGTAGTGTGACTAACTGTAGTGTAATAATAAGTTTATAAATATAAAATACTACAATGTAACTTACAGTACAAACTGTCCCTCGGCAAACTTCGTGTTTCGTCAGTCGTCGGATTTCTATCAGTTGTCCTTTGCACTTGGTGCAGACCGGACGCTCTCAATCAACTTGGAAGTTTATAGAGTAGTTAATACTCTATTAACATAATGTAATTTATTTTAAAACTAGTTGACCCGGCAAGCTTTGTTTTGCCAAAAAAACACCAAACATTCAACTACCCTACCTACCTACCCTACCCTACCTACCTACCCTACCCTACCTACCTACCCTACCCTACCCTACCTACCTACCCTACCTACCTACCTACGCTACCCTACCCTACCTACCCTACACTACCTACATACCTACCTACCCTACCCTACCTACGCTACACTACCCTACCTACTCTACCCTACTTACCCTACATTATTTACATACCTACCCTACCTATGTAGGCAAGGTAGAATTTTTTTTTTTCATTGCTACCTTCTTCTAATAATAACAAACACAACAAAAAAGAATAAGCGAAATCGGTCCAGCCGTTCACGCGTGATGCCGTGACCAAGGGAAATAGGGATTCATTTTTATACATATATATAATATATATAAGATAAGATGGTAGGAATTTAGTTCAAATAAATCTCACTAGATGGCGCAATATATACTGATCTATTATTGAATGTGTGTAAAACTAACATTTTTTGGAATTGAACATAAAAATTGTATGTTCTTGTTTAATCAACTCTCTTGATTCACATTTCAAAGATTATTTGAACGGATCATTTAAAATTGATGCCAATAGATGGCGCGGTTTTAAATTTGTTTCTGAGGCATTCCACTCGATTGTTTAAATTTGCATTGTAACACATTTTGGTGCAAAGAAACTATAAAAACGTGAATAAAAATACTATATAACCTATATATATATATATAATATATATACCAAACTTTCACTGTATTTGAATAAAAGTATATTCATGAACCGAGTAAACCCTTTTAATTGCAAGTTGCTGCTAATACCATCTATATATCGCCGTGGAACGGAACCGAACGCGATTGATCGACAAAAAATAATCGGTTTAATCAGACGAAAAACGCTAGTTACGTCAGCACGGTTTCTTTGTATTGGGATGAGGCATCTGTATGCTAGCACAAAGTACGTAAGCGGCGGCGCGGGGCAGAATTCTAGTATTATATTATATTTTTCCACACATAGAGACGCGCGCAAAGATGACTTAAACTATCTTATACTAGTTTCTATTCAAATTTCCCCATTTCCATGTAAAATAATCCCAACTATTGTACTAAATCAGATTTCGATGCAATATTGCTTTGATTTAAATTCCAATTAGTCTCGAATGTCAGGTTTACCTTACCTGGGTCTGTATTTTGATTTCCAGCTTGTATTTATGCCTTACGATGCATTTAGTGATTGTACCGGTTGTAATTACAAGACGTGTTCATATTGTAAATAATCTCTATAGTTGCTGCTGCTTCAAAAAAAGGATTTTCCGAACAAAGTTGTCATCATCCGATCATATTTTGATATTTAGTATTTAATCAAAGGTTTTTCTTTGCTCTCTTCATGACATTCCTGAAGAGCGCTGTTTATTTCCATTGGCAGAAGCAGTTCCAAGCAAACGCAAACCTATCACACTAATATTATAAAGGCGAAAGTGTGTGAGTGTGTGTTTGGATGTTTGTTACTTCTTCTCGCTTAAAACGCTGGACGGATCTAGAAGAAATTTGTCACGGAGATAGATTATAGTCTGGAATTGCACATAGGATACTTCTTATCCTGGAAATATATTCCCTTGGGATAATTTTCGACATTCACGTGGGCGAAGACGCTGGCAGAAGCTAGTCTATAGTAATAAAAACCTTTTAAAATATCACTGTACCTTGCCATTAGATGTAAAGACAAGGCGTGCTTCATGAGGTTTAGACCAGTTGTGCACTAGCCACGATTCATCATCATCATCATTTCATCCAGAAGAAGTCACACGTCAGCTGAAAATAGACCTGGGCTAAGCGTGGCTACATTGACCCATACTGTGCGTTTCGCATCAAGTGGATTCCCGGTCCACCTTGTGGGACGTTATCCAACGTTATGCTTTCACGTACACGGTCGCCACTCCAGAATCTTCCAGCCCAATCGACCGTCTGCTCTGCGAGCTATGTGCAATGTCCACTGCCAATTAAGTTTGTCAATTCTTCAGACTATCTCGGAAAACTTGGTACTCCTGCGGATCTATTTACCACGGTAAGTGGCATCTCAGACCCGGTTTCTTAATGAGTATTTGGAGGTAATAACGTGTCAAATCCAAACTATGACAGGATTTTTTGGGTAAAATTGAGTTTAACGAAAACTCGAACTCAAATGCCGTAATCGGCGGGAAGTCACGACTAGCATCCAACGTACAACATTTAAGGCTAATTTTTAACCAAACAGAGAAATTGTAAACCCGACGTTCGAAAGAAAATAATTTCAAAGTCGTGTCTCAACTACCAACTAATTTTACGTAATTATGAAGCCTCCAAAACATACATAGTTCTAAGTTCCGACACATCAAATAATATACAGCGAGTTCATTACTTAAGACCGTATTTCGGTGCGGGTTCGTACAAAAATCATCAGTCATTTTGAGAATTTAGAACTTAGGGATTTTAACGCGATGATTATGATTGTTTAAAAAACAAGGACTAAGAGGAGGAACAAGGGTTTGGTTTTTCAAAAAACATTACCTCGTTTCGTGCAGTCGGCGAACTTGTAGAATTTGAACGGTCAGTTTTGTGTGTAAAAATGTGAGGGTAGCGAAGAATTTTCTGCCTCAACAGAGCTAGTACCCCATCGAGACACCATTCACCCGGGACTACGGTTTACCTATTTCAATTATCAACTATTCAATTATTTATATTTACTATTCAATTATCATTTGTTGGTAAATCAACTCTATTTAAATGAATTGCTATTAAGCAAATTGTATTTACGTAAAATAAACTGTACATCATTGGCTTGTCCCTTTGGTTCAGCAGTCGCAACCGCTATTGCTGGTTGCCCTGGGTGCGATCCATGAGTTTCTTTTCGTAAATGTGTAACTTGATAATGTCTCAACTTGACGAGATTGCAGCACAAAAAAAAAGCCTTGAGGAAAGCTTTATCAGGAAGATCCGGCTCCTAAGCCATTGGCTACATCTTCCATTAAGTCCTGTCATAGATTCGGTGTAGCCAATAAAGACCATCATCGGCCAATCCTGGTGAGATTTTCAGACTAAGACGATAAATCTGCGGTCTGGAAAGCTAAGTCGCGCCTAAAGGGTTCCTCCATCTCAGTCAAGGAGTTCTTGACAAGGACCCGGCAAACTATCTTTGAGAAGGCGCGGCTCCACTTCGGGATGCGATCCTGTTGGACTCAGGACGGTGTTATTGTGGTTAAGGCCCCCGATGGGGGTAAACACAAGTTAACCTTAGTTACGAACTGAGTCCACTGCTGGCGAAGTATTCAAAGGTCCAGGGAGGCGATAACCTGCGAAATAAGACGCGTTAATAATGGTATTTAGCTTGCTTTAAATCGCCCATGATGATGTGATGAGCATACTCAGAACCCAAAGATTCAATTACCCATTCGATTTCGGTGAAATAATCAAGGGAAGGGGGACAATAAACAACACCTAAAACGGTTTTAGCTCCTTTGACGCCAACCTCTAGAAAAAGAAACTCGGCGGTCACATTAGAAGCAGAAGAACAAAGAATTTTATAAGGGAGATCTGCGCGAAGGTATATTGCTACACCACCCCCTCTCCTCCCAATCCGATCATTCCGAAGAAGAACGAAACCAGGAAGAGCGTAGGTGGCAGATGGAAGTTCAGGTTTGAGCCAGGTCTCAGAAATCAGGACGGCATGAACGTTATTGTTGGCAAATGTGTCGTATAGTTCGCTATGGTGACTCGGAATACTTTGGGCGTTAATGTGGCAAACGTTAAACAGCCGGCCAGGATTTGGGCTGAACCCTTGACGCAATAGGTCACCAAAGGTGTCAGTAACAGAGCAGAAACTAACATCGCAAGAAGAGGCAGTTCATTCGTTGGCAGAATAAAAGGATTCGCTGTCTGATAACATCATAATAAAAAGTAAACAATAAAATATATATAAAAATTAGGCGGGAGGTGCATCTCTGCACCTCCCGCCAGCTAACATCTTCATTTAAAATACATTCATCCGAAAACAAAACATAAAAAAAAAAAACAGTACCTATATTTGATGTTTTGCGGTATTGAGAAAAGGAAAAAAAAAAGAGAAATGTTGAGGGTAAATCTTAAACACAACAAAGCAATCTTGAGTTACAGATGGATAATCAACACAAACTAGGCAGCAAAGTTATGAGCAAGTTATGTCGCAAAAGGAGGCGGCGGAGCGTGCGCGGGAGGACGATCCTCTCGCACCGCCGCTCCGCAGGCGGAGAAGAGTTGGGAGAAGGCGGTTGTACGATCGTCTCCTCCCACCTCTTGGTGGTGATTAGCGGGCGACAGGTGCGGGGGCGCCTCTCGTCTGCATTGCACAATCACCACCGCGGGAACGGCCGAGTACTCGCGGTCGTTCCCGGGCCCCTCCACTGAGGGAGGGGCGTGAAAGGCCTGCCCTAAAAGGCGGTCGTCGGCAGAGGACTGGACGTAAAGGCTGTGCCAGTTTCCCAGTCCTCCTCCATTCAGACGATGCGGGAGTGCCGCTGGGTTATTTTAGTGGGTATACCGGGCTTGCCGGGGAGTCCCACATAGCCCGCCCATTCCCCCAATGGGCGGGTATGCGTTATGCAATTTTTCCCAGCGAGATCAAAAAAAAAAAAAAAAGGCAGCAAAGTTATAAGAGGAGAAGTGATAGATTAGTACACAAAATAGCAACAAGATTGCCACGGTAAGTACAATTTTACTTTCTATTGCGTTTTACACATTATGAATAAATACAATAAGTAGCTAAATACCATTATTAACGCGTCTTGTTTCGCAGGTTATCACCTCCCTGGACCTTTGAATACTTCGCCAGCATTGGACTCAGTTCGTCGACTGAAGTTAACTTGTGTTTACTCTCGTCGGGGGCCTTAACCACAATAACACCGTCCTGAGTCCAACAGGATCGCATCCCGAAGTGGAGCCGCGCCTTCCCAAAGTTGGTTTGCCGGGTCCTTGTCAAGAACTCCTTGACTGAGATGGAGGAACCCTTTAAGCGCGAATTAGCTTTCCAGACCGCAGATTTATCGTCATAGTCTGAAAATCTCACCAGGATTGGCCGATGATGGTCTTTATTAGCTACACCGAGTCTATGACAGGACTTAATGGAAGATGTAGCCAATGGCTTAGGAGCCAGCTTCTTATTTATAATGTCCAGGATGATTGTACTACTAACCTCACCGTCAACCTCTGCAATGCACTGGAAAATCAGCGCCTTCCACCGATGTCTGGTCTCCAACCCATCAACTTGTCTGGCACACTCGCTAATCTGTCTTGGAGCAGGCTTGGCATGCTGAAGATTAGCTCTCTGAAGGTGCGAAACTCGTCATCAACCCTGGTAAAAGGAAGGAAAAATGTCTTAATATAATTTTTAAAAATAAACTCTATAAGAGCAGCTACTAGGTGTTGTAATAAAACGATTACAGTTCATGCCACGATAAACACTTTTAATACACAACACTTTGTACATAAATGTTCTTACGAGCTAACTACAGTATAACACAAACTATTCGTACGACTAAACTTAAAGCTACGACAATAGTTATGACGGGAACGAGCTAGGACCGTGGGATACTCGATCTATCTAGCATGCGCGACTCGAACCGAATGTCTACTGACTACCGACTCCTGGTCAGCGAGTCTGCGGGCCCGAAGCCTGCGTGGGCGCGGGGTGGGGTGCGTTTCACATATCTGGCGACCATCTGTCAGCGTGGTCCCTCTACCTGCGGCTAACCTGACCGTAGCCGTGCACACTGAGCGTTACAACTCTTATTTAATATAAAAATCCTAATTTTTATTTTATTCCGCTAATTTTGCAAGTGTGTGTATGTTATTTAAAGATACCTTATTTTGCTTTTGAACTACGTTACGTGCAATGCTACTGCTGTATATAAATAATACTAATATTATAAATATGAAAGTTTTAATGGATATGTTGTAACCCGGCAGGTGGTAGACCTCCTACCGTGCTATCGTAAATTTAGTAGGTATGGAATATAGAGAAATATTGAAATTTGTGTGGATGTGTGTATGTATGTTTGTTACTCAATCACTCTAGAACGGCTAAATGGATCTGGATGAAATTAGGCACAGACATAGATTATAGTCTGGAATACCTTGAAGGCTACTTTTCATCTCGGTATAATGTTTCCTTGGGATAAGAAAACACTTTACATGAGGGGTGAAGCCGTTAGCAGAAGCTAGCTAGTAAGTTCGCACCAGGTTGCGGCTGAAAACGCGACACGTGGGGTTGCGACAATCGTCGAGAGGATCCGGCAATTGGGACTCGAGGTGACCCTGTACAAGTCCGAGGCCATGTGGTTTCACGGTCCTCGGAACGCGCCACCGCCGGGTCCCAAATAAAGGTAGGAGGAGTTCACATCGGCGTCGGGTCGACAATGAAGTACCTGGGACTAGTCCTCGACACCCGGTGGAATTCCGTGGAGCATTTCCTGTGTTTGGCTCCCAGACTGGAGTGGGCGGGGGCTGCCCTCAAGTGGCTGCTGCCCAATCTAGGGGGTCCAAACGCCTCCTGCCGGAGGCTCTACGCGGGGGTCATGCGATCCATGGCCCTTTACGGGGCACCGGAATGGGCGCGTTCCCTGAGGCGGCGACCAGCCCGCCGGTTGAACGCGTCCTAAAGGGTCATGGCCATCCGGCTGATCCGTGGATATCGCACGGTCTCCAGTGAGGCGGCGAGCCTCCTTGCCGGATTGCTGCCATGGGATCTGGAAGAAAAAGTCCTCGCGCAAATATGGGAGTGGCGCGAGGAGGCGAAAATGCCGGGGCGAAACCCCGTTGCCGCGACCAATCGCGGCTCGGCGGACAGAGCCCCGGCAGGATCTTATGGCGACATGGAGTGGGCGATTGTCGCAACCCAGCGCTGGGCACGCCACAATTGAGGCGGTAAGGCCCCTCTTTGAGGAGTGGCTTGAGAGGCGTCACGGCGCCCTCACCTTCCGCCTGACGCAGGTCCTCACCGGACATGGCTGTTTCGGGAGGTTCCTGTTCAGGATAAGGCGAGAGGAAACGCCCGGGTGTCACCATTGTGAGGATCGCCCGGAGGACACGGTAGAACACACGGTGGAGGTCTGCCCAGCTTAGGTGCAGCAACGCCGTGTCCTCGTGGGGGCGATCGGCGGTGGCGACCTCTCGTGTCCGGCCCTGGTCCAGACCATGGTACGGAGCGAGAGGGCATGGGAAGCTGTCACCTCCTTCTGCGAAGCAGTAATGCTCGCGAAGGAGGAGGCGGAACGCGTAGGGAGACGCAACGGAGACGCCCTCACGCCCCCCCCCCCCCGCCGCAGGAGGCGTCCCGGGCGTCGGGCGTCGCAAGACGATTTCCTGCCACCGTAGGTTCGGTCTTGCGGACGGCGAGCAGCGGGTAGCTCGCCGTCCGATAAGGACCAGGCCCGAGTCGACGGCGCGTAGTGTTCCACGCGCGCCTCAAAGAGATGTCAGCAAAATTGATGGGGTCCATCAGGGCCGATGCCTGTCTGGGTCGCGGATAAATTTGAAAAAGAGTTACCGCGGCCCTGGCTCAAGCAACTGAAGGAACACGGGTGGGTTTTAGTCAGTAAAAGTCTGTGTGCGTTAGAATGGCTGGTTGACTGTAACGGTTTGCGTCAGGATGGTGACCAAAAATTGCTACCCATTTGCTACTTTTTACAACCTATAGTCGATTAATTGCTACCTAACTTTAAAACAAAATAAAGGGACTTTAGAATGACCAGCCATTCTGACATCAGGATAGCTGGTCAACTCTCCGTTTGTGTAAACTATTCAAATTCGTGATATTATTTTTACTTGAGTAATTACTACCTGATTGCTACCCTCGGGTCTTTCAATGTCCACCTTGTAGCTTTAACAAGTAAAAAGTTATGATCATTTGAAACTTCACCCAGAGCGGGAGAAGTTATAGGATGATATCACACACAAAAAAAAAAAAAAACAAAAGAAAAAGTCAGTCTATGGCCAACCGACTTTTTTTTTTGAATTTTTTTTTACTTGAAGTAGCTCAATACCATCTTTTTGGTCGGCTTTAGCCTAACTAGAAGTAGCTCAATACCATCATTTCGGTTGGCTTTAGCCTAACTAGAAGTATCTCAATACCATCTTTTCGGTGAGCTTTAGCCTAACCACAAGTAAGTCAATACCATCTTTTCGATCAGGTTTAGCCTAACTAGAAGTAGCTCAATACCATCTTTTCGGTCGGCTTTAGCCTAACTAGAAGTAGCTCAATACCATCTTTTCGGTCGGCTTTAGCCTAACTAGAAGTAGCTCAATACCATCTTTTCGGTCGGTTTTAGCCTAACTAGAAGTAGCTCAATACCATCTTTTCGATCAGCTTTAGCCTGACTAGAAGTACCTCAATACCATCTTTTCGATCAGCTTTAGCCTAACTAGAAGTAGCTCAATACCATCTTTTCGGGCGGCTTTAGCCTAAATAGAAGTAGCTCAATACCATCTTTTCGACCAGCTTTAGCATAACTAGACCCACCCTACACGTGCCCCCCGGGTGGTGCTAATCGAGCAACAACGCCGAAAAACAGGCGGCGGTCAAGTAACCTGTCACACATATGGCAACCACAGGCCATGAGGAACTAAATCCCCTCAAAAACTGTGTCAGTAGTACCGTGGGAAAGTACTATTCGGATTTCTCCCACCCCCTTAATATGAAAATGTCGGAAAATAATGAATGTGATATGTCGTGCGCCCCGGCTAACCCCCGGCGCCTTCCAGTACCCGGGCTGGAAGGTGTTAAATGGACTACCGAAGACTCCACGAGGGTGGATACCCAGGCCCCCGTGACAGTGAATGCTACTGGTCAAAGCAAGAAATATGTGCAGCAAGCCTTCCACCCAGGTCTCTTTAATAGACCAAGGAGTGCCTCTACTGGAAGTGTTCAGCTCTCAACCAACAAGGCGAAATATCCCCAAGACCCTCAACCAGAAAATAACATAAGATCTGTTGAATTACCCGATTGGCAAAGAGTGCCAGTCAGTAGAAACCCTAATAAAAAAAGAAAGTTCTCAAACCCACAGTCTCCGAAAATATTCATGTGTCAAATAGGTTTGATGGACTACCTGTTAATGCTGATACACAAGAAGCAGACAAGCCTAAGGAAAAAAAGCCTAACAAACCTCCTCCGATCATCTTATATGGCATTGAGGATGTAAA
The DNA here is from genome assembly GCA_964057195.1 of Orthosia cruda. Classification (NCBI taxonomy): domain Eukaryota; kingdom Metazoa; phylum Arthropoda; class Insecta; order Lepidoptera; family Noctuidae; genus Orthosia; species Orthosia cruda. The sequence goes on along the minus strand of OZ059841.1, from coordinate 5,698,481 downwards.
GAAACTTACTGAATTCTTAGTGACAGTAGCTGCTAGGGAAACATTTAAATATAAGATTGTAAACAAAAACCAAATGAGAATCTTAAGTGAAGATACAGATGTCTACAAAAAGCTTATATCAGCTATTAGAGAGAAAGGACTTATTGGCCACACTTTTAATAGAAAGGAAGAAAGAAACTACAGGCTGGTTGTTAAGAATTTACACCATACAACTCCTCATCAAGATATAAAAGATGCCTTTGAAGAAACTGGAAATGTTGTACTTGGGGAAATTATCAATGCCAGATTTGGGCCGGATAAAAAGCCTACTTCAACTTTCTTTGTAAATCTCCAATCAGGACCTAATAACAAATCTGCCAAGCAAATTAGATATATTTATCACCAAGCTGTTATCGTGGAAGATCCTAAAAAAAAGAACACCATTGTCCAATGTCAAAGGTGTCAACAGTATGGTCACAATATGGTTACTGTATGAGGCCGGCCCGTTGCCTTAAATGTGCAGAATCACATCTGACCAAAAACTGCCCCAAGGTTGATCGCTCTACACCAGCTACATGTGCTCTTTGCCACGGTCCTCATCCTTCAAATTATAAAGGCTGTGAGGTCTTTAAAGAGATACTGGCCAGAAAAACACAGAAGCGTACATACTCAAGAAGGGAAAGAAATCTATCTGAATTGCCCACCATTGTACACAACAAAGGAACAGAAGTGAACACAACCCATAGCCCGAACAATACCCAAACATCAAAAAAGTTTAGCGAAGTCCTCAAAAACAAAGAACCAGATCAATCTTCCAACCCTCAAAACGAGCAAGAAACTTATCAACAATTATCATATACAAGAATAGAGGAAATATTTATCAAACAATCTCAAAAAATAGATATTATCTTACAACAAATGAGCACCATGTTAGGGCTCTTGACAACACTGGTCAATAATCTGTCCTCGAGCTAAACAAACTAAAGATAGCCACTTGGAACGCAAATGGTCTAACTCCTAACAAAATTGAGGTTGAAATGTTGTTAAAAATGCATGACCTAGATATATTACTTATATCTGAGACCCATTTCACTAACAATAGTCAAATAAATATAAAAAATTACAACATTTACACAACAAACCATCCTGATGGATCTGCTCACGGAGGAGCAGGTATCATAATTCGATCCTCAATAGAACACCATGAGCTTGCTCAGTTCCAAACAGACCATATCCAAGCTGCCACGGTAAATATCCGAGATAGAAACGGACACTTTAATATCTCATCAGCATATTGCCCCCAAAGCACAGAATAACAGAGGAACATTTCACTGCATACATCAAAAGCCTAGGACCCCGCTTCGTGGCGGGAGGAGACTGGAACTCTAAGCATCTGCACTGGGGCTCGAGACTTATTACCACGCGAGGCAGGGAACTTAAAAAATGTGTTGATAAAAATCACCTTACAACAATTGCTACACCTGAGCCTACCCACTGGCCGACTGACCCAAATAAATTGCCTGATGTCTTGGACTTTTTTTTAATGAAGGGACTATCTAGACTCTTTTACCAAATTGACTCTTGCCTGGATGGAACCTCAAACCGCATCCCTGTTATACTAACAATCAGTGCCAATGCCTTGAAGAACCAGAGAAAACCTAGACTGTATAATAATCAGACCAACTGGAAACTCTTTCGTTGTCTTGTTGAGGATTCCTTACAGTTACGAATATCCTTAAAAAATGAGGACGAAATTGATGATGCAGTCTTAGCGTTAACAGTGGCGATCCAAAAAGCTTGCTGGAATAGCACGGAAGAGGTAAATCATAAGAATGTAAGGCAGGCTTATGTACCACAAGAAATCAAAGAAATGATTCTGGAGAAAAGGAGACTACGCAGAGTCTGGCACTCAAGCCGGCATCCCCATGATAAAAGGGTGTTAAACAATTATAGTAAAGTTCTAAAACAAACTATAAAAGAAGCAGAAAATGCCACAGTTGAGGCAAAACTATTATCGCTTACTGCTACTGCAAACTCTGACTACTCCCTCTGGAAGGCATGTAAAAGTATGAACCAGCCAATAAACCCAAAGCCACCTCTACGACTAGAAAGAAACAAGTGGGCCAGAACGAAACAGGAAAAGTTGAATGCTTTCGCTGATCACCTTGCCAAAGTATTTGTTCCTAACGAGGCCAGTCCCGGCTCTAATGAAGCTGACATAGATGACGTTCTCCAACAGGACCTCCAACTTGATTTGCCTTTAAAAGTAGTGACACCAGGCGAAGTGACAAGAACCATCCGTCAACTAGACAATAAAAAAGCCCCAGGATATGACCTCATAGACAAAAAGATCCTGTCAGAATTGCCACGAAAAGCAATAGTATATCTGACTTCGCTATTCAATTGTATCTTTAGAACATCTTATTTTCCTGCACTATGGAAGGTCTCACAAGTGATCATGGTCTATAAACCTGGAAAGCCAACACATGAATTATCATCTTACAGGCCAATTAGTTTATTGCCTATAATATCTAAGGTTCTAGAGAAGATACTACTCCGACGACTCTCATGTGCCATGTACGTAAACTCCGTTACTCCAGATCACCAATTCGGGTTCAGGCCAGAGCATAGCACAATTGAACAAATACACAGAGTGTGCAGACATATCAGTGACAGTCTTGAGAAGAAGGAATATTGCTCTTCGGCCTTCCTTGACGTTCAGCAGGCCTTTGACCGGGTATGGCATAAGGGATTGCTCTATAAAATTAAGTTAATGCTGCCTCACAGTTTCTATCATATACTAGAATCATATCTCAGCAATAGAATATTCCAGGTGAAAGAAGATAACTGCTCGTCGGGTTTTCACGAGATACTTGCTGGCGTGCCACAGGGTTCCGTTCTCGGTCCGGTTTTGTACACCATATACACATCAGATCTTCCACTAACACCTGGAGTTACTATTGCTACTTATGCAGATGATACAGCAATATTAGCTTCTAGTAAAGACCCTGCAGAAGCCACTGCGAAACTTCAACAAAGCCTTGATGAAATAAGCAACTGGTTTGACAGATGGCGTATAAAAGTGAGTGCTACTAAGTCAGTGCAGGTCACCTTCACACTGCGAAAAGAAACTTGTCCCCCTGGTAACCTTAGTAGGAGGGAGTTGACTCAGAATGACACAGCTAAGTACCTCGGACTACACTTGGACCGCAGGTTGACATGGCGGAAACACATTGAAACAAAACGTAATCAAGTCAACCTCAAATACAAAGGCCTCTACTGGCTCCTGGGTAGAAACTCAAAACTGTCACTGGACAACAAGCTCCTAATTTACAAGGCTGTCATAAAACCAGTCTGAACCTACGGGATTCAGCTATGGGGAGCCTGCTGTGATTCCAACATAAATATAATTCAAAGAGCTCAGAACTACATTCTTAAACAAATTAGCAATGCACCCTGGTTCATTAGAAACAGTGAAGTACACAGATACCTGAGTATGCCAACAGTGAAGGATGAGATAAAGACATTCGCAGGCAAATACAAAACAAGACTTGACAACCATCCTAACCAGCTCGCTGTCCAGCTTACATTACCTGACTGTCTAAATCGCCTGAAACGGCGCAGAACCTTGGATCTCGGCGGCGTCGACTAAGCCAATATCCCTATATGGAGGATGTTCCCAGTGGGGTACATCTCCTCATGAATAATAGCCGCTCAACACATCTGCTCATAGTCTGAAGGACTGATTGCAAGATTTAAGAAAGAAAAAAAAAAAAAAAAAAAAAATTTGAAACTTCACCCAGAGCGGGAGAAGTTATAGGATGATATCACACACAAAAAAAAAAAAAAAAAGTCAGTCTATGGCCAACCGACTTTTTTTTTTGAATTTTTTTTTACTGGAAGTAGCTCAATACCATCTTTTTGGTCGGCTTTAGCCTAACTAGAAGTAGCTCAATACCATCATTTCGGTTGGCTTTAGCCTAACTAGAAGTATCTCAATACCATCTTTTCGGTGAGCTTTAGCCTAACCACAAGTAAGTCAATACCATCTTTTCGATCAGGTTTAGCCTAACTAGAAGTAGCTCAATACCATCTTTTCGGTCGGCTTTAGCCTAACTAGAAGTAGCTCAATACCATCTTTCCGGTCGGCTTTAGCCTAACTAGAAGTAGCTCAATACCATCTTTTCGGTCGGCTTTAGCCTAACTAGAAGTAGCTCAATACCATCTTTTCGATCAGCTTTAGCCTGACTAGAAGTACCTCAATACCATCTTTTCGATCAGCTTTAGCCTAACTAGAAGTAGCTCAATACCATCTTTTCGGGCGGCTTTAGCCTAAATAGAAGTAGCTCAATACCATCTTTTCGACCAGCTTTAGCATAACTAGAAGTAACTCAATACTAGTATTTCACACGAAACGAATACCTATCTGATCTCCACTACCCTGTAATTAGGCAATAATGTAACCAACCCCTTGGCAAGGCTTATTTAATGGCTTTTGAAAACCTGTAACAACTGTCAAAGATCTTTAAATGACAGAAGAGCCTCGGTATGTGATAAATGGTCACACATACACAGACGAACAGGGCAAGCATTGCTTAACCTTGAAGACCGACCTGTGTGGTTGTTATTATTTAACCACAAGCTTGACCTCACAGATATAAATCTAACAAGGTAACGCAACGCAACGCAAAAGTGGCACGCTTGGTTTTCGTACAGATGGAGGGACCATCTGTACAAAAATACTTACCAATAAAAGAAAACATTTCCAATGACTCAGCCATCTTTTTCTATTCAGTCTTTACAGCTCAATATGGCATTAAAAGTTATTTTTCTAGATTTCGGTGTATTTCTGGTGCTGATAATGCTAAATGAAAGCTCAAATTACGATCATTGATCGTACTTTAATTCCGTTTTTTGACACGCGAAGTACATACAATCGCGTCATCTAGTTAGATTTATATCTGTGCTTCACATCGATCTTTTCGATTCTATTCAATCATTTATCTGCCCGTTCATTTCAATCTAAAGAATGAAATTCCTTTTTCAAAATGAATCACTCAATGACGAACTTGACCCCTTTTGTTAACTAATTAAGTTAGTTGAAGGACTGACATAGACTCAATCACTCATTCATTGAATGAATGACTAAATGGGTTGAATGAAATGTAAAGTTGTTCAGTTCCGCTAATTAAAAGATGTAATGGTTTTTGGACAAAAGACTGTCGTCGTTCTTAATTTAAGTGTTACGGTATAATTTGAATTTTAAAATGAATATCAATTACACAAATAGGTATCTTCAGGTTGTAATGGAAGGGTCCAATCAAATTTTAAAAATTGTTTTTGATCAAGTATACGAACCACTTTCATTACAGGCAATTCGCAAAAAATATTGGGTTTTCCATACAAAGTTACCGTCAGCTGATCAAAATTAGTATGAGACATACCTTTTTTTTAAATTGTTTTTGACTTCCTTGGAGAAAGTTGTTCATATAATAATAATAAATTCATTTATATTTATTTATTATATACTTTATTGTACACCACTTAAATAATAAAATAAAATTTATTTTATTATAATTTATTTAATAATATAAATTAGTTATTATTTATCTTCTTATATATAAAATTCTCGTATCACAATGTTCGTTCCCGTACTCCTCCGAAACGGCTTGACCGATTCTCATGAAATTTTGTGAGCATATTGAGTAGGTCTGAGAATCAGCCAACATCTATTTTTAGTTAGGGTAGGTAGGGTAAGGTAGGGTAGGGTATGTAGGGTAGGGTAGGGTGGGGTAGGGAAGGGTAGGTTAGGTAGGGTAGGGTAGGGTAGGGTAGGTTTTTTTTTGTTTATAATACTTAATACTAATCCCCACCAACGAAATTGGCACCTTATGTGCTTAACCTCTGTCTTTCCGGTCAATCTTTTATGCCTCTCGTACATTCATTCCACATACTAGTTCTTTCTTACATTCATCATCTTGCATTCTGTGGGTAGGACTCCCACTTTTATTTAATCTATTCTAAGGGCATAATTTATTTATTTAACAGATAAAAGGTTCACAATAAAACACAATAAATCCAAGGGTTATAAAGGTTCACATTAAAACAATTTGAGCAAAAAGTGCTATTATAAAACATTGAGCAAAAGGTGCTATTATTACATAAAATGGTTCAAAAGTGCTATTTATCACAGTATACAAATGGTTATCACAGTGAAAATAGGTAAAAGAATTACAGCTAGGGATAGAAATACAATAGTGCCGTCTATCACACAATCAACACAGAGACGACATTAAATAAACTTAGGTACTACCTAATACATTGTAGCCACTGCAGTTTTGTGCGTGTTTTTCTATGCTTCTAAGCTATTATTGTTACAAAATAAAAGTGAAACATAGTGACGCTTCAGCTTTTGTTTCGTGCAATGACTACATTTGCCAAGTTAACGCAATATACTCAGAACTTTTCCCTTGTTTTCTTGTCCATGAGCCCATGCAGGCTCTCCTTTGTTATTTTCCTGTCCAGCTCACATTCAAGTTGGTAGCGCTCCCTGATAAATAACGGGCATTCTACAAGTATGTGCTGGACAGTCTCTGCCACGCCTGGATCGCAGACGCACGATGGGCTCTCCTTACACTTGAAGCGATTCAAGTATTCAGAGAACCCACCGTGCCCCGTCAAAACTTGCGTGAGGACGCCTGTGGGCCGCACCTGTTGTACAATACGGAAAGCCACTATTGCGTCCGGATGAAACATTTTCTTCACGGAGGCGGTCTCGCCCGACACATATCTCCGATTCCATTCATCAAGCGATTCCAAACGGATCTGTCGCTTGATAAATGAAATCGGACACTGGTCATAGTCCGGCTTCCTCCGTGACGACAATGCTGCCACCTTAGCCAGCTCATCCGCTCGCTCATTTCCCGGCAGGCCCGCGTGGGCCTTGATCCAGAACAAAGACACAGCTTTGCTCTGGCCCAGGGCGTGAGCCAGGTTGGCGCGAGCGCGAACTGCCAGGGGATGGAGAGAGCCATGGTTTGCAAGTGTCTGCAATGCTGCCGTTGAGTCGCTGTACACACCATAGCTCGCCTCTTGCCGCGCGAGGATCACTTCTGTCGCTCTACAAATGGCCAGGAATTCCGACTGGTAGACTGTGCAGTACGCGGCAAGGCTAAGCTTGAGGTTCCGGACTTCACCTTCACTATCCCAGATGGATAATGCGGCTCCTACCTTTACCCTCAATCTTGCTGCCGTCGGTGAAGATTCGCACCGCCTGCACGTTGTTGCTGTCTAGCAACTGTTGGTCTGCCAGGCACATGAATGCCAGGGGCATTTGTGTAGCTGGATGAGGGGCCGCCGCAAATCTTACCGCACTCTCGATATCCCTGTCTCCTGGCACATACCGGGATGACCCTCTCCTTGCTTTATACAGGGCGGCTGCCTCTTGTATGCGCAGGTCTAGAGGTAGTATCCCGGACAGTACCAGTGCCGAGTTCAAAGAGACAGTACGGTAGAATTTGCAGAGCTTCTGAACGAATCCTCGTTGGACAGAGCCTAGCTTCTTCCGTATACCCAACTTATTTGCAGCGGGTGCCCAGGCTGCGGCTGCGTATGTAACTATGTGCTCAATCGTTGCTGTGTAAATTGTGTGTATGACCTGTGTGTTTAATCCCCAGCTGACCCTTGCGGCTCGAGACAGCTGTTTATACACGTCAGCTGCCCTTTTGCAGACGTTCGCGGCATGCTCATTAAATGTGAGCTTATCGTCTATGGTTAGACCCAGCAACTTCATTTTTCTGACCATACCAATGTCGACCCCGGCCATGCTCAGCATTGGAATGTCGTACTTAAGCTTGTTGGTTATGGTTATCGCACAGGTTTTTTGCGGTTCAAACCTTAGCTTGTTTCGGACGCCCCAATCCTGAACATGGGCGAGGGCTGCATTGGCAGTTCTTGAGACTTCAGTCGCCGTGTTCCCATCCACGACCAAGACGATGTCATCCGCGAACGCCTGCACAAATATTCCGCACTGCTCCAGGAATTTTAGAAGTGAGTCGAGAAGGAGGTTCCACAGGATGGGACCGCCGATTGACCCTTGAAAGCAGCCCTTGCTAGTCACTTTCGTGCATTCCTCCCCGGCGTAACGAACCCTGACCTTCCTACCATCGAGATAGCTGTCTATTAGCCTCCTGATATTCACCGGGCACTTTTCCTCAGCCAGTCTGAATCTAATTGCTGGCCACCAAGCGCTGTCGAAGGCCCCCTCTATATCCAATGACACCAGGACAATTAGCTTCTTCAGCCTTAACTTGTCCTGTACGTGCTCCATTAGCGTATAGAGGGCGTCCTCGGTGCTTCTCTGGGGCATGAAGCCAAACTGACGAGTACTAAACCGCGGTACAAGCTGATATTTTAGACGCGCTATACGACCATCCTCTCCAGGACCTTCCCCAGAACAGGCAGTAGACCGATTGGTCTGTATGCCTTGGGGGTGAGATAGCTTTCCTTGCCCGGCTTTCTGAGGACTACGACTGTAGCCTCCTTCCAGGTGGTCGGGAAGTGTGCCAACTCGAGGCACTTATTGTACAGGGCAAGGAAAGCGTCCTGGTGGATCGCTCGACTGCAGATGTCAGAAGTCAGTCCGTCCCCTCCTGGTGCCTTTTTGGGATTGAAACCCGCCACGGCGGTCTTCAGCTTCAGCGTCGTAAATGGGGGAGCATGATATTCATCATTTGACCATTCATTTACTCGGCTGGCCGCTTCTCTTATTCGCCTGTGGCGTTGTCCTGGTCTACTCTGTCTTCGGGGTAGAACGTATCTGCTAGTAGGGCGGCCGATTCACTCGGATTAAGGAATGCACCATCGCTGCATAGGGTCAGTTCTTCCTGTCTTCTGGCTGTCCTTCCAATGATCCTGTAGATTCCCTCCTAAACCCCATCACGATCCTGCTTTTGGCAGAACTCCTTTCAGCTGGCGATTTGGGCATTCTTTGCTTGTATCTCATATTCTTCTTTGGCTTTCAGGTACTCGCCTACGACTTTCGCTCGCCGGACCGGCGCAGCATTGCGGATGCGGTTCTACTTCGTCATTACCTCTCTCTTCTTCACAGTGAGCTCCTCGGACCACCACGGACAGGTAAGTTTAATTTTAGTACTGGTTTTGGGGATGGTGATTTAACATACTTCTGTTATTGCATTTATATATTTAGCTACTATTTCTTCAAATTTTTGTTTATTATTTACTTCTCTTATTCTTTCCAAATTAATATTGTCTCTAGTTTTAAATTCTTCTAATTTGGTTGTAAATGTTGTCCAATCTGCTTTACGAGTGTTAAATTTTCTCGTCGTTCTAATAATACTTACACCTTTTTCCCTTTTTCCATTATTATTGAAAAATATTGTGTTATGGTCCGAGGATGTTACTCCTGTGTCGACCCGCCAGCCGTCCACCAGGTCAAAAAGGTCGAGCGAACATGCCGTGACGTCCACGTGGCTTCTATACGCTCTACCACCTCTGATGGTGTCAAAGGTGGGAGCGTCACCAGTGTTTAGCACCTGAAGCTCCAACTCCTCCAGGGTAGCGGACATTTCCTCTCGCCTGGGGTCTTCCTTGAAATGGGGCAGTATTCGGCACTTTTCGCATTTGCGTCGCCACATATCAGCAACCTACTGTTGGCCACTTCCGCATTGATCCGGGTCATCTGGTCCAAGTATGGCCCTATGGGTTGGTCTGGCTCGTAGTAGTAAGAGACTACTGCGATTTCCCAGACTTTGGTCCGGATCCCCACCACAACGATGTTATTTGTGAAGAGTTTCGGGTAGGGTATGACGTCTACGTCATGATCAAAAACGGCTATCGCCGCCTTTACCCTCCCACTTCCATCGATCTCGCACTGGTAGATTCTCGCTCCACGGTAGCTCTTCATACTTCGTGCTCCCCCCACATACGGCTCCTGGATCAGTGCCCACGAGATCTTTCGTTCACTGGCTTCTAGAAAGAGTCAGTTCCTTGCGTTGAAAGTTCGCTTGGGCCACTCGTTATGGTCTTGCTGATTGTTAGGCAGGAGTCTCCGGGGCGTCCTTAGCAATATGCTATGGATGAGCGGGCTATTGCGTCCCACCTCTTTCTAATTGTGCACTCTGAGCTGAAGGCGTGATGTTGCGTATTATCGGCTTTGGCACGTATGCAATTACAGCAGGTTGGTGGTAGGCCTGCACTCCAGTCCACGCATTCCGTCCTCATGTGAGGACCGCCACAGTGGCTGCATTTTGCTACGGTTTCCGTGCAAACGCGTCGGCTATGCCCATACCCGAGGCAGAGGGAGTACTGGACGAGCGGGGACTGGTTTTCGACCCTAACCCTCTGAAGTTCCATGTTCACCGATCCGACCTTGAGCATGCGCCGCCAGACCTCTGTGGCGACCCTCAACACTACGTGACATTGGAGCGGGTTCCTGGTACGTTTTCTGTATAGTATTTCCACTATCTTCTGTTCTTCCTTGAAGTCTTGGAAGATGTGGATATTTTGTTTTCGGAGGGCCTTTATTATCTCCTCGTTATTGTTGTATTGCATTACGTTCCTGATAACAACTTGAGGATTTTTGTTTTTTATATCCTGTGCCCTCAGCTCAGGCGCCTTGCTCAATCTTCCTCGCAATTTCTGTCTCTCTTCCTTTGTGCGACATCCCACTATTACTCTCCTATCCTTTGCCTTTCTTACATTCTCGACTTGTATACCCCCTTCCTTTGCGTTAACTACCTTCCGGATCCTGTCCAGTACTTGTTCACCGGATTCCTCCTCGTCTTCGGCCGTCACTATGATTGAATGTAGTGCTGTGTGTTTAGGCGTTTGGATGGCAGGCCGACTTGCCGCTACACTGGCGTAGGAGAGCTTCTCCATTTGCTCTTGGCCAGTTTGTAGTGCCTCCTTCAACCTGTCCATCTTTTCGCTGTGTGCGGCCAAGTTGCGACTATGCTCCTCCAGAGCCTTTCTGAAGGATTCCGAATCTACCTCTCTGATGGCCACTGGAGAAGGGGCGGAGGATTCCTCAGTCTTTCGGGCCTCCTGGACTTGGGTCGCTTTGGTGCTGAAGGTCTTTCCGGTTGGGGGTACCTTGTCTCTCTCCTGCTCGAGCTCCTTAACAAGTTGATAGAGCCGGTCTGCTTGTGCCTTAACTTCGGTTTTAATTTCGGTTTTCGTATTTCTCGAAGTAGTCATTAGTGCTTTTATTTTATTAGAGCATATCCTTGCCTCTTGTATTTTTGTTTTTTGAGGAGGCGGGCTTCCGACCTCAAATGACACCGATCCCTTTGCCGTCGCTGGTGGTGTTCGGATTGGCAGCTTTGGGGAAGTGCCCTTTGTGTCAACTTTGCCCGCCTCCCACTCACCAACACTCCTCCTGACGCTCTGCGTCAGAGGACCCGGTTTCTCGGAAACCATCTGTGGGCTTTTACTATGTGAGGTCGAAGGTTGAGACCGGCTCTTAATGTACTAGTCAAACCGTTTAAACGATTTAATAATTTAGTCCTAACCTATAGTATAGTAGTACAAAAGTACTACTATGTGTCCTAAGCTAAGTATTTTACAAATAATAATTAAAATTAGCAATAAAATGCTTATTATTATAATCTTAACCTAGATGTATTAGCACAAAAGTGCTAATATATGTCCTAATTAATATGAAAAAGTCAAGGGGACAGGGAGTTACCCGCCTTTCCAGTCTTAGTTATTCAGATTAGTATTTGAATAACTTTCAGTCCGGTTTTAAAAATTTTCGTAAGAGCTTCAGTTTTGGTAATTTGGTTGGGGCCAAAAGAAAGGCCGCTTTTTCCCAATTCCAATGATACCAAACTTTGTGGGTCTATAACCTCCGGTTACAAAGTTAGGTTCGGGGAAGTTAAAATTTTTGGGGTCGGGGGAGGGGTAAATTACAGCTCCGGAAAAATGAAGCAGACTGTCGAAGAGGAGGTTCGGAAATCTTGATCCGTTACCGACCTATCGACTCGAAACCACTACAATTTATTCCGGCCAGTGAAATATAGGTGGCGCTAGCTGGTCTAGCTGTTTTGTAGTGATTTCCTTCACTTTGACTGTCACTCGGTTATTTATTATAAGTTTTAGTTCCTCGACAACTGCCTCAGTTAGAATTTCCAGTATGGAGAGTTTGGAGATTTAATGGAAAGTATAAGTTGGGCGGGGGACGGTATGGGGTGTGTGGGTGTTCCAATTATATGGTTATTCGGTCCGGGCCAATGTTTCAAGCAATTTATAATATGGGAGGGGGGGGGGGGGGAGCAAACAATAAAAGTGGAAAAAGGGGGGATTTTGTACCCCTATGTTTAACTCAGTCCACACGGGGTGGCGGTTAACGGGGGGGGAAATTTCTGTCCCAGGTCCGTATCTCCAGCCGTTCCTGAGATATTTGATGTTTTGTAAATTTTAAGGGGCGGTTCGAGAAAAAGTGAAAAAAGAGGGGGATTTTTGTGCCTATATTTAACTCAGTCCAGACGGACGGTGGGTTAAAGGGAGGGGGAAATTTTGACTAGGGATCTCTATCTCCACCCGATACTGTGATATTTGATTTTTTTTTTTTAATTAAGGGGCGGTTCAAAATTATATCGGCTCAAAATATTTTACAATAGTGATTAGATGCGAGGATGTTAGGGATAGGAGATGGTTACTAATGGGAGATACGGAAATATGGGGTTAATTAATAATTATTAATTATAAATAATTATTTCAATTACTAATTAATTAAAACACATACGATCCAGCAATAAATTTCCAATTTACACGCCAATAGGTATGTACTAACCGGTCAATTGTCCTGTAATAATATAAAAAGTAATGTAAGTTAAACAATATAAAAATACATTATTCAAAGGTCTTTGTCCTATAATAATATAAAAAGTAATGTAAATTAAACAATATAAAAATATATTATTCAAAGGTCATCAGTTTTTCTCGAGTACCGTATTTTATTAACCCATGTTTGGATATGTTTATTTAGGCGTAAGATTCCCTGTCCCAGTGACACACAAAAACACACAGAGACACACTTATAAAAATAAAGACAACCGTAATATCACATAATTTTTTATTTAAGCCAAGAATAACTATTTTCTCAGTCCGCCATTACGCAAAAGTACTGCGTAGTGTTTTTAATAATTACGATGGCGACATGAAACTTGACTTTTTTATTGCACCCCTTTTTGAATTTTTAAAAGTATAGACAGCTAGCTTTGTTGCTAGAAATCCTGATTCTGTCTTTATTTTTCGTCTAGGTTGGTTCTAGGCCAAGATCCAGCACGATACAAATTTCAAAATATAAATTTGGTCAATACAAACTATGTTATTGAGAAAAAAATTCTATAAACAGTATTCCTGGTTCGATTCTCACAAGAATTTTTTATTGGCCAATTAATTAATTGTGCTATTGAAATCTATTTAACTATAATAATAAATTTAACAATTAAGGGAACAAAACAAATCCTTCAAGGAAAAGCAAAACAAATGACAACCGCAAGTACCTAGTTATGGATACACCTCGCCCGTCTGCTTTAGATTAAGCTAAGTACATTATATGGCTCCATTCTAGCAACTAAATATCTTTTGCAAGCTCAGCGGTCTATGTCCACCGGATGAGCCATGTACGTGTTATAATTAGAATAAAAGTCGCCTCCGAATCGGCAGTACGTCTTTTTATTTTCATCCTCAGTAAAAATCCTGACTAGCTAAGTTTAGTAGCTAGTAGAAAGTTTTCTCACGCTCCGAAACCAAAAGTGGCGCAGCCGGTAGGATTTCCTCCTAGAAATCCGTAGTTTTCGCGTTTTTCCGTCGTCCAAATTTGATCCAGCTGGCACAGTGGAGCATACCGGGATTTTTCGCGAGTTGGCGGGGCAGCCTTTGGCACGTCGCTGGCGTGATACTTGGGCCCCCTACTGACTGCGGTCGGCCAACGGCTGGCACCGTGCTTCGGATCCCGCTACCCTCCAAGATGAGTTACCCGGCAAGTTTTGCCCAGAGACCAAGACCGTTTCTGAACAGCGCAACTGACATCCTCCTTCTCCCCCAAAGGCACTGGCAGTGCCGCACACCGACGGAACACAGCAAGCTGCTTGGCGCCGGACTCCGGTGGGATGGTGGTCGCGAGCCAGGCGGTCCCTTGCGGAGCCTACCACCGCTTAAGTGGGATCGTTCAAGCGTACCACAGGCAAACCTGTGGTGCCGTTGCCCGGGATGGACCGCTAGGAGGTAAATCCCATACCCATCCCATCTTATAAAACAAAAAGCTGTTTTTTCCAAATGTTTTTCCCTTTTTAGTTGTGGTACATAATAAGCAAGTTCAATAAAAAGGTACCTATAATGGCGCACAGTTATGCCTGAATAGATTACCCGAATAACATAAAACTAACATAACCGGTGAAATAAGAGTGTACCAGGATGAACTGTACATAATATCTGCGTACCCTTTTAGAGCGTACCGGCGTGATTTTATGTTATGAAATGGTGTAAACAATATACGTACATGCGATTGCAGCAATACCGAGAGATTTATTGCCGTAGTTTATTGAAGAGTTCTGTTGTATATCTTAGAAGTTCTTTATCAGATCTTGATCAAATTTAAATGGGCTGATACGAGAAGCACCACTTTTCAAATCAAAATCTTTTCATGTAGTCAAAAGTTTTGAGGTTGACATAAAAAAATACAGTCAAATTAAGAACCTCCTTCTTTTTGAAGTTGGTTAAAAATTAATAGAAATAATTAAATAAACAGCACTATAGTTTCTCTCCGCCACTAACAAATATTTGTACCCAGTGATTCAGGCCAACACCCCTGCCCGCCCTGGCCGGTAAATAAGCATGAAGTGTTAACTCTCAGCTTAGTGCTGAGTCCCTGGAATTAAAACTAACTATTATAAATGAAGTCGCTCCCTGCAGCCAAAATTTATTACCATCATAAGATTTGATATTTAATTTGGTTAAAGTTTGTGGTCGCTCCGAGGTTTGAGAATCAGATTTTTATTAGATCTTGCCTTCATCATAAGGATCTAACCTGGAGAAGTCCGATACATGGTTCTCGCACATGGAGTTCAAACTCATCAGCAGCCTTTTAATGTTCCCACAGCTGGAACACAGGCCTCCCCTCTGTTAGAGGGAATGGGACTTAATCCACCACGCGGACCCAATGCGGTTTGGTGGATGTCACATGTCTTGTTGTTGTCATGTTTTCCTTCATTGTTTTTTAGAAAAGTGGTGATGAAATAATTAACACAAAGTAAAGTGCATGCCTGGGTTCGAACCCACGATCTACGACACGTAATTCGGGGCCGTTACCACTGGGCCACCACTCTTCATGGAGATGCGTCTAACTTATTTACGCTTCTATCTACGTATATACTTAATTAATGTTATAAATAGATATTTCATTAACTACTGACTTATGATGTAGAATAATAACCCGGGCATATCAAAATCATATTTGCTTTTTGTATTGATATTCTCGCGTTTGACCACTATCTCACCTGATGGTAAGCGATGATGTGGTCGACGATGGGGCACGCTTGCCTAGAAGTAACCTATTCACTCTTGACTTAAAAACTCCCAGGTTGTAGCTATCAGGAAATACAGACTCCGGCAGGGAATGCCACTCCTTAGCTGTACGCACAGTAAAAGTTTTCTCAAAACGATTTGTGCGTATGGGTGGGATGTCCACCAAATAACGATTACGCATCGCCGTTTGTCTTGTAGTCCTATGATGGAACGGGCTTACAGAGTATGGACGTTACTGAGATGGGTCTGTAGTTGGCTTGGTCAGCCCGACTGCCTTTCTTGGGCACCGGCTGGACGTTGGCTTGCTTCCATGAATTCGGAACTTTGCCAGCATCTAACGAAATGCGATATAGGTGTGTCAAGATCGGAGACAGTTCAGGCGCACAAGTTCTGAATACAATTGCAGGTATCCTGCAGGCCACTGACTTTGTTCACGTCAAGGTTAAGCAACACCCTACAGATGTCCTTTTGGTGTATGCGAATTTCCGACATTATCGTTTCACATCCATCAGGATAGACAGGAGACCGCGCATCACCAGAATTTAGACGTGAAGATACCGCAAAAAGAGAGGAAAACAGGTTTGCTTTGTCCTCAGCAGGGTGGGCCAGCGACCCGTCGGGTTTCAGCAGTGGTGGTAATGAGAGGCGGCAGAAGTTCGATTCAACCGATTTAGCCAGGGACCAAAACGCTTTACTACCTGCCGGGTATGAAGCAAGTTTGTTCCCTATCCGGCTAATGTGGTCAAACCGAGCCCTTCGCATCACCTTCTTGTAGAACTTGGCAGCCCTGTTGAAGGCTCTCTTCTTTTGACCGAAGTCACTCGCCTTACGCATTCGAGCGTCGACCCATGCCAGGTATGCCTTGTGTTTGAGCGCTTCTGCGCGATTACATTCGGCACCAAACCATGGCCGGTCGGCGCTGGACATTGCTACGTCAGAGAACGGAATGTATTACTCCATTCCCCGACGCAACACATCCGTCACAGCGTCAGCGCAAGACGTAGGATCAGCCGAAGAGAAGCAGGTACGTTTCCAAGGATAACTTGTTAAGAAAGAACGCATGCCATCCCTATCTGCTGACTTGTATCGCCAATCCCGCTGGGTGCCTTTTGGGCTAGGATCGGGCGGGGAGTAGACCAATACAAACTTCACCAGACAATGGTCTGAGCTACCTAGAGGAGAAGATACCGACACAGTAGAGGTCTAGATCTGTTGTCAGCAGAAGGTCCAAGCAGTTGGCTGTGTGCGAATCAACCCCTCCTGGACCAGCTGGGTGAGATTTAACGCAAGCTTTCACGACTCACGTCCAGCATGATCTGTGCTCTGGTATGGGCAGAGCCACTCCTGGAGGTGGGCATTAGGGCCCTGACACAAAACTGCGAATTCGCAACGCATCGCAAATATCTGCGAGCTTGCACGTATTAAATATATAGAAATCGCGTCGCGTTGCATCGCATCTCATCGCAGTTTTGTGTACAAGCCCTTAAATTCCCCCAGTAACACTAATTGGGCGGAAGGGTACCGCTGCTGTGCCGCATCAGCCGCCTCAATGAGGTACTCCGTGAGCCTGGTTGTCTCCTGATCTCCGCTGTGCGAACGGTAGACACAGGCGTAGATAATACTGTCCAGACCTGTGTCCACCAGTGCCCACAGCACTGAAAACCTGGTGTCTTCAAGGTTATGGAGGCGCCGACAGCAGAGGGCGTACATACATACACCCGCACGTGGTTTGAAATTTTGCTCCAGGGTAAACCCTGGGTAAGTAGGGTACAACACGTCTGACGGACATCCTATCTGCGTCTCCGAAAGGAAGAAGAGAGCTGGCTTATCAGTCTCCAGGTGGTGATAGACTGCATTGAGCCTGGAGTGCAGACCAAGAGGTCTGCACTCCAGAATCCATATAAGAATATTAATGAGGTGCACTTTGTGTATGAGGGCGTGCTGCCACTGTTCCGCTTTATATTTTTTTCTCCTTTGCATTGTTACGAGTGATACGGGCGAGAGGAGAAGGAAGTGAGATGAGGTGCCACGCTGACAAGCTACGGACACGCACTTAAAAACGCTATAATTGGGGGACTGGTCAGGCGACTGCGTGGACGCCCGAGCCCCTCCGGGAATATCCATCGGGCCCTCCTATCTGGTCGCCAAGCAGCACGATGGTGCATTACATGATTTTTCGTCAGTTGGCGGGGCAGCCTTTCGTGTGTGTTTCTACTACCTGACCCCTCCGCGACCAGTCTCCCGATAAGTCCGTAACAGCGCGAGTCAGGCCGGTCTCCCAGCAGTGGAATAGCTATCTCGACACAACTCCTCTAGTGGCTACACCGAGCATCGTACCGGAACACGGCTAGGCCGCTTGGCGGCACGTCTTTGCCCGGTTGGGGTCACAAGTCATTGGACGAAGCCTACCACCAGTTAGTGACACCTGATTAGCACCACCCGGGGACCACGTGTAGGGAACCATATGGGGTACTCTCCTACGGACGTAGGTGACTCAGTCCCCAAAATGCTTAGCAAAAAAATGCATAACAAAGTCGGAACCACAAGAATAAATGTTTAGAAATCGGCAGCCCTCAGTGTTGCGGTGATAAATGTCCCTCAATTTTATTTTGCAACTAACTCAAAAGTTCATTCCAAACAACCCTAAATAAAATAACGACAGCCAATTAACCGAGGAAATGAACAAATAAGCCACGTGACCGAATGAATGAACAAATCAATAATCGTTGCTGACTGAACAAATCAGAGGAAGAGTGAGTGAACGAATCAGTTGTTCGGGGAAGAGTGAAGGCTGAATAAAGGTATAAATCGGATTCCAATGCAAGTGGCTCTCGATTTCCGATCGGCAGATACCGCATCTCGTTTTCGAGACTCAGGCGGAGATCTACTGAGGCATTTTATGTCTTCATGTTCTTCTTCATATTTTTTGTATGCATAAATTGATTGGAGTGTAGACTTTAATAATTCTTATTTTACTGTTACCCTAAAATATTTATAAAATATACATTAACGGTCTCTTACTGATTCGTGCATTAATTAAAATAAATAATCTAAGAAAAAACATTAAAAAAGATATAAATCACACCTAAAACTTGCCTAAGGCATTAAGCCCGTTTTTGTACAGGGTTTTTTTTACTTGTGCATAAAGTTTTAATAAAACTCTGAACTTTTGCTTTTATAACTTTTTAAAATACCTGAAAGGACCAGCCTTATATCCATTTCCGGAATCGCGAACGAATGATTAACCGAAATAACTCACCGAACGAGTGAATGAACGACTGATCAGCATGCACAATACCGATTACCAAGAAAACAGTAACGTATAAGGATATATATCGCTTACTGGTAGCTAGAGAGCCTCCATTTCCGAACGGATGGGTTTCGTATAAATTTAGTGAAGGCATGAATATTGTGAAGATGTTATTTTAATCTTGGCTTTGCGTTCAACTGTTTTTTATAGGCGGTTTATTGGTGGCATCGGTTGATAAAAAAAACCGATTAATAAATGTGTGAAGCCATACTAATATTTTAAATGCGAAAGTATTTTAAAGGCTCTGTTTGTCTGTTTGTTACATTTTACGAATCAACGGCTGAATAGATTTGAATGAAACTTGGCACACAGGTGGACCATATCCTGTATTAGGATAGAGGATGCCTACTTTTATCCCGGGAGTATGCTCCAGCCGGAAAACAGAAAACGGTGGCAGAAAAATACTCTGTAGATATTTTAATGTCTGCTTTTTTTGTAAAGCTCTCTACCAAAATCCGAATCCGAAATTAGTATATATTTATTCTTCCTTTTTTTTTCTTTTTTAATTATATACTCTTTTCTCTATTCATCCTATCATTTAGTTGCACCTGCCTTGTTTTATCTCTACACCACCCTAAGGTCGACTGGTAGAAAATGCCTAAGGCATTAAGTCCGCCTTTGTACTTATACATAAAGTTTTAATAAATAATTAAATAAATAAAATCCATAAAGTGTAACTTCGTCTGTTTGTCTGTTTTATCGTCAGTTTTTTTCACATACAATAAATGGATAGGTCTAATAACGCTTTTCAACAAAAATTCTTTTAATTTTATTGCATAAAGAATTTCTTTATTGAAACGATTGCAATTCAATTTAGTTCCAGCATTTTTTTTAACAAACTTTCTATTAACTTGAAATGCTTGTTTGTTGTGTTAAATACATCATGAAATATTATAATTTATTCAATGTTAATAATGATCAGCTCTTTTATTTCATGCTACACATTCGTTATTTTCTCAAAATTACTTTATAGCTTAATTTAAAGGGCTATGATTGGAGTCTCACTAAGGTATCGAATCTGAAACCAGGGGATCCGGTAGAGAACCAAAGTTGTCGACATAGTTCACAGAATAATGGTCATTTAAGCCGTAGAACCGATGACCGTTAAGGTAGACATGTTCTTGAGTGGAAACCGCGAACTGGTAAACGTAAGGTAAGCCGCCCTCAGGCTAAATGGAGCGGCGGTCTTCGAAAGGTGGCTGGTAGCAGCTGGATGAGAGTTGCCGAAAATCGAACCAAATGGCGTGCAATTGGAGAGGCCTTTGTCCAGCAGTGGACTCCAGAGGCCATAGGCTGTGATAATGATGACGTTATAACTTCAACGGAATATTTAAAAAGTAAAAAGCATATTATTTCCATTTAGTTAATTACCGCTTTGCTAATCGCAAACGCAACCAATATTACAATAAAATTGAACATAACCGAGTGCATAACCTAGTCAATTAATAAAATCTCCAGCATCTCCAATGAGACGTGAAACTACATCTTTTATTAACGAAAATTCCCAAATTCAGACCAACCTTAATGCTTACAAATAGAGTTAATGTTTCAACAGCAACCATATTTAAATTTGGGAATAAATTTTACGATATTCAGTATATTGATTTAATTTCAATTAAATTGTATTTGGTATATTATATCATGTTTACTTAAAGCTCTGTTATAATATTTTTGTGATTTATTGCTGAAGATCCGTTTTCCTTAAAGGATAAGGGAGACGACAGAATTCATAATTGGACTTCTTATCGATTCTATTTTTACCCGACTGCGGGCGCGTAATGTTTTTCGAGCGTATGTATGTATGTCCATTTCTATGGCACGCTCTACATCCTAAATGGCTTGAAGGATTATGACATATGAAGTGTCGTTGGATTCGTATCAATTGTGGGCGTGACATAGGCTATATAATGTTTAAATATGGAGCCCTTCCCCATAAAAGGAGGTGATGCAATGTATTTTTCGTTTCTGTAACTATATGGATATCAAATGAAAGCTACTAAATATACCATTCCAAAAATATGTACATATATATTAACACTTATATGTTACTATTTGGCACAAATTCAAGATAAGTGTAACTTTGATAGCAAAATAAATAATCTTTTACCACATCAATTATTTGGAGAACGTGTTCATTAATAAAACTAAAAATTCAGAAATAAACCAAATTATTACAAAAACAAAAAACCTGACTGCTAAAATGTTATTACGAACTATCTGAGCAGAGAAGTTGTCTGCGAAGCCAAGCCAGTATAAGGCGTGGTCATGCAAAATGCTACAGGTGGCATGCGGTGAGATTTAAACATAAAATGCTCTGGTAACTACTTTTGTATTTCTTGATCATCAAGCAGTCCAGGAATAGCAAGTATACATACATATTCAGAAGCAAAGTTATTATTAAACATCAGGTACATTAAATATGAAATAAGGAATAAAATACATAGAACGTGTGTTCTCACCACGATGACTTTTTGACGAAGAGGAAATTGAAAAAAAAAAATTATAAAGGGAGAACCAGTCTATACTAACAGGTAATTAAATTAAGCGTAGTACACATGTATCAACATAAAAATAATTAACTGAAAAGAGAAAAACAAGTACTAGGCATAAATTATACATAAAACAATTATTATGAGGTGCTGCGGGCCCCGCCTGCGCCACAAACAAAATTATAGAAAATCCTACCAAAACTTAATTTGTCATCGCTGGCAGCTCCTCATAATATTTAATTTATACATTATACCTAATACTTTTTTTTTCTCTTTTTAGTTAATTATTTTTTAGCAGTCGGGTTTTTTAGTTTTACCCGACTGCCAGAGGAGGGTAATGTGTTTATTATCAATCTATGTATGTATGTTTGTTCCTATGTGGCGTTCTAGAGACCAAACGCGTTGACCGATTTTGATGATTCTAACGTCAATCGATTCGTCTTAACCTCTCGTGGATTTTGAGGGGATCCAATTTTATTTCATTCCAAATCCATTGTGTGCGGTATCAAAATAAAGGGTTTTTAGAGGTTATTCCAAAAATATATAACACTTATATGTTTAAATGTTCCAAATTAAAAAAAGTACTGAAAATTTATAATTAAAAATAGTTAATTCAAAAAACAAAAAAAGGTAAACAAGAAGAAAATCATGCTGTGCAGTCGGAGGATACATCTGGTTTTTGGTCAGCTAGCTCGCGAATATATATCCTCCGATTGCACATCATGATTTTCTTCTCGTTTACCTGCTTTTGTTCGCTTCATAGCAGTCGGATTTTTAGATATTTTTGTATTAACTTTTTTTTGATGAAAGTACAGCATAACAAAACACCACGTCTGTGTTCCCCAAAGAATGATGAGAGCATTGTATCTCATACCATAGTGGACATAGGTCCACTTACATTTCGCTAGATAAAGTCCCGTTTAATAGGGGCGAGCCTTAAGAGCAGTGGTGGCCCAGTAGTAACGGCCGCGACTTACAAGTTATAGGTCGTGGGTCCGAACCCAGGAGACGCTTTACTTTGAGTAAATTATTACATCACCACTGCTATCAAAACGGTGAAGGAAAATATCGCGAGGAAACCGGCATGTCTTAGAACAAAAAATTCGATGACATGTGACATCCACCAACCCGCATTGGGCCCGCGTGGTGGATTAAGGTCCATTTTCATTAACAGAGAGGAGGCCTGCACGCACAACGGACCAAATGGGAGTCTAAATGCGGAAAAGGGGGGACCCCCTTTTCCGCATCTATCCTATCCTATGCAAGGGGGCGTGCCTTTCGCCATCAACTGGGCACGAATCAAGACCAGTCTGCTACTAAATAATTCCATATGGATAAACTCCGGGATGACACTTTTCCCAATCTGGCGATCGAACCCATGACCGCTTGCACGGCAGTACCGCTTCTAAATAGACCAACGAACAGTCTTAATATAAAAAATATTCCTCATTAAGAAAACCTACACCAGAAAAGATTTCCATGTACTCTTCTAGTTTACTTAACAATATATCTTCCTTATGCACTTCACCGCTGTCGGTTAAGAAAACAACAATATTGTTCTATACGCAGAAATCTATATACGACTCAAAACACTTTTACCCAAGTACATCACTGCGCACCGACACATGTGACATAGCTGGCTTCACTGACATGTAGTAATTTGACAGCTGTCACCCAAAACAACATGGCGCCGTGTTTTGCCGCTGTTATTACTGCCGATGCGAATATTTCTAGTTTTTGTCGGCTTTATTAGAATGTTTTTTTTGTGACTTCTTTGATCACTTTGATTGTATTAAGTTTGTTTATTTTAATTTTACTTATATCATATGAAGAAAATTCTATTCTACTAACCAAAAACATTATAAGCTTCTTTTTTGCAATTTAGTTATGAAATAAACATTATTGGTTTTAAATAAATAATACAAGATGAATATGGCTGAAAGAAACGTAAACTCAATAAACTTGTGACCTTGTGTTGCCGTTTACTAACTAAAGTAAGAGTTAGTTAGTCAAGACGATTGATTTCACAAATACACGATAAAATACAGGTCTGTTTAGTTCAATTTCCAGGTAATAGGAGCTTGATACCTTGAACAAAGTGAAACTAATTGGAAACCAAGAAACAAGATAGTACCTAGGTATACATAAACAATGGAGGACGGTGTAAAGTTTAAACTTCTGAAGGAGTTTGAAACAATAATCTGTTTGTTTGTTGGTCTTTTGAAATAACCTGTTCTATAAGAGCCGGTTCACAGTTGGCGTTTTTCAGTAGGAATAAAGTGTTCTGTTTTGTTCTCTCTCTACACAATATAACATCACGCCTTTTTTTCCCGAAGTGATAGACAGGTTTACCTATCCATTACACAGGCACAATACAGAGTCTAGGGTGCTACTGGTCAAGCAATAGTTTTCCCGATCCGAGAATCACACCCAGGACGTCAGGCTCCCCTGACAGCCGCGGCGAGATCGTGGTGAGTGCGCGTGCACCGTGGAGTTTTAGTGGGTTGGAGTCCCACATAACTGCGCTATCTCCACGTGGCAGCGCAGTATTATATATAGCATTTCAACAAGATAAAAAAAGGTTCCTCTCTATAATTTTGCCTCAGCGTGTGTGTGAAACAGCTTTTAAATTTTGGGTTATGAGCAAGACAATGATGATGGTGATGCCTTGAACAATAAACTGAAACTAAATTAGGAATATGAAACTTGATAGTTAACAAGTTATTATACATAAACAATGCAGTACGGTGTAAAGTTAATGCAGTACGGTGTAAAGTTAAATGCAGTACGGTGTAAAGTTAAATGCAATACGGTGTAAAGTTAATGCAGTACGGTGTAAAGTTAAATGCAATACGGTGTAAAGTTAATGCAGTACGGTGTAAAGTTAAATGCAATACGGTGTAAAGTTAATGCAGTACGGTGTAAAGATAAATGCAATACGGTGTAAAGTTAATGCAGTACGGTGTAAAGTTAAATGCAATACGGTGTAAAGTTAATGCAGTACGGTGTAAAGTTTTTTTTTTTTTTTATTGTAATTCACAAAACTGATGTACAATCACACGAGCAAAAAAAAAAGGTCAACAGAAAAATTCTGATTGACATCTACTAGATGTGAATCTTACATGCATATATTCACTTAATAGTAAAAACACTTAAAATATAGGAATTGTATTAAAGTAAAATCAATCCAATTATTAAAAAAAAAAAAACATTAAATCGAATCACAAATAAAATAAAGTCAAGTTAAAATTAAATTATTCCCAATTAAAGTAAAATTAAATTGGATTAAATATAAATTAAATCAAAATAAAATCAATTAAAAAATAAAACAAACCAAATAACAAATCTATCAAAATTAAATCAGATTAAAACAAACATTTTATCATAATAGAGACATAATAAAAGATCAAACCAAATAAAATTAAATCAAATGAAACATTAAATTAAAATCAATAAAAATCAAATCACAAACAGATTGAAATCAATAAAAAATTAACTCAAATTAAAATTAAAATCAAATCAAAAATCTAAAACATAAATTCGAATATTTACGCAATTAAGTCTCTGAGGTTTCTTCTCACTGAGGCTACAGAACCAGAAAAGATTTCTATTTCGCTACGAATGGAGTTGGCAAAAGAAAGCATGCGGCATATTGGTGAAAAATTACCCAGATTAGTTCGACTATTAGGCAGGACGAAAGTTCTTCGGTTTATTAAGCGGCTACCACTACGTGGTACACTAATATTCACTTTTTCTAGCAGTTCGGGTGAATCTATATGACCATTAATTAATTTATACAGAAACATCAAATCCAAAGACTTCCTTCGTGCACTTAAAGACTTCATTTTATAGTAATTCAACCTGGAGTTGTACGAGTTCAGTATACGACATCTGTTATCCGAGTAGCATAGGTGATATAGAAACCCTTTCTGAACGCGCTCCATCCGATCAGAGTGTACCCGATAAAAAGGATTCCATACCGCACTACAATATTCCAGTATACTGCGAATAACGCTGTTATAAATGGAAACATTCAGGATTGGCTCTCTAAAAATTTTCATTTCTCTCACGATGAAACCTGATAATTTAGATGCCCGACGAATCATTTGATCGTAATGACTCCGAAAACTTAAACTGCTATCTACCAAAACCCCAAGGTCCCTAATAGTATCCACTTCTTGGAGGGGACTGTTATTAATTGAATAACAAACCTGATCTGTTTTCTTTTTCCTGCTAAATTTAATGAAGTAGCATTTGTCTTTATTTAAGGACATTTTATTTTCTAAGCACCAATTGTGTACGTTATTCAGATCTTGCTGAAGCTGCATTATGTCTGATTCGCTATGTATAGTCCGATATAGCTTTAAATCATCGGCAAAAAGTTTATAATTCGAATCAATCTTCCTGCCCAAATCATTTATAAAGACTAAGAAAAATAAAGGCCCCAAGTGTGACCCTTGAGGCACGCCTGATGGTATGCAACACTGTTTAGATTTAAAACCTTTAAGATAGACCAATTGCGAGCGATTTCTTAAGTATGACTCGCACCAACGCAGCAACGACCCATGGACACCCATGCTTTTCAATTTAGAAATAAGTAAGTCATGATCTACTAAATCGAAGGCTTTTCTAAAGTCGGTATATATTGCGTGAACTTCACTACCGTTGTCTAATGCAGATGATATACATGAAACATACTCAACTAGGTTAGTCAGTGTTGATTTTTTGGGACGAAAGCCGTGCTGGTTATCATCTAAAACATGTTTAAAGTGCGAAAATATTTTTTTCTGAACAAGTGACTCAACAATTTTACCACATGCGGAAAGAATTGAAACTGGTCTATAATTTGTAACATCATCAACACTTCCAGATTTAAAAATTGGCGTGATGTGCGCTATTTTCCATTGATCAGGGAAAGTGCCCTGAGACAATGAGTGGTTATAAATTGTAGTCAGAGGATCAGCCAGGTTTGCTGCACACTTTCTAAGGAAAAGAGAAGGGATTGAATCAGGTCCTGGACCCTTATCGCAGTCCAGGGCAGACAAATAATCAAAGACCTCTTTAACTTCAAGTTTGCAATGGCTATAAATATTATTGTTGCAGAGAGTGGGTTCCACTGGCGTTGAAAAGTGTGTGTTACTACTTACTCTATAAATAGACTGAAAACTTTCGGAAAACAAATCACTTATTGCCTGACCACCTGTGGCAAATCTAGTGTCACCCAAAGACATTTTGTTGGGAATATAATTGTCACCTACACGTTTATGTTTTAAGTACCTCCAGACATGCTTAGGATTGGTGCGAAGATGTTCAGCTATATTATTTTTAAAGTTTGCATAACAGTCTTGTATCAATTTATTGCAACGCGATCTTAGACATTTAAACGTAATCTTATCCCTAGGGTTCCCGTATTTTTTATAAAGGTTATGATATTTAGCTTTCTCTTTAATGACTTTTAATAAAGCTCGAGTATACCAGACAGGATAACGTTCATCTCGAGGTTTTGTGATCGGAGTATGCTGTTTTATAATTGGCATGACAATATCATAAAATTTTTGCAACATTTCGTTAATATTAGTTATAGAATTCCATTCATCAGACCAAGAAATCTTCGCAAGTTCAGCGTTGACCGCTTCATAATTACAGAGGTAAAAGTTTAAGTACGGGACCTTATTTTGCATTAGAGGTTTACTATGAGTTGTTGTAAATGAGATTTCCAGGGCCGGGTGATGAGGATCAATCTGTATGAATGGACTCAAAGCCTGAGACACCAACACAGTGTTATTACTACTACTAAGAACTAGATCTAAAACTCGATTTGAAGCATTGGCTATCGCGTTGCATTGATGAAGATCATTAAAAGCTAGCATATCTATTAAAGTATTTTCTTGAATACTGCTTGATCCTTTGGGAACCAATAGACCAGAATCCACATCATATTCCCAAGATATACTACCCATATTGAAATCACCGATCAGTAGGTTAATAGAATTGGCTTTGCTCTTTTTGTTAACTACTTCTGTAAAATTTCGAAAAAGCTCATCTATGTAATCTTGCTTGATTGGAGGCGGAATATAAACCGCACAAATATTGATATTTAAGCCACTGTCACACTTGATTGTGATCCATAATTCCTCACAATGGGACTCCCAATTCAATCTCCGTGAGACCTCATACTTGTCTAGAGTTGCGACAAACACCCCACCGCCATCCCTTTTTGTAGTTGAAGACACCGTAGATGACCTGTCGCGCCTAAACATTCTGTATCGATTATCTAAAACCTCATGGTCGAAAACCGTATCATTAAGCCAACTTTCAGTGCCGATTATTATGTCATAATCAAAATTTAACGCAGCAGTACAAAAAGTCTCTGTCTTGGTTCGTAAGCCTCTTACATTTTGATAATAAATTTTAAAGTTGAATTTTAATTCTTAAAACATCATTGACGTGCAAAGTATGTTGATAATCAAAGTAAAAGTTACAATGACTCTAAACATTCAAAATTTTTGACTAATAGAGATTTGGTTGTTGCATCCTTTCTCACAAATATGCGACCATTCCGAACCCACACAAAGTTATACTTCCTCTCCTTAGCAGCGATTCTAGCCACTGCATGCAATTTTTTATTAGACATAGTCAGATTTTCTGTAACGAAAATCGGCTGTTTCTCTCCACCAATGCCAATGTCGCTGCTGTTCAACTTCTCCGACTCATTCTTCTTATTAAAGTTCCTGACTGCAGCAAGTAGATTATCTCGAATGCGAGGACTGATTAGCTTGACGACTATGCTACGTGGGCGATTTGTTTCTGCATTCAATTTGGCAATTCTTTGAAATGACTGGATTTCACTGTCGTGAAGTTCATTTCCTACAACTCTGCCCAGCTGTTGTACGACCATTAACAAATTTTCAGTTTTATGTTCAGGAACGCACTGTATCTCGATATTGCTTTCACGAGCTATTTGATCCATTTGCTGCACTTTTGCGTCCAATTCCCTCACTTGGGCAGTCAACACGGCGTTATTTTTGAGGAGCTCGGCATTCGAGTTACTGTTCTTAGCATTTAATTCGACTTGATCGTCATGAGCATCAGAGAGAAATGTTACAGTCTTCTTAAACTCCTCCAAGTCTTCGTGCATTGAAGAAAATCTCAAATTTAGGTCATTAACATCCTTTTGGACCGCAGCTAAAGTGTTTTGAAATTTCGCCAATGAGGCCTGTTGACTTTCAAACTTTTCATTCATTTCCTGGCGTAATTTTCGAATTTCTGCAAGTATCGTGTCTTGCAAGCCCATACTGGGCGCAACTGTTGATGATTTCTCCGCTGGTGTAAGTCCGATCTGCAGTCCCAGTTTCGGGGAAAGCAATGGAACCGGTTCAGGAGCCGCGTGGTCAGATTGCACAGTGTGACCTTTTGCATGTCGGCTAGAGATACAGATTGGACAAGTCCATTTGGTCCTAGGTGTTGACGCTTCATCATACTTTACACATTCCAAATGATACTGGGGGCACATTTGCTTAAACAGCATTTAATTCTCTTTTGCGTAACGAGAATAGTATCATGACAACCAGCGCAAAGCATTATTGCAAAGAAAAACAAAACACAAAATGCAAAATCAAAATCCTGATCTGGGGATCGAACTCGGACGCTCTCGCTTCGCAGTCGCCTCTCAACGAACTTAGCCACAGACACTTAAGCAAAAACTCGAAATTTGAGTATGGGTGCGTCGTCGTGTTATCAGCAATCAGAGTGACGACTCGGACAGTCGACTATTTTTTTTTCGAAACACCCACTTTCACACCAACTAGAACTTACAAATTCACTCTTGAAATGTTTACTTATTGTTTTTGTTAAAGCACTGTCACCAATCGCTCTGCAAACGATATCACGTATGACGCGTACACTGGCCTTTAGTTTCTACACAATGTTTATATTGTACGTAAGGTTTTAACAATATTAATACTTTGTTGATTACGGAACTACAAATTGTTAGTGTTTACTAATTGACTACCCGCATAATCCAATCCAAGTTAAATGCAATACGGTGTAAAGTTAATGCAGTACGGTGTAAAGTTAAATGCAGTACGGTGTAAAGTTAAATGCAATACGGTGTAAAGTTAATGCAGTACGGTGTAAAGTTAAATGCAGTACGGTGTAAAGTTAAATGCAGTACGGTGTAAAGTTAAATGCAGTACGGTGTAAAGTTAAATGCAGTACGGTGTAAAGTTAATGCAGTACGGTGTAAAGTTAAATGCAGTACGGTGTAAAGTTAATGCAGTATGGTGTAAAGTTAAATGCAGTACGGTGTAAAGTTAATGCAGTATGGTGTAAAGTTAAATGCAGTCCGGTGTAAAGTTAATGCAGTATGATGTAAAGTTAAATGCAGTACGGTGTAAAGTTAAATGCAGTACGGTGTAAAGTTAATGCAGTATGGTGTAAAGTTAAATGCAGTACGGTGTAAAGTTAAATGCAGTACGGTGTAAAGTTAATGCAGTACGGTGTAAAGTTAAATGCAGTACGGTGTAAAGTTACATGCAGTACGGTGTAAAGTTAAAACTTTTGAAGGAGGTAAAAACAATAACCCGTATTTGCATAGATCAAGGAATCACTTTGTTTGGTCAAAAAATTCAAAATGTACGGGCATTTCGTGGGCTATCGATATGTTTAGATAAAATTGGAAAAAAATTGAAATTGATTTAGATATCTGCTGTTATGTAATAGATTAGGTCTTACTGTAGTTACGGATGTGAAGTAACTTAGGATAAGCGCATTTATCGTATTGGGTGTAATCCTGTAAAGATTTATGTGATAAGGTTGAAATAAATAAATAATAAATAAATGTTACGTGATCAAGCCAACACGTTTTAGATATTTGACAAACGTGATCTCTGATAGAAAGTCACTTTGTCTTTAGCCCAGGTTTAAATCACAGGTTTGATAATTGCATTCAGTATTATAGAATAGAATATCTTTATTTCGGACGCAAAAATCCATAGAGTGTTAGTAACAATCAACCTCCGGACAAACTGCTGCTCAATCGGAGAGCCGAAGCTCTCAGCTACAGTTTTCAGAATGCCGCGTAGCGACGCTGTTTATTATCACAGATAATATAATATTAGCATACAGATGCCTCATCCCATACAAAGAAACCGCGCCGACGTAACTAGCGTTTTTCTTCTGATTATCTGATTGTTTTTTGTCCATCGATCGCGTTCGATTATGTTGCACGGTGATAGATAGATGGTGTTAGCAGCGTAAGTGTGTGTTTGCAAGTAAAAGGGTTTGCTTGGTTTGTTAATATTTTTTCTTTAAATACAGTGACGATTTGTTTTATAATATTTTTTTATTATTTAATAAAATAGCGCGGTTTTCAATTAAATTCCTCAGAAATTTAAAACCGCGCCATCCAATTTTTAATGATCCGTTCAAATTATCATTGAAATGTGAATTAAGAGCCCAATACCATACTTTTGTGCTTAAGAGAATTGATTAAACAAGAACATACAATATTTTATGTTTAATGCCAGAAAATGTTAATTTTACACACAATTCAATAAAAGCGGTGCATATCCCGCCTTCTATTGAGATTTATTTGAACCAAATTTTCTTTCTTAGCGCTAGGACCCCGTGAAAGTATTATACTTATCTTGTTTGTCAACTCTGTGATTCTTCTTTTATCAAATCCTCTTCAAATAAAAATTCACCTTGCAGATGGTCGTCATACCAAGTCATAGAGTTGGCTTTCTGGTGCGTAAGGCATGGATTGGTGCTGTTTTTATGAGATTTATTACTACGCAGCCATTGTAGCCAACTTCAGGCACGGTTTACTGTAGGAACAGTTGTACTGTTTTAAATGCCCACATTCCATTGCTTTTTTACAGGCTTTTTTGTTTGTCAAACTTTTCAAAGAATTTTACTGAGTACTCTTTTTTGGAGACAAGCCCGCCGCACCTGGCTTTCAGGAGTTGCAGAGGGCAGAGGGTTGAAAGCCAGAATCAGAAGTGGCGACCACCAGACAAGCGCCAAGTCAATGAAGCTTGACATGTGCCGTAGAATCGATTTAAGTTTTTTGGATCCTATCATAGTCGAATGATAGTACTATCCAACTTAACATGTAGAGTAAATATAGTAAATCAACATCTCGATCAATCTTTCTACTCCTATTAGTTCTAATAACCTCTAAAAACGCTACACTGCACGTTTCAAAACCAATATAGATGATCTTAGTGAGAGACACCTAGCGGCGCTTGCCAGCAAAACTCCTAGTTTTAGATTTTGAACGATCGCCCTGTTTAGCTTTATATGGGGACGGTAGGATGCCTTCAGTGAGGCATACAGAGCGAATATATAATTGGGAACGATGTCAGAGAGGTGTGGATGCGGTATCTTCAATCTGTGTAAAGGATTTCGAATAATTGTTCGTTCCTTATTAGAGGAATTCGTTTATAAATCTGTTGTTTTAAAAACATGTAATATTATTAAATGCTCGTTAATCGTTCGTTAGAGCGTGCAAAATAATTGACAAAATGCATCGCATGCATCGTATATCTACGTAAAAAGTAGGTAAAATATTCAATATGTAAGCTCG
This sequence comes from Orthosia cruda, assembly GCA_964057195.1. Lineage (NCBI taxonomy): Eukaryota > Metazoa > Arthropoda > Insecta > Lepidoptera > Noctuidae > Orthosia > Orthosia cruda. Next base: position 5,666,563 of record OZ059841.1, on the reverse strand, counting down.
TGTCTCTCTAAACCCGGTTTCTAATAATACATTTTAAAATAAAGTATTTATCAAGCTCTAGTTACTTAAGCTGGAAGCCTTCCAAACTTAACTCAATTCGAGAACATGCCAAAACTTTCCTTAAAAACTAGATGTATTTCAAGGCAATTATTAGGAGATTTTTTTTCGTAAGGACTTGGGGTGTCTGTCTTGCTACTTATTTTTTTAATGATAAGAACACAAACTATACGTTAAAAAAAATATACATATAAATCTATCTTATATATATATATATATAAAACATCGTTCTGTGCAAACATGTCACTTATAGGTGAACACAAAATAATATACAAATTAGATTTTCGGTTAATACATTAAATTAGATGTAAAACTGAATAATTAATAAGAACAAACATATACTTATTTAATTATGGATTATATATTAAAATTAATAAAAACATTTGATAAAAATTGATAATAGTTAAAAATTGAAAAGGTTTGATATTTTTTTTTATGAAATATTAAAAAATAATGTATAAAAAAAATTACACCTAATAGTTAATAATTAATTTAATTATAAGTTATATATTATTGACGAATTGACTAGATTATTTTATTTTAAGAAGTGACTAGTGAGGAGCAGTTGACCACGAATCAGTCCCCAAAAGTTTTTGTCAGCTTTGCAAAACTGTCGCAAAAATGTCAAGCCCGGTATTAGCGCAGATTTACCCTATTTGAGATTGCCATAATTCGGTTCAAAGGATCTGACCGACCAAGATTTGTGCGAGATGATTTGTCTGTCAAATCATCTCGCACAAATCTTGGTCGGTCAGCTCCGAAACGATTCGAGTTTACGTACTGATCTGACTGGGCATTGCTGGGGCACACTAAGGAAAAGATTAGCGAGAAGTTGGGTTGAGGATATCTGACCTTTTAGAATTTTGCTAATAGTAGTGACATCAGCTAAAACGCGACGCTGTTCGAGCGAATGCCAACCAGAATGAGTCAGTCGCTGTGTGTAGTCAGCCCTGTATGGGTAGTTGTGATCTATGTATCGAAGGTATCTGTTGAATTGTGTTTGAACTCGTTCTATGCTCTAAGGGTACTCCGCACGAAGGAATTAAAAAGTATCCTCAATGCGTTTCTCCTCCTGAAGTCGTGACCAACTCTCTTAATGTAACCAATCTACCAATTCTGCCAGCTTTCGACAAGATGTTATCGATATGAGGAGTAAAAGATAGTTTACTACTAATTAAAGCCCCAGATCCCTTATGATATGTACTTTCTGGAGTGCTATTCTATAAGTGATAAAAAAGTTAATTCAAAATATCAAAAAACCCGACTGCTTAAAATGCGAACCAAAAAGACGTAAACAAGAAGAAAATCATGCTGTGCAGTCGGAGGATACGTAGTCGCGAGCTGGCTGACCAAAACCAGATGTATCCTCCGACTGCACAGCATGATTTTCTTCTTGTTTACGTCTTTTTGGTTCGCATTTTAAGCAGTTAGGTTGCTTGATATTTTGAATTAACATTTTTATTTATAACTTTTCAGTTTTTTTTTAGATTTAGATACATTTAAACACATAAGTGATGTTTATTTTTGAAATCACCTCTTAAAACCCTTTATTTTCCCCCCACAGTATGGCGCACAAAAGCCGCCATTTTTCTATTTTCCAATTTGAATGTAGCCAGTGACACTCGCAGGGTTAAGATGAATCAATTGACGTAAGAATCATCAAAATCGGCCAACGCGTTTGGTCTCTAGAACGCCACATAGGAACAAACATACATACATACTTACATACATACATAGACTGATAAACACATTACCTTCCTTCGGCAGTCGGGTGAAAAGAAGGTGTTACTTTCAGTTTTTTGCATGTAAATGTTACCTATGTGCTGGCATTTACTGACGTTGAGCACCATCTTGTTTGCAATACACCATTCTTGGAGGGAATCTAAATTTGACTGTAGCAGTGCAATGTCTGATGTGAATTCGATAATTCTATAAATTTTCAGGTCGTCTGCATAAAGTGAATATTGGCTGTGCTTGATATTGTAACGTAGGATCGGTTCGGGAACAACAATACGCCAAATACTGGAATGACAGTTTATTTTGCGGTACTCCCGAAACACGTCACAATAAAAATTGTAGATTATAGTAGGGTCGCTGGTTGTAGTTGGCTGGTCAAACTTGATTCCATATTATTATTAATTTTAATATTGAGGATGGAAGAATAAATATAAAAAAAAAACAATGGGCCTGTCCCTCTGAACGCTGCAGCGTAGCCAGCCAACTTCACTCCGCGACGCCCTGCCTCGAGCGGACCGCCTCAGTCTTAGCCGAACCCTCGGTCTTAGCCGAACAGTCGGTTTAGCCGGACAGTCAACCCCAGCCAGGCAAACAGCAGGCAGCCCGACAGTCTCTGACCTCAACATCTCATCTTTGGCCCCCGCCAGACACCTCCTGAAGTTACAGAACAAAAACATCTTAGAAAGGAAACAAACTAAATCTGTGTGTTCATAAAAGTCTATAAATAAACCTTATAACCTACACATAAATCTCACATACGGCTTTTATATAAAAAAACATAACTAAAGGGCACCCGCAACTCTTCAAAGAGATTGGTACAACCCACATGAAAATTATACTCCGGGGACATCACGTACACACTGCTTACTCATCGCAGCATGACACAACACATCCCTAACCATTCTTATCATACATACTATGTCTAAGGCAAAGCCTGTCCACAGACAAAACATACGGGTCTCTGCCCGAAGAACAAAATTCCCAACAACATAGTTTTTAGAAAGGCGGACACATACCTGTCGGAGGTATGAAAATCACGTCGGGCAGATGCGTTGGCTTAATGTTAACTCCATGCCACGCTGTTCAGGAAGAAACCGACAAATCAGCGCACATATTCTCAACGAATAGTCAGAGAACGGCCACGAGGTCATTCCTCTTAGCAAGGCAACTTACCGTCGAGGAAAATGAGCCCGACGCACAGATCACTCAGCATCAACAATCAGTCAGGTCGCGATCTCACGGACCTCACGGCGCACGTGGACCAAGGCGACCTGATCATAGCAACAGCCACACGCGAGCTGCCCTATTGGTCGCCGAGACGCCCTCACGCGTCCCTGAGCGAAGCCGGCCAATCTTCACCGCAACAATCAGCACGACATCAAACAGGTCAGGGCTTCGCCCCGAAGAAAATACGTGGCAAGCGGGCGACGGTGATCACCCGTCCCCTGCTGCCCAGAAAAAGAAAAAAGCTGCTTCATTCGCAATGCAAAAACTCAAGTCATCGAGTGCCGTTCGGAAACACATCGCACAAAAATCCAATCACTATAATTTCAACTAACTAATCAAAAGAAATCACACGAACCCTTTCGCAAAATGTACCATTCCAGGTCCAAATTACAGCCATCAAATCATTCAAGTACAGTTTATAATTAAATTCCATAAAAACCCTATCAATCAATGACACTTCGGTCGACATATCCAAACGCCAAAACGCCCCGATTCGTTCTAAAAACGCTCTAAGCCAAAACTTTCAAATAAAATGAATGCAATCATCTAACTGACAAACACCCAAATCAGGACAATAATCTGCTGCAATCCTAAAACAAAACCCGAATTAAACCCGATCGCTGACTAATAAAAAATATTTTAAATATAACACACTAAAGATACGTACAATAGACGGAGGTTTGGGGTTTAGCAGGGTTCATAATTTTATATTATTGTTTTTATTATTATTATATATATATTATTGTTTATTTATACAAGTCAGCTCAGTCGTTATTACGAAATACGTGAACCTTTTTTTAAGCGGTTGGCGAATCTTTGCCCACACCACAGATTATACAGTCTTTCGTTCAGAAACTTTAAGGGAAAATACTTACTTAGGTATACAGCCATGACGGAGTGTAAAAAGAATTAAATAATTTCGACGTTTTCATACTATAACTATTAAAATCGATTATTAAGAACATTATTTGAGTATTTAAGTAATATATAGCGAGATTGCAAAGAAATTCCTGTTTAGATAACATTTTAAGACAATTTTTCAATTGCGTGTAAACTCCTTGGTTGAACTTGCATGACCTGTGTGCTGTGCCATAAATTAAAAAATATTACTTACCGCCCTAGGGTTTCATGACAAAAAGAAAGCCCGAGGGTTTTATATGGGGCATTACGGCCAAGTTAACCTTATGTTTAGATACTTTTAGTGTGATGAAAATGTTCTTACAATATGGTTTACTATGTCGTTAATAAATACAATGAAGAGAATCGGCCCGCCATGAGAACCCTGAGGCACACCGGAAGTAGCATAGTATTCGGGCGAATGGTAGCGATTTATCAGCAGCCTTAGTTTTCGGTCATACAAGTATGACCTAAACCATTCTACAAAGTTCCCATGCACCCCATGTCTCTCCAGTTTGGCAAGTAGTATCTGGTGGTCAATTTTATCGAACGCGCTGCTGTAGTCAGTATACAAAGCATCAACATGTAGACCCGTGTTGACATGACTGGAGATGTCATTGAGCTATAATGACAGTTGATTTTTACAACACGAACCGTGCTGTTCTAAGGCTAGTTGTATTTTGAGATGAGAACTCAAGTAGGGAATGACTAGGGATTTAATCAAAAATCTTGAAAAATAGGGATAGCAAAGAAATAGGGCGATAGTTCTTAGCGTTGGATTTGTCTCCTGTTTTGAAAACTAGTAATTCGTTAGCCCTTTTCCATTCTTTAGGGGTTTGGGTAGTTTCAATTGATTTATTATATAATATATCAACGATAGTGGGAGGGAAAGATAGCAAGCGCATCTTTTGATAAAGACCTATTTCTACTGGCCATTGTAGCCTCGTTGATGTATAAGCTGTCTCAACCAACCTCATGTCTAGATAACGTTAACACAAAGTTCCTATAACCCGCCCAGGATTACTTAGTACATCACACGACTAGGCTCGCTCACTTGACAAATATTATTAAAGTTCCTCCACTCGACTTAATTTCGACTCAGTCGCCCTCAATGAAATTTAAAGTTCAATTAAATTAAAAGCTCATTATTTATAGACATTAGAGGGTTTTTGCCCGTACTCATGGCGATGGCGAGTAAGTAGTTTGGTGGAGAAAGTTCTCTTCAAATAGACTTTGAATATAGGTGGTGAACCTCTTTTGGTGAACGATAAAGTATCTTCTATTCTATATCCTTTCGCAGATCACTTAGTACATCCCGCCACTAAGGCTCCCCACCCACTTGACAAATACGTCCTATTATTAAAGTCACGCCGTGGCTTGCTGTATTGAGCTAAACGCGCCAATCTGTTACCGGCACACCGCACGCCAGTGTACTGTGGAAGATGCTGCGAAGACTTACTCGGGAGGTGGATTAAATAATGTGTATAATAAAAAGGGGCTGTTTAACGTCTTTACAGTACAGATGTCGAAAGAGCTTTTTATTGTAACAATAGGTATTGGTTTTTGTTGTTTAGCTAAACCACAGATTTAATAAAGCTAGCATGCTAAACAGAGGCTTGCGCAACTTACTACGAAATTGCAATGTAACATACATTACAACAACACAGTAAGGTATTATAGGTATACATAGCTTGTACCGTGATGGACAACAACGATAATTGGGTCAGGGCCAAATTTTTGACGTAATCGCACAACGGAAATCACAACGAAATGTGTCACACTGGAAAATAAATGTAGACAATAGAATTATTAGGGTGTTTGTAAATAGTTGTAAGATTTTAGGTAGGTAAGTGGTGGTGGTATTTTAGGTGGGTATTTGTGCTGTAAGACCTTATTTTGTGCCAGATTTCGTGATTCTAGGTCAACGGAAACTACCACATAGGTGTTAGGCCCAAAACCTATAAGGTACTTCCGGTTGACCTAGAATTGTCAATTTTGGTATACAAATAAAAAAAAAATAAAAAAAAAGAATAGAAATTCCGAAAAATAAAAAAAATTGAAAATTAAGGTAAGTTTTGGTACTTACAAGTTTTCGCGAAAATCCAAATTTTGCTTATATCTCTTTATTGTGTTTACTCAGGATCTTGTTTTTAATACACCTAATAGTTACTATAGGATTCAGTATCTGGTATTAATTACAACTTGCTAGCTCCACCCGTTCATGAGAAAATCGGTGATGACAGACGGACAGACGGGCAGACAGACGGACAGACGGACAGACGGACAGACGGACAGACGGACAGACGGACAGACGGACAGACGGACAGACGGACAGACGGACAGACGGACAGACGGACAGACGGACAGACGGACAGACGGACAGACGGACAGACGGACAGACGGACAGACGGACAGACGGACAGACGGACAGACGGACAGACGGACAGACGGACAGACGGACAGACGGACAGACGGACAGACGGACAGACGGACAGACGGACAGACGGACAGACGGACAGACGGACAGACGGACAGACGGACAGACGGACAGACGGACAGACGGACAGACGGACAGACGGACAGACGGACAGACGGACAGACGGACAGACGGCCTGACGGACTGACGGACAGACGGACAGACGGACAGACGGACAGACGGACAGACGGACAGACGGACAGACGGACAGACGGACAGACGGACAGACGGACAGACGGACAGACGGACAGACGGACAGACGGACAGACGGACAGACGGACAGACGGACAGACGGACAGACGGACAGACGGACAGACGGACGGACAGACGGACAGACGGACTGACGGACAGACGGACAGACGGACCGACGGACAGACGGACAGACGGACAGACGGACAGACGGGCTGACTGACTGACGGACAGACGGACAGACGGACAGACGGACAGACGGACAGACGGACAGACGGACAGACGGACAGACGGACAGACGGACAGACGGACAGACGGACAGACGGACAGACGGACAGACGGACAGACGGACAGACGGACAGACGGACAGACGGACAGACGAACAGACGGACAGACGGACAGACGGACAGACGGACAGACGGACAGACGGACAGACGGACAGTCGGACAGACGGACAGACGGACACACGGTCAGACGGACAGACGGACAGACGGACAGACGGACAGACGGACAGACGGACAGACGGACAGACGGACAGACGGACAGACGGACAGACGGACAGACGGACAGACGGACAGACGGACAGACGGACAGACGGACAGACGGACAGACGGACAGACGGACAGACGGACAGACGGACAGACGGACAGACAAACAGACGGACAGACGGACGGACAGACGGACAGACGGACTGACGGACAGACGGACAGACGGACAGACGGACCGACGGACAGACGGACAGACGGACAGACGGACAGACGGACAGACGGACAGACGGGCAGACGGACAGACGGACAGACGGACAGACGGACAGACGGACAGACGGACAGACGGACAGACGGACAGACGGACAGATGGACAGACGGACAGACGGACAGACGGACAGACGGACAGACGGACAGACGGACAGACGGACAGACGGACAGACGGACAGACGGACAGACGGACAGACGGACAGACGGACAGACGGACAGACGGACAGACGGACAGACGGACAGACGGACAGACGGACAGACGGACAGACGGACAGACGGACAGACGGACAGACGGACAGACGGACAGACGGACAGACGGCCTGACGGACTGACGGACAGACGGACAGACGGACAGACGGACAGACGGACAGACGGACAGACGGACAGACGGACAGACGGACAGACGGACAGACGGACAGACGGACAGACGGACAGACGGACAGACGGACAGACGGACAGACGGACAGACGGACAGACGGACAGACGGACAGACGGACAGACGGACAGACGGACAGACGGACGGACAGACGGACAGACGGACTGACGGACAGACGGACAGACGGACCGACGGACAGACGGACAGACGGACAGACGGACAGACGGGCTGACTGACTGACGGACAGACGGACAGACGGACAGACGGACAGACGGACAGACGGACAGACGGACAGACGGACAGACGGACAGACGGACAGACGGACAGACGGACAGACGGACAGACGGACAGACGGACAGACGGACAGACGGACAGACGGACAGACGAACAGACGGACAGACGGACAGACGGACAGACGGACAGACGGACAGACGGACAGACGGACAGTCGGACAGACGGACAGACGGACACACGGTCAGACGGACAGACGGACAGACGGACAGACGGACAGACGGACAGACGGACAGACGGACAGACGGACAGACGGACAGACGGACAGACGGACAGACGGACAGACGGACAGACGGACAGACGGACAGACGGACAGACGGACAGACGGACAGACGGACAGACGGACAGACGGACAGACGGACAGACGGACAGACGGACAGACGGACAGACGGACAGACGGACAGACGGGCAGACGGACAGACGGGCAGACGGGCAGACGGAAAGACGGACAGGCGGACAGACGGAAAGGCGGACAGTCGGACAGACGGACAGACGGACAGACGGATAGACGGACAGACGGACAGACGGACAGACGGACAGACGGACAGACGGACAGACGGACAGACGGACAGACGGACAGACGGACAGACGGACAGACGGACAGACGGACAGACGGACAGACGGACAGACGGACAGACGGACAGACGGACAGACGGACAGACGGACAGACGGACAGACGGACAGACGGACAGACGGACAGACAAACAGACGGACAGACGGACGGACAGACGGACAGACGGACTGACGGACAGACGGACAGACGGACAGACGGACCGACGGACAGACGGACAGACGGACAGACGGACAGACGGACAGACGGACAGACGGGCAGACGGACAGACGGACAGACGGACAGACGGACAGACGGACAGACGGACAGACGGACAGACGGACAGACGGACAGACGGACAGATGGACAGACGGACATACGGACAGACGGATAGACGGACCGACGGACAAACGGACAGACGGACAGACGGACAGACGGACAGACGGACAGACGGACAGACGGACAGACGGACAGACGGACAGACGGACAGACGGACAGACGAACAGACGGACGGGCGGACAGATGGACAGATGGACAGACGAACAGACGGACCGGGGTATTATAAGGGTTCCTTTTAACCTTTTGAGTTACCAAATTTCAAGTTGATGGTCAATGGGAATTCAAAATGCTCCGAAACAAAATTTTGTAAAAATATCAGACTTTGGTGGCTTCTCATTCCTTTGTTTTCCAATATTTTTGTAAAACAAAAAATTCTGTTTTTATCTACTCAATAAGCTCTAAAAAACGATAGCCCAGTCGATGCGGTGGCCCAAAAAAATTTTTCACGACCTCCTTATCTGAATGGGAGCCGCCTTAAGAACATTTAAAAATATTCTTTGATCAATTTGTATGGGATTGAGTCAACAAGATGCATAAACAGTAAAAATTTTAAGACTGTAGCTCCAACCGTTTTGCAGCAAAACATGTGTGACAGACGACCCGCGACGGAGATATAGACAGGCAGACGGACAGACACACACGTGAGTGACAGCAATAGGGCTGCGTTTGGACCGTTCGGGTACTGAACCCTAAAAACGGTGAAGGAAAACATCGTGTGGAATCCGGCATGTCCTAAAACCGAAAATTCGAAGACATTGTGACATCCGTCAACCCGCACTGGGCCCGCGTGGTGGATTACAGCCCATTCTCGTTCTCGTTCGTGCTCATTCGTCGTTCTTCGTTTTCTCTAAGAGAGGAGGCCTGTGTCCCAGCAGTGGGACTATTAAAAGGCTGATGATGGTGATAATAATGGCGCCTTTTAAAGATTTCCTCCCAACAACAAAAAAAGGGTTTGCTACTTCATTGTTCAAACGCAGGGCAATATTATTTTCAGCTTTTGTTGGAATATTTACTTGGCGATTTAAAGCCAGACTTATTTATTTATTAAAACTTTATGCATAAGTACAAAGGCGGACTTAATGCCTCAGGCATTTTCCACCAGTCAACCTTAGGGTGGTGCAGAGATAAAACAAGGCAGGTGCAACTAAATGATAGGATGAATAGAAAAAAATACGAAAAAAAGGAATAAAATATATACTTAGATACATACATAAACAATGTTATAGAGAATCCGAAACGAACAAATTAATTTTCTGAAGATTCTGCAAACTACCCTGACCCTGACTTATCTAACCTGATCTCCTTTTTTAATCACAATCAGGCCAATAATTCTTGTGTAGAGAAAGTATAATAATATAGACTTCCTAGAAAATCATCAAATTCAGACATTACGGGCATAGTTAAATTGACCCATAATTTTTCCTTCTACATATAACAGTACTTGACAAACGAAGGGATCGTCCATCTTTTGTCTATAAAAAGCTAAAAAAGAATACCACAAAAACGTCATGACTAATCTACCCTTCTTCAGAATACAAAAGGAAGGGTAACGACCCTGTTCCTCCATCTATGTACGTCTACATCCTAACCGCCTAAACAGATTCGGTTAAACGACTCCTCGTCAGATTCCATTGTTGAATACAATGTCGCGCGATGACATCGTTAAAACGAAATGGCGGACACTTCTCGTCCTTTTGTCGCAATTTAAGACCAGTTGAGTTGATGGCTTAATTTATAATGCAAGGAATAATATGGCTATTGCGTGCTAAGTTTGGTGGCATAATGTAGTGGGGTTCAATTTTTAGTGGCTTGTTTGAATTAAGTAAAGACACAATATCTTACTATTTAAAATATCTTTTTTAACCTAACATCCTCCAGAAGTAATAGTAGATTGTACACCAAGGGGATAAAGCAGTGTCTTACGTCACGAGCGGTATATTGAACCCTATGTGGAGTCCTGAATGAAGCGAGGGGTTCAAGCTGCCCAAGACGAAGACAGGCTTTATCCTAGAGGAGCATACTCTAGTTTTCATACCTTCTGCGAGACAGTAAGAAAGCCAGGGTTACATTATTATTTATTTTGTAATTAATATACATTAAAATTTATATTGATGATGGACACATTAGTCCAGATATGGAAGGTGAAAAAATTTTACTCAATGTAACATTTTTGTTACTCGGTTTAATAAAAGTTGTGGTGGAGTTTATTTCAGTACTTAAAGATGTGGCAACTTGTGTTTGGGTGTCTTTTTCTTTGGGTTTTGCTTATGGTGACCAGTTCTATTTTCGAACAACAATGCCATATGGGCATTTTTTCCTTAGAGTTTTCCGAGAGTTTCCCCACGAATTTTACGTTCCAAGTTTATATATATTTGGAAGTTTCATACAACTGAGGTAATGATTTACTTTACTTTGCTATTGCATGATATATAATTGGACATCGTCGAGCAGGTAGTGTGAAAAGATATTTTAAATTAAAGATGGTCTTCCCAAAGACCATGTCCTACCTTTAGTCTTGTGCCGCATGTTGTCTGTTCACGTGAGGACCTCATGACTGCGTCAGCGGAGGGCTTGCCGTAGCTGAATTCTGGGTCAGACAAGGCATTTAACTAAAAATAGTTTGTCTGCCATCGACACACTAAGAAGAAGAATTAAAGATTGCTGAGTTCTCCATCCAAATAACAAGTGTTTCGTGTGTTTCAGTTTATATCACAGCACAGCTACTAAGATACACGTGTCCGGCGCACGGGATGCTGGGTCTCAGATCCGGTTTCTTCGGGAAGCCATGGTTGACCATCAAATACCAACTTGATGCGCTTTAGTCGATTTACAGACGGGCCAAGAGGCCGATCGGCAACGATGCACAGGTCGACTCAAAGCTCCAGGGCCTTGAATATCGTCGCCGAGTTGCCAGCCTATCGGTTTTTTTATCGGTTATATTTCGGTGAGTGGACATTGAAAATGCATGAACTGATTCCTCCTAGCTCTTTCCAGCATCAGATCACAAGACTTATGGCGTTGCGTCATCGATACATGATGGACTTCCCACCCATAATGCCAGAGATTTACCTTCTGTAAAATTTACCTCATTGTAATATTAAATTAGGAAGTTAATTGTAATTGTGGTATTTAAATCTCAAGTATTTTAACTGGGAAACCTTAAGACATTCACACAATCTCACCAGTATCACTACTACACTGGACGCATAATCCCAATAATCCGACCTACAATAACGTGCACAATTGAACCAAATGCGCAACAATCTGTTGCATTCCTCTCCCCCAATATGTAACGCATTCCACTGCCTCTGCTTAAACCGACTGTGCAGAATTTAGAAAGTATGCGTGTGCCAATGTATGTTCTGTAATGTTGGTGCTAAATGGATATTGTTTTTGTGATCAAGTTTAAGGAGCAGCTTAAGTAGACATAGGCCTCCCCCAAGTGTCACCACACTGATCGGTCCTGTGCGTTTTGCATCCACCGGCCTCCCGCAGCCTTGACGAGAAGTTTTAAACACGTAGCATTTAGTAGGCGTTTCGTAGGCGATTGTCAAAATGTAAGGGATTGATTTTTATTGTGATGATTGATATTTTTCGATATCACTTGTCAATCCCATTCAATTTTGCCTTTTTGACAATTGCTATCGCCACGCTAACGATCATAGAATGTCAGTTGTCTAGGGCCCAAGGCCCACCTAGAGGGAGGTCTTCCAACGCTGCGTCTTCCGGTACACGGTCGCCACTCCTGAATTTTTCGGTTCCAACAACCTTCCGTTCTGGGAGCAATGTGCCTCGCCCACTGCCACTTTTGTCCTTCGGGTGGCTTTAAGCCTTCTGATGAGTAATCACTGGCAACACACTCTGGTCTTTCATCTTCTATCACTTATCAGCGACATAATAATTGTCATAAGGTCCAAAATAAATGGGATTTACATGCTCTGATGAAAAGTTAAGTTGTCAATTCCAGACATTTTGGCATTTCGACAATTGTTATCGTTGAACGAATGGCCCTTTATATAGAATCCCAGGATTAAAGGACCAATGTAGCCTAATAGACATGCATTATCATCGAACCATTATATATTCACAAAATATATACTTTTCTCACTTTATCCATTCTCGTCACTCCGCGCATGCATCTCAACATTATATCATCTCTGATACATGCAATCTCTTTCATCCAACTTTTTCACAGCCGAACATTCTGATCAATTAATTTAATAAGTAATCGACTGAAAAACACGAATAAATAATCGGAAAGTGGGCCGTGGTTGCGGATTCAAATCAATGAGTTGAACTATCTATATAGAACACGCAGTGACTATTACCAAGTGACTGATTAAAATGCATCCTGCATTTTAATCAGTCACTTGGGACCTTATAGACTCAAAAAACTCTGTATCTGATACATAGTGAAGGTGTTTTGACCTTCACTATTTATCAGATACAGAGTTAAAACGTCTAACATGGCTTTAAAATCCCCAGTTCTTCAAACTGGAATACAACAACGATTATCTGGGTGAGTCCTTTCACAAAAACTTTACCAACAAAGAACATATATTTTTTGTCAATGGCAAAGTCAGTAAGTGCCGGACAATACCGTATTTTCTTTTTTATAACCCAGTGAACTCACGTCACAATTGCTCCAATAAATATAAAAGAAAAGAAATAGAACATTACCATCATATAACATATTTTTTGTCGTAACATTCCAAAATTAAAACATTTTGTTCTGTCAACGTTTTAGCAAATTGAAAGCCTCTCTTGAGATAAATACACTTAGGTTCACGAATTACACAGGACTTCTGAAAAAGAAATGAGAGAGACGTATCTCGCACGTAGCGCGACGTGTTGTAACTTTTTTTTATTATTTTAGGAGGGCTTTCAGTAGTTTTGTTGTATCTATGTTATTTTGAGCACTTAAGTATCTTTCTAAATAAATATCTGTCCATTTATTTTTCCATTGAAAGTATTTTAAAAGTAGGTTGTAGTAATGTAGTAGTAAGTAGTGTTTTTGTTTCTCGTATCTCCTGTGCGGGTCACAAATAAATATTTTTTCTTTCTTTCTTTCTAAAAAAAATATATAAAAGCTAAGTCCTCTGTTTTAGTAAACAGATTAGCTTATATATATTTTTTTTTAAAACAATCTTATACATCTCGCTCAATCAGACAATGGAATGTGGGTCATATTTAACTGCAAAGATTTGTTTGCAGACACTGGGCAAGGTGAAACTAAATTAAAAATTGTAAAAATTTAAACTCATTCATACCTTACCTTTCATTACCTTATCGTACAAATGCAACACATATTTAATATCACAAAGAAGCATGTACATAAAAGACAGAATCGCGATACGTCTATTCCTGTGCCCCCAAGTGTACACAAACATTAATGTTGAACGAGCGAATAAAAGAGAAAAGCTTACACTCTTTTATGGACCGCCAGTGTAATACTGTGTCATTTTAATGAACTGATTGCTACCAAAACATACTCACACTCAAAACACTCTTTTCTTGTTTTTCTTTATGTAGATTATTTTACTTGGCGATGCGAAATTGTGAACTTTTGTACGGGGGTTGCGAAATTAAAATTAGCTGCTGCTTTTCTTTATTGTTTTGTTTTTCTTTTTGTATGGGTTGGTACCGGGGCCTCTAGACAAGTGACATTCGATGTCAGCGAAGGCGATAGTCTAAATGTTAAGGACGTGATTTTTCGATATCGCTTGTCAATCGCATACAGTTTTGCCTTTTTGACAATCGCTATAATATAATGAAGAAAGATATTGAGTTTAAAAACTTAGGGCCGGCTTTGCACGTCATGGGTTGTTACTGGATGACAGCTAAGCAGGCAGCCGACGACGGTCAGGAACTCTTCAAAGTCGTGGAATCGTCGAGGCAGGTGGTGAGCAGGCTCTACGGCGGACAAGCAGGCAAAACGGGCAGGTAGCCAGATAAGCAAGTTGTCTAGTAGACAGAAAGGCAGGCATCAAGGTATTAGTATGAGCTGGGCTGTGGCGTCTCAGGCAGACGGTCAAGTAGGCGGGTTCAGAATCTGCGCGTGCTGTAAACAGACTAAAAGATGGAGATCTGTACAGCAGAATACCACAGTGCCTATTAAGGAATGGATTCACAAGCAACAACTCAAAAACCTCACTGCCTTAATATTCCTTCTATTTTTTGTTACAATATCTTTACTAAGGTACAAAAGAGATGAAAAGTGAATACATGAACATTTTGTTTCTTTTTCAATAATGCGACCCAGTCGACCAGTTCACAGTTCATAGTCGTATCATACTTTATCCGACGTTTAATCTGCTGGATGTCGTCTGGCTGTAAGCCAGGGGAGGTATTCTGGCATTAGCTTCTTAAAAATCGTTTACTGCGAATTTTTCGTAGGAATATAGTATTTATTATTATTTATTATGTTCTTTATTGTACACCACACAAATATATATACAGGACAAAAATCATAAAAGCAAATGTACAATGGGCGGTCTTATCGCACAGGGCAATCTCTTACAGACAACCTTGTTGATGTAATTGTGGTAATGGAAATAGGTATTAGTAGTCCTAATTCGGGAGGATCCCGTCCATCGCCGTCAGTTAGGAAACAGCCGACTTGATCAAAATATGAAAAATCGCTTCGGTTTTCATGACTTGCATTTTACAGTGGTGGGAATACTGTACGGACGATTTTCACAGGGTAGTTGGTAGCCACTGGATGAAACAAGATTGCGATTGGAGAAGCCTATGTCCTGGAGTAGACTGCTATTGTCTGATGTTGATGATGAAGTTTTAAAATCTGTCACAGAACAATATCTAGATTTTTGAGACGAAGTTCCTAGGTGTGATTCGGGAGAAAATGTAAAGTCACGTTACATTTTTGCGTTATAATAATAAAAAAATAAGCCTTTATCATTTCCCATCCATAGAGTTTACATATGTATGTACGTGTGTATGCATATATTTTAGTCTATTTAATTTTTCACTTATTTGTTTTTGCACTATTACACTTTTACAAATTTCATTTTCTTGGATAGTTACCCCTATTTAGGTATAGGCCTCCTCCAGTATTTTTTATTGTTTCTTTAGTTGTTTTTCTTGAGTTGTCATTTTTTAATTTTTTTCCGTGCTTTTTTGTTGTCCTTCTGGTTCTGGGTGTTATTTTCCGGTGAGACAGTGTGTTTTTGTTTGTAGATTCTATTTAGTTTTCTAGTGTAATTAGTTTTTCATACTTTATTATAGCTTAGTTTCCTCCCTCGTTCTCTATTTTACTTGTCCCTGTAGTTACTTCCTCTTTAGTAGTACATATTTGGGATATTCTTCCTTCATTTGCGTTATACCACAGAAGAAATAATAGTTAGTTACTTCCCCTCCATAAGCCTTTCATAAAAAGATATAATACAAGATATACCTTTTTATGAGTAGGTATTGAAAAACTTCAGTCCTAATGGGGATCCCACAAGGATTTTTTAGACAGTAGTTTTTATCATTTTACATAATAAACTCAAACTTTTCCCCAAGGGGGAAAGCAGATACTTCAGAACGCCGTATCCTTTTATCTTTACATAAATCTTTTGCTTATTAAATATAAGTTTAGTCCAGAATTAAGGTCTTATGAACAGTGGCGGAATGGTCCAATCAATCCTGTATTCTATTTCTTAGATAAAGAAACTAACAAATCGTGCCTAACCTACTAAACCAGTTTCCAGGATACATTACTAGTTACTCCATCGACCTAACCTTTTTAGGATACTTCAGATAAACCAGTTTGTTCGCCCAATCTAGTTTACCAAAGCTTGTTATGAAAACATTCCGGATTAACGGATATGGGCCCTGCTAAATTACGGAAGGCTTTCCTCCGAGGGCCAGTATTAGGAATTATCTTCATACATGGAGTTTTATGTGCTTACTTTATGATCTAATATGAAAGTTACTTAATATTTTTGATTAAGGAGAATCTTTGTTTTTGATACTTAATTTGTTGGAAAGGAATTAGAGGAATACCTCAAGTCCCCGTCAGGAGAAACTATAAAAAAGATGAGCACAAAATTAAAACTACTTGCTTGTAAAGTCCCCGTCACGAGAAGATAAACAAAATGTATGTAAATTCTACTAAGTGACGACAATTCAATCAACATAAAATAATCAATTCAATCGATTCAAAGTAACATACGTGTAATACGAAACTAACGAGACATTTCACTTGGTCGGGTTATATTTTAGCGATATAAAGCGCTGTCGTCTAATGTTTTGAGATAGACAGTACCAAAAAATATTAGACGACAAAGCTTTATTGTTGATTGCATTGTCGCTACGTAACTTAGTGCAATTCTTTATTTACAAATTTATCTTCTCGTGACGGGGACTTTACTAGCATGTAGTTTTAATTTTGTGCTCATCTCGTTTATGCCCTTTAGTTGTAAAGAAACCATATTTTTTATCGTACGTGGCCATTCTCTTTAGGAAACAAAGACCCAATTTTGTTTTTCTTTGCGATAATATCTAATTATTGTATCGTGTTGTAGTGGCACTCTATTTTCCGCACTTATAATCCTATTCGGTCTGCCTAACCTAAAAGAAAAAGGCTTTCTAGAAGCGTCATAGGCTTCGCGGAGCGACCTCACTGATCCGAGGACTTCTGCACGCAGAAGCCTCGGCCTTGCATTCCAGGCTGATACTTCCGCCTGAAAGCAGCCCTTGCAAAATGGCCTGCCATTGTAAAATCCTTCTCGGAAAGATCTAGGGAGCAAGCTTATTTTACAGTTGCACTTGAAAGACCTAAACGTCATGGACTTCAATGCTCTACTTAAAACTGCTGGAGACCGCATCGATTGCCAGAAATAGCGTAATTGACAGACTATATGCCCTTCAACTGTCAAGATGCCTTATAAGGCGTTTGTCTATTGTTTTACTATTGTTTCGATAATTATGACAGATGAAGGGTGGGCCATCATTTTTACAAGCTTTTTATCAACTTGCAATGTGAGTAAGTGTGTTCGGGTCAAATGTTGCAACTGAATTTTAATGCAGTTATCCTCAAGTGAATAAAATGAAATTTTGCATACAGTTTGGTTCAGACAATTTATAAGCTTATATTTAAATTTACCTTTCCCAGTGTCTGTAATAAAACCTTGCAAGTTAAATTTGACTCACTCCCCGGAGTTCAAATGAGCTAAAATTTTGCACACACGTTTGTTGCTCATGGAAATGCATTTTTAATATAAAACCTTGTTTATGCAATCTTCCTGGAGCAAGCTTAAGATATTAAAAGATTAAGATATCTTGAAGATAAAGTCATCATGCTTGCAGTAAGGCCCAGTTTTTTATCCGTAGTCAACTCAACCAATAGCTAACTTATAGGTAAATATGCTAGCCAATGGTTTTATTTCGGTAAAACGCGTGTTTTCATTTTTGTTCCAACAAATTTTCGAATAATGAACTTTTCATCATTTGTGATGGCAATAATTGATTAATAAACGTGATTTACCGAAATTCAAAATCATTGGTTAGCATATTTAACCGTTGGTTGAGTTAACTACCGATCAAAAACTGGGCCAAAGACTTTTAAGAGTTTATAATAATTTTGTTATCTTACTTAAACGGAGATAATTTAAATTAGGTAAAAAATAACCTCTCAAAATAACCATCTTTTTAACTAACTTATCATCCAGCAACGCTCACTACAAACTTTGTGGTCATTAAGAGCCTCAGTTTAAACCGAGCCGGTTAGCAAGTTCTTATCTGATAACATTAGCTACAATGCGAACTGCTTTAACTATTAGCAAGTAATTAAAGTTGATCGTTTACTCGTAGTTTCGTAGAACCAAAACGAGGAAGTTTTTAATGTTTGGGAACTTGTCGCCTTTTGAGCTTATTAATGTTGGTAGATTAAGATTTTAACTGACTACTTTGTAGATTATAAATCATCATCATCATCATCTTCCTGCCCTTGTCCCAAGTTACTTGGGGTCGGCGCAACACGTTTTCCTCTTCCATACCGTCCTGTCCCCAGTCACGCTATCACTGACTCCCTTTTCTTTCATATCACTCCTCACACAGTCCATCCATCTTTTCTTTGGCCGTCCCCTCCCTCTCCATCCATCCACATTTATATTCATAACTCTTTTAGTAACATGCGCTTCATCCCTCCTCATCAGATGGCCATACCAGGACAAACGGTTTCCTTTCAACTTTTCTGTCACTGGCGCCACTTCAAATTTCCTCTAATATACTCATTTCTGACTTTATCCATTCTCGTCACTCCGCACATCCATCTCAACATTCTCATCTCTGCTACATGCAATCTCTTTTCATCCATCTTTTTCACAGCCCAACATTCTGATCCATACAGTACGACAGGACTGACAGAAAGGTCACAGGTCAGGTGACAGGTGTAGATTATAAATAAGGAGTTATATTAAGAACTTGATTCAGTCAGAAATTTAGTTTGGCATATATATATCTACTGGCTGTGCCCGCGACTTTGCTCCCTTCAACTGCCTACTCTACCCTACTTGCTTTCCTACCTACATACCCTACTTACCTACCAATTTTTTTCTAGGGTCATTCTTTGGCGGAGGATCCCCCTTATAAGGCGTCTTGTGAGTCATGTTTTAAGTAGGTTATGTCTCCAAATGTTTGTGTTATCATATAGAATAAAAGGATGTCAATCCACCAACCCCCACTGCGCCTGCGGGTTTTAAGCCCTTTCGTTATCATAGAGAGGAGAACTGTATCCCAGCAGTGGGAATATTTCAAGTAGGCTACCAATATATATATATATATGTATGAGCTATTACTTCTGGCATCGGAATTAAATAAATAAAAAAACACTTCATCTTTTCAAGATCTCAGAACCAATTTAAAGGAAAGGCAATCCTCATTTTATTGCGCCCGATACTATAATAATGTTCCAATCGATTGTGTCCCCATCAAGTATACTAGCTTCTTAGACTAGACTAGACTCACAGAGCACGGAACATTCCCACTGGCAGCTACTACAAACGCCAGAACATAGAAAAAGAATGATAATTTTATTTAGCACACTACACATCTGGCGCCGTCTGAGTAACATAACATCACGCCTATATTCACTAAAGGGTATGGCAGAGGAGCATCTATAGTACAGTCACATTGCACGATGTATATTTAAGTCCCATGTTATAGGGGACTAGTTTATTGTCATCATTGTCCTGACTCCGGGCTGCTTTTGAAACATTCCAGATAGAAAACCAGTAACGTTTTGCCCAACCGAAATCCCAGGACCAACGAGGCAGTTTAGTTTAGTCACAGATAATATAATACCAGCATACTGATGTCTCATCCCATAGAAAGAAACAGTGCCGACGTAACTAGCGTCTGATTAAGATGATTATTTTTATAAGCACTTCGATCGCGTTCGGTTTCGTTCCACGGCTATAGATTGTGTTAGCAGACGACAACGACTGGCAATAAAAAGGATTTTCTCGGTTCATGACAATTTTTTCTTTAAATACAGCACTGACGATTTGCTTTATAGTATTTTTAGGGTTCCGTACCCAAAGGGTAAAAACGGGACCCTATTACTAATACTCCGCGGTCCGTCTGTCTGTCTGTCTGTCACCAGGCTGTATCTCAAGAACCGTGATAGCTAGAGAGTTGAAATTTTCACAGATGATGTATTTCTGTTGCCGCTATAACAACAAATACTAAAAACAGAATAAAATAAATATTTAAGTGGGGCTCCCATACAAAAAAAGTTATTTTTATGCCGTTTTTTGCTATAATGGTACGGAACCCTTCGTGCGCGAGTCTGACTCGCACTTGGCCGGTTTTTTATTTTGCACGTTTTAACAGTTTCATTGTACCAAAATGCATGCAGCATGCCTCAGTAATTGCAATCATAATTAAATTATCCCTTCTAATACTCTTTGAATTGTGAGTTAAAAGCCCAATATGCCATAATTTAATGCTTAGGATAATTGATTAAAAAATAATATACAATTTTTATGATTAATTCTTGAATTCAATAACAATCGATGCATATCGCGCCATCTAGTGATATTTATTTGAATAAAATTTTCTTTGTTAGCGCTGGGACCCCGTGGTTTAGTGTAGAGAGCCATACTAATAAAAAACGTGGCCGCGCAATGTGCGCTGAGCACAAGTTTCAGTTGCCAATCAATCTGCCTAGTCTTTATATTGTATTTGACGGATATATAGTATAGTTATAGTTGGATTTGACGACCAAATGCAGCTGAGTACCAAAATTTAAAAGGAGCGACTGCCTATCTGACCTACAGAACCCAGTCACACGGTACCCCTTGGCAACACTGGTGTCAGATTGTATGGCTTCTGACTACCGTAACCACAAAAAACCAACGGTAAAGACCAACGGCTTAACGTGCTTTCCGAGGGTATAATGGATGGTCACACATGCACGAATCAATGATTCTAAATTAAATCCATTTTGACCAGAATACAGCTATGCCAACAGCGTTCAGGTTGGAGGGGTTTTTTTTTGGGACAACCGCCCCGCACTATTCCCAAACACTGCAACTCCTGAAAGCCAGAATCAACAGTGGCGACCACCAGAAAAGCGCCGAGGCAATGAAGCTCGACGAAGTCCCGGAGAATGAATTCAACTGTCTTGGATCCCACAACGAAATTAATCAGAAAAGAATAACCGAGGAGTATGAAAAAATGCAAATTTCCACTTCCCTCCATAACAAGCAGGAGACAGAACAAACAAGGCTAATATGCATCAATGATTGTTAACAACTGGGAAAAGCCCAGTTGTCTAGCACCACACAATATCATTGATATTAATGGGTCCTAAGATTGTGAGCTGTTATATTTGATTCCAGGGTGCAGGTGTTGTGCAGAGAGAGCACAACAAGACGTAAGGCTTAATACCTCCCCAATCACAAATGTTACTTAACCTTGATAATCGAACCACCTTAGCTACGAGCTCCTCTTCCAGTTGGCTTCCATAGCCGTCAAATTAAATGAGTAAGCGGTGACATACACAGACACGCAAATTTTGTATGGAACGTTTTTACAGTGCCGTTTCTAGCAGTAGCCTGGTCTGTGGCTAGACTCAATTTCAAAGACAATATTCTAGTAGATTGACAATTTAGCAAAGTGATTGTTGTTCTAGTCGTTTATCTGATAGTGTCAGGGTGTTTGCACATTGCGAAGGCACCTAAGTAGCTGCGATATGCCTACAGTTACCGAAAGAGAACCTATATAAATAAGGTTTATTTTTAGACCGTGAATGATACTTATCATACTCGAATTGTGAAAAAAAAACATAATTTTTAAACCAGCTTCTGCCAGCGGCTTCGCTTCAACATCGTAAATTAGCCAAGGGGATATATTCCCGTCATAAAAGTAGTATCCTATGTGCTATTCCAGACTATAATCTATGTCTGTGCTGAATTTCATCCAGACATTTACTTACGTACATTTTGCGATAGCTTTCGTTCCAGGATCAGAGCTTAACTCAAATTGTTAATCGAACAAAATTAATAGTTTTTCATTCCATTGAGGATACGAATCATCATTAATCTTCTTTAAAAATGCATTATGTATGAAAAATAATGAAAATACAGTGTTTATGTCAAACATTTCATTAATTACTTACTACCACATAATTATTGTTATTAAACAAAATTAAATGAAGTGACCTGGTGAAATCTGGATACAGATAGGTACTTCTCTACCTAACCCGTCGGTGAATATAGGCGAGATGTTATAATTATAGATGTGCCGACTATGACTATGGCCGACTAGTTGACTAGCCAAGCAATCCGTTGTAAAGAGGCCGACTAGTAGGCCGAGCCGATCACGGTGTCGAGGGTATTTGGCAATCTCGCCTGGTCGTAACCGCCGCCACCGGCACCGCCTGCAAGCGTGTAGGATCACGTTTTGTTTACTTCGCATTGTTTCTTGCTTTTTGCTTTTGCATGAGTCAGAGCGGTGATTCTGTGAAAAAAAAAATACATTTCTTTTACTGTTCATTACAATTGAATTATGTCAAAAAGAAATCAAAATCAATTTTCATTTTTTTTTTTTTTTATTTCACATAGGCCTACATGGGCACTAAAAAACGCGACAAAAGGTGCACGGTTCGGGTTGGTCGTTTCCTATGGAGAAGAACCGGCAAGAAACTCCACGGTTACTCTTTTAAAAATGGTTTGGTTTTACAATATTTCCATGTTACAGCATTAGTACTTAGACATGGGGGGACAACGTAGGCCCGACTTATGACAATAAGTCGTAAGAAACTAAAAAAATTAAATAAAAGGATTATGTATTTTATAAAAAAGTAAACAAATGTTAACTAGCATCTAGAAGGCCTACAATGTTCACACATTCACAAAACAATCGGTAAAAGAATCTATACAAAGGTAAATAAAAATAAGTATAACAAGACTAAATTTAACATGTGGCACAAATTTTGATATCAGTGCTGTAACTATTCTTAGCAAAGGGCTATAAAAATGTTTGAAAACCATTGTAAAAAGTCTAATTAAAAGAAGAAAAGAAAAATGAGATTGAGAATAGTTAGAGACATCCACATATTTGTGCCGTTTGCAAGTTACCAGGGAAGCTGCATGCGCAGAAGGAGCTAAGGCCAAATGTTTTTATCTTCAACGTAGTCCTTGATTTTATAATATGCTTTTTTAATAAGGATACGTTTGATGTTGTTTTTGAACCTTCCATCGGTCAGTTCTATAACTGACTTTGGCAACTTGTTATAAAAGCGTATACTGTTTATAAGAAAAGACTTGCTAGTTTTCGTTAATCTGAATTTGGGTATTACAATTTCGTGCTTACTGCGTGTATTTAAATTATGGAAGTCGCTTCTAGTTTTAAAAAGCCCCCGATTTTTACGGACATACTAAATACATTCCAAAATATAAAGTGAAGGTAGAGTCAGTATATCGATCTCTTTAAATTTTTCTCTGAGGGACTCGCGAGGACCCATTTTATAGATTGCGCGGATTGCCCTCTTTTGTAGGATGAAAATTGAGTCAACGTCCTGATCCCCGCAGCAGAATGCCATAAGACATAATACTGTGGAAATAAGCATAGTATACTAACCTAGCTGTAGCTACATCGGTTAGCTGCCTTATTTTCTTTACTGCATATGCAGCCGAACTTAACCTACCCGAAAGAGTTCTAATGTGCGCGCCCCACTGCAATTTTGAATCGATAGTAATCCCTAAGAATACAGTTTCCGTTATAACTTCAAGATTTTTACCGTCAAGATTTAAGTTTAGGTCATGTTGTGGTACATTTGGTAAAGAGAACTTTAGCCATTTCGTTTTTTTCGCATTCAGTAAAAGATTGTTAGCTGCGAACCATTTTGAGAGAACAATTAGACTTTCGTTGACATTTAAGACATCCGTATCTTGCCTATCTATTTATTTGAAAGTCTCTTGTATATCTTATATACATTTTATTGAGAAATAGATACAAAATAAGAAGCCGGATACTTGGCACTTTTGCCGAATAGTCGCCGACAACGAAAGTGGCCGGAACATCCCTAGTTATAACAATAACAATTCATTTCCAGACAATGTAGTCCACACAGACAAACGCATAGCTACAAAAAATCTCATAGGATGTTAGTAACAAGATAGGCTCTCATCAGCCCTGTCGGCATTCTGTCGGCCACACAATCTGGCGAGAAGAGAAGCACTCTTCTTGCACGCTATAGCTAGGGAGCTGTTCACTATAGTTTTAACAAAAAAACCGGGATACATTTGTTATATTTGATTTATTTAACAGCAACAGTACCTTGCATTCTTTCTTTCCCAATTTTAAAAGAACACAGTCATTCAAACCAGCCAGTCAATAATCTTAAAGCCACCGTGATGGATGGTTCCGCGTCCCAAGCAGATTGACGCAGGCTAAGCCGTGTCTAGACCGACTGACAGGCTAAGTTATTGCTGCTAGCCCCGACCAGCTGATGAATTGACTGTCGACAGCACTTCTAAGAGATTATGTTTTGGACGTAGTCTTTTAAATTGATTGGGAAAAACCATGGAAAAAGGTATTGTTAAGTTCATTGCTACTGACAAATTTTGTTCAGTTCTACTCATGATATGAAAGAAAAGGCAGTCACTGATAGCGTGCCGGTGGACAGGAGAGTAAGGAAGAAGAAAACTTGATGCCAAGTAACGTGGGACAAGGGCAGGAAGATGATGACTATACCCCTCATTATTTTTATCCATGGGAGACAGCAACTACAGGACGCCAACTGCCAAGATCTTTGCCAATCGATCGATCGTCGATCGATGGTAGAATGGTTTAGTCAACGTCGATCGATAGTTTCTACCACACCGATCGATCGATCGACGATAGATTGTAGAATGGTTGTGTGGATGTGGTCAGTCGATCAACGTCGATCGATAGCATCGATCTGTCGATTACATCAATGCCACGATCGATTGGTTAGTTGACGTTTTATACAACGGTATCCGTCGATCTAACAAAGCTACCACAACAATAGATGGCATTGATCGGCCATCAATCGATTGGTGTGGTAGCACCCTAATCTATACTTCTATACTATCTGTACTAAACTATACTTAATCTATAACAATATTATAAAGAGGAAAGATTGTTTTGTTTGTTTGTAGGTACCAAATAGGCTCCAAAACTACTGGACCAATTTAAAAATTTATTTCATCAATGGAAAGCTACATTACTACCTTTGTGGTAATAATTTTGACGGGAGCAAAGCCTCGGGGGTCAGCTAATAATATTATAAAGAGGTAAAGTTTGTGATTTTGTGAGGTTGTAGGGGGAAACTCTATATTGACAACTATATAACGATAACAGGCAGGATAACGTCAAGATGACGGTATCCTGCCAAATGTTTCGAATACGAGTATCATGTGAATAGGATTTAATACTATATTTCTACTATTTCATACTTTCTTAGTAAAATTCTACACTCATGAAATTTCAAAATATTCTACAAAGAAAGTGTTCCCGCTATTTTGATACCAAAATGGTGGGACCACTATTCAGTTAATTCAAAACACATGGCTTGATCTTAAACTGAACACACGTTTGAATCGTTATTATACTTATAAAACTCTAATTTAATTAAAAAGTGTTTATTATATTTACACCAGAACAGCGCCTGAAGAAAAAGTATTATTCTAAGCAAAGTATCATTTTATGGCTCCTAAAATTTATTTAGGCGTTTAATTTGTTACAATTTTACCTTGGGAGGATTATTCTAAAGTGCATGTATTTTAGTTTATGTTTGCTTAAAAATCAATCAAGACGATCTTGTCTATTAAAGATAAAACTAGGACTGGACGTGGACGGTGGACGTGTTTTGTTAATGAAGATATAGGGCAGGCAGGGCTATTACAATAAGGCTCGATGGATATGGTTTGCAATGAGATTTATTACTTCTTATTACAATTATAATTTTGAGATTTTTTTTGTATCTCTACGTACGAACGGTCCTGGTTTGTAAAACACACTGGCAGAGCGTGCGGGCGGTCGGAGGATTCTTCGCCCGTCCGTCTCTAGCAAGCCGTCCTCTCCAGTTGAACAGCAGATTTAACTCCAAACGGTCTTTCGATCGTAAATCCATTAAAAACCTATAAATGGCGCTCCTTGACCCAACATTGTGTTTATAAAAATCTTTTAGAAATCCATTTCGGTCATTTCATTGAACTTGGATATGGGTAAATAGCCAAATGTGATAGCAACAGGTGAAATCGGTGTACTTTGTGTATTTATATAATCGGTGTAGGTACACCCATTTCGCCAGTTGCTTATTAGGTTACATATTGTAGAGTAAGTACTACTCTGCCTACCTATCGGGGACTAACAGGCGCGATATTCAGTAATGTTATCGTAAAACTATCGTCCAAATATATCACCACATTCTAATTGAATGAAGGAGAGAGTTTGAGGGAGCACATAAGTTAACATGAGACGCCGTGCCGGGGGCTAAATAACATCAGTATGGCGCTTGTCAATATGGCCCTGGAGTGCGGGTAAACATGCTTATGGTGTAATGAGATCCTAGCTTGTTATATGTTAACATGTTAACAGTGTCACTGGTAAAATAAGGGTTTAGGACGACGACAAAGACCTTGAGGAATCAAAACACGCACTCGTTTCACACCCGCGCGACAAAAAATTAGTTAGTTTTTTTTGTACGTTCCTTATTATTCAATGTATATGATACCTCAAATCAAAATGTAGATACTTAAATTGTCTTTGAGATGGTGAAAATTTAATTAAAATACGCCCCGGGGTTTTGGTTCGATTGTCGTTTTTTTGCCCGTGTTAGACACAACAAATTAGTTACACTATATTATGCATATAAAACTCAAAATGTTCATAAATCAAATTATTTAAAAAAAATCTAATGTAACATATATATTTACTAAAAAAATACGACCGGCCGTTCAGACGTGATTCTCATTTTAAAATCAGTTACCGAGTAGTATCTGCGACTGAAGGAGGTATGGTTTCAATATACTTTCTAAGTTTATCATGGACAAAGGAGAAGGTAAACATCGTGAGGAAACCTGGATTTATATAGTATGTTTATCATAAGTTTGTGCTCCATTGGTGTAATTGCTGCAAGGCGTTCCATTGCTATACAATAAATGGTCGCTTAACGTAATAGACACTTGAAGTTTTTGACTTAATAATGTGATATCTACTTATGCCTTTTTCAGGCTAATACCACAAGTCTAGAATTGCCACCTTCATTTCATCTGTAGGTTTGGCGTACCTAACTGGCATAAAGATTGGCAGTAGCAGTCTTTCTGTCTTCTAATGATATGATAGCAAAATATGGCATTTTTCTTCTTGTACAATGTGTGCAGGTTACATGTTCATGATGACCTAACCGAATACTTTAGCAGTTGCTGTAAGGGTCTGTATCACGGAACTACGATCATAAAAATACCGATGAACGGTAGACCGACAGTACGGCACTTTGAAGCACGCACCTTCGACAGGACGTAATTGCGATGAACTTTACTACGAATCATTGTCGTCTCGAAGTACGCAACTATGAATTATCGACGAACTCAACTTTAACAGTTCGTTACTGCGACTAGCAACTAGAATATTACCACTTCTGGTAGTAATTACAACCTGAATTATAATATCATTAACACCATATTATTGGCGACTTGCCAAAATCATACCTCCCATATTTATTTCTCCAATCAAAAAGATCCATTGTCCATAGTGCGAAACAGGAACAGGGTCGACATCAGGTCACAAAACAGCTGAACTTGAACAAACAAAAAGAACTTTACGCGAAACCAGCTCAAACTAGTCAGATCCAGTTCATTCCAGTTTGAAGCGGTACGGACTGGCCTCGTTGCAGTTATATCTAGTTGATTTCAGTTTTGTTCTTTACAACATACGATGTTATATTGCAGAAGGTAAAGTCTTTGTTGAAATTATAAACAGAATGGAAATATAAAAGGCAGGATTTGCCCTACTGTGGGAAAGAACAGGCTGAAATAAAATAAATGACATTATAAATGAAAAGTATTTATTGAAATGAAAAAGGCAATGCTGTTATCGAAAAGATAACTTTTCAAGAATTTGAATTATTTTAATCCTTGGTTTTTATGATGGTTTTGGCTCTAGATAGATATCTTGTCAACGGGTCACACCAAGTTTTGTTAAAATCTATTACGTAAAAATCGTAATATTTAACACGACCGAAAGTAGAAACTTCAAATTAAGGACCATTGTAGTTTCTAGGTTAGGTACATTATTTTGCCACTATTTTAGAAAAATATATAATATCATCATCAACTCGTAATTGAGATCATTTATCGAGCTAAAGCTATCTGGCATACTCGCGCTAAAAATCGATACGGGCTGAATCTTTTGCTATATTCCTGTGTTGTGGATAGAACATATTTCAACTACGCTTTGTGACTTTGGCAGGTGGCAACCCAGAGGATTATATTTACTTTATATCGTGCCCATTGTTCTGCTAATGATTTTAATTATCCATTTTAACGCCGCATTAGTTTAAAGCTACACAATCGTTATATTTAATTATATATAAACCTCCTCCTTGTCAAAGCTAATGTATTGCTTATTGTGTGCTGTCTTTTTATTGTTTGTAGCCTTATTGTGTGTTGTAACTGATGAACCTGTTGTCCTGGACAATTAGAGGAATGAGGACATATAGGATTCCATCAAGGGTAACAAGAGGTGTGCTATTAGGTATGAAGCTTATTCAATACTTTGTAATTATGAAGTCTCTCTGAATACTTCTAGGAAACATTTTTTTTTTCCTTTTTAATATATACAATTGATTATTCTAAAACATAAGACTAATAAAAAAACAAACCTATAAACAAAGAGGACAGGTAAAAGGGCTCATTGCGCATCAAAACATTCGTCCACATCGATGGCAATGGGAAACCAGAACGCTGGCAGCATTGCCACGTTGAACGGCAATGCTGATTGTCTGGCCGAAGAAAAGGTCTGCCCTCTGGTCACGTGAAGAGTCGCCAAGCTTATTGCTAATGTCTCGACAAACTGTATGAGCACTTGGACCCCATGGACCTAATGTTCCCCTCTCTAGGAAATTGTTCAGAGAATATTTTCAATAAATGCTTTAAAAAAGCCAGAGATCTGTCATATTAAGGGGTCCTCCAATTTTCCTCTCTATGTCAGCTGCAGCTATCGGGACCAAAGAGACAATCTGGACTTTCTCCCAATTAACAACCGACATAGTATAACACCATCCTTTTTTTTGGTTTGTAATTCATCCAATGACTTACAAACTTACAACGGCTTTGAGTGAAGCGGGAGGGCGTGTCAGACTTTTACTGACTAAAACCCACCCGTGTTCCTTCAGTTGATTGTGCCAGGGCCGCGGTAACTCTCTTTCAAATTTATCCGCGACAGCATAATATCATCCTGGGAGCCTGATTTTAAAGCCTTACATACCAACCATAATTCTACAACACGAGAATAATCAAACTCGCACATCTGAGAACTCTTTTTAACCGAATTCCCAAAAAAGAGGAGTTTATCAATTCTTTTTTTTTGTGTCTTACGTCGGAGCTTTTTACTAGAGAAACCGGTTTTGATGATTCTTTTTTTATTTGAAAGCTGATGCTTGTCATGTGGTCACATTTATATTTCATCAGGACCTGATGAAGAACTTCGGAGATATGCATACAGAAGATTTCTGCTTCAATAAATGACGGCAAATCACTCGGGATTGCTGCTATGGCATGTCTGTTTATTGTTTACACCTTTTCCTAACATAACATCACACTAGTACACTTTATAGGGGTACGCAGGCGTGAAGTTCACCCTGGTATACTCTCATTCCACCGGTTTTATTTAAATGTCATGTTATTGTATTAATCTATTCTTACATCACTATAGCCTATAGAACTGGACCAATATGTCACCACAAATAAAAAATGAAAAATTAAAATCTTTTGTACAAAAAAATACAACCGGTTGTATTGAAACCCAATACACTACAATAATACGTCCCCCTGCCACCTGATGTTAACCGTTTAACTACCATTAGGTACACAGTTACTCGGAAATCGTAACTAAGTCTTCACAATGTGTGCCGAATTACCGCAAGACTTCAAAAATATATTTGTGTCGATATCAAGCGTCATGAAGGCCTGCCGTGTCACATGCAGTTCTTGAGGTGTATTTATGCCAGAAAGACATTAAAAACACATTCATAATCATTTGCCATTTGAAGGAAGAAAAAAAAATTACGAATAAAAAAGCAGTCGGAGGATACATATTCGCGAGCTGGCTGACCAAAACCAGATGTATCCTCCGACTGCTCAGTATGATTTTCTTCTTGCTTACGTCTTTTTGGTTCGCTTCTTAAGCAGACGGGTTTTTTGTTCTTTTTGATTAACTTTTTTATTCATAACTTTTTAGCTAACATTTTTTTTTCGAATTAATTACATTTTAACATATGTGTTGTATTTTTTAAATCACCTCTTAAAACCCTTTAGTTTGATACCAAACACGATGGGTTTGGAAGAAAAATAATAATTGGCCCCCCACAATAAGTCACCCAAAATCCGCCATTTTTCCATTTTACAATTTTAATGTAGCCAGTGATACTTGCGAGGTTAAGTCGAATTGATTGACGTAAGAATTTGTAGAACGTCACATTGGAACAAACATACATACTTATATACATAAATAGACTGATAAACACATTACCCTCCTTCGGCAGTCGGGTAAAAAGGGAGAATTTCAGACACTATGGAACAAAGCTGGGGTTCTCCACCTGAAATGCTATTGTTAGACTCAACTACAATACTTCCCCTACTATACAATCTTAACCCTTTAACCGCTCGTCTTTGTTACGGGTTCCGGGTAGTATTGTACAGCACATAGTTACCAGGAACTCGTAACTAAGTCGTCACATTGTGCGCCGCCGATTGATCTTACGTAACGAGACACGGGACTTCGATCTACGAGAGTTTCGGTTTGGAGTTCGACTATAGGAGTATGAAGGAGATAGAGCGTGACTTTGTAAGCCAGTATGAATATAATTTTGAGACATACTAGCTATTTTTAAGGCACTGTTCCTCAAAAGCAAATTATACAATTAAAAAACCCGACTGCGTAAAAAGTAAATTTTAAATAAAAACAGAAAATAAAGAAAAAAGTCCAGAGGCTTTTGATATAATTTATATTATTAGCAATATTTGAGCTGGTCTACATTTTAATGGGTCCCGACTGAGTTAAGGTCCCTTTGCTCCGCAAAATTACTTACGTAAGTCTAGACTAGAACGGAACCCTAAAATGGTGTTATTGTACATCATATAGTTACCCGGAACCCGTAACTGAGTCGTCACATTGTGCGGCGCCGATTGATCTTACGTAACGAGACACTCGAGACTCGGGACTTCAATCTACGGGGGTTTCGGTTAGGAGTTGCCTGTAGAGTATGAAGGTAACATTGATCACGATTTTATAGACCGTAGATATTTTCGGCGTAAAAAGTAGCCAATGACAGCGCTGATTTCTGAATTGAGTATTTGGAGTAAAGAACGGCAAAACCCTACTTTAGTGTCAAATTTTGGCAGGTTTTCAGGTTAAAGTACTGTTTGGCAAATACTCAACTTCAAATGCTTAATTTATAGCGGTGGGGCCGCAGGGGAGGAGGAATGTCGGTATAGCTTTGGCACTCGCTCTGCAGCCGAAAAGTGGTAGGTGGCGGGGCCACTGTCCTGACCAGACACAGGGGGACCAAGAGTGCCAATCACGGGGTAGTCTGGCGCCCATGTGCTGGTTTAGTCCCTGGGGTGGTCACGGCGTACAGTGAGCTCTGGTGCACCGGTGATGAGGGGTACTCCTCAGAAAAGGGTTTGGTGACGGACAGCCGCGGCGGGTCCGCAGTGCGTGCCCGTGTTACAACGGAATAACACATAGACTATAATTACTAAATATATTGTGAGCAGTACTAATACAGAAGTAGGAAATATAGCTTGCCTTATCAATATTCTGACCTCCTCTCTACAGTGCCGAGCTCTATAATGTGATTTGCGATTGTGGCGGCCAGTCCGGATCGAAGGAACGACCAGTGAAGACGTATAAAAGATATAGCCACTGTCGAACGGCTTAGATGAAACCATTTTCATGTTCTGCGCCATCTTTTCTAGCATTTTTATTCTAGTTTAGTTCTATCTTGCAACGTTTTTGAGATTTCCGAAGCTTTGAGTTTGTGGTGTTCTGATTTACAGATCCACATTTTTTAACTCTATTTACAATTCATAACACTTTACAAACCATACCTTCATATATTTTGATATTTTATCAACTTTTGTAATTCATTTTTATGTTTTCTTTATTTTGTTATCATCTGAAAAGCATACTTTTAGTTATATCTGATTGTTTTTATATCTGAAACTTATATTATATTGTTAATTTGTAATTCTTGCAATATTTTTCTATTGTGACAATTTCATCTGACATGACATCTGTCTGTCTATTTTATTTTTCTTAAAACCATAGACCGTAACATAGGTACCATGGACTAAACCTCCTTTAAGCTAGGTTTACACTATTATAAGGGTAGCGTAGACTGACCCCTTTGTGAACCGTTTTTATTCGTTCTAGTCTTTATTTCTTAATTGAAATTTGAATTTTAAATGTAGATAGAACACAGAACGAAGAAAAACGGGCGTCAATTTTTAGTTTCGGATGGGGACTGAACGCCGAAAGACGGTGGATTTTCTTAAATACTATCAAGTGTACTATTGTATCTGAAAACTCCTTAAACTATAACATATACGGCTGTGAATTTTATCTAATCTTTGAGTGCAATAAATATAATGTATTCAGTGTGGAATTTAAATATGAGCATTTTTACTGGTTCATTAACCTCGTCGGTCACCGTTTATCTTAAAGGGCTCGTTTGATCGGCGTATGAAGCCACAGCTCGGCCTACACACCCCTTGCTGCCTGCGCCTTCGACCATCTATCTGCAAGTGCCTGCCTATCCGTCCTGTTGCATACTCTACAGCCTGCATATCAGAGTGCCTGCTTGTCCGTCGTGGTGCCAGCTCATCTGCCTACCCAGGGCCTACCACGTCTTCCTGTATGACCTGCTGCCCGGTTAGCTGCCTAACTCCAGCACCCCACGTCGTGCGAAGCCGGCCCTTCTGTTTTTATACTCAATATCCTTTTATAAATTTTTAGTTTATAATTATTTAATTTTATTAACGTGGCTTACGTTTAGCTCCCTCTGAGCTAAACGTAACGCTACAAGTTTTAAGATAAGATTTAGAAGTTGTTAGTTTGGCGTTTCTTGAATTGACACCATTTTTGGAGTATCCTGGACCCGAGGCACCCCTGGCAGTGCCACGGGAACTTGGATTCGGACCCGTGGCACCCAAGTCAACTAGTACAGTGCTTGGTACTTGTTACTAAAACTAACACTTGGTATTAAAACTATGTATATCTACCTATCAATAAAGATACTCGTAATGTTGAAGTTCTAGCAGCTTTAGAATTTTTGAATAAGGTTGTGTTAATAGCAATACTGGCGACGTTTTTACATACGTACATGCTTTACTGCACGTTAAGCTTTTGGTCCCAACTGTTATTTGTAGAACTTTAGTATGAAATATTTTTATAAATACGAATATGAATGTGAAAAGCATTAATATATTCTCGATTGAAAATCGTGGAACCATATTTTATATTCCAGTAATGGTCGAACCTTGCTATCAAACCTTGTTTCAAATCGCATGTCGTTCCGTACCGGTGATCCAGTTTAGATCTCCGTACTAAGGGCGCAGTCCCATCAAGAGCTGTCAGCTAGGTTACTTTACTTCCAAACTAGTCAACTATATAAGACGTTGGTATTTCTTCGTTGTGATTTAAAACAAGATTTAGTCTTCATCTTTTTCGTCCTAGGATGAGGCCACCTCTGGTGTCAGAGTTAATTAAACCACCTTTGCGAACCCCACAGGCCTCTAACTTGGCTATTTCCGACTTACATTAACAATATATGTACAGGTTTCCTCACGATGTTTTCCTTCACCGTTGCTTGTGATGTCCAAGATAAACTTAGAAAGTATATGCCATATGGTTGTTGGTGTCATATGTATTTGAAAAATACATATTGGTCCTTGCCTGGATTTGAACCTACTACCTCAAGCACGAGAGGCAAGGTCTTAGCTACTAGACCGCCACGACATTTTAAGAACAACAAGAAGATGTAGTGACAAAAGTCGAAAACAGTATGCTTCGCTGGTTGGGTCATGTTGAGAGGTTGAATGAAAGGCGACTAACAAAAGGTATTGACAAGGCAGAAGTATCGTAAAAGCAAGGAGAGAACACCCTAGCTGGGACATACACAGGTACACTACATACATTATCATAATTTTTGCCGAATGACGTCCACTGCTGGATATCGATCGGTCCAGGGCGTCTCTCATCCAGCGGAGTACCACACCCATAACCAGGTCTTCGGTTCACCTAGTGGGAGGCCTTCCAATGCTGCGTCTTCCGGTACGCGGTCGCCACACCAGAACTTTTCGGCCCTATCGACCATCCCTAATAGGGTAGTTGACAAAAAATATCTATTTAGCCCGTCAGATAACCTTTTAATAGTGGACGTGTTTTTTCTTTTGCCACGTATACGATTAATTACGACGATACAGTGCGTTGAAATATCGTGTGACGTCACGGTGTGCTACACTTTATACTGACAATGTGACGTCACAAGCCTCCACTCCTGAACTTATATGCGCTTCATCTTTGTCAATTTGTATTTATTTGATACTAGCGGACGACGCGCGGTTTCACCCGCGTATTTCCCGTCCCGTGGGAATACAGGGATAAAAAGTTGACTATGTCACCCGGGGATAGTGTAGCTTCCTAATGGTGGAAGAATTTTTGAAATCGGTCAATTAGTTACAAATATTTCCTCTTTATAATATTATTATAAGTATATAAGTAAGTATAGAAAGCAAAAAATACGCGTCCAATATTATTTGATAATATCACTGACGGACTAAATGGAATTATCATTTTTCTACCCAGAAAACATCCCTATTGTGCGAACAACGAGCCCTGCCCATTGCCACGATAAAAACAAAAAGGAGCGAAGCTATCATGGCAAACGTCTCCGTATATATCTTACGCATCACTGGACGGTCGACTTTATCCTTTAAATCTCATACTTACATGAAAGTGAGTCACTGAAAGTATATTTAATATCGGACGGGAACCGGAGACGTGTGAACGGTGAAGTAGCGCACGGATATCCGGCGCCGGACGTCCGGCTTGTGAAAAGAGAACCGTCATGGCTGTTCTAGATGACACCAGTTTGGGTGATTGAATGTTTTTTGTGTTGGCAGAGATGTTGTTTAAGGTTATGTCTTGAATGGTGAATAGATTACGCGCTAGTCAGTCAATGAGGTTGTTATTGGATGTTTTACCGTCCAGTTTACGGAATGTATCGAACAAATTGTACTTATGTAATTCCTTCTCTCTTGATACCTTCACGAGAGTAAGAATGAAGTAACTAGTTATCGTTCGTACGTACTTTTAATACAGTCTATAATTTCAAATGCAATACTATGTATTTGAAATTTGGTTTGAAGAAAGCTTTGGGTGTGAAACTAAACTCAAGTCAAATCAGAGAACACTATTTAAAGTTGTGACGTCATGTCTTTCAGAAAAGCGGTTCTCGAGTTATATCTAACGTCCATTCTCGTCTATGAATTTTGATTTTTCAATAATCATATAATTTATCAAAATCCTGCCCGTGACTCCTTTGAGAGTTTTCTTGCTATTCCAAATTTATAATTTACCCATCCACGGCCACTTGGTAAATCAGCTGTATAGCCACACTATTTTGAGTATCTAACAGATTTAGATCTCATACTATATTCAGATTAACGAAAACTAGCAAGTCTTTTCTTATAAACAGTATACGCTTTTATAACAAGTTGCCAAAGTCAGTTATAGAACTGACCGATGGAAGGTTCAAAAACTACATCAAACGTATCCTTATTAACAAAGCATATTATAAAATCAAGGACTACGTTGAAGATAAAACATTTGGCCTTAGCTCCTTCTGCGCATGCAGCTTCCCTGGTAACTTGTAAACGGCACAAATATGTGGATGTCTCTAACTATTCTCAATCTCATTTTTTCTTTCCTTCTTTTAATTAGACTTTTTACAATGGTTTTCAATCATCTTTAAAGCCAAAGGGCTAAGAATAGTTACAGCACTGATAACAAAATTTGTGCAACATGTTAAATTTAGTCTTGTTATACTTATTTTTTGAATTTTTTACCTTTGTATAGATTCTTTTACCGATTGTTTTGTGAATGTGTGAACATTGTAGGCCTTCTAGATGTTAGTTAACATTTGTTAACTTTTTTATATAATCTTTTTCTTTTTTTTTTAGTTTCTTACGACTTATTGTCATCATTCGGGCCTACGTTGTCCCCCCATATCTAAGTACTAATGCTGTAACATGGAAATATTGTAAACCCAAACCATTTTTAAAAGAGTAACCATGGTGTTTCTTGCCGGTTCTTCTCCATAGGAAACGACCAACCCGAACCGTGCACATTTTGTCGACGTTTTATAAGGGCACTTATAGGCCTATGTGAAATAAAAAAAAATTGATTTTGATTTTGATTTTAGATTCCTGTAAAACTACGAAACAGAAGCCACAGAAAATAAATCATTGGTAAGGGACAAAGATGATGAATTTATAAAATCTTGCTTCTTACTATATATAAATAATACCTTACTAATATTATAAATGCGAAAGTTTGGATGTAAGTTTGTTACTCAACATACCAGAACGGCTGAATGGATCTGGATGAAATTGGTAAAGAAATAGATTATAGTCTGGAATAGTACATAGGCTATTGTTATCAAGGCAGTATTTTCCCGTGGAATATTTGCCGACTATCACGCAGGAGAAGCCGCTGGCAGAAGTTAGTAACAAATAAAACGGTTAAAAATAACATATTCTGCCTTAATTGCAAATTAAATTACATCGATGAGCAAGTTAACCATTGAAAAAGGCATTGAATTTCTTTCGCAGTCATTAAACTGGAAATAAAATTCTAGATCGAAGATAGCTAAAAAAAATATTTATACCTTAAGTACCTTCTTTGAGCTAGGTAACTATTTTATCTAGAGTACCAGGCTAACAGGATTTCTAAGGAGCTTCTGTGTACATTCACTTCGGTTTTTTGGTTGAATACTCGTACCGTGGTCGCCAGTTGGGGAAAATACGGTGAAATCTTTTAAAGATGGACAGGTGTGAGTAGGGCTTGTGGGCTTTGTATTCCGTACCGATACAATTTAATTAAGTTCATAGATACTAGATGTGTCTAAAGTTGCTTCTAGACTGTTACCTACTTACTTTGAGATGTTTTTGTACTTGTAGCTTCTTCATTATGGCTGTCATTGGTAGTTCTTTGATAGTCCGTTACCTTCGATCAATATAATACACTAAATGACCAATAAGCGCTTCAA
Organism: Orthosia cruda; assembly: GCA_964057195.1. Classification (NCBI taxonomy): domain Eukaryota; kingdom Metazoa; phylum Arthropoda; class Insecta; order Lepidoptera; family Noctuidae; genus Orthosia; species Orthosia cruda. Next base: position 5,628,640 of record OZ059841.1, on the reverse strand, counting down.
AAACAGGTCGAAAAATAAGAGCACAAATACGGTTGTGGTCTTATTTCAAATTATTGCGTGTGCGTTAAAAAATTGTGCAAAATTCCACCGTAACACCGTTTTAAGTTTATATCATTAAGTGTTTGTCATAAAGTAAAAGCCGAATTAAATAGTAAGTAGGAATCAATTACCAAATATAATGATTGTTTGACCAACGTTTGCGTCGACAACGCGCCAACAATTGTAACAAACATCGACTGTTCTGGAACATAGTAATTTAGACTTTAAAACATGCGTGTAAGATTAAATTTGTTTTGTTTTATGGTTAGCAGCGAAGAAAGGTCATAAAAAATATTGCGTTTTGTACGAGCTTTGTGAATGCAACTTTAAGCATTGCATTTAAGGTTGAACTTGCATTCATGTATATTTATTTCAACTAGAATTCTTAGCATTACTTAATCACAATTGGCGACAGTTTTAAAGATTACTTTTGTATGGGATTGTTTATCTATTGTATTATTGATCGAAGGTCGTTAAGGATAGACATAAGCCAGGAAAACGGAGACTGTTATTGCCAAGAGGTATCATATTACCCAGTAACTGGGTTACGGTGGTCAGGTAGGCATTTGCTCAATGTAAATACTGGTAGCTTACTGTGAGTTCCTAACTGTAAGCTGAGTAGCCAGTTGCTTCTTTAATTATTATCATTTACCATTGTAATGTCGACGAAATATTATGTAAAGCTACTTTGGGTATGTTGGTAAAACTTTCCAGACACGATAAATAATGTTTAGCGTTTTCATTTTATATACTAGCGTTTGCAAACTAATATTATAAAGGCGAAAGTTTGTACGCGTGTGTTTGTTACATTTTCACGCTTAAACAGCTAAGCGGATCTGGATGAAATCTAGCACAGAGATAGATTATAGTCAGGATTAGCACATGACATACTTTTTATACCGGGCATATGTTCCCTTGGAATAATTTTCGACATTCACTCGGGCGAAGCCGCTGGCAGAAGCTAATTGTATATAAAACAGTTTCTGGTGTAGTTTCTAACTTAAAGTAACATATCAGTGACAATTTTCAGGGCTTTTGATCATCAGGATTTTCGTAATTTGATCCCTATATTTAATCCCTACAGTAGTTATATTTTTACTAATTGCTAGTTTATTATTTCAAAGTAATTATAAGCTAATTGGTAAATAGACTGTAAGGCTATTCTGCTCTAAAAACTATAAAGGTTCCAATAAATTATAGAATAAATCGACTGTAAAAAAGGCCTAATTTGGTTGATCTAGGGTTAAAATCGGGTGGGGGATCCCCTCACAGCGCATACGTCCACGTCGTTTCCCCCGGTAACGCCCCAGTTCTGACCACCGTAACGGAGTGGCAGACTGGGTGCCTTGTTGCTGCAATATTGAATTGAGACCATGTCTACCCCTGCGCGTAACGCCCTCGGGCACTTTTTAAAAAAACCCAAAGGCCCTTCTCAGGGCCAACCCAAAGGCCCTTCTCAGGGCCAACCAAAAGGCCCTTGTCAGGGCCAACGCGACACTTCTGTGTCGACAGAAGGCGGAGCCTTCTACGGCGGAAAAGCAGACGAGTCAGACTCCGACAACGAGTCCGTTATGTCGGGTGCCGGACCGATGGTGTTCGAGGATCCTCGATCACGATCGCGTTCGCGGAAGCGAGCCTTCCTTAAGGATGGGTCCGACGGCTCCTCGGGTTTGGCGAAGGAGACCGCAAGGAAGGCTAAGGCCAAAAAGACAACCAAGACGGCAGCGGATACCCATGACGTGGGTCTGGCAGATGCCCAGCGCAAGTTGGACTTGACCCGGCGGGAGCAGCTCCAGCAGGAGTTGGAGGAGCGGGTGGCTGCCAAGGAGCAGCAGACGCGCATCGCCCGGGCCAAGTCAGGATACGGCGCGTCCCTCGTCCTGTACGCGGACCACTCACTGGTCGAGCTGCAGAGGATGGCCGAAGAGGACGAAGAGGGGATCGTCGAGGTCGCCACCAAGTCTTCACACCTGAAGGGGACCTTCCAAAAGGCCCTCAAATGCCGGGCCGTGAGCATGCGCGGTATCGTCGGGGAACCTCCTTCTGCAGGCGAGGGTCGATCGCCTGCAGAAGGAGGTCAGCCAGCTGCATCAGAAGCTGGCTGAAGCCACAGCCCGGCCAACCACAGCCGACCCCAGACCTGCGGCAGAGTGCCCCGCCTCCTTCGACCTTGAGGACACCATCCGCAAGGTCATGATGGAGGAGCGGGACTTCGTCCGAGCCTGCCTGGCAGGAATAGAGGACCGGCTCTTGCCCGAAAAGAGTTACCGGCTGCCTCTTGCGGCGGACAAGAGGAGGGGTGAGCCGGGGCCAACCTCACAGAGGGAGGAGGACCCTCTACTGCCTGCCACCACCCCGACAAACCAGCAGGGCTGGACGAAGGTCGCTAGCAAGGGGAAGGGCAAGGCTAAGGGCAAGGGTGCATCAGCGGTCGTCCCAGCCATCCGCACCACCACCGCTCCTCCCAGCCAGCCAGGCAAGGGCAAGGGAAAGGGGAAAAGCTCTCCTCCAGCCGCCCCCACCACCGGGAAGGCACCAAAGGGGAAGAGTTCGCCCCCAGCTGGCAAGAGGAACCTGGTTCCTCCCAAGACCGCGGGCGTTGTGGTGACGCTCACCACGGAGGCTGCGGAACGGGGAGAAACGTACGCGTCCATACTGCTGCGGGCGCGTGCCAGTGCCGACCCCGTCCAACTGGGGATCGGAAAGGTTTCTTGCCGGCGGACCCAAGCCGGGGCTCGAATCTTCGAGTTCCCGGGGGTGGAGGGCAGTGCTCACGCGGACCTCTTCGCAGCAAAGCTGCAGGAGGTCATCGCGGACTCGGCCAAGGTGGCCCGGCCAGTCAAAACGGTCGCCATCGAGGTAAATGACCTCGATGATACCGTCACCAAGGAGGAGGTGGTGGCGGCGGTCGCAGCGGTAAGAGGCCGGGACATCAGGCCCGGTCGTGGCGGCATGGGCACCATCCGCCTGGAGTGCCCAGTCGCCGCTGCCAAAGCCGTCCTTGAAAAAGGAAGGCTTCACGTCGGCTTCAGCTCGGGTTCGGTCCGGGCACTTGCGGCACAGCCATTGCGGTGCTACAGGTTCTTCGGGGTCGGGCACACCCGGGCCCTCTGTCCGTCCACGGTGGACCGGACAGAGAGCTGCTACCGCTGCGGCAAGGAGGGCCACAAAGCCGCCGAGTGCAAGGCCGCCGCGCCGCACTGCGCTGTTTGTGCCGCCAGTGGCCGCCCCGCAGGCCACATAATGCAGGGGAGGATGTGTAATCCTCCCCCTAAGAAGGGAAAAGCGCAGGCGCCGAGCAAGCCTGCCGCTACCGCCGCTGAGCGCGAAGTTGGGCTTTCGGCTGCTGCGGCTGAGGAGGGGGGTGCGATGTCCGATTAAATGTCTAGAGTCGAACATCGCATCCTCCAGGCGAACACCAACCACTGCAGGGCGGCCCAGGATCTGCTGATGCAGATCATGGCCGAGTGGTTGGTGGACGTGGCGGTGGTTGCCGAGCCTTACTCGGTCCCCAGTACCTGGCTGGGCGATCCGGACGGCTTGGTGGCGTTGGTGGCGCGGTCTTCCACGGACTCTCCTCCCCTCTCGCTTTTAGAGAGGGGAGGAGAGAGAGAGGGTTTAGAGCTTTTTTACCGGGATACGTGGCCGCCGCGTGGGGGGGGGATACGGCCCTGGTGGGGGTCTATTTGTCCCCAAACCGCCCTCTAAGGGATTTCGAGAACTTTCTCGAAGTTCTCACGGCAGTCGCCGGGAGGGCGGCACCACGCCAGGTCGCCGTGATAGGCGACCTGAACGCCAATTCGGAGGCTTGGGGCAACCCGGCTGCCTCCTGTAACGTCCGGGGACGCGCCACCGTGTCCCTCCTCAACAGGGGGGCGGTCCACACGTGTGTGCGGCAACGGGGAGGGTCGGTGGTAGACGTGTCGTTTGCCACCCCCACCCTAGCCGCCCGCGTAGTGAACTGGCGGGTGGAGACGGTGGAGACCATGTCGGACCACCGATACGTGTGGTTCGACATCTCCACCGGCCCCCGGGGGGGGGGGGGCGGCTTGCTCGGGCCAATCTCCCTTCCCGCGGTGGGCTCTCACCCGCCTGGACCGGGAGGCAGCCAAGGAGGCGGCCTTTCTCCAGGACTGGCTATCGCCCCTTGTCGAGCCTGTCCTGGACGTGGACCGCGCGGTGGTCCAGCTCAAAAGGTCACTGACCGAGGTGTGCAACGCCAGCATGCCTCGGTCACGACGTCCGCCTCCCCGTCGCGCCGTGTATTGGTGGTCGGAGGAGCTTGCAGGGCTCCGGGCCACCTGCGTGGAGGCCAGGAGGGCCTACACGCGGAGTCGGCGGCGCACTACCCGATCTCAGGCCAGGGGGCACCGCCTCTACGCCTCTTACTTAGAGGCAAAGACGGTCCTCAAGTCGGCTATGTGCGCCGCCAAGGACTCGGCGAGGGCCGAGATGCTGGAGGGCCTCGACAGGGATTCGTATGGGAGGCCATATAAGGCAGCGCGGAACCAACTGCGCCCCTTTGGTCCCCCAGTTACGGAGACCCTGGAGCCGGCGTTGTTGGATGGGGTGATCCGGTCCCTGTTTCCGCGCAGGACCGACTTCACCCCACCAACGATGAACCCCCCACTGGGGGGGGGTGGTGGCTTCGCCGGAGGAAGAGGTCCCTCCGGTAACGGCGGAGGAATTTAGCGCGGGGGTTCTGACCCTCCGCGCGAAGAAGACGGCCCCTGGACCGGACGGCGTCCCCGCACGGGTGGCGGCCATCGCGGCGTCCCTCATGGAGGGCAGGTTTCGGGACCTCTTCAGCGCGTGTCTTACGGCTGGGAGGTTCCCGAAACAGTGGAAGGAGGGGCAATTGTGCCTCCTCCGGAAGGAGGGACGACCGGTGGACTCCCCCTCGGCATACCGGCCCATCGTTCTGCTCGATGAGGTCGGTAAATTGTTCGAGGGGATCATCGCCACCCGGCTAAATAGCTACTTGCGGGAGGTAGGGCCAGACCTGTCGGACACCCAGTTCGGTTTCCGACGGGAGCGTTCGACGATCGACGCTTTGGCCCTACTCAGGGGCCAGGTCAAGGAGGCGGTCGAGGCTGGGGACGGAGTGTTGGCGGTGTCGTTTGACATCGCCAACGCCTTCAATTCCGTGCCCCACTCGACCATATTGGAGGCACTCCGGTATCACGGAGTGCCCCCATATTTGCGGGCGGTCCTGGTCAGCTACTTGGAGGACAGAGAGGTCCTCCTCGTGGACAAGACGGCCAGGATCAGGCGTTACGGCGCGGAGTCCGGTGTTCCACAGGGGTCGGTGCTAGGGCCCCCCTTGTGGAACATCGGATTCGACTGGCTCCTGCGGGGCACCCTCCTCACGGGCACGAGTGTCATCTGCTATGCGGATGACACTCTCCTCACTGCCCGGGGTAGGGACTTTGGAGAGGCGGCCTGTCTGGCTCATGCCGAACTGTATGCCGGCATCCTGCGGAGTATGGCCCTCTACGGGGCACCCATCTGGGCGGACTCCCTCCACAGGAGGGAGAATGCAACCGCCATCCGCAGGCCCCAAAGGGCCATTGCACAGCGGGTGGCGAGGGCCTACCGCTCGGTGGGCCTTTCAGCGGCGTGCGCTCTGGCCGGCACCCCTCCCTGGGAGTTGGAGGCATGGGTGCTCGCCAGAGTGTACGAGTGGGCGGCGAGGCGGAAGGCGCTTGGAGAGCGCCCCGCCAAGGAAGAGCGGCAGGCCGTGCGGCGGGAGGCGAGGGACGCTATCGTCGTCCATTGGACGGAGGACCTCGCCTCCGCCGCCTTTGGCCGTCGGACGTTGGACGCGCTCGGTCCAGTCTTTCAAAGTTGGCTCGAGCGGCCCCACGGTTTCCTCTCGTTTCGTCTAGTGCAGGTGTTGTCCGGACATGGGTGTTTCGGAACGCACCTGCACCGGATCCGGAGGGAGGAAACCCCGGGGTGCCACGATTGTGGTGCTGCGGAGGACACGGCGCAGCACACCCTCGAGGTGTGCCCAGCCTGGGCAGAGCTGCGCCGTGTCCTCATAAGTGTGATCGGGCAGGACCTCTCACTTCCCGGCGTGGTCAACTCCATGCTGGGGAGTGAGGAGGCCTGGGCAGCAGTTGCCTCCTTTTGCGAGGTCATGATGTCGCAAAAGGAGGCGGCGGAGCGTGCGCGGGAGGACGATCCTCTCGCGCCGCCGCTCCGCAGGCGAAGAAGAGGTGGGAGAAGGCGGTTGTATGATCGTCTCCTCCCACCTCCTGGTGGTGATTAGCGGGCGACAGGTGCGGGGGCGCCTCTCGTCTGCACTGCACAATCACCACCATCGGGCGGGAACGGCCGAGCACTCGCTGTCGTTCCCGGGCCCCTCCACTGAGGGAGGGGCGTGAAGGGCCTGCCCTAAAAGGCGGGCGGTCGTCGGCGGAGGGCTGGACGTAAAGGCTGTGCCGGTTTCCCAGTCCTCCTCCACACAGACGATGCGGGAGTGCCGCTGGGTTATTTTAGTGGGTATACCGGGCTTGCCGGGGAGTCCCACATAGCCCCCCCATTCCCCTAATGGGTGGGTATGCGTAATGCATTTTTTCCCAGCGTAATCAAAAAAAAAAAAAAAAAAAAAGGGTTAAAATCGGGTTACAAGTTTTTAGTAAAAAACTCGATTAATTCAATACATGACGGGAATTAGATCACTTGACGAGGGTGATGTTTGGTTACAATACAACATACGAAAAATGAGCATTCGTGGCCCAGTGGTAGCGGCAGCGACTTACAAGCTGTAGGTCGTGAGTTCGAAGGCAAGCGCTTTATTTGGTGTAAATTATTTCATCACCACTGCTCTCAAAACGGTGAAGGAAAACATCGTGAGGAAACCGGCATGTTCTAGAGAGAAGGCCTACACGCACATGCGACCAAATGCGAGCCTAAGTGCGGAAAAGGGATCCATCTATCCTATCCTATCCTGGTTAGCGTAGAAATACTTTTTATCAAATATTTAATTTAGCTTATTTTTGTGAAATTCTCCATTTTATTTTTGTTTATATCGTTTGGTTTATCGGTACCAAATATCCTCACGAAATACATAGAGTTATTTTTTTAACACCTTATATATTGGAGTCGCTAAGATTTCCTTTGAGTTTGAACATACCAATTACATGCTACAAAAAAGGGACTTTCCCGATGTGCGACGCAATTTAAATTGCGAAAGAAAGAAAGAATTGAGTCGATAGGCGAACTCGGTTGGATATCGCTTACTCGTATTTTCTAAGAAAATTTCAAGTGAAAATCGGTCGAATAAAATCGCTTGGCGTCCTTGTGAACGTACTTGCAATTTTGCTAAGTAAAATTCGATAATCGGTGTGATAAAAATTAAATCGCGACGAACCATCAAGAAGGCCGCAAATCTATTAATGCTTGTTCCGAAATAATGTTGATGTTTCTTTTTATATAAAAGCTGGTGTTCCCATTTAAATTTCATTAAGATCTGATGAAGAACTTATGCTGCGTACCGCAATTATTTAAATAAACGACATCTATCGAATTAAAGAAGTATCAATGGCAATCAGTTTATTAATCCATAGTATTGTTACAAGATAGGCCAACGCCATCTAGTAACGAGAGGAAGAACTAGGTAGTAACTAGTGGCGCCATCCAGTATCGAATAGCGGAACTAATGTTCTCGAAAGCTCGTGTTGAATGGAATTTTCCAGAAGGTTCGAACCGAACATTCTGGAAGTTTCTAGTCGCTTCGGGAACAATGTGTTCGAAAGTCGATTGTTCTGGAAGTTTCTCGAATTATCTAGAACAGTATGGAACGTTCCAGAAACTTCTTCCGTGCTATATAAAGAGCGGTCGGATTCGTCGTGAGGCAGTTTCGATTGAGAAGCGATACAGAGCGATCAAAGCGGAAAATAGTGCGAAGTAATAGAATTGTTTAAGAAGTGTTTTTGTAATAAACAGTGATTAATTGAAGTCTGCTGTTTAATTAATTTATCCCTGAACCCCAGCTCGTAACAAATTGGTGTCAGAAGTGCGGGACAAATTATGCCGGTTCTACCGAAGGAACCAGGAGTCAGCGCCAGCAAGACGTAGACCAGAGGCGCTTTGGAGACGCTCCCTCACCGTCATCAAGTGGACATCGAGACTCCGCGGCTGCAGCGGAACCAGCTCAATCGTCGGCGTCGCCTGACCTAGCCGCCCTTATGGCATTCATGCAAGAGCAGAACAGGCTCGCCGTCAGGAGGAGCAGGCTCGCCGCTTAGAAGAGCAGCTGCAGCGCGACAAGGAGGAACAGGCTCGCCGTCAGGAGGAGCAGGCTCGCCGCTTGGAAGAGCAGCTGCAGCGTGACAAGGAGGAGCAGGCTCGCCGTCAGGAGGAGCAGGCCCGTCGTCAAGAGGAGCAGGCTCGCCGTCAGGAGGAGCAGGCGCGCCGCTTAGAGGAGCAGCTACAGCGTGACAAGGAAGAGCAAGCTCGCCGTCAGGAGGAGCAGCTTTTGGTAATTAAGGACCTCCGCGGAGCCATTGGTAAGGAGATGAAAGAGGTAAAGGACCAGATCCAGCAACATGAGACCCGCATCGTCGAAATGGAGAAGTCAATACGTGGCCTCAAGTCTGGGGATGGGATCGGGGCAGCAGCGGTAGTGGCACCTTTCTCTCTCTCTCTCTGCCTCGTGGTTTTAAAGTGCCACCATTTGATGGCTCTTCGTCATGGTCCGCCTACAAAATTCAGTTTGAGGCCGTGATGAAATCGAATGGATGGACTAAAGAACAGGCCTTGACTGCTCTTACCTTGGGCCTTCGTGACCAGGCCTTGACTGTGTTAGAGGCGCTGGGAAAAGACGTCACTTTCGAGAAGCTTCTGGAAGCATTAGAAGCTAGATACGGCGACGCGCACCTGGAACATGTGTTTCGGGCCCAACTAAAAGACCGGTTGCAACGGGTTGGTGAAACTCTTCAGCAGTGGGCTCTGGAGATGGAAAAGCTGGTTCGGAAGGCTTACCAGTCGTCACCTGTGCTGATCGACGGGAACCTCGTACAGGCGTTCACGGATGGGATCCGCGACCTGGAGGTTAGGGCTGCAGTAAGGCTAGGTCATTTCAAGGACCTCAAGGATGCTCTAGCCCATGCTTTGGAGGTGGAGGCAGTACGGCGGGACGAACGAACTCACCGAATCAGGGAGGTTACAACTTCACCCCGATGCTATGGCTGCGGAGAGAGAGGCCACATCCGATTGAGCTGCCCGAAGCGAAGGCCTCCCCACGGCGATAAGCAGTCGCCATTGGTAGGATCATCTGACGTCCCTGCTGGGCAACAGCAGCAGGGAAACGAGTAGATGCCAGTACTAAGGGGCGGGTGCTGGCTGGTTATGGAAGAGCCCCAAGGATATCGATCTCACAATCCTGTGACGGAAACAGCCTGATCATCGAGGGCGAAATTAACAGAACACCATGCAAGCTGACACTGGATACTGGGGCTTCTCGGACAGTTGTCAGTTTCCAACTAGCTAGACGGTTTCTTGGGGACTTCTTCGGGAGCCATGAAGGTGTACATCTCAGAACAGCCACCGGTCAGCACATAACCGTTCGAGGTGAGAAGGAGGTGGACATGAAGTTAGGAAACAAAGTTTACCGCCACAATGTTATTGTGGCCGACATAGTGGACGACTGCATTCTGGGTTTGGACTTCATGCGAAAACATCACTGTGAGATCGACGTTTATCAAGGTGTATTAAAGTGTGGCTCAGAGGAAGTCTTCATGGAAGGTGCAGCATCGGGAAAAGTGTACTGCTTAGAAAAGGTTATTCTTCGTCCAAGGTCAGAAACAATCATACCAGTTTGTCTACCAAGGAATTCTGGTCAGGAAAACCGATGTGTACTTATAGAAGGTTTAGATAACGATGCTTCATGGAAAATTGCACGCACATTGGTAAGAGGTACTAGTGTTTCATCGGTACGCGCACTCAACACAAGTGACCAGGACCTGGTGCTCAAGAAAGGCACATTATTAGGCACTTGTGACGGAGTGGTTTGGATGCGTAGATGCCACGAACACCCAACCAACACCAAAGCTAGTGCAAGATTCGATGTGTCATCGCTTTTGAAGAACAGCCAGAATAACTTGTCGGAAGAAGAAAAGAACAAGGCTAAGAAGATGTTAAACAAGTTCGCCGACATTTTCTCGACAAATGATGCCGACATAGGGAAGACTGCGTTAGTTCAACACAGAATAAATACAGGAAATGAGGTACCAATCCGCCAGCGACCAAGACGTGTTCCAGTGGCACGGGAACGGGAAGTGGACGACATGATCAAGGGTATGGTGAAAGACGGCGTGATTGAACCTTCATCCAGTCCATGGTGTTCACCGGTAGTATTGGTAAAAAAGAAGGACGGCAGCATGCGCTTCTGTGTAGACTATCGCCGACTAAACGACATCACGAAGAAGGACAGTTATCCGTTGCCAAGAATCGATGACACACTGGATACGCTATCGGAAATGAAGTGGTTTTCCACCTTAGACTTAAAGAGTGGCTACTGGTAGGTCGAGTTAGACCCTCGAGATAAGGAAAAGACAGCGTTCTCTACAGGCAAAGGATTGTGGCAATTCAATGTTATGCCATTTGGACTGTGTAATGCGCCTGCCACCTTTGAGAGATTGATGGAGCGGGTACTTACTGGGCTGATTGGTGACGCCTGCCTAGTCTACTTGGATGACATTATAATCGTGGGACGGACGTTTGAAGATCACCTCCGCAATTTGGAACGTGTGCTGTCAAAGATACGAGGAGCCAATCTAAAGCTAAGTCCAAAGAAGTGCGCGTTGTTCAGGCGGCAAGTGAACTTTTTAGGACACGTGGTTTCCGAAGATGATGACGAGGTGTCAAGCGGTACAGATGGCGCTGTACCGCTTGACACCTCGATAAATAAGCTCCGTGTTAACATTTTGTTTAAAAATATTTAAAATCGTATGTTTGTGTCAAAACCTTGTAAAATATATGTATAAAGGCCTAATTTACCAGTGTAAGTGTTATCAAAGTGACTAACTCAAAAGTGAGTGAAATAATAAGTGTTAAAAAAAACACCCGTGACTATTGACAATAAATAAAAAGTGACAATTAAGAGTATTAATAACAGCGATATTATTAGATCAAAACAAACAATCAACCAAACAGTATTCAAAGTGAACATATTCAACATAAAAAAGTGTTCACATTAGTGTTTCAAACAAAGGAGTACCTACGTGAAGTGGAAAAAAAATCTTGGCAAATTACTCATACCAACCGATTTGCCAGATTCAAATTTATCATGCTTTAACATACGCTACTTAATTTTAACTTAGCATTGTAATTGCATTGTGGCTCAGTTAAATAACAAGCTACATCTAGCAGACGCTCGCCTTGCAATTCAAGTTCGATTCCGGGACACACTACCGAAGACTTTTTGCGACATAAATTACTTTGTACACCAGCTTTTAAAAATCAAGAACTGGCTGACAGAGGTCGCTTTATAACATAAACAACATCATAAATAACCACAGATAAACATGGATACAGACAATATCACACTTCGCAAGCAGAACACTGGGTCTTTGACTAATTTATCGCTCTTAACATATGACGATGAAAAGACGTTACTTGACACCACAATGATGAGCGTACCGGACAGCCTGCATGATTATAATGACGGTGACTATGTCAGCGACTTAAACGAACAATTAAATGCACTTAAGATGGAACTTATGAGTGCTCATCAGGAAATAGACCACCTCAACAGTGAAAACTTTCGATTGAAATCCGATTTAGATAAAGCCCTAAAGACTGTCGAGACATGTAAAAAGATCTGTTTGACTCCTGGCAGAAAAACTAATACACCTTCATCATCGAGCAAACAAAAATCAAAGCCGTACAGGATCCGACCAATTGCATTAAATAATGACTCCAACACGACTTCGATCCATTATTGCATGGAAAATAAAGTCGACACTCTCGACAAAGAAACTCAGACTACAGAGATGACCGATACATTGACGCAAAATAAAAACCTGACATCATCTTCACACCGGGGAAATGTTGCTCTAAAAAAACTATTAGGCGTATCTCAAGTGAAACATAAAAATAAACTCGCCATAATGAGTAGTAGGTGTACCAAAGGAACACTGCCGTTAATGGAAGAAGTTTTCTGTAATCAATTTGACTACTGTCATTATTTGCTACATAACGCCACTATAGAAGAATTATTAAGCATCGTCGAGGCCAACCTAAAATACTTCACAATGCAAGACTATTGCCTGATCTTCATTGGAGAAAACGATTTAAAAAATAAGGAGTGTCTAGATATCCTCGAAAAATTTAAAAGCTCACTGAAATCCATTAAACACACAAATATTGTAATATGCGCTCCGACGTATATAAGAGGGGCTTTGATTCACAATTATAAAGTCGAGCTTTTCAACAACCTTCTAAGTTTGGACATAAAAACCATGAATATGCATATTTTTTTGACAGTAATTACACCCTGACTCTTGACATGTTTTCCTATAATACAGGCAACATTAACAAACACGGATGGAGAGATATTTTTGACCAGATCAGATCTAAAATATTAATTGACTACGATCAAGATTGTTCTAAAGTTGAAGGAGAACATAGTGGAACTGAAAATACATCGAACTTAATGGTAAATGATAAATCTAATGATAACTCTGAGTTTTTTCTTTGATAATCATATGTACATCTTGCACCAAAACATAGCTGGCCTCCTTAATAAAACGGACCTGCTAACATTACATATCCAAGATCTATTGCAAAAACAAATCAGTATTGAAATGATATGCCTAACGGAACACTTCGTCATATCTGGTCAAGAAAATTTAATAAATGCGCCAAACTTTAAGCTAGCAGCTTGTTACTCGAGAAGAGAGCATAAGCGAGGAGGTTCGTGTATTTTACTTAAGATCCACCACGATTACAAGGAACTAACTGATGTAAAGAGTTCTTCTATCACAGGCGTTATTGAATGCTGTGCTATAGAAATAATTAATCATAAATTAATAGTAGTATGTATTTATAGACCACCGAATATGTCTAATATTAGTCTTTTTTATGACACTTTGGACACTGTCTTAAAAAAATTGTGCAATAAATCAAATGTAAAGGTAGTATTATGTGGAGACTTCAACATAGATATTTTAAAACGTAACTGATGCACCTTAGACTTTGAATCTCTGCTTCTAAATTACAACCTTATCTTAAAAATAAACCAACCTACGCGGCCAAGGAGCCTTACCTGCTTAGATAATTTTGCTCTGAGCTCAAATTTAAAATGTATTGCTGAAGTAATGGATTTTGCAATATCTGATCACTCAGCTCAAATACTCAAAATTCAAGTCAGTAGAACTTGTAAATTAAAGTATTGGCGCACTCAGATAAGAGACTACTCAAAGAAAAATTTGATTAAGTTTAAAAATCATTTAAAGAGTTTGTCCTTTTCAGACGTTTACAGCGAGAGTAACCCTAGTGAGTCTTATTATATTTTTAATGAAATTTTTATGCTTCTTTACAATCAGTGTTTTCCAATGAAATGGATTACAATTCGATCGGAAACAAAAATTAAATGGATTTCGAAAGGCATTAAACTCTGTAGTAGGAAAAAAAGAAACCTGCTATGGAAATATAGATTGAATCCGTCAAGCAAAAATCAAAAAACATTTAAGACATACTCGCAAAGATTAAAAAAGATCATTAAACTTACTCAAAGGGCACAGAATAATGACATTATTAATAAGGCCCACAATAAATCCAAGGCAGCCTGGCAAATTATCAACAATAATAAGTATATTAAAGAACCTATTTTAAAAATTGACAATCATAATGTGACAATAAAGGATCCGAGGAAAATAGCAACATCGTTTAATAACTTCTTTATTGACCAAGTACAAAGTGTATCTTATGACACATCTGACGGAATTAATGACCTAGTAAATTGCTCGAATTCAATGTTTATGTCACCGACAATCCCATATGACATAATAAGAGCAATTAAATCGCTTAAAAATACAAAAAGTTATGGGTACGATGGTATTACTACCAGTGTTGTTAAATTTGTTAGTGATGTTGTTGCTGGGCCTCTAAGTCATATTCTGAACAGTAGTATTGAATCTGGTGTATTCCCTAATAGCCTAAAAACCGTAGTAATAAAACCTCTACATAAAAAAAAAAATTGAGAAGATATGTCCAATTATAGACCAGTAGCATTGATCCCAATATTCTCTAAGGTATTTGAAAAGATTATTTATCAAGCAATGGATAGATTTTTGAGTAAATATAATATATTAAGCGAGGAACAAATGGGGTTTAGGAAAAATAAAAATATTAATATGGCAATATATAATCTCTTAACTAATATTATGACAAATGTTGACAATAAAAATCCTGTATGTGCAATTTTGACGGATATGACTAAGGCATTCGACTACGTAAACCATGATGTCCTTTTAAAAAAACTTTACGCCTATGGTATAAGAGGAAATATCCTAGATCTAATAAAATCATATCTTCGAGGCCGATTGCAATACACAGAAATCACGCGAGTATGCCTAAAAACTAAACGTGAACTTAAATATACTTCGGATTGTAGAGAGGTCAAACATGGCGTACCGCAAGGTAGCGTTCTGGGACCACCATTTTTTCTCTTATACATTAATGATTTACCCCGTCAAACACATCACCCTATGGTGTTGTTTGCGGACGATAGTACTGTGATAGTAAAATGTTCGGACTTAAAAAAATATGAAAGTGAGATTAATAACACATTAGAGAGTATTATTCATTGGCTTAACATGAATAACTTGATAATAAATTTACAAAAAACTAAGGTAATGCATTTTTACCAACGGATTAGTCCCGCTAATTTAACTGTCGGCTATAATGGGCAAAACAGTTGACTCAACAAATATAGCAAGATTCCTGGGAATCTTAATTGACAGCAATCTGACTTGGAAACCTCATTCTGAGGACGTGTGTAAAAAATTGAGTAAATTAGCTTACGTTCTGTACAACTTATCGCATAAAGTAAGCCATACTACACTACTAACAGCGTACCATGGTTTGGTTGCATCGATATTGAGGTTCGGAGTAATTTTCTGGGGCAACTGTAGCGAGAGGGAGCAGATTTTCAAGGCTCAAAAGCGCTGCATAAGATCAATGTCAAGTTTAAAAACTACTGAAAGCTGTGAGCCTGTGTTTAGGTCGATGAAAATACTAACCTTCCCGTCTCTATACATATTGGAAGTGTCCATTTTTGTTAGATCAAATTTAAATTTATTTCCGACACTAGCCAGCATTAGATTACGCTCAGGTCCTTTAAGACAACAATATAATAAGTTATTACATACAGGTAAATATAATACAACACTATTAGGAAAGAATATTATGTCAATGGGGCCTATCATATATAATAAAGTTCCGCATAATTTAAAAGAACACCCTATTCGTATATTTAAAACTAAATTGACTACATTACTATTAGCAAAATGTTATTATTCTATTAATGACTTCCTGAATGATAAAGATTTATAACTGTATTTTAAATTTTCATGTAATTGACATTTTAAATGATATATTTTTTTATTATAATTCCTAGCTAAGCTTATTGATTTGTAATCGACTATTTGTGTGATATTTTAAATGATAACAATAATTTTTTTTTTTTTTTATTCCTGGATGAGCTTATTGATTTGTAATCGACTATGTATGTGACATTTAAAATGATAACATTTTTTTTTTTTATTCCTTTATGAGCTTATTGATTTGTAATCGACTATGTTTGTGACATTTTAAATGATAACAATTTTTTTTTTTAATTCCTGGATGAGTTTATTGATTCGTAATCGACTGTGTATGTGACAACTAAGTTATTTGTGATTTTTATTTTATTTTCTGATGCCTTTTTAGATAACTACTCAATGACATTTTTTGTATTGTAACTTCAAAAAATAATGTTTTTGCATGCCGTAAGGCAGAATGTAGCGGAAACACCCAATTCTGTACCATCTCAAACTTGTACCTACATTGCTGGCAAATAAATAATTCTGATTCTGATTCTGATTCTGAAGAAGGTATTCAAACGGACCCGGATAAGCTCGTTGCCGTCAAGGATTGGCCAGTTCCGGAGAACAAAACGCAAGTCAGGGCATTTCTCGGTTTGTGCTCCTACTATCGGTGGTTTGTGAAGAGCTTTGCTGACATTGCCCGACCTCTTCATAAGCTAACTGAAGACAGGATACAGTTCTGCTGGAATGAGAGCTGTGACGTCGCATTTCAGAAGCTAAAGGAACATCTGTGCAATGCACTTATCCTAGGCTATCCTGACAATGAAAATGAATTCATAGTTGACACAGATGCCAGCAATACTGGAATCGGCGGGGTATTGTCTTAACGAAAAGGAGATCATGAGGTTGTAATTGCGTACTTCAGCAAAGCCTTATCCAAACCTGAGAGGTACTACTGTGTCACTCGAAGGGAGCTTCTAGCTGTAGTAAAGACATTGCAGCATTTCAATAAATATTTGTTGGGGCGGAAATTTCTCCTGCGAACGGACCACGCTGCTTTGAGATGGCTACTGCAATTTAAGAACCCAGAAGGACAGGTAGCAAAATGGATTGAGCTACTGCAAGAGTTTGATTTCGTAATTCAACATCGCAGCGGAACGTCGCACGGTAATGCTGATGCTCTCTCGCGTAGACCGTGTCCAGACCAATGTAAACATTGTGCGAGACAAGAAGCTAAGCAGGTAACGCTAGTGCGGGTTTTGGGGACGGATCTTAGCGAAGAGTGGAAGAAAACCTTGCAGAGTGCTCAACAAGAAGACAGAGACCTAAAACCGATCCTTGAATGGAAGAAATCAGGTGCTCCTATGCCTCACTGGAGTGATGTCGCAGCAACCAGTTCCATCACCAAGAGTTATTGGGCACAGTGGGCAAGCTTGGTTATCCAGGATGGAGTTCTGTGCAGGAAATGGGAGAACGCTCGCGGTGACCAGAGTCATCTACAAATGGTCGTACCTAAAGTTAAGGTGCCGGAGATCCTACAGCTCTACCACAATGGATGTTCAGGGGGTCACATGGGAGTTAAGAGGACTTTAATCAAGATCCGAGAACGATTTTACTGGATCCATTGTCGAGAGGACGTTGAGGAATGGTGCCGCAAATGCACAAGTTGTGCGGCTGTGAAAGGACCACAAACTCGTAGCAGAGGGACACTAAAGGTTTACAATGTTGGTGCACCGTGGGAACGTATAGCATTAGATGTTGCTGGACCATTTCCAGAAAGCCAAAGCGGAAACAAGTACTTCTTGGTCGTCATGGACTACTTCACAAAATGGCCGGAAGTGTTTGCGATCCCCAATCAAGAAGCCGTTACGGTGGCTGATAAGTTAGTTCACGAAGTGTTTTATCGGTTCGGGGTACCCTTGGAAATCCACAGTGACCAAGGCCGGAACTTCGAGTCAGAAGTGTTCAAGGAGACGTGTCGTGTAATGGGTGCTCACAAAACCAGAACTACTGCTTATCATCCGCAATCAGACGGGATGGTTGAACGATTCAACCAGTCACTAGAGAGATTTCTTGCAAAGGTTGTGGAAAACAGACAGAAAGATTGGGACAAACACATCCAACCATATCTCATGGCATATCGCAGTGCTGTTCATGAAACTACAACGGTAACGCCAGCTTTTGCTAATTTCGGCAGAGAACTACGATTACCTGCAGATCTAATCACCGGTATCCCGCCTGAGTCTCCACGCAATGTCACAGATTATGCGAATGAGCTACGAAACATGATGAATGATGTATATGAGCACATGAGACAGACAGGTCAACAGATGTCTGAGAGGATGAAGACCCGCTACGATCGGAAAGCGAACAATAAGGGCTTCGATGAAGGATCTCTTGTATGGTTACATAACCCGGCACGGAGCAAAGGAAAATCGCCTAAATTACAAGCAAAATGGGATGGACCTTATCGCGTAGTTACCAAGATTAATGACGTCACCTACCGAATTCAAAAGGGAGCCCGAGGTGCATCAAAGGTCGTTCATGTGGATCGGTTGGCCCGTTATCATGGGTCTAACAATGCTCGGGACGAGCATGTCTAAGAGGGAGGCAATGTTACAAGATAGGCCAACGCCATCTAGTAACGAGAGGAAGAACTAGGTAGTAACTAGTGGCGCCATCCAGTATCGAATAGCGGAACTAATGTTCTCGAAATCTCGTGTCGAATGGAATTTTCCAGAAGGTTCGAACCGAACATTCTGGAAGTTTCTAGTCGCTTCGGGAACAATGTGTTCGAAAGTCGATTGTTCTGGAAGTTTCTCGAATTATCTAGAACAGTATGGAACGTTCCAGAAACTTCTTCCGTGCTATATAAAGAGCGGTCGGATTCGTCGTGGGGCAGTTTCGATTGAGAAGCGATACAGAGCGATCAAAGCGGAAAATAGTGCGAAGTAATAGAATTGTTTAAGAAGTGTTTTTGTAATAAACAGCGATTAATTGAAGTCTGCTGTTTAATTAATTTATCCCTGAACCCCAGCTCGTAACAGTATAGATGGCGCTATAAATAGTCCACTTTAATGAAGTCAATTCCTTTTCAAATTGGATTTGGTGTATTTTATCTAGCTTTATTTAGGAAAATGACAACACAATTATTTCAAAATTGTTTTCTTCATACTTGTGCCTAGAACAAATTGGTTTTCAAACGAAGTACATCTTGCAATACTGATTGGCGCATTCTCAACGCGCGCCCTTACGTCATAACCGTTTTTTTGGAGACGAACGCGAGTGATCCGTTGAGTGTGCAACGTTTAGGTTAAAATAGAAAGAATGAAAAAACGTTTATTTGTGCCAGGCACGACGCATACCATAAAAAAAACAAAGGAAAGCTTAAATACAAACACAAATTATGCGTCACAACCGCGCAAAATGGTCATCGCTCAGCATAATGCTGAGACTCTGCGCAAGACAGAGCCACAGCGCTGGTTTTCAGCGATAGCCGGTGTCGATTGGGTGACGTCGAAACAATGAAATCTTAAGGGCAAGTGATGGAGCGAACATGTTCCATTTACAAATAAAATAAACAAATAAATGAGTAAAAACAAATACGTAACAAGTGTCCAAGACAAAAATTCAGTCTTTATAGTTATAGATTAAAACTTATACGAGTATATAGTAAATATATATAGTAACAGATATAGTAAATATTATATAAAATAAAAATCGGTAGGTAGGATTGTAAAAAATAAGTTTCTGGTAGGTAAGAATAGAAAATATATATATATTAAGGCACTATAGCTCCCACGGACTGGTGACACAGGTGGCAACGAGAGCAGTAAAAAGGATGACATAGATGGAAAGGATAAATACTGTAGGCATTTTACAAAATTGATACATTACCTGTAACCATATCCAATTTCCGTTGGGCATCTATAAGATACTGCCGCAAACGTGATCTGCAAGTATGGATGGTGCCTAGCACTCTTATTGGTGGTGGAATATTATTCCACACTTTGGATGCAGCGTATCGAAAACTGCCCCTAAAACCTGCTGTCTTAGGAGACTGAGTTGAGAGCTGCTGAGCACAAAATAAAATAAAGATACCGAAGCTTTTCTTCCCGAAGAGCTCTGGACGTTACGGTGTGCTAATAATTCAAGTACTTGTGGACAATTCAACCTCCAAATCAATAAGCGAAATCAGTGCCTGTGGATTAAGTTCTCTGGGGCACCTGCCTGATACATTGGAACCCTGCCGGCCGGCATCCTCATCGGAGCGCAGGAGTACGACGGGAGATTTCTGGTGAGTTCTAGGCACCCTCAGTAACAACTTCAGAGATATACATCAGATGTCTTCAATAAATGACGCAAAATCACTCGTGATAGCTGCAATCGCATGTTTGTTTATTGTTTACACCATTTCATAACATAGCATCACACTGTACGCTATAAAGGGGTATACAGATCTGTACAGTCCACCCTGGTATACTCTCATTCCACCGGTTTTGTTTAAGTTTCATGTTATTGGGTTAATCTATTCTGGCATCTCTTTGGGCATAACCTAGGTAGGTGCCTATAGAACTGGTCCATTATGTACCAAAACTAAAAAGCGAAAAATAAAAAAAGTTTTTACAAAAAAATACCACCGACTTCCAAATAAAAACACTACAAAGTGAAAAACAACTTCAGTTTCGGCAGTCGGTGTCAAAAAACGAAGAAACGAAAACAGGAACACTGACTTCCGCAATGGAAGTTATTTTTCACTTTATAGTGTTTTTATTTAGAAGTCGGTTGTATTATTTTGTAAAAAAATTATTTTATTTAAAGCTTTATTTTACTCAACTGCTCTAAATAAAAGACAGCCATTTTATTTTCTCATTCGTCACAATAATACACCACTTTCACTTCCAGTCAACATACATCAAAAAGCGTTCCTCTCAAACTATTCCCCAAGGAACTGTAAAAGGGCCGCGAATTTTGATGACTTCCATGACATGTGAATGAAAAAAAAATTCCTTGTCGTGTTTTATGTGTTGTAAGTTTTGTTATAAAGGATAACAAATATAGAAATATGTGTTTCGTGGAACTTTATGACAAAATAAAAAAAGAGGACAGAAAAAACAATTGCCCTGCTTAGCAGCTGCAATTGGTATTCAGTGGCGAAGGAGAACAGTTTTCACAAATTACCAAAAGATTAAGAAGTATATGAAGATTAGATAATATCCAATTACAAAATGTATAAAAACGTCATAGATATTGCTGTAATATTGTTTAGAAATTTATCATCATCACCCTGCCCTTGTCCCATGTTACCACTGACTCCCTTTTATTTCATACTAGTTGTCCCCCACAGTTTCGCTCCCGTCTACTGGCTACTTACCTTATCCTACCTACCTCCTACTCTACCACCTCATCAACCTATATTACCTAACCTTCTCTATCCTACATACCCACAATTTCATTTTCTATGTCCTTTTTCAGGATGCCATCTGTCTTCTTGCCAAATTTCTTGAATTCTTCTGACTTCTTCATTGAATTCCGTTCAGTGGTTTAGGCGTGAAAAAAAAGACAACCGGGTTTACCAAAAAACCCAAGACAAACAGATCTACTTTCGAATTTTAATATTAGTACGGATCACTCCTCACACAGTCCATCCATTTCTTTTCTTTGGCCGTCCCCGCCCTCTCCATCCATCCACGTTTATATTTATAACTCTTATTATTTAGAAACTTGTAAAGAGTTAAATTAGTTGTATATTTGTGGGAGGTAATCTCTGGAAGTAGGACTCTACCTACCAACCTTCCTACCCTACCCTACAAACGTAGTAAAATCCGATTACAAAAATTCATTCGCGTTTAATTATCGGTGAAATGCACTTTGTAGTTGCACTATCGCTGTGTGTCATTAGCTACTTCTTATCCAAATGTAAGTGAATCTATGTTAAATAACTTCCTTAGGAATAAAAACTAATAAAAACATCTTATCGCTACTGGTATCAGAACACACCTCTTCACAAAACCCCTTACTCAAAAACCAAAATGAACAATCCACCAATTCGAGCTCAATATCCTAAATTAAACTTACCCTCCGTTTGTCCATACATCTCGGTCCCCTATGTGTCTTCTAACGACAAAATGATTGATACACAATTATTCAGAATGCGAATCCTCATAGTATCCCTGTGGTTTGCCAAATATTGCCAACTATTCCAAAGTTTAGGGCACAACTTTATGACTTGCCCTTTATATTTGGGGCTTGGAGTATGAATAAGGCAATGATATAGTAAATGATCATAGGAAATTATGTTTATAATGTTGTGATGGTTGATATTGTGACAATAATACATTTTCTTTTCTTTCTTCTTTCTTTCTATACTACTAGTATATAAAAAGCAAGGACTAAAAAAGCATTTGAATTTGCGCTTTTGTATAAAAGTTTGGAGAAGATTTTACGAAAGTGTAGTGAAAATATTGTAAAAACGTTTTTATATCTGGTTAATGTTCTATTTCCTGAATACTTATCTAAGTATTCAAAAAATAATCTGATCAAGGGTCAATATTTGTGGCTTCTGTCTGAAAGAAGCCACAAAATTGGGATATTCATAAACAAGCTGTTTACAATGCGTTATTCAGTTAACAAAATTTTAGTATTCTAACCACGTGACTCCAGATGATGATGCCATAAATTACACGTTTTTACTGTCAATAGTGCAAATAGATAGAAAGACATAACGTGTAATTTATGGACAAAGAAATTAACTTGGCTTTTCAAAACCTAGTATTAACCAGTAAAATTTATCAATACACAAAAGTAATGAATTTAAAGCAACACAGTATTTTCATCAGAAATATTCTTAACAAAAGTGTTCACTCAAACATAACACTCACCCAAAATAAATAAGTTAATCAACGCAGCACACGGCGAGCAAGCTTGCTAGTTTTACCTAAAACAAGAACTATTTCAAAAATGCTAACTTTTGAAGAAGCACAACTCTATAATAAATTACCATCATGTATAAGAAATCTACACTAAATAATTGCGAACGATCACTTCTGGAGAAATGAATGCATTGGATGGGTAACTATTAACTTGTTATACTGATGACATATGTCTTTATTGGGAACTAGAGGACACCTCGCGGTTTCACCCGGGTATTACCCGTTCCCGTGGGAATACAGGGATAAAAAATAGCCTATGTCACCCGGGGATAGAGTAGCTTCCCAACGGTGAAAGAATTTTTGAAATCGGTCCAGTAGTTTTGGAGCCTATTCGGTACAAACAAACAAAAAAATCTTTTCTCTTTATAATATAGGTATAGATAAAGTTTCTTTAAAGTGAAATCTTAGTACAATCCCTTTTTACGATACACAGACAAACACAATGCACTCTATAATTCATTCATACTTCGTTGTATGCCCTTAAACTTAGTAGTCCTGAACTTTGAGAGTTAGATGGCAAGGCTGATGCTCCTAAAGTTAGGGTGATCGAACGCTCTGTGGTGGAGGACCTGAGCCACATATTATTGGCTTGTTAGCTGATTGGTTGGGTTGATGGGACCATATAATAGGTACCTCTTTTAGTGCACTTTACGTTGGAATAATTAGAGCCGGCGGATAGCGTATCCTGGCTAGGTCGTCTTGGTATTTTGTTGAGATACTCATTTTACGCTTAAAACATAACAAGTCCAAACGGGCTGTCACTCACGTGTCCGTATGTCTGTCCGTCGTCTGTCACACGGGTTTTACGGCCAAACGGTTGGAGCTACAGTGTTTAAATTTTCACAGTATAAGCATCTTGTTGACCCAAAGCCATGCAAATTATCAATTGATTTTTTTTATATTTTTGAGTGGTGCTCTTCATTCAAAATATTTGACATACCGCATCGAATGGGGTATCATTGTTTAGAGCTCGTTGAGTAGATAAATATTGTATATTTTGTTATAAAAACTATTGGAAAACAATGGATTGAGAAACCACCAAAGTCAGCCTTTGTTACAATATCTTGATCCGAAGAAACTTTATATGAACTTGAAATTTGGTTTGATACCAATGGCCGGTATTTATTAAGAATTTTATTGTATGTCTTTTACCATCCTGTACCTACTATTGTTACGATGTAGTGTAAATACTTATATACATAAAGACGATTCAGATATATGTATATATAATACAACACTACTAAAACATTTCGTCCTTTAAATTCGATACACTGTCCTTATCATTAATCGTTAGCTTTGTAATTCAAGCAGTTCTCTAGACTAAACACTTGTCGGGGTTGTTTGCTTAGGTGTTTGCCAGTAATCGCAGCTATAGTACGAGATCCCACTGCAAAAATCAGCAGGTAATTTGTTTTCGATAAAATTTGATGTTCATGAATGATTTAATTGATACTAGAGAATATTACTAAAGGGTTTCCGGGCAATATGTAGCCGATTTTTTTTTGTTTTTTAATTTATATGCAATGACAGAGAGCTCTTATGATTTCAGCCGAAAGACGTCCACTGCTGGGAATAAGCTTCCCCCAGGCATCGCCACATTGACCGATCCCATGCGTCTCGCATCCAGCGCGTTCCCGCAACCTTAACTAGGTCATCGGTCCACCTAGTGGGAGGCCTTACAACGCATCGTCTTGCGGTTCGCGATCGCCATTCCAGAACTTTTTAGCCCTATCAGTTATCCGTTCTGCGAACAATGTGCCCTGCCCACTGCCGTTTAAGTTTCGCAATTCCTCGGGCTATGTCGGTAACTTTGTTTCTCCTGCGGATATGCTCAGACAGCTCTAGTCAGCCGCAATGTATGGATTGCCGCGTGTAAACAGGTACACTATCAACCCATAGATTGCGGCTAACTGAGAGTTAGCAACCTTTCTATTCACTTATTTCAAATGGTGTTGGACGCACTTGAAACACTCATCTAACTGTGGTTATTTTACAAACAATAATTACAATTTATTTAAATAAAGATAATTACGGCTTGATATTACCAGGCAACCCTGCAGCACTAGATTTTGCTATCAAATATATCATGGCAATTTAGTTTTATAAAAAAACTAACTTGCAGACTCTAGCGGTGGGGTCTTAGGCTGTCAAGCCCTATTATAAAGAACAATGTTTTAAGTTTCTTGACCTTAATATTTTGTTTAAGGTCAAATACATACAGAACATGAGTCTTGGCTTTTGTTTATTCGTTGTTAGCTAAACCCTAGACAAGATTGAAGGGAAACGTTCTAGAGATCGCAGTCCAATAAGATGGTCAGACCAAGTCCGCACATCGTTGAACACCAAACTGCACGATGCTCTCCACGACGCAAAAGACAGGCATAGGTGGCGCAAA
This sequence comes from Orthosia cruda, assembly GCA_964057195.1. Classification (NCBI taxonomy): domain Eukaryota; kingdom Metazoa; phylum Arthropoda; class Insecta; order Lepidoptera; family Noctuidae; genus Orthosia; species Orthosia cruda. Next base: position 5,603,735 of record OZ059841.1, on the reverse strand, counting down.
TTAGTGAAGGAAAAGTTACTTCTACGACAACAGGGGAATCACGACCCTCACCCTACCTAATGAGGAACACGACGCGAGGAGGAGGAAGTCCTAAAAACGTGGACGAAATATTAAAAAGAGCTAACATTGTTAGTATGTCTACTTAACGACTATATTGCCCGAAGGGTTAGGCAGAGTGACCTGTCATCACACCCATCGCTGTCATCACAGCAAGAAGTGTATTTTTTTTTTGCCAATAAGGTTGTTGTGCATTGTCTTACTAACCATACTACCACACTAATATTAAAAAGGCGAAAGTTTGTGAGTGTGTGTCCTGTGTCTTTTGTTGCTTCTTCACGCTAAAATAAATGGTAAATACAAGAATTTCATCCTTTTATCTCTAAAACAAAACATAGAAAGCTTTACTGCAGTCACAGAAAGAATTGCATTACTGATCTTCAATATTCAAGGACACACAGCAAAAGCCTGCGAAGTCAGCAAATGAGGAAGAGCTCAATAAATTCTACAAATCAATAAAGAGCTTGGCCCCCTCAGCTGGAGTAAAACCCTTGGGCCTAACTCCAGCTGAGGTCATATTTCGTCTGAAATGATGATGTTACTATGGACTTTCAACCTCAAACACAGCTAAGTAACACTTAGGTAACGTAAACGGGCGGTAAATCTAATTGGATGGCCGGTTTCTAAATTGAGCATATGGAGTTAAGGACGTGTGAAACTCTTTTTAATGCCAACATTTGACAGATTTTCAGGCTAAAAGCAGATTTTGGCAAATACTGGATTTTAAATTCTGGCCATAAAAAGTAACAGCAAAATACCCATCACCACGCGTTCCCACCACAGACAATTTGGTTCAAATAAATGACATTAGATGGCGCGATATGCATCGATTCGTTATTGAATTGTGAATAAAATTTACATTTTCTAGAATTGATCATAAAAATTATGTCCTTTTTTAATCAATTTTCATGAGCACAAATTTATGGAATATTGGGAGTCTTTAAGTCAAGAGTGAATAGGTTTATTCTAGGTAAGCGTGCTACATCGTCGACCACATCATCGCTTACCATCAGGTGAGATAGTGGTCAAGCTCCAGCCTAGAAATAAAAATTAAAAAAAACAATTGGAGTCTTAATTCACAATTCAAAGATTATTTTAAACGGATCATTTAAAATTGATTCCAATAAATGGCGCGGTTTTTTACTTTCTCAGGCATGAAACTCGATTTTTAGGGTTCCGAAGTGTTGAGATAGATATATATATAATCTGTGATTATTATAAGTCTGTGGAAAAGCCCGCCTAGCTTTTGACAGATGTATTACGGTGATTATGTTGAGATTGGTTTGGGTGGTTCAAGAAGTGATTAAAGATATTGTAATTGCGACCCCTTTGGAATTTCTATTATAAACAAGAATCAAGCACCTTGTACGTGGTGGCAGCGGTGCCAGGTCAGGAATATGGCGTTACCAAATGTAAAAGCTCCAACCGAGGTCGATTTTGTCCCATCTTCATGGCAAAAATGGAAGAAAAGATTTGAAAGATATTTACTGCTGAGTGGAAATAATACTAGGAGCAACAAGGACAAGATTGATCTGCTTATTTATTTGATGGGAGAGCAGGCAGAGCAATTGTCGAAACAACTCAAAGTTTCAGAGTTTGAAGATTATGATAAAGTGTTAACGGCATTCGATATTTTTTTTATTTTAAAACGCAATGTTATTTATGAAAGATATAAATTTAACGTGAGAATCCAAAAGGAGCAGGAAACGGTCACAGATTTCATAACTGATCTCCACATTTTAGCAGAAACATGTAACTATGATACACTAAAAGATGAACTCATCAGAGACCGATTGGTGGTTGGACTGAGAGACAAGAGGACTAGCGAAAGATTACAATTAATTTCCGAGCTAACATTGGAAGAAGCAGTTAGGTTAGCAAAACAAGCGGAAGAACAAAAAGTAGAAGCAAAGTTTATGTGGCAAGAGGAAGATCTGGGGCTTAATAAAATAGACAACAGTAAGAGGAAGAAATGTTGGTGGTGTGGCAGGTGGGGAGCCCACACAAAGGCAGTGTCCAGCGGTAAAGCAGGAGTGCTACAAGTGTAAAAGAGTAGGAAATTATGCGAAATGCTGTAAGGATTGGAAGAAAGTGAACCAGATGGCAGGAGATGATTTTAAAATAGAAGTAGATGTAAGTATAGGTGACAGATGTTTAAAGACAAATTTTTTGATTGACACAGGAGCCGATATTGTGGCATTACCAAGTTCTATAATAAATAATGATATAAAATTAGGGAGTTGTAGTGATGTTATAAGGGGACCAGATGGTAAATCACTTCAGGTGTTAGGATGGATTTTGGTACTTATTAAATATAAAGACAGTTATTATAAGGGAAAGGCATATGTAATAAAAAAATTGCTGACTGATATTAGGCAGACCTGCAATAAAAAGAATGAATATATTAAAGCTGTATAATGTTCAAAAAGAAAGTTGTGCAGACAGTGATAGTAGTCAGGTGGATATTGAAAAAGAGTTCCCGGGTATTTTTGATAACTTAGGAGTGTTCAAAGATACATTTTCAATAAAGTTAATCAAGAATCCAGTGACATATGTTCAGACTACCCCAAGAGTAGTTCCAATACCACTTTTATACAAGGTCAAGGAGGAAATCAATCGGTTAGTTGAAATAGGAGTACTTACAGCTGTAGAGGAACCCACTCTATTTGTATCTCCGATAGTTGTAGTTCCAAAATCAAATGGGGGAGTGAGAATTTGTGGTGATTACACTGCTGTCAATAAGAATGTGATTCGGCCCATTTTTCCTATACCAAAGGTAGAAACTACTCTAGGTAGATTGAAGGGAGCTGCAGTATTTTCTAAAATAGATGCCACATCTGGATTTTACTAAATAAAGCTGGATGAACAGTCCCGCAGGCTAACAACAATACTTACTCCATTCGGTAGATTCATGTATAATAGATTGCCAATGGGTTTAAATTGTGCAACGGAGTATTTCTCTATGAAATTTTCAAATTTATTCAGTGATTTAGAAGGAGTTGTAATTCATGTAGACGATGTGCTGTTGTATACAAAAGATAGGTCCAGTCATAACATACTGCTAAGAGAGGTATTATCCAGATTAAGTAATGAAGGTCTCACCATAAACAAAGAGAAATGTGTGTTTGGAGTTGAAAAAGTATCTTTCTTGGGACATGTTATAAGTGCTAAAGGAATAGAGTTAGATCAAAATAGAGTGGAAAGCATAAAAAATTACAAAGCACCCACAAATAAAAAGCAACTTATGCAATTTTTAGGTTTGGTTAATTATGTAGGCCGATTTGTGCCAGATAAAACTAATATTCTGGAACCTTTGAATGAACTACTAAAAGATGGGGTGTCATTTACATGGGATATTTATCAAGAGCAAGCATTTAATCAAATAAAATCTATGATTCAAAATGCACCAATATTATGTCATTATGACCATTCAAAAAAAAAAAATGTATCAGCTGATAGCAGTTCATACGGGTTAGGAGCAGTTTTACTGCAAGAAAATCAGTCTGGGGCTAGAGAAGTTGTGGGTTATGCTAGCCGGAAGTTAAGTAACACAGAAAAAAATTATGCACAGATTGAGAAGGAATGTTTGGCTGATTTTTTATAATAATAAAGCTTTGTTGATCTATAGAAATACACCATTAGAAACTGGTTATAGCCCAAGCGAATTGATGTTTAATAGAAAAATAAGAGATGTATTACCTATGTATCCAGGACAGTTAAATGTAAGAAAAGATATTCATGAAAAATTTGTACCGAAAAGGAATCAATACAGAGAAAAATTGCTCATAACTACAACAAAAGACATAGAACTGTTAACTTAAAGGAGTTAGAGATAGGGGATTATGTATGGATAATAGATTTGAGAAAGTATGGAGTTATAGTTAGAAAAGCTAAAGAACCAAGGTCATATTTTGTCCAGGTACAGGGAGTAAGTTACAGAAGAAATAGGTGGCATTTAGTGCCAGCACCTTATGTAAAGGGAAGGGAAGTAGAAAATAATCATATAGATCGAGCTTATAACCAGGAAACAGTAAATCAGCAAAATTTAAGGGAAGGAGGAAATGAACACACAGCTAATGACAGCAGAGAGAGTCAGTCAGAAAATTTAGAGCAGAATGGGAGTAATAGATTAGAAGAGATTCAGCCAGAGGCAAGTAGTAGAGTAGGAGACATTCAACCAGAGGTAAGATCAGGGAGTGATAATCTACTAGGAGATATGGGAGGAGAGAGAAGATCAGAGAGATTGAAATGTAAACCAAAATGGTTAGAAGATTACATACAATAGGTATTTAGGGTTAGTTATTAAGAATAATATTAGTTATAAAGAAGTATAATGATAATTTAGTTGATCAAGAAGTTTAATAATTATTTTAGTTAATAAACAAGTTTATCTTATATATTTAATTAATCTTAAGAGGGAGGATGTTGAGATAGATATATATAATCTGTGATTATTATAAGTCTGTGGAAAAGCCCGCCTAGGGTTTGACAGATGTATTACGGTGATTATGTTGAGATTGGTTTGGGTGGTTCAAGAAGTGATTAAAGATATTGTAATTGCGACCCCTTTGGAGTTTCTATTATAAACAAGAATCCAGCACCTTGTACACGAAGTCAACAAGGAACCGTCATAGTTTCGCTCTGCCCGTCCGCAGCTTACATCAGAGAAAAAGTACTAGAAAGCTATAATTTGGCATAGATGTACATATTAATAATTCCGACAAAGTAGTAAAATAAAATCATGTATTTTTTTTTTTTGTTTTCTCCTATAGACGTAAAGAGGGGATATTTTTTTCTCGTCTATCCCATGGTATGGTGTATCGTTGGATAGGTCAATCAAAAATATTATGGGTTTGTTAAAGCCATTTTTCGATTCAGAGATCCGTTTGCGTAATATTTAGCTTTAAATTGCAAATTTGTGTTAGAGTCAAGTGTCCCCCCACCTGCCAGCGAAATGGTTGCCCTTGGCTATGTGAAAAAAATCACGGCAGTAGTAAATATAACGAAATTAATACTATCACAGATAAGCTTTACAAGTTTACGGGTAATAGTCGACCAACTTATAAAATGTACTTGGAACATTAAAAATTTTGTACAAATGTCATTGAAAAATGACTAAAATATAAATATACTTTGATAGCTGTGTACAACAGATAGTAAATATATTCTTATGAACCAAGCAAAAATATACAAAAATAAAATCAAAACATCCTTAATAATAAAGATTTCCAAACTAATAATGTTTAAGCTCGAATAACGCATTGGAGTGGCCGGAGTCGTTGGCAGTACCGTAGTCCATACGGCCCATGCGCGCGGGGGAGTCTATTTTGTATTAGTGCACAGAGGTGGATTAAAAGTCGAGAACGCCCTAGGCAAGCATCTCATCGGCGCCCCTCTAGCGGCCATATACTTGCATGTTAACACGTGTTTGAGCAACTAAATATATCTTTATTTTATTATAAATTATAACTAGTACTTAAACAAAATAAAACCCCAAACCACGATCATGAAATGATGTGGTCCTTTAGTCGTTCTAATTTCGATCTTACGCTTTTAGCTACACTTATAATATAACGTTTTTGCTCGGCTTTGCTCTTGATAGCAATCAAAGCATTGTGAATTTCTGGAAATGACTTTTACAAGCATCTGCTTGAGCTGTATCTTAAGAACTTCTATAATGAAATCAGGCGATGTAGGAATAATCAAGAAGGTGCACGCTTCGGAAGCTCTTCATCTCTATAGAATTAAAGAATCTTTTATATTGTGTAAGTACTTACTACTGGCACTTGAACTTAGTACTTACTTGTATTATAAATAGCAATTAATTGAATGTTATTTTTTCTTTGTTTGAAAACTGCCGCGCGTGCGCCACTTGTAACCTCGCGCCCCTAGGCACGTGCCTAGTTGGCCTTAGGGATAATCCGCCACTGTTAGTGCAGAAGTATTTTCGACGTTTTGTAATCTAAAGTCAAATTAGATGAATTTTCTTTTGTCGATAGCCATCTATAAAGTCAATATTCGAACCCACTACATCACTAATTGAGTAGCGTAAAACTTTCCAGAACGAAATAGCGAATACCGCAGATTAGAGGTGAAAACAGGAAATTTTCAAATTCCGAAATAAACATGGAGTGTGCCCGCAAGGATCCAGGAACGAACCATACCATTCCTCGTGGCTCTAACGCGCGCTTGTATCGGCTCCTTTCGCAATTCGCACCCGCAGTGGTACTGAAACAGATAATATTTTTCTAACTTCAGTTGCGAAGTTAGATTTTATAACTCCTTCTTCACTTACCAGTTAGACCGTCTTTCTTTTAAGTCAAGAGTGAATAGGTTATTTCTAGGCAAGCATGCTTCACCGTTGACCAAATCATCGCTTACTATCAGGCGAGATAGTGGTCAAACGCGAGAATATAGATTTAAAAAAACATCATCCAATGTGGCCCCGCTTTTAGACGTTGTGTGCCGCCGTATTAATGTTCATGTAACAACAACAAAACGCTCTTCTTAGTTCGCATTATTATGCAATTTCCGAACCCTATTACTGCGCGGGCCCGACACGCCCTTGGCCAGTTTTAAAATTTGTATTGTAACACATTTTGGTACAATGAAACTGTAAAAACGTGCAAAAAAATAGTATAGAACAAATCGTCAATGTATTTAAAGGAAAAATTGTCACGAGCCGAGAAAACCCTTTTACTTGCAAGTCGCTGCTAAAATCATCTATAGCCGTGGAACGGAACCGAACGCGATAGAAGTATTTATAAAAATAATCATCTTAATCAGACGAAAAACGCTAGTTACGTCGGCACGGTTTCTTTAAATGGGATGAGGCATCTGTATGCTAGTATTATATTATATTTGCCGTCACACATTTACAAAGCCGTAAAGTATCAATATGACATATAAACAACTTCGATTCGCATCAGTGCTTTCCAGGCGAATTCGCCCGCAATAATCTTCACAACGACTAATGATGTAACCTCCGATAAATCGAGATCCTTCCAAAGAATAATTATTTCCGATTCTACTCTAAGAATAGTGGATATAATGGCATTGTATTACGATTCAGTGATTCAGGTCTTTTTGAAGCTCCCTTTTACTTTAGTAGCCTTTTACCGCGGCTTTGCTCCCGTGGCCTATCTACCAAGACCCGTGTATTTGTAGAGATACCGTGTATATGAACTCAACTTTAAGTTCTTAGCTCTAAAATCGGGAGCGATATTGCAGTTGTGCAGCGGTGCGGGTGTCGTAATGTGCACGCACGACTTGTTACTTTTTCATAAAATGTATATGTTACCGTTAGAATACGGAATACATTAATATGTGCATTAACTAGGTAATCTGCAAATTACCGGGTGCAATCCGAAGTGTGAAATTTGACTTAAAGTAGCAGATATTTGCACTTTACCTAGTTAATCTTCATATTAACAGATGCTACATCGTTAAATCGCGGAAGACAGCAAGCGAAACACTTTTGTCTCGTTTTCTCGGCACTCCCCCCCCACGCGCTTGCGCCTGAATCCACAACAACCCCCTTGTTCCCGTTAAGTTATACCATTTTGTGTTACACTGTTACCCATTACTACTACGACGGGCTCCTATTTCTGGCTGCAGGGTTTAAAGTAATCCGTATCGGGATGTCCTAAGTTCCCGAGCTTGCTACGCTTGCTCTGCACAGCGATGTCCAGTTTTATGAACTTAACCGAATGCTTAACCATTGGTATGCAGGTTACCTAGGAAGTCTGCAGATTATCTAGTTAATATAAGTTTTTTTTTCCACTTTAACGGACTCGACCAGATTATCTGGCCGAGTCCTTATTAAAGTCCGATTAACAAGTTAATCTGCACTCTAACTGATTTACGCACATTAGCGGTAACATATACACCACGAGCGCAGTGCGGCGCCGCAGCAGTCCAACACGAAATTTCTAAATTTAAAGAGCCCTTTGAACTGTTATAATGCCCGATTGACTTGGAATTCTATATTGAAAGAAACTTTATATTAAAGTTTTTTTTTGTTTTTCAAAATCAATTGTATGGATAAAATTAACTGGCCGTGCGCAGTACGACACCCGCACCGCAACGGCGCCGCAGCAGTCCGACACGAAACGTTTAAATTGTTGTAAGAGCCCAAAATAACCTGCCCAGAGTTTCTAGACAAGTTATATTCTGTCAAAGCAAGCGTCGCGATAGCGATTAGGCAAACGTTTAAATTGTATGTGATTGTCAAGCGCTATCAAAATGTCACATGATCAATCTCTTACATTTTGGCACTATGGTATAATTTTGAACATCGCCCTCGTTGATAGAATGACACTTTGTCAAGGCCCTTAGTTTAATAAAACGGAAATTTCATAGGTTCGGGTTCAACGCAAATTTGCTAGATACCTATATAAAAAGTTGTATGGGTACTATCCGTATTTGCATCCGTCTCTGTTTGTCGCGGGAATAGTGGGCATTAACACGCTAGAACTGCGATGTAAGTGTGCGCTGTTGATGCACTACTTCTTTGTGCTGACCAATAAGATCGACGACTTGTCCACGCTACCTCGCTGTTCACTGTTTTCTCCAGAGTTCCAGAAACGGGTACGGGTGTCCCGCGCCTGTGCCCCGCGGTGCCTGTTCGCGGCTACTACCTCGCGTACCCTGACTGCGCGATATGCCCCTCCAACCCAGGCATTCAATCTGCTGAACGCCGTAGTTGCTCAGGAACCTGGCGTCGATATATTTATGTAAAAGGATAAATCTATGTTAAATGTTTGTGTAAAGTTTATAAGTGTTTAAGTTTTGACTTGCTATACGCTTTGGTGCAAACTGTCAGTACAGCAAGCAATTGTAAGGAAATAAATAAGTTATTTTTTTTCATAGTATCAATGGTTAATTTTATTTCAAGACCAAAATTAATAATAATTAGTTTAGATACAAAAATATTAACATTACCTTTGGTGACAAGATTGATCGATTGAACTCACATGAGGGATCGTTTTAAACCTGTGAACCAGTGATGTATCGGCACCCGTGCTTTTAAGGTTAAAAAAAGGTTTTACTGAAATTAAATGGGTTACACAACAGTTTTCCGCTTTCCTAAAAAAGTAAATGTAGGCAGATGATTTTACTGTTAAAATAATGGTGTAACAATGACTCTATTGTCCTATACACGAATTCTCCCCTATACACAAATTCGCAAAATCACAACACCACATTCAACACACTTGCACACATGAAAAGGCTATAATTTATTTATATATAATTTTTTTTAAATAGATGTTTTTTTTTATATTAAAATATTTAATATAAATTATTAAATTTTTAATAATTTTATCACTTCTCTAACTTCTGACCCTCTGATGTAATTTTTGATATACAACACAAGTGTGAGGATCCTGGTACCCATAACACAAGTTAAATCTTTCTTTGGGTGCCAGAATTCATTACAAATACTACTGACATACATTGTTACTCGTTAATGTGAATTTGTTATTTTTGCATAATGTTGTTCATAAGTGTTTGATTGTACAAATTTAGTTCCAATAAACAATTTATTTTATATTATTTACTATATTGTTTTAAAATTTTAAATCAATGATCCTTTACAATTCAAGTTATATTTTTATTGAGTTATTTTTAGGATTCCGTACCCAAAGGGTCTGAACGGGACCCTATTACTAAGACTCAACTGTCCGTCTGTCTGTTACCAGGCTGTATCTCATGAACCGTTATAGGCAGACAGTTGAAATTTTCGGTTTTTCTGTTGCCGCTATAACAATAATACTAAACAAAAAAAGTGCAACAACAAACGTGATATTTTTATTTTTTTTGCGATAATGGTATGGAACCCGTCGTGCGCGAGACCGACTCGAACTTGGCCGGTTTATTACTAAGCAAAGTTGGAGGTTGTGGGATTCCCAGAAGCGGCTTAATTAACTCTGACACTAGAGGTAGCCACATCCTCACATAAAAAAGAAGAATTGAGATAGGTTCACATGAACGAGTAGCATAGGTACTCAGCGATCTGTTTAGAAAGAATTTTCGTAAACGGATCATTTTTAGTACTTTAAATCGTATTTCACGAAACTGTAGGCAAATGAACACATTCAAACGGTCAATTTAAATTCATATATGGAACAGTAAACAAAATGCAAAAATACAATGTAGATAAAAGTTGATAAATACATCCAGAAAAAGCACACAATAAACCTTTTTTTAAAACAAATAATAATAATAATATCAACAGCTGTCAAAATATCATTGGTTACTAAAAAAAGCACCTACAGTATTTTTTTTAATCCAGCCAGAGAGATAGTTTCACGTGAAATATTTCGCGCGTAAAATATTGTGTCCTGTGCTGTGAACCAAAATAAAAATACGAAAAATAAACACGATTGCTCCATGATTGATGGACTATTCACCGTGATAGCATTCTATCATTTTTGCCGCCAAAAGCCGTGATTTAGCGTAACAATCGCCTATTGTTTGGTTGTTTCTGCGCAATTTGCGCGCCAACGTAATATGGGGTTGAAAAGATCAATTCCGATGATGATAATCGCATTTTCTTTTGAACTTACACAATTTTCTTTGTTGAGTTATTTCGTTTATTGTAAGTCGGAAAACATTGTCAATAGATATTTCAACTTTGGTAATATTTTTGAGTCTTTAAGCGTCTTTTATGGAACTTTAGAGTTAGGAATAGCTAAAATGCTTGAGTAAAAGTTCGTTTAAACTCTGAGACGTTGTTAGACAAGTTATATAATTGTATTGTATTTTCGGAGTGATTTATGGCCGAGGAATGTAAAGAAATATTCTCTTTTGGTTATTTTAGCGTTGACTGAAGGGAAGTTTTCGAGCAAGGCCGTTAATCTAATTACAAAAGTTAAGATTTCAAAGACAAGCATTTATTTCATCCTATAGTTTTATTTCTATTTTGTTAAAAGAAAGGGTTCCCTTCTTATTTGATAGGTACTATAAGGATTGTGTTATATAATATTTATTTATTTATTTATTATATACTTTATTGTACACCAAGATAAAAACATAACACACGGAAACCTTAAAATAACAACAAACATACAACAGGCGGCCTTATCGCGTTCTGCGATCTCTTCCAGGCAACCCGGAATGGAGAGAGATAGCCTGGACACGACATGGGGTTGCACTTGGTGTAATTTTAAAATTAAATAAGTTACAAATATAGGAAGCACTAAATATAAAATACTAAAATAGATACATAAATACATACATATATTTATACAGGCAAGAAAACAATATAGCTCCAACAAGAACAAGATCACAGTGACAGGTAGTGCTCCTTTACCAGTCTTTTAAAGATCGGTAGTGATTGCGCGCGTTTTATTGTCACAGGCAATGCATTCCATAGACGAGCGGCCTGGACAGTAAAAGATTTGTCTAGGAAGATAGTGGAATGCATTAATAATTAATATTAATTAAAATTAAATTAATATTATGCATAATATTTTCAATTTAAAAACAAAATGGCGTGACATGACTTTCATTTTACTTTAAATGCTTTCCATTTAGGCACAGAAGTTATTGTAGTATTTTATTAAAATGGTGTTACTTTAGAAGGCTTTAAAAAAGGCTAAAGGCTTTACAAGTCGCAAAAAGGGTTGGTTTTTAGAATAATTTTTTGCTCCGAATAGCCAGGTAGCCTAGGTCATTCATCTCACCATTTTCGTTTATTATACAAGAATAATGAATATGTTTTGGAATACCTGAAGCAAAATATATCGAGATTGTCAGCGGTGAGTATTATCTGTTGTAATATAAAGTTCTATTAATATAAAACGGTTTTACGATGTCTGTCTGTAACCTCTCATAGTCTGCCTGTCCTTATGATTTGTCTTTATGACAAGAAATCTCTTACTCTTTTATTTTAACGATTGGCATATTATTTTTGCATAGGTAATCCCACAACTGCCAACCTTATTGGATACGGCATGAACTATAACCAATTAAAAACATAATATCCGAGTTTTTCATGCTGATACAAACATATAAATAGCAAACAATAAAAATATAACAAAACGCATAAAAATACAAGGTAAACTAACAGTGCGCGATTTCACGACTGAGTTTACTCTATTTGTCACTAACGCGAAGCCATTGTGATGACGTCACGCAGTTGACACTTCCCGCGTTTTTGTAATGGCCGCCATTGTTTTATGGTGTTTGTTGACGTTTGGATTTGAATATTTATTTTTATTTCTGTTTTTTCTTGTCGTGAGTTTGTTTTATTTTTTCGTAGAATGACGGGCGATTATATTTTTGTGACGGGTAAATTATGACGTCGATTTTTTATTTTCCCGGTGTCTTCCGACAATCCATAGTGTATGGACTAACCCGGATTGGGCCCGCGTGGTAGATTACAGCCCATTCCCTTTCATAGAGATGGCCTGTGTCCCAGCAGTGGGAACATTAAAAGGCTGATGATGATGATAGAGCATGGAGATGACTCTTCACGCTGCTAGAGACGTATTGTCAAAACTTTGCACCAAGCATTTTAGTGTGTGTCACCGAATGCTGATACTACAATATGACGCGCTGCGGTTACGGCCAGTCGTCACCGTGCTTACACCATTCACTGCGGTGATCAAAATTACGCTTATTAGCCAAGTGCGGGACGGTTTTCATCGCGAACGCCGATGGGCGTCCTCCGCACCTGAATAGGACAATATAAAATGTCGATCGGATTTATCAGCACTGTTTAAAGAAACTGATCATTTTTACGCTAAAATCTTAAAAAATCTACAAATACGCCAAACGTTTGGTACGTTCACGATCGTATTTGGTGTAAAAAATTAATTAACATCAATCAGGATTTTTATGCTAAGTTTTTGTTCTATAATGGTTGGATTGCGAAAATTTGGAGAACAGGGTGACAAATGGTAAGTAAATTTTTTAATTCACTTTTAAACTACAGTCTCTTATATTTTAGTTTTAAATGATAAGAATGGCAAAATTATCAGTATAAATTAATATCAGAGGTAGCAAACCTTTTTTACTTTTATAATGCTATAATACAGACCTTAATTTTATAGACATCTTTTTTAACCTGAAAATTAGTGTCAAAATGAAATGTTGTTGAAAGAATTGATGCAATTAGTCGACACTATATAGAACGGACAAGTTTTAACTTGTAAACATTTTAACTATGTAAACATTTCTCTGATTTATATAAAAATGAGTAGATTAATTAATATATAAATAAATAATTAATATTAATTAAATTAACCAAATATATTTAGGAAATATTGCAAAAAAACATAATAGGAATAAAAGGTTGTAAAATATGTGCATTAACTAGGTAATCTGCAAATTACCGGGTGCAATCCGAAGTGTGAAATTTGACTTAAAGTAGCAGATATTTGCACTTTACCTAGTTAATCTTCATATTAACAGATGCTACATCGTTAAATCGCGGAAGACAGCAAGCGAAACACTTTTGTCTCGTTTTCTCGGCACTCCCCCCCACGCGCTTGCGCCTGAATCCACAACAACCCCCTTGTTCCCGTTAAGTTATACCATTTTGTGTTACACTGTTACCCATTACTACTACGACGGGCTCCTATTTCTGGCTGCAGGGTTTAAAGTAATCCGTATCGGGATGTCCTAAGTTCCCGAGCTCGCTACGCTCGCTCTGCACAGCGATGTCCAGTTTTATGAACTTGACCGAATGCTTAACCGTTAGTATGCAGATTACCTAGGAAGTCTGCAGATTATCTAGTTAATATAAGTTTTTTTGCCACTTTAACGGACTCGACCAGATAATCTGCAGATTAACAAGTTAATCTGCAGATTATCTGGCCGAGTCCTTATTAAAGTCCGATTAACAAGTTAATCTGCACTCTAACTGATTTACGCACATTAGCGGTAACATATACACCACGAGCGCAGTGCGGCGCCGCAGCAGTCCAACATGAAAATTCTAAATTTAAAGAGCCCTTTGAACTGTTATAATGCCCGATTGACTTGGAATTCTATATTCAAAGAAACTTTATATTTAAGTTTTTTTTTTGTTTTTCAAAATCAATTGTATGGATAAAATTAACTGGCCGTGCGCAGTACGACACCCGCACCGCTGCGGCGCCGCAGCAGTCCGACACGAAACGTTTAAATTGTTGAAAGAGCCCAAAATGACCTGTCCAGAGTTTCTAGACAAGTTATATTCTGTCAAAGCAAGCGTCGCGATAGCGATTAGGCAAACGTTTGAATTGTATGTGATTGTCAAGCGCTATCAAAATGTCACATGATCAATCTCTTACATTTTGGCACTATGGTATAATTTTGACCATCGCCCTCGTTGATAGAATGACACTTTGTCAAGGCCCTTAGTTTAATAAAACGGAAATTTCATAGGTTCGGGTTCAACGCAAATTTGCTAGATACCTATATAAAAAGTTGTATGGGTACTATCCGTATTTGCATCCGTCTCTGTTTGTCGCGGGAATAGTGGGCATTAACACGCTAGAACTGCGACGTAAGTGTGCGCTACTTCTTTGTGCTGACCAATAAGATCGAAGACTTGTCCACGCTACCTCGCTGTTCACTGTTTTCTCCAAAGTTCCAGAAACGGGTACGGGTGTCCCGCGCCTGTGCCCCGCGGTGCCTGTTCACGGCTAATCCCTCGCGTACCCTGACTGCGCGATATGCCCCTCCAACCCAGGCATTCAATCTGCTGAACGCCCTAATTGCTCAGGAACCTGGCGTCGATATATTTATGTAAAAGGATAAATCTATGTTAAATGTTTGTGTAAAGTTTATAAGTGTTTATGTTTTGACTTGCTATACGCTTTGGTGCAAACTGTTAGTACAGCAAGCAATTGTAAGGAAATAAATAAATAAATAAGTTATTTTTTTTTCATAGTATCAATGGTTAATTTTATTTCAAGACCAAAATTAATAATAATTACTTTAGATACAAAAATATTAACAAACAAACGTACAATTTTACCTGTTTTTAATATTACCTTTGGCGACTAGATTGATCGATCGTTTGAAACCTGTGAACCAGTGATGTATCGTCACCCGTGCTTTTAAAGTTATCTAAAAGGTTTTACTGAAATTAAATGTGTTACACAGCAGTATCAGAAAGCTCAAAGTCACCCAAAGGGCAATGGAGAGGGCTATGCTCGGAATTTCCTTGCGTGATCACGTCAGAAATGATAATATCCGCAGGAGAACCAAAGTTACCGACATAGCCCGAAGAATTGCCAAACTTAAGTGGCAGTGGGCAGGGCACATTGCTCGCAGAACGGATGGCCGATGGGGCCGAAAAGTTCTGGAATGGCGACCGTGAACCGGAAGACGATACGCTGGAAGGCCTCCCACTAGGTGGACTGATGACCTGGTTAAGGTTGCGGGAAGGCGCTGGATGCGAGACGCACGGGATCGGTCAATGTGGCGACGCCTGAGGGAGGCTTATGTCCAGCAGTGGAAGTCTTTCGGCTGAAATGATGATGATGATGACACAACAGTTTTCCGCTTTCCTAAAAAAGTAAATGTAGGCAGATGATTTTACTGTTAAAATAATGGTGTAACAATTCGCAAAATCACAACTCCACATTCAACACACTTGCACACATGAAAAGGCTATGGTTTTATTTTGTCTTATCACTTCTCTAACTTCTGACCCTCTGATGTAATTTTTGATATACAACACAAGTGTGAGGATCCTGGTACCCATAACACAAGTTAAATCTTTCTTTGGGTGCCAGAATTCATTACAAATACTACTGACATACATTGTTACTCGTTAATGTGAATTTGTTATTTTTGCATAATGTTGTTCATAAGTGTTTGATTGTACAAATTTAGTTCCAATAAACAATTTATTTTATATTATTTACTATATTGTTTTAAAATTTTAAATCAATGATCCTTTACAATTCAAGTTATATTTTTATTGAGTTATTTTTAGGATTCCGTACCCAAAGGGTCTGAACGGGACCCTATTACTAAGACTCAACTGTCCGTCTGTCTGTTACCAGGCTGTATCTCATGAACCGTTATAGGCAGACAGTTGAAATTTTCGGTTTTTCTGTTGCCGCTATAACAATAATACTAAACAAAAAAAGTGCAACAACAAACGTGATATTTTTATTTTTTTTGCGATAATGGTATGGAACCCGTCGTGCGCGAGACCGACTCGAACTTGGCCGGTTTATTACTAAGCAAAGTTGGAGGTTGTGGGATTCCCAGAAGCGGCTTAATTAACTCTGACACTAGAGGTAGCCACATCCTCACATAAAAAAGAAGAATTGAGATAGGTTCACATGAACGAGTAGCATAGGTACTCAGCGATCTGTTTAGAAAGAATTTTCGTAAACGGATCATTTTTAGTACTTTAAATCGTATTTCACGAAACTGTAGGCAAATGAACACATTCAAACGGTCAATTTCAATTCATATAAGGAACAATAAACAAAATGCAAAAATACAACGTAAATAAAAGTTGATAAATACATCCAGAAAAAGCACACGATAAACCTTTTTTTAAAACAATAAACCCACATAAACTGCTGCCAATATCAACAGCTGTCAAAATATCATAGACTACGACAAAAAGCATTTTTTTAAATCCAGCCAGAGAGTTTTACGTGAAATATTTCGCGCGTAAAATATTGTATCCTGTGCTGTGAATCAAAATAAAAATACGAAAAATAAACACGATTGCTCCATGATTGATGGACTATTCACCGTGATAAAGTTTGATCATTTTTTTCCGCCAAAACCCGTGATTTAGCGTACAAATCGCCTATTGTTTGGTTGTTTCTGCGCAATTTGCGCGCGACGTAATATCGGGTTGAAAAGATCAATTCCGATGATGATAATCGCATTTTCTATTGAACTTACACAATTTTCTGTGTTCAGTTATTTCGATAATTGTAAATCGGAAAACATTGTCAATAGATATTTCAACTTCGGTAATATTTCGAAATCTTTAAGCGTCTTTTATGGAAATTTAGAGTTAAGAATAGCTAAAATGCTTGAGTAAAAGTTTGTTTAAACTCTGAGACGTTGTTAGACAAGTTATATAATAGTATTGTATTTTCGAAGTGATTTATGACCGAGGAATGTAAAGAAATATTCTCTTTTGGTTATTTTAGCGTTGACTGAAGGGAAGTTTTCGAGCAAGGCCGGTAATCTAATTACAAAGTTAAGATTTCAAAGACAAGCATTTATTTCATCCTATAGTTTTATTTCTATTTTGTTAAAAGAAAGGGTTTATTTCTGATTTGGTAGGTACTATAAGAATTGTGTAACATAATATTTTCAATTTAGAAATAAAATGGCGTGACATGACTTTCCTTTTACTTTAAATGCTTTTCATCTAGGCACAGAAGTTATTGTAGTATTTTATTAAAATGGTGTTACTTTAGAAGGCTTTAAAAAAGGCTAAAGGCTTTACAAGTCGCAAAAAGGATTGGTTTTTAGAATAATTTTTTGCTCCGAATAGCCAGGTAGCCTAGGTATGCATCTCACCATTGTCGTTTATTATATCAGAATAAAGAATATGTTATAGAGTACCTGAAGCAAAATCTATCGAGAATCTCAGCGGTTAGTATTATCTGTGGTAATATAAAGTTCTATTAATATGAAACAGTTTTACGATGTCCGTCGAGTCTCTCTCAGTAATCTCTCATAACCTGCCTGTCCTTATGACAAGAAATCTCTTATTCTTTTATTTTAACGATTGGCATATTATTTTTGCATAGGTAATCCCACAATGGATACGACAAGAACTACAACCAATTAAAAACATAATATCTGAGTTTTTATGCTGATACAAACATAGAAATAGCAAACAATAAAAATAGAACAAAACTCCTAAAAATACAAGATATACTAACAGTGCGCGATTTCACGACTGAGTTCACTCAATTTGTCACTAACGCGACGCCATTGTGATGACGTCACGCAGTTGACACTTCCCGCGTTTTTGTAATGGCCGCCTTTGTGTTTGTTGACGTTTGGATTTGAATATTTATTTTTATTTCAGTGTTTTCTTGTCGTGAGTTTGTTTTATTTTTTCGACGAATGATGGGAGCTTATATTTTTTTTGACGGGTAAATTATGACGTCGATTTTTTATATTTGTCTGGTGTTTCAATTTTTATATATTTCCTGAAAATCCATAGAGTAAGGACCAACCCGGACTGGGCCCGCGTGGTGGATTACGGCCCATTACCTTTCATAGAGATGGCCTGTGTCCCAGCAGTTGGAACATTAAAAGGCTGATGATGATAGAGAATGGAGATGTCTCTTTGCGCTGCTAGAGACGCATTGGCAAAACTTTGCACCAAGCATTTTAGTGTGTGTCACCGATTGCTGATACCTACAATATGACGCGCCGCGGTTACGGCCAGTCGTCAACACCGTCCCCATTGTAATGTCTATCCGTCACCATGCATAAGATTTTAAGGATTTTGTCTCTTCTCTATTAAAGTCATCTTACGTATTGTGAAATGGGACAATTAAGTAAGAAAGTACCTTGTATATAGATTAATAGAAATAAATGATTTTTAGTTTGGGTCATAATAACACGCGCGCTACCCTTCAAGTTTGACTTCAAACTGATTGATAGTATACTTGTTGAGATCAAGTTGTCGCACAGGTGACGGCTAGCCGTAAGCGCGTCACCACTTAGTGGTAAGCGAGATTTAGCCTAGCGGTAGCCGAGTCGACATGCCGGAGCTGATCCGCTTTCGTTACGTGTTTACTTTAGGTTGAAGCCTGGTTGACGGCGAGGCAAAAGGCGAGGCGTTGACGTGCCCTTACCAATTTGATATGTGACTCTTAAAACATACAACATTGAAAGGCCGGTTGATTTACGATGTAGCGAGGCATCGACAAAAGAAAGGTTTTTCAATAACTCCCAACACCGCTAACACGGCCAATTTTATTGTAAAATTGGAGCAAAATAACATCACGCCCGTAGGCACGGGCACCTGTATAATTTTAATATAGTATAATACTTCGAAACCCCCTTTTCAATACCCCAAAATGTATAATCTAGATTTCAAGTTATTGAAAAGTTGTGAGGTACATACCCCTATTAGTCTACTGAGATTTTCTGTAGTGGCCACCTTCACCAACATTACGTTATATAAGGCGGCACACTATACCAGGCAACCCCTTACGAGGTGTCTGGGACCATCTTCGGTAGGTCACGCCTCCGAGAGCACTCGCCCCTGGTACTCAAGAGAAAATGTGAGTCGCATCGTGATTACTCACTACCATTTGTCCAGAATGGTACCGGAGCAATAAAGCCGCTCACCACACGCACCCCAGCACGCCAGCACTAGTGCAAGCACCGGCACCAGCGCAGTTGGTGCTAGCGGATTCAATCCCCGTTAAGGACGCCAGAGAAGCTGGCTTCCATTTCTCCAGAATGGTCCCGTTGTAAGGTACAATCCAATTACAGGTATCGTTGTTCTTATGGTTAAGATTAAAACTTGTGCAAGCGGCGGACCTCTATCAGAAAATAAATTCCTTACGCCTTTTCTTCAATCATCAGATAAAATTCACATTTAACTAAAACAGTGATCAAGTATCATGATCATCATATATTGTGTCAACGCTTGACGATTTGTATCCGAACTACGCCGGACAAAACCGAAGGCTTTTTCGTTACGTGACTATTTCTAAATCGTCACGCAACGAAAAAGCCTTAGCCTCTCGAGACCTTCGGTTTTTTACTTAACGAAAAAGCCTTAGCTTTGGCAGGCAACACCTACCGGAAGCCACTTTAAGGAACACAGTAAGTTTCGATAATACCAGCTTATAATTGGGGAGAAAAGGCTCTTCTCATACCGAGACTATTCAAAACTATACATTTATTTTTGACACTCAGTTGGATCAAGTAATCCGACCGCCCAGTCTGTTTACCGACACCGTTGCCAAAATCTCTTGCCCGAACCATCATAATATTTTACTTTTCTCCAAAACAACTATAACTACTAAACTTCCACTCAAATGCTGGTGAAATCTGAATCTCTTCAATACACGTGAACCCACAATTTTTTGCTTGGCGCCCTTACAAGAAGGGATGCTATGGATATGAAATTTCGAATCTAGATACGGATATCGAAATAATATTATACCGGTTGCGGATACTTCTGACTATCCGTTCGTTTCGGATAGTTTCAGTTACTACCCACGCGTCTGTGCAGCATAACTTGTCATAACGTGTTTCATTTAGACTCCGCCCCCTATCCAAAATGATCCCAAACTTTTATATCGGATTTGATTGCGGTTATAGATAGATTATTATTTCGGACTCAGACCAACAAAAAAAGATAGACGTAACGTCGCGAACATCATAAGTGAAGCCACAAAACTATGCTCCTCCTAGTAAATATACACTTTCACGCACACACCTGCACTAAAACTATGCTTACGAGTCATCGTCTAGTTAACATATATTAAAAAAAATAGAATTATGCCTTCCTGTGTAGTGAAAACTTGTAAAAACAATAGCAAAGCACATAAAAAGTCTCACGGAATCACATATCACATGTAAGTACTTGAAATAACATCGTTTATTTATTAAATATACTATGAATATTAGATTCCTTGGAACAAAAAACCTCAACGAACGAAATCAGTGACATAAAGTGCGTGGGTTGCCATAATATGATTTCAAATTACCCTATTCGATTAAACAAATTTAATATGATTTCTTACTTCGAGTTATATTCCTGTTTTCATTTTTTTGTTATTTTATTATTTTATATTTCCAAATAATAACGACACAAAAAGAAAATGGATAGTAGCTATAAGAAATAGTACATTTATCTTTATCTAATAGTACCATTTATCTTTGTATTACTTTTTGGAGTCAGTGATTTTGTTATGGTGGTATTTTTTAATTTAATAAAGTTGATTGAAAATATAATTATCTATATTATTGCAAAACAATTTACATAATGACTCATACACTTGACGATGTTATGATTTACGCTACAGCAACTTATAACCTTTAATAGAATTTCTATGAGCAGGGTATGGTATGGTATGGAAGTATTTTACTTCTTTCGATCCCAAGACACTGTCACAGGCTAAGCTAACTTACACCTAAACATATACCCCAGAGTAGAACTAAATATACTAATTTAAACTCATACAAACTATATACATTAGCGCACTCCTCTATACTCCCACACATCACACAAATACGCGCATTTATTTCTCTGTATATACTAATTTTAACTCATACAAACTATACACCCTCACACATTAGCGCACTCTCCCCTATACTCCCACAAATACGCGCATTTTTTCTCTGTATATACTAATTTTAACTCATACAAACTATACACCCTCACACATTAGCGCACTCTCCCCTATACTCCCACACATCACACAAATAAGCGCATTTTTTTTCTCTGTATAACGCTCGTTCACATAAAGTTTGTTTTTCTATTATTTAAAACTTATCTATTTATATTTGTATTTTTTTTGCATTAAATTGCAAATTAATGGATATTGCTAAGCGGAAGAGTGAAGTCTCCTAACACAAGCAAGGATTGCATAAAAGGTGATCTCCAAATCATAAGCATGTAAAGCCACTTTCTAATTGTTTATTTTAAATAGATTTTGCGATGTAACAAAAAAAATATTTCTTTTCGTGAGTTATAATTAATAATGTACCTTAATCGTTTACTTTTGAGGTTCAATACCATACTCAACAATATCTTACTCGAACAATATTATCCTACCCACACAATAATATTATTACCCATTTTATAGGGAAAAAAATCAACAAATGGCAACCCTTCCAAACACACATAGATAAAAATGTGGCTTCACTTTTGATGTTCGCACCGCTACGTCTATCTTTTTTTGTTGTTCTGAGATTTCGGATATCCGATAGTTTCCGTTACCGAGCTCCTTAACACTCCTGGCTTCAAAGATAGAACACGCCGTAAATATCGTTCCTAGTCGGATTGCCGATCATTGGGAGTTAGGGCTGTTCTGGCTTGTTCTCTGCGGTGCTGGCAAAGAATGGGCCGTTACCTAGCATTTGTTATTTTGTGGTAGTTAGGCCAGTTTTAGGATAACTGGATTTTTAACAGTGAGTCTTGTTATAAATAACAGTCAGATTCTACTGCCTGTTCTTGTCCTAATGTGACATGGGACCATAGATCTTGGGACCACGCAACACGTTTACTTCTTCAATTATCCACTATTTTTTTTTCAAATTTCTTGATTAGCTACATGAACTAGGGAACATGAAACCTTATTTTTGGCAACCAAAAACTAGTTTGCTCTGTCTTATTGCATCAATTGCAGGCATTGACTTTGCGAAGAGTCTAATATCAAAAAAAAATATTACAAAAAAAAATGTAAACAAGAAGAAAATCATGCTGTGTAGTCGGAATTTTGTTTGAATCACCTCTTAAAACCCTTTATTTTGTTACCACACGATAGACTCCGCAGAAAAAGAAATTGCCCCCTCCCCCCACAATATGGCGCCCATAATTCGCCATTTTTCAATTTTAATGCAACCATGACACTTGCAAGGTTAAGACGAATCGACATACGTATGAGTCATTAAAATCAGCCTACGCGTTTGGTCTCTAGAATGCCACATAGAAACAAACATACATACATATATAGAAACATACACTGATAAACACATTACTCTACTTTGACAGTTGGATAAATACTGTGACCAAAAACCAACACCTAAGAACACTTTTAGGTATCTGTGGCTAAGAGATTATAAACATTTCTTTAATTGCGGTGCACTATAGTACTTAATACTTAGAAGAAAGAAAAAGAGAGAAAGAAAAATATTTATTTTTGACCCGCACAGTGGGAGACCAAAACGGCTCCTATACTTACTTTTATACTTGAAAGAAAGAAAATACATTTATTTAGAACAGACTAAATGCCAGACAACTAGCAGCCAGACTGGGCCTGATGCAATGTGGAGGTACTTCTGGAATTAATAAAGAACTTCCATGTCCTAAATCCTTTTGGGGCAACATCTTTCTTAAATTCTTAGGCTTTAAAATTCCATGGTAATGGACCTAGTAATTTAAACTGTGCGTTGTCTCGCATGAATGAATGGAAATTAAAATTTTCAGGCTGATAAAGCAACAAAGCGACAATACTTAAGAAAACTCGGAACCTCTAAAACATCCACATTATTTTTGGCAATCATCCAAAATGAAATGAAGTAAATACATAAATGAAACGGTAAATAAGCCATCCTTAGCTTGATCATTCCAAGTTATAGGTCATTCGTCTAAATAATATTCCTTTTATTTTCCTTTTTATTCTGATGCCATGATCATTCTTCTTTGTAAGTGGCACTTAGCTTTTTATTTGAAAGTTAGGTGTCACCTTTGAATTTGGCATTTGGTTTGGCAAATGTATTTTGGAGAAGGTTCATATTTCATTGGTAAGATTAATTGTGTAAGTTGATATTTGCAACTGACTTGCATATTTAGAAGATTTTCAAGGTAATAGGTATACGAAAATCATTCAAAAAAAGTTTTTATTATTTTTTTGAAATATCCTTTAAGATAAAAGGACATATTGAGAAAGAGAAAATAATTTTTGAGAAAAGACATTCTGAGAAAGGACATTTTGAGAAAAGGACATTATGCGCTGTGACGTTATCATAACTGTATTCCATAAGGGTTTAGACAGAATTTTATATATGGCATTCCCACATTTTGCCTATTTTGTATAGATTACATGTAAAAGCGAGCCTGTTGCCACCAAGCACCAGGCTCCGGGCTGCTTCTAAGAAATCCCAGATGTACAAAACCTAATATCACTTAATTCCACTAGACCAAAGAGTCAATCAATCAATTGAAACAGTTTCTAAAAGAAGACCTATTCTGGAAAGTTTCTAGGAACATTACTCAAATGAACACACACAATTCGTAGGCGAAATCATTTGTTTAAAGTAAATTATCGCGGATTCCCAACGCGGGCACCGTTCGAATTTCGAATTTATAAACAATAGAACATCGTATTTGTTAAAAGGTTTTTCAACACACTTGCTCATAAAGTGGCTCTAATTTCACCGCAATTAGGCACATAATGACACCTGTTATCAAACTGTGACTTTTTCATTACTATTATTCACAAGTGAGATAAAGAGCTTTTTTTTTTATTTATTGTTTGAGTTGTTTTGTTCTTAAAAAAGTTTCGATACAAAAAAGATCGTGCTCAATAGTACAAATGCAACACATTTCATAAAACATCTATTTATTAGTATTTAAATAGATCATTTCAACTTGTACGTGTTTAATAAATAAAACTTTCACTCAAATATACATTTTGTTTTTGTCTGTAATAAAGAAAACTTGAAATTCCCCATTTTGTACGTGGCTAAAACGCTATCCGCGAAAAGCATAAAAATAAATTCATTATTTTTAGTCTATGGCCGATCGGATCACCATTGTTAGATGCGCGCGCATAGGAAAACTGATTAATTTTGCCCGCCATTGTGAAAAAAATTTCACAACTCGTTTTCACTGTTGAAAATGATTTTTTAGTATTATTTTCTTCACAAGTGTGTTGAAAAACGTCGTATGATACACGTGAGTATTGATGATTACCGTCCTCGACTCTCTTAAGACCTCAATGGCGCCTCAGCGGTAATCACCAACATTACACACTTGTACCATAATGTACTATTATTCTAGGTTCTAAAATATTATTTTTCTCTAGTGGTGCCATGCCAGTACTACGTACTCAGATTCAAGCGACTATAGGCCTTATATGCTTTCCTCATTTGCTATGCTTAGATTATAGCAATGTGGACATTTTGTTTATATGCTGGTTGATAAATTACCATTCTATTATTAAACTGCAAAGCCATAAACAAAATTAGGCGGAAAAAAAAACACCAAAAAAAACAGATTGTGACATCGAGCTCCATATTTTACACAATCATTTTGCAGGGTTGTCAGTAACAAAAAAGGTTTCCTATAAAGATATCAGCTTTATTAGCCGGCCATCCTTGAATTTATTGTACACTTGCGATCACTAGACGCGATAGGATAAATCGAAGGGTATTCGTGCGTTTACCCTTGGTGTAAGAATAGGGTAATATTGTTAGATTGAGTGCTGATCGTGGGTGAAGGAAAAATATTCTAACAATGGGCTCGTTTGAGCTGTGAAAAGAGTTGTGGTAGGAAAAATATTTTTACAATGGACGGCTTATCTGACGGAGAACTGAAATAACATACTCTACGGTTGTATTAGGCTTTGTTATGTGGTAGGCGAATGGGTTTATCGACACTTATATTTCACCAGTAATATTTTAGGATCTTAACTACTAGCGATCCTGCCGTTCTCGGTTCTTTATAGTGATGCACGG
Source organism: Orthosia cruda (assembly GCA_964057195.1). Classification (NCBI taxonomy): domain Eukaryota; kingdom Metazoa; phylum Arthropoda; class Insecta; order Lepidoptera; family Noctuidae; genus Orthosia; species Orthosia cruda. The sequence goes on along the minus strand of OZ059841.1, from coordinate 5,578,313 downwards.
GGTCCCAGCGCAAAGAACGAAAATTTTGTTCAAATAAATCTCACTAGATGGCGTCATATGCACCGATTTATTTTTGAACTGTGTGTAAAATTAACATTTTCTGGAATTGAACATATAAATTTTATGTTTTTGTTTAATCAACTCTCCTAAGCACAAAATTATGAAATATTGGGCTCTTAATTCTTTTTTTTTTTTTTTTTTTTTTTTTATTCGTTATAGGCTCGCGTTTGACCACTATCTCGCCTGATGTTAAGCGATGATATGGTCGAAGGTGGAGCACGCTTGCCTAGAAGTAACCTATTCACTCTTGACTTGAAGACCCCTAGGTTGTAGCTATCAGGAAACAAGGACGCCGGCAGGGAGTTCCACTCCTTAGCTGTACGCACAATGAAAGTATTTTCAAAACGCTTTGTGCGTATGGGAGGGATATCCACCATGTACCGATGGCACATTGCCGTACGTCTTGTAGTCCGATGATGGAAAGGGCTTGGCGGAATCAGATTGTGCAGTTCCGTCGCGCACTCCCCGAAATGTAACCGATAAAAAACCGACAGGCTGGCAACTCGGCGTCGATGTTCGAGGCTCTGGAGCTTTGAGGCGACCAGTGCATCGTTGCCAATAAGCCTTTTGGCCCGTTTGTCAATCGACTCAAGTGCATCTAGCTGGTATTTGGCAGATCCATCCCAGAGGTGAGAGCAGTACTCCATGCATGACCGAACTTGCGCTTTATACAAGTTGAGCAGCTGTTCAGGCGTGAAGTACCGTCTCACCTTCGCAAGGATCCCCAACTTTTTTGCAGCCAATTGAGCCTTTGACTCAATGAATGGACCAAAATTGAGGGTCGATGTTAACGTAACACCAAGAAGTTCGAGATGGTCCGTTATCGGCACGGTTACACCACGGAAGGATGGAGCCGGGTGGAATTGGCTCTTTTTTGCGGAAAAAAGACACGCCTGGGTCTTAGCAGCATTGAAACTGACTAGATTGGCATTGCCCCATTCGGAGACTGCCTCCAAAGACAGGTTCAAGCGCTCAACGATAGCCTCCCGAAGAGACCGGACTTGAGGCCCAGTAGCCCGTGCGCCAGATACGTATCTCTCAGCAACAGTGCTGTCGTCTGCATACCCAAAGGTTCCGGGTTTTAGCAGGTCATTAATGTGCAGCAAGAACAATGTTGCCGAGAGCACTGACCCCTGAGGGACTCCGGCGTTAATACCCAACTGACCGGACGAGCAACCATCGATAACCACTCGGATGGACCGATCCCTCAGGAAGTCTGCAATCCAGTCACACAGACCACTAGGCAGACCGAAGGAAGGAAGCTTACCTATAAGGCTCTCGTGCCAGACCCTGTCAAAGGCCTTCGATATGTCAAGGGAGACAGCAAGCGCCTCCCCGTGCTTCTCGATGGCCTCACTCCAGATGTGAATGGCATACGCTAGAAGATCCCCAGTTGACCGGTTTCGGCGGAAGCCGTATTGTCGGTCACTAAGGAGGTCGTTGTCTTCTAGGTATGCCAGGAGCTTTTTATTCAATACACGCTCCATACTCTTACAGAGGATGGACGTTACTGATATGGGCCTGTAGTTGGCCGGGTCCGCTCGACTACCCTTCTTGGGCACGGGTTGAACGTTAGCTTGCTTCCAAGCCTTCGGCACTTTTCCAGTCGCCATCGAAAGGCGATAAAGGCGTGTCAAGATCGGAGACAATTCAGGCGCACAAGTTTTAAGTACAATTGCCGGTATCCCGTCCGGGCCACTAGCCTTGTTCACGTCAAGGTTTCGCAGCACCCTATAGACCTCTCTCTGATGGATGCGAATTTCCGACATACTCGTCTTACATCGAACAGCAGAAGGGGGGGGCCGCGTGCCATCAGTATTCAGACGCGAAGATTCCGCAAAGAGGGAGGCAAACAAGTTAGCCTTGTCCTCAGCGGAGTGGGCCAGCGAACCGTCGGGCCTCAGCAGTGGTGGTAGTGAGGGGCGACAGAAGTTTGATTCAACCGATTTAGCCAGGGACCAAAACGCCTTGCTACCAGCAGGGTGTGAAGCAAGTTTGTCCCCGATTCTGCTAATATGGTCAAATCGTGCCCTTCGCATCGCTTTTTTGCAGGACTTGGCAGCCCTGTTGAAGGCTCTCTTCTTCTGACTCACGTCACTTGCCTTGCGCACACGAGCGTCGACCCATGCTAGGTATGCCTTGTTTCTTCTTAATTCACATTACAAAGATTATTTGAACGGATCATTTAAAATTGATGCCAATAGATGGCGCGATTTTAAATTTCTGACGCATTCCACTTGATTGTTTAAATTTGATGACACACTACGTGTGTGTTCGTGTGAGGTGTGGCCACCTCTGGTGTAAGAGTTAATTAAGCCGCCTCTGGGAGACCCCACAGGCCTCTGACTTGGCTATTTCAGACTGACATTAACTATATAAGTCCAGGTTTCCTCACGATGTTTTCCTTCACCGTTGGCTGTGATGTCCAAGATAAACTTAGAAAGTTTATATGAATTTGAAAAAGTCACATTGGTACTTGCCTGGATTTGAACCCACCACCTCAAGCACGACAGTCGAGGTCTTAGCCACTGGGCCACCACGACATTCACATTAAGTTAAAACATAGAAAAGGAAACTTAAAACCAAAATACATACAACGGGTGGCCTTATTGCCATTTGTTCTGTTTCCTGTTAACTCGTCAATTGCCAGTCTAACAAACTGTCAAATGATTAACGCTCCAGCTTATTTGACCATTGGTGAGACTAACAACTGAAAAAAATATTATTTTTACCGAAATTTGCAATCGTTGGTTATATTTGGTTAAGTTAATTGGATGGACCTAAGTTGAAAAATCAAAACTATATATATCTATTTTTCAGAAAGCAGTTTCCTGCCTTCGTTGTATTTAGAATGAAATACCAACAAAACAAAAATATATCGGAAATCAGTTTTCACCTCGTAAAGTTGGCTAACAAAGGCATAAATGAGTTAACAGTCGCACGCCGTTTTATTGGCCGTAAGAGGGTAGAACGGTGTTTTTATGTCCCACCATAACATTGTTTGACTAGCTCCTTCATACTTGTGGCCGACCAATTTTCTATGTGGTATAAATAGAGCTGGTATTATTCCTGCTGACTTTGTCTGTATAGATTTTGGAAACAATAGGATTTGATATTCTTATGGCCATAGCACACTCTGGATTGTTTATTATAGTCATATATAAGACTAGCGGACGCCTCGCGATTTCACCCACGTAGTTCGCGTTCCCGTGGGAATACAGGGTTAAAAATTAGCCAATGTCACCCGGAGATAGTGTAGCTTCCCAACGGTGATTTAATTTTTAAAATAGGTCCAATAGTTTTTAAGTTTATTAGTAACATACAAAAATATGAAAATACAAATATTTCCTCTTTATAATATTTTTAGTATATTGTTATAGATATAGATGTACCTAAGTGTATGTAATAAGGTATAGTTCTCAGCAAACTTCTTGGCCGCCCTGAAGTTGGCTACAATGGCTGCGCAGTAGTAAATATCATACAAAACAGCACCGTTTCGTGCCTTGCGCATCGGAAAGCCAACATCAGGGCGGCCCAGAAGCTTGGCGAGCACTATAAGTATATTAGTACAGTCGTTATAGTAGTCACAGTGGATCTTTGTGTCTCCGAAGTTTGCTCTGCGAAACATTGCGCAAAAAACAGTTTGTCATCAAGGAGTGTGTTACGTGATTTAGAAAAGTGTTACATCGAATAACACGTCCCCGTAAGTTTACTAATACGAAACACAACGAATGCACGCTACCACGAAAAACTTAACACCGTAGCTATGCGATCTCGAATAACCAAATCTCTAATTTCACCAATTCGAATCACTTAACAACAAATGCGCGCTTCTACGAAAAACTTATCGCCGAAGCCACGCGACCACGCTTAACCAAACCTCTAACGAAAGACTTTTAGATTAAGAGCGCAAATTGTTTCAAAGAAAGGGCGAAATTATTACAAATAATTATATTTTTCCTTGGAGGGTACTACATGGGCAAAATATTACCTGAAACAGTTCATTTATCTCTGAGGCAATCCAATTATCAAAAATGTATACAAGCGAATGTTAAATTACTTCTTTATTAGACCTCCTGAGGTATTTATTTTTTTATTTTATTTTTTTATGATTTATATAACTCCTTTTAGACCGATTACAGTATTTAAGACTACAACAATTTATATAGCATAGCTCAGGAGGCCGTATCCTTCCTTAGAAAGTATAAAACAAAGTCGCTTTCCGCTGTCTGTCTCTATGAATGCTTAGATCTTTAAAACTACGCAAAAGATTTTGATGCGTTTTTAATAGATAGAGTGATTCAAGAGGAAGGTTCATATGTATAATACACGCAGGCGAAGCCGCTGGCAGAAACTACTAATATCTAAAAGAAGTAACTTGTCATTTGTATGTGTCAATTTTGTCTCAGAGATAAAAATAGTCTGTATTCTATGCATAATATATGCATATTATGCATGATAGTGCTGTATAATACGCGTTATTACAATAATTGTTCCCGGAATTTGCGATCAGTGATTATGGCGCACTTACAATTTCTATTATCTAAAAAGAATAAAAGACAATCGCATTGTCACTGATTGGTTTACCAGATATTATATCAATGGAACTTATAACAAGTAAAATTTCAAAAACCCCCCGACACATTTATCTTGCGAAAACATCCCGATTCAAACAGTAAAACGCCCATAACTTTTGAACGGCTGAACCGATTTTATTCAAACATAGCTAAGAACACTCTCGACACAATCACCTCTCGACACAAACTAAATCAAAATCGGTTCATCCGTTGAGACATATACACAGATACAAAGCAACACACGTCAAACTTATAACAACCCTCTTTTTCCGTTGGGGGTTAAAAAGAGGACTACTCAAAATCTCAAAACATTAAAGACAAATTTGCAAAAAGTGCCTCCATTGTTTCCGCCTAACATCTGGTCGGTAAATAGCTCAATAGGGACCACTGTTCCAATTACACAAACAGAGGTGGAAACATAGCACCACCGCTGGAACAGCCTATTGGGCAGAAAGAGATAGAATTTTTAAGTTGAATTGAAGAAATTAATAAGGAACAAAAACATACAGAATTGACGGTAGAAAAAATAAATTCAGTCTCAAGAAACCAAAAGAGCAAAAAAGAAAGAAAATAGAGAAGAAAAAGTAAGAAAACATTTGGTAAAAAGGAAACAATGGACTTAACCACATTTTTAGATGGTCTTGCATACTTGTGCTATTTTAAACGATGACTGAACGCATATTAATATATTTTGTTTTTTTTTTCTCAAATGTTTGATTTTGTTGATTGTTAAATGAATAAAGATTTTTTATTAAAAAGTGGTTTTTATTAGGATTTCCTTAAATAAAATTGGTATCTTTTCGTTAGAGGTTTGGTTAAGCGTGGTCACGTGGCTTCGGCGATACGTTTTTCGTAGAAGCGCGCATTTATTGGTAAGTGATTCGAATTGGTGAAATTAGAGATTTGGTTATTCGAGATCGCATAGCTACGGTGTTAAGTTTTTCGTGGTAGCGTGCATTCGTTGTTAAGTGTTTCGTATTAGTAAACTTACGGGGACGTGTTATTCGATGTAACACTTTTCTAAGTGGCCTGTGTCCCAGCAGTGGGAACATTAGAAAGGCTGATGATGATGATAGATCTCGGAAGAGCAGAGGTATACAGTTCCTACACCACATTTCATCAGTTATGTTTAAGTTCCAAATAAAAGAGGACGAGTCTATTACCATCGTCTGGTATTTTTATTTAACCCCTGACTACTACTAAGCCAAGTAAAATTTAAATGTTTAAAAACCTCCGACACATTTTATGTCATGCTACGTAATTTATCTAGTAGTAGACGCGCTTCGATTGACAATCTATTGGACACGTAATTATGATACGATATCTTCTGAAAACACACCGATTCAAACAGTAAAACGCAGTCGAAATCGGTTCATCGGTTTAGGAGCTATGATGCCACAGACAGACACATAAATACTCAAACACACAGGTGTGTGCTAAACCGATGAACCGATTTCGATTGCGTTTGTGTACCTACACACGTCAAACTTATAACACACCTCTTTTTCTGTCGGGAGTTAAAAATCCAGAAGACAAAACCTATTAGCACTTTGTACGACTGTTAGATTCCAGTCGAAGCCATGAATAAAAAAAGTTTCGTTATTCTGCCAAACGATAATACCTACTGCAAAAACAAACCATATACAATTTTCACAGTTTCTACCTACACTCGCCCTTCTTACCGTAAAGCCCTATAATAGTGCTATTAGAGAGGAGGATAGCACTATTATAAGAGCCTTATAGGACAATTATGAGCAGTATAATGTCTTTGATGACAGCCTGCGCGCGTAAACATCGGCTGTTTAAATACTGATGTCTTTAATTGGTGCTGTTTTAAATAAAGACTGTTTTGAAAGTGTAAATAAGCATACAAATAAAATATTGGTCTGTAATAACTCGATTGTGGGCGAATAAGAAAGTTGCTTTAATACAGAGAAAGTATCAGTAATGTTTTTTTTTATATTGTTTAGGCTCGCGCTTGACCATTATCTTACCTGATGGTAAGCGACGATGTGGTCGACGGTGAAACAAGCTTGCCTAGAAATAACTTATTCACTCTTGACTTAAAGACTCCTAGATTGTAGCTGTCGGGAAATACAGACTCCGGCAGGGAATTCTACTCCTTAGCTGTACGCATAATAAAAGTGTTTCCAAAACATTTTGTGCGTATGGGTGGGATGTCCGCCATGTACCGATGGCGTATCGCTGTACGTCTGGTAGTCCGAAGATGAACCGGGCTAGGTGGAATTAGATCGTGCATTTCCATCGCACACTCCCCGAAATGTTAACCGATAAAAACCGACAAGCTAGCAACTCGGCGACGGTGTTTAAGGCTTTGCCTTGACCAGTGCCTCATCGGCAATGAGCCTCTTGGCCGCTTTTCGACCGACGATAGTGCATCAAGCTGTAAGATCCCTCCCATAGATGAGAACAATGACCTCGCTTGCTAACTGCTGGTTGGTGATTTCAAGTCCTCTTGAAGAAACCTGTTTTACTCCTCTCGATGTTGTCGCCATGAGACCGAAACAAAAAACTCTTAAGTCAAAAACTTGTTCAGAAAAGTTTGTGAGTAATTTATAAGTATACAAGCCGCACGGGTCGATCCTCTAGGTAACCAACGCGTTCCGAGGTCAGTCCGTGGATGGGTGACCATCCATACATATCAAGACAACTCCGTGCCTCGGACAGAACGTTAAGCCGTGTGTTTCGGCTCTTTCTTCGAGATCTTCGATAGTCACATCAAGCGGTATCGCGTTATCAAGTTAGAAAGAAAAGAAAGAAAGAACCATAGTGGAAAGTTACTGGGAAGTGAAGATCAGATACGCAGTCTTTCCATGTAAAATACTGGTATTCATAGACTGGCGGGACAGGCTTTCACCATCGGCCTCGTCACCATCGAGGTAGTCTGGTCAGTGCACAAGCGCTGGCTCGGGAGGAGGCACGGCTCTCTGTCGTTTCAGGTGACGCAGGTGCTCTCGGGGCATGGTTGCTTCGGGAAGTACCTGTGTCGCTTAAACAGGGAGCCGGATGCCCGGTGTTACCGCTGCGTATTCTGCCGGGAGGACACATCGCGGCGTACACTGGCAGGGTGTGCTGCTTGGGAGCAGCCGCATCGTGCCCTCATCTCTGATGTAGGCAGTGACCTGACGTTGCCGGCCTTAGTCGAGTCTATGGTCGGTAGCGAAGAATCCTGGGACGCGGTGGGATCCTTCTGCGAAACAGTCGTGTCGCAGAAGGATCAAGGTCTGCATCAATTATTAGATTCATCGTGTATAATAATTTGAATTCAGAACTAAGTACTTTATTGTTGTTTTGTTTTGATTTCCGTGTGAACTATATAGAGCTGTAAAACTATTTTCCTGTAAGTTAAAAGAGTATTAACATCTCTATATACTTCCAAGTTGATTGAGAGCGTCCGGTCTGCACCAAGTGCAAAGAGCAACTGATAGAAAGCTGACGACTGACGAAACACGAAGTTTGCCGAGGGACATTAAGAAAAAAGATTGTGCTGTATTTAAATATCAATACACCAAACAAATGCAATATTATTGAAAAAGTATTCAGCCGACTCGTTAAACTTACAAAAACAGGCTCGCATTCTGTGGGTAGTAAAAAACTCACTCGTTGGCGTTCAGCCAATATGCACTTGTTCAGTAGTGACTCTGATTGTATTGGTTACAGGTAATTGAGGCATTTGGTCGTTTTAGAGAATTTCTGGATTTAAGTAATACATTTTTTTTGTTTAAGGTTTATCTCTTAATATCGAATAAAATCAATATTGTCGAACTGATGCTGTCCTGAAGTTATAGTCTCTGTGGCGACGCGGGCGATAACACAGGTGCAATCCCTGTTCCCTCTCCCTCATTGTCGGATGGACGGTTTGTCTGGTCTTTTTTGGTCTGTCACGACTTTCTGTTTAAAATACTTCATTAATAAGAACAAAATTCTTAATAATTAATAAAGATCTAGCCTAAAAGACGAATACGCAATTTAACTCTAACTTAATATGTTACGTGATAGATTTTAATTAAACTAAGAATAGTGTCCATTTCCTCTTTAAGGCAAGTCTGTGGCACTTTCTTAGTCTGTGATGAAACACTATGTTCATGAGTTTATGTATAGCTCAGCGTTGTCACTATTATTCATTCACTTTGTACACTACACTAATTCAAAAGGTTTGGTTATTATTTACCTACGCACTAAGTCTGTATTGTCTAGCAGCTGGATAGTCTAAATATTTCATTTTGTTTCAGTCACTAACAAAGTATGTAGTCTATTAATTTCATCTGAAGCGTAGACTCACCCTACAAATATTTGAGCAAATGCTGGAAATATAATTATGTAGAGGTCTAAGCCTCTTTGTTGAGATATTCTTTGAAGAAAATACCGTGTAGTTTAGTTGTCTGACAATATCACTTTTCCAATGTATGTCTCTCGGAGGAAAATCTAGGCAAATACAGTGTACATTTTACTTGGCTTAAAAGTATGAAATTAACTATACATAAGTAGTTTGATGTGACCGTTTCTTCTGATTTTGAGTAGAGGGGAGATAGGCATGATCTCAAAAATATTAATCTTTTTTAAACAAGGCCTCTTCTTTATGGAAATTTATTATTAGTAGAATAGAACTATCCTACTCCTAGACTCCTACTATACTCATATTATAAATTCGAAAGTAACTCTGTCTGTCTGCCTGTTACCTTATCATGCCTTAACCTCTAAATGGATTTCAATGAAATTTGGCAAGGTGATAGATGGCATCCTGGGAAAGGACATAGGCCCTGACTGGCAAAAATATAGGCGGGTAGGGTGGGGAGGTAGGTATGTAGGATAGTGAAGATAGGTAGGGAAGATAGGTAGGCTGAAGATGTGAAGCAAATATATTTACGCAGAATTCCTTCGAATCTTTGCCACTGGATGAAGATATTGATATTTTATCTCATAATATGAAAAGAAATCCAGAACTATTTAGAAGCTGCCCGAATCTAAGATCCAACAACTTTGATCTAATTGAAGAATTGGAAAAGAAAGTTACTGTACTGGCGAAAAACTTGGAAATTGCTGAAAATGAAATCGCTAATTTACTATCAGAAAACGGTTTTCTTAAAAAACAAATGTCTATGTATGGTACTCAAATTAACCAACTAAAGGATATCTGTAAATCGACGCCCAAAAGAGCATCACAGAAAAAAAGAAGCAAAGATCCCATCCAAACAAAATTAGACTTCTCAGAGCAAATATTTAGTCCAAACGCTCAATGCTCACAAACGAGGGACGACGTGCAGCGTCTACAAGGTAAAATCAGAAAATCAACAATGACATTCATAACAAGATATCGGTGGACTCTCCAATTAAACAACGACAAGGAAACTTACAGTATGACACCCAATTAAAGCCCAAAACAAAAAGTAATATTTACATAATTGGAGATGAAAAAGTAAGAGGTCTATCAGCACAACTTATACACACCAAGACTGGTAAATGGAATGACAATTACAACATCCAGGGTAAAGTTCAGCCATATGCTTCTTCATGCGAGATCCTCGGGAATCCAGAGAATCTATCACGCACCCTATCTGACAATGACATTGTTATACTATCAGTTGGTAAACATGACAAAAATCCATACTTGTTGTTAACTAATCTGTGTAGTACTTTGTGTAGTTTAAGCAATTGTACAATATTGTTATTGAATATTACAGAAAATAGGTATCTTAACGTTAAAAAACTTAATTATAAACTAAAACAGTTCACAAAAAGTTTTAAGAATTGTAAGTTTATTGAAGTAAATCAGTTAGGTATAAATTATTATAAAAAGCTCTCAGAATTAGAATTAATTAATTACAAACTTAATATAGAGATTGATTATATGCAATATGAAAAGACTACAAAACTAGCTTTAGCTGCACGAAATTCACTTCATGGTAATGATTATAACAATAACACATTTTTTCGTTCCTAAGTCCCCCGTTAATAAAATTTCCGTTCCCGTCATTAATTATGGTAAATCAAAACAGGATTGCCGACATAGTAATCTACGAATCCTTCACCAAAATATAGCTGGTCTCTGCAACAAACTAGCCATGATAGAAATAACTTTATCTGAATTGGTAGGAAAAAACAAGGAGGTGGATATTCTATGTTTTAGTGAAACTTTTGTTAAGAAAGGTACAGAAGCATCAAACTCGATAATTTTAAATTGGCTGCAGTTTTTAGTCGAGATAAATGTAGAGGGGGTACGTGTATTCTGACTAATAAGGTATTTGACACAAAAACATTAAGTATGCCTTCTGGTATAGCTACGGAATTCTATTTTGAATGCTGTGGCGTAGAGGTAATTGGTTTGAGCCTGATAGTTGTTAATATCTACAGAATACCCGATCAACGAAAGGCGCAAACCGGTGTATTTCTTCATAAGCTTAACCATTTGCTAAATTACTTGACGGACCAATACAAGAGAAAAAAAAAAAATATTTGTGGTGATTGGAATATAGATATTTTAAAGGATAATTCCATAACAAAGGAACTTTTAAGTATACTTAGTAACTACAATTTTGAAGCACTCATAAAATCACCAACTCGGGCGAACTCGTGCATTGACCAAATTGCCAGTAACATACAGAGTGTTCAGTCAGAAATTCTTCAACTAAGCTTGTCAGATCACGAAACAGCACAAACTGTTACTATAAAGACGAGTAAACATAAAACAATATCATGTTGGTCTGAATTAAAACGTGACTACTGCGCGGAAAACCTTAAGAAATTTTGCGAGTGTATGTCTTCTCTCTCATTTTCGGAAACATTTAACTCGGATACTCTAACACAAGCCTTTAATTTGTTTTATGAAACATTCACTTTATATTACGATCTGTGCTTTCCGGTTATTAAGGTTAAAGTTAATAATAAACCAGTTACACAAAACTGGATAACAAAAGGCTTTAAAAAATTCAGCAAAACGAAAAGACAGCTTTATTTAAAATTTAGAACTAGTAAAACGAATAAAAAACATAATGAGAAAATCTACAAACGTTATAATCATATGTTTAAAAGATGTGCACAGAAAGCTCAGAAATTAATGAATACAAGACTTATACAAAAGCATAAGAATAAATGTAAAGCCACTTGGAATGCAATCTCCTCAACGATAAATAATAATGATTTGTATAAAAATGACATTGATGAAATAAATTCTAATAATGTGACATATAATAATCCATCTGACATTTGCAATATATTTAATGACTTTTTTATTAATTTGACATCCAATCAACCATTTAATTCTATTAATATTAAGCTTAATCAAAAAAACAAAAATCTTAACACTATTTTTCTAAATTCTATAGATGCAGAAGAAGTGTATAAAATTATAATGTCCCTAAATAATAGCAAAACTAGTGGATATGACGGCGTCGCCACACAGGTTTTGAAGGCTTGTGCTAGCTCTATATGTCATCCACTAGCACATGTTATAAACCTATCTTTTTTGGAAGGTGTTTTTCCTGATCAGCTCAAAATGTCTATCGTAAAGCCACTATTTAAAAGGGGAAATAAGACAGACCCAAATAACTACCGGCCTATTACGATAGGACCCATCATATCTAAAATTTTTGAGAAGGCTATGCATATTAGGTTGAATAATTTTCTCAGTAGACATGACATATTGTGCAAAGAGCAGTTTGGTTTCCGTAAAGGTTCTTCAACTGCTCTTGCCATCTTCAACTTTATTAAACTTGTAACAGAAACTATTAACAATGGCAATCCAGCAGTGTCATTGTTCTTAGATATGAGTAAGGCCTTTGATTTTGTTAATCATGCTAAGCTATTAAACAAATTAGATTTCTACGGCATAAGGGGCAAGGCATATGAATGGATATCTAGCTATTTAAGTAATAGGAAGCAATATACAGAGATATCCAAAGTCGTAAAGAAAGGTGACAAAATATATTGTAAAGAGAAATTCAAATCAGTGGCAATAATAAATAAGTATGGTGTGCCTCAGGGTAGTATTCTCGGTCCTTTGCTTTTCTTACTCTATATAAATGATCTTCCGGAGGCCACGCAGCAGCAATGTATTCTTTTTGCAGATGATACGACAGTTATATTAAAGTGTCAGGATAAAATCAATTACAAATCTGTTACTGAAAAGACTCTGTCAGATATAATTAGCTGGATGGCAAATAATGACTTAAATATAAATGTAAGTAAGACCAGATTAATAGAATTTAACTCGTATAATACTAAACAATTAGCTTTAGATATTAGGTATAAAAATGAAAAAGTACAACAAGTGGATGAAATAAATTTTTTAGGTATTAATAAAGACAAGAATCTCAATTGGAAAAGCCATGTGGAACATATATGTCAGAAACTTGATAGGTTTGTGTTTGCTTTAAAAAAGCTACGACAAAATGTTTCTGTAGAAGCTGCTCTTTCAGCTTACCATGGCTATGTGTCATCTATTCTAAGCTATGGACTTATCATGTGGGGTAACTCGACCGATACCGACAGAGTTTTTAAGCTCCAGAAACGTTGCATCCGGGTCATAAACAAGGCATGGATTTTAGATAGCTGTAAACCTGTCTTTAAAAAAAGTAAAATTCTTCCACTGCCCTGTATGTACATACGAGACATCTGCATCTTTACCAAGAAACACATGCATTATTTTATGCAACATAGCGAAGTTGTACCAAGACAAAAAAGGGCTAAGTTTGGCAACCTGTTATATCATCCATCTGGTCATAAAGATATTTACAAGAAAAATGTGTATAATATGTGTATATTGATTTATAATAACATACCAAATGAATTAAAATTATTGCAGGGTAATGTTTTTAAAATCAAATTGATAGATTGGCTCCAAAATAGATGCTTCTATAGCCTTAAGGAATTTATAGAGCATAGACATCATTATTGTTAAGAACATAAATAATGTATTTATTAAATGAGTAATTGTAATAACATACATAAATATATATTGATTAATTGTTAAATCAGCATTCTAAACAAACATTTTAATTTGATTGACATTTTAATTGTTTAGTTGTTGACATTTTAATTTATTTCATTGACATTTTTAATTTTAATTTATGACATGTTAATTTATTTTATTGTAATTTTGATTTTATTTTTTAAATTATTGCCGAGTTTATAATCTGACAACTGAAAATATTGGAATTTTAGTTATAGACATTTAAATATATTTGATTGACATTTAATTTTAATTATTAGAATTTTTAATTTTAATTATTGACATTTTAATTTATTTAATTTTTAAATTGTATAATCTGATGATTGAAAGTATGGTTTGATCTGGTTTTTTTTTATCAAATTTTTACAATTGTGTTTTGGGTATGATGTCTACTAACTTAATGAGTTTAATATTTAAAGTAATTTGCACGCTTGCTTGCAGGCAGAATACAATAACTTTTAGGCTTTAAGATCTTTCCTTGTTAAACAATGTATTTTCTGGCAAATAAATATTTTGATTTGATTTGATTTGATTTGATAGGAAAGGTAGGTAGGGAATGTAGGTAAGGTAGGCAGGTAGGGTAGGTATGTAGGAAAGATAGGTAGGTAGGATAGCTAGGTAGGGTTAGGAGGTAGGGAAGGTAGGTAAGATAGGTAGATAGAGTATAGTAGGTAGGTAGCCAGTCGACGGGAGCGAAGCCGCGGGGGACAGCTAGTTTTATAAATGTGTAAGTTTGTACTAGTATTTTTCAATCACGTAAAAATATCTGATTGAATTGGGATGAAATTTTGCTTACAGATAGATTATAACATGCATGAGGCTCGCTTTAGTGGAAAAAGAACTGAATTGAATTGTAATTCGAACTGTGCACATCTCGTTGTAAAATTAAGTTGTGTGACTATTGATTGTGAGTAATAAAAGTGTTTACAAGATGTCTGAAAATTATCATTTGAGAACCCCGAGTCGTCCCGCTCTCACATGGATATATTTTTCATAACGGTGTAATGTTTACACATGTTTACCGTTTATTTAATGTTTTCTTGAGATAAAAAAAAAACAATTACACGCGGTCGAAGCCGCGGGTAGAAGCTAGTTGATGTATGTAGGAGTATTATACGTATATATACATACATTTCTGTGTACCCATTTAAGCCGAATAGATACAGGCGTTATGTTGTATAACTATAAAATGTATGTTATAAAGCGTGATAAAATTAAAAATTTAAATAATACCACTTTTACGACCGAAAGTGCGCCATAATCTATGTTAATACGAACAATGGTTTAATCATATCCTTTTATGAGGAGTCAAATACGCGTTTAATGATTTCCATAATAATAACACTTGTACCTAAATGATAGTTTAATTTGATTGTTATTTTGATTTGATATTGACTGTTAAACTCTTTAACGGGCTAATATTAAGTAGTACTTGGGGACCATATTCGGGTGTTAGATGTTAATTTATTTTCGGGGGAGTATTTCTCCTCGTGAAGGAAAAGATTTCTCTTTGGGGGTTAATTTATTGTCCACATTGATTAGGTAGTTCTGAGGTGAGAAAAGAACAGGTCTGCCTTATTTTGGTAGCACATATCTTCATGTTCGTGAAACTTCATCTGTATACATAAATGTCTTAAAAGTGTTTTGCACTCTTTTTTTTGTATAGTGTTTCGCATTTTCGCAATTGTATGCACTTATTTGTATTTTCTTTTATATTTATTCAGAAAGAGACAGTGTACCAACAGCCTAAACGTCAAGCAGGAAATAAAGCACTAAAGTTCCTCACGGTGTGAAATATAGGCAGTTTAATAAAATGTCTAAATTTCTAGTATGACTACAACATGAACTGGAAAAATAATTATATTTAATTTTTGTTTTCATTCTACACCGTTTTGTTGCTATGAAGAGCATCTCTAGAGTTCAAATGCATTAATATTCTATATGGTAACATCCTGGTTTAAAGTAACTGGTTTTAAATAACCCTTGCTAACATGTGCCAAATGGTATCTATCATATATACGCTTTTTTTAAGCGTCTTTTCTGGTTTACATATGATAATCATAAAACATATTGTCATAATTCATATTGGCATAACGAAATTCAGCATAATGATCATTAGGCATAAATGTTTTGCCATAATTTTTATAAAGCATAATTTATGTTATAAACGAGTAATGATATTTACACATAATGTTCTACTAGTAAAAACAAACATGTTCGCAGCTCAAGAGCCCATGCCCGCCGCATCTTATTCTAAATATAAAAACATACATAAAAAAAAATATGCCTAAACAAATTAGATCAAATGACAGTTATGCTAACCTTTGCATTATGCCAACGTATTTTTATGCCGCAGTATTATTGTGCTAATAAAAGTTATGCGAACACGTTCAGCCAAAAAATATCATGCCTTAAAATTTTATGCCAAGAGGGAGATTCCCATCTTTTTGTGCTATGATGTCGCTATGGTCTCAAATTCGAATAAACATCATTATAACATTTTTGACTCAATTAAAACTAGTGATGTGTGCATCACTTAACCGAGATGCAAACAAAATTTTACTGTAAACTACTTTTTAATAATAATCTTCTTGTCTCCATGGAAGTTAAACTTAAACTTTAATCTTGACGGCAAAAATCTTGAAGTTATAACGGAAACTGTATTCTTAGGGATTACTATCGATTCAAAATTGCAGTGGGGCGCGCACATTAGAACTCTTTCGGGTAGGTTAAGTTCGGCTGCATATGCAGTAAGGAAAATAAGGCAGCTAATCGATGTAGCTACAGCTAGGTTAGTATACTATGCTTATTTCCATAGTATTATGTCTTATGACATTCTGCTGTGGGGATCAGCAGCAAACGTTGAGTCAATTTTCATCTTACTAAAGAGGGCAATCCGCGCAATCTATAAAATGGGTCCTCGCGAGTCCCTCAGAGAAAAATTTAAAGAGATCAATATACGAGTACTGACTCTACCTTCACTTAATATTTTGGAATGTATTTTGTATGTCCGTAAAAATCGAGGGCTTATCAAAACTAGAAGCGACTTCCATAATTTAAATACACGCAGTAAACACGAAATTGTAATACCCAAATTCAAATAAACGAAAACTAGCAAGTCTTGTCTTATAAACAGTATACGCTTTTATAACAAGTTGCCAAAGTCAGTTATAGAACTGACTGATGGAAAGTTCAAAAACTACATCAAACGTATCCTTATTAAAAAAGCATATTATAAAATCAAGGATACGTTGAAGATAATAATTTTGGCCTTAGCTCCTTCTGCGCATGCAGCTTCCCTGGAAACTTACGGCGTAAATATGTGAATGTCTATAACTATTCTGAATCTCAATTTTTCTTTCCTTCTTTTAATTAGACTTTTTACAATGGTTTTCAATCATCTTTATAGCCCTTTGCCAGGTATAGTTACAGCACTGATAACAACATTTGTGCCACATGTTAAATTTAGTCTTGTTATACTTCTTTGTTTACCTTTGTATAGATTCTTTTACCGATTGTTTTGTGAATGTGTGAACATTGTAGGCCTTCTAGATGCTAGTTAACATTTGTTATTTTTTAATCTATACTAATATTATAAAGAGGTAAAGTTTGTGAGTTTGTGACGTTGTAAGGGATAATCTCTGGATCTACTGAACCGTTTTTGAAAATTCTTTCACCAGTAGAAAGCTACATTATTCCTGAGTGTCATAGGCTATAATAGATTTCCAAAAAAATTAGAGATCCTTATGAAAATTGCAATAATGTAACCCAAGGTAGCAAAATGTTGCCTGTAAAATACATTATTTGGCGTGCGCTGAGGAACTATTGATGATAAATAAAAAATTGTAGGTAGGTAGGCAGGGTAGGCAGGGTAGGCACGGTAGCCAGGTTAGCCAGGGTGGCCAGGGTGGCCAGGGTAGCCATGGTAGCCAGGATAGGCAGGTTTTTGGGCAGGGTAGCCATGGTAGCCAGGGTAGGCAGGTTTTGGGCAGGGTAGCCAGGGTAGGCAGGGTAGGCAGGGTAGCCAGGGTAGGCAGGTTTTGGGCAGGGTAGCCATGGTAGCCAGGGTAGGTAGGTTTTTGGCAGGGTAGCCAGGGTAGGCAGGGTAGGCAGGGTAGCCAGAGTAGTCAGAGTAGCCAGGGTAGCCAGGGTGGTCAGGGTAGCCAGAGTAGCCATAGTAGCCAGGGTAGCCATGGTAGCAAGGGTAGGTAGGCAGGGTAGCCAGGGTAGGTAGGGTAGGCACGGTAGCCAGGTTAGCCAGGGTGGCCAGGGTGGCCAGGGTGGCCAGGGTGGCCAGGGTGGCCAGGGTGGCCAGGGTAGCCAGGATAGGCAGGTTTTGTGCAGGGTAGCCATGGTAGCCAGGATAGGCAGGTTTTGGGCAGGGTAGCCAGGGTAGGCAGAGTAGGCAGGGTAGCCATGGTAGCCAGGGTAGGTAGGTTTTTGGCAGGGTAGCCAGGGTAGCCAGGGTGGCCAGGTTAGCCATGGTAGCCAGGGTAGCCAGGGTAGGGGCAAGGTAGCCAGGGTAGCCAGAGTAGCCAGGGAAGCCAGGGTAACCAGGGAGGCCAGGGTAGCCAGGGTAGCCAGAGTAGCCAGGGTAGCCATGGTAGCCAGGGTAGCCAGGTTTGGGGCAGAGTAGCCATGGAAGCCAGGGTAGGCAGGGTAGGGGCAGGGTAGCCAGGGTAGGCAGGGTAGCCAGAGTAGCCAGGGTAGCCAGAGTAGCTAGGGAAGCCAGGGTGGCCAGGGTAGCCAAGGTGGCCAGGTTAGCCAGGGTAGCCAGGGTAGGGGCAAGGTAGCCAGGGTAGCCAGAGTAGCCAAGGTAGCCAGGTAGACCAGGGTAGCCAGGGTAGCCAGAGTAGCCAGGGTAGCCAGGGTAGCCATGGTAGCCAGTGTAGCCAGGTTTGGCGCAGGTTAGCCATGGTAGCCATGGTAGCCAGTGTAGCCAGGTTTGGCGCAGGTTAGCCATGGTAGCCAGGGTAGGCAGGGTAGGGGCTGGATAGGCAGGGTAGCCATGGTAGCCAGGATAGCCATGGTAGCCAGGATAGCCATGGCGGCCAGGGTAGGCAGGGTAAGGACATGGTAGCCAGGGTAGCCAGAGTAGCCAAGGAAGCCAGGGTAGCCAGGGTAGCCAGGCTAGCCAGGGTGGCCAGGGTAGCCAGGGTAGCCAGGGTAGGGACAAGGTAGCCAGGGTAGCCAGAGTAGCCAAAGTAACCAGGGAAGCCAGAGTAGCCAGGGTGGCCAGGGTATCCAGGGTAGCCAGAATAGACAGGGTAGCCATGGTAGCCAGGGTAGCCAGGTTTGTTTTTTTTTTTTTTTTATATTAACACTAATCCCCGCCACAGAGTTTGGCGCCTATTCTGTGCTCAACCTCTATCTTTCCGTTCAATCTTTTATGCCTCTCGTACTTTCATTCCTCATCCTATATCTTTCCTGCATTCTTCATCTTTCATACTGTGGGTGGGAATCCCACTTTATTTAGTCTTGTCTACGGGCATTATTTATTTATTTATCACAGGTTTACGAAATAAATATACAAAAAAGCTGATTATGTTACAATATACAGGTGTTATTTATCACAGAGTTTATACAGTCGGTGTTAATTATCACAGATTTTCATTATATTAGGGTAAAAACATAGCAACATAAAATAGGTGCAGTAAAATATAAACATTAGGGACAATAAAAACATAAAAAGGTGCAGTTATTACAATAAAATAATGTATCACAGATTTTCTTACACAACTAACTAGGTACTAACTTAACATACTACTGGCTATACATTTCTGAGCTGCATTCTGCGCTTGCGTTTAAATATAGTGACATATTTACGAAGCGCAGTGCGCATCAGTTTTATTTCTGTGTATAACCACAGTGGCTACTTTATGGCAGTATGCTAGGAACCTTTCCCTTTTTTGGTTTGTCATGAACCCATAGATACTTTCGTTCGTCAGTTTCATGTCCAGCTCACATTCAAGTTGGTAGCGCTCCCTGGTAAATAACGGGCATTCTACGATTATGTGCTGGACACTTTCTGCCACGCCTGGATCGCAGACGCACGATGGGCTCTCCTTACACTTGAAGCGATTCAAGTATTCAGAGAACCCACCGTGCCCCGTCAAAACCTGCGTGAGAACACCTGAGGGCCGTACCTGTTTCACAATGCGGAAAGCCACTATTGCGTCCGGAAGAAACATTTTCGTCACGGAAGCAGTCTCGCCCGACACGTATCTCCGATTCCATTCAGCAAGCGATTCCAAACGGATCTGTCGCTTGATAAATGAAATCGGACATTGGTCGTAGTCCGGCTTCCTCCGTAACGACAATGCTGCTTCCTTTGCTAACTCGTCCGCTCGCTCATTCCCCGGCAGGCCCGCGTGGGCCTTGATCCAGAACAAAGACACAGCTTTGCTCTGGCCCAGGGCTTTAGCCAAATTGGCGCGCGCGTGAACCGCCAGGGTAGCCAGGTTTGGGGCAGGGAAGCCAGGGTAGCCATGGTAGCCAGGGTAGCCAGGGTATGGGCAAGGTAGCCAGGGTAGCCAGGGTGGCCAGGGTAGCCAGAGTAGCCAGGGTAGCCAGGTTTGGGGCAGGGTAACCATGGTAGCCAGGGTAGCCAGGTTTGGGGCAGGGTAGCCAGGGTATCCATGGTAGCCATGGTAGCCAGGGTAGCCAGGGTAGCCAGGGTATGGGCAAGGTAGCCAGGGTAGCCAGAGTAGCCAGAGTAGCCAGGGAAGCCAGGGTAGCCAGGATGGCCAGGGTAGCCAGAGTAGCCAGGGTAGCCAGGTTTGGGGCAGGGTAGCCAGGGTAGCCATGGTAGCCAGGGCAGGCAGGGTAGGTAAGAAGCCAGTTGACGGGAGCGAAGCCCCGATGGTCAGCTAGTATAATATATGTCGCATCAAGGCTGGCCGATAGATGCAAACCATCGGGCAGTCAGGATGTATTCCCTTAGGTTAAGACATCGTGTGTGGGCAGGTCGGTGGGTATAATCGTGCAAATGAAATCACAGAAATTATTCAATGCTTACTAATTTATTTATTATATACTTTATTGTACACCACTTAAATAATTACACAACTAAACATTTATAAAGATAAGTGTACAATGGGCGGGCTTATCGCACAGGGCAATCTCTTACAGACAACCTTTATACTAACCTTTTAACTAATATTACGGATCAACTCAGATTCTACGACGTCTTAGCTCTAAGACTGTCAGTACTCAACTGCCCTTTTGCCCACCACGCAAGCGCTTATAAAAAGCGTGCCAATGCGTAGTTGCTCTCGATTGCCACCAGGGGCGATCTAGTGATTTGTTTTGACGTCCGTACTATTGACTAAACCCGACACGGCCATCCTGCAAGACAGGCGTCCTCGTCTGTTCCTAATTGCCAGGTTTTTACAGTGTATCGAATCATGTGGTAATCCTCATGGATGTCCTTAGCCAATAGCCGTGTCCAGACCGGCTGAGCGCGGCTCGCGAGTCCCGCTCGCGAGCCAATAGCTCGGCCGGTGTAGACGGCGCTCGGGCTTCCTCGGGCACACGAGCGGCGCTCGGCCGAGCCAACGTGTGCCCGAGGAAGCCCGAGCGCCGTCTACACCGGCCGAGCTATTGGCTCGCGAGCGGGACTCGCGACCCGCGCTCAGCCGGTCTGGACACGGCTATTGGGGAAAGCTGAGGGGTCTGACTCCTACTGAAAACCACATGGTGTTCTCTAGGCCGTAATTTATTTTGAGAGGCGAGCGTGGAACACAGCACGACGCCTTCTCGGGCCTCTCTCAGGTGACAGAACCCCAAATCTATCACCCGCAGGCATCATCTTCTTGTCCTTGCACCATGCCACCTCATGTCGTTTTGCGCCACACGACCGTCACAGTCTACTCCAACCCGCCATTCTCCCATCATACAAGGGATGTTTTTCTGAAACACAAAATTTCCAAACAGTATTCACTCGTCCAATCCTGACTCATACTCTAGATGAGTGAGGAAACATTTCAAAACAATCAAACATGATCATTTAATCTCTCTGTTCACTATTGCAAGGAACGAGTAATTCTAATTACAATTCAAAGAAAACAGTAACTTAATCATCGATTTGGTACCCAAAAGCACCTAATCTTAGTGATTACAAAGTCCAAGTATCACTGATAGTCACATTAAATGAAAAAAATAAACAAGACACCAGGTATCTTATTCACGATCTATAGCCATCACATAGCTCTCCTAGCTATCTCATAGCTCTCTTAGCTATCTCATAGCTCTCTTAGCTATCTCATAGCTCTCTTAGCTATCTCATAGCTCTCTTAGCTATCTCATAGCTCTCTTAGCAATCACAATTGCTCTACTCGCACATCCCCATGATGTCGAGTCAACTCAACCCCCTGAACTTAGAACCTGTTCCACAAATACATTTAGCCTGTCGTATGTTACGTCAATTCGTCATCTACTTCATCTACTATCTCAATTAGTACTTGAGCTTTTTGTGTCTTACTAACACGATCTATGCATAGAAATTAAAATTAGAATACCAAAATAATTTCAATTTTCGTAATGAGGGCTTGACGATTTTCGAATCGTCATCAGAATTACCATGGTGATCTCACCTCTTATGTGGGTTTAATTTAATTTAACTCTTGCTTAATATGAATTTTCTGTAAGGTTCCTAACACAAACATTTTTTTACACCAACTGCCAGGTGCCCACAGTTGCTACAAAGACCTCCTGTTGCCACACTGGCCTACAGTTGCCATAAAGGCCTCCAGTTGCCACACAGGCCTACAGTTGCCATAAAGGCCAACAGTAGCCACACAGGCCAACACACACCGCTCGGCTAGTCCTGAGCAAACTAGTTTATTGGGTTCGTGATAATAGGGAAATTTTAGAACTCTACTCTTTAACTAAATCATTACCCTAGCCATGTACCACAGTCATTCCAAAAAAACTTTGAAACTTATTCTGCAGGAAAAACTGCCAAGCTCACATAAACTCTCGAGTAAAACCTCGAGAGTTTATGACCAGCAATTATATTGCTCTCACACAATGGTCTTTCTGGGCCCCGACCTCCGCCAGAATTCACTGGCACGGTCAAACATAATACGGCTGATAGAAATAATTACTCGACATCTTAAGCTTGCTCATCATCATTAAAATCCTTTTAACATCAACATTGACTGGTACATGACCCGCTGGCATCTTCTTTATCCTACCGTGTGCATAGGTTGTATAACGATCACCGTCCTGTCATAATCACCTATCGCGGTCTTAATACAGTGCCTATTTAGTTTTCGTACTAGAGTTTCCCAAACAACACTATTCATTAGAAAAAGGTCCGACGATCAACAAGTTTAACTAAACAAAGTAATTGTAACAATTCTGTTACTCTTTACCATAATTCAAAGGCAATGCATATTGAACTCTCTGAAACTTTCATTGTGATCTGTGCACCAACACAGACAAGAATCGCACCAACGATTCTCAAAAATCTAGCGCAATATGTGCTACACCACATGAAGCGCTCTGTGCACCAACACAGACAGAAATCGTATAAACGATTCTCAAAAATCTAGCGAATATGTGCTACAACACATGAATTGCTCTGTGCACCAACACAGACAGAAATCGCACCAACGATTCCTTGTAGACCCATCGCCACATGTTACTCATGAGGTGCGTTCTAAAGTTTCGAGTATGAATGTACAAGCCATTCTTAATCAGATTTGGTCTCACTACCACTGTCATCAACTATGACGTCTAATTCTCAAGGAAATTGGTGATCGGGGATCCTTCTCACAAGATTCGCGCTTTTTACTCAAAGATTTCGGAACATACCGACTGGTAATAAGAGGGGAACAATTAAGCCTGATAATCTTTGCTTCTATATACCTCGTTTGAAGGAGCTTCGCGAATTAACTCGAGTGAAAATCTTTAAAATCAACAGTACAATCTTCAAGACCAACAGTATCCATTTACTATCGCTCAATAACTCAATTTTCATGTAAGGAAATCGATTGCGAGATCTACTGCTATCATAATACTACTTTGAAAGTAAACAAGTGAATCTGAGCTACTTCTTATGGAATATATCTCACCCTAAAGTTCGTACTGATCCAAATGTTGAAACTGTACCGCTAATAGGAAACTCATTAACTACTTCATTTTCAGTAAGTGTGTCTTAATTACCTAGTGATAGTAACCACTACCAAAACAGTGATCAATCATGAAGACTGTTATGACTCGAAATAGCATCTCTTCACTAGAGAACATTCAACCTCACTATCGCAATAAAATGGAAGCGACTCACCGAGTATTCCATTCCAAACTTGCGAGCTTATGACCCCTCAAGCTGTTATCACCACAGCAATTGTCATAACTTTCGGCTATTTGCGAACTGCTAGCCGTTCCTCTTGACCTCAGGTGTTGATACGGCAGCCTTTGCATGCAGCATCCGGACCGCTAGCCTGCAGCAGAGACTCCACTGCGACACAATATGGTATCTGAAACATGAAAAATACTACGAGATTAAATGTTCACACAGTAATCTTAACCATTCAAAGCTTTATTGGAAATTAACCGGTTCACCAGTGTAGTAACCTAAACCAATCAATCTGTCTAGCCCCTTCCCAACTACATTGGGGTAGGCTTCCAGTCCTACCGGAATCAGCCGAGCACCAGTGTTCTACATGGAGGGACTGCCTATCTAACCTCCACAACCCAGTAACTGGGTAACACGGTAACCCTTGGCAAGACTGGTGTCAAATCTCCGGCTTCTGACTACCCTTAACGACCGTCAAAGATCTTCAAATGACAGCCGGGACCAATGGCTTTCCGAGTCACGGAGGAAACCCGGCATGTTGAAATGGTTACCCATCCACGGACCAACCTCGTCAAGCGTTGCTTCTTCTTGATGATCAACCAGTGCGGCTGTTATTATTTAGCCACGAGCTTCTAGTAGTAGTAGTAACCTAAGCCTGCAAAATGTGTTATTGTGGACACAGAATGTGAGTGCAGAGTCCCTGTCCAAAACATGAACCACACATTACAATGTCCCAAGTGCCCAGGTAGGTATATGAGCTATAGATAATCAAATTAATGCCACAGCATTTTAAGTCGCAATTAACGAGGCCTGGTAGGATTTACCACCTTTTGCATAGTTTGGCCCTCCGAAAACAAATGAAGAATCCTATTCTTCTTCTCAAACTTAGCTCACTATATAAAACTATCACACTACAAATCTAATCAAAATATTTCATTTAGATTTATCATAATTTCCAGACTGAAGTGTAAAGTAGGTACGTCACTGTCACCATATCGTTTTAACTTCCAATAACAGTCGGCCAAGGCCAGTCAAGGGCTATTGCCAGTGTTAGTATAATAATAACACTCCAACAACACCAAAACTTGACCATCGATAACTTACTTGTAATTATGACCTGACACGGGCCACCCCGACGATCCACCCCGACGATCCACTGACTGCCATACCGACTGTACACAAAACCAGAATTTTGAATTATGAACACTATGCCATAGTCATAACAAAATGAAAACGACTCACCAGATTGGCATAAAGATCCGTGTGTATAGATATGTCCACACGTCCAGCGTCTCCTTGACCTGTCCAGCTCATTAGTTGTTGCTAGCCTCCTTACTGCTTCGTTCCAGACTGGTTTTTCATTATTGAAGACTGAGGGTAGTCGCAGAAACGAACCACAACTGACTAACACCGCAAATTTTTTGCAAGAATGTAACCGCAATTTTTTTGCAAGAATGTAACCGCCTTTTTCACTAGCATTGTTTCTACGTGTGATTTCACTAGCACGACCGAATCCCAAGTCTGATGTCGCATCAAGGCTGGCCGATAGATGCAAACCATCGGGCAGTCAGGATGTATTCCCTTAGGTCAAGACATCGTGTGTGGGCAGGTCGGTGGGTATAATCGTGCAAATGAAATCACAGAAATTATTCAATACACTGGGTTTATTTTAAATAGTCACGGTTACAATCTTACTTACTAATATACGGATCGACACAGATTCTACGACGTCTAAGCTCTAAGGCTGTCAGTACTCAACTGCCCTTTTGCCCTACACGCAAGCGCTTATAAAAACCGTGCCAATGCGTAGTTGTTCTTGATAGCCCCATTGACTAAGCCCGACAAATTTTTTTTTTTTTTTTAGTCTTACGACTTATTGTCGGGCCTACGTTGAAGGGAACACTCTACCTTACCTCAGTACTAATTCTGTAACATGGAAATATTGTAAAACCAAACCATTTTTAAAATAGTAACCATGGAGTTTCTTGCCGGTTCTTCTCCATAGGAAACGACCAACCAAAATCAAAATATTTTTTTTTATTTTACATAGGTTCGGACCTATGTAAAATAAAAAAAAATATTTTGATTTTTGAAGCCAATAGAAAAACTGGCTCTCGGATATAGCGGAGCTTTATATCAATGTTTTATTTTCAATGAGATTCCATACTTCAGGGATTAGGTACCTCTTACAAACGAACAAACAAGAAACTCTTTGTATTATTAGTTTCGATTTGATGTGTAAACACATACCGTTGCCAAACTTAACTTAACCTTAACTCCCTTTAGACCCGCTCAGACATAAAGTTAAGGTATCCTTTCTAAGAGCATACAGTCCAACTAAACATGGTGAAAAACAAACTAAACATGGTGTTATTTGCTGATGACACTTCTTTGATTTTTAAGATAAATAGGCATTCGAGTAATGTTGCCGACGTAAGTAATGCATTGCAGCAAGTTCTAAATTGATTCCCTTTTTTTTATTATCAATAGGCTCGCGCTTGACCACTATCTCACCTGATGGAAAGCGATGATGTGGTCGACGGTGAAGCACGCTTGCCTAGAAAAAACCCATTCACTCTTGACTTAAAGACCCCTAGATTGTAGCTATCGGGAAACACAGACTCCGGCAGGGAATTCCACTCCTTAGCTGTACGCATAATAAGAGTGTCCCCAAAACGTTTTGTGCGTATGGGTGGGATGTCCACCATGTACCGATGACGCATCACCGTGCGTCTGGTTGTCCGATGATGGAACGGGCTGGGCGGAATTAAATCATGCAATTCCATCGCACACTCCCCGAAATGTAATCGATAAAATACCGACAAGCTGGCAACTCGGCGACGATGTTCAAGGCTCTGGAGCTTTGATTTGACCAGTGCTTCATCGCCGATGAGTCTCTTGGCCCGCTTTTCGATCGTCTCTAGTGCATCTAGCTGATATTTGGTAGATCCGTCCCAGAGATGAAAACAGTACTCCATGCACGATCGAACTTGCGCTTGATACAAAATGAGCAGCTGTTCCGACGCGAAGTACTTTCGCACCTTCGCAAGGATCCCCAACTTTTTGGCAGCCAGCTGAGCCTTTGCCTCAATGTATGGCCCAAAATTGAGAGTTGATGTCAGCGTAACGCCAAGAAGCTCAAGATGGTCCGTTATTGGCACGGTTACATCACGGAAAGTTAGAGTCGGGTGAAATTGGCTCTTTTTAGCGGAAAAAAGACACGCCTGGGTTTTAGCAGCATTAAACTTGACCAGATTGGCATCACCCCATTCGGAGGCTGCCTGCAAGGACAAGTTCAAACGCTCCACCATGGCCTCACGGAGAGACCGGATCAGTGGCCCGGTAGCACGTGCGTTGGACAAGTAACTCTCAGCAACAGTGCTGTCGTCTGCATACCCAAAGGTGCCGGGTTTTAGCAGATCGTTGATGTGCAACAAGAACAATGTTGCCGAGAGTACCGACCCCTGAGGGACGCCGGCATTAATATCCAATTGGTCCGACGAGCAGCCATCGATAACCACTCGAATGGACCGATCCCTCAGGAAGTCTGCAATTCAATCACACAGACCACCGGGCAGACCGAATGAAGGACGCTTACCAATAAGGCTTTCGTGCCAGACCCTATCGAAAGCCTTCGAGATGTCGAGGGAGACGACAAGCGCTTCCCCGTGCCTCTCAATGGCCTCACTCCATATGTGAATGGCATACGCTAGAAGATCCCCAGTAAACCGATTTCGGCGGAAGCCGTATTGGCGGTCGCTAAGGATATCATTAGTTTCTAGGTATGCCAGGAGCTTAGTGTTTAGTATACGCTCCATACTCTTACAGAGTATGGACGTTACAGAGATGGGTCAGTAATTAGCCGGGTAAGCTCGACTGCCCTTCTTGGGCACGGGCTGTACGTTGGCTTGCTTCCAAGCATTCGGCACTTTTCCAGTCTCATATGAAAGGCGGAATAGGCGTGTCAAGATCGGAGACAGTGCAGGCGCACAGGTTCTATGAACTACAGCTGGTATTCCGTCAGGGCCACTAGCCTTATTCACGTCTAAAAAAAACTAAGTGTGTAAAATTTGCCTTGCCGAATGTCAAAAGTTATGATTGTGACATTATATTAAACAACGAGAAGCTAGAATTCGTCGATAAAATGGTTTTCCTGGGGATCACGCTAGACTCAAGGTTACAATGGGTTCCTCATTTAATATCAGTTGCGGGGCGGTTAAGTTCGGCAGCTTATGCTGTTGGAAAAATTCGTTAATTTACTTATGTAGATACCGCGAGGCTGGTCTATTTTAGTTACTTTCATAGTATTATATCTTACGGTATATTTCAAAGCCCTACCGGCTGCAGACATTCAGTAAATTTTTGTTCTGCAAAAACGAGCCATCAGAGCGATATACAATCTTCGCCGGCGCGATTCACTAAGGGATCTGTTTAAGGATATTAACATCATGACGGTACCTTGTCAATATATAAATTACGAAAACATCATGTACGTTAGAAAGAATTTACATCTTTTTAGTAAAACCAGCGATAGACATAGTTATGTTACTAGAAATAGGGACCAATTAATTCAACCAGGTTTCAGGCTAGCTAAAGTAGCGTCATCTTTTATGGGGTACTGTATAAAATGTTACAATAAAATACCGCCACACATTCTAGAACCGAATGAGGCGAAATTCAAAACTTGTATAAAACGCACACTATGCAGGCAGGCATATTATAGGTTGGGGGATTACATCGCTGATAAAAATGCTTGGCCCAACACTATTCCAGCTCCACAGCCACTAGGGCACAAAAACAAGTGATAAGCAGAAAAGTTCTGAAGTATTGTTGGACCTGCTGAAGACTGTATGAATATATTTGTGTTGTATAAACTCAATTTATTTTTGGATTATATAACTGCGCAGCACATATGTGAGTACTATGTACCAACTGTAAATCTACCATTTACTGTAACTATGTATCGTTCGTTGACTTCAGTGTGCCCTGGCAGTTGAGTGTGTCATGCTCTCTCTAATGTCTCTCTGATGGTGGCACATGTGTTGCAAATAAAATGTTAAATTTTGATATTTTCTATCCTCATTGACTTTAGTCTTGTATTTTTTTCTATTCACCCCTCTCTCGTATCTTTTGACCCCAGTTTCAAGGTAAATAGAAATCGCCTTCTTTTTTGAATTTTACAAATAATTCACATGTTTTCACAAATTTTAAGCATTCGTATTTGGTAAAATACAACGCAACTCGCAATGTCACAATGCTTTAATAACAGCTTGCATACTAAATATCTGAGAAAATCAATGTGAAAGTTGAAAGTTGTGTCTATTCACCCCATTTTACGGTAACCTAACAATTCAACAAAACTTTCTTCAAATAAAGAACAAATCTTAACTCCCCAAAAGTCTACCCTATTAACAACCGAACTGCCCTCCTGCAGTCCCAATAAGTACGGACACAACCCCACAGAGATTAGATCGCGCCGCGCCAGCCTTATGACCTGTAATTTATTACGAGTATAACCGACTCTTGGGGTCAATTAAAGGACCTGATTAGGGGATTTTTACCCCAAAGGATACTTACTCCGGAAATGTGGAGTATTTATTTAATCAGGACAATGCTGATATCGGATAATCTTTACCTCAGCTATGAGTTTGGCAGATATTTTGGAATGCCGCTTTATCTATACTAATATTATAAAGAGTAAAGTTTTTTTTGTTTGTTTGTGTGTACCGAATAGGCTACTACTACTACTACTGGACCGATTAAATTCTTTCACCTATGGAAAGCTACATTATTTCCGAGTAACATAGATTACAAATTATTTTCAAGAAAATTGGAGATCCTTAAGAAAATTGCAATAATGTAACCCAAAGTAGCAAAATTTTGCTTATAAAATCCATTATTTGGCGGGCCCTGAGAAAACTATTGATGATTCATAAAAATTATGTACTACATGATTAAAGTACTCATTATTACCTACAAAAAAATCTACAAGAGAATATATCTCACTACAATAGTCAAGTCACAATAGCAGGTTTTGTGTTCTAAAATTTAAATAATATATCGCTGGTAGAAACAAAAGTTGGTTACATTTGTATTGTAGTATTAATTCTTAATAGGTTGGGGAAAAAGTTTCTTCGCATTTTTAAGAAAATTCAAAACATTTTTTAATATAGTTTATTTACATTTAACTAAAGTATGTAGGTACCATTTTGTTCGACAACTTTTTGCCATCTTGTAGGTGTCCCTACATGATCCCATTGCTATAGAAATTTTGGGACTTCTGATCAAAATACCGCGACAAGTGGTTTTGGCAGTCCTCTCGTGATGTTAACCTGACACTGCCTAAAGAATTCTGTAGAGACCGAAACAGGTGGAAATCTGAAGGTGCAAGGTCAGGACTATACGGCATGCATTAACACCTCCCAGCCAAACTCTCTTAATTTTTGCTGAGTGGCTAAAGATGTGTGAGGTCTAGCGTTATCATGATGAAAAACCACACCCCTTCTTTTGATTTATTCCGGCCGCTTTCTCTCAACTTCTTGCTTTAATCTCATCAGTTGTTCGCAGTAGAGTTCAGAATCGATGGTCCTGCCTGGTGGTAACAGCTCATAATGAATAATGCCCTTCCAATCCCACCACACACACAGCATCACCTTGTTGCGAGTTAACCCGGGTTTCGCCACAGTCTGTGAAGCCTGACCGGCCTTTGACCACGACCTTTTTCGCACTTTCTTGTCGTTCGTGATCCACTTTTCATCACCAGTTATCAGCCTCTTCAAAAATGGTTCGGTTTCATTACGTTGTAATAAAGAATCACAAATGAGAACACGGTACATTAGGTTTCTTTCAGTGAGCTCGTGAGGTACCCAAATATCGAGCTTTTTTGTGTACCCAGTTTTTTTCAAATGCGCCAAAACTTTTTTGTGGTCAATTCCCAGTTCTTCAGGTACGTCTTAACTATTGATATGCCGATCTTGCTGCTTTTTTTCAAAAATGGCATCCATTTTATCCGTAATAGGGCGACTAGAGCGACGTGCATCTTTGACATCAAAATTTCCGGATTGAAAACGCTTAAACCAAATTTGTGCTACTCTCACAGACACTGCACTAGGTCCATAAACATCGCAAATTTTTCGCGGCTTGCGTTGCATTTTTACCTTTTTTGAAGTAAAATTTTAAAATGTATCGAATTTCTTCATTTGTTTCACTCATCTTGACGGTACGAAAAACAAATGAAAATCACACATTTTCCTAATTTGTATTTGGAATTATGTTCTTTAAAATTTAGGTAGGTAGGGTAGGGTATGTAGGATAGGATAGGGTAGGTAGATTGATCGGTATGGCAGCTGAGTAGGTTAGTAGGTAGGTAAGGTAGGTGGGTAAGGTAGGTGTGTAGGTAGGGTAGGTAGTTAAGTGGTAGGTAGGTAGATAGCCAGTTGATGGGAGCGAAGCTGCGGGGGTCAGCTAGTCTATTAGAAATCTATACTCTTTTTATTTTATAATGTAAAAAGCGGAAGAGTTTGTTTGTTTGAACGCGCTAATCTCTGGAACTACCTATCGGATTTCAAAAAACATTATTATTATATGATAGCTCGTTCATGAGGAAGGCATATAGCATATATAGCATTACGCTACAGTTCTTGGTTAGCCTTAAATATAGATATTTGTAAAGTAAGTCGTAAAAAACACGCTATCGAACTGCTTTATCCTCGTGCGCTCGGTTTGTGGCTAATTATACGTAAATATCATGTACTACAATTTTAGTAGATCTAAAAAAGGCCAGAACACTATATATCTATCTCTTATAAATAAACCACATTAAGGCATTTCGCGTCAAATAATAAAAAAAATATATATATATAAAAAACACAAAAAATGTTTCTACCTACCTATGTGCTCCAAACCGGTTTTATTAGAAAGGCAAAAAATCTTACATAAGTAGGTAGGGTAGGTGGTTAGGTAGGTAGCTATAGAAGGGTGGGTAGGTAGGGTTAAGTCTTTCCATGTGTAATTTCTCCAAATTAGTCCGGAATCTCGATTTGTACCTTGGCGATCGCACAATATTCGGTAGGACCGGCAAAATGTGGGTTACTATACAATACACCTCTCCATAAAGATGGTTATGTTATTTTATGAACATAAAGAAAAAATATATATTAAAACTATCATAATTAGCTAGAAAGATTATGATAATTGAATATAAACTTGACTGCTTTCTAAATAACTGCATTCGATTTGTCTTCAACGTCCGTAAGTACGTTCATGTATCCGCACATCGATCACTTTTAAAATGGTTACCCATTCGTCAGCGTAGAGCGCTGAGGGCCATGACTACCCTGTTTTCTTTTATTGATAAAATCACTTCTCCTTTTCTGACTTCACATGCCCAATTCCTTTGTTCTGCCCACATTAAAAATCTTCGCTCCGCCAACAATCGTCTTCTACAATGTCCCTCTCACAGCTCTGGGTTTATCCAATCCTCCTTTTTTGTCCAGGCAATCTCCCTTTGGAAAGCGCTCCCTCAGAACATCGGGATGGCAATCAGTCAGTTGTTTTTCAAACTGAAGGCACGTGAACAAATTCGCAAGTAGTTTGCAGAATCATCATAGAGTTGATTTGTTAGATTCGGGTTCTTATGTATGGAAGTGAAGGGTGGGTATGGCAAAAAAGACATGAAAGTAGGATTAATGCAGTAGAAATGCGCTCCTTGCGAAGTATGTGTGGCGTAACTTTAAATGATAAATGGAGGAATGATGTAATTAGAGAACGTTGTGGTTTAAAAGAAGATGCAGTGACTAAAATTGAATAGAGTATGTTAAGATGGTTTGGCCATGTTGAGAGGATGAATGATAGGCGACTAACGAAAGGTATTTACAAGGCAGACGTGAATGGAAACGCCGCGAGGGGACGCTCTAGAAAACATACATAGACCTTATTGGTGATGTTCTTCAGAAAGGCCAGGTGCGCAGTACTCATAGCCGTCGAGATGTATGAATGTGAGTGAAGCAAAAGAAGTATGTAAGGATCGTAGCAGGTGGTTCTGTACTTTCTACCTACTCCCATGGGAAAAAGGCATGAGTTTGTGTATGTATGTATTATTTATATGTTTTGTTAGTTTTTATGTATCTTGAGTATAAGTATGAATTTGTTTTTGTATTTAGTTGCACCTGCCATATTTTATCTCTGCTTAAGGTTGACTAGTAGAAAATTCCTAAGGCATTAAGTCCGCCTATGTACTTGTGCATAAAGTTTTAATAAATAAATATGGCATGTTATCATCTTTCACACTAATAATCCACCGTTCCTTTGGTCTTGCCTCCTATTTGCCATACTAATATATATTCATACTCAAAATTTACCTCTTTACTTATCTCCTTACTCCTTCACATCACAAACCAATTACCAAGACCAGCTTTCAAGCCTCACTACTATTAAGAAAGTTTAGTTTTGATACGAGTAGTTTTCAATTAAATTCGTTCGGTACATTGGCTGCCCTCACCAACCTTGCTACCAGAGTTGACATAAAGTTGAGAGGTTGGCCTTTATCACATAAATTTAATACTCTTGTCATTTTGGCTGTTTTAGTTTCAATATTCAGAGACGACGCGACCCAGTGACGCTTTGGTTGAGCGATCGGCTGCTGCGCTGCGTGTCGCGGGTTCAATTCTCGCACGGCACAAATATTGGTATGGCCTTCAGATAATTATTCGGGATCTGGCTGTTTGTCTATAACAACAAGGAAACAATATCAAAAAATAATTCACATCCTTCAAGCCGGCTGGTCACCGAGGAAGATTATGACCAAAACCCTCCAAAGGATCAAACAAAATCAAAAACAAAATTAAAATTAGCAACAAAAATACCTACCCCAACTAATAGCAACACTACTAAGACTAGAACATCAGGAAAACTCTACATTTTAACATACAATATTAAAACACTCTCAAAATACGAGCGTGTTAGAATCATGAATGGAATTCTATATAAAAGTATTGGTATCTACCAAGATAGCAAGTTTTGAATGTCAAGATGGTTATTGGTTATTTACTGTGTGTCAGAGTTCTAATGTATGTGGTGTGTAAGGAAAGGGTTTTATGAATAAAAGCACAGAAAGACAAGACTAGGTATTTATTTAAGTAAGGCTTGTCAATTAATTCATATTTAGAAGGCTCATTAGCTTACTGCCCGTTCGCTAGACTAGTTCTCGTGGGGAAGAAGGGCAACAAACCCCACGGAAGCTCTTTCGTAGTATTTGTCGATATCTTTTACAAACACAAAGTATTTACAATATTATATATTCAAAATAACAAGGATAAGGCAAAGGACAGAGTAGCCCTTAAATCAATATAACATATTAGGCATAAAGGCCATAATACAATATAGATACAGCTTCAACAAAACCATTAGAAATAATAAAGTTATATTAATATCAAATAACTTACGTTTTTCTTGTGTAGTCGAACTTACACCAAGTATTATAAAGTAGTATACTTCTAAATAACAATATCTAGCCTGTACTGGCTTGTAGTTCACCAAAAAGTAAAGTCCGCTTATCAATTACACAATATTTTATAATATCGGGTCTATCTGTGTCTCAATACGTCCAATATGAGAAAATGGCGCGGTATCCCGCCATTTTCTATATTGCTTCAAATAATCTCAAAATTAGGTGAACAATAATCAATTACTATGAAGTGAATATGTTTTAAAACGTATCAAGACAATTAAGGAATTTAATATCGCCTATATAGTAATTCTTAATCAATATTCGAAAGAATATTGATACTAACAGACAGTATTGTACTAATTGCTTCAAAGGACTTATAATACTATTATAGCATTATAAAATCCAGGATACATCACAATGATCATTACAAATTACGTAATCATTTATAGGAATATTATCAATGTGCCTTAGATATAAGTTTAGTTATTTCCTGTACACACAACAATATTTACTTATGTGGATACTCTTTTACATTTGACGGTAGTTGACACCACAATAATAATTAAGGTAGGTACTTAGACATTTGTCGGTAGGTGCTTAATAAATATGACAGGTATGTATTATGTAGCAAACCATTGAAAAATGAAAATTAACGATTTAATGACGTCACACATACTTCAAATTCTATCACGGCCATACTGACAAATACTTCGTCCACGAAGTACATATGTACAATTTTATATAACTTATTTAATACAGGAAAGTAATGAAAATAAAAATTAATG
Source organism: Orthosia cruda (assembly GCA_964057195.1). Lineage (NCBI taxonomy): Eukaryota > Metazoa > Arthropoda > Insecta > Lepidoptera > Noctuidae > Orthosia > Orthosia cruda. The sequence goes on along the minus strand of OZ059841.1, from coordinate 5,543,173 downwards.
CCACTTCTAAATTTACTTTGTAGCTTGGATCACTATAGTTACTCAAAATATAAGAAGTGTTAAAAAATGATTATACCCAAATCTTACTTAACATATTATTTTTACTTTTGTCACATTTATTGATAATAAAATGTTTATAAAATGTGGCAACCAATTTACATTCAGATAAACATATAATGCTACTTGACATCGTAGTCACCTTCAGTCGTACTAAGATTTACCAGATACTTTGACATGTGAATCACATTCACCATCTGCAGGTGAGATTTGTCGTATACCAATTTAACGATTTATTAACGAATGGTTGAGCCAAATAAATGGAACAGCGCCAGACGTTTTCACTCGCTACCAGTGAGACTAAATGGTGTTTAGTAGTGAATATTTGAGCCAAATAAATAGACACGCCAATCGCTTTCACCCGCTACCGATGAGACTTCATGGCGCCAAATTAAAGGCCTAGTAGCGGAAATTTGAGCCATTTAAATAGACACGCCAATCGCTTTCACCCGCTACCGGTGAGACTTCATGGCGCCAAATTAAATGCCTAGTAGCGGATATTTGAGCCAAATAAATAGACACGCCAATCGCTTTCACCCGCTACCGGTGAGACTTCATGACGTCAAATATAAGGCCTAGTAGCGGATAGTTGAGCCAAATATTTTAGACACGCCAATCGCTTTCACCCGCTACCGGTGAGACTTCATGACGTCAAATATAAGGCCTAGTAGCGGATAAGTTACAACTATCAAAGTTCTTTTTTTATGTTTTAATAAAGTATCTTAGTGGTATCAATGTCAAAGTAAATGAAAAATCAACAATTCAATATTATTTCACCAACCAACACAATACATCGCTCGGTCAATCTGACAATATCTTTGCAAATTGCATTGAACGTACATATTTTCTGTTAATATATTTTTGACGGATTTTGAAGTTAACAAATTACCAACTTTTAATATTTTAACTTCTATTCATTATTATTGCAATTTTCTCCATAAAATCAGTCGTTGTATAAAATATTGGGATCACCGTAATTTAATATCTACCAGAAAACAAAACCAAAATAATCTCAATGGGTACAAATAAAGGCAAAAATATTTTTTCTTTTATTCCATGCTGATGATGGCACGGCCTGACATTATTATACCTCTTCTCTGACTCTCTCGTGCCATCTCATTTTACAAACAATCCACTCGGTAAATAATACCAAAGCGGTCTATATTATCCTAAACTAGCTGACCCGGCAAACTTTGTTTTGCCATAAAAAACACCAAACATTCATCTACCCTACCTACCCTACCTGCCCTACCCTACCTACACTACCCTACCTTACCTACACTACCCTACCTACACTACCCTACCTACACTACCCTACCCTACCCTACCCTACCGACCCTACCTACTCTACCCTACCTGCCCCGCATTATCTACCCTACCCTACAAGCACCTTCTATCAATAATAAACAACAAAAAGAGAATATGCGAAATCGGTCTAGCCGTTCACGCGTGATGCCGTGACCAAGGGAAATAGGGATTTATTTTTATATATAGATATACTTTTAATTTCAGTAGTTTTATTCTACACGGCAATTACTTAATTTCTTTTCAAGACTCAAAGACAAGAAGTTACTTATAACGTAGCTGTCCCGATTGAACAAAACTATGTTAGATGTATGGTCACAAACAAACACATCCCCAGAAATTCACACACTGGTTTTCTTGTCAATCAACCTTTGTTCCTATCAAAATAAATTTTGTGGGTACCCACACTAAGGTTGGTGACGACTAATTAGCCAGCTGCGCTAGTTTGTTGTAGCAGTTTTGCTTAGTTTGCAATACATTATTATAATTCTACCTCTGTATGCCATTAGATCATGATTTATTTATATCAAATCTGGATCACGAATAACCCTAAAACTAATTACTTAAATTTATTTTCAGATTGACCAATATGTCTTCATGAAAATATGAACTGGATTGTATATTTTAATATTTTTGAAGAATTTTATTAATTAATACAAACTATGAAAATAATTTTGCTAAAGCTTTTGCTGTAACTACTATTGCATTTTAATTTTGCCCAAAAGACAGCTAAGAGAAAAACAGAGCAGATAATATTTTCTTGTAAACGTAAGAATATTGTATAAAATTACAATTCAACATACATTAAAAATAATGATTCTATGCAAATCCTTTCTACCTCTTAAGTATAAAAGAAGAGTTGGGTACACTAGTAAAAATACCCTCTGGTAATCAAAAATTTATAAAATTCTAGACAAAATTCTTTAAAATCTCATAGTACATCATAAATGAAATAGCATAAATGAATGTACTGTTAAATAACTCATTTTGACATCTTAAATCATGGTGAGATTTTTGATCTTATAGTAGGTTAGGATTTGATTTAAAATAAATAAGTCATAACTTCCAATTTTCTGGTAAATAAATTGAAAAATTCAACAATAAAACACATAAAAACCAAAGTATCACCACCTTTAGCTACTTCGTGCTGTAGCTGTTGGCTTGATGTCCATACCTAATCAGACTGACGCTCTGACAATAGTTTGCAGACTCGCTGACCCACTGCTCGTAAGGTAGCTAGAAGAACCGCAGTTCCAATGGTCGTACAGCTTCTAGATCCGCAAGCTATGCAGCTCGCAGTGCCGTTGTCTGGGGCGGCATCGCGAAGACATCGACTTGGTGCGAGTGGAGGCGGCGACTCGTTGACACGTTGTTTATGAAAATGAGAAAATGAAATTCATTAGAAATCTGTGTGAGCTAGAGCAGAATCCCTACTTCTGATGTTAGAATCATGAATGGAATTCTATATAAAAGTATTGGTATCTACCAAGATAGCAAGTTTTGAATGTCAAGATGGTTATTGGTTATTTACTGTGTGTCAGAGTTCTAATGTATGTGGTGTGTAAGGAAAGGGTTTTATGAATAAAAGCACAGAAAGACAAGACTAGGTATTTATTTAAGTAAGGCTTGTCAATTAATTCATATTTAGAAGGCTCATTAGCTTACTGCCCGTTCGCTAGACTAGTTCTCGTGGGGAAGAAGGGCAACAAACCCCACGGAAGCTCTTTCGTAGTATTTGTCGATATCTTTTACAAAGTATTTACAATATTATAGATTCAAAATAACAAGGATAAGGCAAAGGACAGAGTAGCCCTTAAATCAATATAACATATTAGGCATAAAGGCCATAATACAATATAGATACAGCTTCAACAAAACCATTAGAAATAATAAAGTTATATTAATATCAAATAACTTACGTTTTTCTTGTGTAGTCGAACTTACACCAAGTATTATAAAGTAGTATACTTCTAAATAACAATATCTAGCCTGTACTGGCTTGTAGTTCACCAAAAAGTAAAGTCCGCTTATCAATTACACAATATTTTATAATATCGGGTCTATCTGTGTCTCAATACGTCCAATATGAGAAAATGGCGCGGTATCCCGCCATTTTCTATATTGCTTCAAATAATCTCAAAATTAGGTGAACAATAATCAATTACTATGAAGTGAATATGTTTTAAAACGTATCAAGACAATTAAGGAATTTAATATCGCCTGTATAGTAATTTTTAATCAATATTCGAAAGAATATTGATACTAACAGACAGTATTGTACTAATTGCTTCAAAGGACTTATAATACTATTATAGCATTATAAAATCCAGGATACATCACAATGATCATTACAAATTACGTAATCATTTATAGGAATATTATCAATGTGCCTTAGATATAAGTTTAGTTATTTCCTGTACACACAACAATATTTACTTATGTGGATACTCTTTTACATTTGACGGTAGTTGACACCACAATAATAATTAAGGTAGGTACTTAGACATTTGTCGGTAGGTGCTTAATAAATATGACAGGTATGTATTATGTAGCAAACCATTGAAAAATGAAAATTAACGATTTAATGACGTCACACATACTTCAAATTCTATCAAGCGCTTAATTGCATTAAATGAATCCTTATCAGACATCAAATATGACATAATAGGACTGTCTGAAACTAGGCGTATGGGAGACAGAATAGAAGAGTACGACAATTTTATATTATGCTACACGGGACAAACGCCTGGTTTGTATGGTGTAGGCTTTTTAATAAGAAATGCCACAAAAACAACATAGAGAGTTACTTTGGCCTATCAGAAAGAGTCGCTATTTTAAACTTGGTATTCGAAGATACGCGGTTGTCAATTATACAAGTATATGCCCCTACGGCAAAAGCTATATCTAGACACGAAACCGAACGGATATGGCGAGAGGAATGAGAGGGGACAGCGATTGATAGAATTTCCTATGGAAAACAAACTGTCAATAGTAAACACATTTTATAAGAAAAATTAAAAAACAGATGGACATGGCTCTGCCCTAATAAAAAATACAAAAACGAAATCGATCTTGTTCTATCAAACCGTCCCCAGTTATTTCAAAATATAGAAGTACTGAATATAAACTTCCCCTCAGACCACAGGCCCGTCAGAGCAACGATATTACATGCACAATCAAAGAAAAGCCGAACAAAGTACAATAACCATCATAAGAAAACAATTAATAACGAAGACGATATCTCTCAATTCAAAAGACATCATCACTGTAGCAACACAATTTTATAAAAAAATATACAGCACCAGAGAAACAACAAGCACAGATGGAAAAAATCAATACCAAAGTCCCAACAATAGAAATCCACCTATACCTCAGATTGAAATAAGCGAGGTAATAACAGCAACAAAAACTCTAAAACCAGATAAAAGCCCAAGTTCTGATGGCATCACAAACGAGATATTAAAAACCGACTCAGCAACTATTTTAGTTCACCTGACTGAACTGTTTAACCTCATTCTTGAAACTGGAGAAACACCCACCCAGTGGTCAGAATCTGACATTATCCTTATCTACAAAAAAGGTGACCCCAATGATATAGGTAACTACAGGCCAATAAGCCTGCTACCCACCATCTACAAACTCTTCTCTTCAATAGTAAATAAGAGATTATACTCTAAACTGGAAGCGCGTCAACCTGTTGAGCAAGCCGGGTTTGGAAAGGGATACTCAACGATCGACCACATACACACATTGGAACTTCTGATTGAGAAATACCGCGAGAAAAAAAGACCACTCTACATTGCATACATTGATTACAGTACGGCATTTGATTGCGTATCACATAAAAGCATATGCGAAAGCCTAAAAATACAAGGGGTAGAAAAAGAATAAATCTCTGTAATCAAGAGTCTATACAATAACATCAGGAGCAGAATCAAATTAGAGACAGCTGGGCCTTGGTTTCCGATAAAAAGAGGAGTAAGACAGGGCGACCCTCTTTCACCATTGCTGTTTCTAGCAACACTGGAATCAATCATTAGTCAACTCAATTGGAAAGGTCGGGGTATTAAGATTAAAGATGCCTGCCTAAGCCACCTAAGGTTTGCAGATGACTTGGTTCTCTTATCTGAAATAGGACAAGAAATCCAATATATGATAGAATCACTTAATGATGCCAGTAAACTAGTAGGTATGGAAATGAACTTGTCCAAAACAATGATGATGACTAACATAGCTACATATACCTGGGTAAACAAATTAGCTTTCACCACAATAGTAACGAACAAGAAGTAGAACGCAGGACACACCTTACCTGGAACAAATATTGGGCACTGAAGGACATATTCAAAAGCAGCATGCCGATCAAAGCTAAAACTAATGTACTAAACTCGTGCCTAATACCGTGCCTCACGTATGCTTGCCAAACATGGAAATACAACAAAAAAACAAAGGATAAAATAATTACATGTCAGCGGGGTATGGAATATATATGCTGAATATTAAAAAGATGCAAAAAAATAAGGCACACCAAAATTAGAAACATAACCCAGGCAAAGGATGGATTAGAACACGATCAGTCACTAAAATGGAGGTGGGCTGGACATATGGCGCGTCTACGTGACAAGAGATGGACGAAAACGGTGACCACATGGGCTGGTCCTGTGGTGTTCTGATTTACAGATCCACATTTTTTTAACTCTATTTACAATTTATAACACTATACAAACCATACCTTCATATATTTTGATATTTTATCAACTTTTGTAATTCATTTTTATGTTTTCTTTCTATTGTTATCATCTGAAAAGCATACTTTCAGTTATATCTGATTGATTTAATATTTGAAACTTAAATTATATTGTTAATTTGTAATTCTTGCAATACATTTCCATCTGACATGACATCTGTCTGTCTATTTTATTTTTCTTAAAACCATAGACCGTAACATAGGTACCATGGACTAAACCTCCTTTAAGCTAGGTTTACACTATTATAAGGGTAGCATAGACTGACTCCTTTCTGAACCGTTTTTTTATTCGTTCTGGTCTTTATTTCTTAATTGAAATTTGAATTTGAAATGTAGATATATGACACAGAACGATGAAAATCGGGCGTCAATTTTTAGTTTTGATTCTGGATTGAACGCCGAAAGACGGTTGAATTCTTAATACTACCAAGTGTACTATTGTATCTGAAGACTCTTTAAAAAAAACTATAACTTATACGGCTGTGAATGTTATCAATCTTTGAGTGCATTATATATATATTGAGTGATTTACTGTGTATAATTTGCCTGCCTTCCGGCCTACCATCTACCTGCGTATCTACGGCGTGTAACGCCACAGTCATATCCCCGACTCTCCTGACTGCCTACCTACCACACTTGGTGTATGAGCTGTAGCAGACAGGTCTTTAGACTCGCGCGGCCACAGCGCGCCCGTTTCAGCACGCGCAGATTCCTGCCGCCTACTCATTTACGTACCAGCCCGATTGCCTGCTCATCTGCCTACCCAGGGCCTACGACGTCATCCTGCCCGTCCGATCACACCGTGCCACGTCTGCCTGCCCTACTCTACAGCCTGCCTATCCGATTGCCGTCGTGGTGCCTGCTCATCTGCCTACCCAGGGCCTACCACGTCTTCCTGCCTGGTTAGCTGCCCACGTCGTGCGAAGCCGGACCACAGTTTTATTATCTTTATCCTTTTTCTTAGTTTTAATTTATATTACCTTTTATTTTTTACTAACGTGGCTAACGTTAGCTCTCCGGAGCTTACGTTACGCTACAGTTTGGCGCCCAACTCTTTAAAATTGGGCACAACGTTTTTATTTGTACGCCCAACTTTTTTAGAATCCACCTCATCATCCACACTCTACCTATTTTTTTAACGTGGGCTCGATTTTATTCTCTCATAATTCAAAAAACACACTTGCACAAGTATTATTAATAACTAACTTTTGGTTTCTTTTCCAGGCCCTCATCATCTTATTCAATTTTGCTAGCACCTTTTTTTTTAATTCTTCACTACTTATATTTCTCAAAATTCTAAAAACACACTTGCACAAGTATTACTAGTAAGCTAACTTTTGGTTTCTTATTCAGGCCTTCATGTCATCATCATTTTTCTTTTGTCACTTTTGCTAGCAACTTTTTTTTTTTAATTCTTCACTATTTATACCGAACCTACTAGGCAATTTCTTTTTATCCCTCTTTGTTTTTATTTTTCTTTTAGAGCGGTTTGGCAACTCTATAAATAAGCCTCTAATGCCTTGTATATATATTCATCCCTTTACCCTCTTCCCCCTTAGACTTAGATTTCCTCTACTGAGCGGTGTGCACAACTCTAAAAGCCTTATGTGCACAGAGCGGTCCCGTAACTCTGTAAAAATAAGCCAAATGCGTGGAGTCTTGTAAATATGTATTTTTTTTTCCTATCAACCTAGTTTCCTCTCAAACTAGTTTCCTCTCAAACTAGTTCACTCTCAAACTAGTTCCCTCTCAAATTAGTTACATGAATTTAGTTCCTCTCAAACTAGTTCCCTCTTCCCTCTTGTAAATATTTCCCTCTTAAGCTAGAATTCCCTCTTCACTCTTAGACTTAGGTCACTCATATCTCTTCCCTCTTAAACTTAGGTCCCTCTTCCCTCTTTGACTTATATTTTTAACGGGTTTTCAAACAGGTGCGGGTTACGACACCTAATTAAAAAATAAGCCTTTGTAATCTTTATTAATATTTCCTTGTGGAGTATGCGTCATTGAATGTGAACCATATGGGGAAATGTGGTGTTCTGATTTACAGATCCACATTTTTTTAACTCTATTTACAATTCATAACACTATACAAACCATACCTTCATATATTTTGATATTTTATCAACTTTTGTAATTCATTTTTATGTTTTCTTTCTATTGTTATCATCTGAAAAGCATACTTTTAGTTATATCTGATTGTTTTAATATCTGAAACTTAAATTATATTGTTAATTTGTAATTCTTGCAATATTTTTCTACTGTGACATTTTCATCTGACATGACATCTGTCTGTCTATTTTATTTTTCTTAAAACCATAGACCGTAACATAGGTACCATGGACTAAACCTCCTTTAAGCTAGGTTTACACTATTATAAGGGTAGCATTGACTGACCCCTTTGTGAACCGTTTTTTATTCGTTCTGGTCTTTATTTCTTAATTGAAATTTGAATTTGAAATGTAGATATATGACACAGAACGATGAAAAACGGGCGTCAATTTTTAGTTTCGATTCTGGACTGAACGCCGAAAGACGGTTGAAATCTTAATACTACCAAGTGTACTATTGTATCTGAAGACTCTTTAAAAAAACTATAACTTATACAGCTATGAATGTTATCAATCTTTGAGTCCATTATATATATATTGAGTGATTTAATGTGTATAATTTGCCTGCCTTCCGGCCTACCATCTACCTGCGTATCTACGGCGTGTAACGCCACAGTCATATCCCCGACTCTCCTTGCTGGCTACCTACCGCACGTGATGTATTACTGCGGCAGACAGGTCATCAGTGGCGCGGCGGTAACCTCGCTGAGGCCGCGCTCGTTCTCCAGCAGTACGTGCAGGGTGCGCACGCTGAACCAGAGGGGTGCATATCTTGCGGTGCGCACCACCACCCGTGCCATCGCACCGTGCCACGCCGCCCTGGGAGAACAGAAGAGATCTTGTCCGTCCTGCTGCCTGTCTAGCTGACGACACAAGCAACCAACGACGTTTGAAGCCGGACCCTAGATTTTATACCATATATCCTTTTTCTAAGTTTATTTTTAATAACTTATTTATTTTTATTAACGTGGCTTACGTTTAGCTTCCTCTGAGCTAAACGTAACGCTACAGTCCACAGGGAAAAAAGAGAGTGGCCCCAACTGGATTCAAGTAGCCCAATCTAGAGAGTACTGGCTATCTTTGGAGGAGGCCTTCACCTACAGAGGAGTTCTTACAGCATGAAGGAAGAATAATAGTATAGTATAAGATTAAAGAAAAACTAACACAAGTAAATTTAGGAACCAAACTTAATTATTAACAAAACTAATAATTTTAAATGTTTTATAAGCTGTAAGAAATAAAAGGCTTTTTTATTATTATAAACTGGTCCCAAACTGGGGGGTGACCACAAGCTCTTAGAGTAAGGTTATTTTGAGATCGAGTAAGTGACAGATGTATACACGTCATATACATCTGTCCCTTACTCGATCTCAAAATAACCTTACTCTAAGAGCTTGTGGTCACCCCCCTGGGCGCCCAAGCTGTAAACAAAAGATATACATTTGCCCCATAGAAAAAAACTGTAATTTATCTCCATCTAGCTAGACTGGAAGCCAACCTAAATATAATTAATAGGTTAGACCAATAGATAGCTTAAGAAAAAGCGTGAAAAGAAAAAAAGTATATACATTTTACATTGTGATCAATACCAGAGGCATCCAAGATGGAGAACCCCGTCTCGGAAATCGAATCTATTACCTTTGCTAAGCAGTTGCGCTTGCAGCAGCTAGACCATACATACATTGTTATAAAAATTCACGGGTAGTTACGCTTTAAAATTCAGCAATAACAATCTAAGCGTGGTGCTGATGATGTGAAATCGTGTTTTATCGAATATAATCGCTTTTATTACACATTAACATTATTTTGAACGCCCAAATTATATTATTTAAGAGTTATTTTGTTAAATTACTGCTTTTATTATCGCTGGTTATTAATTTTATGCGTAATTTTGGAGAATTACATTTTTAACATACACTCATTAAATTTTTACTGATACTTTTCTTTTTGAGTAATTTTAATTATCATGCACGTATTTCAAGTGAAACACAGTCGAATTTCATCGCATTGCGTCTATGTGAACGTACTCGCTACTTTTCTTTGTAAAAGTTTCTTATCAAATAGCGTCGAGCCATCAGGAAGGTTCCTATAAATAATGCTACGGATCAGCTACGCCGTAGCAACGCTGCTACGCTTGCTACGCTTTCGTAGCTGAAATCAATCTTTCTGAACCAGCTTGCATAATAATGGTACTTGAATTTTATTTGAGTTTTGGGAGTAGATTTAAATAATGAAAGTCATTTTACTTACGTCTTAAGGGTAAAAGGTCGACAGAATAATATCTACGGTTTCTAAATTTTGTAGTGTAGGTATACTTTAGGAAAGAGAGCTCCCGCAGTAGTTTTTATATGAATTTGGGAGGCACGCATAGAGTTATCCTTATATTTGTCCGCGTACTTAGGGTGGTGTTACACTATCATATATCTAGGAGCATAGATTATAATCATATTAATATGATACTGTAATATAAACATACTAGCTTCTGCCAGCGGCTTCACCCGCGTAAAAAGTGTTTTATTATCTGTCGTCGGATAAAAAGTAGCCTATGTGGTATTCCAGACTATAATCTATCTTTGTGCCAAATTTCATCAAGATCCATTCAGCGTTTCTGGCGTGTTTAAGTAACAAACATAATCCTTAATTATGGTGTCAATTTAGGTATTTTATTTATTTTGTTTCTATTCAAAAGTCACGATTAGAACGCATCGGCACGTCCGGGACAAAGGTAGAGGCCATTAAAAATTTGACCTTCTATTTTTACCCGATTTCTCCAGAAGCAGTGTAATGTTTTTCGAGAGTATGTATGTCTCGGTTTAGATTACATTTATTTTGGCACTGAGTGACATTAGGAAAAATAAAAATAAAAATAAGAAGACTACCGTGATTATGTATATTTTTTTGTGGGGATTAAAGGCATGAGGAGACGATCCCAAAACCATTAATTACTATTATGCAAAAAAAAAAAAAAAGTGAACCCGACTGCAAAAACCAAGTAGAAAGTTCCAAATAGTTCACTTTTCATACAGTCTTAACTATCTGATGCAATTGGTGGCATAATATCTATGATTGAACTTGAAAAAGTGCCCCTTAATACATGGGGCACTTTTTCAAGTTCAATCACACTAAATAACTAAATAAAGAAAAATACACGATCGAGTTTATGTATGTGTGTATTATAAAATACCTCATACTAACACTTATGGAGGAGTAGACAATACGAATTAATTTCCCCATACGCCTTCGAATATTTCCAAAACCTAAGTTTTCAGTCACAAGCAGCGTCACCTGACAAGTTAAATGTTGATAGCTTCAGTATTTATGCCCACGCTCTAGAGGCAAGCGGGCGTGAGGATTGACATCCCCAAACGTATGGCTTGTGTGAGGCGGAAGATGGAACGAGGAGTTAAATTGGCTAGATGTGTCCTATGCATGAAATGCTCTGTGTATTCTGAAGAGGTAAGACAGAGGTGTAAACAGTAGGAGTAAACCTATTGCTACGAATATGACGGACTGAGTTTAAAACTGGCCAGCCACCGAAAATTTCCAATTGGGGAAATATGCATAGAAACATACTAAAAAATTAATTGACTTTTATTACTATTGAAAACTCACAGAAAGTTAGAGAAACATGAAGAGACGTCATTGATAAAGATGTTAAACAACAAAGGTCCCTATAACGATCCCTGTGGAATCCCTGAGGGGATAATCATAGTTCTCGATGTGTATCCATTAAGAACAACAGTTTGACATCTATTCGCCACATAAGATGAGAACCACCTGAAGAGATTTCCACTGATACCTATAGCCAATAGCTTGCGCAGACGTATAGCATGATCGAAACGATCAAAAGACTTGCTGTAATCAGTGTATATTACATCCACTTGAGTGCGAAGAGCCATACATTCAGTCAAGTTGTCGCCACATTAAATGAGATTAGTGGTTGTTGACCCACCTCGCAGGAAACCATGTTGGCGGTCACTGATTCTAAGTTTAAGACTAGCGTAAAGCTGCTTGGATATATTTTTAAGGACCTATTGTGTGACCGGGCAATGGAACTTAAGGCCCGTATTCTGGATTCTCAACAACAATCAACTGCCAACCAATAACAACTCTCAAGTTTGGCATAATGATTCTTCAGCTTGACATAGTTGTACTCAATAGAGTAAGAGCCCAGATGCGCCAGACGAACTGAATTCTTTCTACACAAAATTTGTGGAAGGTATTTAATGAAAATGAAAATCCAAGTTAGCAAGTACGAGTACGTTCCAAGTACATGCTAACACTCCTCAATTCCACTGATTTTGTGTAAAAGATTTCGGTAACGTTTGGGGCGTCTAAGATCTTGGACTTGAGCACGTTAATGTAAAAAGGAACAAGCAATCAATTACAACTGTCCATTGCCAGTTTGAGTTGAGTTGAGCATGAGCATCTGGAATACCGGACTAGGACTTTTACCTCAGCAATCGCACTTGTGATCACTTTCAATCACTACATAATTAATTAAATGTGTTTTTTGTAATAATTTAGGTACCTGTTAATAGTTCAGTAGTTAATAGCTCTTTATCATCAATATACAGATAACAAATCTGAAGAAAAGTCGTTTTTGTACGTCGAACATAAAAAAAAAAAATGTCTTTTTGTCTGTTTATTTGTGCACGCATCACAAAAAATGTATGTAACTAATGTAGATAACTTTAATACATACAAATTGTGCGTAACATTAAGTATTACTTAGTTTTTTTGCATCGCAATCGGTTCCCTCTATCAAAAGTTAGATGAATTTAAAGTGATCAAGAAGTAAAATTAACATAACACAAGCAATTCAGACTCAAAATTCGATAGATGGCGTTGTGCACTTGAGGTCATTTTCTGAATGGTGGCGTTAAGATTCTGCGCGCAAGAACGACCGTTGAAAAAAAATGCGTCCCCTTATTATATGTAGGTATTCTTTATATAAGCTGCTTGAACTCACTCAATATTTTTAACAGTACATGGTTCAGAAAATTCTAATATATTTCGGTTCAATGAACTTGCTTTTCCGGTGATCTGAGTATAATATTGTTTTTCAAAGCCACATCTAGCCTCCATACCTGTCTTCGTTTAGCCGGAACCGTGTGTTGTGTATTCACTCGCTATTGTTTTCACGCGGCACGGCTCATGTTTGTGAAGGAAACGATGCGGGTGGGGAGAGGGGGTGTAAGTAAGTACGAGTAACTTAAGTTGATAACTAGTGACGATGGAAATACGTTCATTTCATTAGTGGAGGCTATTGGTACACAGCGAAATTTAATCAATTAAAAAAGAAAACCGGTCAAGTCGAACTCGTGCTTCGAGGGTTCCGTATCTAACAATTATTCCGCTATAGTAAAAGGTCTTACAAGCATTCTTTGGCTTAATTACTTGTCTTACAAGGGTTCCTTTTTTTTTACCTTTTGAGGTACGGAACCCTAAAAAAAGGATTATAGATGGTTCAGGGGTGAGAAGATCTAATGTACTTAAGTATTTTATTTATCTAAATAACATAAAAATCTTTAGTAGGTGTATTCATAAAACCGACACGCGACAGGCTGCAATCTGACAATTTAGAAATGTTCGTACATTTATTGCTTTATTGCACCTGCCTCGAAAATGTGATAATTATATTAGTCGCATTGTCCTTTATATAAAAACAGAGTCCTCGATATAATTTTGCAGATAAAGATTTGTTATTTACATGTGAATCGAAAACAAACATTGCAGCACTAAACACAAGATACCAAAATACCATCTACCCTTAGCCAAAAAGCTTTAGTACACACAAAATCAAATTCTCTTTGAAGTTTACGTTTATCGGAAGTGCGGTGAGCTACAAACAAAAGGCCGTCTAGACAGGAATATGTCTAAAACTTCAGCTTGTTAGTTTCTAGTCTATTTTGTATTCAGTAATATTTGAGGGTAGTGCAACATTCGTGAGTGAAGCAGGGCACTCATTATTACAAATTGTATGTAACCTTGCTTTTGTATGTGTATCCGGCAACCAGTAATTCATTTAACAAGCTTTTATTTAACTTGCAATGTAATAAATCTTATAACTGAATTTTGAAGATGCAATTTTGTTTACTGGTTTAGTTTGGATGACAATGCATGGCTACCTAAGTGACGTCATTCTAAATCCAATATGGCGGATGGCCCAAGATGGCGGACTACTTATTTTTTGTGCACTGCAGCGGTGACGCTTTGCGAAGGCCTATGTCTACTTGTGGAAGTATTTCTCTCTTTCTTATCATCGTCAACTGATGATGATGAAATACATATAATTCAAAACACTATAAACCACAAAAAACCACTAGTGATTAAACACACTAGAAAAAAATATCAATCTCCAAAAAATGCTTTTTCTAAAAAACTACTGAAAAAGGGTTCGGAAGGCTGTCACGCAGTGGTTTTCGAACCGAGTAAAAATAACGTTGGAACTGGCCAACGGATTTAAGAGAGGATTTTGGCTGAAATAGCAGTATGCGGTTTGAATAAAATGAATTTGCTGTGGTTGGTCCATGAACGGGTGAGTTGTTCTTGAGACCCTTTTTAATCGACTTTCCAAAAAGGAGGAGTTTCTATGTTCGACTGTATGTTTTTTTTTTTTGTTTATATTCACCGATATCTCCGTCAATTGTCGACCGATTTTGAAAGTTTTTTTTTGTTTGAACGAGTGTGTTCCCGAATTGGTTCCATTTAAATTTGGTGTAGATCTGGTGAAGAACTTCGAAGATATACTTCAATAAATGAAGGCTAATCTTTCGGGATTGCTTCAATTGCAAGTCTGTTAATTGTTTACACCATTTCATAACCTAACATCACGCTAGTACGCTCGAAAGGTGTAAGCAGATGTATATAGTTCACCCTTTACACTCTAATCTACCGGTTATGTTCAAATTTCATTTTATTCGGGTAATCTATTCTGGCATCACTTTAGACATTATAGGTATCTTACTATAGAACTTGCCCATTATCCAGTGCAACTAAAAAGAGAAAAATAAAAATATTTTTTACAAAAAAATACAACTGACTTCTAAAAAACAATACAAAGTGGAAAAAAACCGACGATGACGAAGCGAATACTTATAAATAAATGGTACTGATGAAAATGGTACCGTCGAACTGATCTGATGATGAAGTCGGATGGTGGGCACTGGGAATCCAAAATAAAACAATGTATCCTAGTTGTGTTTGTGCTTATTGGAATCGTCCTGTTATGTTATTTGGCTATAGATGATTTTCATGGAAATTTGTGTTACCTACCAAAACTAAAAATAACAAAAATACTTTGTAACAAAAAAATAAACCGACTTCAAAAAAAAAACACAACACAGCGAAAAATAACTTTCTTTGCCGAATTCGTTGGCGAAAAATAAAAAAAAAACAATAGTTAGACCGACTTCGTCAAAGAAAATAATTTTTCGCCTTGTAGTGTTTTTTTTTGGAAGTTGGTTTAAATTTTTTGCTAACAAGTTCTTAACACAACACGAACCACTTCTCATTTACTTAAGTAATTCGGTTCGAGATGGCAGCTAGTATTTACTTACTAATCTTATCTCCTTTGCACATGTCGCAACACACGAGATCTTTATATAAATTGCAATTTGCAATTCAAATGCACACCGAATTCAAAACCTTAGGTGCAATTCCTACCTTCACGAAACACGGTGCCAAAACCCATCACTTCTGCGTTTCCCAATTTCTGTATTTCGAAATAACCTTATGTACCTTAGGGCTGAGTAGACTAGCTACTTTTTGAAACCACGATTTTGCGACTGAGTCAATACTACATCGCGTTTTAGAGACAATCAGCCGACTGAGGTTCACTGCTGGACATAGTTCTCCTCTAAGCCTTACCACATCGATTGATACTGTGCCTGCCACATTCAGTGAATTTCATCAGAGGTTCTTCAAAGAGATACTCTATTAGCGATTAGGAATGTCAAAAAGATCAAAATTTGCCATGTGATTATTTATTTATTTATTAGATGGAAAACTTTAGAGGCTAAATAATATCAGCCGCACTGGTCGATCATCAAGTTTAAGCAACGCTTGACGAGGTCGGTCTGTGGATGGGTGACCATTTCAACATACCGAGTTTCCTCCGTGCCTCGGAAAGTACGTTAAGCCGTTGATCCCGGCTGTCATTTGAAGATCTTTGACAGTCGTTACGAGTAGTCAGAAGCTTGAAATCTGACACCAGTCTTGCCAAGAGGTATCGTGTTACCCAGTTACTGGGTTGTGGAGGTCAAATAGCCAGTCACTCCAAGTAAAACACTAGTACTCAGCTAAATCCGGTAAGACAGGAAGCCGAGCCCAATATAGTTGGGAAAAGGCTAGGCAGATATAGATGGAAAACCAACAGCTATACATAAAATGAATAAAACAAGTTGAGCACGTCACATTAAAACTTTAACCAATTACGGCTAAAAAAAATATAATTTTAAAGAGATCTTAGGGATCACTAGCAGCAGGCACAACACTCAGTAAAATGATATCACTAATGCTAAAGAACAATATTGCACACTATCCATTTTTAAAAAAGTAAAGGTTAAGCTGCTTACGCACTGATGAGCTTTTGGGATTCAACGACAATAAAACGTATTTGGGATCCAACGGAAATACAAAATAATGTTTTGTGGGATCCAACGCCAACAATATTAAAGTGGGATTCAAAAGTAGGATCCAACGGAAGTAAATCTTTAGGTACACACATAAAACGAGAACTCCTTACACAATAAGTGAAGGTGTTCACTCGAGATAGGTTGATTAAATTACAATGCCCAATTGAAATGTCAATCGTTTTCGATGATGGTGTACGAGCTACGCTGTACATTGACCCTAACTAATACGTCCTACTTACAGTGAAACGTTGCAGTTTGTTTAGCTCAACATTAATTGTACATTATTACATTATAATATGTTATTTTTAGTAGCAATAAAACCTTTATATCAATCGGTTGTTTACTCATTCATCATAACAGTTCAACATAACATTTTCACTGTTGGGAGTTACGCCCCAACATATGGTAATATACGCTTACAACCGCCTACGCAAACATTGGGCAAGTCAAAAGAAACCAGAAGCTCCATCTATTCCCAATCCGATGCCCCGAAGAAGGTCGACAGCGAGCATCGTGGACAACGCCTTATTTGACGTCACAGAAAACATCAACGCAGCGCACTTATCGAGTGCACGTACACTCAATAAAGCAACGTCGCCTATTGCGCGTTGTGAGTTACCGTAATAAATTATGAAATTGTTTGTATTTACATTTTTACGTTTTATAATCTAACTTGATTTTGAACAATTTCGATGTACATTTAAGTTAACTTTGTGAGTGGGCAATATGTACGAGCTACGCTGTACATTGACCCTAACTAATACGTCCTACTTACAGTGAAACGTTGCAGTTTGTTTAGCTCAACATTAATTGTACATTATTACATTATAATATGTTATTTTTAGTAGCAATAAAACCTTTATATCAATCGGTTGTTTACTCATTCATCATAACAGTTCAACATAACATTTTCACTGTTGGGAGTTACGCCCCAACAGATGGTATATCACTTTATATAAGGCTGCAGTTCATGGATTCGATTGCAGTCCTCCAAATCCTGTGTATCTTTCAGTCACTACATTGAATTTACAAAAGGAATCGGTCTCCGCGATTAAAATAAGTGAGCGCATACGAATGTTCGGACAGGGCCTGATTTATCAACTAGCCTGTTCCCATGTAAGTTGCTAAAGTATCTTTCACTAGTTTTTTACAGGCCTGAGAAGTCCTAAAAAAAAATAAAAAATAAACCGACTGCTTGCCGAAGTGAACTAAAAAGACGTAAACATTAAGAAAATCATGTTTTTCAGTCGGAGAATACATCTGGTTTTGGTCAGCCAGCTCGCGTTTATGTTTTTTTTAACTATTTAGTTATCACTTTTTTTTCGATTACTTTTCAACATATAAGTGTTATATATTTTTATATCACCTCATAAAACCCGTTATTTTGATATACAAGATAAATATGGAAGAAAAAATAATTGCCCCTCCCCATAATACGTCACCCAAAAGCCTTCTTTAGGCAATTTTAATGTAGCCAATGACACTCGCAAGGTTAAGACGAATCGATTGACGTAAAAATCATCAAAATTGGCCTACGCGTTTGGTCTCCAGAACGCCATTTTCCGGATTAAGAAGCAGCCTAGGGCAGTGGGTGATTGAGGCTTTCTATAAGTAAAATGATTCTCGTATTCAATTCAAACTAGGAGGTAACCTTACTGATCTCCATAATCCAGTGACATCCTCCTCGCCGATCGCCATTGTAAAAGTAGCTGGTCTATTCCACCCCATCCTGGATCCGTTTACGACACGATATCAAAGGCGACTTTAACGAGATCTCACATGAACCGCACGCAGTCAGCGGCGCGACTTTGTAAGTGTCACCGCAGCTACATTGAGTTTGGAAGGCCTCCCACTAGATGGAGCGATGGCTTGTTAGACTTACTAAGGGAATCCACTGAGAAGAAGATCGGATACTTGGAGGAGGCCTCTGATTAGCAGTGACATCTTTCGTCTGAAATTATGATGATGGTGCAACCTTCAGAAAACTGTGACTATCTTCAAAATCACCGCTGGTAAAAGTAGCTAGTCTGTTTCACTCCGAAACGATATCAAAGGCACCTCTTTAACGGGATCTCATGTAAACCGCACGAAGTCGGCGCGACTTTGTCTATATGTGTCACCGCTGCTATATTGAGTTTGTGCTACTTTGAAAATAATGGAAGTGGTGTGTGAAGTGTCCGAGGTGATTGCGGGACCAGATGCTGAGAGATGGTGAGAAGAGGTTGTCAGTGATGGTAATGGTCAAATGTCATAACATAGGGATTGACATTCCGATAGCGCCTGGCAGTTCCGTATGATTTGATGTTTTTCTTTCTAATCGCTATAGCGAAGCTTTCATTGATAAAATGTCAATTGTCTTGAGTCTTAGGTATCGCTTTTAACTACACTTATGTCGGTTACTTACAGGCTTCTACTGTGTTTTTTTAAAAAAGCACTCTGATTTGTGATAACTACAAGTATTTTTATTTTTTTGGTTTTGAAGAATAAACAATACTCGTTCTCCTTTGCCTCGAGTGGTTTCGAGAAATTCGGTTATAATACTGTACAGGCAGAGTGATAATTCTGGTTAAATTGTATTTACTATATCACAAACACACACATAACATTTTCTAATTCAGATCGGTAGGATCGGTGAAAATGTCACAGAATTTTTTGTGAATGGATTGGCCAGAGTAAAAACCAAAATGACCTATTTAATGTCGTACATTAATTTGATCTGTTTACATTTACATTAAATCGTCAAGGGTGTTTTTAGTAGCATCATTTGTGCTTTGTCTCTACGTTTAATTTAATCTGTTAAAATACCCACTGATCTGTAAATTACATTACTGTATATGTTTTTTTGTAATAAAGTATTTTATTGCCATATTAAATATAGGGAGTATACGTTTACGATGCGAAGGTACTTACGTACGCCCATTTTATTTAAATTTTAGTCAACCATTTTATTTCGATCGATGTTTAACTCAACTTAGTACTTAGTCATTAAAATAAACTAAACTAGGGCACTACTTTATTTCATCATAGAATAAAAAAACTAACCTTTTAATTGTCAAGGGTGCAGGTGGTCCCGCTAGAATCACGCACACCATGTCCACGTGAGAGATTTAAATCCAGTCGCAAGCTAGGAAGTAGCAACTGACACTCACCACTCAGGAAACTGATACCGAAGTTGTGTTGTTATGTGAGATGTAACACATTGAGAACATGTTGCGTCTCATTGTGACGGAGTGTTAATGAATTTAGTTGGCTCAGGTGTTTACAGTGGATGTATTGCAGTCACTATTATTATTCGAGCTCCAAGTTTTATCAGTGTTTGTTGTTAGACGTATTCCATATTGGGCACCCGTTTTAACGGCATATGAGTTAATGGCACCTGAGGTATTCTACATACGGCAAAAACAAATTCGATAGGTCCCGTATGTGGAATACCTCAGGTGTCATTCACTTAGGTGCCGTTAAAGTGGGTGCCCAATATGGAATACGTCTATTTTTAACCCCCGACGGAAAAAGATGGATGTTATAGTTTGACGTGTGTATCTGTGTGTCTGTCTGTAGTATCATAACTCAACCGATAAACCGAATTTGATTTAGTTTTTTCAATGCATTTCACTGCGTCAATTCAATAAAGAGCTTTTACTAGTTACAATTTTTAAAGCGTGTCCAATGTGGAATACGTCTGTTTTTAACCCCTGATGGAAAAAGAGGGCTGTTACAGTTTAAAATCTAAACGGTTAATCGTAATTTTCTTAATAATTTGATCTAAGAATATTTTGAGTTTTATTCATATGTTATAGTGTAATTAATTTGTAAAGTTATATCTAACAAGGACAAAAAGACGTTTTCACTATCTCAAAGACAATTTAATTACCCACATTCAAAATCAAAATCAAAATCATTTTTTTTTTATTTCACATAGGCCTACACGGGCACTTATAAAACGTCGACAAAAGGTGCACGGTTCGGGTTGGTCGTTTTCTATGGAGAAGAACCGGCAAGAAATTCCACGGTTACTCTTTTAAAAAGGGTTTGGTTTTACAATATTTTCATGTTACAGCATTAGTACTTAGATATGGGGGGACAACGTAGGCCCGACATAAGACAATAAGTCGTAAGAAACTAAAAAAAATAAAATAAAAATATGATATAATATATAAAAAGTTAACAAATGTTAACTAGCATCTAGAAGGCCAACAATTACAAAGGTTCAACTATACAAAGGTTAAAAAAAAAGTATAACAAAAGTAAATTTAACATGTGGCACAAATGTTGTTATCAGTGCTGTAACTATTCTTAGTAAAGGGCTATAAAGATGATTGAAAACCATTGTAGAACGTCCAATTAAAAGAAGGAAAGAAAAAATGAGATTGAGAATAGTTAAAGACATCCACATATTTGTGCCGTTTACAAGTTACCAGGGAAGCTGCATGCGCAGAAGGAGCTAAGGCCAAATGTTTTTATCTTCAACGTAGACCTTGATTTTATAATATGCTTTTTTAACAAGGATACGTTTGATGTAGTTTTTGAAATTTCCATCGGTCAGTTCTTTAACTGACTTTGGCAACTTGTTATAAAACCGTATACTGTTTATAAGTAAAGACTTACTAGTTTTCGTTAATCTGAATTTGGGTATTACAATTTCGTGCTTACTGCGTGTATTTAAATTATGGAAGTCGCTTCTAGTTTTGAAAAGCCCTCAATTTTCACGAACATAGAAAATACATTCCAAAATATAAAGTGAAGGTAGAGTCAGTATATCGAACTCTTAAAATTTATCTCTGAGGGACTCGCGAGGACCCATTTTATAGATTGCGCGGATTGCCCTCTTTTGTAGGATGAAAATTGAGTCAACGTCTGCTGCTGATCCCCACAGCAGAATGCCATAAGACATAATACTGTGGAAATAAGCATAGTATACTAACCTAGCTGTAGCTACATCGGTTAGCTGCCTTATTTTCCTTAATGCATATGCAGCGGAACTTAAACTACCCAAAAGAGTTCTAATGTGCGCGCCCCACTGCAATTTTGAATCGATAGTAATCCCTAAGAATACAGTTTCCGTTATAACTTCAAGATTTTTTCCGTCAAGATTTAAGTTAAGGTCACGTTGTGGTACATTTGGTAAAGAGAACTTTAGACATTTTGTTTTTTTCGCATTCAGTAAAAGATTGTTAGCTGCGAACCATTTTGAGAGAATAATTAGACTTTCGTTGACATTTAAGACATCCGTATCTATTTAAAAAATTAGCGAAGTATCATCAGCAAATATAATTATATCCGATAATTTGGCCATCATAAAAGGGAGATCATTAATATAAACAAGAAAAAGGAAAGGGCCGAGAATTGAACCTTGGGGCACGCCCATCTTGACTAGAAACCCGGAGGACGTCGCCCCATTAACATTTACTTTTTGCTGTCTGTTTGATAAATAGGAAAGCACGAGATTAGCAGATTTTCCACGAATTCCGTAGTGGTGTAATTTACAGATCAGTGTGTTGTGGTCGACGCAGTCGAAAGCTTTTGAGACATCACAGAAAATGCCAATGGCATCCTGGGACCTCTCCCAAGCCTCCAAGATGTGGCTGATGAGTTTTACTCCCGCGTCCGTTGTCGACCTACCTTTCGTGAAACCAAACTGTTGACTATGCAGGATCCCATTTGAATTGAAGTGAGACAACATCTATTCCAGCATGATTTTTTCATAGATTTTACTCAATGCTGGAAGCACGGATATAGGTCTATAATTAGAAGGATCACTCTTACAGCCTGATTGGAAAATTGGTACTACTTTACTGTGTTTCATTAAGTCAGGAAAAGTGCCGCTGTTATGCCTGTTAGGACAGGAGCAATTGAGTCAACAATATCTCCAAGAACCCTAACGGATATCCCCCACAAGTCTTCAGTATTTTTTATATTGAGACTTTTGAACGCGTTTTTAATTGTATCAAGACATATTGGTTTAAATTTAAATGTTGGTATGTCTTTAGTAAAGTTTTCTTTAAGAAGAACTTCAACTAATTTAGATGAGGAAGGAAGAAACTTCGTAACCTCTAACGGAATGTTGGTAAAGAAATTTTCTAATGTTTCAGCGACTTGTTGCTTATCAGAAATGGTTTGATTAGTTATTTTCAAAGACTACTCATTCCGTTCGCGTTGTTGTATCTTTCCAGTTTCTCTATGAATTAATTGCCACACAGTTTTTATTTTATTATTAGAAACACCAATTTTGTTAATTAGTATTTGAGATTTTGCTTGAGCGCAGACTCTTTTGAATATTTTGGAATAGTTTCTAATATAAGTGTGAAAACTTGATCGGAAGTCAAAGATTTTTCGTAATATAAATTATATAAGATATCTCGGCTTTTTCTTATGCCCACAGTGGCCAATTCACTAAATTTCCATTTGGAATTGTTGACTTTAACTGTTTTTACAGGACACATTTTATTGAATTCTTGGCAAACTGTAGAAAACAACGTGCCGTAATTTATATTGGGGTCGTTTGAATCAAAACTGGCGTTACAAAGGTTGCTAAAAAACATTTTTATTAAAAGAATTTAATTTATTTTTAGTAAGTGGTCTTAATCGAATTGATTTAGCTAGGCTAATTTTTTTATCTGACTCAAAAGATACTAGTTGACCAGTTTGGTCTGACCTAACGCCACTAATTAAAAACGAATCTTTTACTTTACAATTAGTGAATACATTATCTATGCACGAAGTTGAAGTTGCTGTTATTCTTGTTGGTTCATTAAATACATATTTTAGGTTAAATGATTAAATAATGAAATGAGCTTACATTTTTCAGGTGAGTTGACTAGCAGATCTATATTTAAGTCACCACAAACAAAAACTAATTTATTATCTCTGAAAAGTTTACTTAATAATTCTTCCATTGTTATCAAAAACAATGACAAGTTTGATGCTGGTGGTCTGTAAACACACAAGGTAGTATGCCCCTTGACCTCTGCACATGCTACCTCACATAAGCGATCAACAGAGTAAGCAGTGATATCCTTCGTTTCCTTATATTTTAAATGACTATTACAAAGTATCAGAGTACTACCACCCACTGTGGATCTGTTGTACGCGCTGGCAACTGAGAAATTATTTACATTAAACAACATCCTGTCTGGTTTTAACCAATTTTCACAAAAACATAAGATATCCATGTGGTATTTATCTACTAACAATTCTACGTCTAAAATTTTGCTGGAGAAGCGATTTATATTTTGATGATATAGTAAAATATTACTATTCGACTTCTCTTTTGTCGGCTCTAATCGTTTAAAGAATCGTTGTTTTTGATCAGAAAAACTGGATAATACTGTTAAATCACTAAACCTAGTCTCAGTTAAATTATCAATAACTGCGTGTATATTAAAAGCTAACAATAAAAGCTAACAAAAGCAAGCTAGCAAGCTATTTAAAGCTAATAAATTGCGACTATTTTTGGGAAGAAACATATGGTTCCCAATCAAAACAAAATCACTAACAAAATTGTTGGTGTCAAAAAACAATAAACGGTCACTATGACGACAAGATAAAATGTGCATCAAGTTATTCAAACTAGAAATGTATTCATTTTCATGAAGAAGTAACTTCCCAGAATAGGGCAATGCACATAATATTAATTTGCCTAACCTTAACTTAAGTAGGGTGTCAATACCATTAACAATGTCCGTTTTTGTTATACTAAGGCTATTTTCAATAAGAAGTACAACAGTAGATTCCTCATTCAATTGTGTTTGTTGAATTTTATGAATAAGCTCATTCAATTGCAGTTTATGATAACAATGGTTCACTATTGTATGCTTAGAACGGTTATTTAACAAAGATCCAAAACCTGTTCCTAATCTATCAGAATATACTAAGACATTATTTACGCACTGTTACCGCATATAGGCATTGTGAACTAAGGTTTTTTTTAAAGTTATAGATTAATAAGGACAGTAAAAGAAACTACGGCATTTTGGGTCGCGCGGGTGTGAAACAAGTACGCGTCTTGTCCCTAGTACAACTCTCGGTGTCTTAAGATGGTCACCCATCCATGGACCAACCTATTTTTAAGCCACCTCCGCCTCCTCTAATAACTCTATTACACAAAATTATTTAAAAATTACAACACCTCACATGTTGTACTGTGAACATCTAAAAGTACAAGCGAGCCCATCAATTGTAGTGCATACAGTCGGCGCGCCGCTGCCTATATACTTTGTGACAGTGTCGCCGGGTACAGTCAGCCGCACAAGTCCTGCTCTTGGCGCAAATGAAATGTTCTTAGCGACGGCTTAAGCTGTTATGATCGCTCGTTTGCGTCTAGCGTAGGGTGGTCATGGTTTTTTGATAGTGGGAGACTTTCATAATTAGTTTTTAGTTTTTACCTAGCGGCTTCCTTTTCAGGAGTATCCCAGTGACACGGAGAATTTTATAAGGATAAAAATACCATTACCTACACAGAGCGATAGTCTACTATGAGAATACTTTTTACAACTATGTAAAGTAAAAAAAAACTTCAATTTCGAAAGTCGGTGTTATAAAGCGAAAACAGGAACACCGACTGCCGAAATTAAAGTTACATTTCTCTTTGTAATGTTTTTTTGACAAACGGTTGTATTTTATTGTAAAAAGTTTTTATTTTCACTTTTTAGTTGTGTTGTGGGCAAGTTCTATAGTAAGACACCTAAAGTAATGCCGGAAAAGATCAATAAAACACAATATGACCTTTGACAATATGTCAGAGAATTGAAATATCAACCTTTTCAAAAGTTTTAAAAGCTTTTTAAGAGACTTACGTTATAATAACATTCATACGTTAAAAAATCTTTAAAAAAAAGGTTTTTTCCTATTCTTCTCAGTAAACCCTTTCTTTTGATACCCATTTCATGGCAGTGCACAAAAAATAACTAGTACGCCATCTTGGGCCGTCCGCCATACTGGATTTACAATGACGTCACTTAGCTAACCATGCATTGTCATCTAAACTAAACGTGCATGCAAATTTTCATCTTAATCGGTGGAGTAACTGCTTTAAAATTGAGTTGCAAGATTTGACCCGAACACACTTACATACATACATACATACATATGTATGTATGTATGTATGTATGTAAGTGTGTCATTGCAAGCTAATTAAAAGATTGTAAAAAAGATACTTACTTTCAAAATCTTAAAAGAGACGCACTGAAATAATCTATTTTTACTACACATAATATTCTTTATTCTAACACTTTGTTGTTAAGTTGTAACTATTAATAACAATTAGTGTGAGAGTAACAGAGTATATGTAATTTGTAGAATGTTTCAATACAGTGCACTGCTGCAATTTTACAATCCGCAAGTGTCTTGGCACCTCTAATTAGTTTCACATCTCACAGGGCACGAGTGTCTCAATGTTTGCAACAATCTCGATACACTGCAAACCGACAGTTACGCCAACTAATCTGTTTGCTTTACTCATTGAGGTGTAACGTACACTTGGAATAAGTTGCCTCGGAGTAAGTCAATATGGTACCTGCTACTGCTATGTAGAATATGCAAGGAGAGGTTTGTCGATTCATTTCGACGATAGCAAAGAACGAGGCGATCTTTTTTTCTCTTGATTCTCTTCTCTTGATGAAGATCAGGTAACTGACGTATATTGCAGAAGATGTATTTATCTAATTCACATAAAATAAATAACTACCTAAATTAGTTTGTTGTCGTTTTCTCGCCAAACTTTAATAATTTTTTCTTATACTTTGTGTCTTTTAATGTATTATTATGAAATGTTGATAAAAAAATTGACGTTGTAGGTATTATTAAGTGCATTCTTACTAGTTTATAAAATTTGATAACCTATGCCGAAACGGACAGCTGGATTTGTAGAACGCAGGCACCGATAACTATCTAGATGTGCGTTTGTACTTGGTTGCTTCGTCACAATAGGGTATAGTTGTCTTTATATACGTGACAAAAAAAAATAGAGAAGGAAAATAATCAATGAGATTTTTTATGAACACTTGTTCGTGTTATGTACACGAGTCACACTTTTTGGATGCATCAGCTGATGGACCAGGATTGTCACACAGTGGGTGCCTGGGGACGGGCGTCATGACCGAGGCAGGCCTAAGAAACGCTGGCGTGACGATTTGAACTCGTTTTTGATGGATGGGCAGGAGATGGCAAAATAATACTTTGGCATAATGCAAATGTTAGCATAACTGTCATTGGTTCTAAACTCTTTTGGCATAATTTGGAGTCGCATACATTTTTAAGGCATAATATTTTTTGAATCTGAAAAAAATGGTGTTATCTATATAATAATATTATGAAGAGGAAAAATTTGTATTTTTGGGTGTAGCGGATAAACTTATAAACTACTGGACCGATTACAAAAATTATTTTACCGTTGGGAAGCTACACTATCCCAGGGTGACGTAAAATACTTTTATCCCTGTATTTCCACGGGGACGGAAACTACGCGGGTGAAACCGCGAGACGTCCGCTAGTTTATTATAAATTGGGAATTACTCTATTGGAATAGGTTAAGGTGCGGAGGTGGCCATTGGGCCAATCCGGTTAGACTGGAAGCTGACGTCAACATAGTTGGGAAAAGCCAAAGTAACTTGAAAAAAAAAAAATTTCCCAACATCTCCGGACACATAGTCACTCTAAGCTAGAGCGGTCTCGCTTCTCTAATAAGACGAGTGTCAACTCTCAGGACGCGACGAGTGTCAGTGGAATACTTGGCCTGGTCTCGCGACACTAATTGCTGCAAGCCAGGTGGATCACCTCGTTTGTTTGTCGTTGCGGACATTTTGGGTATCAGCAGTGTGCTTCTGCAGTGACAAGGGGTTTAATTGTTTTGGCGTAAATATGAATAAATTTTATCCCCCGACGGAAAAAGGTTATAAGTTTGACGTGTGTTGCTGTGTATCTGTGTGTCTGTCTGTGGCATCACAGCTCCTAAACACATGAACCGATTTTGATTTAGTTTTTTCGTTTGAAAGGTGACTTTGTCGAGAGTGTTTTGAGCTATGTTTGAATAAAATCGGTCGAATCGTTTAAAAGTTATCCGCATTTTACTCTTTGAATCTGTTTTTTAATTCGCAAGATATCGTGTCATTATTAAGTGTTTCGATATATTGTCGATTGAAGCGTGTACTAGGTATAACAAATATAGTTTAAAAAGCATGAAACAAAATATATTTACCAATTTAAAAAACCCCAGACAAACCGCTAAGTAAATAAAATAAACTGCTGTAAACGTTGGCGGTTCCGCGGCGCGAGTACGAGTTTTTTTTTTTGCTCTTAAGAGGTATTTGTTATAAATGCAATTAAGATCTAGTCTGGATTACCGTGATCTGACATTTCTTCCATACCGTCCTGTCAACCGTCACGCGATCATTGAGTCCGTTTTCATGATGCGCAGTTTCGTTGTATTAAAAGATTTCGACCTTCGACACTAACCCGCCAGTAACTAGACACATAAAATCGTTTAAAAAATATTGCTTTTTAAAGGATATACTTTAATAAAAAGTATGTTCCCCCCGGGTGTAGTAACGTGCTCTTCGCTTCACTGCAGCTTATAAATTTATTTTTATTCACGCTAGAGGGCGCCACGTGTTCCTTTCATTGGTTATCCTTGTTTTATGTCTTTATTCTGCCGTTTCTTTCAGTTTGAAGAGAAGGCAGGTTTGTAAGCCAAAGTTTTGTTGAAGACTTTATTCATACAAAACGAGATGCTTGTATTTCTCGAAGGGGTTGGTAGAGTGTGGCGTAAGTATATTATACCTATATCTCGTCAGTGAAGTAACAGTTCTTACCGTAATGAAGGCTAACGTTTTATTGCTCACCAGTTGGCGCCACTGTTGACTTAGGTTCTTAAATATAAACCCCCCCCCCCACCCCCGGTGGGACCCTGCATTGTCGAGGCGGGGGGGCTCAGTAGCCGTGGCTTGGACAACCACGGTGAAGCGAAGAGGAACCCGAGGGGGGGGCCGCTCGTCAGGGCTTTTGCCAACAAGCCGATGACGTAGCGGCCAATAAGTAGGTTGCGGTGCCGTATGGGCGCCATTGCAACTGAGGCGGGCCGCGATGTGGTATAGTAGGCATCGCGGCTGAGGTTTGTAGGCCGCTGCGGGAGAGGAGTGCCGGTATAACGGTCGGTGTAGCGTTGGCCGCTCTCCCTATTCCCTGCGGCCGAAAAATGGTAGGTGCCGGGTCCACTGTCCTGACCCGTCACAGGGGAAACATGAGGCCATACACGGTTATGTCTGGTGCCCATGTGCTGGTTTTGTCCCTGGGGTGGTCACGGCGTACAGTGTGTTCTGGTGCGCCGGTGATGGTGTAACAAATAAATTTCCGTAACGGCTTTCAGCGACATCTGGTGTCAAGCATTATCTCATCTGGGTGTGTCACTAGGTGGTTGAGGCGCTTTGGCACTAGATGGCATTAAGGTCAGGGCGGAATTATTAAAATTCTTTATAAAACCTATTAAATATTGTGTGTATTAATATAATTCAACAAGCACACAATTTCCTACATATCTAGGTTATTAATTTCTGGTAAACATAATTACTTAAAGAAAATATAGACATGACGTCTCTATTGGTTAATAAAATGCTCAGTGTCTATGGCCGACAAGAGTGACATTTCTTTTCCATTGCTAATGGATACGGAGGAGGTCCAGAAATAAAAGCCTATTAAGAAAAGAAAATAAAGTAATCTAAATGATTCGGAGGCGACAGGGAAACAGCCCTAAATTCAAAATTACTATGTGCCAGCAAGCGCTGTGAGTATTAGTGGAATTAAACTATATTTTCGTGTTTGTGAGACATGTGCTTGTACGACGCTCATCTTGAATTATTTTCCATCAACAGGGCTCGTTAGGATTAATTTTAAATTAGATAATAAATATTAAAATATGGTCAACGACGTGAAAGAGTAACAGCTACAGCATTCAACAACAGGCTCCGAATACCCATGATATTTTGGCCGGTGAGATACTGGATGCCATCTGCACTGAGGAACGATGCTGATTGTGATATCATACATCTGGTGCTAAGTTTAAAGGGTATTTTATATCCCATACACAAGTAAGTGTAATTAATACCTTTAAATTTTGGTGCTGCAGTGATGCCAGTGTGTTATTAAACTAGTTGACCAAATAGAAAGACTTTTACTTCTGTCGACCCTCATGCGAAATCATCCCTGCAATTGTCTCATCCTGAACATCTACCCCTGAGCTGGCTGGTGAGTAAGGGAATTTTACCTTACAATGGGGGGTGAACCCCTGAGGAGGGTCCGGAGATGGACAGCCGCAGCGGGTTCGTGGTTAGTGCTAACGCATGCCCGTGTTCCCGCCATAAGCGGCACAGGAGGACACCGTGCAGTTTTAGTGGGTTAGAGTCACACATAACTGCGCTATCTCCCCGTGGTAGCGCAATATGCATTACAAGCATTTCTCCAAGCTCAAAAAAAAGAAGGTCCTTAAATATAGCTGTTAACGCGCACGGAAGCAAACTTTGAATTAAAATTTATTTTTAATGCCATAAAAGTGAGATTAAATATAAAATCGAGTACGTCGCAGTTTTGCGCAGCCTTAATTTCGAAAAATAGGAGGATATCATTTTCCGAAACATAAAACTGTATTCAAGCATTATCTTAATCTGCCATTTTAGAAAATATTCACAACAACAAAAAAAACTCGAGCTAGAAGCCAGAAAGCTTTGAAATTTGTCATTTTAAAGACAGTAGACATCAGTCTACCCTAGCGCCCCTAGCGGCAGATTTTTATGTTTCTATTTTTCCGTTACCTTTTCCCAATATTATTTATTGACTTTGGTTTCTCAAACTTTACGAAAAGATGGATTTTTACTGTGTGAGGAATCATGTGAAATAAAAGGTATTGAGTAATAGCGCAGAGAAGACGGAAGCAGAAGATGTGTTGCAACGAGTCCAAGTAAAGGCTTCACGCCGCAGGCTTTAAGTTTATACTTAGGCTAGTTAAAATAAACCCATGCAGAGCAACACAAAATGAAAAAAAAAGTAGATTTTTTAAAAAGTATTAACAAAAAAGTGAGAGCCAAACCAATCAAATCTGTTTTCTAAATTATGAAAATGTTCACCTCATAATTTCGCATTGAGGCTCACAAAAATGCAACAAGGGCAGGAAGGTGAATTATCATCTTCCTGCCCTTGTTGCATTTTTTAACATAATGTTAAGGATTCCCACCCTTAACATTATGTTACATCCTTGCACATTGTTCTCAATTTATTTTATCTACAAAGTATTTCGCTTTTCCTGCTTATTATTCAGTTTATTCCTTCTATTCACTGTAAACTAGCATTATATACCATTTAAAGTCTTTGCCGTTACCCCATAAAACTTAGTTACGTGTTTAAAGGTGTGCCTTTACACGGGCAACTTATGTTGCTCAGTTCTTGGCAATTTTGGTCACGTAGTTTACTGCGTACCAAATTGTAGCAATTGTTTCTAGAGATATTTTTTATTGTAAGTCGTGTTTATTGAGCGATATGGAGCAACTTAATACCTATGCAAGAGATAATGCTACTAAAACTATTGAAGCAATTGTTATTCATGCTTTCTTGGGCTACTAATTGAGAAACAATTAGCTTGCTTATCTTGGCTTGCTTGCCGCTAGACAAAGTTACATTTAATTCGCTAGCTATCGGCGATAGAAATTGTCGAAATTAATGATCAATCACCAAATGATTGTGATTGATTTGTCGACGTTTTATAAGTGCCCATGTAGGCCTATGTAAAATAAAAATAAATTGATTTTGACCACGTGACATTTCGTCAGCGCATGACCATTCCATAAATTTATGATTTTTTGACAATCCTTATCACTCATAGAATATTACTTTGCCAAGAGAAAAGAAACTGAAACATTTTAAATAATGTAAATGTATGCGTATAATTAGTAATTAATCAAGATGGCTCCATAACATCGGGCAACTGTTGCCAACCAATAATTGCAGAAAGACTTGCTCTTGTAACCATAGTTCAAGGTATAGTAAATATAGTGTGGTAATGAAAATTTATAAATGCATCAGTAGCAGCGCGCCAAGGTGCAAGTTGCTTCGGAACTTCTCGGTGTTGCGTTATTGAAACCACGCAGTAAGTTTAAGGGGTAAAGTTATAAGGATAGCTTAAGATGTAACTAAAGGTCTTACCACAGATAATATAATACTAGCATACAGATGCCTAATCTCATACAAAGAAACCGTGCCGACGAAACTAGCTTTTTTCGTCTGATTAATCTGATATATTTTTTGTACATCGAACGCGTTCGGTTCTGTTTCACGATGATAATAGATGGTGTTAGCAGTGACTTGCAAGTAAAAGGGTTTACTAGGTTCGTGAATATTTTTTTCACTATCTCACCTGATGGTAAGCGATGATGTGGTCGACGATGAAGCACGCTTGCCTAGAAGAAACCTATTTTTGGCACGTTTATACAGTTTTTTTGCTCCAAAATGTGTTACAATGCAAATTTTAACAATCTAGTGGAATGCCTAAGAAATTTAAAAATGCGTTCATCTATTGGCATCAATTTTAAATGATACGTTCAAATAATCTTTGAAATGTGAATTAAGAGCCCAATATTCCATAATATTGTACTAAGGAGAGTTGATTAAACAAGAACATACAATTTTTATGTTCAATTCCAGAAATAATTAATTTTGCGCACATTCAATAACAGATAGGTGCATATCGCGCCATCTAGTGAGATTTATTTGAACCAAATTTTCTTTCTAAGCAATGAGACCCCGTGGTCTTTCTAATATTTTTGTAAAATTTAATTAAAACCTCGTTTGTGTGAACCTGTAAAGGATAAGTTAATGCATTGTGTTTAAACTTACTATTAAATTCTTGGTATAAGATTTGAAAAGAGATGAAAATTTAATGTTGATTATATTATAAAAACCCTTTCTGAGTCCACGTGCTGAAGTTATCCATGGTAATATTATAAACTCGAAAGTAACTCTGACAGTCCTTTTTACGTTTTCACGGTACCACTGAATCAAATTCATGGATTTTGGTCAAGAAATAGATTGGCCGCGAGGAAAGACATAAGATATCTATGTGTATGTCTTTTTATCCTGTATGTATGTTCCCATGGAATAATTTCCGCTTAAGCTAGTATGAATAGATATAAACGTGACAAAAAATTAAGCACTATAAAAAAAAGCACTACAAAGCGAAAAATAACTTTATTTTCGGAAGTACCGACTTCCGTCTTTGGTACAACTTTTTTTTCGTTTTTGACACCACGACCGAGAAAGATATTTTTCGCTTTGTAGTATTTTGTTTTGGAAGTCGGTTTATTTTTTTTTTGAAGTTTTACTTTTTAGTTGTGGTACATAATGGACAAGTTCTATAGTAAAGTACCTATAATGCCAAATATTATGGCAGATTAGAATTACCCGAATAACATGAAATTTAACATAACCGTTGCAATGAGAGAGTACCAGGGTAAAAGGTACACAATCTGTTTACCAATTCAGAGATAAACACAATAAACAGACATGCAATTGCAGCAATCCCGAGAGATTTTCCGACATTTATTGAAGAATTTTAGTGTATATAATTTTTGATATACAACACAAGTGTGAAGACCCTGGTACCCATAACACAAGTTAAATCTTTTTTTGGGTGCTAGAATTCATTACAAATACTACTGACATACATTGTTACTCGTTAATATAAATTTGTTATTTCTGCATAATGTTGTTCATAAGTATTTGATTGTACAAATTTAGTACCAATAAACAAATTATTTATTTATAACGTATTTGGTAGTATATAATTTGGAATATAAATTTGGAAAACAATGACTAATAATAAAATGATTTTTTACAAAAAATAAGTATAATAAAATAGATATAATAATAATATCTTCGACGAATTTCTTAAGCAGATTTTCACCAAATTTAAATGGGACCAATTCGTCAAAATATTCTTTCAAAAACGAAATAATCATCAAAATCAATTCATAATTGAAGGAGAAATCGCGTAACAAACGTACAAAAAAACATACTGTCGAATTAAGAACCTCCTGCTTTTTGAAGTCGGTTAAAAAACACCGATGGCGGTAATACTTTACTGGAAATGATTTTTACATTTTAACACTACGTTGTATTAAAAATTATTCTACTGCAACAATGCAGAACACATTTTAATACTTCTAATCCCAAGCCAAAGAGCTGTTCTACCAAATTGTTGTTGCTGTTCCGTATGGTGCCGGACGTAAAGAATTTCACCATCCCATGTCTTCCCGTGGGTGTCGTAAGAGGCGACTAAGGGACAAACCAGAGAATAGGCAGCAGCGTTCTCTGTACTTCTATAACAACCATACTGCGATCGCCAACCCGCCTGCCAAGCGTGGCGATTATGGCAAAACCCCCCAATGAATAGCACAAATAAAAAATGGCCCCTAGTACCCGGCAGCTTGCCTACCCTCGACTACGGTAGCGGTCGAGGCTACGGCATGGCAAGGGGTGCTAAGAATCTCCGGACGAGATCCGGCTACCCCAACAATCACCGACGACTGGACCTGGCAACGTACAACACGCGCACACTTCGGACCGACGAGAAGGTCACCGAACTCGAGGAAGAATTGAGCAGGTTGCGATGGAGTATTATAGGGTTATCTGAGGTCCGAAGAGAGGGGGAGGACTCGATAATCCTCAAATCCGGTAACCTGCTCTATTTCCGAGAGGGTGACCGGCAGTCCCAGGGTGGTGTCGGGTTTATCGTTCACAAGTCCCTTGTGAACAACGTGGTGAAGATCGAGAGTGTGTCGACCAGGGTAGCGTACCTTATACTCAGAATATCCTCAAGATATTCGCTGAAGGTCATACAGGTCTACGCCCCAACCTCGGCACACCCCGACGATGAGGTAGAGACCATGTATGAGGATATCTCCAGAGCCATGCATGGTTTCAAAACTCACTTCACCGTTGTCATGGGGGACTTCAACGCGAAACTGGGCAAACGAGACGAGGATGAGCTGCAAGTGGGGCAATTTGGAGTTGGACAACGGAACCACCGGGGTCACCTACTGGCCAGTTTTATGGAGAAGGAGGGCCTCTATATGGTGAACTCCTTCTTCAAAAAGCGTGAACACAGGAAGTGGACCTGGCAGAGCCCCGATGGTGCAACAAAAAATGAGATCGACTTCATCATGTCAACCAAGAAGCAAATGTTCAATGATGTCTCAATTCGGTAAAAACCGGGAGCGATCACCGCATGGTAAGAGGCACATTGAACATTAATATCAAGCTTGAAAGGTCTCGACTGATGAAGTCCACGCTCCGGCCAGCGCAGATCCAGGTCCAAAACCCCGAGAGCTTTCAGCTCGAACTCCAGAATCGTTTCGAATGCCTAGGGAGCTCCGTGGATGAATACAGCAACGGGTTCGTGGAAGCTGTCCATACGGTCGGGTCTAAGTTTTTCAAGACCCGTCGTACAGATAGGAACAAAAAGCTCTCTGATCATACCCTCAAGCTTATGAAGGAGAGGCGTGAGATGATCCTGCAGTCTTCAGATGAGGCGTGCAAATACCGGCAGCTCAATAGACAGATCTCTAAATCCTTGAAAAGAGACCTCCGCCGATTCAATACCGAGCGTATTAAAGACGCGATCGAGCGAAATAAAGGCTCCAAGGTGTTTGCAAGGGATCTGGCTATTGGGCAGAGCCAACTCACAAAACTGAAGACCGACGATGGCAGGATCGTATCCGCCAAACCGGAGCTTCTAAGGGAGATCGAGACATTCTATGGGCAGTTGTACACATCGATCAGCAAGCCCGTTGCGAGTCTAGCAAACGACCCAAGAGCTAGATTGACCCGACACTATACCGAAGATATCCCGGACGTCAGCATGTACGAGATTAGGATGGCTCTGAAACAGCTCAAAAACAACAAGGCGCCGGGTGATGACGGAATTACGGCCGAACTCCTGAAGGCGGGTGGCAAACCGGTCCTTAGGGCCCTTCAGAAGCTGTTTGATTCCGTCATACTCGAGGGCAAAACGCCACAGGCATGGTGCAGGGGTGTGGTGGTACTCTTCTTCAAGAAGGGCGACAATGCCCGGCTGAAGAACTATAGGCCCATCTCACTTCTTAGCCATGTCTACAAGTTGTTTTCAAGAGTCATCACGAATCGTCTCGCGTGCAGGTTTGACGATTTCCAGCCCCCCGAACAAGCCGGATTCCGAAAAGGCTTTAGCACCGTAGACCACATACATACGCTGAGGCAGGTTATACAGAAGACCGAAGAGTATAACCTGCCTCTATGTTTAGCGTTTGTGGACTACGAGAAAGCCTTCGATTCGATCGAGACTTGGGCTGTACTGCAGTCTCTCCAACGGTGCCAGATCGACTACCGGTACATTGAGGTGTTGAAGTGTTTGTACAAAAACGCCACCATGTCAGTCCGTCTTCAGGATCAGACCTCGAAATCAATCCTTCTCCAGCGCGGCGTGAGACAGGGAGACGTCATTTCTCCGAAACTGTTCACTGCTGCGCTGGAGGATGTCTTCAAGGTTCTGGACTGGAGGGGGCTGGGCATCAACGTTAATGGCGAGTACATTACTCACCTTCGGTTTGCCGACGACATAGTGGTCATGGCTGAGACCATGGAGAGCCTCAGTAAAATGCTCGATGACCTCAGTAGAGCTTCCGAAAGAGTGGGTCTTAAAATGAACATGGACAAAACCAAGATCATGGTGAATGCCCATGTAACACCCACTCCCATTAAGGTCGGAGACTCTACACTCGAAGTTGTAGACCATTATGACTACCTGGGACAAACGGTCCAGTTGGGTAGGTCCAATTTCGAGAAAGAGATCAACCGTCGAATACGACTCGGCTGGGCGGCGTTCGGGAAGTTGCGTGGTATCTTCTCGTCCAATTTACCGCAGTGTCTCAAGACAAAAGTCTATGACCAGTGTGTGTTGCCAGTGATCACCTATGGAACCGAGACGTGGTCGCTCACAATGGGCCTTATCAGAAAGCTCAATGTCACCCAAAGGGCAATGGAGAGGGCTATGCTCGGAATTTCCTTGCGTGATCGCATCAGAAATGATGATATCCGCAGGAGAACCAAAGTTACCGACATAGCCCGAAGAATTGCCAAACTTAAGTGGCAGTGGGCAGGCCACATTGCTCGCAGAACGGATGGCCGATGGGGCCGAAAAGTTCTGGAATGGCGACCGCAAACCGGAAGACGATACGCTGGAAGGCCTCCCACTAGGTGGACTGATGACCTGGTTAGGGTTGCGGGAAGGCGCTGGATGCGAGACGCACGGGATCGGTCAATGTGGCGACGCCTGGGGGAGGCCTATGTCCAGCAGTGGACGTCTTTCGGCTGAAATGATGATGATGATGACCAAATTGTAGCACGTTTTGTTGTAGCAACAATGTAAAATTCAGTAAAAGTTAACACACAGATTATTTCACAGTTAATATTAGTTACGGTGCAAGAGTTAATTTTCGTGGCTAGACACCTGACTCTGTTGTATTTTAATGCTTTCTACTTTAAACTTGTAGACCACTCTACAGGTAACCAAGAAATTAATTTGGTTGTGTTTTGTTTAATTTAACTACAGGCGTTTAATTTGTTGTTTGATAGGTTGCAAATTAGTGTGTAGGTATCCACGTAACCTATCTCGTAGGAACATTATAATGATATAAAAATAAGTTTAGGCAGTACCTTCTTACCAGACTGCCGAAGGAGGGTAATGTGTTTATCAGTCTATGTATGTTTGTTTTGTAGCTATGTGGCGTTCTAGAGACCAAATACGTTGCCCAATTTCGATGATTCTTACGTCAATCGATTCGCCTTAACTTTGCGAGTGTCACTGGCTACATTAAAAATCATAAACCCCGACTGCTTAAAAACATATTCGCGAGCTGGCTGACCAAATCCTGATGCATCCTCCGAATGCACAGAATGATTGTCTTCTGGTTTACGTCACTTTAGTTCGCTTCTTAAGCAGTCGGGTTTTTGATATTTTTGAATTAACTTTTGTTTTGATATTCTGTATGCATTTTTATTCAGCTCGCTATTAGGTATTTTCATGACCATCATCATTTTAGTCGAAAGATGTCCTTTCTAAATATAGGTGTTTCGTCTAGTACATAAATAAATAAGCTTATACTTAAGTTTTCGCCGGATAACAACAAAATAATTTAATTGAGCCGACTTGTAGCAAATATAATAATTAAATAACTTGAAAGCATGATTTTTTGTTTATGGAGATATTTTGATAATTTTGGTCCCTCATTTGGGACCAGAATTTTCAGGGGTAGAACCATTTTATCCGTTTAAATCTGTAAATAGGTTTACGCGTGTATGATATATTAACTTATTAATGAATGCCAAGTGACAGGTTCAAGAACGCCCCTTACCGCGATACTTTCATTTGATCGTGTTAGCGACACTGCCTTTACATTTTTTTCGTATCGTTTTGAAATATTGGAATACATTGGTAGACTGGAGATAACGACTTTTATTTTTGTGTTATCTGGCGGTGACTTTAGACCTTTCTTGTGATGGATATAAATTAGATTTTTATACATGGGGCCGGCCAGATCACCCATCCTACTATACTCGTCTATTTGTCTGCCTGCATAACTGTTTGTTACAATTTAAAGCCCAAACCACCTAACCGATTTTGTTGAATTTTGGTCTAAAGATAGCCCTTGGAAAAAGACATAAGAACCTTTTTTTCTCGAGTGTATATTCCTTTAAGATAGTTTCCGCGGGCCAAGCCGCTTGCAAAAGTAGTACTTCTTTCGTGTACGACACTCGGCAACAGTGCAGCATTCTATCCGTTTACTACAATTTTGCCTCTTTATAATCATAATTATTTTAGATCAAGACAGTTGAGAGTCTTTGAGAAACAGTTATTCTATAAAGACTATATAGACTACCTACCCTATCCAACCCACCCTACCTACATACCTATTCAAACCAAATAACTACCCTACCTGCATACCCAGCCTACATACATACCTACCCTACCTACCTTTTTTTTTTTCAACAAAAAATAATTATCGAAGTCGGTAAAGCCGTTCTCAAGTTATAGCGTGACCAGGCGAAATAGGGTTCATTTATATATGTAAAGGTTGTCTCAGTAAGAGTGCACTTTTTAAAATTGGAATATTTTTTTTTCATCCAAGTGGCATCTCTGAAATTTGATTGAATTTGACCTCTGTTTATTCCGATTATTAAAAATGGAGCGCTTTTCGAAAGAACAACGCGTTATAATTGTGAAAACTCATTACAAAAATATGACATCATAAAATTACAAAAATATGACTCATTACAGGAATATGATAACGGACTTCTTGTGGCCTCAACTGGACGGCGTGAATCTGGACAACATGTGGTTTCAGCAGGAAGGCGCAACCTACCACACCGCGCATGAAACAATCGACTTATTGCAGCCACGATTTCCAGAACACATTATCTCACGAAATTCTGATGTCAACTGGCCACCAAGATCGTGCGATTTAACGCCGTGCGATTTTTTTCTTTGGGGTTTTGTGAAATCTCGGGTTTATGCGAGTAAACCCGAAACAATTCCTGAGCTCAAATCGGAAATCAAACGCGTCATCGATGAGATACAGTCACATCTCTGTGCAAAAGTCATGGACAATTTCATGAAAAGAGTAATGGCCTGTCATCGGAGCCGTGGGATTTGCCGGATATTTTATTCCATACTTAATCGGATAAAATATCACTACTCTGTCATAAAATACTTGTTTTTATTTTAAAATGAAAAACTGCACTCTTACTGAGACACCCTGTATATATATAATAGATATCCTATGAAGTTAAGTTACCTATATAATTGTTGGTCTATTTTAAGTTTCCTTTTACACACTGTTTTCATATCAAATCTAATTTTTGGCCTACATGGGCACTTATAAAACGTCGACAAAAGGTGAACGGTTCGGGTTGGTCGTTTCCTATGGAGAAGAACCGGCAAGAAACTCCATGGTTACTCTATTAAAAATGGTTTGGTTTTACAATATTTCCATGTTACCGCATTAGTACTTAGATATGGGGGGACAACGTAGGCCCGACTTATGACAATAAGTCGTAAGAAACTAAATAATAAAATTAAAAGATTATGTATTATATAAAAAAAGTTAACAAATGTTAACTAGCATCTAGAAGGCCTACAATGTTCACACATTCAAAAACTAATCAGTAAAAGAATCTATACAAAGGTAAGGAATTTAACATGTGACACAAATGTTGTTATCAGTGCTGTAACTATTCTTAGCAAAGGGCTATAAAAATGATTGAAAACCATTGTAAAAAGTCTAATTAAAAGAAGGAAAGAAAAAATTAGATTGAGAATAGTTAGAGACATCCACATATTTGTGCCGTTTACAAGTTACCAGGGAAGCTGCATGCGCA
Source organism: Orthosia cruda (assembly GCA_964057195.1). Taxonomy (NCBI): domain Eukaryota; kingdom Metazoa; phylum Arthropoda; class Insecta; order Lepidoptera; family Noctuidae; genus Orthosia; species Orthosia cruda. Next base: position 5,502,869 of record OZ059841.1, on the reverse strand, counting down.
GAAGGAGCTAAGGCCAAATGTTTTTATCTTCAACGCAGTCCTTGATTTTATAATATGCTTTTTAATAAGGATACGTTTGATGTAGTTTTTGAACTTTCCATCGGTCAGTTCTATTACTGACTTTGGCAACTTGTTATAAAAGCGTATACTGTTTATAAGAAAAGACTTGCTAGTTTTCGTTAATCTGAATTTGGGTATTACAATTTCGTGCTTACTGCGTGTATTTAAATTATGGAAATCGCTTCTAGTTTTGAAAAGTCCTCGATTTTTACGGACACACAAAATACATTCCAAAATATAAAGTGAAGGTAGAGTCAGTATATCGATCTCTTTAAATTTTTCTCTGAGGTCTGTCTTCGTATATCATCCAACGTTCCTGTCGCAGATCTGCTGGGAGAAATTTCTATTGAATTTAGTAGTACCTTTGTGCTCTTCTATCTGTATTATTTCTTTTCTCTGTTAATTGTTTTGTGTGTACATACATGTTAGCGATCTTTATATCTAATTGTACAGTCAAGGGTCAAAAGTGCAGCCATACTCTCCCAAAACTCAAATGGCTATTTTCTGTAGAAGAAGTTAAATTATCCACAACTGATTTAATAATTTGTATTGAAATTAACGTATAGATTATTCCTACTAACCGCGAAAAGTTGAAATCCTGGTGCCTACAAAAAAGCCATTTGGCTTTTCTGTTTTGGTAGAGTGTGACTGCACTTTTGACCCTTATAGTACATACTAATTGATTTTTCTATGTTGACAATAATTTGTTTGATATTTTTACGCTTGCAACAAAGATGGACTGTTTTTTGTCAGGTTGGTAAACGATAAGCTTGCACTTCTCGTTTCCTGTCCATTCTGAGGTTATAAATAGAGTGGCTCATGCCATCAAAGGCGGTCTATTTTTGATCGAGCCGTCGTTATTAAGTATTAGGGCAAGTGCTTTATAAACTATATTCTATAAACTGTATTTTATAAACTGTGTTCTATTAACTATTTTCCATAAACGGTTTTCTATAAACTATGTTCTATCAACTATTTTCCATAAACTGTGTTCTGTGTAACTGTGTATTTGATATGATAATACACTGGGTGAGTAAACCCTTTTAAGCACTTTGATTTGCATCGCCATCCCCGCTGAAATACCCACACGAGATTTTAGTCTTTCGAGTAAAAGACGACATACATAAATAGAAAAGACACCTAGAAAGTTCATAAAATCTTCCCTAAACCATTTACCCGACAAAGCCAACCTCAAACTTATCACCTTCGTAATCGCATCACGTGTGAAACTAACTGTCCGGAACAAATCTGAACTACCCGCCAGTCTGTGTCTATTAAGATGTAATGTACCTCGTTAGGGATCTTTCTGATGGCGAAACGCTATTTAATTGCGCCAATACAACACGGTGATAATAAATTTTTCACAAAAAATAAACCGACTTCAAAAGCAAAACACTAAAAAGAGCAAAATAACTTTCTGAAAAACTTATAAAAACTTGATACCGACTTCCGAAACAAAAGGTTTTTGCGGAAATGTTTTATTGCCCTCTTTAAATTTTTTGAACACCATTACTTATACTGAGCAATTTCTATAGTATGGTACCTAAAGGATTGACAAAACACCCATAATAACTCAATTTACACATTCGTGCTGTTTGTTGCTAAGGAGTTCGGTTGTATGCTCCATATCTTGAAAACTGCTGGAGTAAATTTGATAAAATTGGCACTATTCCGTAAATTGAGAGATACTCAATCCAACTCAAAAAGAAAAATCATGATCCAATAAGTAGTTTCAGAGAAATGCGTGGATAAACATATATACAAACAAACATACATATATTTATGAAATTTGGCACACGTGTCTAGAAGCGCACATAGAATAACATAAGTGAATATTGTGCAGTTCCAACGATATTACACATATACGTGTCGAATTGATAACCTCCTTATTTTTTTTGAAGTCTGTAATGAAATCGGTAAAAATAAAGGTGCATATCGTACGTCAAGCGACCCCACTCCCGCCTACCCGCGCCTTGTTCGCCAATTGCGAGAATCAAACGTCAGAGTGACATTGACAGCTCCAAAGTGCACAGATATTCACACCGTGTGAAGGCGATATCGCGCACCAATTTTCTAAGAAAATTTCAAGTGCAATTCGGTCGAATTGCATCGCATTGCGTCGCAGTTGAACGTATTGTCAAATTAGGTAAATAAAAATCGTGATATAAATCGAAGCGCGTCGAACCATCTGGAAGGTCGATGACTGTCCGGAACAAATCCAAACTACCAGCCAGACTGTGTCTATTAAGACATAAAGTGCCGCGCAAATGGGACAGCATTGATAAAGTATTAGTTCAGGTCACAGACATAAATCTAACTAGATAACGCAAGTCCCTCCATCTGTATGAAAACCAAGCGTGCCACTTTTTCACCCGCAATTTAAAAATAAATTTACTTACCAATGAAAAAACATTTCCAATGCCTCGGCCGACAATTTCTATACAGATTTACAGTTCAATATGGCATAAATAGGCATTTTTCTAGATTTCGGTGGATTTCCGGTGCCGATAATGCTAAATGTAAAGCTCAAAGTACGATCGTTGATCGTAATTTTACTCCGTTTTTGACACGCGAAGTAAATACAATCGCGTCATCTAGTTAGATTTATATCTGTGGTTTAGGGTTTATGGTTGAAATGTTTTGTATAGGTTAGTACAGTATTATTATGGTCATAGGATTCCTCGCCAGTCAATCCTACCAAGGGGCACCGTGTTCCCCAGTTATTTGGTTTTGCATTGAAACTTCATCAGAGTAGTGGGAGCATTGGTGGTCCGGTACTAACGGCCCCAACTTACAACTTATAGGTTGGGGGTTCGAGCCCGGTGCCTTTTATTGACAAGAAATATTTAGCTAACTGTTACCAAATATTTGGTTGCTGGTTAGGACACTTTTGATACTGGCAAACTCTGCTATGCAAAATAGAGTATTTGCTTTTTAGTTTTTTTAAAGTATATATTCTAATTACAAGAGTTTGCTTAAAGTTACAAAACTTTTCGGTTATTTCTTTTTTCAGTGTTTCATCATCATCTGCCTTTTTAATGTTCCCACTGCTGGGACACAGGTTTCCTCTCTGTGAGAGAGAATGGGCTGTAATCCACCACGCGGGCCCAATTTGGGTTTGTGAATGTAACATGTCTTCGAATTTTTCAATTCTAGGACAGATAGTTTTAAGAATTTGCTTGTAGTTACACAATTATTTGGTTATTCCTATTTTCATTGTTTGCTTTGTGTGATTTATTTCATCACCACTGCTCTTAAACGGTGAAGAAGAACAGTGCCAGTGCCAGCTATGTTTGTGACATCTGCCAATACGCACTGGATCCGTGTCGTGTGTCCACTCCTTTTTACAGTGCCCTAGCAGTAGAACATTATAGGCTGACTGTGCTTCCAAACGTCCCAACCACATTAATGACTTCTCAGAATCGTTTTCGCTATTTATGTACATAGATAGGCAACAAAGAACAATAAATTGAATCCACTGTATCGCCCAGCTAGCTAGCTTTCATTTATTGAAAGCAAACTGGTAGGAATTGTATTTACCCGACTGAGAATGTTGATGTATGAAGTTGACTGTCTATCTGTGAAGATGTGATTGATTTTATGTACCCAGTACTCTTGTTTTCTTTTATTTGTAGGCACGGAGACTTCAGAATCTGTGGTGCAATTTACAAGCGTAGTAACTACTATTTTGATTGTTTTCACGTAGACTGTTGAACTAGAAATCTCTGAATATCGGAATGAAAACCATTTTTTACTGGACCTTTTTGGCGCAGCCGCGGGGCACACTATGTATGCAAATGTTGTAAAATTAAGTTTTATTTGTAACTTGTGTGTATCTGTGTGTGTCAAATAAACTAGTTTTCGTTCTCTCTTTCTTTTCTTTCTTTCTTTTTTGCATAAGTTGACACACATGAGACTGAAAGCAAATCTATGAACAACCGTGTAAATCCATGCTAGTTTCTTCTCTGTCGGCGTTCTGAGAAGAGGTCCTTTTTATCTGCGGTGAGACAGTTTATTTGAGCAGAATAATTTTGATACCTTATTAATACCAAACACGTACAATTTTTATATTTGTACAAAAATACAATCTTAACTGAAAAAGTCGTTGCTCCCATAAAATAAAATAAGTACTATTAAAATCGCATATTCGCGATTTAAAAGAATGAAAAATATTTTACCATATATGAATTTTATGGCAACACGATATTACTTTTGAAAATTCGAATTCCTCTTAAATCTGAAAGAGAGAATTCATAAACAATACATACATAAATTAATACATACATTTTACATGTGGATATTCTATTATTCATTATTGCATACAAATAGTCTCCAGTAGTTGCGATGTTTAAATGTATAATAAAATATGAGATGTTCATAACAAAGTAAAAAAAAACAAATGTACGCGATTACTTTCGGACGCCTTTGCAGTTTTTCTTGCAAATCACTTTTCTAATCTTCTAAACAACTAACTCTCCGGAACCCATCCAACACATGAATACACAAATAATAATAACACATAGTATTTTTAGATAATGTAATATTAGGCAAAACGACTCTAAAGTCACCCAAAAAGTTTCATTCGTGGACCAAAGTGGACTATATTTCATATATTTGTCATGGACCAAGTGATTAATCAGGGCACAACAACCCGGGCATTATAAATCTAGTCAAGTCAAATCGGACAGTGTAATGAATACTGTTTTAAACTTCTATATTTATCACATTGTCTGGTCATTATAAATATTGGTACGTAACGGTTGGGCAATTCGATAATTATAGTCAGTGAATTAGTCCAAGAGCGAGCGAAGCGAGCTCGTTAGCTTGGGGCACCCCGACACGGATAGGTTAGGTTCGAAGGATTACTAGTTCGAGGGATTCACGTTGGGTTACTTTAGACCATGCAGACAGAAATAGGAGCCGCGTAGCGGGGCGCCTTTTGCTTTGTTGCTTAAATAGTAATCGTACTTAATACCCATTCTATATTAAAACCAATGTCAACATTAAAATAATTTAAAACAAACACGTCTTTTTATTACCCGGCCCAATAAGTGACGGGAATTATTCAGAAAGGCCGATCAATTTAATTATTAATAGTTTTTATCAAATTTCCCGGGCATTATGAATAATGCCGTATTAATCACTTGGTCCATAATATATTTATTGAGAAGGAAACTCCTTGCAGGTCCCCGAAAACTATTTTTTTTCTTACTTGCTAATTAGGTACTAGCTTTTGCCAGCGGTTTCGCCCGAGTGAAAAGTGTTTGTTTTTATCCCAAGGGAACATTATAGTGAGAGCATTATATTGCAGACTATAATCTATCTCTGTGCCAAATTTCTTCCAGATGCTTTCAGCCATTCTGGCGTGATTGAGTTACAAACATACATCCATCTATCAAAGATTTCGCATTCATAATATTAGTAGGCAGTAAAATTTTCTTATTCATTGCGTGGATCCAAGACAGTTAAATTGTTTTTCTAGGATTCGTGGCCCGAGCTTCATTGATTTTACGTTTATTCTGGTGGTCACCACTGCTGATTCTGGCTTTCAGGTGTTACTAGTGCTTGGTTGAGGGCTTGTCCCAAATTAAAAACAAATACCTCTATACTTGTAACAGTTTTATTTTTCTTTAACTCAATAGCGTTCGCAATCTTGCAACCGTCCCGACAACTGCAAGTTTCTACACGACCAGTTCATCCTTCCGCTAAGCCAGTTTATCATATTTGCATTAAAATGTACCGGAGAACTTGCAGAAAACTGCAACTATAAATAATTTCAACTGTTCTAGCAGTAGACAGCAACATTGCATGTGCCTCCGTGTTGTGAATTTAAAATGCTAGCTTAGAAAAGTTTGTGCGTCTATTCTGGGAATAAGAGAATTTGTTTAGAAAGATTTTGTTTCTGAGAATTATTTATTGGTTTCTTGTTACGAAATATGTCTTAGAAAAATAAGTCCCGTACGCAAAATACGCGCTTAGACGTGGAGTTGCGGGCACCAGCCCGTCTTAATCTAGAAAAATATGTCTTGTACAGTGCACGTATATGGGTTTTAACATTGTTTAGTAAGTAAGGACTTTTGCAATAAGTAGGCTCGAACCTTTGCACTTACTCGTGCGACCTACATTAGATATTATGACATTCATGCTGCAGCAGCAAGCAGAGCATGGATGATGAATTTGTATTAATATTTAATTTAGGTTCTAATAGACGCGGTTTGGATCGGACAGCTTCCATCTTTATCTCTTGATTCCAGCCCGTTGGCACTCATTGACATTTTACATTACACTTACATTTGCATTGACCATAATTAATGTTAAGGTATATTTGCAATTGCAACCTAGATTTTTTTATGGTGCTTCGAGCCGGGTCTTTGCCTTTGCCGCCACAAAGAATCATGTCCAGCATTGACCTGAAAATTTTCTAACGCGTCTAGTGATGAAAAATATCTTAAATAAATGTTTTTCTTTTGCTCATTTCGTACAGCTTAATTGAATTTTCAAATAAGGCCAGGAAAAAAAGCAATGTTAATATGTATATCATTAGTCAATAGAGTTTTGGAAACGGAACGTGTATTACACACGTTTCGTTTCACAGAATACGAAAAACTAGTTCGTTCGTCATGTGGTTAATAAATGATCTAAATAACCAATTGCTACTTTATTTTTATTATACTTATTATTTTATAACTAGTTAAGATTTTTATGGTTTTATGTTATGGAGTGGAAAGAAAAATAAGTGTAGAGTTGACAGGTCGTAAAACGAACTTTGTATGCGGTAACGTAACGTTTAGTGAATGACAGGCTGTCATTTGTTTGATGCATCGACCACATAGCCCCTAGACGCCTAATGCTTGATCTAATACATCAAAACAATTCTGTTAACTAGCTGAAGTATGAGGCACGGGGTACTGCGCTCTGATTGGTCCCTTACCAAGGTCATACGCATCATTAAGGGTGGGACAGGTTTAAATAAAACCAGGAAGGTATCGATTTTTATAAATAGTATTTGTATTTAAAAAAAAAAAAAAATTACCTTTTTTATTTTTTATTATACGGCGTTTTAACATTTTAGTAATAATATAAAATGCTAAAATTAAAAAAAAGAAACAATATTCTAAAGGTAAACATACTTTTTTTTCGGTTGTTGGTTCTTAAATATAGTAATATTAAATATTAGTAAAAAACGTAATCAAAAAATCGTTTCACAATTAATAAACTATTCTATAATATAATAATATATGTCTGTATTTGTAAGGTTTCTAGTTCTATCGATAACAGATTTGGTCATAGGATATGGTGCTTCACTAGTTTTGTTTACGAAATTATAGAGAACAAGAGATAGCGAAAAAAATACTTTAAAAAGAAAGAGACGCAAACATGCGGTGGGCGTTTTCACCTACAAACTTGACTAGTATAATATGAACTCCGATAAATAATATTAGAAAATAAATCTAATTATGTTTATGTAACTATTAACTTATCAATAAAATGTTATGTTATTTTTTCGGAAACTCGATGTCTGGCTGTTGTTACTATAGCAACGTATTGTACAAGAGGCCATTATAATATTTATGTCATCAATTTTTTATTGACTGACACGGAAGTGTTTATGGCTCACAGAAGTGGTCGCTACTAATTCGAAATTGTCGAGTGGCGATCAGTATTACCTGTATATGATCTTTTTAGTCATATGTGTTGACAGACATCAATCGCCTGATAATAGGCGTCTAGTGGCTATGTGGTCGATGGTTTGATGTTATGACGTTGGTGTGGTACCTAAACCTAAGATGGGCCAGGCATGGAAACAACATTGTGGCTCCAGCGGCATTTTTAGATTAAGTGTTTGTACGAGATGACATAGAATGAAATATAATAATAAATCAAAGCCAGATTTTTATTTAATTACCCTGCCCTCACCAAAAACATGAAGGTAGGCAGCTCTTTTCGTTATCTATTTATATAACTAACTCCTTGTTAGAGTAATCCTTAAAGCGACCACTCTGTTGCTTTATATTTTGCTGCATGTGAGTTTAGATTTGTGTGTGCTGTGTAATAAACAAGGATGGCATAACATCACGCGTGTAATCTTTAAAACTCGGCATCGGCGGGATATTGCGAGAATATAACTGCTGTTTGAGACCGCGCGCCGATTTGATGATGATATTACGTTAAAGAGGTATTTATTTCTGATTGATTGTAACTCTCTCAACGAATATGAAACCATTTGATTTAAATTATTAAGTATCGTATAGTTTTCTAAGGTTATAACAGCTGTCAAACCTTTATCTGACAGCTGTTATAACCACAAAAATTTATTTACATAATAGCATTTTTCCCTGGCCTTTAAATGAAAAGATGATAAGTTATTGTGTTATTATAAACAATAATTGATTTTATACAACACTAGTTGTAGTCAGACGCTCCCTGTAAAACGAATCAAGTGACAGGTCAAGCAATGTATGAAAAGTGGGCATTGTTCTTTATAATTCATAATTTTCTTGAACTTATTCCAATTTATTTGGGGTCTGCGGAGCATGTCTTCTTCTTAATAAAGTTGTGCATTAGGGCTATCAATACACATGTCTGTAGCTTGCATAAAAATGTGCTTTAATGCCATTGTGAAGACAGTTCACTAGCCAGAAGATATCAGAACCACCACTCAGTAGTTGTTAAGGCACAATGCACTTGCACCTTCTACTTGCACATTTTGATGCAGTTACAAGTAGGCTTAAAGTTGCCGAAAGGGCAATGCAGACGGCTGTGCTCGGAGTTACCCTGCGTGATCGAATCAGAAATGAAGACATCAGCAAGAAAACCAGGGTTACAAACATAGCCCGAAGGATTGTCAAAATTAAGTGGCAGTAGGCAGGGCACATTGCTCGCAGAGCGGCCATCCGTTCTGCGAGCAACGTGCCATGCCTACGGCCATTACTGCACGACCGTTCGTTAGGGCTGAAAAGTCTGGAGTGGTGACCGCATACCGGAAGGCGCTGCGTTGGAGGGCCTAGGTGTCGCGATGAACTTGTCGATGCGAGACACACAGGACCGATTGAGGTAGCGACACTTGGGGAAGGCCTATGTCCAGCAGTGGACGTCCTTCGGCTAATATGATATGATATTGTCACCCTTAGTCTTCCTCTCAGTGGTCACCCTCTTTCTCGTCATAAATATCCCCTTTCACACAGCCCATCCATAATAATATCTTCATCATCAGCCTTATAATTTTGCCACCAATGCTGGGACAAAGGCATCCTCTCTGTGAGAGAGGTAACAGGCCTTAATCCACCACGCAGGCCCAGTGCGGATTCGTGAATGTCACACGTCTTCGATTTTTAGGTTCTAGGACATGCTAATTTCCTAGCGATGTTTTCCTTCACCGTTTTAAGAGCAGTGGTGATGAAATAATTTACACAAAGTAAAGTGCCTGCCTGGGTTCGAACTCATGACCTACGATACGTAAGTCGGGGCCCTTACCACTGGGCTACCACTGCTCTCAATAATATCTTACCGAAAGTTAACTATTATTCCATAGACACTTTCATCTTGTAGTCATATCTGGAAAAAAGAACCATAATAAATAATGACATTTTTGACCTGTTTCAGCCACAGTAAACTCCGGTAATTACAATTTTATGCAAGGAAGAAATTACAGTAGGTGGAAGATATAAAATTGAAAGTATTTCTGCCTCCAAGCCGCGTTCCTGTGTTCTGGTTTGAAGAGGCCGAAAAAGATGTGTTTAAGATTATGCTTAATATAATGGTCAAAATGGTTCCTCTAATAGTAGAGAAAACATAAGTGATTAGTGAAAAAATATAAAATAATACAAAAACTAAACCAATTTTTAAAGTCAGTTTAGTTTTTTGTTATATTTTTTTTATCTTTTTAGTTTTGGTACCTTATATTACCTTGAAAATCATTTGTAGCCAGAAGACTTCTCATAACAGTTCCAACAAGCCTAAACATGATTGACATACATTGCAAACAATGGTTATCCCACTTTTTATTCCTTCTTTTAGTCTTCTTGAATATTTTAGGTTGAATAGCTTTTGACTTACTGGCACTTCAAGCCAATGTTTAGAATAGAATTTCGGCGATTCGGACGTTCGATCTGATGAGTTCGGAGAATTAGCCATCGGCCATATGCCACTCGAAATCAAACAGTAAACCCATACAATCTAGGAGTCTTTACGTCAAAAGTGAATAGGTTACTTCTAGGCAATCGTACTTCAACGTAGACCACATCATCGCTTACCATCAGGCAAGATAGTGGTCAAACGCGAGCCAATCGATTATAAAAATTAAAAAGAAAAATCTGTTGACAGTCAATAAGTATTTAATTTCACCATTGCCGTTCTTATTGTTTAAAATGTTGAGATATTCGGTTCAATCTAAATTAAGCTTTAATTTGATCAAATCCTTTCTACATTATTATCTCAATGTAAACATGAAGGGATTTCCAGTTGACATTTAATAAGGATTTAATTTAACAGTTTCCTTTTTATTTTTAAATATTATAAAATCCGGTTTTGTTTAAATAAGAATTTACTTTGACAACATACGTTCCAGAGAGATTGTATTATATATACCTGGGGTATTACCTATATTCGTTCTATTTATTTGTCGGATTGGTCAATAGTACGGACGTCAAAACAAATCACAAGCACGCCCCTGGCGGCAATCAAGAGCAACTACGCATTGGCACGCTTTTTATAAGCACGCGTGGTGGGGAAGGGGGCAGTAGACTACCGACCGCCTCAGAGCGAACACGTCGTAGAATCAGTGTCGTTCCGTAATATTAGTGATCAAGATTGTAACTGTGACTATTTAAAATGAACCCAGTGTATCGAATAATTTCTGTGATTTCATTTGCACGATTGTACCCACCGACCTGCCCACACACGATGTCTTAACCCAAGGGAATACATACTGACTTCCCGATGGTTTGCATCTATCGGCCAGCCTTGATGCGATATTTATTTTAAATATTTCTCTACCGTCGGCGTAAATATTGTAAGGATGTATTTTGATACCTTCCTTTTTGATGTTTCCCGCTTAATTGTGATGTTTACGCGCCTACTTTTAATATTTTATACTTCCGCTGTCCACTTTATTTTCTTTGTATTAAAACCGACGTAATTCTGGGGGAAGATCACTCTTTCGCTACCCATGGACTAAACACCTTATACTGAATTAAGTATTCCCATTTACTTCTCTTACTGTGTTTAAAAATGTTGGTGTAAACCAATATTATATGTTTACTTGACGACGATGGTGACCACGCGACGAAATATCCCATGACATGTGTCCTATTTTATGCATGCCATGATTTACCCATCTTTAAAGATTTCAAATACAAACATCCAAACATAAAGGCTTTCAAATGTATAACGTTAGTAGGAATGTACATATACGATAAATTCTTAAGCTATAAACAAAGGCGTCATAATCTTTCTTTATCACACCATATTTACTGCCGTTTTATATACCTACTGCTTACCATAATCTAAACGTATGCCGACAGCCATACCACTGGGGTTGATACCGCATTATGAAATATTTGCTCAAGAATATATGAGTATTGCAGCGTCTTACGATATTAAGGTTTTAAGGAAGTGGTATATAATTCACGGTTTGAGGAAGATTGTGATAGATTGTCATTTGATATCAAATCAGAGAATTGAGAATGATAGACTTTTTGCAGTATTTGTTGTAATAGAACGAGATTACCACCAGATAGCAAAATATTTTTAGAAATAAAGTTCATTTGTCAACAAACCATTTATTTCAATTAAAAGGCAGTTTTGGATGACGAAATTTGCATTTGAAAAAGGTACGTGATTCTGGTTGTCCATTCAGCCTCATTCAGGATAAATAGACAATAAATAGATCAATAGTAGCCTGCAGTATCCACCCATCAAACCCCATAATCTTCAGCCTTCAGCAGTCCACTGCTAGACATAAGCCTCTCCAATCGCATGCCATTTATCTTGATTCTCTGCAACCCTCATCCTGCTGCTGGCAAAGGTATAATACTCACAACAGATTTTTGTGTCTCTGAATTGGCTGCAAGACCATGCGCAGTAGCTATTTTTATGTCAATGTTGAAGGTGATGATAGCATTGTATAACTGTCTCTTTCACTCGCTTAAGTTTGTCGCATCATCCTATCTCGCATACTCTATGCAGTATACTCGATGACAAACTGTTTCTTGCGCAATAGCTGACAGAGCCAATTTCAGATACACAAAGATCCGTTGTAACTATTATAGATTCTTATGTAAAACAACGGACAAGAAACAATTGTAAATAACTTGTTTTCCTCAAAGCCTATCCTACAGGGACCGTGCATTTTTCTGAATTAATAAAAAGAAGCCTAGGATCGAATAAGTTGTTCTTAACCTCAAATACTCAATTCAGAAATCAACCAGCGATACCGTAGCCTTTCACTGAAATAATTTTCGTTTTCAGATCTGTATACTCGCAAATATAACCTTCTACAAACAAACAAACAATTTTACCTCTTGATAATAACAGTTTAGATTTGCTTGACAATTTATGAGTATACACCGTATAATGATGTTCTGGTTCTAAGCAAGTGAGATATAATTCTCTGTTTAGGTGCGGCGGGTTGTCATTTGATTGCTTGATTTGCGTAGCAAATAAATGTATAGGTACGTAATGCCCCGCCCCGGCTTTGCCTGAATCATAATAATATTGTATCTTTCAAATGGTTAAAGAATTTTTCAAATAGGTGTAGTGGAGTGGTGGTGGGAACGGGTTCATTCTCAAGTGATAATCTTTCATTACATACGGCAAATGTTTTTTATAAAAGTAAAAAAAAGCAATCTATTTATTTCGGTTAGTCCCGCTATGCTCGAATTTAAAAATACCTACTAAAAGGTGCCGCTATGCACGAAATTCTTAGATTCTACGTAAACAATGGAAGGTACAGTTGTAAAGAAAAGTGTTTGAATTCAATTAAATTGAGCAAGAAGCTGAAAAATATTGAAATTAAACTTAAAACATCGAAATCTTAGTTTGAAATATGTTTAGGTTAAGTTTCTCTTTTACGGAAAGACGTTCTGTTTTTCACAGTTCTGTGGAATGGATGGAGACTTTATTTTTAAAATGAATGACGCGACGTGTTGACTGGCGGCAAGGCAATTGTGCGTTAGTATGATGAAACGGAATGTTTATTAACTTTTTTCGCGAAAGCAATGGCATTTACATACTAGCTTTTCATAATTTACTTTTTAAATGGATAAATAAAATATTACACTGTAACACTTTTCTTCATCACTGCCCGCGAATGTGATTTCGTCACTGACCTCTATTATACAAGTACGCTGGACTAAACATACTATATGAAATGACAGTTGATTTTTGTGCTGATTCAAAGCGCCCCGCTCAAGGTTCTCAGGAACTAAAATTGACCCATTTAGAGACAGGTTAATACCGATATTTCTCAAAATTAGGTAATACTAATATATTCGCCTGAAAATATTATAATATTGTTACTAATATAGTATTAGTGATATTTTTTAATTACACTAATATCAAAATAGTTGACTTGGCAAGGCGTATCACTCATCTATTGTATTTACTTCTCTTAGTATGTTGGAACTAAATATCTCATACTGGTATTGGTGATAAATGTTATATGAATGCCTAATAATCAGTAATAATATGTTCAAAAGCAATGTGTAATACTAAATTCTGGAATTATCATCATGATCATCCACAGCCCGGCTTCGCCCACTGCTGAGCACAGGCCTCTCTCTTGTACCAATTACCACGTTCCTGAGCCTGGAATAATATTATTATATTAACAAATGTTTTGAAGTCGAACTATTTATTATCTGCATCTGAAACAGAGTTGTAAACTGATATACGTTTTCACCTTGCTGGAATGCGATGTCACTCTTATTTTCACCTTAACACTACAGAGACTAGATCTCAGCAATGAGAGCGAGAAATACGTCCATTGTAAATGATTATCCATCTCATTTATTATTATTATTGTATAAATGATGTTCCCTTTACGAATCCGATGGCCGCCAACCGAGTGAATCCGAACGATTGTAAGTATTAACCAACTAGTGTATTTGAGCGAGGAGATACTTGCTCAAATATACTAGTTTTAAGGATAAGTTGTTAGCCTATCCCCATATTTAAATCTCACTGATCTGACAGTAATTTATTTATTTCAATAAGGCATGCCAACAACCTATTCGCAATTACATTTTATTGATTGAAATTTGATGGATATTCCTGTGCAAACAGGTCAGTTATAGGAATGCACAGCACTCACAGATTAGGACTACGAAATAGTTATTTTACAGTAAAAATAAAAATAAAATAAGATACAATATTAAAATCACAATTGAATTAACATAAACAAAAATTGAATCAAGACTGAAATAAAATTAAATTACAAATAAACATTTAAAATAATTAAAAAGGTACTAATAAGTCACAAAAAAAAAAATATAATTATCACAACGTAAACAATCTTTTTCTTTCAACAAAACAGGTAAACCTATTATTAATTTAAAATAGAAATAAAGCACTGATAAGTCACAAAAAGCAGCATAATCATCATGTTATGAATTATAGAAGAAATAAAAAAAAAAATTATACCATAAGAGATTTTTTTTGAGAAATTTTGTGAAGGCAATTCGTAGTCTCACCTAGAGACTACGAATCAATCAGCGCGACCTTTGACTTAAACTTCGACAGAGAGTCAAAAATATATGTCAATTTCATCAGTAATGCGCTATAACTTTACTAGCACGCTATCCACTAGTTTATAGCTTGCAATCTGACGAAAATATTTTTCAGTTAACCTTTACAGCAATTATTCTATTACTTAAAAATGAATCATAATTAAAACAAACTGTTTTTTTTTTCTCTTACGTATTAAATTATTCTCACGATCGATAAAGCCCATAAAAGTATTTTTTTTCCGAAGGCTGTGTCCCATCTCAAATATTAGTTCCATGGACTCTCACGTTAAGTCACGTTGCTATCAGTGCCAAAATGCCGAAAATCAAATGTCTTCATTTTATCATCGATAATATGAAGTTCAGCGTACTTGTATGATAGAGGTCAGTGGATTTCGTACATAGTGGACCATTTTATTAGGTATTTTTCGAGACGAGCATAGCGATACTAACCGATTTATTTCCACATGCATCAAAATGTGGTTAATACTAGGTATACCCGGGGCTTCGTTCTCCTGGCCCATCCTACAGAAAACGTGGGATATAATGTAGCCTATTACACTGAGTCATAGCAAACCTTTATATCATCAACATAGTTTCTGTTATCTGTGTAAAAACTGTCTGTATCTGTTGTTGTAAACAAACAAACCATCATCATCATCATTTCAGCCGAAGACGTCCACTGCTGGACATAGGCCTTCTCTAAGCGTCGCAACGCTACACTTCTTCTTCTTTTCGAGTTGATGGAAAACTCTTTAGATATTTTGACCAGTAGACAGCCACACCAATAACAGCCTCAGTGGTGCTCATAAAATCCTTCAAAGCACTCCAGCATGTGTGTCATATTCTGCACAGGGGCGTTCAGGGGTTCATTGTGTTCATCGCTACACTGATCGTGAGTTTTGCATCAACCGGACTTCCGCACCCTTGACCAGGTCATCGCCCCACATAGAGGGAGGCCTTCCAACGCTTTCGATACGCGGTCGCTACTCAAGAAAGTTCTGCGTGCAATTTGCCCTGCCCACTGCCACAATTTAACAAACAAACAAAGCATTTTACAAGAAATTTCCCAACGGCCTTCCGTTCTGCGTGCAATTTGCCCTGCCTGTTTCAACAAACCAACTATTTTACAATAAATTTGTTTATATTTGCTCGAGAATTTATGAGCATTACACTGTCCTAGGGTATTCGGGTTCATGGGAAGTGGGACATCATTCATAGTTTAAGTAAGATTGTGGTGTATTGTCATTTGATGGTTGTCTTGATAAATAATGTTTAGTGTGCCCTAATCGGCGGCACGAACTATTTTGTGGTCGGGGTTAAAATGCATGCTATCTCATCCGACAACACGTACGAAAGGGATAGTCGCTGTAATGAGCAGTAAGAAGCTAGAGCAAATTTGTAGCGAGATAGACGATGATTTAGAACGAAAACGAGCGCACGATATTTTATAAACAGAACTTTGGGAATATGGATATCATGAAAAAACTACTGAATGTGTCTGTTCAAAATAAAATTATTTGCATTTTTGAACTGCTAATCTATACTTGTATTTATTTTTATTTGTGATAGTCTAGCGTTTGTCCACTAATTCGCCTGATTTTAATGAGGATGTGGTCGACGGTAAAGCACGCTTGCCTAGAAGTAACCTACTTACTGTTGACTTAAAGACCCCCTAGGTTGTAGCTATCAGGAAACAAAGATTCCGGCAGTGGATTCCACTTCTTAGCTGTACGCACAATGAAAGTATTTGCAAAACGTTTTGTGCTTATGGGTGGGATATCAACCATGTACCGATTGGTGGATGGATGGTACCTGTTTTGAAATTTTCCTTCTTCTTATAGTATTTATTTCCACGCAAAGATGCGTTAAAACTATTGTTGAAATATGGAACTTTCGATGCTCATAACTTTAGAATATAAGTTAATTTTTACTTTTTTGTTCCCATACAGAGCTAGATAATGATGAGACAAATTGATAACATTTTATTTTGAACGTAGACCGTCATACAGTGGAGTAATCGACATACTACGTTTGTATGGAAGAATGAACGACTAGGGCATCCTTAATTGATTATGCAATTGATAAACCATTCGAAATAAGAAATAGGTACAGTCAAATTAATAAATTCATAACCTATTCGGCGGATAATTCTTTGAAAACTTTAAAACATGAAATTTTTCTTGTATTACCGCTTACGAGTTTAAAATAATATAGAAACTGTGTCAATACGGACATAGAGTTGTGCAATTTTGAACATTTTGTTGTTCATTTTAGATTAATACCAGGTCAACATAATTTAGTAGAAAGACTCAGTAGAGTGCACTTTTGTCATAAATAAAAAAATTGCAAACACTACTCCTGGAGTACCTACTTAGTCATTACAGATATTTAAACGACTAGCAGACGCCAAGCGGTTCCACCCGCGTAGTTCCCGTTCCCGTGGTAGTAGAAGAATAAAAAGTAGCCTATGTCACCCGGGGATAGTGTAGCTTCTCGATGGTGAAAGAATTTTTGAAATCAGTCCAGTAGTTTTTAAGTTTATTCGTTACATACAAAAGTACAAACATACAAAAACAAAAATCTTTCCTCTTAATAATATTAGTATAGATAATCTAGATCTTTAGACTTCCAAAACAAAACACTACTAAGCGAAAAATAACTTTCTTTTCCGCTCTTTGGTTCCCATTGTTATCCGTTTTTGACAACGACTTCGATCTTTGTTAAAAGTTTTATTTTCCCTTTTATCAATTATACTCGTAGCAAAAGTTAATCTCATGACGATTCCAATAAGCCCAAACACGACTAGGATACATTGTTTTATTTCGGAGTTCCAGTGCCTGTGTGCATTCGCGCAGCGGAATGTTGTTGAATTTAAAGATATTAATTATGCAGATATTTAGTGTATGACGTCGTATAATTGTGTATGGTAAAAAAAAAATTGTGTACGCAGCCATTGTGGAGAAATTCACCAAAAACTGATTCCGCTGGGCGAACGTTGTCCTGGCGGAACTTATTTTAATCCATAGACTTTAGAAGAAAAGAGGTGTGTCCAAAAATTAGTGTGTATTTGTGTGTATTTGTGTATGTATGAATAAAATGAGTGCATGCATAAACTTCGGAGAAATTCAAGTTTCCGCTACGCGAACGTTTGGCCATTAGCTAGTTTTCATATAAAGCGCTTACATAGAGAGCTGTAGATTTTTACATACGTTGTTTTGAATTTGTTTATATTTGTTTAAAAAACAGATTTAGAAAAAATCGTAGGGCTTAAAAGATAAAAATATAAACGTAAAATACACTTAATAGGTCTTAGTTCTTAAAGTATGCACTTTGGGGTCTAGATTTTCACGTTTATACAAACCTTGTAAGTATCTGAAACATGTTGCCAAGTATCAATGATGTTCCGTTAGTAATTAAAGAGTTAAAGGACAATTTTACCATGAATAGATCACTGTTTACAAAACAGTCAAATATCACGACGTTCTAAAGGAATTGCATGGTAAAATGTATGCCAAAAATTAGTTTATTCATTCAACTATTCACATGCAAAATTTCATGTCATTAAATTTAGTAATTAAAGAAATCAATTAAAATACTGACGAAGCATCGAAAACCTACATAACCCGACCAAGTTCGGATAGCTACAAAAAAGCGTCCATGCAATATATTTAGGTAACATCCCAAAATTTACCGTATAATACCGGTATTGAATTGGTATAGGTGATAACACAATTGTTGTTTCGATATAATTTAAAGGTCATTTATTTTTGTACACCAAATTTTTGTTCAATTGTTCTGATTTTTCAGCTCCAGAATTGACTGGAATAATTCCGGAGTTCCGATAGGTATTCACATTTTTTAAAAGTTAATATTTTGATTTAATTATATTCTTGTGAACGCACGTAATTTAACGTCTGTGGAATATTCCACAAACTGCTAGTCGAACAGGACGCGCGCGGCTTCCCGCTTGAAACGGTACTTCCATCCTTGAAGAAAAGAGAGGGCAATAATATGTTTTCATTGGCCGCGGCCCGCGCGTATTCGTAAGTGTGTAATGAAACATAATTAAGTATGTACTTAATAAAAAAAAATTTTGTACACGGATATTTAAATAGAAAAGTACTTGTTAATTGAAGATTTGTTTTTATCGTAGATAGTTGGGTTATTATTAAAAAAATATTTTTAATTCAAGAAATGCAATTGTTTTATTTTTTCCTAACGCTTGTGTACGGAACTGTACCATATTAGTAAATACTATATTGGAAGGTTAAGAACGTCTCTTAGATATATGGCTGGGCCGCTTTTTTGTAGCTATCCGAACTTGGTCGGGTTATGTAGGTTTTCGATGCTTCGTCAGTATTTTAATTGATTTCTTTAATTACTAAATTTAATGACATGAAATTTTGCATGTGAATAGTTGAATGAATAAACTAATTTTTGGCATACATTTTACCATGCAATTCCTTTAGAACGTCGTGATATTTGACTGTTTTGTAAACAGTGATCTATTCATGGTAAAATTGTCCTTTAACTCTTTAATTACTAACGGAACATCATTGATACTTGGCAACATGTTTCAGATACTTACAAGGTTTGTATAAACGTGAAAATCTAGACCCCAAAGTGCATACTTTAAGAACTAAGACCTATTAAGTGTATTTTACGTTTATATTTTTATCTTTTAAGCCCTACGATTTTTTCTAAATCTGTTTTTTAAACAAATATAAACAAATTCAAAACAACGTATGTAAAAATCTACAGCTCTCTATGTAAGCGCTTTATATGAAAACTAGCTAATGGCCAAACGTTCGCGTAGCGGAAACTTGAATTTCTCCGAAGTTTATGCATGCACTCATTTTATTCATACATACACAATTACACACAAATACACACTAATTTTTGGACACACCTCTTTTCTTCTAAAGTCTATGGATTAAAATAAGTTCCGCCAGGACAACGTTCGCCCAGCGGAATCAGTTTTTGGTGAATTTCTCCACAATGGCTGCGTACACAATTTTTTTTTTACCATACACAATTATACGACGTCATACACTAAATATCTGCATAATTAATATCTTTAAATTCAACAACATTCCGCTGCGCGAATGCACACCCAGTGCCTACCTTCCCGCTTCATCATAAGATTAGTTCGATAGTACTATTTTCATCAGTAATATTTATTTAACGTATTTGCTTCACCATAGTCGTTTAACTATTCCATATGTCTTATACTCGTGACATACTTAGCATTAAGGAGTTCCAGCGGCCATCTGTGGTCTTCTGCATCAGCTCCACTTCACCAAATTATAATTTCTGAGTGTAAATGATTGTATTGTTGATGAAAATACCAAAATTGCTGTATATAGGTATGCCTATAATATTTGAATAGTTCCTTAGATTTCTCCAGTATCCTATCATCCTGACTTGAAGTATACCCTTTCAAACAAATTAAGAATTTTCCAAATCCGTCCAGGCGTCTATGAGTAATCGGGGAACAAAAATAAAAAAAAGGATTCCGACGAATTGAGAACCCCTCCTTTTTTGCAGTCGGTTTAAAATCAAGCTCAAATTCGTTTCACAAGCTCTCAAAAGGAGTGATAATGTGTTTAGCAAAAGTTTTTATTTACTACTTGACTTGATCAACTCAAAAGTTAACTCACCGTGTCTGTCTTGAGTGGAAATCTTAAAAAGTTGAAGATTTTGTTCAACTTTTCGCCCTTGAGAAGCTAGAGAGGGTCATCGAATCAAAGCTCCAGAGCCTTGTATATCGACGTTGAGATTCATTACATTTCGGGGAGTGTGAACAATTTAATTTCACCATAGCCATTTCCATCACCAAACTAAAAGACGTACGGCGATGCGCCATCGGTTCCTGGTGGTCATCACACCCATACGCACTAAATGTTTTGGGAATATTTTTATTGTGCGTACAACTAAGGAGTGGAATGTCCTGCCAGTCAGTAACGAGTTTCCTGATAGCTACAACAAAGGGGTCTTTGAGTCAAGAGTGAAGAATAGGTTACTTCAGGTGAGCGTTCCCTCCCCGGTGGGTTCCCGCATTTTCGAGATGGGGGGCTCAGTAGCCGTGGCTTGGTCACCCACGGTGAAGCGAAGAGGAACCCGAGGAGGGGCCGATTGTCAGGGCTTTTGCCGATAAGGCGACGACGTAGCTACCAACATGTAAGTTGCGGTGCCACCTGGGTGACATTGCAACTGAGGCGGGCCGCGATGTCATATGGGGCCTCCCATACCCATACGATATCGCGGTGGGGCCGCAGGGGATGAGGAGTGTCATCTGTGTCGCGGTATAGCGTTAGCCGCTGCGGCCGAAAAATGGTAGGTGGTTGGCCATTGACCTTGACGCGTCACAATTAGACCAAGGGTGCCATACACGGGGTAGTCTGACACCCATGTGCTGGTTTTGTCCCTGGGGAGGTCAAGGCGTATCGTGTCTACTAGTGCGCCGGAGAAGGCGGTGCATAAGCATTTCTCAACGCTAAAAGAAAAAAAAATGGGAGCGTGCTGCACCGTCGACCCACATCGTGGTGGTTAAATGCGAGACAACCAGTAATAAAGAAAAGGGTTTCAAATAAAACAAGGAATTAAGAAAAACGCTTATCATTTATTTACTTACAAATTTAACAATATATAAATCTATGTACATGCTATTTACACTATATTCCTACAGGAAACAAGCCGATTTTATACGAAGAACATAGCCATTCATATGTCTTAAAACGTCAAAAACATAGACAAACAAAAGTCATTTGTTTTTTGCGTGAATCGAATTCGACAAAATTGTGTTTCTATTTTCGAACGTTAGGTATTTTATTATTGATGCTCATATTTTACATTTTGTTTATTTTACAAACAAAAACAGAGCAATATTTTTATTTAAAGTTGGCTAGCAAAATATAATTTATTCAAACGTTGGCTTAATAAATTTTAGTTAACATTATTTTTTGTTGAACGAAACCAAATTGCCATAGCGTTTAGTAACTCGTCTAAAAACAAATTATGACCTCAAAAACAAAAAAGGGCAATAGACAATTTGTTCGTCAAAACAAGCGTGAAGATCCAAACTTGAAGTAAAGTTATTCACATAATTCCACAAAGAAATAGCTTCGTAATTGCCTCCATTTTTTTGTTCCCAAGCATTCCCTCAATTTACACAAAGATCCTAATTTCTCTTGCAAAGTAGAAAGGAGTCAGAATTTTGGCACAAACCTCGTTGGATCTCAGTCAAGCGTTGACGAGGTTTTTTCAGTGTTTTAGACGAATTAGACAAAAATGATTTTATCTACTCTCATATCGTAATATTCGAATTATAAAAAGGCATTACAAAAAAAGTATTGATGGAAACTATTTAGTGATTAACTTCTTGGATTTGTTCTGTATCGTAATAGAAAAATAGTAGTTTATGAAACTGTTGCATAATGAGGGGTATTAAAACATGAGTGTGTGTTTAAATAGTTTTCACACGAATGTTTTAATACCTAGTTATGTGCAGTTTCATACACTACTTTATCTACACTATAAATTGGGATTAAACCTACTAAATATCTTTTTTGCATTTTCCATGCCATAAATTCGTGATAGCATTTGTCATATATTTTTCTCGACTTTGCTGGTAATAAATTAAGAGTAATTTCCTTCGCCACATCTAAAATATCGGGCGGAGTCAAATTTTCTTCACATTCACTGATATCAGACATTTTTTTAAATAACTTATGAAATTCAGTACAGCAAAACTTGCAAAACGTATGAATGGTGTCAAAACTCAGCACATCACCGCATTAACCATGCATGCGCTAAGGCTTAGCACGCACTACGTGCGTTATATATTATAAAAAGAATCAATCACGAACAAGAACGGATCTGGATGAAATTTGGCAAAGAGATAGATTATAGTCTGGAATAGCTGATTTTCTGGAAAAAATTAAAACACTTTTACGCAGGCTAGGTCACTGGCAAATATAAATCGAAAAATTAATA
Source organism: Orthosia cruda (assembly GCA_964057195.1). Taxonomy (NCBI): domain Eukaryota; kingdom Metazoa; phylum Arthropoda; class Insecta; order Lepidoptera; family Noctuidae; genus Orthosia; species Orthosia cruda. The sequence goes on along the minus strand of OZ059841.1, from coordinate 5,480,088 downwards.
TTAGTATGACTTTTAAACAAATTTCAAATAAAAACCAAAATCAAGGTAATAACGATAAAATCAAAAACACCTATACACCATATCTTTAATTTATTGTTTTTAACCTGATTAGTTCTTTGCGATTGTGCCTTAAAACAACAAAATAACTCAACTAGAGTTATCTTAAAATGTAATATGAATATGAACTCAGTAAATTGCCTTATTAAAATCTTAATACGTCTCCTTAGAAATGATTGCTGCTTTCCCAACGACTGTGAAATTATAATTTATAGCCAACCTACTTTCCTGCAATCTCGTCTCGGAAACCACTCAAATTTCATAATATTCCTTCGTAACTCAAAAATTAAATATCCTGTATCGCTTTAAACAAACCTTATTTCACGCGATGTACCAAAAATATCTAAATAATCGCCTCCAACTGAATTATCCTAGATTAAAACGCATTCGCGAACCCAAAATTAAATTCAAAACTTAGAGCGCTGATTGGCTAACAATAATTTTAACGCGTAGCCTACTTTCTCAACCCATGTACCCTTTTGAAGTCAATGATTTAAATTTCAAAATTGTAGAATCGAATTGTAAGAAGTTTTGGCATTCATTTTGCCCGATTGGCTGTTACAGAATTTCTTACAACGGTGGAATTATAAAGTTGTCTTTGGAATGAATTGGGGTGAGATAAGTCGCCTATAATTTGCGAAGATTGTGGAGGGTCAAGAAAACATTTTGATTCGGTGAAAGTCATGTTTATTTGAGATAGTCTTGAGAATCGTGAATTCACGTCACGAGGCTGACGGGGTTTAATTATGAAAAGTCTACGTCTATTATTGTTCAAATATCTCATTATAAATCGTAAGTACATACTGTAAACAATTTGAATCCTTTAAGGTTTTTATAATTTTTCATAAAAATCTCTGAAGATTCACAAAAAATCGCATATTTTCGTAATTCATTCAATTAGACTACTATTTTATATAAATTACATCAAAATCATTAATCACTATATTGTCAAATTGTAATTATTTATAAAATTAATTAAAATAATTTATTTAATAATTTATGTTAAATACAGGTTTTCGGGTCCCAAGCCAGGAGCTAAACACCGGGGCCCATAGCGGCGTTGGGACTCCTGGACCCTGTCTGAACCTGTACCCCACGAAACTGCCGCAACGCAACAGTGGAAAGCTAGAGGGTTCGCTGCTTATTGAGAGATATACTGGTTCCTACTACTACCACTTAGTTTATATTCACTTACCTGGGATTCCCGCGGTAGGCGCCTGGCGGTCGATCAATATCGTGCCGTGCCGGGAGATTGGGGATAGGAGAATATATATTATATTAGGACAATAAGGGATAGACTGACGGCTATCTGGACCGAAGGCTCCGGCATCCACCAGACAGAACACGTTTCCCGCAAAAGCACTTCGCTGCGCCTGAAAATATATTCAAAACCGACTTCGCGGGAGCCCCACAAACCGATTGCGAACGGCGGGCGCAATTAGCAATTACAAATGGGCGAAACACATCTTGATTCGATATGTTTCGACAAGAACCCGAATTCACCGTGTCCGTTACAAATTTTCTCTTTCGACCCTCCAAGTGTCAGCTGTCAATCCAAGCTGTCAAATCGACAATTGTCATTGACAGCCAACTGACATGGTGTTGTAATTAAACAATAAAATATTAAATAGTGGACGAAACGTTTGGTTCCAAACACTTTATTATTTCAAAATTATCTACAAGTTATTTACATTTAATTTTCACTTATTTGTTATTGATTCTTATAAAACATGATTTATTCGAATTGGTCTATTTATTTATTTGTCTTAATAGATCTAATATTTAAACAACATTTAATTTACATTTGATTTCAACAAATAGATAAGGTGTGCCCACATTTAGATCAGTCATGTCTCAAGTTTTTATTAGTTCGTACATTTTTATTCCTTCCGTGATAATTAAAGAATTTATTAAATAATTGATTGTTAAGTATACGATTTTTTACCATAATTTTAATAGCTATTTATGCAACTGTTACGTTATGGACGGTATTTTAATACCAGTGCCATTTTTCACGAAATAGGTGGGCACGAGTTATTAAAAGACCGTCCATAACGTAACAGTTGCATACAAGATTTTATCTACGAAGGAAGGAATAAAACACAGATATAGACAAATACGTATTTCAGGAAGTGTGTTTAAGTATTTCATTTCTCATATACATGGTCTTGATTTTTCTGGTAGTAAATTATTTGTAGCCGCAACTTCTCTATTTGTTATATCTGGTGGTGTATTTTCAATATCACTTGATATTGAAGACATTTTTAATAAAATTTGGAATAAAATTACACTCAGAATTTTTTTTCCCGCGTCCACTTTTTAGTTCATATTTTTATTTAGTCTTTATTAGGTATAAGGCAAAGATCTTGTAGCCGCAGCAGCCAAATAGTATACGATACGATAGTTCTAAACTTGTTCCATTTTTAAAAACATCATTTCCATTGTCTTGATTTCGAAGTAATATTATAGGTACCTGGCTGTATGTTCAGAATATCTTTGATTGTGTTTTAGAATTTATGACGATTCGCATAATGCAACCCGTTGTCGTTATGGGTATCATAATGAAACCGCTGTCAATTTTATAATTCGAATATAACGAAACCGAAGTAGATAATAATAATTAATAGCCGTGTGATATAAAGAATACTATTAACATTAAAACTTTCGCGTTTCATAATTGGAAAACAATATATCACGCGAATTTAACGTGATAATTTCGATTGTTTATTTACCTTTTTCACCCGATGTTTCGGACGTGTTATAAAGAATACATAATCAACTAGTCGATTAAATAGAATTTAGATTTTTTTTATAACAACGACTATCCGTCGACACCTCTTTTAAAAAATATCTCAATTTATTTAAATAAGTCGTACCATCTCATACAATTTGATGTAACAAGTACGTAAGAAAACTTAACTGCTTTTATAATTTAAATAAATTTTGTAAAAATCCATAAAATGGAGACACCTTTCAAACTTAACATCGGTAAAAAAAAATGTGAACATTATTGAAATTAAACATTCTGTTAAATACAATTTATTTTTGGAAGACTTGTGTTATGTTAATTTTTTAAAAGCAATTAAAACTTTTTGATTAACCAAATTAAAACCTTAATACATTTTACATGCAAATACAATCTATTATATTTATTTAACAAAATTATATAATCGTTTAGAATTTAAAATTTTCAAATGTAACACAATTTAAAAGATTCGAATAATTCAATTCAAACATTTGAATAAATCTAAGTAAATTTCAAACTTATTTCAAAAGAAATACTTTCTTGAATATAATTAAAATCCATTTTATAAGCTTAAGTGATAAATTTCAAACGATTCATACAAATATTTTAACTTACAAAACTATGGTAATAAAAATGTTATTGCTTCAGGTTTTATGTAGAAATACTTCAAGAGGAATGGCTGATATAACCATTAAATTAAATGAAGTTAAAATAAATTAAATGTTTTAATGCCCGCATGAAAATTACTGAAACGGTTATTGGGCAAGCTTGAAAGCTTTCTAAAAACTACGTCTGATTCATCAGTATTGTGGACTAAGTTATTTATTAGCACCCTTTGTGTTGAAATATTTTCAATTATTTATGTTCACTTATTTACGTTACCGAAGGTTAATTGAATATTCGATATTGTAAAAATAATATTCCTGTGTGTAGTAGTATCGTGAGGCACCAAGAATTTCGAATAAAAAAGAAACGAATTCTGTGACATCCACCAACCTGCACTGGGTCTGCGTGGTGGAAAACGGTCCACTCCCTCTCACACAGTGGAGGCCTGTGCCCCAGCAGTGGGAACATTATTGGCTGAATAACCTTATGCTTTATTGATTTTGAACAGCGTTTTTTCATAGTACTTTACTGGCAGAAAGACAATCATATAGGTATTCTTCGAAATTTTTCTTATAAATAATAATTATAGTAAATTAATTATTTAAATAATTATATTAGATAATTATTTAAATGATTATATTAGATAATTATTTAAATAATTATAATATAACAATCGGCTAACTTTAAACTATGGCAGTATTAAGGTTTTGTGTACAAACCCTCAAGCTTAACCCATTTTGGGTTTAGCAGAGACAAAATTTACAATAATAATAAAAATAAAGGCAGGAAAACAAAAAAGAAAAACTCAAAAGACTTTCTCAGTACCAGGCAGCCTTAGAGTCTGGTTCGCTACCCAAGTTCCTTACAACAGGAATAACCCACCTGCTCCGCAAGTCTGGTAGCACCGCGGAACCCAAAAATTATAGACCAATTACATGTTTACCAACGGTCTATAAGGTTCTTACATCCATTTTGAGAGTTAAAATTAATAAACACGTCGACGATAACTCCATCATGTCGGTCTCTCAGAATGGATGTAGGAACGGGTCCCGCGGTACTAAGGAGCTACTCCTTATTGATATGGCCATTAGCCAACAGGTTCGGCGTTCCCGAAAGGATCTGTTGACATGTTGGATAGATTATAAGAAGGCCTATGACTTGGTGCCTCATACATGGCTCATGAGGGTGCTAGAATTGTATAAAATAGATACAACTCTACGCACCTTCCTGATGTCATTTATGAGGCAATGGAGCACAGTCCTTCGCTATCCAGGATGTCGAAATATCCAGAGGAATAGCGAACCTGTAAGGATCGAGCGAGGTATATTCCAGGGCGATAATTTGAGTCCACTTTGGTTTTGTCTTTCCCTGAATCCTCTAAGCATGCTGCTGGAGAATTCAGGGCTAGGCTATAGGTTGAAGAGAGGTGGTCTGGTTATATCTCACCTCCTTTACATAGATGATCTGAAGCTCTTTGCCCCCAGCAATCTTCAGCTGATGGAGCTAATGAAGGTAACTGAAACTTTTAGTAGCACCATTAGAATGGAGTTTGGTGTGGACAAATGTGCGGTCATGCATGTAAAGCGAGGGGAGATTGTGGAATCCGTAGGTATTCAACTAGCGGATTCCATAAACCTGAGATCCCTCTCTCCAAACGAAACCTATAAGTATTTGGATATGTCGGAAGCGTTAGGTATCAGCACTACTGACATGAAGCAATCGTTGAGGGAACCCTTCTTTGGCCGTCTGAAGAAGGTATTCAATAGCCTTCTTTCAGGCGGAAACAAGGTGCGCGCCTTCAACGGTTGGGTCATGCCGGTATTGATGTACTCTTTCGGCATACTCAAATGGACTCAAACGGAACTCGACGCCCTGAATAGGCGGGTCCGTACACTGCTGACTGCATATCGAATGCATCACCCACGATCGTCGGTCATGAGATTGTATATCCCGCGGAAGTGTGGTGGCCGAGGCTTTTTAAATGCCAAAAACCTCCACAACCGCGAGACATGCAATCTCAGGGAATATTTTCTACACACCGTCGTGGGTAATGTAGACCAAGCAGCGTCCGTAGCCTGGCTGCGTTTCGGTGACCTCTTTGGGGAAACCGAAGGTTTTGTCTGCGCAATTATGGACGAAGTTATCATGACGAATAACTACCGGAGATTTATTATGAAGGATGGCACGGTTGACATTTGTCGGGCATGCCACCGCCCGGGTGAATCGATCCGACACATTATCTCTGGATGTTCTCGTCTAGCTAACGAGGAGTACTTGCATAGGCACAACCTTGTAGCCAGGATTATCCACCAGCAACTTGCTCTGAAATACACTCTTGTGGCATCGGAGGTACCGTACTACATGTACGAGTATGTGCCCGACCCAGTTCTCGAAAATGGCAATATCACATTGTACTGGGATCGGTCCATCATCACTGACATGACTATTGTAGCCAATAAGCCTGATAAAGTGGTGTTGGACCGAATCGAGAAGCGTGCATTGATTGTTGACATTACCGTCCCGCATGACGGGAACCTCGTGAAAGCCGAGAAAGATAAGCAAATCAAGTATCTTGACTTGGCTCGCGAGGTTGTCGACATGTGGGATGTGGACACAGCTATCATTGTACCGATAGTCGTGTCAGCCAATGGCTTAATAGCCACGAGCCTCGACCAACATCTTAGGAGGCTCTCGTTAGGCGGCTGGGTCAAGGGCCTGATCCAGAAAGCAGTACTGCTGGACACGGCTCGCATTGTTAGGAGGTTCCTCTCTCTGGAGCCCTGACCGCCGTTAGCTTGGACCCTGTTCCCGATACCGGTGGGCCTCTATTTTCTATATTTTTAAATGTTTTTTTAATTTTGTGTTTTATTAAAATATTTAAAAATGTTGTTAATAAGAAAAGAAATTAAATAAAGGAAATAATAATAATTTCGTTGTTACGGCTAGTGGCATAATAGCCAAGAGCTTCGACGAACATCTGAGAAGGCTCTCGTTGGGCAGCTGGATCAAGGGCTCAATCCAGAAAGCGGTACTCCTGGACACGGCGCGTATCGTTAGGAGGTTCCTCTCTCAGGAGCCCTGACCACCGGTAGCTTGGACCCTGTTCCCCCCGATACCGGTGGGTATCGGGAATGGGGTGGGTGGTTGGGTTAATACAAAAATGGAATTTTTGTATTTTTAATGTTTTTTTAATTGTATTTTTTAATAGGATATTATTTAAAAATGTAAAAATATGTATATAAAATGAACAAATGGAATAATAATAATATAATATTTATTAGCAGAAAATACAAGTTTGACACATATTAAAGTACACATCATTGTTAACTAGAGTACAGAGAAATTAACAACAAAAAAAGTGTGCGAAAGATAGGAAAGTACAGTCAATACAACAATTTGAGCCCTGCCTCCTAAACTCAGAAGATCCTGTATCTTAGGAGGCAGTGTGATTACGAGGGTTGTTGAAATGACACACGGTATATAGAGAGATAATAACTGTATAATTTAAATGATAAAGTGAAGGATCTATGCATAAATAGTGGACAAGCAAATTATTAGCGTACTAGCAGACTCGGATAGTCACAGACAAGACATAGACTAAATGGTAAATATATATTAAACACAATTTAAGATTATTTTTAATTAAATACTAATGTTTGTATTATGTGTATGTGTGTAATGTATTTGTGTGGGGTGTCTCTCATAAGAAAGTGTTGTGTGTGTGTGTAAGTAATGGAGAGGGGTGTGTGCTGTAGTGTGGTGTGGTGTGGTGTGGATTGACTTGCGGTGGTGTGATGAGGTATGGTGTGTTGTGGCTGTGTAGAGTGAGTGTGCGTCTGTGATAGTGGATGGAATTTAGAGAGGGCTGCTGACGTCGTTGTGATGTGGTTTATATAAATGGTTTAGCAGATCCAGGCAAGTAGACTTTCGGTTGCCCTCGTAATCTTGGTCATGCGTTTCCGTCGGTATAGGTAACATTTTGAAAACAATAGTACAATTTAAACATAGATTATTTCCTTCATTTAAATAGAAATAACTTTAAATGTTATTGTTGGTTAGATAAAGCTGGTATGCGAACTTACTTGGGAAATCTCTCTGCGGAGTCCACGCTCTCCTCGGGATTGGAGGTCTGTCCAGGGTGCACTTTGATACACACAAAATATACACGTGTGGTTTGTACGACTGACGCGCGCGCAATAATGTCACAAGGGAGGATCGTTCCACGATGAAAAAGACGCCCAAAATCGCGCCACACTCCACTACCAACATACGAGAAAAAATGCAATGCTTGTCTGAGTGTGGACACGTTCAAAAATTACACCTATTATTTTTGGCATGATTAAAGATTACAAATAACAATGGTTTTGGTACGAAACATACCGCTCACCTTAAAAGAATGTAGTTCTTTTAATACTTAACTCAACGATTCAATTGACACTAAACTTGAAAATCTTAACACATAACAAATATCTTACGTTAAACTATGCATAGAAACTAAAGTACGCTTCGAGAACAATTACTCTAAAGGTAGTTTACATACTTTGACTACAAAGGCTCTTGCCGTCACAACTCTCACTTTGCCATCTGGACCTGGATGAAGTGCATGTACACGAGCGAGTCTCCATTGGAGAGGAGGTAAATTGTCATCTACTACGACAACAATGTCACCTACACAGATGGGGGAACCGCGATCAGTGTACCACTTGCTACGTTGTTGAATTTCGTGTAAATATTCGCGACTCCAACGTTTCCAAAAATGTTGGACACATTGTTGTATCCAACGCCACCGAAGCAGTCTCCCTGGATTCGTTTGTCAGGGGGACGTCAGGTATAGCAGTTAAAGGACCTCCTATAAGAAAGTGCGCGGGAGTTAATGGAACCGGATCTGACGCATCCGCGCTCAAGACGCACAAAGGTCGCGAATTCAGTATCGCCTCAATTTGGCACAATAAAGTGTGTATCTCGTCATAAGTTTGTACTTTGGGTACCTACAACGCGGTGAAAACAATGTTTGAAACTACGTACTGCAGCTTCAAACATTCAACTGAAAATGCCATGTAATACCTTCCTTCAAAGTTTGCGAATTCAAAGCGCTTTATACAGCGTCGTTCTTAAGGAAAGTGTCAACTCTTTCAGGTATTTGTTGCATCCTACAAAGTTCCGTCCTCCGTCTGTAAAAATATCTCTCACCAATCCCCTGCGGGATGTGAAGCGTCGTAAAGCCGCTAAGAAAGCCGGTGTCGATAGCTCACTAATGATTTCCAAATGCGTACTTTTTATACTTAAACACACAAAGACGGCCACATAGCATTCAATTATTTTAGCATTTCGAACCTTATTAGCACGCACGTAGAATGGTCCCGCAAAGTCGATTGCTGTTTTTAAGAAAAGACGCTCAGGACGTACCCGCGCGGGCGGAAGGGGTGCCATGGCCGGTTGTGGACGTACGGGACGTGCACGGAAACAACGAACACATCGAAAAACTTGTTTACGAATTGCATCCCGATTAGATAATATCCAATACCTTTGTAAGAGTAGGTATTGTACTGTTACGAGCTGGGGTTCAGGGATAAATTATTTAAACAGCAGACTTCATTTAATCACTGTTTATTACAAAAAACTTCTTAAACAATTCTATTACTTCGCTCTATTTTCCGCTTTGATCGCTCTGTATCGCTTCTCAATCGAAACTGATCCACGACGAATCCGACCGCTTTTTATATAGCACGGAAGAAGTTTCTGGAACGTTCCACACTGTTCTAGATAATTCGAGAAACTTCCAGAACAATCGACTTTCGAACTCATTGTTCCCGAAGCGACTAGAAACTTCCAGAATGTTCGGTTCGAACCTTCTGGAAAATTCCATTCGACACGAGCTTTCGAGAACATTAGTTCCGCTATTCGATACTAGATGGCGCCACTAGTTACTACCTAGTTCTTCCTCTCGTTACTAGATGGCGTTGGCCTATCTTGTAACATTGCCTCCCTCTTAGACATGCTCGTCCCGAGCATTGTTAGACCCATGATAACGGGCCAACCGATCCACATGAACGACCTTTGATGCACCTCGGGGTCCCTTTTGAATTCGGTAGGTGACGTCATTGATCTTGGTAACTACGCGATAAGGTCCATCCCATTTTACTTGCAATTTAAACGATTGTCCTTTGCTGCGTACCGGGTTATGTAAGCACACCAGAGATCCTTCATCAAAGCCCTTATTGTTCGCCTTCCGATCGTAGCGAATCTTCATCCTCTTAGACATCTGTTGACCGGTCTCTCTGATGTGCTCATAAATCTTTAATGCACCTCTACTACGAATGTGTGATCCTTTCACAGCCGCATCCCCACAACTTGTGCATTTGCGGCACCATTCCTTAACGTCCTCTCGACAATGGATCCAGTAAAATCTTTCTCGGATCTTGGTCAGAGTCCTCTTAATGCCGATATGACTTCCTGAACTTCCATTGTGATAAAGCTGTAGGACTTCCGGCACATTGACTTTAGGTACGACCATTTGTAAATAACACTGGTCACCACGAGTATTCTCCCATTTCCGGCACAGAACTCCATCCTGGATAACTAAGTTTTCCCACTGTGCCCAATAACCCTTGGTGATAGAACTCATTGCTGCAACATCACTCCACTGAGGCCTCGGAGCTCCTGATTTCTTCCATTCGAGGATCGGGTTTATGTCTCTGTCATCTTGCTGAGCACTCTGCAAGATTCCCTTCCAATCTTCGCTAAGATCCGTCCTCAACATTCTCACAAATGTCGCCTGCTCAGCCTCTTGCCTGGCACAGGGCTTACTTTGATCGGAACACGACCTACGCGAGAGAGCATCTGCATTACTGTGTAGTGTTCTGTTCCCGTTACATGATTGTGACTCACACACAATTTGTGAGATCGAGTTCCTTGGGGCTCTTTCATCACCAGCCACTAACTGCCACTTACTCCTGGCGTCTACTGGTTTTCCTGCTGCTGGTGACTGACTTCCACAATGGGGACTCCTTCGCTTTGGGCAGCTCAACCGGATGTGGCCTCTCTCTCCACAGCTATAGCACCGGGGTGAAGTCACAACCTGCCTTATGCGGTGAGCTCGATCGTCCCGTCGTACAGCTTCCACCTCCAAAGCGTAGGCTAGGGCGTTCTTAATGTTCTTAAAATGGCCTAGCCTTACGGCAGCCCTAACCTCCAGGTCACGGATCCCATCCGTGAAAGCCTGTACGAGATTCCCGTCGATCAGCACAGGTGAAGACTTGTAAGCCTTCCGGACCAGCTTTTCCACCTCCAGAGCCCACTGCTGTAGGGTTTCATCAACACGTTGCGATCGGTCCTTTAGCTGGGCGCGAAACACATATTCCAGGTGCGCGTCGCCGTATCTAGCTTCCAATGCTTCCAGAAGCTTTTCGAAAGTAACGTCCTGTCCAAGTGCCTCTAACACAATCAAGGCCTGGTCGCGAAGAGCCAAGGTTAGAGCAGTCAAGGCCTGTTCTTTGGTCCACCTATTCGCTTTCATGACGGCCTCGAACTGTATCTTGTAGGCAGACCATGACGAAGAGCCGTCGAATGGTGGCACTTTAAAAGCACCTTGCGAGGGCGCAATTACCGCAGGTGCCACGGCCTCTCCTCCAGATTTGAGCCCACGAACAATTCTCTCCAATTCGGCGATGCGGATCTCCTGCTGCTGGACCTGGTCCTTTACCTCTTTCATCTCCTTTCCAATGGCTCCGCGGAGGTCCTTAATTACCAAAAGCTGCTCCTCCTGACGGCGAGCTTGCTCTTCCTTGTCACGCTGTAGCTGCTCCTCTAAGCGGCGCGCCTGCTCCTCCTGACGGCGAGCCTGCTCCTCTTGACGACGGGCCTGCTCCTCCTGACGGCGAGCCTGCTCCCCCTTGTCACGCTGCAGCTGCTCTTCCAAGCGGCGAACCTGCTCCTCCTTGTCGCGCTGCAGCTGCTCTTCCAAGCGGCGAGCCTGCTCCTCCTGACGGCGAGCCTGTTCCTCCTTGTCGCGCTGCATCTGCTCCTCCATGCGGCGAGCTTGCTCCTCCTGACGGCGAGCCTGCTCTTGCATGAATGCCATAAGGGCGGCTAGGTCAGGCGACGCCGACGATTGAGCTGGTTCCGCTTCAGCCGCGGATTCTCGATGTCCACTTGATGACGGTGAGGGAGCGTCTCCAAAGCGCCTCTGGTCTACGTCTTGCTGGCGCTGACTCCTGGTGCGCATCCCTTCCGTTTCTTCCTTCGGTAGAACCGGCATAATTTATCCCGCAATTCTGACACCAATTTGTTACGAGCTGGGGTTCAGGGATAAATTATTTAAACAGCAGACTTCATTTAATCACTGTTTATTACAAAAAACTTCTTAAACAATTCTATTACTTCGCTCTATTTTCCGCTTTGATCGCTCTGTATCGCTTCTCAATCGAAACTGATCCACGACGAATCCGACCGCTTTTTATATAGCACGGAAGAAGTTTCTGGAACGTTCCACACTGTTCTAGATAATTCGAGAAACTTCCAGAACAATCGACTTTCGAACTCATTGTTCCCGAAGCGACTAGAAACTTCCAGAATGTTCGGTTCGAACCTTCTGGAAAATTCCATTCGACACGAGCTTTCGAGAACATTAGTTCCGCTATTCGATACTAGATGGCGCCACTAGTTACTACCTAGTTCTTCCTCTCGTTACTAGATGGCGTTGGCCTATCTTGTAACAGTACTGATTGGGTACCCGCATGTAGATGCGTAATGTGCGCATCGTCAATTATTAAATTCGTTAAAGTGTGTCTTTTAGGTAAAATCAATGGATGTTTAGACTCATATGACAACAAAGATTTGTGAAGACGTCCACAAACACGCAAAAAACTATCCTTATCAATAAAGGGATTGAGATTATTCAATTGATGCGAGGGCGGTTTTCCCTGCGTGATATTTTTGATATCCTCTTGAAACACTTGTTGTTGTACTAAATAGATTAGCCGCTTTAGGGCAAAGTTATATTCGTGGACTGTAATACAACTTGGATAAGAAATGTTTTTTTCTTTATTAACTCGGAATTTTAGGATTTTGTAAAACCGAAATATATAGGATGTGACACGTATCAATTTACCTAAGGTCGAAAATCTATCAATTATTTCAACCTCCTCGACCAGCGTAACTTGCTGACGCGACTGGCAAATCGCGTTTTTCTTCATCTGTACTTGAAATGTTTTTTTTTCTCAGGCCACGTTGTGGGTTCCTCGCGGAGCCATTGTGGGCCGAAAAACAACTCATTCTGAAATAAGGCAGACGGCATAATGCCCCTAGAGGGAGCATCTGCTGGATTACTCGAGGACGGTACGTATCGCCACTTACAATGCGGAACTCGAGAAAGAATCTCACTCGTACGATTCGAGACAAATGTTTTCCACTCATATGGTGGGGATCGAAGCCACGCCAACACAACAGACGAGTCCGACCAAGCGCACACCTCCTCAATGTCAAAGTGGCCACGATAGGTATTTAATACCTTCTCAAGAAGTTTAGACAGCATCACAGCTCCCAGGAGCTCAATGCGCGGTATCGACAGACACGGGGAGATTTGTGCGACTCGCGATTTCGCTAGCAGGAGAAAGGTTTTGATTTGATTATGTGAGTACACAAGCCGAGCATATACACATGCTGAATACGCGCGTGAACTTCCATCACTGAACCCGTGAATGGATATGCTATCCTGACGCGAAAAAACAAAACGTGGTATTGAGATTTGTGATAAAAGTGGCAATTCTTGAATGAACGCAGGCCATGTGGTTACAATGCTGTCACGTGGAGTATCCTCCCACTGGACCCCCGATATCCATAATAACTGCATAAGATGCTTCGCGAACACTGTAACGGGCGATAGCCAACCCATTGCATCATAGATCTTGGCGATCTGCGAAAGAATGGTTCTTTTAGTTATTTTATCAGCCGAGTACTGAACACTAAACGTAAACTGGTCAGACTGATGGTTCCACTGAAGCCCCAGGACCTTCGTTTGATTGTGCTTTTCCATGATAGTGAAAGAAACTTCTTCACGCCGCTCACCATGAACAACTGGCGCCTGCACGGCAGCAACGACCGCTAGCGAGTTACTATGCCATTTACGAAGCTCGAAGCCAGCTGACTTACAAATTGTTGCAATGAGAGGGCTTGTGTCTAACAATACCTTAGACGCAAGCGGGAAATGTGATTGTTCGTCATAAGCCAGCTGCTTAATGACGCGAAGTGCTAAATAGGGGGATGCATTTACCCCGAAGGTAACAGTCCTCAGACGAAACTCACGAATAGGCTCAGAGCTCGACGTGCGCCACAGAATACGTTGTAAGTCCCTATCTGATTCATGTACTAAAATGTTTCTATACATTTGTTTTATGTCGGCCGTAAGCGCGACACGATGAACACGAGACTTTAACAGGATATCAATAATATCCTGATGTAGCTTAAGACCAGTCAGAAGAATGTCGTTCAAGCTGGTCCCGTTAGAGCTCGGAGAATTTGCATCAAAGACTACTCTCGTTCTAGTCGTTTGAGACGATTCTTTTACCACGCAGTGATGAGGTATGACAAAATGATTACCTAACTCAGGAGGGTCGGAAACTTTACTTGAATAACTTTACTATGTTCTATGTTAGGGGGGTTTGGTTTCCGCACTTAGTCCCTTAATGGACCTTTGTACGTGGGCCATGGCGGCCGTTGGGTGGTCATTCCAACCAGCCCACCTCCCTCCAGAAGTCAATTAGAGCTCCTAGTTTCTTCAAAACATCCGTGTAAGATCTGGGTGACCCGAGGGTTCGTGTTCTTATCTGTGTGACACCTGTGCACTCTAAGAGAACGTGCGCGACGGTTTCCTCGGCCTCCATGCATGCTCTGCATAGAGGACTGTCCGTTATGCCTATTGTGTGGAAGTGTTTGTTGAATGAGCAGTGTCCCGTGATGGTCCCCGTCACCAGGCGCAGGCCATTCCTGTCCAGGCGTAAAAGACGCCTGGTGAGCCTACTGTCCAAGTATGGCAGAGCTTCTTTCGTTTGCCTACAGCCCGGTGCCGAGGCCCACCAGTTCTCCGCCTGTGTCTGGGTGAATTCCTGTAGCCACCTGCGTATTTGGTTGAGTGGGATGGGTACAATAGGCTCGGGTCCGTAGACCGCAGAGCTGGATCCGCGTCTCGCAAGCTCGTCAGCCGCGTCGTTACCCAGCGATCCGCTGTGTCCCTTTATCCATTGTAGTGTCACCGTGTTACGGCTAGATACAGTTATCTGTTCTAGTGCGTTGTGACATTCTAGTACTAGTTTTGATGTTATGTATTTTTTTTGTAAGGATTGGAGGACTGATGCGCTGTCGGAGAGTATCCGTATGTGGGTGTCCGTAACCTTCCTGGCTTCTAAGGCATGGACCGCTTGTATGATGCCCACACACTCCGCCTGATAGACGGTATTGAACTCTCCTAGCGGTCTGGATATCTTTATATTAAAATCGTGTGAGAAGACTCCGACTCCGGTACCGGAGTCAGTTTTCGATCCGTCGGTGTATATTCTCATCTCTTTCAGGCCAGAGTAGTCACATCTTTCCTCTGTGAGTATTATGTTGTAGTGCCTATGAAAGTGGTGTGTTTTTGGGGCTTTGTCGCATGGTGATGCTAGCATCGGTTTACGCTTGATCGCTTCATCTTTTATGCGTGTGTGCTTAATTCTGGAGTCTTTATTTAGGGAACCTAATAGGTGAAGTCTGAAGGTGCCCAGGGCTGCCTCCTCCCGCACAATTAGGTGTAGAGGTGGCAGTCCTAGCATTGCCTGTAGGGCGGCAGTGGGTGTGGTTCTCATACTACTGGTGATTGCAACGCAGGCGAACCGCTGTAGTTTTTCGAGATCTCTCTGGGCTGTGCTGAGGTCTGTCCTGGGCCACCAGACCAGCGAGCCATATGTTATGATTGGTCGGATGACTGTGGTATATAGCCAGTAGGTGACCATGGGGCTAATCCCCCAATTCCTGCCTAGCAGTCGTTTGCACTGCCACAGCGATATGCTGGCTTTTGTGATGATATGATTCATGTGTTTTGCCCAATTCAATTTTTTGTCCAAATAAATACCCAGGTACTTGGTTTCGGTTGAAAGGCTTAGGGTTGTTTCGAAGAAACGCGGTAGTTGCAGTGTCATCGGTTTTCTCTTTTTTGTGAAGAGAATTAGTTCAGTTTTTGTGGGGTTCACTGAGAGTTGGTGCTCGTTGCACCATTCCTCTACTATTTTGAGGGCTTGACGCATGAGATTGCATAGGGTGTTTTCGTGTGTCCCGTTTATTATTATTGTTATGTCATCCGCGTAGCCAACGGTGAAATAACCTTTGTCGTTGAGTGTTTTGATGAGGCTGTCAGCTACCAGATTCCACAGAAGTGGCGAAAGGACGCCCCCCTGCGGACAGCCCTTCGCGACGATGGCCCTTGTGGTGTCGTTTACCGTGACTTGAACCGCTCTCAGTTTGAGCATATTAGTGATCCAGCCTCCAAGGGTCGGGTCTATGCCGTGTCTGTCGAGGGCCGTGTTTATACTGTTGAACATAGTCTTATCGAAGGCGCCCTCGATGTCAATGAAGGCAGCCAGTGCTGAGCATTTGTGGTCCACTGCGCATTCAATTTTAGAAACCACGTTGTGCAACGCCGATTCTGTTGATTTGCCTGTGGAGTACGCGTGTTGTTGTTTGTGCAGCGGTTTATCCCGCAGAGGCCCATCACGGATGTGCCTGTCACAGAGTCTTTCGAGTGTTTTCAGTAGAAAGGATGTGAGGCTTATAGGTCTATATGCCTTGGGGTGTGTGTAATCAGGTTTCCCAGGTTTAGGTATAAAGATGACTTTCACCTCGCGCCATCCGAGAGGTATGTATCTAAGTGCAATGCAGGCCCGATAGATCTCCAGCAGCCATGGCGTTAGATAATCTACTCCCCACTGTAGCAGGGCTGGGAAGATGCCGTCCAGCCCCGCCGACTTGTATGGCTGAAAGGTGTTGATAGCCCATTTTATTCGGTCTACTGTTACTATATTATGGGCTCTTGACCAGTCTTGTTCCGTTGGGGTCCATTCGGGTTCAGCTTCCCACGTCCTGTCCTCCAGGACTTGACAGTCCGGGAAGTGAGTTTCGAGGAGGACCTTGCTGGTTTCATAGTCGGTTTGTGTGTATGAGTTGTCGGGTTTTTTGAGCGCGCCGAGGGATCGGTCCTGATCAGTTGATAGGATCTTCCGTACCCTTGCGGCTTCATTATTTGTTTCAATGGATTCACAGAATTGCCGCCATGCCTTCCTCCTGGCGGTTCTGGTCTGTTTTTTGTATGCATATTGGGTCTCTTTGTATATCTCCCAGTCTTCCGGGAGTCTCGTGTTTTTTGCTCTGTTAAATTGCTTACGCAGCGCATCTCTGAGTTTACCAAGTTCAGCGTTCCACCAGGGGTTCCTCTCGTTCCTGCTTTGTGGCGCTCTTGATTTGCAGCATGCGTGGTAAGCTTCTGTTAGGTATTTGGATAATTCTGTTACAGTGTGTTCTAATTGTGCTTGGTCCCTTACGGTTACCAGTGCTAAATGTCCAGCTAATAGTGAAGCCAGAAGGCTTTTGAACCCGGGAATGTTAGTACGCCTTGGTGCGGGTGTTTTAGTGTTTGTAGTTAGTGTAAAGCGGATCCTTCTATGGTCTGAGCAAGAAGGTTCGTCGGATACGTGCCAGTTTGTGATAAGGTTTGTCGCGTTTTCTGTAGCGAGTGTTAAATCTATGATCGTTTGTCCACGAGCCGTGACCCAAGTGGGTTCTGTGCCGCGGTTTACAATGTTAAGATTAGTAGAGAATAAAAAGGTGGATAGTACCTCTCCTCTGGAGTTCGGTGTGACACTGCCCCAGAGCGGGTGGTGGGCGTTCGAATCGGTGCAGATGATCAGGTCTAGGCTGGCGTGCTCACAGTGCTGTACCAGGTCAGCCAGCTCCTTTGGCGGGCAGTCTGTGTCCTCGCCTGGCATGTATGCCGAGGCCAGTACAACGTCTGGATCGCTACCTTCGGTATGGAGCCTGACAGATGTCAGGTCTCTGGAACAGAATTGAGTCAGTGTCGTAAAGGGAATTTCTTTGGGTATGTAGATGCAGGTTCTTGGCTTATCTGAGCCGTGTGTGTTGAGAATAATCTTACCTCCGATGTTACCGAGGCCACATATTCTGTTATTCCTGATCCACGGCTCTTGGATCAGTGCGATGGTTCGGTGTTTAACCTCCAGTGCCCTGCGTAAGCTAGCCGTGGCAGTCTGGCTGTGCTGGAGGTTATTTTGGATGATGTTGAGGGGGACTGGTGGAGGTGGAGTGGGGTTAATCGGAGACGGATCCATCGGATAGTCCCTCCGTCTCCACCTCCCGGTGTTAGTCGTGTATATCCCCCGGCGACGAGGCCAGGAGTTGGTCGTTCCAGCCGGGTGATGCGGCCGGTATGGCGTCGTCGTCATCGGCCATTGCCGCTTGGGCCATTTCTTCCTCGAGCTGGGCAATGTCCGTGTCGCCCGTCTGTGTCGTCGTCGTCGGTTTCGTCGTCTGTGTACTGTCGGTCTGGGTGTCGGCAGGGCGGGTCGTGGGCCAGAAGCGCACGTATATCGACCCTAACAGGTACGATATCCGTCGCTCCCGCCCCAGGACCTTTTCAGCTTCCTCCGGTGGCAGCCCCAGGGTCAGGTAAGTCCCGTAACGGTCGCCACCGATGGCAGTTGCCCTGTACAACGACCACCTTGTAATGTCGTACCAAGTGTTCTGGCGTATCAGAATGCCGTGGAGCTTGTTCACGTCACCTCTGTAGCGAGGGACGAAGAGCGATGCTCGAACACGGGTGGGTACGTCGGTCTGTCTGAGCACCGTCAGTGTCTGGTTATTTTCGGGCAATCTGATGTGGGGCACATTTTGGGTCAGCCAGGTCAGGGCGTTGTCGTCTTCGCACCATATCTGCACCGTGCCCTCCGCTACCCTTGGGTATCCGCGGAAAGCCGGGAGTGGCGTCGACGGGTCCGAGTCCATTAGTCTGTCCTCGAGGGCGGTCTTAATGTGTTCGGCCTCATCCCTAGTTAGCTCCCTACTGGGGTGGGGTAGGCAGATTGCTACGGCCAGTCGCGCAGGAATGTCCTTAGTGGCCCGCGCGTAGGTCCTCTGCCCCTCCTGTGCGGAGTGAACCCTCGCACGCTTCGCGTCCCCCTGGAGCGTACTAGGTGAGGCCGTGTCGTCGGGGCGCGTCCTCTTCCCCGGCCCCGTTCCACTCGGTACAGGCTTCGGGTTTGAGGTGCCTGGCTGGGCGCTGGATGCTAGCAACGCCCGGCGTGAGGCATGGGAGCGCTTGCCCCTTTTGTGTCTCGGTCGAGTGTAAGTTGTGTCGGTGTCTTGGGGTCGGGCGTCGGGCCCGGTAGGTACTACCGCTTGCGGAGGCTCTTCGCGTAGGGTTGCCCTTTCGCGTACCTGCCCCCGCTCACTTGGGTCCGCGTCCGGCCGCTTTTCGCGTTGGGTTTCCCCTGCGCGTACTTGCGGCTGGTCGTGTGGCCCCGCGTCCGGCCGCTTGTCGCGCAGGGTTTCCCCTTCGCGTGCTTGCGGCTGGTCGCGTAGCCCCGTGTCCGGCCCCTTTCCGCGCTCTGCGCGTACTCGTGACTGGACACGTACCCACCCTTCAGCGTCCGATCGCGCTTCGCGCTGGCTGTTGCCTTCGCGAGAACTACGCTTTCGGTCGCCTACTTCCTGTTCTCGGGCTGGGATTTTTCCGCGCTTTTCCAGGCGTACTTCATCGACTACAGCCGTGAGAGTGGTAGAGCTGCCAGGTCTGTCATCCTTCCCCGTGTCAGTCTTATTGTGTCGGTCTGGGTCATTGTTCGTGCGGGTGGAGCTGCTCCGCATGACGCTCTGTTGCCAGAGGTTCGCGGGAGGCATGCCCCGTGTCGTGGGTATTGGCGCGTTGGTCGCAGCCAGGGTCGGGTTTGTGGGCGCGTTATTCGCAGCCTGTGGATTGGGCGCTAAATCAGCTGCCATCCGCGCAGAGAAGCGCGGCATCAGGGACTCTACGTTGCAGATTGATGCTCCCCCCATATTACGTTGGGAGCTAACCGCCGAGGCGGTGTGGGATTCCCCGGCTTGGCCGGGACCCACCTGGGTAATATTTTCGTCATTCTGCATTTTTCGTTTGTCGGGGGGTGGGCTTTTTTGGAACCGAGGTTACCCTTCCTCTGGGAGCGACGGGACTGAGGGATAGGAGGGAAGGAATTTTGTGGATGTGGGTGTGGGTTTCTTGGGGGTCACCCTAGGCTTGGGAATTGACCTAGGGATTTAAGGATTGACGGGATCTGTACGGATAGGGAGGGATGGCTTTGTTGGGAGATGGGCACATAGGATGAGGTATATGGGTTACCCTAAGCCTGGGATTTTGACTTTCGGGAACTTCTCTTGTCCGGGATCTCTTTGGGAGATGCCCCGACCGCGGGACCACCCACTGGCATTGATGTAGCAGCCAGTGGTCGGTCCCGCAGCCGGAGTCGGACTATCCGCAACCTGCCCACCCGCTCGGTTGCATGAGAAGAAGTGCCTGGCAGTCCGGGTCGCCCCACCACGGATGTACGTATACATTCGCGTTTGGTCAATCCAGCCTTCCCCGAGATAACTTTACTATAAAGACGAATGATATTCCTCCTTAAGACTCGGGTTCCCTTCCAAACGTTGTTCTAATTTGAGGAACCGAGAGAAGGCAATCTCCTTTGAGTCACCTAGTGGCTTGGCATCAGGCTTACGAGGTAAGGCTACCGAATACCGGCCAGTGACGTTACGACGATGTGAATTCTCGAAAATAGACTCGCATAGACGTTCCTTGGGAGAAAGTACCTTCACTTCGGGTATGGATTCCAACTCCCAAAATTTTTCAAGTTGTCGTCATCGGAGAATGAGCTAAAACAAGCTTGAACTGCGCCGGGAGCCGGGGAAGCAAACGCTAGCTTGCCCATTAATAAATAACCGAAAATGCTATTTATTGCAATTGGTGTACCAGGTGGACCAGTAATCACGTCACTCAATAAAATTTGAGAAATCACTTCTACACCTAAAATACAATCTAATCGTTCTGGAATGTAAAAAGGTCATCCGCCAAATTCAAATTTTCAATGTGTGACCATCCTGTATAAGGCAAAGGTATCGATGGCAATTGCGGAATAAGCTTTGGTAAAACTAAAGCATCCATTGAAATAAACTTCTCACGTTTATCTCTTGGTGCGATACAACATGACACCATTCCTCGTGGACGAACTGGCTTTGTATCACCAATCCCGTAAACAGGTACATTAGCATACCGTCTATTTCGCCTTATCTCGTTATTCACCTTCGCATATTCAGCCTTGTCTTCGTGTGAGTATAATAGTCATCAATTTTAAATATCGAACGGCGAAGCTCAATTTCGAAAAAAAAAGTTCTTTACTTGATTTTTTTAATGCAAAAAGGCGGGAATAAAAAACTTTTACTTTAAATATTATTTGTTTTTGGGATTTTTTATAATTACGTGCTAATTAGGAAAAACATGAGTTCTTCAAGTGATGAAGATATAAGCTGCACTCCCGATTCAATGAAAATGGAAGCTGAAGCAGCAATTAACAATATTTTGCCTGAAACTTCTAAAGAGAGATATTTGAAAACTTACGACGAGTTCATAAAGTGGCGAACAGAAAACGAGTAAAGTCTTTATCCGAGACTGCATTCTTAACATACTTTAGTGAGCTATCAAAAAAGCTGCAGCCATCTAATTTGTGGTGCATTTATTCAATGTTAAAAGCAACTTGGGTGGAATTGACAGCTATAACAATAGAGAACATAGAACAACAGGGTCATTAAACTACCGAACACAAAAACTAAAATAGACCGAACATTTTTAGTTCGTCAAGATTTCTCTGAATTCGTACAAAAATACAGAAATCTTAGTCCTGAAAATGTAAACACCAACCGATTTTTTTTGAAGTACCACCAAGGCAAGTGCTACAAACAAGTTATTGGAAAAATACCATCAGAAGTATGCCGAAGCAAATCGCAAGTTATATAAAGTTAGCAAACCCGGAATTGTACACAGGTCATTGCTTCCGGAGAACATCGGCTACACTTTTAGCCGATTCTGGGGCTAACTTAACCACTATAAAAAGGCACGGTGGCTGGAAATCCAGCAAGGTGGTTGGAGGTTACATTGAAGATTCCATACAAAATAAAAGTAAAATTACCAACAAAATAACGAAAACTATTTAGCTTTCAAAAAATGAAACATCTTTTTCAAGAGATGATCCGCAACCATCAACTTCTGCTGAAGAAAGCTTCATCCCGTCAGATTTTGTCCATGACCAACAAATATCACAATCTTAAACTATTAACATACCCAAAAAACACCTGTCTTTAACATTTGAAAATTGTTCTCATTTCACTATAAATTTCAACAACATTTCGTTTTTTTTCTACTTACCTCACAATCGAGATGTAAAGCAGAATAGTTAGCTCAGGTATAAGCACCAATTGCACCCAAGAACTATAGGCGCACGAGCGCATCGGGCTGCAATTGATGCCTTACAGCCCTTGGCTACTAATCTACTATTAATGGTAAAACTGACTTACCAAAAATAATTAATGTTAGATACATTCTGCATTTCTAAAACATAATTATAGTAAATTTTCCCATAGACAGCTTATGGTAAGCTGTTGGTGTGTTGGTGAGACCATAGACCCAATTGCCTATCGGTAGTTATTGAGGAGATCGTCCTATGTGTTAAAAAGTTTGATCCAAATTTCGGACCAACAACAAAAATATGCTTTCCATCTCATGGGCCATATAGGAGCCCACGTTCCCACCGATAAATAATTTGGGCCATATAGGACCTCATGTTTTCACATATAAATAATTACTTCATCTTCCAGACCGTAGAAATACACACTTCTTTGAGGGTAGACCTTAGGCTTATAGTTCACAGAAGACCCCAAATTCCTAGGCAGTGTTTGAGACTTTTTATACTGGAAATCACTTTTTAAACAATAGTCATAAATTAGCTTTGGTCTTTCATCAAAGTACTTGTACCCCTCACAGTTGTCGAAAGACATTCTTTTTGAAAACGTGTCTAGATGACATGTGTGGGGGTGGTAGCACCCCTCCGGTATCATCCTGGGTTCTAAGGGGTACCAGGAGTCTGGGGGTGTTGGGGCCCACGGCGGAAGCCCCAAAGGTCAGCCTCAGCGAATCGGTTTGGAGACAATGATGACGTCGGGATGTTCGGGTGGTTTCGGTGCTGATCGGGCGGCGGTCAATTTTCTTTTCTGTAACAAAAATATTATGTTTTAGATAAGAATTGAAGTAGGTAGGTAGACATAGAGGAATAATAGACTGAGAAATATTGTCACGATATAGAATACGTTGTTGACTGAGATAAAACGCCTATATCGCCATACTTGACTCATTTATTTTAATATTTTTCTTCCGGCGACTCGTCCCACCCATAAACAGTACAGTCAAACGAAAAAAATTCAAAACTCTTTGATTAACAAAAATCATTTACTTATCCTAGACATGAATGTATTACATTCGTATAGTAACACTTAATTCAACCGTGCAGGTAAGTTAGAGAAAGATAGCATTATATAATGCCATCCCTCTATAACTCTAGTCAGTTTTGCTGTCGATCTCAAGAAGCATACAGCCCTTTTGTTGTAAAATGGGATTTTGCATCGCTTGATGACTGGCTCGACCAATCACTGTCAAGAAGCTCCTCACTTTAAGTCGGTCAAGTTTTACTTTGGACAATGTTATATTAGATGTTTAGTAGACACAGTGCTGAATGTTTGCTACAAGAAAAGAAACGATTCTATTGAGGCAAAAAAAGTTACTTTTCACAAAACAAGGGGAAAAAGCGCATAATAGTATTTGCAAATGAAGTAAATGATATTTTTGAATCAAATAGTTTTTTCTTTAATTATTACATTAAATATTTTTTCGTTTGACTGTACTGTTTTTGGCTTGAACAATAGATTATTTTTATTAATTTATGGGTGGGACGAGTCGCCGAAAGAAAAATAATAAAATAAATGTATACGGCAACTCATCCTGCGGGATCAGTTAATTGCGGGATCAGTCGCCGGAACCCTCATTATACGGATTTAGGGATTATGGGTTAGAGTTATTCAAAGTCAGTTTTGTGTAGCTTTAAACAAACCTTTTTGTCAACGATGGCAACTTTTAAAGCGCCAAAATGTAAGGAATAGAACATGTAGTTAATAATAATTGATTCTACCGTCCATTCAGAAAAGTTGCTTGTTTTAGAGGAGAACGGGCAAGAATCTCCCTATTTACCCTTTTAAAAAAAGTATTTTACAACATTTACCTACATACATTCATATATGTGAGGCCGTGCACCCAGCACTACGTATTGGTATAAAGTAATACAAGCACTAACAGGTAAAATCCCTTCACTTGTTAAATAGGATCATGGTTCTTACATACTTACAAATATTGCAAACATAGGTAAATTACCTAATTCAACAACAACTTTCGTAGCATTTCGATAACACTTGACATTCCCATACATTTCTGACATTTTACCAATCGCTATCGCAACGCTTTCATTGATAAAATGCCACTTGTCTAGAGCCTCTAGTCAGGCTAATCGTTGATAGTAATAAATGCGATGAGTGTAAATACATTTAATACAGTTAGTGTCATAATTAGTATTGGATAAACAATTTTCTAATAATTGCAAAATGGTAAAATACCACGATTATCTCCAAAACTGTGATTACTTGATTTGTCATAAAGCTTGGCATAGATTGGTACTTGTTTTACTGTGTTTTGAAGATGTTAGATGTTGTTGATGAATTGCTGCAGATAGCAGGATTGTTTTATATTAAAAGTTACATTGAGAGTATTGAGATCAATCAAAATGAAACGATGAAAAGTGGTCTCAAAACGATTAATGAAAACATCGAGAGGAATCGGCATGTCCTTGAACTAAACATTCATTCAGACATGTGAATGTCTTTGCAAAGAGTAGATGCCTGGGTCCTAGCAATGAGAATACTATAAGCTGATAATATATCCAAATAAAGCGTAACAGATAGTAGAAATATTAATCACAGCCAACTATTCGGAATTACGATACCTACTCTTTACTGTATAATCCAATCGCAAGAAGACTTACGGGCCTTGGACTCCTGGTGCAGAGGGATCTGTTTCAGCAATTCGATCGGATCTCAGAAGTGTTCGTGGTAGCCGTGGGCGAAGGCCTAACGATAGCGCCCGAGTAGCCGAAAGTTGAGAACCCTCGACTGTTGGTGCCCGAACCTGCAGGACGAGATGAAAGGTATTAGTACCAGGAAGGCAGAAACTCGAAGGGTGTTGTTAGTGCCACGAGTGGCGATACTTGAATGCGATATACTATATCGACTGCCCAATATTTTTACCATGGCTCATCAACGACGACGGTCATTCAGTCAACGCCGGCGTTAGCTGAAAAACAGCGCTGTGGCTCTGTCTTCCACACAGGGAACCAGCATTATGGTGACCAATGGCCGTCTTGCGTGTTTTTTTTATGGATGCGGCATATTTAGCGTAAATAAACTCTATTTCTTTAATACGGCTTGAAAAATGAAAAATAGTCGTTGTAAAAGGCAACAGGCATTATAATTTTAGTTTGGCAAAAAGAGACCGGCAAACAGTTTTCTAAAAGCACTTTATTTTGTATACGTAATTTGAGGTACTATTATAATTTATATCCGAACATAAACGTATTCACGATTTCCCTGAAATACAGCAAAATTCTTCTCTCGTAAAAGCCTCATCTCTCTTGGAATCAAATAATATATCCTATTATTTTATTTCCAATTACCCACAAGCAAAAAGGAACAAATACTCCTAAAAAAAAACAATATGCCAATTAGCGGGTAATATCCGCCATCTTCCTTTCTGTAACGTTACAGGAAGATAGGGTTCATATTAAAAACGTAATAGGAATTCTCGCTGTTGCTTAGTCAATAATGAAGGGGTACTTTTGACGGCGAACAATTTAATTCAATTTATTTGCAACGAAATTAATTTGAGTACTGTTAAGTTCAGAAGTGGGATGAAGAAATTCTCTGAATGAAGACTTGGTATTGAATATTATTTTGATACTAGTTTGTGCCAGCGTCTTCGCCCGCATGGAAAGTGTTTTGTGATAACAAAACACTAGGATACTAAGGGATCATTATACCGAGTTTACTAGGATAAAATTGTCTTCTATGGTAATCCAGGTTGTAATCTATCTGTGAGCCAAATTTCATCCAAATCCGTCCTGCTGTTTTTGCGTGATTAAAACAAAAACATATTAACTTTTACAATAATATTAGTAGAGATAGTTAGAAGCTGTTCCACAAAAGTTTTATAAATAGGTATTGGAAATATCCTTATTTGTTTTGCTGAGAGCGGGATTCAGGATTCGATTGATTCCTGGTTCAGACCAGATTCCAGTAGACCACAGTCTAGAGCTATGCCAAGCTAATAATACCAAAAGGTTTACTCTTAGACCTCTTAACTAAAGGGCCTTAAACCCCTTCAAGAATACACGCATGTTATGTTCTTCTATTTTGATGTGTTCTTAATAAATTAAATACTTCCACTTTTTTAAAGAAAATTTAAGATTTATGAACGACAAAGGAGTATATAAAGAAAGTAGCAGATGGCGTTCTGTTGTGTCTACATGGAAGCAAGGACAAAAAGCGTGAGCCTTTTAAAACCCTACCTACTCTTTTTATATGAAAGAACGTAATACATTAAAAAAAAAATTAATTCAAAAAACAAAAACCCGACTGCGATACACATATTCTCGAGCTGATTGACCAAAACCAGATGTATCCTCCGACTGCGCAGCATGATTTTCATTTACTTCTTTATAGTTTGCTTATTAAGCAGTCGGGTTTTGATTTTTTGTTTATAACTTTTTTTTTCGAATTAGTTACTTTTAAACATATAAGTGTTATATATTTTTGAAATCAACTCTTAAAACCCTTTATTTTAATACCCCACACAATGGGAATGGAAGAAAAATAAAATTAAGCCCCCATAATATCGCTGCCTTAATAATAAACTGAAATAATTACAAAATTACGATTGTTGGGAAATCGCGTTTAAAATTTTGCAAATGCGGTGCAGCTACATTTTTTCAAATTAAAATGAAGATGGAAACGATAGAGTAATACTAGTGAAATTTAAGTATTACCAATAGAATAGCCTTGCAAATGACATATAAATATCATTATTATTATTTATTAATTAAAAAGTACAAGGCTTTAAAAATATTCTTCCGATTTAATTCGTTTTATGATTAAAATACAAGTTAGTATTTATAATTATATGTGACACAAAATATATTAGTACAGTTTATTATTAACAAAATATGTGAAAAACTTCATACATTATGGTATAATGCTCTATTAATATATTAAAAAGATAACATTTTAGTCTTATTACTTAAAACAATTGTTTAAAATTAAAAGAATGAAGGATTTTTAAATAAACTTCCTTTTACTATTACAAAATAGTTTAATTAACATTAAGATCTTATATAAATTGAAAGAAAACCTTTACAGTAAACACTATTATTAAATCTAACAGGACCTTCGCTATTAACTAATTAAATTAGGATTTTAGATTAACAGTATTAATTTTTATTATTATTCTTGTAGGCGTTCTTAATATAATTAATATTTTTACAGTAAAATATAATTTTAAATCACAACATTTATAATAATAAAAAATGTAGTAAAACAAACTCTTGTTTATAATTAACTAGCTGTCCCACGCGGCTTCGCTCCCGTCAACTGGCTACCTACCTACCCACCAACCCTACCTACTCTACATACATGATTGTTGTGTAATTAAACCGTTTACGCAGCGCACGCAACGGAAGCTCTCAAAAAGGAATAATTTTGCCCGTTTTTGCAACATTTTTCATTTATGCTCTGCTCCTGTTGGTCGTAGCGTGATGTTATATAGCCTATAACCTTCCTCAAGAAATGGACTATCCAACACAAAAAGAATTTTTCAATTCCAACCAGTAGTTTCTGAGATTAGCGCGTTCAAACAAACAAACAAACAAACAAACTCTTCAGCTTTATAATATTAAGTATAGACTAGCTGACCCGGCAAACTTTTTTTTGCCATAAAACCACCAAACATTTATCTACCCTACCCTACCCTACACTAACCGTAAAGTATAGACCTAGCTGTCCCACGCGGCTTCGCTTCCGTCAACTGGCTACCTACCAAGCTAGCCCACCTACTCTAAATACGTTGCGTCTCAAAAAGAATAAATTTTCCCCGTTTTTGGAAAATTTTTCATTGATGCTCCGCTCCTATTGGTCGTAGCGTGATGTTATATAGCCTATAACCTTCCTCGATAAATGGACTACCCAATACAAAAAGAATTTTTCAATTCCAACCAGTAGTTCCTGAGATTAGCGCGTTCAAACAAACAAACAAACAAACAAACAAACAAACTCTTCAGCTTTATAATATTAAGTATAGATAACAGTCATGTTAATACTTTTAGTATAAATCAACTTCAGCAAACTATAAAAAGTATCTAGATATTCTAATTTTTTTTATTGGTATGAATGAGTTAAAATTCTTCAATCAACGTAAGCGCCGATCAAGTAGGAACTAATAAACTAGTTACTAAAATGAGATGTTATTAGATTACTACTTACTATGCACATTTATTTTCTACAACATCATGTTATAGAAATTTGCATAGTAAGCAGGAATCAAACCTTTTGTGAGGAGCTCTTTCAAATCCTTCTTCTTATTGGCGCTTAAATTTTGTTTTTCAGTATACGCTTGTTTAAGCGCAATATCATTTACATCCTTCATCTTGTTTCTCTTGTTTCTCACGTTCACTTCTGTGTATGCTTCATCCTCGTAAGAACTTATGTAGGAACATGTAAACGGATTTTCTTTAGTCATCTTTAAATGCTTTATATCATTTCAATTTACAGCTTGCCCGTTAGTGTTAATATTAAAATTATACCCCCAGTCTTCTTGCAGTTCTTTAATGTCCAAAAATGAATCGTAAGTCATTTCGTGAACATTAATAGCTGGTCTACCTTTTTTTTGCAGACTTGATTAGGGTTATATATTGGTCGGGAATATAAATTGGGTCTGACTTTAAGTTCTTTTTTACCTCCTTTTCAATGAGGCTGTGCACACTATCTGCCTTATTCTGGGTGTGACCTCTGATGAGGAACTTATGAGTTATATACTATTTATGTTTAATTGTTGTACAGCGTACAAATATAATGTTGCGATAAACTTGTTTTTGTTCTGACCACAACAATTGTCAGTATAAAAAATGACATTTGTTCCTTCCGTCTCTTCTTCACCGCTGATTTTCTTCAAATATTTCCACACACAGAATCCGATTTCTATTGCCCCACATTAAGCATCTACCTCTCTCCAAAAATAGCAGTGAACATTATCGTATGCATTTTTGTTGTCTTTGTTTTTAAGTTCTGTCAACCTTAGATTATAACTGTTTAGTTTCGACTTATAATAGAAACCCGAAGTTTCTCCTCTGGGACATTGCAAAACGGCTTCCAAATCGTAAATTACGACTTTATTAATTTTATCTGCCTTAATTATATCTTTTAACTTTTCTTCTCTACTTAACCATTTTTCTTTTAAGTGCACTCGATATTTATCTTCTATGGCCAACTTTTGTTCACAGTTAGAGTTTTCATAGCTGATACACAGATCACACTGATCCTTTTTGGGGCGAAAGAAACTTAAATTATATTCCGTCGTAAAAAAATTGTAGTAGGTTATATAACTACCGGTTTCTTTACCATTTTCTGTTTGTAAGTCTATGAAATCTTTGTATAGTTTTTTAATCGTTTTACCACCATATATATACTCTCTTGTGGTTTGTGCCCTTACATAGTGGTATTCCATCCGAGGGATAGAGTATGTGTTTTTTTATTTCGGCCACTAATTCGTGATTATTCTTTTTATTATGGGCGTGTTTTCCACGCTCTCTTTCAACAAAAAACCATGTTCGTTCGTATTTGTTCTTATAGTATTATATTATATTTAACAGTGCTTTAATTGGTAAGTTAAGTTATCAGGACCTCACAGTGAACGATGGTAATATTTTATACAAAAAAGTTTTCTCAGTTGTTCAAACAGAATTCAATAACACTTTTAAGAAGAAAACTAAAACTATATGCCCTAAGTTTTTATTCAGTGACTGGGCGATTAAAGGAATCAGGAAAAGTAGGAAAAGACTTTACGAGCTGTATGGCCTTAAGCCTTATATAAACACTGAAACTTTTAATAAGTACGTTGTTACTTACTCGAGAATTTTTAAAAATTCATGTAAACTAGCTAAGGCTTTATACATTAGCAATAAGGTTAAATTCGCAGAAAATAAAATTAGGACGGTTTGGAAAATTATTAACAATGAAACAAACAGGAACAAAAGAAATAATACTGATTACACGCTTGAGACTACACATGGACTTATTAGAGATAACAAAGAAGTTGCTCAAGAATTTGTAAATTTCTTTACCAGCATCCTAATTAAAACTACTGAAACCTTAAATTCTTCGCCGTCGCTCGCTTATGGTTTATTACACGCTAACGTTTCAGCATGCCCGACTGAATTTAACTTTTCACATATAAACCCAATAACAGTGATAAAAGCTTTTAAGCAAATAAAGATAAAACTGACAGAAGATCTATGGGGAATGTCCATCAAAGTTTGTACCTCCATTATTCAGACTATAGCGCCGTACTTAGCTTTAATTTTTAATTTGTGTATAGATCAAGGAGTCTTTCCGGATCTAATGAAATATAGTAAGGTTATACCACTTTTTAAATCCGGGGACAGTAAAGACACAAATAATTATAGACCAGTATCCGTGTTGCCGGTTTTCAGCAAGGTATTTGAAAAGATAAAGCTTAATCAAATGCTCATTTATTTTAATACGAAAAACATCCTACACGAGAAACAATATGGTTTCACCAAAGGACGTTGTACAACCGACGCTGGTGTTACCTTAATAAAACACATCTTTGATGCGTGGGAGGAGGGACAAGATGCCATAGGTATCTTCTGCGACCTGTCGAAAACGTTTGATTGCGTTGATCATGAAACATTGCTTTTGAAACTTGAGCATTACGGGCTAGGCCAATCAGCATTAAATTTAGTAAAATCCTATTTGAATGATAGACAGCAATTAGTTCAAATAAACGGTGTCAATTCGTCGGGGTTGAACGTGAAAATGGGGGTACCCTAGGTCTCAATTTTAGGTCCTTTCTTGTTTTTAGTATACATTAACGATTTACCCCATCTATTGAAAAACAAACTGAACATGGTGTTATTTGCTGATGACACTTCTTTGATTTTTAACATAAATAGACGTACGAGTAACGTTGCCGACGTAAATAATGCATTGCGGCAAGTTCTAAATTGGTTCACTGCTAATAATTTAGTTTTGAATGCTAAAAAAACTAAGTGTGTAAAATTTGCCTTGCCGAATGTCAAAAGTTATGATTGTGACATTATATTAAACAACGAGAAGCTAGAATTCGTCGACAAATCGGTTTTCCTGGGTATCACGCTAGACTCAAGGTTACAATGGGGTCCTCATTTAATATCACTTGCGGGGCGGTTAAGTTCGGCGGCTTGTGCTGTTAGAAAAATTCGTCAATTTACTGATGTAGATACCGCGAGGCTGGTCTATTTTAGTTACTTTCATAGTATAATGTCTTACGGCATATTACTATGGAGAAGGGCTGCAGACATTCAGTCAATTTTTGTTCTGCAAAAACGAGCCATCAGAGCGATATACAATCTTCGCCGGCGCGATTCTCTAAGGGAACTGTTTAAGGACATTAACATCATGACGGTACCTTGTCAATATATTTACGAAAACATCATGTACGTTAGAAAGAATTTACATCTTTTTAGTAAAAACAGCGATAGACATAGTTATGTTACTAGAAATAGGGACCAATTAATTCAACCAGGTTTCAGGCTGGCTAAAGTAGCGTCATCTTTTAGGAGGTACTGTATAAAATGTTACAATAAAATACCGCCACACATTCTAGAATTGAATAAGACGAAATTTAAAACTTGTATAAAACGCACACTATGCAGGCAGGCATATTATAGGTTGGGGGATTACATCGCTGATAAAAATGCTTGGCACAACGCTATTCCAGCTCCACAGCCACTAGGGCACAAAAACAAGTGATAAGCAGAAAAGTTCTGAAGTATTGTTGGACCTGCTGAAGACTGTACGAATAATTATAATGTATATTTGTGTTGTATAAACTCAATTTATTTTTTGGATTATATAACTGCACAGCACATATGTGAGTACTATGTACCAACTGTAAATATACCATTTACTGTACCTATGTGTCGTTCGTTGACTTCAGTGTGCCCTGGCAGTTGAGTGTGTCATGCTCTCTCTAATGTCTCTCTGATGGTGGCACATGTGTTGGATCATTCGGTTCCCTTCATGATGGTTGAGCTGAGTGGTGCCGATCCATGTGTCATGTTCGTGAACGGGCGCCGTCAGTTGGGATTGGTCATATCTTAGCTGCCTCCGCCTGTTTTTAATTACCTATTTATTTTATTTTTAATTGTTTGTTTTACTCTAGACGCTTTTAAGTGCGTTTTTTTTTACATCTTTCTCACATATATGTATTTTTCCTACAAGATTATTGTAACCAAATACTTGTAAAACACATTTTTTTTAAAAGAGTAAGTTTGGAGTTTCTTGTCCGTTCTTCTCCATAACAAGCTACATTTCCGAATGGACGGCAGAATCAATTATTATTACATTAGATTTTTATTTTTGACGTTCGAAAGTGCCGCTTAATGGCCTAATTGAATAAAGAAATTTTGATTTTGATTGATGATTTTTTGATCTTGAGTATGTATCTTGCGGTCCGTTATATCCAAAGTAATTTTGAAAAATGTTTTACAGACTCTTAGCCTAATTTCGTTTACAGTAAAGAAAAAAAGCCTTATTAGAGCGACGCGGCTTTTCTGCATTTGTATATTTGTATTTTCGCTGAAAGTCGACCATACACGAACTGATTAATGATCTTTGCTTGCTTAGATCTCCTAATTTCCACAAGTTATTAAAAGTATCATATCTTGCTTCGTTGTCAACATTTTGCGTACAATTTAATTTCACATTTGTGCACGGAATTTTTAAACATCGAGCTGAGACAATTTTCTGAGTCTTAGACATAGATTTGTACGATTCACCTTCGTTTCGCGATCTCTTAACTCGGTTTTGTCTCCATTTTGAAAGGTTTTCACACGCCTGCGGCCTTTCTTGATGTTCCCATTAGTAGAGTCAGAATCAGAACTTGAGTAATTCGAACTTGAGGATAGTAAAAATTCATAGTTCTGGGACTATAAGCGTTAGCGAATTTGTCTTCAAAGTTATAAGTTAGATCGCCTACGTCGTCGTCTAAGTGACTTTCATCAGTGTATCGAGGAGAAATTATAATTGAACCATTCATAGCACAGCCTCTTTGTTTTCTTACTTTAGTCACATGCGGTGTCTGAAAGCAAAATAGTTTAAAAAAATATATATTCATTAGAACAAAAAAATAAACGAAATAACTACATTATTTCATCAGATGTGTGGTCATTTTTTGCTGTGTTCTCCGTAGTATCTAGCAATTCAGGCGTATGCCATATAACTATAATTGCTAGATCAGTTTGTGGTATACTTTTTTCCTTAGCCTGTTTGTCAGTTTGCCCCGAAGAGGATGAGCTGTCGGAATTCGAAGACGATGAAGATGAGCTCGACGAAGATGAGCTTGAAGATAACCTTCGTGTGAAGTTCGCTACCTGGTGCAAGTACTTCTGTGTTTTCCACATCATCTACGTTGGAAGGACTGTCGCTATCGTAGTCTGACAAGATTTATTTTGGTTTCTGAGACAAGTAGTAAATTATTTTCCGATTTCAGGGGACTATCAGTTTCAGCAATAACTTGACCGGCCTGAAATTGTGAATTAGTAGGTCATTATATTAAACATTGACAAGGTGTAGGTAATTTAAAACATGAAGAAAATGAAACATTAAACAACTTACGTCATCGTTTAACTTTGCGTGGTCTTGTTCAAACCAATCTTGAGCGAGGTTAGACAAGAGCAACTCAGTTATTGGCTCCTAAAAATTTAATTATACAATAAATATTATAATCATAAAACACTAGAGGACGCCTCGCGGTTTCACCCGCGTAGTTCCCGTTCCCGTGGGAATACAGGGATAAAAAGTAGCCTATGTCACCCGGGGATAGAGTAGCTTCCCAACAGTAAAAGAATTTTTGAAATCGGTCCAGTAGTTTTGGAGCCTATTCGGTACAAACAAACAAACAAACAAACAAAAAACTCTTTCATCTTTATAATATTGGTATAGATAATCTATCTGTAGAAACTTACTTCTGTTTCGCATAGTTTGACATTTTCTACATTATCTTGTGGACTAATTTGCAGACGCATTGGCTGTAATAAAAATAAAATAAATTAAGGTTTCAAATATGAATTTAACTAAACTACAACAATTAATATTTTTATTTTACTAACTACCCTTTAATTTTACTAACAATTATGTCACCGGTATCTTGTTTTACGCATTTTGATACACGTCTTGCTTTTGTTTGCTTATTTTGGGACGGTTTAGATTTTAAAATCAGGCCCAAAATTCGTTGACTTCTCGTCGACGACATCGTCATAACTTTTGAGTGCTGATACCTAGTTAATCCAAAAGAAAAATAATTTTAAAATATGAAACAGAATTATACGTACAAATAAAAACTAAATGCAACAACTCATAATTTTAACATTGATTTAAAAAACATTTAATAAAAAACAGAACTATCATCTAATATTTTACTTAACATTGTAAAATTTAAATAATAAAACGTAACAAATATAAAAAGTCCTTACAAGATATTATAATGTTTAATCATAAACCGAATTAAATTAATTTTTCACCAAATTAAATAGCCATCTTTTAAAAGCAAAACGAAATAAGTTAAAAAAGATCATTTTAAATTTAAAATAATAGAATTACAAGCCGTTACATTTTTATAGCAAAACGCACTATTGGGTATTAGAACAGGCACACACACGTCTCACTCTGGTCACTGCTAGCGTAATACTAAATGGCACGTTTTGTGAATACTCATTGGTCCAGTCCGTCAAACAAAAAGAGACGGCAGGTCCTCTATTTCGCTTGTAGTTGTTCGAATCAAGCGTCCGTTAGACTGTACGTACTCTTTATGCGGACTTAATACGTTTTTTGATTAAATGTCAATATCTGTGTTTTTTTATTATTTCGGTTTATTATTAAAGTTGCGATATGGGGTTTATAATTTTAATGTAGCACTTGCAAGGTTAAGACGAATTGATTGAGGTAAGAATCTCTAAAATCGGCCAACGCTTTTGGTCTCTAGAACGCCACGTAGGAACAAACATAACATACGTAGGCTGATAAATACATTACCTCCTTCGGCAGTCGGGTAAAAAGAGTATGTGATTGCCGTAGTTTCCTGCATCGATGGGAGAAACGCATGATTTTATGTAACTGGTATGTATGTAGGCTTTTTAAAATCATCCAAAACTTATAGCCCTAGAACTTTCTCTGCACTAAACATCTCGAAGAAAATTCACTAGGAATATTACAAGAAAAGTATTCATCCTTCCCGCATGGGATGGTCCTATGCAAATACTTCCGTACAAATAGTTCCTCATCTACATAGTTTGATATTTGATCCGCAATCCAATGTATTTGAATAATGTTGGAATAATCTTCTTATGAGTTGTAAGTAATGGTCTGCGATCCAGTAGCAAAGTCCGTCCTCACATGAATTTTCAATGAACAGAATTGGACATTATTCTAAAAACATTTTATATTAAACCCATAAAAGACATCTATGCAGACGATATATTTATTGAGATGGCACAGGCTAACGGCGGTTACGCACAATACGTCCGTGTCCTGTCCGTCCGTGTGATTGCTGTGGGTCCCCCAGAGCACAGTATTATTTATACTGAGTGGAAGCCTTCTGGCCACAAC
Source organism: Orthosia cruda (assembly GCA_964057195.1). Taxonomy (NCBI): domain Eukaryota; kingdom Metazoa; phylum Arthropoda; class Insecta; order Lepidoptera; family Noctuidae; genus Orthosia; species Orthosia cruda. Next base: position 5,444,531 of record OZ059841.1, on the reverse strand, counting down.
CACGACATGCATCTGCTTTTATTTATACTCGTAGGTATTTATCTTTTTGTCTTTTTTTTACTTTTCTAATACAATTTAAGAACTACTAACACCATCGTCAAGGATTTAGTTTGCTACATCTTCTACCACTATTCTTGTTCTTGTAACATAATATTTCTTTTTTTCTTTCTTTTTTATTCCATATTATGAGTAGTAATCAACCGTAAGGTGTTTAGATTTCTTACTTATTCTATCTTAATATTACTTTGCTTAATTTGTACAACATAAATCATTGTTTCAAGTCCATTGTACTTTCTTAAATTACATTGCCATCTTAGGTGAAGTTCACAAAAATAAGCGTCGTCAGAGGACCCGTTCTATATTGCCATTATTGGCATTATCTAACAGTTTGTTTTTACATCTCTGCTCAAAGCTTCAAGGAGAACAGGCGTGAATTTATGTTACCTAGAAAACAACAGGCCATTACACTTTTGGTACTTCCTATACAGCAAACCAGTAATAATATCACAATACAATCTAACTTCAGAAGTCAAGACCATTCAGTAATGGGACTTCACTCCTATAGTTAGCAGCCTCTAAACCCCATAATAGTTGTCACCCATATTATCAGGCAGAGGTCGTTGCGGGTTATAGGTCGTTTAGGGAACCCTAAAATTAACATAGTTAGCGCAATTACCTTAGTTACAGTATTCTAGGTTTAAGTAGACGTTTTGGATGGGGCTATACCTTGGTTATTACTTATATCTACTAACCATAGATACCTTCTGATAGACGAGATTCTAGATACAGCTGAAGGCCTATTTCCTCAGTGAAGTTTTATCAGTGTCTTACACACTGATAAAACCTGTAAATTGAATTTATTTGGCGATTGTAGCATCTTGACGCTAATCGATCAAGAAAGATCATGTGTTTTCTTTCGACCTATCAGAATAGAGATGAATTAAAATATACTCGTCAGTAATAGTACATTGTGATACAAGGGTGGAAAGGGTGCAAACGAGCTTTTTTAATGACACTAGTTTGCAATAACCTACACACCCGTGTATCACACGACATTTTTCAATACAGTTGTGGGTAATAGTAAAAACAAATCAAAGAATTAAATTTGTTTTGTCCATAAAATAAAATGATCGTAAGTCGCCGTATACCTTTCTCGAGATTTTGGGGGCAATATTTCATCTTGCGCAGTTTTCACCTCAGATGAAATATCGGGCGGAGTTAATTATATTTGGTCACTTGTACTTGAACTCGTTTATTAAAAAAAAACAATTTATCATACATGAAATTAAAATTTTCAGAAAATGGCGCGTTTTTGCAACTAGACATTTTTTTTATTCAACAAAAACAGCCTATACAGCCTATTCGATTTTTGACAAATTTTGATGTATAAATAATTAAATTAAAACTGGTAATTAAATATTATATATATGGCCTTGGTAGATAGCCTAGTCAACCCCTGTCTCTGCCCCACAGCGATTCACCTGGCACGGTCGGGTGTCTCAACCCCGACGTGCCAGACTTTCGGTACACAGGAGGAGGGTGGCCCACCTTCGGTGGGTTCACCGGTACCCTAGGACCCCTGCCACCCAATAAGATTGGTGGCAGGATAACAAGCTTAGGGCTCACTAGATACTCACCTCCCAGTCTAACCCGGCTGGGAGGGTAGGATTCACACATCCCCGGGCCCATCCACCCGGGGAATAAGGTTATCAGCCCCTTAGTAGTTTTAGATTTTTCTCTTCTCCTTGTTCTGGCTCTATTGACAACGATGCATCCCGTTGAGGTGTTAATAGAGCTCGTCAAGGACTTGATGTCAGACGATCCCAGTCCGCGTCATGAAAACCAGTCCCGTTTCAAGATTATTCTTGCCTCCCTTGCCAGATGTGCACCTTACAGTGCCCCTGTCCCCCCGCCCTATTCTGACATAAGTCATCTCCCAGAAAATGTGCAATACGCCATTAAAACCATCAAGGAGAGGTTCGCTCAGGACTGTCATCTCCGAGGTAGACTCGCCACTCTTTTTGGCACAGTTTTAGAAGCCCTAGTACCTAACATAAATCCGACCGTTGTGGATGTACTGAAACCCGAACCTAGCATGGCCCCCGTGCCATGTGAGGAGAAGGACTCTCCCAGATCACCCTCCCCACCCGTCAGGCCCACTTCCGGGCCTAGATCACCCACCCTTTCCCAGGGCGAGGTTCTTAGAAAGCCAGATCCAATTCCCTCTGAGAGAGACCGTAGCCCTCTAAAGCCCCAGACTTCGGCTACTAAGCCTCCTCCTCGTAGGAGGTCCGACCGTCTTCAGTACAAAAAGTACAAGGAGTGCGTAGCCGCTATCCACGCAGATAATAGGTCCAAATCCAAAACTTGGGCCGATGAGGAAGGTGACTCTCCCATCGATATGGACACAGCCCTCAGTACCGACGATGAATGGGCAGCAGTAGCTGACCACATCGATCAGGTTATAGAAAATCCCCCAATTGACCCCAATAAGCCCGATTTGTCAGAGGACTATGCCACTATGTCCTCTTCTTCTGACTCTGATGACAGAGACTTCATAGTCCACTCAGAAGGAAAGAGGAAAATGAGGAAAAGTCCCCCTCACGCTACCAAGGCCAAAAAGCCAGTAGCTAAGACCTCTCCCCAGCCAGTTCTGCCGCCGGCCTTGCCCGACAGGCAACCCTCCCCCGCCCCCGCCCCCGCTAGTCCTTCTCAGCGGTCAAACCGCTCGCCCAGCCCTATGGTAGTAGTAAATACTACCACTAGGAAGCCTCCTCCTCCTCCACCCATTTATCTTCAAGATAAAGGGAAATGGAGCGACATATCAAGCGCCTGTGTAGCGCGTAAAATTAATTTCACCAAGGCCACTGCATGCCAACAAGGCATCAGAATTCAAGTCCCCACTCCCCGTGATTATCGAGATTTAACTCGCTTTCTCAAAGACAGGAAAGTATCTTTCCATACTTACTCCCTTCCGGAGGAAAAGTATACTAGAGTAGTCATAAAGCGCGTTCCGAAGGAGATCCCGACGGAAGAAATCCGAGAGGATTTACTAGCGCAAAAAGTCCCTGTGTCAGAGGTCCACCGATTGCACAAAGCAAGAGGCGGAGATCTCTACGACATGGTCCTTGTCGTGTGTTTCCCCTTCGAGGGTCACAATCCCATTTTTAATGTCAGGACCGTATGCAACTTGTCAGGCATTTCCATTGAAAAACCATACCGTCCCCATCTCGTTGGTCAGTGTCAAAACTGCCAACTCTACGGTCACTCTCAGACCAATTGCTTCGCTCCTCCCAGGTGCGTTAAGTGCATGGGAGAGCACAGTACCAAGGACTGTTCCCGTCCAAAGGACCGATCACAATGCACGGAGCCTCCCAGCTGCGTGCTTTGTGGACAAGTCGGGCACCCGGCTAATTACCGTGGTTGCCCAAAAGCCCCCAAACTTGCGCCTAAAATAGCCAAGCGTAATGACGCGCGCCAAGCGCGCCAAGCCCCTACCACTCAACCCCCCCCAGACTAGCCCCTCAGAGGCCTTCACCCTGGGGTAAGCTGAACCACCAAAGTGTGGCTCCTCAGTCTTGCTCCCAGCCGATTCCAGCGCTGATGGCTACTCCCATCGCAGCGCCAATTATTATCCCCGACTCAATGCCCCCCGCCGCCCCTATGGCCGCCCCTATGACCGCACAAAGCCAAAAGGTGGCTTCCACCACCCCTGCTGCTAAGTGCCAGCCCCCTATCGCCCCCTCCGGGCAAAAGCCATATATATGCGTCGCTAAAAATATAATTAGCTCGTACTCCATTTTTATGACCCCTCAAGCCCGTGCTCTGGATACTGAAATCCGGAATGCGGGCTCTCTCCTTCCCGCTGAATGCGCCAACCTCTTTTCGAGGTATGAGTCCATTACTAGGGAGCTCGATAGCCTTGTCTACAAGGACGGTCAGTGGGTTCGTAAATAGTACGAACCCTCCGTTCATACAAAATTAACATACATATTGGTTCCGTCCTCACCGCAGAGGCTCGTCGCGTAATCCTTTTCGATTCATATAAGCTAGCCCGCGTGCTGAGCCATAGTTAAATGCCAGTCAGATATTATTGGAGTTTCTTGTCCGTTCTTCTCCACGTAGGCTTTTCCGAACGGATGGTAGAGTCACTTTATCAGATCCGGCCTTTGCCATCCCCCAAGCGACGCCCTGAGCCGAGGTCCGACCCCAACTGGGGTAGCCCTTAGCTAACGCTTCTTGCTGGTTTGCCTACCTACTAGGTAGCTAGAGGGTATTAATGGAAAAACCAACTGAAGGTTAACAAATTTTATTAGACCTCAGGGTCGGGGTTGTCACTCGCGGTCCGAAGTACGTTGCGTAGCCACAAGATAGTGTTCCACTGGCCTTAGCGTTAGAGGCTTCCGGCGATGTGCAGGTGCAGTACAGTCTCCACTCGGGGGTAGGTCCCGGGAAGCTGTGGTGCAGAGTAGAGGGGTAGTAGGTAGGCACGTAGCTCGGCGACACGGAGTAGGCAGCCAACAGTGCGTTGGAGTAGGCCAACACACGTGCTTGGTAGTGGTGTGAAGCCGGGGTAGGAACCCTGGAATTCATTTCCAGACGTGTTAGGAAAAGTCCACATTCCCTGTTTGACTGCGACATCCCGTCCTCAATGCAAAAGCGCAATGGTAACTAACAGCATGAAATAGTGATCTATGATGAGGCAGTCAAACAGTGATAATAATACAATAGTAATGTAGGTAGGAAAGAAAATGATAATAATATGTACATGAAAGGCAATGACAATAAAATGTTTAGCACTAATTGTTACTAATTAGAACTAATTAGTAATTGTAGTTTTAAGGCAGAGAATAGTTGTTATAATTACAATTTTATCGAAACACCAACAATAGAAAGAGTGGTTCCGCCATGTTAACGAACATCAACTTTGTTTACGTTCTAGTAAAATTTTATAACAATAAGAATACTCTAGTTAGTTGATAACATACTATTATAAAACCGGTAAATGTCTATACAGTTCTTACATAGCCATAGGTGATTATAAAATGTAACATTCATCAATATTTTTAGTGAGAAAATATGATGTGGGTAGTTGTGTGGGTTTATGAATGTGATTTAAAAGATGATCAATATGTGACCCAACCAACTACGATGAGAAACAATAAAAGCAAAACAGTTTAATTACAAGACAGCTGAGTATTTGGCCGTTAGGTACAAAGTACAAGGCTACTCACCAATATCACCACTAAAAATAACACAGAATAAGTTTGAACACTCACCCAACACTTTGGGGTAAACTTCGCGTACTTATAAGAAGGAAGAGTGCCAATAACTGTTGGCTTTGTTATATTTTAAAATAATTATTTTGCATGGATAAAAACAGGGGAGTAGAATGACAGTGCAACTTGTCTGCTCGCTCACCGTCGATGCAATCCCAATCCTATCCTCGTTCAAGAACTTTAGTTCCGGGCGGCTCGCACCAACTTCACCTCGCTGCGTTCGGATACTTAGTTTGCGTTGATAGATAATTAACTGTAGGGATTTTATTATAATTAGGATATTATTAATCACATGTATAAATAGGATTAGATTTATTTTATAAGTATTTAATAGTGAATTTAAGGTTGATTTTATTTGTAATTTGATTATTTTGTGTTATTAGTTTAAATTAGAAGAAGTTAAATTAAGTAAGGAAAGATTGTAACGAAACCGTTACACTTAGTGCTGTCGCTTTAGGTTTAGAACTTTTAAGCCTGGCCGGATGCTACATAGCTTAGTCTCCACAGGTTAGTCCGGTTAAGCAGTGGACGGCTACTTTGGCCGAATTGCGAGACGCCAAGTATTAAAAAAAAAAAAAATATATATATTAAACAACCATTTAAAAGACTTTTGAGAATTTAATGCTAAAACGTACGGAATCATTAATTTTTCCTTAATTGCCTATGCAAGAGATTTAATTTTCGTATCATAATTATAGCCTCTGAGAGTACGCCTACGCATAGGCATCTTTCTATTACGCGGTCGTGACTTTTGTTTACGAGCTCGATCATTAGTTTTGCAGTTGAGTTTTAAATGTATAAAGTCAATTTAAAAAAGTTTAGAAGCAAGGAGTTTTCATACTTAAAATAAAATGGTATTTTATTCGAGGCCCAAATGAATGAGTCCGTACGTTTAGCATAAAATTCTCAAAAGTTTATTAAATGGTTGTTTAATATATTGAATTATCAGTTTTAATTTCATTATTTTCACATCAACATTTGTCAAAAATCGAATAGGCTGTTTGCGTTGTAAAAAAAAATATGTCTAGTTACAAAAACGTGCCATTTTCTGTTTTTTTTTTTTTGTGATTAATTTTTTTTTTTTATATGAGTTCAAGTACAAGTGATGAAATGGAATTAACTCCACCCGATATTTCATCTGAGGCCAACACTGCGCAAGATGAAATTTTGCCTCAAAAATCTCGAGAAAGATATATATGACGACTTACGTTAATTTTATTTTATAGAAAAACAAAATTTAATTCTTTGACTTGTTTTTACTATTTCCCACAACTGTATTGAAAAACGTCGTGTGATACACGGGTGTGTAGGTTATTGCAAACTCGTGTCATTAAAAACCCTCGCCTTCGGCTCGGGCTTGTTAATGACAGCTCGTTTGCAATAACCTACTTTCCACCCTTGTATCACAATGTACTATTACGGTTCATTATTCCTAAATGTAAAACAGGTGATCTGTTACAAAGGCATATTCTATCTCACTCTTCTTCATACAAGGTTGTGCATATAACTGTATTTACCTAGACGTGTACATTATATATTTTTTCTTCCAACTATGCTTTAATTTCATCACAATCACACTAAAAACTCAGTACAAAGCGAGTCTTTAATGCTCTAGAGCAATAAAAATGAAATTTCATTATTGCACAGTTTATTTTTTAATCTCACCAAAAGGTGCAAATCTCAATGGATTAGCTCTATTCAGCCAGCCGATATCAATACTTTTTTTTTACTTACGTACTATTCATTTCTATCCTACTTGACCCAAATTTAAAAAATGATTGCTGCTAACTCTGATTTAAAAATGAAAGAAATTTAAAAAAGTGATTTGGCGGGAACTTTGTTAATTTTGCTTGACAATATTTTTGGAAACGATAAAGTGTGATACTATCTGATTTTGAGTTCTTCGGCTTCCAATTAAAATGGAATCATCTAACGACACATTAACTCCGGAAAACATTCTAAATGAAGCCGGCAGTGTTATAGAAACCTCTATTTTAACTGTTTGATATGAGTTTCTTTTATCTACTATTCCTATAGGTAATAGTTGAAAGAAAAGCAGATTATGCACCTCGCCTTAAGTAATTTATATTGCCCTCGTGCCTGTTAGATTAGAGCCAGATTAAATCAGGCACTCGGTGCGATTATAAATTACTTTGTGCTCGATGCAATAATCTACTATTATATTATACTTTTTACAAGTATATATATTTTAGCTAATTATAATTTTACACGGTTATTTTGCTCTCCTGTAAAGTAGGTTTTTTGGCTTACACACTGTTAGATCATCATTGAAGAAATATTCCAAGTCAGTTTGAAGGACTTAAACTCGAATCAGCCGCCATGAAAACGGAAAAACCCTCGATTGATGTCTTAAGCTGGCTTCTCACGGTGCGTGTTATCACGAGTCACACCGCGCTCGCTCGCGTTTTGCGGTGTTTGAAGGTAGTGCAGCCGGTTGAGCATGGACTCTGTAATAGGCGTGTGTCACGCATTTTATCACGGTTTTTGCTCCCAAACTGTTACAAAAACTGTGTGACTCAAGCCTGTCACAGTAGGCCGTGCTCGCCCGGCAGCAGTGGCTCAACGAGGCTTGGGCTGGCGCGTTATTGCGCGTCCAATTCGCTAAATGTCGGTAACTACAAAGGCGCGGCGCGAGCGTACTCGTGGAGGCGCGCGCTATTGCATGCGTTTATTTTCAGGTGTGTGGTGTGCTCTTTATAGTAAACACGGCAGGCTTATTACGTATGAAACAAGAATCAGCAATAATTGGCAGAGATTGTACAATTAACGCTTTACTTCAAAAAATCGGCGGGCTTATTTTTGCGAAATAATTGCTTTTCAATCTCAAATCCGCATTATGTATGAGCGATAGCCACACCATAATAATTTAACGACAGCACTGCTAACAATAAAAATCTGGTATATAATATAATAATTATAATATATACCAGATTTTAACTATTATAATTGATAATTGCACAATTATTGTTGCTTGCTGTTCCTTACGTAATAAGCACGCGGGTGACGCGGCTCGACTCGAAGCCAGCTATAATTATCAAATTTGATGTTTCAAGGAGGAGTCCGATTGAAGGACATCACTTGGAATATGGGGGTGAGTCTCTACTCGTGGAATTCTCCAAAGATAATTTAGAACTTAGGCATTTAGAGAGCTTAAGTAAGAGAGTTGAATTCTAACTGAAAAGTTTTCAAGATGTCATATTTCTCCAAAGTAATAGTTTTCAGAAACTTCTAAATCAAAAAATCTGTTCAGTTTAAATTATAGAAGGTAGTAAAGAAGGTAGGCTTGCGTTATTTTTCTTCTTTTTTCGCCCGTGACATAGCCGTAGGTTCTTTAATAAGGTTTAAAATTCTTTGCTTTCTTATTAAGAAGTTTTGAGAACGAGTTCAAGCGCAGGGTTCTTTAAAAAACTGTTTAATTAAAAACAAAACTTTCTATTATCTTTTCGCTAACCAGGAAAGAAACCCTTTCCTAAAGAAATTGGTAAAGAAAGCAAGCGCCTTCCAACATTGAACATCTTCGGCAATTCTGGGATTCTAAATATCTAGACGAGCAAAAATCGTTGTTTGGTTTTGTTTCCGAAAGGAGATCTTGATTTTCTCCAAGTTCCAATCTGTAAGAATTAGGAGTTAATTGTAGTGCGGAAATGTGGTCTCCATTTCCGGACTACAATTAACTCCCATCGTCCAGGTCGTTTTATTATTGGCTTTTTTATATTGCCGATTTTACCTATTAAATCGGCAATTAAGGCGCCCGTATTCCGGATGTTCATGCTCAACTCAAACTCAAAATTGGCCACACCTACCAATCAACTGCCAACCAGTCACAATTCTCAAGTTTGGCATATGATTCTTCAGCTTGACATATGTGTACTCAATAGAGCAAGAACCCAGATGCCCCAGACGTTGAATTATTTTTACACAAAATGTGTGGTAGGTATTGAATGAAAATGAAAGTCCAAGCAAGTACGAGTACGTGTCAAGTATATGCTAACACTTCTTAATTCCACTGATTTTGTGTTAAAAAAGTTCTGTAACTTTAACGTTTGGGGCGTTTAGGATCTTAGGCTTGAGCAAATAAAACAAGCCAACCAATCACAACTGTCCGTTGCCCGTTTGAGTTGAGTTGAGCATGAGCATAATACCGGCCTTTAGAAATTCTTATGATGTATTTTTTATATGTTGGATAGGAGTGGAGGGACGTGGAGAAGTAAAAAAAAGGTTGTTATGGCAGTTAGCCCCACATAAAAAAGATCCCAGCTTATTGACGTAAACCGAACACTAACTACTAAGTAACATTTTTTTCGTTTCATCAATTTAGAAATAGATTCAAAACTTACAATCAGAACTGGGCGGTGGATCCGTTTGGAACAAACTCTCCCTCGTCTGACACTCAGACTCCTTTGTATCAGGAGCTCCTACCGACACATACCGAATCTCTCTCTTATGCTCCTTCTCCTTCTTTTCTCTAATATCTTCATTCTCCTTCCTACTACTCATTGATTTTTCTTTTTTACTCAAATCGCTCTTTTTTGTTCTTCCGTTACGCTCGATGGAAACTTCTTCTGGTATTGGCATGCTGTCTTCTTCTCGGCGCCATATTTCTTCATCGAGGTCTAAGTGAGTTTCTTGGTAGTCTGAATCTATGCTTGATTGCTGAAAAAAATGGGGTTGGTTAATACTTCGTTTGAATATGTCATTTTAATTCACAACATCTCATCATCACCATTTGAATATCAAGAGAGAATATTTTTTTTATATCTCAAGAGTGAATAGGTTACTTCTAGGCAAGCGTGCTGCATCGTCGACCACATCAGCGCTTACCATCAGGTGAGATAGTGCTCAAGCGTGAGCCTATATATAATAAAATAAATAAATAATTTCAGCAGGAAGACGTCCACCTCTTGCCCCAATTGCCACCACATCGATTGGTCCTGTGCGTTTCGCTACCAGCGAATTTTCGCAACCTTAACTATGTCATCGGTTCACCTAGAGGGTAGCCTTCCAACGCTGCGTCTTACGGTACGTGGTCGCCACTCCAGGGAGCCAAGCTAAGTTATAAACGTTTCGTATCGAAACTCTTTCTACAATCGTTAACGTCTTGTATTCGTTTGGTCTGACCACGTGCCTTAACGTTGAGATGCGTCATTCCCATACGTTGATTAGTTTTCTATTAGCGTTATCGATTGTAGATTGTTAACTTGGATACAAATGCAGAATTTTTTGGCCTCAACGAAAAGCCGTTCTGCGAGCAATGTTCCCTGCCCACTTAATTTTGGCAATTCTGATAACCCTAGTTCTACTGCGAATGTCTTCATTTCTGATTCGATCACGCATAGAAACTCCGAGCATAGCCCTCTCACAATATTTATTAAGATAAATCTGCTCTTGCCACAACTTAATAAAGTTCTGTACTGATTAGTGCCTGATCATTTCACTTAGGAACAATTTAAATACGGTCTTGCCTCCTTAGTCTCGGTCTGCTTTACCTACTTAGGATCGATAACGATTGGACAACGTCAATAATGTATGGGATTGCCAAGAACTATCGAAATGCCAAAATGTTTGTTGCTAATAGTATGGCATTTTGTCTGTAGAGCCTCTGGTATATTTAATTTTTAGACACTTCGATCATGATAGACGGATTATATTATTATAATATGTTATTAAGGATTCAAGGGCAATTTTCAAGTTGCATGTTCTGCACGGATTTGTGTCACATTTGGCCTCTTTTTTTTTGTCTTTTAATTTTATTTTATCATCGACATGTTCTAAGGCCAGGGCTAGCGTACCAATGGAACGCGCTAAATAAATTGAGGCACGTCAACTTTTTAAATCTGTGTACTTAAACGAAAAAAAAATATGTTTCATTGTTTAGATGCAAATTAGGGCCGAAAATTCAGAATCTAATTTGAAACATACTAAGATACTCGCGCTTTTGGTTTTGGTCACATCACAATTTTATGTGGTTTATTTTTATCTTACTTGTATCTATTTTTACATTCACAACAAATTTTGTATTCGTACGTCACGTCCTTGGCGACCACTGAAAATCCGCGCCGTGCTGTGGGTCCCCCACGGCACAGCATTATGCTGAGTGGAAGCCTTCTTGCCACAATCGCGACATGCACCTGCCTGGCACCTTTTTCAACCTATTTCTTTTCCGTTTTATGCAAAATGTAGGTAGTAAATGTTATTATTGTTTTATTTATTTCTCGTCTTTACTAACTTACTTTAAGTACTACTAATAATACTGTTAAGGGTTTAGCATAAGCATGTTGTTCGGTTTTTGACCAACCTTTTTTTTAAATTAAATATTTGCTGGCGGCTTATGAACCTAAGCATATTGTATGTAAAGTATTTGTGGGTGGAAATCGTTCGTTCCTACCATCTCCAAGAAGGCAATTGAACACCACCTACCTCGTCTCAACTCCCGGGTCAGCAGAAGACCTGCAGCATGCATGGCACTTCACAGTTAGGCAGTCCAGACGTACCAAGGGTTCAAGGTCTTGAAGATAGCACACCACACGGTAGTGAGTCCACAAACACTACAGATGCTAAAACGTTTAGCTTGAGACACGATTACAACAAGAGAGGAAGAAACGTTCATCCAGCTCAGGGCGCTAATTCGTACTGCACGCCACAGGTATATAGAACCGCGACGTAGGTCGAGGGCGAGTTTAGTGATGATTTACCAACTACCCTCAATTCGATAATAAGAATCGAACATACCCCCCACCGAAATCAATATGATTGATTTCCTTAAATGAATGATAAGTGTGGAATATGTTACACAAATAAAAGTTACATAAATACATTTATGATGATACATGTAGAGTGTGTTCTAATTGTAAAGTGTACACGGGACAAAAACTTAAATAAACTATCTATAATATATTGTGAAGGTAATTAATTTGCATAGGGTAATGGACAAACTTTATTTGTAGGTCTTTGGATTAATCCATTTTTAGTTTGTAGAGTTTTTTTTTTTTTTTAAATCTTTTTTTATTAACGAGGGTTTGATCACATAGTGAACATGTCACCCTCATAGGAAATCATTGTTACATGCAAAACTTAACATCTACGCTTAATCCCTAAATTAACTAGCTTATATAATATTCTAGCGGCTTTGGATGCTGGAAAAGCTAAAATAATATTACACTCTCCAAATTGACAAATATTAATATTAAATTGATCTCGAATATAATATCTTTCCGCCCCGTTCCGGACACACTCCACCATTATATGAAAAACATCCTCGACCACATGGCATGCCGTGCAGTTCGGGGATATTACTTTGCCCATCAATGCAGCAAAACTATTCAATGGGATGTGTCCGGAACGAAGTCTTAAACTTGTCACAATTTCTTGTCTACTCATATCGGCGTTATCAAACCAAGGATAGTTCTGAATGGTTGGTTGCATCGTCCGATACCAAATACCTTTTGTCAAGGACTTCTCGTCGAAGTATTCTTTCCAGATTTCGTAACATTTCAATCTAACTACACTTAAGATATCTGTCCAGTAGGGTTTATACGTCACCGGAACACCCTCTAAGCACGCTTCTTTAGCTAAATGGTCAACTACCTCGTTTTCTTCAACACCGATATGGGAAGGCACCCATTGCAAAACAATATTTTTATTTTTATCTCTTAATCTACTCAAAGAATCTATTATGTTATATGCTATTGGATAACCACGAAATTTTCCTATACACCTTGTCAAATGTTGGAGTGCGCTTTTACAATCCGAATAAATTACGGCATCTTGAAAATCCACCGATTCAAGGTATGCAATGGCTTCGAATATAGCTATCAACTCGGAATACATGACAGAAATGTTTGAATTTAATTTGAATTTAAATGAGGCACTACCTTGAGGGTCAAAAAATGCAGCTCCAGCATTACCTCGACCTTTGGATGCATCCGTATAAATCCTGTAATATCCAGGATAGCTCCTGCTAAAATTTCTATTACATATAATTCGAAGTTGACAGTGATCGTACGATTTCTTAGCTTCGGTCACCTCTTTAATTTGTGGTTTAATCATACAAGACAAGTTCACACCGCTTATCCACGTATTAAGCGAAAATAATCCCAATTCATCGCTGGTGTACACGCATATTTTATTTAATGTTTCAGAAATATGCGCTATAAGTGGTTTCTTTTTACGTCTCCAATAAGTACCCTGACAACAAATATTAAGTTTGGTAATAACTTCACATGTGTCTCCATTTATAAAAGATTTCAGTTTCAAAAAGAATTTACCGGCTAAGTAATATCTGCGAATATGTAACGGTTGCAGATGGAGTTCGCATTCCATCACATGAATGGTTGTACTTTTAATAAAACCACCGATGACCCTTAAGCATTGATTTTGAATTTTGGTTAATTTATTTAAATGGGTTTGGCAGCTATTGTCAAATAAAAAACTGGCATAATCTATTCTACTGCGTATGATAGCAATGTATAAACGTCGTAAATGTGAGGGGTGTATTCCCCAACCTGGGCCAGTTAATATTTTAAAAACATTCAGAAATTTGGAAGATTTGTCTCTTAACTCATTAATATGTTTAGACCATCTTAAAGATTTATCTAACCATAATCCTAAATATTTATAATTGTCGACTACTTGGAGGGATTTTTTATTTATTTTAATATCAATAGTATCTTGCCTAAAGCCATTTTTAAATATACAAATTTTACTTTTACTAGTTGAAATATTTAAACCAATATCTTGGACTAACTTCTTAAATAAATCTAAAGCCATTTGCAATTTATGTGTCGCCTCCAAAATGTTGTTGGTACTAATGTATAATACAAAGTCATCCGCAAACTGCGAAATATATATATTATTTATCTTTTTACAGATATTGATAGTAGCTAAATTAAACAATAATGGCGATAACGGATCACCCTGTGCTAAACCACGACAAGTAGTCCTACATAGTGACTCACTATCAAGATGCATTTTTAAGTTTCTTGCTTGCAAAAAGTTCCACAGATATGTGCAAAGTTTTTGTCCCACACCTAAGCCATCCATTATACGTAATAAACTATGTACATCCACATTATTATAAGCGTTATCCAAATCAATAAAACAACATATGGTCATTTGTTTTTCAGAAAATCCTGTTTGAATTCTAGAAACTAAATTAGTGAGATTATTTAACGTTGATCGACACTTTCTAAATCCTGTGGTATTCTGGTCTAACATACAGTTCTTTTCTATAAACCACTCTAGTCTATTGAGTAAAATGTTATGGAAAGTTTTACATATACATGAGATCATAGATATGGGGCGAAGGGAAGAGGTTAACCGAGGATCACGTCCTGGTTTGGGAATCGGCACTACCACTATATCGCGCCATTGTTTAGGTACAAACGAGCAACTGGAAAATGAATTAAATAAATTGAGTAGTACTTGTTGCCCGTTCTCAGGTAAGTATTTTATCATAGAATATGTGATCTTGTCACAACCAGGGGATGTATCTTTATTTTTTAAGCATTTAGTAAGCTCTTGGATTGTAATAGGTACTTCAAGTTTTGAGTTATTTGATGTAAGTATAGGATAGTCGCATGGTACGAAATCGGGGGCCAAACTACAAAGTAATTCGCTTGCTTTAGTGCTGTCCACATGGGATTTTGTTGAGTTGTAACCCTTAATCCATCTCATCTTTCGCCACAGCTCACTATGGATCGTAGTTTGGTCAAGAGTAGAACATAAGTCCTGCCATGACTTGCTTCTAGAGCAGCGAATAGATCTTTGGGCATTACTGATTTTACTTTGCAGGATTGTGAGGTTATGTGGTGTTGGATTACGTCGAAATTTAGAAAGTGCTGAACGGCGTTCTGCTACAACTTTAGAGAGATTGGGACACCAATAAGGTTTTGGTGTGAAATTTCGTTCTGGGTTCATATTAATTTTAACATATGGTATAAACAAATCTGCAGCCAAGTCTAAATAGTCTATAAATATGTCATATCCCTTTTGTAAATCATTTGGCATCACGAATTTATCGAAAAGGTCATTTAAAAGTTTTTGGTACCCTACCCAGTCAGCCTTTTTATGGTTTCGACGAGACACATGGACGTTATTAGCTTTAAAGTACGTTGAAATTTTAATAACACAATGATCGCTCCCCAATGTCTCATTTAACACTTGCCAGTTTAAACTTAAACTTATATCGGATGATGCTAACGAAATATCAGGGGACGACTGTTGTAGTACATCATTGACTAACTTAATACGCGTGCGGTCGCTACCGTTCAGTGAAATAAAGCTACTACCAATAAGTGCGTCAAATATTTGATTACCTCTCCTGTCTACTTTATTTGACCAGTTGGGATGGTGTCCGTTGAAGTCCCCTAAAACTAAGGTTTTATTATTAACCTGTGAAAATAACTGATCCCAGTCTGACTGGATAGTATTTACAGAAGGTGGGCAGTAAACCGATACAATATTTTCAATTTGATTACAATTATACACTTTAACGTGTATAATTTCTATACCCGAGTTAAAATTTTCTAAATCTTGGCAAATCTGACATTTAATTGACTTATGTGTGAGTATGGCTACACCTCCGTATGAATCCTCTCTGTCTTTCCGAAATACATTGTAATCTTTAATTTTAAAATTTGTTTCTGGTTGCAACCAAGTTTCGCTTAATACTGCGATGTGAATCTTGTCTTGTATTAACAGATTCTCAAACTCACTTAACTTCGGCCTAATGCTTTGTGCGTTCCATTGGATAATATTTAATTTAACATTATTTTCATATAGCATTTGTGAAATAATCAAGAACTAATTTAAGTACAGGCCAATCTGCTACATTGTCAACTACTACTAAAATTACCCACTCAATGCAAGTTTTAAGTACTCCTTTCCAAATCATTTGTATATTGCTTCCTTTCATAAATATTATCTCTTGTAATCTCTTTAACAATTCCTTGAAATTGACATCTCTGTGTTTTTCTTCTTTTTCATTCCAGTTTGTTGTCTCAGCCTTATTACCTTCTTCTATTTCCGTATTCCTCCACTCCATAAAGTCTAGATCTGACGAGTTCTCCTGTTTCTTCTGTTTCTGTTTAGAGTCTGAGTTTTGTTTTTGTTTATGTACTTGCGCCTTTGTTGTCATTTCAGCATAAACTAGACTATTAATGGTTTGTGTGGTCGGAGTAGGAGCTGTGTCCACGACTTGAAGGGATGAAAACTTTATATCACTATCCTTTATTTCTGTGTTCACTTCCTTGTGCATTAATTCGTCCTTAGGGACATATATAGTTAGGGCCTTTCTGTAGGTGCAATTAAACTCGGACATGAGCTCCCTCAGTCTTTTTTCCTTTAAAAAGATTGGACATGTTTTTGAAAGGGATATATGTCTTCCATTGCAGTTAACGCATATGATGTTCGTGGTTTCGCAATTGACATGGTTTTTACCACATTTGGGACACACCACTTTAGTACTAGGACATCTCTTGAGTACATGACCGTATTTCCAGCAGCGTGAACATTGTGACACAGGAAATACATATGGTTCTACCTTTATCCTCAAACCATGTGTATAAACATAAGGTGGTAAGAACGACCCTTTAAAACAAAGACGAACCGCTTCACTTGGTGACCACCCATCTGCCTCAAAGTTCCTGCGATTCAAGCGATTTAAGGATAATAACTTGGCTGGTGCATGGCAAACTAAACTTTCCAAAATGTTCTCTTCTGTCATATCCAAGTCAACATCTCGAATTACACCGTAGGACAAATTCTTTTCCATTGCTCTCTGTATATGCCATCCCTTATCGATAAAGAATTGACATGTCTCTAAGTTTTCAGCGCTGATTTCGCTAATCAATTCTATACGAACTCGATATGGATTGATAAATTTCACCCTGCTTATGTCTTTTATATTCTGGTCTTTTAATAACTTAGCAAGGCTAAATTGTTTAGGCAGTTTTTCTTTACTAGATATATATATTTCTATCTTTTCTGTCTCCTTCCATATTTTGTTTTTCGGCTTAACTTCCGTCCATTCTTCATCGCTGCTTTCCCTCATTCTTTTATTGGTGTTGTCTTCACTATCCCCAATGTCTAAATGTTCATTTGAAATAGAAATCTCATTCATAGAATCATTATTTATTTCATTACTCGGCTCATAATTATCGCTCATTTTACTCGTAAACAAGTCGCATCTGCGGCAGGCGGCACCGCGGCAGGTAGCCGGCCGACCGACCACGTGCCGCACCTTTCTAAGTTCGAACGTACTAAACAGTACCTGCGCGCGCAGTTCAATCGACGATAACAACTATGACACGACCCGCTCGCACGAGTGCCGCGACGAAACTCGTTTGTAGAGTTAAAACGCGATTTACTTTGTCGACACCACTATGTACCTTCTCAATTCGGGCTATATTCCATTGGAGGGGCTTAGTTAAATGAGACTTGAGCAAAACTAAATCTCCAACCTTTAAGTTAGGCGAAGTTGAAAACCACTTCACTCTCTGCTGAAGAGTGTGAAGGTAGTCATCTGACCAACGCCTCCAAAAGGACTGTGAAGCTTTCTGGACGAATTGCCAACGTGACAATCTATTTTGAGGGACGTCCTCAAAGTCATATTCCGGTACAGCTAATAAGCTCTGACCTATGAGAAAAAGACCTGCGGTCAACACTTCGAATTCGTTTGGGTTGTCTGACAACGAACACAAAGGCCGTGAATTTAAAACGGCTTCAATCCTACAGAAAATTGTGCTTAATTCTTCAAAAGTGAGTGATTTGTCACCTACTGCACGATAGAGGTGATATTAACAGATTTTATTCCTGCTTCCCAGAGTCCGCCCATGTTCGCAGCGTTAGGAGGGTTATTACGCCATTCTACATGACGTGACGTTAATCCGTTAGAAATTTGATCAGCACCAGTTTTACTACTCCAGAAGTTCGCAACTTCTTTTAAATGTTTAGCTGCTGCAATAAAATTGGTGCCGCAATTAGAATATAAACAACTGCAAAGGCCGCGGCGAGCTACAAAACGGTCGAATGCCGCCAAAAAACAATCGCAACTTAAATCTGTAAGAACTTATAAGTGTACAGCCTTCGTTGAAAAGCACACGAACAAGCATAAATATGACTTATGGACCCTTGCATTGCGCCTCAAACTTTCTTTCACAAAGAAAGGGCCACCCAAATCACAACCAACGTGATCGAAGACTTTACCAGGTTTTAGTCTGGGTGCGGGTAACGGACCCATTGCAGGCTGAATTGAGCCAGGTCGGTATCGAAAACAATTCTTGCATTTTGACAGAACTGATCTAATCATTCTACGAGCACTAACGATCCAATAATTTTTACACAGTATGCCTTGTAAGGTACGAGGCCCAACATGCAAATATAACTTGTGGTAATATTCAATAATTAAATTAGTCGTGTGACATTTAGGTAAAAGCACCGGGTGCTTAGTGTTATAAGGTAGATCGGAATGCACGAGTCTACCCCCCACCCTGAGGAAATTGTGAGAATCTACAAAGGGTGAAAGTTTACGAAGGGAAGCAATGTTTTTATTTTTATCTTTTAGCTACGATTCGATTTCATCATGAAAATGATTTAATTGTATCACTCGAATTTTATATCACGAGCTTTTCTTAGCTCTGAAGCACTGAGAGGCCCATACGTTCTTACAGGTGCCTTAGACTTGAGGTTATTCATATACCTCTGCCACCAGGCCATAAGACGTTGCAATTTATTAAAAGATGAAATTTTATTAAATATTTCTTCTAAGTTATTCTTAAATGATATATTTTGATCGACACACGTAGTTAAAATGAACGTATCACAATTAGTTTTAATATCAGGAATAGTATATCCTTCCTTTACATAAAATGGTTTCATCGGCCATTGTTGTTGGCTTTCATAAAGCCATGTTGGACCGTGAACTCAATCCGTAGCATCTTTTACGAAGCGAGCTGGCATTGCTCCGCGCGAGCAAACATCGGCAGCGTTATTTTCGGTGTTCACATGAAACCAACAATTTGGTGGCACCACGGCGATTACTTGACTAACACAGTTAGCAACAAAGGTTTTTAACTTATAAGGTGGCGTTTGCAGCCATGCTAAAACGTTGTTTGAATCACCTAACGCAATAATAGAAACCTTAAAACCGTTTAAGTTTTGTACGACAAAACTAACCAGCTTTGATAATAGAACCGCAGCTTCTAGCTCAAGCCTAGGAATTGACAAAATTGGATTTAGAGGCGCGACCTTAGATTTACTCATCAGTAACCTAACTTTCACGTGACCATCCTTATCTTCACTCCGTAAGTAGATACCCCGTCCCAGTGTAGACCTGTCCCTGTGAAAACACCGGTACCCGCGAGTCGAAAATCGACCGTTAGGACACCGGACTCAAAATTTTCGCAGGTTTCACCGACTACCCTCAGTGGTCATGGGCCAATAGTGACCCAAGTAGGCACTCACCCACTCCATCCTGCAACGCAGCAGCCACGCACCACACCCAATAGTGCGTCCAAAACACTGTCGGCGCAACAAATTAAAAACAAAAATGCGTCACTGATACCCGCATCGCCGCGCCCCATAGCGCGCGCACAACAAGGGGTCAAGCCTAAGCTGGCCCACCAACCATCATCATCATCATCATCAGCGCTACGCGCTGCACCATCTGCGCCCAGACATAAACTGCAAAATGCAGCAATGACCGATGCGCGAAATTCCACCCGCGACCCACGCATAAATAAAAGGGAACCAATCCGCCTGGTGGCGCCACAAGTGGGTTCGGCGGCCAATACCGGCTCGCCTGCACCCCCCCGTACCTCAGCATATGATTCCCCCGCAATGCGCTCGGGCCAATCAAGTCTAAGTGGGTCAAGCAACTCGCTCGCGTCATACGGGCGCGGGGCAGAGCTTGAAGACCTACAAACTCCAACGTCGCCCAACCCAGCTATGGATCTAGATTATGATTTCCAGACGGGAGGTAGGGCGCTAAGACGTCGCAGAAGCCCGGAGGACACTACAGAGGAGGCATAGCGCTACTGCCTCGACTCGCAGCGCACTGAGGCGCGCGACCGACACTTTTGCGGAAGCTGTCCGACGTACCCCGTAACCCGGAGTACATACCGACGCCGCACACACACAGAGGACAATAGGGGTAAGTGACGAGCCTTCACTCACCCCCAACCCAGATGCAGCCCCCATACTACTACCCTCCAATGAAAATAGTAGTAGTAATAGCCAACAGCAAAAGTCCGCCAAACAAAAGCGCCCCCGCTACCCTCCACTGGTAGTCGAAAAATTGCCCAACTGGTCCACACATTTCAGGGCACTGGCGAACATCCTGAAGCGGCCACCGAACGCCCGCCCTTTCAGATAGGGGGTTCGATTCTCCCCAGAGAGCGAGGATGAATACAGGGTGGTACAGAGATATCTGACCGCCCTGGAAAAAGAAGAGTGTATCAGCTGGTTCGCATACAGGCTGCCAGCTGACAAGAAATTAAAGGTAGCTGTCAGGGGGCTGCCGGCGGACACGGACCCCCAGGAGATAGAGGAGGAGCTCCGCAACAAAGGTTACGAGCCGGAGTACGTACGGCATATCAATGCCCGCCATGGAAGACCCGGCTGCGTATTCCACGCCGTGCACGCTGGCTAAAACAGAGAATGTCAGAGCCATATACGACACCTCCGTGTTCATGCTAATGCGGGGGGTCAAGATTGAAGCATGGCGTGGAAAACGTGGGCTCGCCCAGTGCCACCGGTGCCAGCACTTCCGACATAGCTCGCACCAGTGCCACCGCCCTCTCGCCTGTGTAAGGTGTGGAGAAGGACACACGGCACGTGACTGCCCACGTCCTAGAACAGAGCCGGCCACCTGCGCAAATTGCAAAGGTGCGCATCCGGCAAATAACATCAAATGCCCAGTGTTCCAGCGCGAGATAAAACACAGGCGGGCGGGCACTATAGCCATCACGCCAGCCACAGAAAACGGCATCAACAATGACAATAGAAGCACAGCCAGCAGAAGAGGCCCAAGGCGAGTCGCTGATGGCAACGCGGAGAGGCTACCTCCTCTGGGCGGAGGAAGAAGAAGAGGGGGGGGAAAGAAAAAAGGCAAAACCCCCCCGCGACCCAAGAACAAGAACAAAATATGGAGGCCACCCCTGCACACAAAATAGCGCAGGTAGTCAAAAATAACGCACCCACAAACAAACATACAGAAAACCGCAACTCCCTCCTTCAACAGTCGGTTAAGTATGCGAGTGACCACGTGATGTCAACAAACGCCGGCAGAAAGCTACAAGCGCGCTCCCTGCCGGCCGAGAAAGGAACCGAAAAATGTGTTGGAGAGGCGGCACAAAGTAGGAGAAACACTAACCGAGAGGCCTCACAAAACTGGAGTAATAAAAACACTCAAAACAAAAACTTCACTGCCTGCGCTATCCAATTGCTGATGGACCTGATTAAGGCCATCAGGCAAGGACATGATGTGGAGCAGGTTATCCTTGACGGCTTAGCCGCACTGCTAACACTTTACCATAATGAGTAACAAGCCGTTAAGGATACTGCATTGGAATGCCCGCGGCCTCCAAAAGAAAGTCGCGCTCCTCCGCCATCTCTTGCGGGAACAAGATATCGACGTGGCGCTCATCGGTGAGACACTCCTGGGACCTGAAGATAGGTGCAAGATCCCAGGATACCATGTCTACAGGAAGGACGAGCGGTCGGCATACGGAATCCGATACCGTGGCCTGGCCGTTTTAGTAAAGAGAAGAGTCGTACACCAAGAACTCCCACTGCGAACTCTGCAATCAGCATACGCGCTGGGTGTGCAGCTGCATATGGCCGGCGAGGACTTAGAGGTGTATGCCTTTTATAAGCCGCCGAACAACAAACTCGACATGAGTGAGCTAAGGGCGCTCCTCACGCGCACAGATAACCCTACTATCCTCGCCGGTGACTTTAACTCCAATCACCCAGCGTGGAACAGCTGCTATACCAATGAGGGAGGTAGACGACTCTTCGCGGACTCAGAAGACCATGGGTACACGGTGTCAGGCCCTGAGACGCCTACCCACTACCCAGACAAGAACACCTACATGCTTGACGTGCTTGACATCGTAGTACACCTGGGCCTACACTGCCAGGTCACTCAGCAGGTGTTAGACGACGAGCTGCAGTCGGACCACTATCCTGTACTCGTCGTACTATCGGGTATGCCGACTCGCCAGAAGCCACCAGGCGCCACGTCGAAAAATCGACTGGAAAATCTATGCAGAAAAGATTGATTCTTCCTGTTTATTTTTTTTTTAATTCAGCCTGCAATGGGTCCGTTACCCGCACCCAGACTAAAACCTGGTAAAGTCTTCGATCACGTTGGTTGTGATTTGGGTGGCCCTTTCTTTGTGAAAGAAAGTTTGAGGCGCAATGCAAGGGTCCATAAGTCATATTTATGCTTGTTCGTGTGCTTTTCAACGAAGGCTGTACACTTATAAGTTCTTACAGATTTAAGTTGCGATTGTTTTTTGGCGGCATTCGACCGTTTTGTAGCTCGCCGCGGCCTTTGCAGTTGTTTATATTCTAATTGCGGCACCAATTTTTTCTGCGAAAAAGTAATGCTCGCGAAGGAGGTGGCGGAACGCGTGAGGGAGATGCAACGGAGACGCCTTCACGCCCTATGTCACCGCAGGAGACGCCCTGGGCGTCAAGAGTCGCAAGCTGACTCTCGGCCACCGTAGGCATGGGCTTGCGGACGGCAAGTAATGGGTAGCTCGCCGTCCGATAAGGACCAGGCCCGAGTCGACGGCGCGTAGTGTATGTCAGCAAAAACTGTCCGGGTCCGCTAGGGCCGATGCCTGTCTGGGTCGCGGATTAATTTGAAAAATGTTACCGCGGCCCTGGCTCAAGCAACTGAAGGAACACGGGTGTGTTTTAGTCAGTAAAAGTCGGACAACCTCAATATAACTTTACTCTAAGAGCTTATGGTCACCCCCCAGGTCTCAGAGGTCCCCCATCGTTTTCCTCCCCACTCATCAATTCTTTATGGTGGATCATTTACTGTTCGTGCTGTCCGCTTCTGGAATAATCTTCCTCATTCCATACGGGATAGCCCTTCACTAGGAATATTCAGGAGAAGAATTAAGGAACATTTTCTGTCAACATGACGTAATAAATATGTATGTATTTTAGATGTATGTATGTATTATGTTTATGCATTATGTGCTGTACACGTATTTGTGTAGTGTATTTAGTTAGTAAGAATTCAAATGTTTTTTAGTATTTGTTGTGCGCTTTTGTTAACTATCCTAATTTTGTAAATCTCTCTTTAGCACTGAGGTTTGCTGTCAGAGATCCCAATTATGGGTTAAGCTCGCCTGTGTACATAAGTTTTCCTTTTGTTTTTGAAATGTTTGTTTAACTTTAGTTTTTGGTGTACAATAAAGTATATTCTATTCTATTTTGTGTACAATAAAGAATACGAATATGAGGAATATTATAATGGCATAATGTTATAATGCTAATATTTATATTATCCGTAATAATTCCTTTACCCATTAAGAGACCAATAAAATGATATAGATATTACCAAACTAATAGTATCTTGAAAACGCTAGCCAATAAATAGTTCTTAGAAATGTTTTATAGATATTTATCTGAATTGTAATTGTGTTTCTTTGTATGAGATTTATTTTGAAACGGTATCTAACAATGGATTTTTTGTTCAGATTGTGGTTTCATGTGATAAATAGTCAATTGTGAAAGCTTTTGTTACTTTGAAAAATGGCAGAGATTTATATATTTTCTGTGTAAATCATACTTTATATAAATCGCCATTGTTAAAATTATTACTTGTGCCTTTATAATTTCAAAGCTTTATAGAAGTCGTGGTGGTCCAGTTGCTAAGACCTCGCCTTTCGTGCTTGAGATCGTGGGATCAAATCCGGACAAGTAGCAATGTGAATTTTTCAAACTCTTATGTACTTTTTAAGTTTATCTTGGACATCACAGGCAACGCTGAAAGAAAAAATCGTCAGGAAACCTGGACTTTATAGTTAATGTAAGTCTGAAATAGTAAATTCAGAGGCCTGTGGAGTTCCCAGTGCCGGCTAAATTAACTCTGACATCATAGGTGGCCACATCCTACACGAAAAAGAAGAAATAATGGATAAGATTAAGTTTTTATTCAACTAAAAAAGGTTTAACAAATCCAAAATACTACGAAAATCATTCTTTATTTTAAGTTATCATCATTAACAAGCTTTTTTAGCTTGGTATGTATGTATCTATGCAACGGAATCTTTGAAAGTAATTTTTATCTCTTTCAAAACGTCGTATTAATCTGAAACTTTGCATACTTATCAAGGACCGATGACAATGCAATAATTTAAATAGATTGTTCCATTATCCTTACCAGGATCTTCAGGATTAGCGATTGAACTAAAAAAAAAAATATACGGTCGAATTGAGAAAGCTCCTCCTTTTTGGGAAGTCGGTTAAAAACCAAACTAAAAAGTAGAAATAATTTTCAATAAATATTAATTAAGAATAGTGTGACTAACAAAAAATGTATTTAATTGTAAGAAAGCGTGGGGTGCTTTTTAAAATATTTTCAAAATTACTCTAATTTTACTAATATCTGTCAATGAAATATTATGACAAATGACATCAAGCGCCCCACGCTTCTATTGATAATTGTTTTCTAGTTTTTAGTTTGGTTTTCTATTAAAGCGTCTTTTTTTGTTTTTTCAAACTTTATGTTTTTCAAAGCAAACTAATTTACTCGTTACTATCCAACATAACATAACCCGGACAATTTCACAGAAAATACTCATCTCATTTCCTACTAGTAGTGAAGGAAAACATCGTGAGGAAACCTGCAGCCTAATTGCGTAAGTGAATTCGGGATGGCAAAGTTTTCTTGCAAGTTTGTTTGGTTTTCTATTAAAGCGTGCATTTTAGTTTAAAAAAAACCCCCGTACTAGTGCGAATCGGACTCGCGCACGAAGGGTTCCGTACCATTATCGCAAAAAACGGCAAAAAATTCACGTTTGTTGTAAGGAACCCCCCTTAAATATTTATTTTATTCTGTGTTTAGTATTTGTAGTTATAGCGGCAACAGAAATACATCATCTGTGAAAATTTCATCTGTCTAGCTATCACGGTTCATGAGATACAGCCTGGTGACAGACAGACAGACGGACCGCAGAGTCTTAGTAAAAGGGTCCCGTTTTTACCATTTGGGTACGGAACCCTAAAAAACACGCTGATTTCGTAGATTTCGAGCTTCCATATTTCCTTTTTTAACCATTATTTATTTTTTACTTTTTAGTTCAGTCGCTAATCCTGAAGATCCTGCTAAGGATAATGGAACAAACTTTTTAGATTATTGCATTGTCATCGGTCCTTGATAAGTATGCAAAAAAAATAAGTGTGCAAAGTTTCAGATTAATACGACGTTTTGAAGGTAATAAAAATCACTTTCAAAGATTCCGTTGCATAGATACATACACACCAAGCTAAAAAAGCTTGTTAATGATGATAACTTGAAATAAACAATGATTTTCGGGGCAGTAGTATTTTGGATTTGTTAAACCTTTTTTTAATTGAATAAAAACTTAATCTTATCCATTATTTCTTCTTTTTCGTGTGAGGATGTGGCCACCTCTAATGTCAGAGTTAATTAAGCCGGCTCTGGGAACTCCACAGGCCTCTGAATTGGCTATTTCAGACTTAAATTTGCTATACAGTCCAGGTTTCCTGAGGATGTTTTCCTTCACCTTTGCCTGTGATGTCCAAGATAGACTTAGAAAGTACATATACATTTTAAAGGCCACATTTTTACGCGTAAAAAAAGTCACGTTTGAACCCACGACCCCAAGCATGAAAGGCGAGGTATTAGCCACTGGACCACCACGACTTCTATAAAGCTTTGAAATTATAGGGGCACAAGTAATAATTTTATCAATGGCCATTTATATGACGTGTGATTCACACAAAAATATATAATTCTCTGCCATTTATCAAAATAACAAACGCTTTCACAATTGCCTATTGATATCATGAAACCACAATCTGAATAAAAAAATTCATTGTTAGATACCACTTCACTTTACTGTGTTTCTCTTACAAAGAAACACAATTACAATTCAGATAAATATCTATAAAACATTTCTAAGAACTATTTATTGGCTAGCGTTTTCAAGATAATATTAGTTTGGTAATATCTATATCATTTTATTGGTCTCTTAATGGGTAAAGGAATTATTACGGATAATATAAATATTAGCTTTATAACATTATGCCATTATAATATTCCTCGATTGGGTCTTGACTTAAGATCCTATTACGTCCCCTAGCTGGGGCAGTGGGCGTCCACAGTAGTCTTCCATCGCGACCGGCCTTGTGCTTCACAGCCACGTCATTCCGAAATTTGTCGCTTCAGCAAATACGGTGCGTCGCCAGGTTTGACGGGGACGGCCATGCTCCCTTTTTGCTTGAGGACGCAATCCATTGCCTTGTTAGGAATGTGTTCGGAATCTCTCTAGAGTGTGTGACAAATCCATCTCCATTTACAACGCCTGATCTGGTGGTCGATCGGGTTCTCGTGGCATTTCTACAACAGCTCTACATTAGAGATGGTATCAGGCCAGTGTATTCAGAGGATGCGACGAAGACATCGGTTGACGAAGACCTGGCTTTGGCGTAAGACGTCCTTTGTTACCTGCTTGGTTTCGAACCCATAGAGCAGCACGGATTAATAATTGAAGAACATGAGCGCTGTGAAGATACTACTGCCAACTTCTTTCGAATATGCTCGCGAACTTTAACTTTGAAGGCTAACTAACGGGTTGGTTGTCATCCTGATTGTCTGGGGAAGCGCATTCCACAGAGAAATAGACTGAACGAAAAAAGAACAAAGAATGAAGTCAGTGCGATGAGTGGGACATTGAAGAAGGCGGTTATGGGATGACCGTAGATTTTTATTGTAGTTGGCGCAAATGTATTTAGAGTGAGGGGCCAGATAACTAGGGGAATTAGAAGAGGCGAGAATTGAGAACAAGGTAATTAGTGCCCTTTGCTCTCTGCGCTGGCGTATAGGCAACTACTTTAGAAGCGATCGATGCTATAGACATGATCATATTTATACCTCTACAAAGCAAAGGCCTTCCTTTCATCTTACAATGTTTTCCTAGCTTTTGTTACTTCTGACCAATCCTTTAGATTACCATGAATCATACAAAAATTCAGAATCTTGACTACTACTGAGAAATATTACTATTCGTAATACTTCTATTCTACACTACAAAATGACCTGGGGGGTGACCATAAGCTCTTAGAGTAAAGTTATTTTGAGTGTGCTTAAGGGACAACAATAACAAATAAATCCTACATCGCGCAAACTAAGTTTTCTGCGCGATTTTAAAATATTCATCATCTCGACAACAACCATCGAGCAGTTGCCCATAGGGCATGAATATCGGAATCTCGGATTTTCGTAATATCGGAATCTCGGCACGAAATTACCAAAAGTTCAATTGTTGGTTCAATTGTTCAAAACTAACATTCAACTATTATATGTATATTTTGATTTGAAGAACGGTATTTGTTGTACATTTGTATCATGTCTCATGTGCTTGTTTTATAAGTTAGTATATAAGATCTAATGTGTAACCTAAATAAATAAGTAATATTTTAACCAGTAAGTCTTGTTTTCATTCATTTTAAATATGACCCTAGTTTTTTTTGTGCGATCAAATTAATATTAACCAACCATGTGAACTGATTCTATGTTCTACTGGTTAAATTAAATAAGCTTCCAGCTCCGTTTTAATTATCCTGAATAAACACATAGGTAGTTTTGTTTGCAATGCAACACGATTACCTATTTGATTGCAGTGCGCTGCAATTATGGCAATTTCCCAGTGCCCATTTATTGGTCAGCTGCAGATTTGTATTTGTGTTCAGCTGACTGTAATGATATATTGATTTTGGTAAATGAGGTAGATTATGGCTACATTGCTTAGGCTAGGAAAAATTATAAATTCGTTCAGTGGGATGGTTAGTAGATACATAACTCTACGCGGTATCCGTCCTAGAGATTAGGATCGCCCGGAGGACACGGTAGAGCAAACGATGGAGGTCTGCCCCGCATGGACAGAGCAACGCCGTGATCTCGTGGATGCGATCGGCGGTGGCGACCTCTTGCCACCGGCCCTGGTACAGGCCATGGTACGGAGCCAGAGGGCATGGAAAGCTGTCACCTCCTTCTGCGAAGCAGTAATCCTCTTGAAGGAGGAGGCGGAAGGCGTGAGCGAGGCGCAACGGAGACGCCCTCATAATCGTCTATAACTTCGAGTGTAGAGTCTCCGATCTTGATAGGAGTGAGTATTACATGGGCATTCACCATGATCTTGGTTTTGTCAAATGTTGATTTTAAGACCCACTCTTTCGAAAGCTCTACTGAGGTCATCGAGCATTTTATTGAGGTTCTCCAAGTCTCCATGGTCCAGTCATACAAACTAACGTTCAAGATGACGTCCTAAACCACGTGGAGTTTGTGAGACCCTGGACCGTTGGATATATCTGTCCGCTGCACCCGCGACGGGTCCACTAAATCGCTGTCACTAGGTTGTTTAGCAACTCTGCAACTCCAGCTACTAAGCAAAAGCAAGCGCGCGAATATTTAAAGATTTACAGTTTTTTTTTGTTTTTCTGGGGTTTATTGAACATGGACAAAACCAAGGTGAATGTCCATGTATGAAGATTGAAAACTCTGCACTCGAAGCTGTAGACGATTATGTCTACCTGGGACAAACGGTCCAGTTGGGTAGGTCTAACTTCGAGAAAGTGGTCAACCGTCGGCATTGGGCAAGTTGCGCGATATCTTCTCGTCTAACTTACCGCAGCATCTCAAAACAAAAGTCTATGACCAGTGTATGTTACCAGTGAGCATCTATTGGACCGAGACGTGGTCGCTTATAATGGGTCTTATCAAAAAGCATAAGTTCCGTATGCTGTCGGACGTAAAGAATCTCACCATCCCATATCTTCCCATGGGTGTCGTAAAAGGCGACTAAGGGATACACCAGAGAATGGGCAGCAGCGTTCTCTGTGCACTTTAACAACAAACTGCGATCGCCAACCCGCCTGCCAAGCGTTGCGATTAAGGCAAACCCCCCCAAACCAAAATGAAAAGCACAAAGGAAAAACGGCCCCGAGTGCCCGGCAGCCCGTCTACCCTCGACTACGGTAGCGGTCGAGGCGATGGCGTGGCAAAGGGTGCGAAGAATCCCTGGAGTGGACCCGGCTACCCTAATAAACACCGACGACTGGACCTGGCATCGTATAACACGCGAACACTCCGGACCGACGAGAAGATAGCCGAACTCGAGGAAGAATTGAGCAGGTTGCGGTGGAGTATTATAGGGTTATCTGAAGTCCGAAGAGAGGGGGAGGACTCGATAATCCTCAAATCCGGTAACCTGCTCTATTTCCGAGAGGGTGACCGGCAGTCCCAGGGTGGTGTCGGGTTTATCGTCCACAAGTCCCTTGTGAACAACGTGGTGAAGATCGAGAGTGTGTCGACCAGGGTGGCGTACCTTATACTCAGAATATCCTCGAGATATTCGCTGAAGGGCCTCTATATGATGAACTCCTTCTTCAGAAAGCGTGAGCACAGGAAGTGAACCTGGCAAAGCCCCGATGGTGCAACTAAAAACGAGATCGACTTCATCATGTCAACCAAGAAGCAAATGTTCAATGATGTCACTGTGATCAATTCGGTGAAAACCGGGAGCGATCACCGCATGGTGTCAGACACATTGAACATTAATATCAAGCTTAAAAGGTCTCGACTGATGAAGTCTACGCTCCGTCCAGCACAGATCCAGATCCAAAACCCCGAGAGCTTTCAGCTCGAACTTCAGAATCGTTTCGAGTGCCTAGGGAGCTCCGTGGACGAATACAGCGATGGGTTCGTGGAAGCTGTTCATACGGTTAGGTCTAAGTTTTTCAAGACCCACCGTACAGATATAAACAATAAGCTCTCTGATCCTACTCTCAAGCTCATGAAGCAGTGGCTTGAGATGAGATCCTGCAGTCTTCAGACGATGCGTTGAAATACCGGCTGCTCAATAGATTGATCTCAAAGTCCTTGAAAAGCGATCTCCGCCGCTTTAATACCGAGCGTATTAAAGACGCGATTGAGCGGAATAAGGGGTCCAAGGTCTTTGCAAGAGATCTGACTATTGGGCAGAGCCAGCTCACGAGACTGAAGACCGACGATGGCAGAATCGTATCCGCTATACCAGAGCTATTGAGAGAGATCGAGAGATTCTATGGGCAGTTGTACACGTCAACCAGTAAACCCGTCGCGAATCTAGCAAAAGACCCTAGAGCTAGATTGACCCGGCACTATACCGAAGACATTCCGGACGTCAGCCTGAATGAGATTAGGATGGCTCTTAAACAGCTTAAAAACAACAAGGCGCCGGGTGAAGACGGAATTACAGCCGAACTCCTGAAGGCGGGTGGAAAACCGGTCCTTAAGGCCCTTCAGAAGCTGTTTGATTCCGTCATACTCGAGGGCAAAACGCCACATGCATGGTGCAGGGGTGTGGTGGTACTCTTCTTCAAGAAGGGCGACAATGCCTTACTAAAGAACTATAGGCCCATCTCACTTCTTAGCCATGTCTACAAGCTGTTTTCAAGAGTCATCACGAATCGTCTCGCGCGCAGGTTTGACGATTTCCAGCCTCCTGAACAAGCCGGTTTCCGTAAAGGCTTTAACACCGTAGACCACATACATACGCTGCGGCAGGTTATACAGAAGACCGAAGAGTACAACCTGCCTATCTGCTTAGCGTTTGTGGACTACGAGAAAGCCTTTGATTCGATCGAGACTTGGGCTTGGGCAATGGAGAGGGCTATGCTCGGAGTTTCCTTACGTGATCGAATCAGAAATGTAGAGATCCGCAAGAGAACCAGGGTTACCGACATAGCCCGAAGAATTGTCAAACTTAAGTGGCAGTGGGCAGGGCACATTGCTCGCAGAACGGATGGCCGATGGGGCAGAAAGGTTCTGGAGTGGCGACCGCGAACCGGAAGACGTTGTGTTGGAAGGCCTCCCACCAGGTGGACCGATGACCTGGTGAAGGTTGCAGGGATCCGCTGGATGCGGGACGCACGGGACCGGTCAATGTGGCGACGCTTGGGGGAGGCCTATGTCCAGCAGTGGACGTCTTGCTGCTGATATGATGATGATGATGATGAAAAAGCAAAAAGTCATCCAAAGGGCAATGGAGAGGGCTAAGCTTGAGTTTTCTTGCGTGATCGCATCACGAAATAAGGATATCCGCAGAAGAACCAAAGTTACCGTCATAGCCCGAAGAATTGGGCATTTGGAATTGTGGCAGTGGGCATTGAACATTGCTCGCAAAACGGATGGCCGGTGGGGCCGAAAAGTTCCGGAATCGCGACCGCGGAAGACGATGCGTTGGAAGGCCTCCCACTAGGTGGACCGATGACCTGGTTAAGGTTGCGAAAACGCGCTGTATGCGAGACGCATGGGATCGGTGAATGTGGCGCCGCCTGGGGGAGATCTATGTGTAGCAGCGGACGTCTTTCAACTTAAATAATGATTATGATGATGATTAGACCCTGCATGGTGCATGGAATTTTAAGGCTGAGGGTATCCGGTCGATACGAGATGCACAGGACCGATAAGTGTTGCGGCGCTTAGGAAGGTCTTTATGTCCAGCTGAGGGCGTACTTTTTTGGCTAGGATGATGATGATGAGTAAATAATGAAAGAAACTTACCATTAATCTTGGTGACACAATCAGAATTATTATAATAAATGATAAATGATTTTATTTCTGTAAGTTGGTTTATACAAACACTTTTACATGTCGAACATATTTTTTAAAACTAGATGAGGTCGGCGTTTCCTATCTGACTACTCTGAGAAGAAAGGCCGAAACAAACTCAGAGGTCACAGTCTCTTTTAAAGTCCAGACACAATATTGGTTACATCATGTGAAGACCATGTAGACTGATGTCTGAAATGGTCTTTTGAGGAAAGAACCAGCCAGATTGAGTGGACCTGTCCAGTCAGTGCACGCATTTGTCAATAACCGAGCAGCTCAACTCAGAATTTAAGGAGCTCAACGATTCGACGAACAATACCAAAGAAAGGACATTCGGGTAGGCCGCATAAACTACTCAAACTGCCAGACCATGATTAAAAACTAAGATAAATTTAAATAAAAATAAAAAAGAATGATCCACATAGTCTTCACACTCACAATAATTAATATAAAATAATATAATACTTTAAAAAGTAAATATTCTTGTCATTGCAAGAAAACCAAAAAAACAACAACAAAATTCACGGTGCAAAATATAATTAAAAAAAACAAAATTAATTGGAGCAGCTCAATCCCAAGCCTTTTGTCTTCAAGGTAATCTTTAGTTGTATAAAACGCTTTCTGGCACAACTTACGTTTAATAAAAGATTTGAATTTATTAAGACTTAGATGTTGTACGTGGCTTGGAAGCTTATTATAAAAGCGTACACATTGACATCTAAACGAGCCACCTATTTTCTTGAGCCTTGTTGTAGGTACTACAAATTTGTGTTTATTCCTAGTATTTATGTTATGGATATCACTGTATTTTTTAAACAATTTTATATTTTTATGGGCATATAAAAGATTTTCATAAATATACTGAGAAGGCACAGTCATTACATTAATCTCCTTAAATTTCTCTCTGAGAGAGTGTCTTGGGCTTAATTTATAAATTGACCGAACAGCTCTTTTCTGCAAAACAAAGATAGTCTGGATGTCGGCGGCATTTCCCCACAACAGAATACCGTACGACATTACACTATGAAAATAGCTAAAGTATACTAAACGGGCTGTCTCTATGTCAGTTAAATTACGAATTTTTCTAACAGCATATGCTGCGGAGCTTAGCTTCTTTGACAATTTATCTATATGTGGGCCCCACTGAAGCTTAGCATCCAAAGTCAAGCCTAAGAATACTGTGCTATTTTCAGGATTCAATTCTTCGCCCTTTATCAACACATCGGTTTTCACCTGCCTAACGTGAGGTAGGGTAAACTTAATGCATTTGGTTTTTTTTTCATTAAGAAGTAAATTATTAACATTGAACCTGTGAACTACTTTTGAGATCGCGCTATTTACATCGTCAGTAACCAGCTGCTGACGTTTAAGTTTAAACAAAAGTGAAGTATCATCCGCAAACAACACTATATCATGGTTATCCTTTATGAGGTAAGGCAAGTCATTAATATAAATAAGAAACAAGAAAGGACCAAGAATCGAGCCCTGTGGGACTCCCATTGTTACCATAGATCCAGGAGATCTTTTTCCATTAACGTCAACGGTCTGAATCCTATTACTCAAATATGAAGTAAGAAGATCCAGAGCGCTGTTCCGGATCCCGTAGTGGCGGAGTATCCTGATTAGCGTTTCATGAAAAACACAATCAAATGGTTTGGACAAATCACAAAAGATTCCCAAGGCATCGCACTTATCTTCCCATGCATTATAAATATGTCCTAAAAGTTTAACACCGGCATCAGTAGTTGAACGACCCCTTGTAAAACCGAACTGTTTGGTATGTAATAATTTATGTTTATAAAAAAATCTTTGCAATTGCTCTAAAATTAATTTCTCAAATATTTTGCTAAACGTAGGTAGTACTGAAATAGGTCTATAATTTGTAGGGTCTGATGTACTACCTGATTTAAACAAAGGTATTATTTTACTATTTTTCATAAGGTCAGGAAACTCCCCACAGTCGATACAATTATTAAAGATAATAGCTAAACTAGGTGCGACAATGTCAATAATAGACTTAGCAACTTCTACAGAATGACCCCACAGATCTGCAGTCTTTTTAACATTTAAAGTGTGAAAGGTTTTAATTATGTCTTTACAAGTAATATGTTCAAAAAGAAATTCCGAATCGCAAACATTAACATTTTCTTTTAGCAAAGACTCAGCAACAGAAGGTGATGAGTTTAAGGATTTAGTCGTTGAAACAGGAATATCTGAAAAGAAATTTTCAAAGGCCACTGCGACTTGTGAGTCTGATTTTATGATGTTGCCATTAATAGACAGGCCGTAGTCAATATTTCGGTTACCAGATCTTCCCGCTTCACTATTAATAATATTCCAAGTCGTCTTAATAACATTGCTACTGTTTTTAATCTTTGAGCTCAAATAACGCGACTTGGCCAAACAACAAACTTTTTTAAATAATTTTGAATAATTTCTAACATATAAATTAAATTCAGCAGTGTTTACATAAGTCCTTTCACTGTACAGCTCATAAAGCCGTGTTCTACTTTTATGAATACCAATGGTAGCCCAATCACTGAATGATGCGTTACTATTAACGGAGATAGTCTTGGGAATAAAGGTCGAATTAAATTGTTTACAGTATATACTAAAAAAATCATCATATAGATGATTAGGATCAGCATCAATTGACAAAATTGGTAATTTATTAATGAGTTTAACTTTAAAAGCTGCCAAGCGACTTGCAGTTTTGGGGTTAACAGTGATATCCTTTTTAGCCACTTTGTTGCTTTGGTTTGGTATAGTAATCCTCTGCCCGCAATGATCAGAATCTAGTAAATTTATAATTTCTTTGTGGACTGGTATAACATTAGTATAAATATTATCTAAGCATGTAGCACTAGAAGGGGTTATTCTTGTGGGCTCCAAAAATAGGTTTACAAGATTGTAGGACTGAAACAGACTTATTATTTTACTACAAGAACCTGAGTTTTCTAATAAATTAACATTAAAATCACCACAAGTGATAATGGATTTATTCGAGTTACAAATCTTGTGTAACACTTCATCCATTACCTTTTCAAAGCAGTCATACAATCCTGAAGGGGGTCTGTATACGCTTAATACAATAAACTGCTCCAATTCTATATAAGCTATTTCAACTGTCCGCTCAACAGATAGGCTCACAATATCCTTACGGTCTTTAAATTTAAGCTGGTTACTTACTAAAATCAATGAGCCACCATGTATAGCATTAACTCTGCTGAATGAACTACCAACCTGGTGATTATTAAAATTGAACAATAACTGGTGGCTTTTAAGCCAATGTTCCGTTATACATAGAATATCAATACTGTTAAAGTTCATAAATAATTCTACTTCTAAATCTTTGTTCATAAATCCTTGAATATTTTGATGCACCAGGTTAATACTAATTACCGAATTTAAACTTTTATTTGATTTTACTTTGCAATTTTTATGCTGTATGCTTTTGCAAGAGGTTGTCCCTATTGTCCTAATTTCTAATTTAAATTACTATTAATATCAATTTCTGATACCAAATTATTGGCTGAATTAAATAACATTCCTTGGCATTGCTCAATAGAAGCAAGTTGTTTAGCCAAATTCTTGGCTGTAGTAGAAAAATAATATGATAGCGACACAGCTATCTGTCTTTTATAATACTTTGAAAGAAAGTACCTATCCATGAAAAATTTGTCTTTTGTCAAATAAAAGTGATTACCAACATAATTGTTAGTGTCAATTAAATGGAATAAATTACTACTATATGTTAAATTATGTAATGTCCTATTCAATTCATACCTAAGTATGTTTTCTTCCTGTGGCAAACTTTGGCTGTATGGGAATGTGAACATCACAATTTTTTTTAAACTAAGTTTGCACAAAGAGTTATAATGTTGGAGTAATTCTCCTTTGTTCACATTGCCCCTATTACCAATAAATATTAATAATGTTGTATCCTGGTTAAAATTGCATTTTATAACTTTTTTAAATCTGTCAGATAAAGAACAACCAGGCATACAGTAGTTCATTATTGAGTGTCCTGGATATCTATTTGTCAACAAGTGGCCTAGATCCTTTCCAATTTCATCACAAAATAATACTATTTCTGTATTTACATTATTTTTAGGCAAACGGTTAGTAATTTCTAATGGAAAACTTGCACTAGACTGCGGTATGGTGGCATCACATATTGTCAATGAATGGTCCGGTGTGGGTTCAACAGATGGTGGTTGACAATGATCACATTTGTTAGTTTGTGAGCTTACCAGCTCATTCATTGCCAATACATATTCCCTCATTTGGTTTTCAGAGGCTGTATATTTGATGGTCATAGAAGTAAGTTTCTCCTGTAGATGGTCAAGTTCATACTGCAAGTCTTCTGTGTCAGTTTGGTATTTCCTAGTACTTTTTTCTAAATTAAATGAATACATATCTAATTGTTTAAGTAGATTCAACCTTTCTCTATTAAGTTTTACATTTTTGATGAAAAACCTTTGTTTTTTGATCATTTTCTTAGTTTTAACTATGTATTTGTTGATTTTAATGTACTTTTTTATTTTATTTTTACTAGTGACTACCCTCAATGATTTAATTGATTTTGAATCATCATGACCTGTTAAATCTATTGTGTAAGAGGGATTTATTGCAGTAACCATTGACGGGGCAACAGGCACCAATTCATTGAATAGACTTTGATTCAACGAGGCAGTGATGTTATGATTTGTAGTTTCAAGATATTCAATCTGAGTTTGAGCCTCATGTAGCTGCTGTTGTAGTAAATAATTGTGACTAAGAGCTTGTTCATACTCATTGCTACACTGGCTGAACCCGTCCACAACAACTTGGAGCCTGTCCCGGGCTGCTATGGCATCAGTGTGTTGAGTATATAACTGAGCCATTTCTGTTTTCAGTTTGCTATTCCTGTCAAGGACACTAAGGAACTCTATTTCGTTTTCATCTTTTTCCCTTATCAGTTGGTTACAGAACTCCTGAAACGCCTTTAATTCGCTCAAAGCCTGACTGAGTTTGGTCTCTTCTAGGCGAGCTCGCGCGCTGCGAGTCATAATCATGATTAAAGAGAAGAAAGAAGAGATCGGAAAAGAGAAGTAGAATGAGTAACAGATGATTAGTTGAACGGAAAAATGAAATTTAGATCTTTAAGAAAGAAGTTCTATCACCAAACTAATTAAGGTTATGTTTACGTTTTATAGGTCATTGGCATCAACTTGTAACCGTAATAAAAGTGATCCAATTAATTGTTAACAAAATATTAAAACGCAAACAATCCAAATTCAAGTAAAATATGTAGTATTGTACCTGATACCGAGGCGAAAAAATAACATTCGCTTGAGCCGGTAACTGTCAACGAAACACAATTAAATTTTAACACTTATTTTGCACTAGTAGTGTCTGTATTTAACAAAAAACACTTAATTACGCTTTAAAACTAGATAATAAATTGGAAATAGGCCTTATTATGAATGAAAACTAATATTTAAAATTAAAATTATTAGGACAAATTCAAATCAGCTGTTGTTCCGTACGCAAAATACGCGCTTAGACGTGTAGTCCAGTCAACGAGGATATTTGTTGTATGGAGACTTCCGAAAAAATCTCCCGCCTATGAAATTTGGCATGTGATGAAATTAGGTAATACAGATTACAAATGTAAAATAATCCAACAAATTATGTTACGAGAAGTTAGGTATTTTTACCTAAACATGAAAATTGCTTATAAGGCTCTGTGAATATTTCCTCAGACTGAAATACTTTCTGTATACGTATGTATGTACTAGTTAGAATAAGCATGTAAAGGTATCCAACATTTTTTCGATTTTGGTGATACCCCAAATTTAACTTTTAACATTTTGCGCTATAACTTATACTGAAAAAATTATCTGCTAATTGTTATTTTTTAATATGTTTTTATTTCCTTAAATACATAGCTTTGTTTAGTTATCCAAAAGATTTTCCTTTTTTAACCATTTTTTTAGACTTTTGCTTAATTATGTAATGTGAAAAATATCTCCGTGCATTTTCATACCTTTATTAGTCATATGATTTTATATTAAATAAGAATTATCAATTATCCAACAAATTTTCGAACGTTCATTATATTTGTTAGGATAGTTCGCTGATTTATGCTAGAGCGTAAGGGTTGACCTTCACTTGACCGCTCGGAGCTGCTTTGCCGCGCATTACTTTTGGAGTATTGTAGACGGGTTTTGTGGCCACCGTTATTATTACAAATATTTTTTTATCTTAATATGCACAACTTATGTGAAGTCATCTAGTTACCACAAACTTTCAAACTTTCTCATTCGATTTTGAACTTAACCATCAAGATTTGAAGGTTTAAAATCATTTGGAGAAATTTTTCAGTTTTGTATAACCCAATGTGCTGTTGACTGTAAAACGGCGTTTAGAAATTCACTTTATATTTCTAAAGAATATTTATTACTTATATGGATTTAAAATAAACGTTTGATACCTCCTTAAGGACTTTGTAAACTATGCAAAAAAATGGTCAAAAAGTATGTTTAGAAAGACACCTGTTGAGGCGTTAACGAGTAAGATAAAAGAAGATTATTATTATGTCCCTTATTTAATGTTCTTTTCTTATCGTCTTCATTTATTTTATGTCTTTTAATAAAAAGACATAAAAAATAGAGCCCACCGGTATCGGGAACAGGGTCTAAGCATGAAGTCCAAGTCTTGTATGCACTAGGTAAGTGCCCCCAAGGACAATCCCCGGTTGGTGCAGGACTATTGTTAAATATGAAGACAAATATATTGGGCTATGGGTTTTGGAAGGTTTATTGGATCGATTGTCTAAAACTATAGAATTACTATTATCCCCTGCCTGACTACTGTTGAACTAAACGACTATAAAATGGCAGGGGTGACATGCACACTCAATTAATGGGCTACCATAGCGGATCTCCAATCAAGCCAGCCAATTCAGGCAGGAGAGAGATGGGAGCTCTGTGCCCTGTCAGTGTTCGCTCAGACCGGCCAATAAAGGCAAGTCGGAGATGAGGGACACATCGTCGCCAAAGCTCGCCACAATGCTGCCCTGCGGCATATTATTATTATTTTTACATGACTTTGACAATCTCGGGACCCTGGGGTCCCGATCCTTTGAAAGGCGTGCAAGGGGCTGAATTCAACTCCTAGAGGCCTTGTTAGGCATGTATCAGGAAATGTGAAATCAACCGATGATTATCCCTGTATGCACTACGCAATTGCTTCCCCGGTTGGTGCAGGACTATTGCAAAATATGGAGAAAAATGTATTGGGCTATGGGTTTAGTACGTTTGGTTGATGGATTGCCTAAAACTATAGGAGGATTAATGGCCCCTACCTGACCACTGCTGAACTCATCATCATCATACCAGCCGAAAGACGTCCACTGCTGGACATAGGCCTCCCCCAAGCGTCGCCACATTGATCGGTCCCGTGCATCTCGCATCCAGCGGATCCCCGCAACACTCATTTAATGGGCTCCCATAAACGGTTCCTAGCACTTGAGTGATGTAGCGCCAAGGCTATGTTGCCCATATGCGGAGGTGCTTGAGGAGTGGAGAGGTATACCACGGCTATCAGGACATTCCCGGAAGTACAGTCATGATCCCTACAAGTATCTTGTTGGGTTAACTTTCTTCCTCCGAGCACGTTTGCTCTTGTGAATCTCCACTCACGCCAGCCAATTAAGGCAAGAAGTGGTAAGGAACAAGACTTCTCCCAGGTAGTCGTCGAGGCTCTTGGCTATTATGCCATAGGCTCTCAAGACTATCGGCACAATTACTGCTGTATTCACATCCCACATGTCGACAACCTCGCGAGCCAGATCAAGATACTTAGTTTTCTGATCTCCCTCAGCCTTCAAGAGGTTCTCGACATGAGGGACCGCTATGCCAACAATCATTGCGCGACGCTCTAGTCGGTCTATCACCACTATGTCAGGCTTATTGGCAACAATAGCCCTGTCTGTGATGATAGACCGATCCCAATACAACGTGACATTGCTATTTTCGAACACTTGGTCGCGCATATACCTGTAGTAGGTACCGAAACGCAGCCGGGCTACGGACGGCGATTGGTCTACATCGAACCCATGTAGTTCCCGGAAAAAGCGTCCGTGAAGCTGCTTACTTTGCCATACCTACCTGCGGTCGTTATTGTCAAGCACTACAGGCTTGCGCCAGTTCTCATTAGCCAAGGAGAGCGGGCTGAGTCCCTTGTCCACTTCTACTTCACGTCCACGTCCACGTCGGCGTGTAGAATATATTCTTTCAGTTTGCTTATCTCGCGGTTGTGGAGGTTTTTGGTATTTAAAAAGCCTCGGCCTCCACACTTCCGAGGGATATACAATCTCATGACCGACGATCGTGGGTGGTGCATTTGATATGCAGTCAGCAGTGTACGGACCCGCCTATCCAGGGCGTCAAGTGCCGTTTGATTTAATTTGAGTATGCCAAAAGAGTACATCAATGCATAATATATGTATTTGAGTATGTCGAAA
Source organism: Orthosia cruda (assembly GCA_964057195.1). NCBI lineage: Eukaryota > Metazoa > Arthropoda > Insecta > Lepidoptera > Noctuidae > Orthosia > Orthosia cruda. The sequence continues at coordinate 5,403,862 of OZ059841.1, read as the reverse complement.
GCGTTAGGTATCAACACTACTGACATGAAGCAATCGTTGAAGGAACGCTACGTTCTCGGAATCGTTGAGGCACGCACCATGTTTCCGCCCGAAAGGCTATTGAATACCTTCTTCAGGCGGTCAAAGAAGCGTTCCTTCTACGATTGCTTCATGTCAGACATACCCAAATAATTATAGGATTCGTTTGGGGACAGGGACCTCTTGTTTTACGGAATCCGCGAGTTGAATTCCTACGGATTCCACAATTTCCCCTCGCTTTACATGCATGACCGCACATTTATCCACACCAAACTCTATCCTGATGGCGCTACTAAAAGTTTCAGTTACCTTCAGTAGAGATAGAGATATCCGCTGAAGATTGCTGGGGGCAAAGAGCTTCAGGTCATCCATGTAAAGGAAGTGAGGTATAACCTGACCACCTCTCTTCAGCCCTGAATTCCCCAGCATGCTTATAGGATTCAGGGCTAAGCAAAACCAAAGTGGACTCAAATTAGCACCCTGGAATATACCTCGTCGATCCTTACATGTTCGCTATTCCTCTGGATATTTAGACATCCTGGATAGCGAAGGACCGTGCTCTATTGCCCCATACACGAAATTAGGAAGGTGCGTAAAGTTGTATAAATTAATAGTTTAGTTTTTAATTAGTTTTTGTTTTTTTACAGTTGTATTATTATTAGACATTTTGACTGGAAATCGAATTCGAGAGGCGGGATGCTCGCTGCCGGTGGTTCTGACACTGTAGCGTTCATGAATAATGTCTTCTTCCTTTTAAACGCCTTGATCATGGCATCATTTGTGTATGATTTTCGACATTTTACGTGTCCTGTAAGGTTTGACACTTCCATAAGTTGCGGGCAAAGTTCATCATCTTTTGCCTTAATTGGCTGGCTTGAGTGGAGATCCGCTATGGTAGCCCATTATTCGAGTGTGTAAGTCACCCCTGCCATTTTATCTTTTTTAGTCGTGTAGTTCAACAGTAGTCAGGCAGGGGCTAATAATAAATTTTAGACAATCGATCCAATAAACCTTCCAAAACCCATAGCCCAATATATTTGTCTTCATATTTAACAATAGTCCTGCACCAACCGGGGATTGTCCTTGGGGGCACTTACCTAGTGCATACAAGACTTGGACTTCATGTTTAGACCCTGTTCCCGATACCGGTGGGCTCTATTTTTTATGTCTTTTTATTAATTTATTTTATACTAGAGGACGCCTCGCGGTTTCACCCGTGTAGTTCCCGTTCCCGTGGGAATATAGGGATAAAAAGTAGCCTATGTCACCCGGGGATAGAGTAGCTTCCCAACGGTGAAATAATTTTTGAAATCGGTCCAGTAGTTTTGGAGCCTATTCGGTACAAACAAACAAAAAAATCTTTCCTCTTTATAATATTGGTATAGATAATAAAAATAAATGAAGACGATAAGAAAAGAACATTAAATAAGGGACATAATAATAATCTTCTTTTATCTTACTCGTTAACGCCTCAACAGGTGTCTTTCTAAACATACTTTTTGACCATTTTTTTACATAGTTTACAAAGTCCTTAAGGAGGTATCAAACGTTTATTTTAAATCCATATAAGTAATAAATATTCTTTAGAAATATAAAGTGAATTTCTAAACGCCGTTTTACAGTCAACAGCACATTGGGTTATACAAAACTGAAAAATTACTCCAAATGATTTTAAACCTTCAAATCTTGATGGTTAAGTTCAAAATCGAATGAGAAAGTTTGAAAGTTTGTGGTAACTGGATGACTTCACATAAGTTGTGCATATTAAGATAAAAAAATATTTGTAATAATAACGGTGGCCACAAAACCCGTCTACAATACTCCAAAAGTAATGCGCGGCAAAGCAGCTCCGAGCGGTCAAGTGAAGGTCAACCCTTACGCTCTAGCATAAATCAGCGAACTATCCTAACAAATATAATGAACGTTCGAAAATTTGTTGGATAATTGATAATTCTTATTTAATATAAAATCATATGACTAATAAAGGTATGAAAATGCACGGAGATATTTTTCACATTACATAATTAAGCAAAAATCTAAAAAAATGGTTAAAAAAGGAAAATCTTTTGGATAACTAAACAAAGCTATGTATTTAAGGAAATAAAAACATATTAAAAAATAACAATTAGCAGATAATTTTTTCAGTAGAAGTTATAGCGTAAAATGCTAAAAGTTAAATTTGGAGTGTCTCCAAATCTTGATGGTTAAGTTCAAAATCGAATGAGAAAGTTTGAAAGTTTGTGGTAACTGGATGATTTCACATAAGTTGTGCATATTAAGATAAAAAAAAATTGTAATAATAACGGTGGCCACAAAACCCGTCTACAATACTCCAAAAGTAATGCGCGGCAAAGCAGCTCCGAGCGGTCAAGTGAAGGTCAACCCTTACGCTCTAGCATAAATCAGCGAACTATCCTAACATATATAATGAAGTTCGAAAATTTGTTGGATAATTGATAATTCTTATTTAATATAAAATCATATGACTAATAAAGGTATGAAAATGCACGGAGATATTTTTCACATTACGTAATTAAGCAAAAATCAAAAAAAATGGCAAATAAAGGAAAATCTTTTGGATAACTTATCAAATCTGTTTATTTAACGAAATAAAACCATATTAAAAAATAAAAAGTAGCAGACCAATTTTTCAGTAGAAGTTATAGCGTAAAATGCTAAAAGTTAAATTTGGAGTGTCTCCCAAATCGAAAAAATGTTGGATGCCTGTACATGCCTATTCTAACTAATACACTCGTACGTATACAGAAAGTATTTCAGCCTGAGGAATTTTTCACAGAGTTTTATAAGCAATTTTCAAGTTTAGGTAAAAATACCTGACTTCTCTTATCAAGATCTGTTGGATAATTTGATATCTGTAATCTGTAGGTCTTACTTTATCACACTACCTACTCTCACAGGCAGGAGAATTTTTCGGGTTACATATGCCCCGTTGATTGGGCTAGTGGAATTGCGGACACCAGCCCGTCTTAACCTAACCTAACCTAGCTGTAGTGTTGCCACAGGAGGAAAAAAATAATTATTCCCACTATTCTTTGCATGTGGGTGTGTTATAAACTTCTCCTAATCATCGTACTTAAACGATTCACACCTCGAGTCTTTATCATTTCTCCTGACCCTGCTTTTGACTTCTATACTCATAGGGTCAAAGATCCTTATCCTAGAGTTCCTTATATGTATGTTACTCCTATGGTAGTCTAAATTTCGTGCTTGGATATCTTCGCCTTTATTTGTATTCTTATTAGGCTTTACTTCGTCTAGGTTTTCGTTGTAGTTAATGAATTTGCTATTAATCTTACTGTTCCAATGACTATCGAAGTCATAGTCTGGTATACTCATTTTCCTTCTTGGACTACTGTCACGATCAGCTGCTTGTTCCGAAGTGAGGCCGATGATTGAGCAAACTGTAACAAAGGAAAATAAAACTTTAGTAAATTCACTCGAAAAAAATTACTGGGTTTGTCTAGTGAACACAAGCCCACCACACTATTTTCAACCACTGCAACTCCCGAAAGCCAGAATCAAAAACGCGCCAGGATAATAAAAGGCTTCGCAACTAATCCAGATAAACGATTCCTCTGGAACCAAGTCAGTGGAATCGCAAAAGAACTGCGGAGCAGTTAAAAAACATATTTTTCTAGCACGCACGGGACTGGTCAATGTGGCGGCGCTTGGGGGAGGCCTGTGTCCAGCTGTGGACGTCTTTCAGTTGATATGATGGTGATGATTTATATCAAGCAAGAGCCAGAACTGAACAAGGCTAACAGGCATAACACTTTGCAACTGGGATATTTTAGCCATTACAAACGCGACTGCTGGGTGTTAGAACCGGATGGGATCCCTACTAGGTTAGTGTCATAAAGTTTTTCCAAAAAGTTCGCCGATAACTTCAGGGCCAATGTTAAGCTGTTCTGGAAACAGGTAAGATTGGCTCGCGGGGTGACAAAAACATCGAGCATGAATGTAATAAGAACAGAAGATGGGTGTTTACTGAGCGAAGAATGCAAGGTCTTGGAACGCTGGAAGGGATATTTTGAAAGTTTATTTAGTTGTCAGGATAGTGTGCAAGGGGTGGGTAACTGGGTAGATGCCAGTTGTCAAGACCCTAACTCAGACGAAGAGCAAAAGAATGAGAATGAAATAGAAATGGATGAGATTGTAAAAGCACTAAGTGGTATGAAGATTGGTAAAGCTGCAGGGTATGACAGAGTATCTGTTGAAATGCTGAAGGGCGGTGGCGGGGTGGTAGCAAGCCTGTTGTGCCGGATCTTTAATATGTGTTGGAGATATGGCCGCGGGCCGGATGACTGGTGCAAGGCTGTAATCGTACCACTATATAAGGGAAAAGGCTTACAGCAGGAGTGTAAAAACTACCGCTGCATTAGTCTTTTGAGTGTTGTCGGCAAATTATATGCGAAAGTTTTAATAAATGGAGTGGTAAAAGTGACGGATGAACAATTATGGGACGTGCAAGCAGGATTTAGAGAGGGAATGGGCTGTATGGATCAGATCTTCTCGTTGAGGAGTATAGCTGAAAAACATCTTGCAAAGCACAAAATAGTCTACTGTGCTTTCGTTGACTTGGAGAAGGCCTATGACAGTGTGTGGAGGGATGAACTGTGGTCGACGCTATCCGGGTACGGTGTGGACTGGCGCTTGGTACGGGCAATGAAATCTCTATATAGGGATTCCAGTGCTTGTGTTAGGATTAATGGGGCGTATATAGACTGGTTTTCCATCTCAAGGGGTGTTAGGCAGGGCTGTCTAGCGTCACCGTGGCTGTTCAACTTGTACATGGATAGTTGTTTGATAGAAAGAAAGAAAGAGCATGAGTGCGAATTGAGGATGAATGAGTTGCCTGTCAAATGCCTTCTCTATGCAGATGATCAAGTTCTACTTGCATCATCAACAGAACAGTTGCAAGACATGGTGACTATGATGAATGAAGCTTTTAAGTTAAAAGGTATGAGTATAAATGTGAACAAGACTAAAGTAATGGTGTTTGAAAGAGAAGACGATGTATCGGAGTGTGAAGTGAAAATAAATGATAAGATTGTAGAGCAAGTGAACGAGTTTGTATATCTGGGAAGTATGTTGACAAGGGATGGAAAGATTGAAGAGGATGTGGAAAGGAGAGTGAATGCAGGGAATAAAGTAAATGCTGCTATACATGCGGTTGTGACCAGCAAATCGATGTCTCCAGAAGCTCGACTCGCCGTTCACAACAGTGTGCTGGTGCCTACACTTATGTATGGAAGTGAAGGGTGGTATGGCAAAAAAGACATGAAAGTAGGATTAATGCAGTTGAAATGCGCTCCTTGCGAAGTATGTGTGGGGTAACTTTAAATGATAGGTTGAGGAATGAGGCAATAAGACAACGTTGTGGTCTAAAAGAAGATGTAGTGACTAAAATTGAAAAGAGTATGTTAAGATGGTTTGGCCATGTTGAGAGGATGAATGAAAGGCGACTAACGAAATGTATTTACAAGGCAGACGTGAATAGAAACGCTGGGAGGGGACGCCCTAGAAAGACATACATAGACCTTATAGGTGATGTTCTTCAAAAAGGCCAGGTGCGCAGTACTCATAACCGGCGTGTGTGTATGACTAGATGCATGAATGTGAGTGAATCAAAAGAAGTATGTAAGAATAGTAGCAGGTGGCGTTCTGTAGTTTCTGCCTATCCCCATGGGAAAAAGGCGTGAGTTTATGTCTGTATGTAATTCTCAGAAGTTGCCCGAAGGAATAGGAGTACAATTGGATCCTTAAAGAATACTGGATTACCACGGTCAAGAATTGAACGCAGACTTGTTCAATAGGGATGTTTCATGGGTAGAAAAATGATAATTCTATTGATTCCGTCAGTGAGGTGATAAAATAATATTGAACACATATAAATATACAAACAAGATTGCTTTACCAAATCAATAAAAATCACAAAAATAAAGTGCATCAAAGTTCAAGTGGGACGTCACAACACGGTTTTTTGCCGGCGCCGGGTAGAAACCGTCCGAGCTTGCACACAAGACGGTTTGTACACGTTCCGGTTTCATGGAGGTGCAGCGTACATTCACTCTTTTTATTCTGTGAATTGTGGACGTACAAAATGTTACATGGTATCGTAAATGGTATGGTAGGTAAATGTATAAAAGGCTAAAAAAAGACGACAAAGACGATATTGGGTAAATCCCATGTTAACAGAAAGAGACCATTATGGTGCATTTCATACGCTCATTCACTTTTGAATAAAAAAATAAACGTTTAACAAAATGTTCATAATTCGTGGTTGAACTCCATAATATTGCGTTTCGCGTAGGTAGTCGGCACGCGCCGGGCGTAGGTCCGGTCTCGTGTACATGCACTCATACACTGCCAATATAAAAAAGTCCTCTGTGTACACTGCCATACTTTACTACGCACCGGGCGTAGACCCGGCGAGCACCGTGCCCGGTTGCGCGATGAGCTGGCGCTAGTGCCGGCGTCGTATGAATAGCTTCATAGTAACCCATACATACGAATAACCGTCTCGTGGGCATGAGCGCTGAGGTGTGTCAATGACGTGACAGCATACGATATTTCAACGGATTATATCGTCGCCTCTATATGTTTACGTGTCAAAAGAAAAAATACGTGTCCAACACTTTTTATTAATCTACCTGATGAACAAAAAACAAATTTTCAGATAACATCCCTATTGGAGAGGCTTACATAATACAGTACACTGCCATAGATTAATTTATAAATGTCAGTTATATTTAACTGCTTACTGGATTATCCAAGGGAGTCTTATAATATTATCTCTCAATATTTCCACAAAAAGATGTATTACGTATCTTCATCCGGTATAAAATTAAAATACATATTTTAACCCCTAATAATCCCGTTATATCATTGACTTTCAAAAGGTCGCTCATCCCCTTGAGATTATTCCAAGCTACTCTATCCCCGGGTGACATAGGCAGAAAGTATCATTTGGTGAAATGGAACTGATAGACTTCCAAAACAAAACACTACAAAATGAAAAAAACGTTCTTTCCCGAAGTCGGTGTCGAAGAACGGAAAACAATAGAAACCAAAGACACCTGCTTTTTTATTTGATCTTTTGTGTTATTTTTTTTTACTGGCCTTACATATATTAATAAAAAAATCTGTATCTGACACCAACGGATAATCCGTAATAATTTGATATCTGTAAACATATCCGAAACCGGTATAATATTATTTCTATATCCGTATCCAGATCCGAAATTTCATATCCATAACACCCTTTTATTTTTATTTTTTTTGGAGAAATGCTCATGCATACTGCACTACCAAGGGGAGATAGTGCAGTTATGTGGGACTCTAACCCACTAAAACTCCACGGTGTCCTCCTGTGCCGCTTATGGCGGGAACACGGGCACGCGTTACGCGCACTCACCGCGAACCCGCCGCGGCTGTCCGTCACCGGACCCTCCTCGGGGGAGTACCCCCATCACCGGCGCACCAGAACACACTGTACGCCGTGTCAAGGTCAATGGCCCCGTCACTTACCATTTTTCGGCCGCAGGGGATAGAGAGAGCGGCTAACGCGATACCGACACTCCTCCTCCCCTGTTACCCCACCGCGTCCGTCATCAGACGGTGGCGACCCCGTCCAGACCGCGGAGGGTAGGAAGAGCGGCGCACCGCCAAACCGGCACTCCTCTCCCGCCGCGGCCTCCAACCGTCAGCCGCGACCAGGCCCGCCTCAGTTGCGATGTCGCCTGTTACCAAGCGGCACCGCAACCTACTAGTTGGCCGCTACGTCGTCGGCTTAATCGGCAAAAGCCCTGACGAGCGGCCCCTCCTCGGGTTTCTCTTCGCTTCACCGTGGGTGACCAAGCCACGGTTACTGAGCCCCCCCGCCTCGACAATGCGGGAACTCACCGGGGAGGTCCATAACATCCCTGGTAAAAAGATTAGGCAGATTGATTGTGTACCTTTAAAATACGAACTTCTATACAAGCTTTTATATACTCTATTTTTAGGAAACAACTGAAGTTTTGTTGAATACTCTTATACCTGACTAGCTGACCCCTGCGGTTTCGCTTCCGTCACATTTATAGCCTATGTTACTCGAGAATAGGCTGGCTATCCGTAGGTGAAAGAATTTTTAAAATCGGTCCAGTAGTTTCGGAGCCTATTCGGTACAAACAAACAAACATACAAACAAACAAAAAAATCTTTCCTCTTTATAATATTGGTATGGTCAAAGATAATATAATACTACAGTATAGATGACTTACTAGCTAATGACAACGAATACCATCAACAGATCAGAGCCTGGGCAGCTGTACCACCTGAATCACCAGCGTCAGACCTTCCATCCACTGACGAATTTATTAACGTTGTCAAGAGGTTATCACTCAACAAGTCATCAGGTGAAGATAAAATATCTAATCGGATGATTATAGAAGCGTGTAAAACAGCCGGTGATGTGATTTTAACCGTTTACAACCGTTGTATTGCGGAGGGCGTATTTCCTCGTATTTGGCGACGCGGATTTATACGAATCATCCCGAAAAATGGCGACAAGCCCCCGGACGAACCGAAGTCGTATCGGCCCATAACATTACTTCCATCTTTGGGAAAACTCCTGGAGCGCCTTATCGAACAACAATGGTAAAGAATCACTACCTCTCTCTTTAATAGTTGTTTTTCTTGATATCTATGTTTTTGTTCCATACTTATTACTGTATATATTTGTCTATGTAATATATATATATATGTGTATTTATTTTATTTATAAATAGTACACCAAAGACTACCTACAGTACATCTCTTAATTTGAAAATTTAATTAAAAATAGTAATAGTTTAAAAATATATATATTAATGGTACATATTGTTAGTTGATCATCACAAACTGCCAGTCAAGTGTTTTCAACTCCATATATTAGAATTTTTTTTTTTTTCACATCCTCACTATGGAAGCAATAAACCGCACAATCACAGATATGAGCAATCTGTTCAGTCTAAGAATGGCAGAATTTGAAAAGGAGTTGCAAAAGACTCCGTGCACCACACCAATCACCACCTCAGGTTTGGCAGCCGAGTTCTTGTCATTCCGGACATTTATTGTTCAGGCGCTCGGTTCTCTCCAGCAACAAGCTGCCATGTTAGCGCAGAGCCTCGACAACATGGAGATGCGTGGGCGGCGTAAGATCCTGCTGTTGCATGGAGTTTCGGAGCAGCAAGACGAAGAGACTGCACAGGTGGTGGCTCAAGTTGTCACGCAGCGTCTGAAAATTGACTTGGATGTGTCTGGCATCAAGAGGTGTCACAGGATGGGGCGCAGCGCATCTAACAAACCCCGACCGATCCTCTTCAAACTCCATGATGTTGCTCTCCGGGATAAAGTCTGGTTTAGCAAGACCAAGCTGAAGGGGTCCGGAATCACAATATCGGAGTTCCTGACGAAAACCAGGCACAACGTCTTCATGGCGGCACGGAGCAGATTTGGCGTGACTAAATGCTGGACCTCAGAAGGAACCATGATCGTCCTTGACGCGAAGGGATCTCGACATCGAGTGACCTCCACTGCTGACCTCGATAGCATCGCGCAGCAGTCCGAACAGGTCTCTGGACAGCCGGGGCCGGGCGTCGCTCAACCAGTCGCAGTCGAAAAAGTCACCACAGCAAAAACCAAGCGTACTGTGGCCCGAAAGTGAAGTTCTTTGTTGTTTTGTTTCCGTTTTGATAGTCCAGGTATTTTTTGTTTATTATGTTTGTCTGTAGGTAGGTATAATTAACTTTATTTTTCAACACTTCACACCTATTCCTATTTATTTTCTTGTTTCTTTGTGTACCTTTTGTTTGTTTGGTATTCATTTTCAACATCTATAAATAATGTCATTTGTCAATGTCATGTCACAATCTGACAGCTAATGTTTGCGTTGTTTGGTGTTGATGCGTTCGTCTCAAACTTATTTTAATTTCAGTCCGTTACACGGTCTTTTTTTTATTTAAATATATTTTTTTAATTACTTTTTTAATAGACTTGAACGTACGTAGGTGGTGTAGGTACGTTGTTTTATACCTGGACTACAAAATCTTTTTGTATTTTAATATTTTATTATGTTCTCTTATTGTACTTTTATGTTAAACACAACTGGCAGGTGGACAGAAAATTGTTAACCGCATAGTTTATTATAGTTTTGTTTAAGTAGGTATTTATTTATATTTGTATATTTATGCTCAGCCCTGATTATAGCAGTGATTCTGATACTTTTTATTCGTTGGGTAGTGATGACGTAAGCTTCGAGAGTGTTCCTTGTCTAGCCGACACTCTTGTTTCACTTTTTTCCGATGTCTCCAGGAACTTTAATGTAGTCCACATAAATGCCCAGAGTATTCCGGCCCACTTCCCCGATATGCTGGCAACCTTTGACTGTAAGAATATTCATGCGATTCTTGTTTCTGAATCTTGGTTGAAACCCTGTCTTCCCTCTTCCTCCTACTCTCTTCCAGGTTTTAAGCTTATCAGGAATGATCGCGCAGTTGGTGGTGGTGGCGGGGTGGCCATTTATCTTCGTAATTACATTCCCTTTTCTATTGTTAACATGTCCACACAACCGGCCCCGCCGAACTCCGGTGAACATCTTTTCCTGGAAGTTGAACTGCATCATTCTAAGATTCTCCTTGGGGTGTATTACTGTCCTTCTCTTCGGATTAATTTCTTCTCTTCTTTCGAACGTATTTTGGAAGCTTTAATTCCCTCTTACAGTCATAGCATCATAATGGGCGACTTTAATACATGTCTCCTTAAAAATGATTTCCGCTCTTCTTCCCTTCGTCATGTTATTGAATCTGCCAATCTTTCTATTCTTGATCTTGGTGCAACTCACCGTTTTCCTAACTCTATTCCCTCGCTTCTTGATCTTATTGTTGTCTCCTCCTTCGATCACGTCACTAAACATGGTCAGTGTTCAGCTGACGCCTTTTCCTATCATGATCTAATTTACGCTTCCTATAAAATTCGACCTCCTAAGCATAAGTTTAAAACTCTTCTGCTTCGCAATTTTGATGGCATGGACATTGATCGTCTTCAGGAGGATGCCAGTAATATTGACTGGACGCCGCTGATTACATCATCGTCCGTCGACGAACAAGTTGAAATCTTGTCTTCTATCCTCATTCAGCTTTACGACACACATGCACCTATTCGAGCCGTGAGAGTTAAACATCTTCCAGCGCCATGGATGACTGACGAAATTAAAGTTTTAATAAGCAAAAAAGCAGCTGCGAAATTTAGGTTTAAAATTCGGCCAAACAATGTTACCAGGGAAAAATACATCTCAATTAGAAATCATTGCAGCAAGGTGTGTAGGAACGCACAACGCCAACATATTCATAATTCAGTTCAAAACGGTGATCCAGCTAAGGTCTGGAAATTTCTTAAATCATTAGGTATCGGAAAAAAGTCTCATGACACTATTCCTAAAGACATGGACTTCAACTTACTTAACAGTCATTTTTCTACTTCGCCCGTATTGGATGGGGCCACCAAAGCTACTACACTTAGTTATCTTTCTAATCTTCCGATACCTGATTATTCCCCTTTTGTCATAAGTCAATTCACTGCTTGTGATGTTAAAAAGACTATTGTTTCGATTACATCCAACGCTGTCGGTAGTGACTGTGTCAGCCGTAAGATGATCATCCCCATCCTTGATAACATTCTTCCTGTCATTCTTTACATCCTCAACTTCTCTATTTCCAGTGGTGTCTTCCCACAAGCCTGGAAAGATGCCCAAATTATTCCTTTACCCAAAAAATCACATCCTGCATCATTCTCTGACTATCGTCCCATTTCTATTCTTCCTTTCCTATCCAAAGTCCTTGAAAAGCTTGTTCATCATCAGCTTAACACATTCCTTTCCAAGCACAATCTTTTAAATCCTTTCCAATCTGGTTTTCGACGTGGCCACAGCACTACCTCAGCACTTGTGCACATTACGGATGATATCAGGTCAGGCATGGATATGGGGAAGTTAACAGTACTTGCTCTGCTTGACTTTAGCAATGCCTTCAATACTGTTGACTTCGATATTTTGCTTGGCGTCCTATGCTCTTTTAACATATCTCCTCCGGTAATTGACTGGTTTCATAGTTACCTGTTTGGCCGTCGGCAGCGCATTTGCACTGATGAATCTTTCTCCTCTTGGTGTCATACCTCTGCCGGTGTGCCACAGGGTGGCGTTTTATCTCCTCTTCTCTTCGCACTCTTTATTAATGCTATCACTCAACGACTTTCATCTTTCTACCACCTATATGCTGATGATCTCCAAATTTATACCCAAGCCTCTCTCGGAGAGTTATCTAATGCCATTGAGACAATTAATACAGACCTGGCTCGAATAGGTGACTGGAGCACTGATTTCGGGTTGAAGATCAATCCAACGAAGACTCAGGTAACGGTTGTTGGTAGTTCCCGGACTGTCTCTAGGATCGATTGGTCGATACTTCCCCAGATTTCTTTCAATAATACTATTATTCCTATAAATCATATTGTGAAGAATTTGGGGATTTTTATCGACAGCACCCTTTCCTGGACCAAACAACTGCAGGAAGTCAGTCGAAAACTGTTTGCGTCTGCGGGTTCCCTGAGACGTCTTCGTAATTTTCTTCCCATCACCACTAAAATTGCGATAGCACAATCTCTTCTTCTACCTATTCTAGACTATGCTGACGCCAGCTATCTTGATCTCACCCAAGACCAATTGGACAAGCTTGAGCGACTTCAAAATCTCTGTATCAGGTTCATATTTGGCTTGCGCAAGTATGATCACGTTTCCGAATTTCGTACTAAGCTCAAATGGCTTCCTATTCGCCTTCGCCGGAATGCCCACATACTTTCTTTGCTTTATAATGTGCTATTTAATCCTTTTACTCCTTTTTATCTCAAAGAACGCTTTCAGTTCCTCTGTGACACCCATTCTAGGTCCTTGAGATCATCGGAAAATCTAAAATTAAGTATTCGTATGCATTCCACTTCCTTCTTTGACAAATCTTTTACGATTCAAGCAGCTCGGTTGTGGAATGTATTACCTATTGAAGTGAGACGTGCTCAAACACTGCCAACGTTCAAGAAAATGGTGAAGGAGCATTACCTTTCACTATAATTTTTATTCTTCTCCTTTCTCTGTTATATATTTGATATGTATTAGTATATTAAGTAATATTGTATGTATGTATTGTATGTTATTAAGTCTAAGTAATATTATTTTTGATATTTTGTACACTGACAACCCTAAATTCTTCTCCTATCTTTCAGTCCATCCAAAGGTTGTCTGTAAGAGATTGCCTAGTGCGATAAGACCGCCCATTGTACACTTGTATATTTGAACGTTTGTCCTGTATATTTTTTTTGTTTTGTGGTGTACAATAAAGTATATAATAATAATAATAATAATAATACAGTACTGACTTTACTTACATTTTTTTTAAATCCATCTAAAGGTTGTCTTGAAAAGATCGCTTTTAGCGATAAGGCCGCCCATTGTGTCACCCAGTGTAATATTTTCTTCGTCTATACTTTCTGTAACTTATATGGTGTACATAATAAAGAGTATTCTAATCTCGAATCTCAAAAATATTAAAACGCAAACAATCCAAATTCAAGTAAAATATGTAGTATTGTACCTGATACCGAGGCGAAAAAATAACATTCGCTTGAGCCGGTAACTGTCAACGAAACACAATTAAATTTTAACACTTATTTTGCACTAGTAGTGTCTGTATTTAACAAAAAACACTTAATTACGCTTTAAAACTAGTTAATAAATTGGAAATAGGCCTTATTATGAATGAAAACTAATATTTAAAATTAAAATTATTAGGACAAATTCAAATCAGCTGTTGTTCCGTACGCAAAATACGCGCTTAGACGTGGAGTTGCGGACACCAGCCCGTCTTAACCTAACCTAACCTAGCTGTAGTGTTGCCACAGGAGGAAAAAAATAATTATTCCCACTATTCTTTGCATGTGGGTGTGTTATAAACTTCTCCTAATCATCGTACTTAAACGATTCACACCTCGAGTCTTTATCATTTCTCCTGACCCTGCTTTTGACTTCTATACTCATAGGGTCAAAGATCCTTATCCTAGAGTTCCTTATATGTATGTTACTCCTATGGTAGTCTAAATTTCGTGCTTGGATATCTTCGCCTTTATTTGTATTCTTATTAGGCTTTACTTCGTCTAGGTTTTCGTTGTAGTTAATGAATTTGCTATTAATCTTACTGTTCCAATGACTATCGAAGTCATAGTCTGGTATACTCATTTTCCTTCTTGGACTACTGTCACGATCAGCTGCTTGTTCCGAAGTGAGGCCGATGATTGAGCAAACTGTAACAAAGGAAAATAAAACTTTAGTAAATTCACTCGAAAAAAATTACTGGGTTTGTCTAGTGAACACAAGCCCACCACACTATTTTCAACCACTGCAACTCCCGAAAGCCAGAATCAAAAACGCGCCAGGATAATAAAAGGCTTCGCAACTAATCCAGATAAACGATTCCTCTGGAACCAAGTCAGTGGAATCGCAAAAGAACTGCGGAGCAGTTAAAAAACATATTTTTCTAGCACGCACGGGACTGGTCAATGTGGCGGCGCTTGGGGGAGGCCTGTGTCCAGCTGTGGACGTCTTTCAGTTGATATGATGGTGATGATTTATATCAAGCAAGAGCCAGAACTGAACAAGGCTAACAGGCATAACACTTTGCAACTGGGATATTTTAGCCATTACAAACGCGACTGCTGGGTGTTAGAACCGGATGGGATCCCTACTAGGTTAGTGTCATAAAGTTTTTCCAAAAAGTTCGCCGATAACTTCAGGGCCAATGTTAAGCTGTTCTGGAAACAGGTAAGATTGGCTCGCGGGGTGACAAAAACATCGAGCATGAATGTAATAAGAACAGAAGATGGGTGTTTACTGAGCGAAGAATGCAAGGTCTTGGAACGCTGGAAGGGATATTTTGAAAGTTTATTTAGTTGTCAGGATAGTGTGCAAGGGGTGGGTAACTGGGTAGATGCCAGTTGTCAAGACCCTAACTCAGACGAAGAGCAAAAGAATGAGAATGAAATAGAAATGGATGAGATTGTAAAAGCACTAAGTGGTATGAAGATTGGTAAAGCTGCAGGGTATGACAGAGTATCTGTTGAAATGCTGAAGGGCGGTGGCGGGGTGGTAGCAAGCCTGTTGTGCCGGATCTTTAATATGTGTTGGAGATATGGCCGCGGGCCGGATGACTGGTGCAAGGCTGTAATCGTACCACTATATAAGGGAAAAGGCTTACAGCAGGAGTGTAAAAACTACCGCTGCATTAGTCTTTTGAGTGTTGTCGGCAAATTATATGCGAAAGTTTTAATAAATGGAGTGGTAAAAGTGACGGATGAACAATTATGGGACGTGCAAGCAGGATTTAGAGAGGGAATGGGCTGTATGGATCAGATCTTCTCGTTGAGGAGTATAGCTGAAAAACATCTTGCAAAGCACAAAATAGTCTACTGTGCTTTCGTTGACTTGGAGAAGGCCTATGACAGTGTGTGGAGGGATGAACTGTGGTCGACGCTATCCGGGTACGGTGTGGACTGGCGCTTGGTACGGGCAATGAAATCTCTATATAGGGATTCCAGTGCTTGTGTTAGGATTAATGGGGCGTATATAGACTGGTTTTCCATCTCAAGGGGTGTTAGGCAGGGCTGTCTAGCGTCACCGTGGCTGTTCAACTTGTACATGGATAGTTGTTTGATAGAAAGAAAGAAAGAGCATGAGTGCGAATTGAGGATGAATGAGTTGCCTGTCAAATGCCTTCTCTATGCAGATGATCAAGTTCTACTTGCATCATCAACAGAACAGTTGCAAGACATGGTGACTATGATGAATGAAGCTTTTAAGTTAAAAGGTATGAGTATAAATGTGAACAAGACTAAGGTAATGGTGTTTGAAAGAGAAGACGATGTATCGGAGTGTGAAGTGAAAATAAATGATAAGATTGTAGAGCAAGTGAACGAGTTTGTATATCTGGGAAGTATGTTGACAAGGGATGGAAAGATTGAAGAGGATGTGGAAAGGAGAGTGAATGCAGGGAATAAAGTAAATGCTGCTATACATGCGGTTGTGACCAGCAAATCGATGTCTCCAGAAGCTCGACTCGCCGTTCACAACAGTGTGCTGGTGCCTACACTTATGTATGGAAGTGAAGGGTGGTATGGCAAAAAAGACATGAAAGTAGGATTAATGCAGTTGAAATGCGCTCCTTGCGAAGTATGTGTGGGGTAACTTTAAATGATAGGTTAAAGAATGAGGCAATAAGACAACGTTGTGGTCTAAAAGAAGATGTAGTGACTAAAATTGAAAAGAGTATGTTAAGATGGTTTGGCCATGTTGAGAGGATGAATGAAAGGCGACTAACGAAATGTATTTACAAGGCAGACGTGAATAGAAACGCCGGGAGGGGACGCCCTAGAAAGACATACATAGACCTTATAGGTGATGTTCTTCAAAAAGGCCAGGTGCGCAGTACTCATAACCGGCGTGTGTGTATGACTAGATGCATGAATGTGAGTGAATCAAAAGAAGTATGTAAGAATAGTAGCAGGTGGCGTTCTGTAGTTTCTGCCTATCCCCATGGGAAAAAGGCGTGAGTTTATGTCTGTATGTAATTCTCAGAAGTTGTCCGAAGGAATAGGAGTACAATTGGATCCTTAAAGAATACTGGATTACCACGGTCAAGAATTGAACGCAGACTTGTTCAATAGGGATGTTTCATGGGTAGAAAAATGATAATTCTATTGATTCCGTCAGTGAGGTGATAAAATAATATTGAACACATATAAATATACGAACAAGATTGCTTTACCAAATCAATAAAAATCACAAAAATAAAGTGCATCAAAGTTCAAGTGGGACGTCACAACACGGTTTTTTGCCGGCGCCGGGTAGAAACCGTCCGAGCTTGCACACAAGACGGTTTGTACACGTTCCGGTTTCATGGAGGTGCAGCGTACATTCACTCTTTTTATTCTGTGAATTGTGGACGTACAAATTACGTGTCGTGGCGTAGCGTGGCGCCTTATGGCGCAATTGGCTACAAAACTCTTTGCAATATGACTCGTTGTGAGATTCGTAGGATTGGTGTATCCCACGCCACGCCACGACAAGATACAGTAATGTGTAATTTGCTTTTAGTTAATTTATTTAAAGTTATTAATGTTCCAGGTTTTGCGTTGCAGTTTAGAAGCTGCAGCTACGTACCCAATCATCCACATTTATGAAACTATATATGTTTTTTCCTAAGCTCTCCAATGAATGTAGACACTTATATACAAAGGTTTAGTTACAGTCAAAACGATAAAATACCGATTTTTAGGGTTCTGTTCTTATAGGAACACTTTGTTGTCAGTCTCTCAGTTTATCTCGGGAACGCGTGGAGGTATCGAGTTGAAATTAATATAGTATACTCGCAACCACATGAGCTGTAAAAAATTAAACTTCTAGGTCAACGCAATCAAAGATACAGCCGTTAATGTCGCATATTTTACACTCGCAAGGAAATCAAAATCTACAGTGTACTTCCCGTTGACCTAGAATCATAAAGTTTGGCAAGAAGAAATGTCTTATAGCACAAGTACTTAAAGGAAAAAATCCGATAACCGTAAATATTTACCTACTTAATATTTTTTTTTTTTTACTTATTTGCAGTTAGTAAACGGACCGCGAATTATGATGATGTATGGGAACTACAGTTTTCTAACGGCAAAGTTAATTTTGTCCCTCAATTCTGTTTATCTTATCGTTAAAGCAATATTTAAATATTTATTGCTGGCGTGACCTCCGATGCGTACAGGTTGAGGTGTGGAGTTAGGCAAGGCGGTTTAACCTCGCCTCGTCTCTTCAATCTGTACGTGAACGGACTGATCGAGAGGCTCAGCAGCACCAATGTCGGATGTTCGATAGATGGAAAATTCATAATTAACATCAGTTACGCGGACGATATGGTGTTGCTGGGTCCCTCCATTAGCGCCATTCGAAAACTGCGCACTGTATGTGTGGATTATGCCGGGGCTCATGGGCTCAGGTATAATGTGAAGAAAAGTGAACTCTTGGTGTTTCAATCTGCTGGCTATAAGGTCACGCACGTACCACCCGTCTTCATAGATGGCGTTCCGTTAACCAGAGTTTCAAGATTCAAGTACCTGGGCCACTGGTACTGGCTGTTCGATGCAATATATTGGCTCGTAGATTTGCACGCTGCACCAAGGCAGTAAAGGTAACATTGTTTCGGGCTTTTTGCCAATCGTTTTACACGTGCAGTCTATGGGTCAACTATACGCAGAGGACAATCAGCGCCCTGCGCGTTCAGTATAATAACGATTTTAGGATGCTGATGGGGCTGCCGCGGCACTGTAGCGCATCGGGCATGTTTTCAGACGCACGTGTCGATGGCTTTCATGCCATCCTTAGAAAAAGAGCCGCCTCGCTGCTAAGTCGTGTCCGCGGCAATGGCAACAGCATTCTTAGCGTTGTAGCGGGCCGAACAGACTGCCCAATATTGTGGCATTGTGTTCGATTACATGTCGAGAAGTAATAAATAATTTTTGTAAATTTGCAATTTCACCTCTACTGAACACAGACTTTTAATTTATAAATTTTGCTGAACTTTATTTAATTTAAAATTTTTCTTAATTTATTTTAATTGTTTATTTTTTTATTTTTTTGGATTTAACAAGGCATTTTGTTTTATTTTATTGACATTAATTTTAAATGATATTACATACAGTGTACCAAAATGCATAAATTGATTATTCTTTTTGTTTTGATTTTAGTGTACTTTACTTTTGACATGATGTGTATGTATTGTACTAACATAGTATATAAGAATTTGTACGTACTAACAAAACTATGGATTTCATATCTGAAGTAAATAAAAAATAACAATATTCAGTGCCTACATATGAACACTACACTTTATGAACTTCAGTTATTTTATTTATTTATTTCAGGTTGGCTTACAATTGTTAATACATTACTTTTCATATAATTACACGATATACATTTATAAGTGCAACAATTAATTACAAGCTAACACCTAAACAACCACGTAATGTTATTGAATTATTTTGGTGAATGTAGCTGTTTGTACGGAACCTTCAGTGCGCGAATCTATATCCCACTGAAGGGTAAAAGGATTTAAATTAAGAAAAGTGTGATTAACAAAAAAAAAGTTGTGAAAAAGCGTGGGATGCTTTTGAAGATATTTTCTAAATTACTCTACTTTTACCAATATCTTTCAATAAAAATTATAACAATTGACATCAAGCACCACGCTTTTTCACAATATTTTTTTTGTTAGTCACACTATTTTAATATAAATTTATTAAAACTTATTTTCTATTTTTTAGTTTGCCTTTCTTTTTAGTTTTTTTTAAACTAAATGTTATACATTTTTACTATTTAGTTTTTTGTCTAATTCTGAAGATCCTGGAACGTAAGGATAATGGGAAAAACTACTATTTAAATTATTGCATTGTCTTGTTAAGATTGTCGATGGTCGTGTCTTGATAAGTGTGCAAAGCAAATCGGTCGAATTCACAGACATAAATCTAACTAGATAACGCAAGTCCCTCCATCTGTATGAAAATTTAAAAACCAGGCGTGCCACTTTTTCACCTACAATATAAAAACAAATTAACTTACCAATTTTTTTAATATATTTTTTTTATTGTAGATAGGCTTGCGCTTGACCACTATCTTACGTGATGGTAAATGATGATGTGGTCGAAGGTGTAGCACGCTTGCCTAGAATAATAATAATAATCTGTGGCCTGACTTGTCAAGAGTGACACAAAAATTTTCTTCGCTCTTCGAATTTTTTGATTATATTTATGAATCCGAACAATTTCACTGTTAAAACTACATAAAACTAAATTTAAATAATGCCTCCATATATATATAATAAAACAACCAGAAGAAAACCAAAACTATAATTAAAATGAACAACCTACTCGTACAATAAACCAGAATGACAAGCTGAGAAGAAAATGTTGACACGAAGCCAGGCCCGAGCCAAAAACACAAGCCCAACATCTTCGGGTTCGTCGCTCAGCTCCGCCTCGCAGTCGCCGGGATCCCCTACAACCGTAAGTCAAGCGATCCTGGATGCTGCAGTTGCGTCGAGCTCTAGCGACGAATACTTCTCTCCGCCGACGACACCACCACCTACGCGTCGACGGGGAGGACGCCGGCCACCGGACAGCTTAGGACCTCGAGGCCCATCGGCCTCTGACAGGGTCCCCGCTCCCGGTGGAAGTGTGCAGCGCATGCGATGGACGCAATCGATTAACGAAAACGTCATGCGCGCATACTTTGGGGCTACAGAGGGGGGAAGTAACCTGACTGCGTACCGTGGTTGGATGCTCTCTCTGTTTCAGGTGCTTGAGCCAGCTGTCAACGTGTCGGCCCAACGTCTATCGGATCAGTTGCGGGTCATCCAACGTAACCGTATGCTGGATGACGCCGTACTTGATAGACTGCGTGAGGAATCACAGAGTAGCCGTGTCTCACCTGCCTTGCCACCGGCCGCGGTGCAACTGCAACCCAGTGTTTCACCGCGACCCGACCATGTTGGCGAGGATGACGACGACGGCGCTATATCTGTGAGTACTGTGAGGACTCTGCTTAACTAGAAGGCAACCTACTTGCCTATAAAAATACTGGCAATTGGTATTACTTGAAAGGTAAATGAATTTAGAATAGAAAATAAGTGAATATGTTTTGATTGTCAATTCTAGTGGAGCCGCCCAGAAGGCAGGCATATTGTAAAATTATTACTAAATATATAAGCTATAAAAGTTACAAGTATTTAATTTATACACCTCTGACTACGCCTTTCTACATTTGGTGGAGGCGCCGGGTACAGAATCCCAGAAGATAAAAAAAAATACGCGTGTATACGGCGTACAGTATACGTAGTAAGTGAGTGAAAAACGTTGAAAGTGTTAAAAGACGGAAGTTCGCGTGTGCATGGCGATAAACAGTGCACGAAGCCCTATCGGCGTACATAAAGCGAGATAAGTTTTTACAGAGAGGGTTGTTACCTCTCATTCCCTCCCTTAAGCGGATGGAAATATAAGGAAGAGTCGGAATAAAGCTAAGTGGTTTTATTATTTAGTGTAATTGAGCATAAAGGCTAGCATGATGAATGATTACTACACGGGAACGAACGGGTATTGTCTAGAAGAATTTTTAACCGAATTCAAGTCAGTGGCCGAAATAAATGAATGGAGAGAGAGCGACTACAGTCTGATCTTGGGAGGATTCCTGCAGGGGGCTGCATATTATTTTTATCGTATGATTTTTAAATATGACATGGACTTTGAAGTGTTATGCGATCGCTTGAGGAGTGAATTCTCTATATTTCACCGCAGATGTCGTTATTGCGAACAGCGCATAATAATCGCTGAAATAAAAGCAGATAAAAAACAACCTGATGTATTGTGTGAGGATGTTAATGCACATTTATTTTCTAGTATCGTGATTAAGGACGAACAAACACAAAACAATATACAGTGCAGTGAAAAAAGCGTTGACCACGTTGACGGAGAAGGCGACGCAGTTGATGGCGATGGCGATCACACCGACGGAGGGAGCTGCATGTTCGAGGACGATGGTGACCAGACCAGCGGAGATGACGGCCCCGTCGATGTCCAGTTGGAGGTGGAGTTTGTGTTCCAGGACGAGCGCGCGGACGGCCCGGCTGACGAGGAGTTGGACTCCCTATCCAACAGCGAGTGCCTGGATGAGGGTATTGTGATGTGTCGGTCCAGTCCAATTGTCTCCACTAATTCCATTTGTCTTGCAGAGAACAGTGATGAGATTTTGTCGGCACAACTAGTTGTGGTTCCATCGGGACACCAATATGTCTCGGATATTAAAATGCATAAGAATTCCATTGATTTCAACCATAAAATTGAAAATAATATTGAAAATTTTCAATCTGACATAAAACAGAATTTTATAAAAGTCATTTTCAAAAGAAAGAAGTTGACAGCCATTAAGAAAGGTTTTTCTCGAAACAAACCGAAAGAGATCCATAGGAAATTCAAAAGAGTCTTTAGTAAGATTTATTATTGCGCCAACATAAATTCAAAGAAGGCGATCAATAAAAAAATGATTCGAATTCAATTCAAAAGAATTTTTAATAAAACTTCTTGGGGAGCAAGGTTTGATTCAAGTAAGATTACTATGATTGTTGCAAGGAAAAATTCACTTCATATTTTCCTTGGATGTAACATTGTACAAAGATTTTTGCATTGCGAATACATAAATCAATTCGAACTCGTAAAATGCAAATTATGGAAATTTTATAGAAAGAAGATTAGGTATAAAGTTTTGTAAATAATGTAAACTGATTTATTTAATGCTGTGTCTTATATTTTGTGATTTATTAACCAATGTTTTCTTTTCATGTCGTGCAAATGAATACGGTAAGGAAAATAATAGAAAAGTCTTCTAAGCCCCTAAGGCGAATAAATGCTTTGAAAGCATAGTTGTCATGGTAAGAAATGGTTTGACACGTAGTCCCACAGATAATACAAAAAAGGACAGTGTCAAAACCTTGTCAAATGTAAAGCATAGTTTTCATTATAAGAATTGATTTGACACGTAGTCCCACAGATAATACAAAAAAGGACAGTGTCAAAACCTTGTCAAAAGTAAAGCATAGTTTTCATTATAAGAATTGGTTTGACACATAATGCCATAAACAATATAATAAAGCACAGTGTTCACACCATAATTAAATTTAAATATACTCTATGCGCCGTATTAGCCACAGATTAGTTAGGCCGGACCACAAATAGAAGTATAAGACTAAGTAGGTTGTATAAAGGCCCATACCGAATAGGTAGAACATTATATGATGTAAATTATGTAATTATTAAAAAAAAATAGGCGATTTAGGGACATAGTACATGTAAATAGATTAAAACCTTTTAATGTTAGAGTAGGATAATACATAGGTTTAAATAGGTTAAGGTTAGTAAGGTTTCCATATAGGAAGAGGCCCGTTGTCAAATAAAAGAAAAAAATATGAATGACAACTATCAAATTTGACATATTGAAGTTAATAGGGATGGGAAAGTAGGAAAATATGTATCGATAGTTTTCTTATCGATATTCTCTAGTAGTATCGATATATATAATTAAATTAGTTCTTTCCGTTGCATGTGCTGATGATGTGTGAGTTGTAAGCCGCAGGGGGAAGAAGAGGCTGGCAACGTTGGCCACGCATCGAAGAAATATTTTTTGGTTATGCGATTAAGGCATAGGCACAAGCCAGGGTAATAGTATAACCCAGGGGTTTCTTAAAGTAATAGTCATAACTGAAACCGACTTTGCTAACGGGGCATAGCCTTTGCAAAGGATGTCGAGTTGACATCATTGGTCCAGTTTATGTCTGATGTTTAAAATAATAAATGCATTTATAATAATAAACCCTGGTGCAAGCTCTATGAATAGGATTAGAAATTCGATGCGATCCAGCCTTTCCTTCTCTGGCCTGATAAACGCACGAGATCGAAACATTGTATCATATTTGAATTTTTGAGATTAAACCCCATCCGGGTCGATGTGAGTTGACGCATCATTTCTTGTGTTGGGAGGACGCCTTGTTCCTTTTTTAGGGTTTTGGTCAAGGAGGTTCAAGCATGACTGCGTTGATTTGTTAGTACGTATGTGCACGTCAACTGAAGTTAAAAGCACTTATCGGAGCATCCGATAACTCGTTTGTCATGATTAAGCCTTCCCCTTTTAAGGGTCGTACCTCAATTGTAAATGTGATTTCCCTATTAGGTAAATGCTCGGGTTAGGGTAAGGTAGGATTCATGTAACCTTTCAAGACATAGAATAGAAGCACTTCATATGATTCTGCGCGTCTATTCGCAGGGGCGTAGCTCATGTGAGGACTCTGCTTAACTAGAAGGCAACCTACTTGCCTATAAAAATACTGGCAATTGGTATTACTTGAAAGGTAAATGAATTTAGAATAGAAAATAAGTGAATATGTTTTGATTGTCAATATTCTAGTGGAGCCGCCCAGAAGGCAGGCATATTGTAAAATTATTACTAAATATATAAGCTATAAAAGTTACAAGTATTTAATTTATACACCTCTGACTACGCCTTTCTACAGTACCCAATGCAATGCACGTTTGAGGAGCGCTTTGGAATGTGCATTCAGCGAGTATCGCTCCACACCGCCTGAGCTTAGACCTCGACTACCTCATTTGCCCATGCATAAGAAAAATAGGGCGCTGGTGTGTGCTCTAGATTCGCAGCTGTCAAATGTTTTTGATAGCAGCAAAGACCTTGCCGACACCCACTCGATCTTGTACTGTGCAGCTGCAGCAGCATGTCGTGTAGCTAACGTCAAGTTACCCAAAACTGACAGAGCTACACGACCAGCTATACCAGCTTGGCAGTGCAGGATTGAGCGTCGTATCGGTGAGGCTAGAGCACTCATCGGCAAGCTTATCTGCTTCAGGGAGGGCAACACTCGCCCTAGAGTGATGCGCTTTGTGAGACGGGCGTTCTCAGGGACTGATATCAGTTCTCGAGATTATATGTCCCGCGTCACAGAGCGTATCGACTTCCTGAAGCAGAAAATCTATGCATGGGCAAACCGTATTCGTCGGTACAAGCGGCGAGTGGAGCGATACACTCAGAATCGCACATTCCAGAGCAACGAAAGGTGGGTTTATAGGGCTTGGGAGCAACCCAACCAAGGTGTGACTGATACGCGCCTACCGGATAATGACGCCATGTCTTCGTTCTGGCGCGATATCTGGTCGGTGCCTGTCAGTCACACCGAGGATGACTGGACTCGGGAGGTCGAACGAGCGTGCGATCCGATACCACAAATGGGGGCAATTACCATCAGCCCCCAAGATGTGGCTCGTGCTGTCCGCCCGTTGCCTAACTGGAAATCTCCTGGGCCGGACGGACTGCACAACTTTTGGATTAAATGGTTCCAAAGGTCGCACGCTCGTTTGGCAACTCAGTTCCAGTCTGCCTTAGAGTCAGGATCGCTACCTCAGTTCCTAACGACAGGAATAACCCACCTGCTCCACAAATCAGGTAGTACTGCGGATCTTAAAAATTATAGACCGATAACGTGCTTACCGACGGTCTATAAAGTCCTTACATCCATTCTGAGTGCGAAAATTAATCAACATATTGACAATAACGCCATCATGTCTGCTTCTCAGAATGGATGTAGGAACGGGTCCCGCGGTACTAAGGAGCTGCTCCTCATAGACATTGCCATTAGCCAACAGGTTCGCCGTTCCCGCAAGGATCTGGCGACATGTTGGATAGATTACAAGAAGGCTTATGACTCAGTGCCACATACATGGCTTATGAGGGTGCTGGAGTTGTATAAAATTGATGCAACTCTGCGCGCCTTCCTGACGTCATGTATGGGGCAGTGGAGGACGGTCCTTTACTATCCAGGATGTCGACAGATTCAGGAAAACAGCGAACCTATAAGGATCGAGCGCGGCATATTTCAGGGCGACAGTCTGAGGCCTCTGTGGTTTTGTTTAGCCCTGAACCCTCTCAGTACACTGCTGGAGGGTTCAGGTCTGGGCTATCGGTTGAGAAGAGGTGGTCAGGTCATATCACACCTCCTTTAGATGGATGATCTGAAGCTCTTTGCCCCCAACAACTTGCAACTGATGAAGCTACTGAAGGTAACAGAAACCTTCAGTGACGCCATCCGTATGGAATTTGGTGTGGACAAATGTGCAGTCATGCATGTAAAGCGAGGGGAGATTATGGAATCCGTGGGAATACAACTCTCGGATTCCATACACCTTCGATCCCTTTCCTCAACCGAAACTTACAAGTATTTGGGTATGTCGGAAGCACTAGGCATCAATGCTACTGACGTGAAACAGTCGTTGAAGGAGCGCTTCTTTGGCCGCCTGAAAAGAGTACTAAATAGTCTTTTATCGGGCGGTAACAAGGTGCGCGCCTTCATCGGCTGGGTCATGCCGGTACTGATGTATTCTTTCGGCATACTCAAATGGACTCAGACTGAACTTGACGCCCTGGATAGGAGGATCCGCACGCTGCTTACCGCAAATCGTATGCATCACCCACGTTAATCGGTTATGAGACTGTATATCCCTCGGAAGTGCGGGGGTCGTGGCTTTTTAAATGCTAAGACCCTACACAACCGCGAGGTATGCAGTCTTAGGGAATACTTCCAGGCCGCTGACGTGGGTATGCATCGAGATGTGGTAGCGGTGGACAAGGGCCTTACCCCGCTCTCCTTGGCTAACGAGAACTGGCGCAAACCTATAGTATTAGATACTAATGACCGCAGGGAGGTATGGCAGAACAAGGAGCTTCACGGACGCTTCTACCGGGTCCTACATGGGCCCGATGTAGATCTTTTAGCGTCCGTGGCCTGGCTGCGATTTGGTGACCTGTTCGGGGAAACCGAAGGTTTTGTCTTTGCGATTATGGACGAAGTTATGATGACGAACAACTACCGGAAATACATTGTGAAGGACGGCACGGTTGACATCTGTCGGGCATGTCACCGGCCGGGTGAATCAATCCGTCACATTATCTCCGGTTGTTCTAGTCTGGCTAACGGAGACTATTTGCATAGACACAACCTTGTAGCCAGGATTATCCATCAGCAACATGCTCTTAAATACAATCTTGTGGAGTCGGAAGTGCCTTACTATAAGTATGTTCCCGACCCAGTTCTCGAAAATGGCAATGTAACGTTGTATTGGGATCGGTCTATCATCACTGACAGGACTATTGTTGCCAATAAGCCTGACATAGTGGTGATGGACCGACTAGAGCGTCGCGCAATGATTGTTGATATAGCGGTCCCACATGATGAGAACCTCGTGAAGGCTGAGAGAGATAAGAAAAGCAAGTATCTTGATCTGGCTCGCGAGGTTGTCGACATGTGGGACGTGAATACAGCTATCATTGTGCCGATAGTCGTTACGGCCAATGGCATAATAGCCAAGAGCCTCGACGAACATCTGAGGAGGCTCTCGTTAGGCAGCTGGATCAAGGTCTTGATCCAGAAAGCGGTACTTCTGGACACGGCGCGTATCGTTAGGAGGTTCCTCTCTCAGGAGCCCTGACCACCGGTAGCTTGGACCCTGTTCCCGATACCGGTGGGCTACTATTTTTGTATTTTAAATGTTTTTTTATTTTATTTTTTATAGAATAATATTTAAAAATGTAAAAATATGTAATACAAAATGAATAAATGAAAAAATAATAATAATAATTTATTTATTTTTATTTTTAATTGTGTGCAGTCATGCATGTTAAGCAAGGGGAGATTATGGAATCCGAGGGAATTCAACTCTCTGATTCCATACACCTTAGACACCTCTCCTCGACCGAAACATACAAGTATTTGGGTATGTCGGAAGCGTTGGGCATCAACAGTACTGACATGAAGCAACTGCTGAAGGAGCGTTTCTTTGGCCGCCTGAAAAAGGTATTAAATAGCCTTTTGTCGGGCGGAAATAAGGTGTGCGCCTTCAACAGTTGGGTCATGCCGGTTTTGATGTACTCTTTCGGCATACTCAAATGGACTCAGACCGAGCTCGACGCCCTCGATAGGAGGGTCCGGACACTGCTGACCGCAAACCGGATGCATCACCCACGATCATCGGTGATGAGACTGTACATCCCGCGGAAGTGTGGGGGTCGCGGCTTTTTAAACGCCAAGACTCTTCACGGCCGCGAGGTGTGCAGCCTCAGAGAATACTTTTTAAAAGCTGAAGTGGGTATGCACCGGGATGTGGTCGCAGTGGACAAGGGCCTCACCCCGTTGTCCATGGCTAAAGAGAACTGGCGCAAGCCTGTAATACTATCGACCGATCAACGCAAAGAGATATGGCAAGGCAAGGAGCTACACGGGCGCTTCTATCGGGCTCTCCATGGGCCCGATGTAGATTTCCCAGCGTCCGTATCCTGGCTACGTTTCGGCGACCTTTTCCGGGAAACTGAGGGCTTTGTCTGTGCAATTATGGACAAAGTTATCCTGACGAATAACTACCGGAGACATATAATGAAGGACGGGACGGTTGACATATGTCGGGCATGCCACCGTCCGGGTGAATCCATCAGACATATTATCTCTGGTTGTTCTCGTTTGGCTAACGGCGAGTACTTGCACAGGCATAACCAAGTGGCCAGGATTATTCACCAGTAACTTGCATTGAAGTACAATCTAAAGGAATCGGAAGTACCGTATTACAAGTATGTGCCCGACCCAGTTCTCGAAAATGACCATGTCACGTTGTACTGGGATCGGTCTATCATCACTGATAGGGCTATTGTTGCCAATAAGCCGGATATAGTATGGTGATAGACCGATTAGCGCGCCGCACAATGATAATCGATGTCACCATCCCGCATGACGAGAACCTCGTGAAAGCTGAGAAAGAGAAACAAATCAAGTATCTCGACTTAGCACACGAGGTTGTCGACATGTGGATTGTGGACTCGGCGATCATTGTGCCGATTGTCGTTACGGCCAACGGCCTGATGGCCAAGAGCCTCGACGACCATCTGTCGAGGCTGTCATTGGGCGGTTGGATCAAGGGTCTGATACAGAAGTCAGTACTCCTCGATACGGCTCGCATTGTGAGGAGGTTCCTGTCTCTGGAGCCCTAACCACCGGTAGCTTGGACCCTGTTCCCGATACCGGTTGGCCTCTATTTTTTATATTTTTAAATGTTTTTAAGTTTTCTTTTTTTAAATATTTAAAAATGTATTAAATAAGAATATAAATCAATAAACGAAATAATTTATTGCAAATAAAAATAAAATATCATTAATACAACCAAACTTACATAGTTACATTGTTCGTGCACATTAAAATAACAAAGGCGGGTATGTTTGGTTGCCCGAGTATGATTCGCACTGTCCTCCGTACTAGTTTAAACTGTGTCACGGTAGGACAGTCTTCCTCCACTCTCACAATCACAACACTTGTATACATTTCCACTTAGGTACATAAATAATCACTTACTTAACAAATAACATTATTCACCTATTTGCGAGTTACAATGTGATTCAAATATTAATGTTAATTTTAATGCAGGTAGATCAAAATTTCTTTTAGTATATGCAAGAATTACAGACAACATTTTTCAAGTAAATTTTGATGAAGAAAATAAAAAATTAAAAGAAAAGATAATAATGGTGCAATGGTCGCTTTATATAAATAAATGTGTATTTGGATAGTGTAACTGTTAAAAGTTCATAAAATGTATTGAAAGAAAAAAAAAAAAATATGTGTGTATACTATGATAGGGTCTCTAAAAGCCGCTCAGTGTCCTCGTAATTTAGAGTGATAAAATATTTATCCATTGCATTTTTACACAGACGAATAGTCAAATCACGTAAAGTTATTTTTTTAGATAATTTATTGTACAGAGTTGGACCAAGATATTTAGAGAACCTTTAAGCAAACGATGTTCTACATTTTGGAACTGAGTAAACCAAATCCTTTCTACGCCTATGGATGAAACTGGGAGGTTTTTTATGTTGCAACAAAATTAGATTTTTAATAAACAATTGCCTAACAGTAAGCACTGACATATCTTTATAAAGGGCCTGAGTAGGATATCGATATCGTCTAAAATTTATAACCTTCAAAACTAAGCGTTGCGCTCTCTCCAAAATTAGCATGGCAGTCTTAGCTGTCCCTCCCCACACTGTGATGCAATAGGTCAAGATAGATTGACATAGGGCAAAGTAGACCGATCGCAGGAGTTTCGATGGGCAAATGTTTCGGATATGTCTATAAATGTATACTAATTTTCTAACCCTTGCTGTTAAGGTGACAATATGTTCCTTCCAGTTAAGATTTTTATCAATATTCACACCCAAGTACTTAACTGCGGAAACCCTGGACAAGGCGCAGCAGCAACATGGCAAGGTGTTGTTACAAGTGTGTATATTAATGTTTACAGAATTTGTGGGTGGTTGTGTGTTGTTTCTAATGCTGAATGTAATATATTGTGATTTTTTAATATTTAACGTAAGTAGGTTCAGATCTAGTCATTTCATAACCAAGGAGCATCCATCGTTGGTTAGTTGAGTCACTTCAGCCTACGTTCTCCCACTAAATATTAATGCCGTATCGTCCGCAAACGTGACGATTTGTCCTTGTATCAGTTTGAGGTTGCACAAATCGTTTACGTATATTAAGAACAACGTGGGCCCCAAAATACTGCCCTGCGGTACTCCAAACTGCACCCTCTCATAACAACTCAGGTAGTCGTTGACTCTGACACACTGCGCCCTGTTAGTCAAATAGTCCGCAATCAATGACAAGGGGATGCCTCTAATGCCAATATTTTCCATCTTTTTAAGCAGTATGGGAACAGATACTGGGTCGAACGCCTTGGCCAGATCTAGAAACACTCCAATTGTTTTGCCCCCCTATCTATTCCTTCAGCAATAAAGGATGTGAGCTTATCTACTGCTTGAACAGTCGATTTGTCTTCTCTAAAACCAAATTGATTATCTGATAGAAGGTTTTTAGTTTCCAAGTATTTTTTTAATCTTGAATTTATAATACGTTCGATGACTTTTGACAATGAGGGTAATAGTGAGATCGGCCTATAGTTTGAGACACAGTCGCTGTCCCCAGACTTGTGTATGGGAATTATAACGGCTCTTTTGAGCGCAGATGGAAATCTACCCTTAGCTATACACAGATTACAGATCACAGTTATAGGGGCGGAGAGAAACTCCACTCCCCACTTCAAGAGAGTTGACGTTATTCCGTCCCATCCACTCGAGTTAGAAGACTTTAAATTTAAAATGGTTTGCTTGACTTCATCCTCATCCGTAGGTAATATTACAAACGAATTGGGCGTCGTATGTGCTGAACCTACACTCATTGCCAGATCAAGTTCTGTTTTGTGTATTCTGGTTAGTATACTATCAGCTAATTGACTTCCCACGTTTGCAAAATACTTGTTTACGTCATCAATAGAATCTTTTGGATTAGCTTTAATGCTCAGTAACTGATCAGTGGATACAGAAGATTTATTGAGGCTGCACATATCTTTTAAAATAGCCCATTGTTTTTTTAAATTGTTTTTGTGAGTATCTATCTGTGCGGAGAAGTAGTCCTTTTTTATATTCTTTAGTATATTGTTACATTTATTACGATACCGTGTGTAAGTAATTTTAAGCGTCAAGTTATCAGGGTCCTTTTTCAATTTATGGTGTAAGCGGTCTCTATTGTACATACAGCGACAGAGCCCGGGCGTAATCCACGGCTTAAGTGTATGCTTTCTATGGGAGATTTTGCATGTGCGACTATGTTTGTTTATGTGTTTATTAATAGTCGACAGAAATGAATTCGTTGCTACCTCGGGATCTTCAGAGTCCAACACAACCCGCCAGTCCAACAGCTTCAAATCACTAATTACAGCAGCGTAGTCGACTTTTGTGTAGGTTTTACATTTTACGTTTTTAGGTGTTTTTGTTTTACTTAACGAGATCATAACACAAGAATGATTAGTAATAGTGGCATGGCAGACAATGGTTCTATTAGGACAGTTGGTTTTAGCGAAGCAGTGGTCTAGGCAATTATTATTCCGGGTCGGAAGTGCATGAGTAGCAAGCAGGCCGTGCAACGCGAGAAGGTCCATATATTTGGTTGAGTTGTGTCCAGTATTGTCCAGTATATTGATGTTAATGTCACCCAGTAGTATTATGGTTTTGTAGTGCTTATAACAATGTAAAATGTTGTCCAGGGTGGTTAGAAAATTATCAATGTTTCTAAACGCAGGCGGTCTATATATAGCTATAATCGCAAGTTCATTTCTATTTGTAGTGACCACCAAGCAGTTAAATTCGTCATCAGGCTGTGTTTTTTCTACAACTAATGTGTTTAGTCCGTCTTTAATATAAATAACTATGCCGTCATTTTGGTTTAACTTAGTAGCTGTTGAGAAAGCCTGATATGAATCAATATTCGGTATTGGTGTAGTGACTGATAGCCAACATTCCGTCAAAACAATAAAATCAAATCCAATATCTAATCTGTGCAGTAAAACTTGTAATTCATTAAAATTATGATTTAGACTTCTAATATTTTGTGTAAGTATGCAGAAGGTATTATTAGTTACGAATTGCGGCTTACAATTCTCCGGAATATCCACGCTACAAGCAATTCCAACATTGATAGTATTATCAATGTCAGAGGACAATTTTCTAATGTCACCCATACTGTTGATGATTAGTTTGTAACTTTGCATGTATGGCAGCTTTATAGCGAAGACAATCCGGAAAGAGAGAAAACAATATATGAGGGACCATCATAGAAGTGGGTAAAGTGTAGTGTAGTGTGTTTGTATGTAGACAGTTAAAATTTTGAAATATAATTATGTTATAACCATCAGCAATAAATATTTTATAAAATAGGTAATTCATAATTTCGGAGTAGTATTCATGCATGTAAATATAATTAAAAACTAATGATAACCAAAAAAAATAACAATAAACCGGCAATTGATACAAAAACATCTGCTAGTCAATCATCAGTGTTTATGTTAACAGTAGTCTGTGCTTTAAAGAGTTCGGCAGTAATGCCTTTGATTTGTTCTCCCGATTTTATTAAGATTGTAGCTGTTCCGTCATTTTTCTTCAAAAAGACGACGTGTCTTTTTGAAGAAAAATGACGGAATCCAGATATCCAACAATATTTGAAACCATGACTTTTTTGCATTTCTCTAGCTAGATAGTGAAATCTACGAGCGGATGGAGTTAAAGATTCTGAAATGTAAATCGGTTGTTTCTCACCTGGAACTTGTAGTGTTTTAGAATTTAGTTTATCCTGCTTGTTATTCTTATTATATATTTTTAGGGCCTTCAATACATTGAAACGAGTTTTGGGTGTTTGATATTCCACTACTATGATGTTGTTTTGGCGGGATTTCTTCCTGTACGCTTGTCGAATGTTTTGGGAAGGTATCGTTAAGTCCAAGGCTTTATGTACTCTGGACACAGTATCAACGATATCCTCCTTTTCACAAATCGGTACATTCTTGATTTCAATCATTGTACTCAGCTGTAGTCTCTCTAGTTCTTCAATTCGATTTTCGAGCTGGGTAATCTTTGTGTGTGCTGCACTGGTTTCCAGAATTACAGTATTATAGCTTTGTTTTAGCTGATTATTAGTGGCCGTCGCATCTTCCAAAGCTTTTAACAAAAGTGCGTTGGAGGTTATCATACCATCCAGCTGACCTTTAAGAGTGCTGATGTTTTCTTGCAAGGATTCGAACTTCGAATTCTGTTCGTGGATTCTGGATTCCAATTCCGAGATTTCGTCACTGTCAAAGCAGAATTTCCTTTTTCATCTGGACTGAGCGGACTCAGTATCCTCCGGAGTATAAGTAGACACATCTTGTTGTGACGATTTATTAGTCTTTGAAGGTGACTGGGACATTTTTATTTATCCGAAAAACCTGTATATACTATGCTAGTCGGTGCTCTTTTTTTTTTTTGAATCGCAGGTACGTAACGCGATAAGTGCAGACGCGTGTATTATGACTTGGTTATGGTCCTTATTTCATTTTTGTTAGGGTATAAATTAGCACAGAAGTTAGTTCTATTTAGAAATATATTTTTAAGTGAACAACGAGTACGTCTATTCACAGTCGAAGCGAGCGGAAGAGTCCCGAAGAGATGATGAAGCGGAAGAGTCCCGAGAAGTAGATGCGATGCTCCCGGCGATGCGTCATCGGTACATGGTGGACATCCCACCCATACGCACTAAACGTTTTGAGAATGCTTTTATTATGCGTACAGCTAAGGAGTGGAATTCCCTGCCGGAGTCTGTGTTTCCCGATAGCTACAATCTAGGGGTCTTTAAGTCAAGAGTAAATAGGTTACTTCTAGGCAAGCGTGCTCCACCATCGACCACATCATCGCTTACTATCAGGTGAGATAGTGGTCAAGCGCGAGCCTATATTAGATAAAAAAAAAGTAACCTGTTCTCTCTGACAGAAAGAAAACAGTTCCAATACCTCGGCAAACTTTTTCTAAACAATATTTACAGCTCAATATGGCATAATTAAGCTGCATTTTTCGCTGGATTTCCGGTGCCAATAATGCTAAATGAAAATCTCAAAGTACGATCATTGATCGTAATTTTAATCCGTTTTAAGACACGCGAAGTACATGAAATCGCGTCATCTAGTTAGATTTATATCTGTGGTCGAATTGCATTGCGTTGCGTCCATATTTACGAAATTGCAATTTCGATTAAAAAAAATCGCTGAGTGATGTGATATTGTGTGGTTTTTATCGAATCGATTTGAGCCATCGGGGTGGTCGGTAAATCTGTAAGTTTTAAATAACTTACAAAATAAATACGATTATCTTTTGTTTTATGAAAGAGGATCCTGTGGCTAAATAATAACAGCCGCACGGGTCGATCTCCAAGGTTAAGCAACGCTTGCCGAGGTCGGTCCGTGGATGGGTGGCCATCTTTGCATAGCGAGTTTCTTCCGTGCTTCGGAATGCAGGTTAAGTCGTTGGTCCCGGCTGTCATTTGAAGATCTTTGACAGTCGATACGGGTAGTCAGACGCCTTAGATCGACACTAGTCTTGCCAAGTGTTATCGTGTTACAGTTACTGGGTTGTGGAATGAAAAAGGGGCAAATCCGCTACCTTCTTGGGGCCTTTAGTGGCAGTTTGGAACCAACGAAATGCTCCTGAAGATGGGTTTAACCGCGACACCAATGTGCATGTTGTGTGGGGAACATACGGAACGCATGGGACATCTTCTGTGCACATGCGATGATGTGGCTGGTAAGCGAATGAGTCTCCTAGGGGTTGGATATCCAAGACCAAAAGGATCTCCTACTCTCTTTGTAAAACTCATGAAGAGAGTTTTCAACGAGATTGGGGAGGAGTAGGTTATCCAGGGTATCACAAAAGATCCCAATGGGTTGAAGTGTCCGATTTATTTCTCGACCCCTCCACATGATAAGATAAGATACTGGGTTGTGGATGTCAGATAGGCGGTCGCTCTATGTAAAATACTGGTACACAGCTAAATCCGGTTCGACTGGGAGTCGACTCTAACATAGTTAGGCAAAGCCTAGGCAGATTGTTTGATTTGTCATATGGACCAAATTTAATAAAATAAGTGTTCTTCAATGGGTATTGATCCCCAAACTGTCTTCCAGGACCTTATGACTTTACAGGCAGTAGCGATTAAACATTAGGTTAATTTCTCAATTTAAATTACCCTGCCTAGCTGCGAGAAAATTGTTACTAGATATTTTACATTGTTAATCGTGTTTGTTCTAAGATCACTTCAATGTAAATTTATTCAAGAAAACACGTTATACACGCGAACTCGCGCCTTCAAATTCCATTTGAAAAACATGCCGTAGGCAATATAAGAGTGTAAATGTTTCCAAATGCTTCAGCTGTTTCTAGACTTTGCTTCAATATTGGCAAAGACATTAAACCGTTAGTTTTAATCTATAAGATATATCAGATAGACAACGAGAATACCAATAATATGCACTTTGAAAGTTTGTGAATAATTTTGTACGTTTGTTATTGTAGCTTAAACTTTTCTCCAAAAAAATACAACAGACTTCCAAAAAAAACATACTTTAAGAAGTCGGTGTATAATACTGTTAGAGTATAACGCTGGCCATTTTTATGAAGGTTTTTTTAATTGAGTACTCTATGTCAGCGCTGTCTCTGTCTATCTGTTTAGAAAAATATATGTCATGTTTCTGTAAAATAATATATTAAATGATTTTACATTATTTCCACTGCGCCCGTATTGCTTATTTTAATAACACGTTTGGGTATTTTAACAGGGCAGATAACTGGACCATCTACAGTTCTACATTTTCTACAATCAAAATCACCATTCTTGTTATCAACTGCTTCTGAAAGCTTAATAAGACGTTATATTTCTTCTTAATCTATAGGTTTAGCATTCATTTGGATATCTCTGTTATGCTTTTTTTTATGGTGTTTCGTTTGTAACATCGATATTTATAATAAAATGGCAGATGAGTTCAGTTTCTCCAGTTGGACGGTTTATGCTAAGAAGTTTTACCGTTTTCCTGGCTGTGGCTTCTACAATGCCAAGTATACAGTTGTTTTCTTCCACTGGTTGTGCAGAACGGAGAAATTTCACTTCCCATTTATGTAAATTTCATTTTTCGTTGGTTGAGTTTCTTCTTTGTATTTTGTTATATCTATTAGTATGTCAGTTAATAATATTGCGTTATTTCCGTAATCAAAATAATCGATTACTCTTATAACTTGAACTGTAACTCGATGACATTCTGCAATACTTTGGTTGCCAGGTTTATTTAAATCATCCTTTAAATTCAACACTGAGAACTGGCTATACACAGGAATATAACTAGTATGATCTTCATGGTTGATTGCTTCTGTTTTTGATAGCCATAAATACTCATTATATAAAAATTGCTTCAAAATATTTATGTTTTTCTCATTTGCTGTAGTTGTAGCACTTGGTGTTTGTTCTTTTTCTGTCGCTTCGTTAGGTACAATAATTTTTGTCCATTTAATTAGAAACATAATTTGTTTTCAAATCCTTTGGAAACTATAATAATTTATTGAAAAAAAATATATAACTAATAACGGGTGTCTCAAAATGTTTTTCTTTTTTGATACTTAAAAAAAATACTAGAATTAGTTAAATCTCTTTTTATTTACTGTTGAATTAATTAGCAGTTTTTCAATTTTGCTTGTACAAAACTAAATTAAGTAAATTCGCACCCTCCATTGCCTGACACTCATTTGGCCTGGAACTAAAATTTTCATTATTTATTTTATCTGTGAGTATTTGTTTGCTTTTAAACATTCAGGTTGGGTGGCAATGGTTTGTAAACTTTACTTTTTAAGTAGCCCCATAGGAGAACATCAGCAAAAGTTTAATCTGGGTTATTGGGGCTGCCATATCACGTCAAGGACATGTCGGTCCCTCACTTTTTTGCGTGTGATTGAAGATTTTAGTTACAGGAAAATTGAGTGTCAGGAAGTGGAGGATGCACATTTACTAAACAATGTTTTTAATAAACAAAATTGAAAAACTGCTCATTAATTCAACAGTAAATAAACCGAGTTTTAACTAATTCTAGTATCTTTTTTTTAAGTATCAAAAAAGAAAAACATTCTGAGACACCCTTTACAACCAAACTTACATAGTTAAATTGTTCGTGCACATTACAATAACAAAGGCGGATATGTTTGATTGCCCGAGTGTGATTCGCACTGTCCTCCGTACTAGTTTAAACTGTTTCACGGTAGGACAGTCTTCCTCCACTCTCACAATCACAACACTTGTATACATTTCCACTGAGGTACATAAATAATCACTTACCTCACAAATTACATTATTCATCCATATTTGCGAGTTACAATGTGATTCAATTATTAATGTTAATTGTAATGCAGGTAGATCAAAATATCTTTTAGTATATGCAAGAATTAGACTACTTTTTCAAATAAATTTTGATGATGAAAATTAAAAAATAAAAGAAAAGATAATAATGGTATATTGGTCGCTTTATATAAATAAATGTGTATTTAAATAGTGTAACTGATAAGTGTTCATAAAATGTGTTTAAAAAAAATATAAAAATATGTGTGTTTACTATGATAGGGTCTCCAAAAGTCGTTCAGTGTCATCATAATTTAGAGTGATAAAGTATTTGTCCATTGCAGTTTTACACAGACGAATAGTCAAATCACGTCCAATCTCCAGTCTAAGTCGAATCGTGAAAGCATTCGGTCGCGTATTGTTAACGAAAACGTAATCATATTCTACCTTCATTTCTAAACATGGTGATTAAAAGGTGTATTAAATGCAAAAAAAATGTTACCAAAAATGCCCGGGCTGGAGTGCAGTAGGTGTGACAAAGTGGTACATGCTGATCCCGTGTGCTCTAAGCTGTCTAATAAACAGCTGAACACCCTCAAGAATTCACCCGGTATCGAATGGAGTTGTGAAGAGTGTCTAAAAATCTCTCAGGAAGGTCTTCCTTCGTAATTCCTGAAGAGGACGACGATGAGAACGACTCCGACAATCCTACAGGCAAGGAGATGGCACCGGTCGTCGATGCCAATGAACTGGTGCAGGATATCAGTCGAGAAGTAAAGAAGACTTTCCGCAAGGAAATTAGAAGTCTCGAGAACGCACTAGATTTTTTCGGTGAGCAATTGACATCAATGGAGCAGGCTATTAAAAAACAAGACAACAAAATTAAGGATCTTCAAAACAAAAACTACGATCTCCAAAATAAGAACAAGAACCTAGAACTACGCATTAATATCCTGGAGCAAGGTTTTCGAGAGGTTGAGCAGCAGTCCCTCGCAACAGATCTGGAAGTAGCTGGGTTACCTGAGATGCCCTCAAATGGCATACGGAAGGTGATAGATACCGTGTCCATTAAATTGAATGTGGCAGATAGTGAAATTCACTCAACGCGGCGATTACCTGGAACCAAGGACAAACCAGGACCCATCCTCGTGGAGCTAAAGTCGAAGATGCTATCTCTTCACCGCCCTTGGTTGACTGGTAGAGAATGCCTAAGGCATTAAGTCCGCCTATGTACTTTTATGTTGCATGTAGTTTTAATAAATAAATAAGATGCAGCAGCAACAATGGATAGGCGCTAGCAAGAAAAATTGTATCACCGTGGGTGAACTAGTGCCGGACGTCCCCAAGGAAAAAGCTGACGATCGTGTCTACGTAAGGGAGGCTCTCACAAAGTACCAAAAAACGCTACTATATAACGCAAAAACCCAATTGTTAAATAAATCGTGTCAATATGTTTGGTGTAAGAGTGGCAAAGTGTATGCTAGAAAGCTTAATAATAGCAAAATTTATTATATCCGTACATTGCAGGATATAAAACAAATAGAAAAGCTATGTTCAACTCAACCCGAGAATCGACCAGAAGGGTCTACTCCATTATAAATTTCTAAGATTATTTTCTGTCTCTCGAGTAGCATTTTAAATTTCTGTTTAGAAGAGTAATTTGTAATAATAACAATGGACATAAATGTACAAGAAATCTTCCATTGCAATTCAACTAATCACTTTTTCGAACAAATACCTCCA
Organism: Orthosia cruda; assembly: GCA_964057195.1. NCBI lineage: Eukaryota > Metazoa > Arthropoda > Insecta > Lepidoptera > Noctuidae > Orthosia > Orthosia cruda. The sequence goes on along the minus strand of OZ059841.1, from coordinate 5,364,596 downwards.
AAATCCAATATAAATTTATCATGTATACATTTTAATATTAGATCGCTCGTTAAAAACTTTACTAAATTGCAACAAACAATTCATTCATGTAAGTATCCACTAGACCTTATAATTTTAACAGAAGTGGGTATCTCAGACAATATTGTTAATTTATATAACTTACCTGGCTATAAATTGTACTCACAGTTGCGTACGAGCCAAAAAGGCGGCGGCATTATTATGTATGTCCGGAATCATATTAAGTTTACATTAAGTGAAAAAAAAACTAAGACTTTTGAGAATCTTACAGGCTACCTAAAAATTGATTCACGTAAAAACGCAATTGTCTCTGCAATCTATAGGCCACCGTCTACAAGTAAAAGTTTATTTGTCACAGAGCTTGCTACATTACTAAGTTTGATTTAAAACAAAATTTACTCCTTATTGGTGATCTGAAAGTAAGCTCAGCATACAAGGATTCATATCTAAAAACACTTAGCGAACATGGATTGTTGTGTGGAATAACAGATTACACCCGAATTGAAACTAGAAAAGATTTAATTACCAAGTCATGAATTGATCATATTTTTGCACGTTTTCCCACACTACATCCGTTCGTGGCGGTGCTCGATGTCGTACTAGCTGATCATCGAGACATTATATTTACCTGCGTTGACCAGTTGTTTGAAGTTCCTAAGTGTATACAGGTTGTTACAAAAAAATCTTTATCTACTTCAGTTTCGTTATATTCGAATTACAAAATTGACAGCGGTTTCATTATGATACCCATAACGACATCGGGTTGCATTATGCGAATCGTCATAAATTCTAAAACTCAAGCAAAGACATTCTGAACATACAGCCAGGTACCTATAATATTACTTCGAAATCAAGACAATGTAAATGATGTTTTTAAAAATGGAACAAGTTTATAACAAAAGTATCCTATACTATTTGGCTGTTGCGGCTACAAGATCTTTGCCTTATACCTAATAAAGACTAAATAAAAAAAAATGTGGACGCAGGATATACAATAGTCAGTGTGTAATTAAGTTTCTATTAAAAATACTTATTTGTCTATATCTGTGTCTTATTTGTCTATTTTAATAACTCGTGCCCACCTATTTCGGTACGCGCTACGCTTGTACCGAAAAATGGCACTCGTATTAAAAGACCGTCCATAACGTAACAGTTTAAGACGATTGTCGTATTGTCGCCGCAAAATTAGATTTTAATAAACAATTGCCTAACAGTAAGCACTGACATATCTTTTTAAGGGGCCTGAGTAGGATATCGATATCGTCTAAAATTTATAACTTTCAAAACTATGCGCTGCGCTCTCTCCAAAATTAGCATGGTAGTCTTAGCTGTCCCTCCCCACACTATGATGCAATAGGTCAAGATAGATTGACATAGGGCAAAGTAGACCGATCGCAGGAGTTTCGATGGGCGAATGTTTCGGATATTTTTATATATGTATACCAATTTTCTAACCCTTGCTGTTAAGGTGACAATATGTTCCTTGCAGTTAAGATTTTTATCAATATTCACACCCAAGTACTTAACTGCGGAAACCCTGGACAAGGCGCAGCAGCAACATGGAAAGGTGTTGTTACAAGTGTGTATATGAATGTTTACAGAATTTGTGGGTTGTTTCTAATGCTGAATGTAATATATTTTGTTTTTTTTTAATATTTAACGTTCTCCCACTAAATATTAGTGCCGTATCGTCCGCAAACGTGACGATTTGTCCTTGTATCAGTTTGAGGTTGCACAAGTCGTTTACGTATATTAAGAACAACGTGGGCCCCAAAATACTGCCCTGCGGTACCCCAAACTGCACCTTCTCATAACAACTCAGGTCAAATAGTCCGCAATCAATGACAAGGGGATGCCTCTAATGCCAATATTTTCCATCTTTTTAAGCAGTATGGGAACAGATACTGTGTCGAACGTCTTGGCCAGATCTAGAAACACTCCAATTGTTTTGTCCCCCCTATCTATTCCTTCAGCAATAAAGGATGTAAGCTTATCTACTGCTTGAACAGACGATTTGTTATCTCTAAAACCAAATTGATTAGCTGATAGAAGGTTTTTAGTTTCCAAGTATTTTTTTAATCTTGAATTTATAATACGTTCGATGACTTTTGACAATGGGGTAATATTGAGATCGGCCTATAGTTTGAGACACAGTCTCTTTCCACAGACTTTTGTATGGGAATTATAACGGCTCTTTTGAGCGCAGATGGAAATCTACACTTAGCGATAAACAGATTACAGATCACAGTTATAGGGCGGGTGTTTTCAGGACAACACCTACGGCAGCGATTGAGATATACCTCAATATCCCTCCTCTGCATATGATAGTTGAACTCGAGGCAAGGAAGACATTACATCGACTTGCTGTAGCTGGACTATGGGATGCGTCTAAGCTAAGGACCAACCAATCAAAGTTCGACGGGAATGAAGGCCTGGATCGAGTAACAAGCATGATATCCGATTAAAAGCAAACTATGTTTGTGTTTGAAAGGTCTTTCAAGGTCCAAATCCCTACAATAGAGGACTGGACGAAGGGAATCGATCCACAAGAACAAGATAGTCTGATGTGGTACACTGATAGATCCAAAATGGAATCAGGTACAGGGGCGGGAATATACGCAAAAGGTTACAAATGTAGCAAAAGTCTAGGGAAGATGGCAACTGTATTCCAAGCAGAAACTTATGCCATAATAACCTGTGTTCAAGAGAATATAGATAGAGGAACCAGAGGTAAATCCATATATATTCTTAGTGACAGTCAGGCTGCAATCAAAGCCATGGCATCCTACAAAGTGGACTCCGGACTTATTCTGGATGCTGTCCAAACCCTAAACAGGCTTGGAAAGCACAATAGGGTAAGACTGATGTAGGTCCCTGGGCACAACGGAATCCATGGTAACGAAATGGCAGTTGAACTGGCAAGAGAGGAGTCAGCAAATGATTTTGTGGGTCCAGAACCATGTGTAGCCATCTCGACGTGCCTCGTAAAAGCCGCATTTAGGGAGTTTGCAGATCACAGACAGCGAACTCATTGGTCATTTAGCACCGGTCTACAACGATTATATACGAACTTATATTACAAACGAAACGAATTACACCTTGTATAAATCCTCAAAGGAGGCATTTTTGCCTTATTTTGGTAAGAGACTGTCACACAGTATTAGACAGAGTCTACAAAACTCAATTTAATTTGGAAAAGTCATTGTAAATTTAGTTTAGAGTAAATAATCGTTGAAACAATAATGATTGAACTAGATTAGACAAATTATAATGATACTCGTACATTAAAATAAATAAAAGGACTATCTTTTGTTTTAGTATCACTTCACGGTATTTAGTGTCAAAAATAAACACATAGTGGTTATGATAAATTCATATTTATTTATTTATTGAATATATAAGGAACACACATATTAGAAACAGACAATATGATGAAACAGAAAAATAGGTACAAAAGTGATACTTATTTCTAACGAAATTTCTTACAGCATACTTGCGAAAGAAGAGTTGAAAAAATAATAAAATAGACAACGTTTGTAAGAATCGAAGGGATTAATAAAGATTCATAACAATATGCTTAAAGTACAAAAAAAGGTGAAAATAGACATTATTTGTTAAAGTAATAAAAAATAGTGAAAATAGGCAAAATTTGGTGTACTTATACAGTTTAAAAACACACACACACACAAAAGTCTGAAAAGTCACTCAATTTCTGGAACACAAGTTCCATCTTCAGCTCTGCCCTGTCCACTAGGACACTCATCAACTTCTAAAGCCGAATTCTCACAGGAATACGCATTTTCTGCAGTGACTGTTGCGCGCTCGCGTTGTTTAGTTTGTCTTCAGTGGCCTCCATGATTTTCAGTATTTGTTTAATTTCATTTTGATATGCAGGAGTTGTATTATTTTCAAATTTAATTTCTCGTTTATGCTTTTGTTTTTGAGCATCTTCGGGTATGTAAACATGACAGATGACTGCATTGTCTACAGTTGTACAATTTTTACCATCAGATTCACCATTATTGTTTTCAGCGACTTCTGCAACCTTAATGAGACGTTTTATTTCTTATATATCTGTAGGTTGTGCATTATTTTGAATATCGCTCTTATGTTTTTTTGATAGTGGTTAGTTTTTAGCATCGATATTTATATTAAAATGGCAGATGACATCTGTTTCTCCAGTTGTACAGTTTTGGCTGATAAGTTGTCCTGTTTTCTTGGCAGTGGATACCACAATGTTAAGTATGCGGTTGATTTCCTCTACTGGTTGTGCAGAACGGAGAAATTTCACTTCCCATTTATGTAAGCCTGGTGATAAATTGTAGCTCCTGGTTTCATTTTCGGTTGCCTGAGTTTCTTCTTTATCTTTCGTTACATCTATTAGTATGTCAGTTAATAATGTTACGTTATCTCTGTAATCAAAATAATCGATTACTCTTAAAAGTTGAACTGTAATTCGACGACATTCCGCAGTACTTTGGGTACCAGGTTTATTTGAATCATCCTTTAGAACTCCACACTGAGTACTTGCTATACACAGGAATATAACAAGAACGATATTCATGGTTGATTGCCTCCTTTTTTGATTGCAAAAATACTCGTGCTCTCAAAATTGCTTTATTGCCTGGTTCTACGCCTTTATGTTTTTCTCCTTTGCTTTGGTTGTAGGACTTGTTGCTTTTTCTTCTTTTTCCACTTCGTTAGGAACAAAAGTTGTCTATTTTATTAGAAACATATTTGCTTTCAAATCATTTGCAAACTGAATTAATATCGAGAGAATAACGTATTGCTTAATGCACAATTTGAAACTAAGTTACAGTATTTAAACCACAGTTGATGTCATTGCAAATTTTATCACTCTATAGGTCACGGTTCATATCAACAGAAGTGCATTTGGCTTATAAGGAAGATTTTTTTTTGTTACCAAAATAATATTATCAGTTTGTTTCAAGTTATATTCTAGTACTAGACCGAATAAATTAACAAACTTAAGTGCACATTGCTGTGTGGCAGGGCACATTGATCGCAAAACATATGGTCGATGGGGTTGAAAAGTAAGGGAATAGCGACTGCATACCGAAAGACTGACTGACTTGACCTGGTTAAGGCTACGAAAAGCCGCGGGATGCGAGACGCACATGACCGGCCGATGTGGTGACTTTTAGGGGAGGTTTATATCCAGCAGTTTGTATCCGGCTGAATTGATGATGATGAGACTCTAGTACTTAGCTTGTTTTTTACCTGTAGAAATTTTATTTTTTGCTTCCTTGGCTTATCCCACAGGTACCTTCCATTTTCATGTATGGAATATAGCTAGCGGCACTCAGCGATAGTGAAGCTTTGTATCAGTAAAAGAATTTTCGGAATCGATACAAAATGTACTGCCCCCCGAGCCAAGTTACAAACGTTTCCTATCGAATCTCTTTCTACAATCGTTAACGCCTTCTATTTGTATGGTCTGACCACGTGACTTAACGTTCAGATGTGTCATTCCCATACATTGATTCGTTTCCTACTAGCGTTATCGATTTAAACATAATTATCGAAACCATTTTGGGTTGTTTCATTTCTGCATAAATGTGTCCATTTCAAAGATAACGATGTATGACATACATTCTAGACACTTGAGATCATCGGAGAATTTGAAACTTTTGATGCCTGCTCATTCCACTAAGTTTTAAGACAAATCGTTTACGGTCCAGGCTGTGCGATTGTGGAATGAGTTGCCGTTGCCTATTAGACAAGCCCAGTCATTGGCTTCTTTTAAGAACCTAGTTAAAAACCATTTCCTTTCTCCCTAACGCTTTTATATTTTTTGTCCCTCCTTTCTCTGAATTTGTTAACATGTAATATTGTGTATGTATATTTTTAAGTATATATGTATGTAAGTATTTGTGTATTTAAGTTTATGGATAGTATTTATTGTAACAATATAGTTTTGTATATATTTATGTTTTAATGTACAGTACACCACAGACTACCCCCTTTCTCATTATAAGTTCTTTCAGTCCACCCAAAGGTTGTCTGGTAGATATCGCTGTCAGCGATAAGACCGCCTTTGTACCCGTATAATTAAGTTTTTCTTATAAAATAGATGTATAACTTTTATGGTGTACAATAAAGTATATTCTATTCTATTCTATGATAGATAACTTTTGATGTACTTAAGTTATGAATATGAAAATTGCACACGTTCATGTACTTAGGAGGTACTAAGTTTCCACATTTGATTTTCCATCAGCTTTAACGATTTTCATATGAATTCAGCGATGATATGAATCATCAAATTGGCGGGACCAATGTATTAATCACATAACTTTAATATGGCACTTACAATTTTATTGAAAATTGAGTATATAGCTGTACATATGTAGTACTAAGTCTTCGGGTGTGAATTACCTGCCTCTGAGTAGCGCTGCTAGAAGGTCCCGCCACTTTAACGTCAAAGTGGCGGGACCAGGATGTCTTGACATACTTCCTTTACCTTTAGAAGTACAAATGTCTTGTTTAGGGTACAAATAGTACATATGTAGTACAAACACTTTAATATGCTAAATTTTAAACTGGTGACTTGATCCCGCCATCTTAATGCTCACTCAAAATTTACATAAAACATTTTAAAACTCTGTCCCAGATAGGGTTAGGAGTTTTAAAGTTTTTTGAGGAATCTCACTGCGCAATCTAACTAACATAAACGATAAATAAAGAAGAGAAGAAAAGAGTGAAGAGCATATTTAGGTTTTCATAACTCGACCCCCAACGGGGCAAAAAGGGGTTGATAAGTTTTTAGGGGAGGATTTTACTTTGTGGCGGTAACCTAAAAATTATTATTCTTTAAGTCAAATAACTGGGCCCGCGTGGTGGATTACGGCCCACTCCCTCTCACAGAGAAGAGGCCTGTGTCCCAGCAGTGGGAACATTAATAGGCTGATGATGTGATGTGATGTGAAGTCAAATAACGAATCGTCCCAATCCAATAAACCCTGTATATCTATGATACACAGTTTTTATTGTTTTAATAATAGCTAATTTTTGGTCGCCTTCACTAACTGCATATAAGAAAATCATTTTAATAAAGTTTTTAATAAAGTTTATTGTCAGACTAGAGCCCTTAGTAGAAAAAACCGCGATTCGGAATCGCGCACCATGGGTTCCGTACCATTATCGCAAAAATTGGTAGAAAAATCACGTTTGTTGTATGGGAACCCCAGTTAAATATTTAAGACAGACGGATCGCGGTGTCTTTGGGTACGGAATCCTAAAAAGCAACTTTCACACAAACAAATTACTATCATTCATTCATACATACAATAGCAATAGTTTCGTGTACCTTTATTTAAAAAATACACGAAATCAACAATTCATTTCTTCAGCATCCAAATGTTTAATGTAAATGTTTTCTACCATAATTATATTAAAAAAATTGTAAACTTAAAGTACCTACAATAATCTGTATTTTTGGGAAATAAAGATATGTATTATTATTATTTTATTTTATTGACGCTCTATGCGTCGTAATCCAGTGCCGCATCAATGGGCTGTCTATTCTATCGACCACAACTACAAGACTGTTGGAGCTATTCGAGTCCGCATAACGACGTAAAAATCGTTTTATTCCGCAAACATTCGCGATGCACTGCAAAAGCGAGGTAGCCCCAAAATTACCCTGAAGGCGTTATTGCATTGGACTCGCAGGGCATTGTATGAGCTTTTTGTATAAACGACTTATAGCAGGCTCACTTGTACAGAAATTGGCAATACATAAAGATCGTAAGTTTAACCTTCGTTGTATAACATGCGAACCTACGGACCAGCATGTCTAGACACGCGGCAGCGTGTCAAGCCAAGTTCAAGCAAAAAAGGAAATGCACGAACCATTTGGAGCTACTTTTGTCATCTTAATAACTCAAAATCTATATAACATAAACACATGATTGATTGGTTTATGTATTAAATAACGGTGTATAGTTTAATGAACTATAAACCGAAATTAGATAAATGTAGCTCTAACGGTTATTATCGTCCAAAATTCGTAATTTTTATCACGGACTGACCTATAGATCAAAACTCTAACCCAGTTCCAGATGACCTAGAAAGTTCAAATTTGGCATCCAGATAGGAAATTGGGTGAATACTTAGGAATAAATCTGAAACCAGTAATTTTTTATCATTTTATTATAATTTTTCAATAAATTGATTCTGTTAGGAACATTTTCTTATAGTGCCTGTATGACAGCCGGTCTTAATGTAGATTTTAAGGTCTTCACGTGAATATACAACGAGTGGAATACCACCCTTATTTTATTTATAATCATTTCAGTTTTAGTACTTACAACGATTATAAAAAAAATAAGGGTGGTACGATTTTGTTATAAGGAATTAACTGTAAATATGAGGCACAATAACGACCAAATTTTTGGGCGAAATGTTGATTCGTTTAAGAATGGGTGTAGTATTAAGTCAAGCTAATTGCACTTTATCTAATCGACTCCTCAAATTAACCGCAAAAAATCAAAACGACGGCTTAAATAAATCATATCTTATTTTAGACTGCTGTCCGATGATACAGTATGTTTATTGCCCACTAAAAATATGTGTAACCCGTTTATTGATACTGCAATGTTGGCAAGTATGGAGCAACTAGAAATTAAATTCGATAGACGAAATAGACTGTTCACAGTATTTAAAATAAAAAAACTTTTTGCAACAAAATACTACCGACTTCCAAATACAAAACTACAAAGTGAAAAATAACTTAATTTTTTGAAGTCGGTGTCTTTCGTAGGTACCATTTTTTTGCAGTTTTTAGTTATTTTTCACTTTGTAGTTTTGTATTTGGAAGTCGGTAGTATTTTTTTGCAAAAAGTTTTTTTATTTTTTACTTTTAGTTGTACGTACCTAATAGACAAGTTAGTATGGGAACTATTTCGCCAGAATAGATTTCATGAAACTTGAACATAACTGGTGAAATGAGAGATCTGCTTACCCCTTAAGAGCGAACTGGCGTGATGTTATGTTATGAAATGTTATAAACAACAAACAGACATGCGATTGCAGCAATCCCGAGAGATTTGCCGTTATTTATTGAAGAGTTCTGTTGTATATCTCCGAAGTTCTTCATCAGATCTTCACCAAATTAAAATGGGACCAATATCGGAACATACTTTTTCAAACAAAAAAAGAATTTTTAAAATCGGTCCACAATTGACGGAGTAATCGGTGAATGTTCACCGATTACTCCGTCAATTGTGGACACAAAAAAAAAAAAAAAAAACAAACTTGAAGTCGAACATAGAACCTCCTCCTTTTTGGAAAGTCGGTTAAAAAACATAAATGTGAAAAGAGGAGCCAAGTTCAATACTAAGAATATGCGCGGTTCTTGACTACGCTGATAAAAGAATTGGGATCTAAATGGGTGCCAAGTTCTGTATCCCAAAATTTATTTACAAGAACATAAAACATTCTAAAATAAATTTAAAAACACAATTTCTTGCTTTTTCTGCTACAACAATATTTGATATTTTAAAATATAACTTCTTAAATTTGAAAAGTCGAATTATTTACAGCAGATCCACTCGATTTTTTTAATTTGTTTTTTACACTGATACAATGAAACTATAAAAACGTGCATTAAATATTATAAAACAAAGTGTCGCTGTTTTAAAAATAAAGTATTTATGAACCGAGTATATCCTTTTACTTGCAAGTCGCTGCTAACACCATCTATATCCGTGGAACTTAACCGAACGCGATCGATGTTCTTAGAAACATAATCAGTTTAATCAGACGAACAACGCTAGTTACGTCGGCATGGTTTCTTTGTATGGGACTCATCCCACACGGACAGATGCCTCAGCATTTGTATGCTAGTATTATATTTTCTGTGGTTTAGGTAACTAATTGTCAGTAAATATTTAATGCTCACGCTAAGAACTTCGACAAACATCTTGAGACACCGTCGCTTAAGGTTACACTAGTCGATAATTCTTTCATACAAACGTAGTCTAGCGATTACTCCACTGTTTGACGATGTACGTTCAAAATAAAAAAAATATATCAATTTGTCTCATCATTATCTAGCCCTGTATGGAAACATAAAAGCTAAAAAATAAAATATTTGAAAGTTATAAGCGTCGAAAGTTCCATATCTCAACACTAATTTTAACGCATCTTTGGGCGGAAATAAATACCATAAGAAGAAGGAAAATTGCAAAACGGCCTCCATACAGGGATAGATTAGTAATTCAACAATGCAAATAATTTCATTTTGAATATATACATTTAGTAGTTTTTTCATGATATCTAGACTCCCAAAGGTCTGTTTATAAAATTTTGCGCGCTCGTTTTCGTTCTAAATCATCATCCATTTCGATACAAATTTGCAAAAGTGCTAATTCGTACGCGAACTAGCTTCTTACTGCTCATCACAGCATCTATCTCATTCGCACGTGTTGTCGGATGAGATGGCATGCATTTTAACCTCGCGCACAAAATAGTTTGTGCCGCCGACTAGTTGAACCTTAATGGCTTAGTTCGGTCAAAGACCTGTAAAGAACGCTAGGGTTTATTAATTAATTTATATACACTTTATTGTACACCTAAATATACAACAAAAAAAAGAAACTTAAAACTAAAACATACAACGGGCGGCCTTATCGCATTCCGCGATCTCTTACAGGCAGCCTGCCTGCCTGGCTTTAGGCAGGAAGAAAATTAATTCATCACAATATCATATTCCTGCCCTTGTTCCAGATAAGGCTGTACAATGAAAAGTTCATCTCTTCGAACAGTCCTATTGATGTATTTTCAATGAAATTCATAATATTCAGACACTTTCTATTAGGTGATGAGCATCAAGAGTTTGACTCAAACTCATGATGCTCATTACTCTTAACTGATATATTGTGATAAATGTTTACCTAGTTTAGTTGTCTTAATTTAGAATTTTGTAATTGTCATGCATACCTACAATCTGTATGATTGCTATGTAATTTTAATTTTAAATATTGTATTCTTTTTTGGATGGTTATAAGGTGTTGTACTGTAGGTGGGCTTAACAAAGTCACATATTATATAATACTAGCATACAGATGCCTCATCCCATACAAAGAAACCGTGCTGACGTAACTAGCGTTTTTCATCTGATTAATCGTGTTTTTTTTGTAAGTACATCAATCGCGTTCGATCCGATTTCACGGCAATAGATGCTGTTAGCAGCGACTTGTTGTTAAAAGGGTTTACTAGGTTCATGAATATTTTTTCTTGAAATACAGTAAAGGTTCGTTTTATAGTATTTTTTGCACGTTTTTACAGTTTTTTTTTGCACCAAAATGTGTTACAATACAAATTTTAACAATCGAGGGGAATGCTTCAGAAATTAAAAAAATGGCAATCTATTGGCATCCATTTTAAATTATCCGTTCAAATAATCTTTGAAATGTGAATTAAGAGCCCAATATTCCATAATTTTGTACTTAGGAGAGTTGATTAAACAAGAACATACAATTTTTATGTTCAATTCCAGAAAATGTTAATACATGTACATGTACATGTCGCGCCATCTAGTGAGATTTATTTGAACCAAATTTTCTTTATTAGCAATGAGACCCCGTGACAAAGCAAAATAAAATAAAACAAATAAAATCACTTGGGTTCGGTGTAACACAATTTTGTCCTATGTGAACATTGATTTAAGTCTCCTACGTGGCATTTCATTAAGTCTCTTAGAAGGTAAAGAAGTTTGTACTGTAAGAACCTTTGGAGACTCCTACTTAATAGTTATTTATGAGTTGATTATTTATTTATTACTAGCTTCTGCCAGCTGCTTCGCCCGCGTGAATGTCGAAAATTATCCCAAGGAAACATATTCCCGGGATAAAAAGTATCTGATGTGCTATTTCTGACTATAATCTATCTCTGTGCCAATTTCATCTAGATAGAGCGTGAAGAAGTAACAAACATACATAGACACACACGCACACACAACTTTCGCCTTTATTTATATTAGTGCGATTAGTGTAATTGAAGAAGTTGCGTTGGAAGGCCTCCCACCAGGTGGACCAATGACCTGGTGAAGGTTGCGGGGATCTGCTGGATGCTAGACGCACGGCACTGTTCAATGTAGCGACGCTTGGGGGACGCCTATGTCCAGTAGTGGACGTCTTTCGGCTGATATGATGATGACGAGTTGATTATGATTTATTCCTATTGGATTACTATTATACATCATCATCATCATCGGCCTTTTAATATTCGCACTGATGGAACACAGGCCTCCTATCTGTGAGAAAGAGGATGGGCCTCAATTCACCACGTGGGCCCAGTGCGGGTTGGTAGATGTTACATGTCTTTGAACTTTTGGTTCTAAGATATGCCGGTTTCTTCACGATGATTTACTTCACCGTTCCGTACCGTTAGAGCAGTGGTGATGAAATAATTTACATAAAGTAATGCGCCTGCCTGGACGAATTTCGCGGGGCCAACGACACGAATGTCGGGGTCGTAACCACTGCTGACACAACTATTTTACATTGATATCAAATTCTTTCGTGCTTAAACTGTGGGCGCCTGGACAATTGTTGACAGTCTATATTAATACGATTCTAAACATGTATGACACTTTAAAAGTCCAGTCAGTCACAGATGCCTAAAAATAATATAATAATAATAATATCCCCACCACAGTATCTCTACATTGAGGTCGTGGTGGGGCTTGCGCGCTACAATGATCCCTTTGTCTGTACCGTAGATTTTACTTTGTCGCAACATGCCCAAGGTGAGGGGCCAGACTAAGAGAGATACAATCCGCATGGCAGCTTTGTGGCGAGCTGGTGGGCAGTGGCGACCTCACGGACCTGATCTCCAGGGAGAAGCCTTGTTCCTCATCTTCGGCTTGCCTTTATTGGCCGGTCGGAGTGAACACTGACGGGGAACAGAGCTCCCACCTCTCTCTTGCCTTAAATGGCTGGCTTCAGTGGAGATTCGCTAGAGCAAACGTGCTCGGAGGAAGGAAGTTAACCCAGTAAGATGCCGGTAGGGATCTTAACCGTAATTCCGGGTTTGTCCTGATAGCCGTGGTATTTCTTTCCACTCCTCAAGCACCTCCGCATATGTTGCCCTCTTGGCGCTTCGTCACTAAAGTGCAAGCGACCCTTTATGGGGGCCCATTAATTGAGTGTGCCAGTCACCCCTTGCAATTTTATAGCCGTGTAGTTCAACAATGGTCAGGCAGGGGCCAGTAGTTCTCCTATAGTTTAAGGCAATCGATCCACAAAACCAAACAAACTTATAGCCCAATGCTTTTTTTTCCTCCATATTTTGCAATAGTCCTGCACCAACCGGGGATTGCCCTTGGGTGCACTTGCGCGGTGCATACAGGGTTAATCGTCGGTTGGTGTCACATTTCCTTATACAAGCCTATCATGGCCTCTGCGAGTTGGCTTCGGCCCCTCGCACGTCTTTAAAAGGACCGGGACCCCAGGGTCCCAAGATTGTCTAATAATATCATACTATACTAGCATACAGATGCCTCATCCCATACAAAGAAACCGTGCCGACGTGACTAGCGTTTTTCGTCTGTTTAAAATTGTTATTTTTATAAGTACTTCGATCGCGTTTGGTTCCATTCCCCGGCTATAGATGGTGTTAGCAGCGACTTGCAAGTAAAAGGGTTTTCTCGGTTCGTAACGAATTTTTTCTTTAAATACTGTGACGATTTGTTTTTTAGTATTTTTTTGCCATATTTTGTCATGGTACCAAAATGTGTTAAAACACAAATTTAAAAATCAACTGATTGAATTAATTTAATTGTTGAATGAATAAGGAATCGATGCATATTGCGAAATTTATTTGAACCAAATTTTCTTTGACCCCGTGATTCAGTAAACAATATTAGCTGCAGCCTACAATTATTTATATGCAACATGAGCTACGCCCTTAAGAATATAAAGTAGAAACACTTCTATTCTTCTTCTTCTTCTTCTTTATGGTTGCGGGAAGGCGCTGGATGCGAGACGTACGGGGTCGGTCAATGTGGCGACGTCTGGGGGAGACCTATGTCTAGCAGTAGACGTCTTTCGGCTGAAATGTTGACGATGATGACTTCTATTCAAAATGTTTTTATTTTTTTATTTAAAGGGTTAAGCGTAACCTACCTATTCTAAACCACGCTCGTACCAAAAATGCTAATGTACAGTATGATTTTTAAATTTAATTGAACGCAGCTGTCGGTATTACCCGATCTCCCCTTTAAATATTTACGAAAGTCGGTTCAGATAACCTTAGATAAATGTCAGGGCATTTGACGATAAATAAATGTGTTTGTTTTCGGATTATCATTAATAAGTTAAGCCAATTATTAAATTCTTGGTAACGGAGCACCTATCACAATAATAATATGACATCACGTCTTTATGCCCCGAAGGGTCAGGTAGAGGTGATAGTACATTCACTTTTCGCCAGTTTTTTTGAGACGAAGACAGTCGCCAACGACCTTTGTCGTGGTCGCCCAGTGGCATAGACCTCGCCTCCCGTGCTTGGGGCCGTGGGTTCAAATCCGGGCAATTAACAATGTGACTTTTTCAATTTTTTTTTTTTTTTTTTTTTTTTTTTTATATCCTATAGGCTCGCGCTTGAGCACTATCTCACCTGATGGTAAGCGATGATGTGGTCGACGGTGAAACACGCTTGCCTAGAAATAACCTATTCACTCTTGACTTAAAGACCCCCAGATTGTAGCTGTCGGGAAACACAGACTCCGGCAGGGAATTCCACTCCTTAGCTGTACGCATAATAAAAGTGTTCTCAAAACGTTTTGTGCGTATGGGTGGAATGTCCACCATGTATCGATGGCGCATCGCCGTACCTCTGGTAGTCCGATGATGAAATGATATGTATTTTCTAAGTTTATCTTGGCCATCGCAGGCATCAGTGAAGGAAAACATTTTCAGGAAACTTGGATTTATTTAGTTAATCAGCAATAGCCAAGTCAGAGGCCTGTGGGGTTCTCAGAGGCGGCTTAATTAACTTTGACAGCAGAAGTGGCCACAACCTCACATGAAGAGAAGAAGAACTGTAACATGCAGCAGTTACATCGATGGAGCAAATACTTATAACCCAACTATAACTACAGGTTTCCTCACGATGTTTTCCTTCACCGTTGTCACCACTACGTCGACTGCCGGGAGAATACGGCGCTTCATATGCTGGCAGTGTGCCGCTTAGGAGGAGCTGCGCCATGCCCTCATCTCTGAAGTAGGCAGTGACCTGTCGCTGCCGGCCGTAGTAGTCTATGCTCGGCAGCGAGAAGTCCTGGGACGCGGTGGTATTCTTTTGCGAAACAGCCGTCTCGCAGAATGAGGCTGCGGAGAGGGAGAGGGAGATTTCATTCGCTCACCCGATCCGCGGCAGACGCGGCAGGCGTCGGTGGAGGGCGGACAACGCCCTCTTCCAGCCCCCCCACGCATCAGGACCCGAGGTATCGGCGCGTAGTGTTCCACGCGCGCCCCTCTGAGACGTAAGATGACGGGAGGAGACAAACACCTCACTCCCCCCCAACCCGAGGTCGAGGCCCGCAGATGCGTACCGGCACTAGTCGGGGGAAATATCGTGTGTTCCAGCGACCCCCAGCGAAGGTGTGAGATTCCACCCCGAAAGAAAAAAAAAAGGTATATGATGAAGATTAATTAGTGAATTAATTAAATCTAAGCATGATTATTCAATTCAAGCACTATCGTGAGTGGTGGACTAGTGGCTTAAACTTCGTCTCTCGTGCTTGAGGTTGTGGATTCGAATTCGGCCAATCGTACCGCACTATTGCCAAACCACTGCAACTACTGAAATCCAGAATCAACAGTGGTGACCAACAGAAAAGCGCCGAGGCAATGAACCTCGACGAAGTCCCGGAGAATGAATTTAACTGTGTTGGATCCCGTCTCCGAATCAGAAAAGAATAACGGAGGAGTAGGAAAAAATACATATTTCCACTTCCCTCCATATCAAGCAGGAGACAGAACAAACAAGGCCAATAGGCACACAGGGTCGTTTACAACTAGGATAAGCCCAGTTGCCCAGCACCACGGACAAAAATGATCATTCATATTAATGGGTCCTAACATTGTGAGCTGTTATATTTTGCTTCCAATAACAGGTATGGTGGCAAAAACAATTGAACGCACGGAAATTTGTCGAATCCGGGCAAGTACCATTGTGACTTTTTTTAAATTCAAATGCATCTTCTCAATTTATCTTGGCTTGTTTCGATAAAGAGAAATATCGTGAGGAAACCTGGAGTTTTAGTTAATACTAGCTGTGCCCGCGGCTTCGCCCTCGTTAACTGCCTATCCTACCCTACTTACCTACCTACCTGTACCTACCCTACTTACCTAGACCTACCTATCTTACTTACCTTTCTACCTACCTAGATCGAGCGTTCGCTGCACAGAATACTATTTAGTCTAGGGAGAAGAATATCGACTTCATACAAAAAAGTACTTTACTGCGCGTCATCTAGTAGCACTCCAGAACACCGAAACGAAAACATAAAGAAAACCTACCATTTTTAGGAACCGTTCCCAAAGGGTAAAAACGGGACCCTATTACTAAGACTCCGCGATCCGTCTGTCTGCCTGTCTGTCACCAGGCTGTATCTCATGAACCGTGATAGCTAGATAGTTGAAATTTTCTTGAATGATGTATTTCTGTTGCCGCTATAACAACAAATACTAAAAACAGTATAAAAGAAATATTCAACTGGGGCTCCCATACAACAACCGTGATTTCTTTGCCGTTTTTGCGATAGTGGTACGGAACCCTTCCCGCGCGAGCCCGACTCGCACTTGGCCGATTTCTTAACAATAAAAAAAAAAATACGTGAAATGCACAACGCCATCTATCGAATATGGAGTTTAACATTCCGAGTATCTTAATTGCGTATGTTGCGATATTTTACTTCTTGAACACTTTAAATTCATCTAACTTTTGATGGAGTGAACTGATTGCGATGAAACAATAACTAAGTAATACTTCAAGTTACGCACGTTATCTACATTGGTTTATTACATTTTACGTAATGCATGCACAACTAAACAGACAAACTGATACACAGAGAAACAGATAAACAGACAAAAATTCTAAAAATGCTGGCTATTTTTTTTGGAAATATTTTCGATGTACAAAAACTATGTTTCTACAGATTTATTATATGTATTGATGATGATGATAAGTCTGAAATCGACATCACACCTTGAGCAAGCGTGGTGATCAATTACCGTGCCTTCTCTTTATGATAAGAGGCCTTTGCCCTGCAGTAGGACAGTTACATGCTGGAGGAGAACCGGGATGTGATAGACATACCCTTTGAAATAGGTGGACTATCATCATCATCATAATAACAGCCGAAAGACATCCAATGCTGAACGTAGGCGTCCCACAAAGGTCGCCACATTGTCCGATCCCGTGCGTCTTGCGCCCAGCGGATTCCCACAACCTTAACCAGGTCAAGGACACCCAACGCAAAGAAAGAAAATTTCGTTCAAATAAATTGCACTAGATGGCGTGATACGCTTTGATTTGTTATTGAGTATAAAAAAATACGTTCTTGTTTAAACAACTCTCCTAAGCACAAATGATTCCGTTTCCGGTAGTTGGAGTGTAAACATCACTGTGATTCTATCCGTAACATATCGTTTTAAAAAAATTGTTATAAGGTGTTTTAGTCGTCAACACTATTATAAACCACATAATTAGCACTTCGGTGGACTCAGAAGAAATACAGCTCTGGGATATTAACAGGATCTATCCAGTAAAGTGCAGAAGAAAAATTCACAACAACATTTGAGGTTAGAACATTCAAGTACAAAATCTGCCAAATAAAATACTTAATGTCAGTTTGTTAAGTTGGCATTAACTTCAGTGTTGCTAGTACATGAAAAATAATATCTACCATTTATACTACGTTCCATTCCACGTCACTTTGCAAAAATATGGAGGAACAATTTCAACTATTATTTGACAATATGAAGAAAGAAATGCAGAAGCAAACAGCTGAACTAACTGAATCACTTACTAAAAACTTAATGGATAGGATGGATGAAAAACTTACCCCTATTATTGAAGAAAATGAACAATTAAAACAAAAAGTTAGTGATCTAGAGAAAGAGATGGAATATTTGAAAAGAGAAAAGAAAAGTAACAACATAATTATTTTCGGGCTGGAAGAGGGGGAAAACTCGACATCGGAGCTATTTAAAAGTATCAAGGTGACCTTCAAAGAAGACCTTAACATAAATATAGAGCAATCCGAAATAAACAAATTATACCGCTTGGGAAAAAATACAGTTCAGAATAAATCAAGACCGGTGCTATGTTCTTTTATAAATGCATGGAAAAAAGATGAAATTATGAAGAATAAAAAGAGATTTAAGAACATTTATGTATCGGAGGATTACTCGAAGGAAGTTTTGGAGAAAAGGAAAGCACTGCTACCACAGTTGAAGGAAGAGAGAGAAAAGGGAAATACAGCTCTTCTGATTTACGACAAACTGGTAGTCAAAGAATCCAACACAGAAAAAAGGAAAAGGGAACCAACTACCTCACCGTCACCTTCCAAAACTCAACCCAGAAAACAGCAAATCCTATGCTCTGCCAAAGTTAACAGGATAAATGCCTTCGATGCAATGAGACCCAGATCGAACTCTTTTACCAACAAACCTACACCCAATAAACAATAGCAACCAACCGGTAAACGGAAAATCCAAACAAACTACGAAAACAAACAAAGTGAAAAAATACGTTTTCCCCCAAGCCGACTGGTCCTCGTGGGGGATAAAGACCACAACCCTCCAACAACACAAAGAAACAACTACAAAGTAACAAAAATATACGTCGCAGCCCTTAACGTACTCACGCTGAAAAATGAAGAAAATCTTATAGAACTAACAAATGCGTTAAAACAAATTAAATGGGATATCGTCGGCCTCAGTGAAGTAAGACGAATGGGAGAAAGAATTATTTCTCAACCAGACTTCTTACTGTACCATATTGGAACGACGCCAGGCCACCATGGCGTTGGTTTCATCGTCAAAAAATACCTTGAAAAATCGATAGAAGGATTTATTGGAATCTCGGAGCGCATAGCAATGATGAATTTGAAGTTACCGGGATATAAAGATTCATGGTCTATTTTACAAATATATTCACCAACAGAACAATCGGACCTGGAAACAATTGAGAAATTCTACATTGACTTAAATACCACTATTCAAGAACATGCCCACAAAAATCTAATAGTCATGGGAGACTTCAATGGCCAAATTGGAGCTAAGCGCCCAGGAGAAGAGACAGTACTAGGACCATTCACCTACAGTAATAAAATTAGAAGTAGGAATGGAGAAAAACTTATAAACTTCACACTAGAAAATAACTTAACCATTTTAAACACAGTATACAAAAAAAACACAAAGAAAATGTGGACATGGATTTCACCAGATGGGAAAACAAAGAATGAAATCGATTTTATAATGACCAATACAAACAACTGCTTTACAAATTTTGACGTCATTAACAAATTTAACTTCAATACCAACCATAAACTGATCAGAGCTGAAATAAAAATAGTTCAACCAAAGAAACCTAGGCCGAGACAGGAACTAGCAATTGGTAAGCTCAGCAAGCATCAAATGGAGCAACTAGTAGTCACCCTAAGAGATAAATTCACAGACTTCAAAGAGAACACAAAGACCGTGGGAACTCAGGAAAAATACAACTGGATAGAGAATACTATTAAAATTCAATTACGACACATTGCTAAGATCAGATCTGAACCGAGAAAATGGCTAACAACTAATACCATGAAATTACTAGAGCAAAGAAACCAGCTAATCAACGCAAAAGAAGTAAAAGACAGAAGAAGGCATTTAGCGAAAATTAGTAAAGACATCAAAGAAAGTATAAGAACGGATAGGAAAAAGAGTAGAATGGAAATTATCGAAAAACATGTAGCCAAAACGGGAGGTGTTAAAAAAGCTTATAAGGAATTAACAAATTCAAAGGACTGGATCGCAAAAATAAAAAATGACAGCGGAGAATGGAACCACCACAGGACAAACATATTAGGAATCGCCACATCCTATTACAAAACAATATATGAACACGACACCGCTCGGGACAAAAACGAACTAGGGGAAACCTCAAATATCCCTAACATCCTTCAGACAGAAGTAACAAAATCTATAGATAGTCAAAAGAGAGACAAAGCACCAGGACCCGACGGTATAAACAACGAAATCCTAAAAGAAAGCAAAGAAGTTATAACACCAGTCCTCACTGACATGTTTAACGAGATATTAAATACCGAAATTATCCCACGCCAATGGACAGAATCAAACATTATTCTTCTATATAAGAAAGGAGACAAATATGATATTGGGAACTACCGCCCTATCAGCCTTATGTCCAACATATACAAGGTGTTTGCCAAGATCATACTTAATCGGATTGAAAAAATATTAGACGAACACCAACCCATCGAGCAGGCGGGTTTTCGTAAAGACTATTCAACGATCGACCACATTCATGTAGTACGCCAAGTTATGGAGAAATATAAAGAATACCAATGTACCTACTACATCGCATTTATCGATTATAGCAAAGCATTCGATTCTTTGTTTCACGAAAAGATATGGCAGTCATTAAAAGAACAAGGAATTGAACACAAATACATCCGCTTAATAAAGAATGTTTACAGCCAGAGTACTGCGAGAATCCAATTAGAAAGGAAAGGCGAACCTTTCAGAGTAGGAAAAGGCGTACGACAAGGAGATCCCCTGTCACCAAAAATTTTCTCGGCTGTACTAGAATCAATATTCAGAGGCCTAAATTGGGAAAATCTCGGTATCAATGTAGACGGTGTCTCATTGACTCACTTGAGATTCGCAGATGATATTGTGTTATTTGCGAAATCCTCGGAAGACATAACAAAAATGATAAACGAACTAGCAACGGAAAGCGAGAAGGTAGGGTTAAAACTCAACCCGGAAAAAACAAGAGTAATGACAAACGGTGAGAGAATTACCATAAACTTAGGAAACAACCAAATTGATTATACAGATGAATATATTTACCTGGGACAGCTAATAACAGATGATAATCCGATGCGCAAAGAAGTTGAAAGAAGAATAACCAATGGCTGGAGAAGGTACTGGGGTTTGAAAGAGGTTATGAAAGATAAAAACCTTCCTATGAATATCAAAAGCAAACTATTTAACTCTTGCATACTACCAGTTCTCATGTACGGCAGCCAAACATGGTCCTTATCACAAAACATGACTAGCAAACTTGCATCATGCCAATACGCAATGGAAAGGAGCATGATGAATGTGAAAAAGTCAGACCGACTGAGAAACCGTGTAATAAGAAGCAAAACGAAGGTTATAGACATAAAGTGCAAAATTAGAAGGCTTAAATGGAGATGGGCAGGGCATATGGTGAGAGGAAAAGACAAATGGAGCAAAATTGTGACACGATGGTATCCTAGAGAAGGCAAAAGGAAAAGAGGTAGACCACAAAAAAGATGGGATGACGACTTAAGACAAGTGGCAGGCGTCACATGGAACAGAGTGGCTCAAGAAAGACATGAGTGGAAAAGGTTGGAGGAGGCCTTTGTCGACTGGCAAACAGATCTACAGAAAATAAGTAAAATTCAAATAAGAGACTAGATTAGGTTTACATTAAATTTAAGTTTTCTATGTATCATATGATTGTAACTAATATGGATCTGAATAAAAGGCTATATTATTATTATCCTAAGCACAAAGCTAAGGAATATTGGGCTCTTAAATCACATTTCAAAGATTATTTAATTGGATCATTTAAAATTAATGCAATAGATGGCGTGGTTTTAAATTCCTGAGGCATCCACCCGAGTTTTTTAATGTAACACATTTGGGTACAATGAAACTGTAAAAACATGCATAAAAATACTACAAAAGTTAATCAAAAAGTTATAAAGTATTAAAAAAAAAGTAATCACGAACCGTTCTCTCAAATCGGTTTCTTTGTATGGGATGAGTCATCTGTATGCTAGTATTATATTATCTGTGACCAGGTCATCGGTTTACCTAGAGGGTGGGCTTCCAACGCAGCGTCTTCCGGTACGGGGTTTCACTCCAAAACTTTTCGGCTGCATCGACAATCCATCCGTTATGCGAGCAGTGTGCCCTGCCCACTGCTACTTAAGTTTGGCCCGTATGACACAAAACAATAC
Organism: Orthosia cruda; assembly: GCA_964057195.1. Classification (NCBI taxonomy): domain Eukaryota; kingdom Metazoa; phylum Arthropoda; class Insecta; order Lepidoptera; family Noctuidae; genus Orthosia; species Orthosia cruda. The sequence goes on along the minus strand of OZ059841.1, from coordinate 5,342,317 downwards.
AACACCCAGCTGCCTTCACAGACCCACACCGTAAGAAATTGAGGAGAAACTATTCAGAAATCACGTGCATTCAACTTACCCGACTGCGCCGGTGACGTAGCGGTGTTATGTGTTCACTCATGAGCCGCCACGTTTTGTATATTAACTACTTTAATAGGCCGGTAGGGTGAGCAGAAGCAATCGTTTAATTTGGATTAGATACCTAGTATACTTATTAGTAATGAAAATACTGGTCACTTATAGAAATATTTAAAGGAAATTACTCAAACGACATCAAACAGAAACTTTTTGACTCAAATATACTGCCAACTTTTTTATACGGGTGCCAAACTTGGACTACAACAGATGCAATGAAAATGAAATTAAAATCACTTCAACAAGCTGTAGAAAAAATAAGCGACCGTATAAGAGCAGCGTCATTTGGGCAAAGACCAAAGACACCAATGTTTTGTATATGGCCGAGAAACTGAAGTGGAATTGGGCGGGCCACATCGCGAGGACCACAGACAACAGGTGGAGCGAGCGCGTCCTGCACTGGGACCCACGAAACGGAAACAGACGCCGCGGCAGACCATTGCAACGATGGCGAGATGATATCTTAGCACTGGCAGAGATAGAGTGGACCAGAACGGTCCAGAATAGATTTAGATGGAAACAGATGGAGGAGGCCTTCATCCAAAAATGGGTGACCCCTTAATGGGTTAAATTAAAAAATATATATAGAATTGTAAATTATAGGGAAATAAAGGCAATTTTTATTTTATTTTATATTAGAAATTAATGGATTTTGATGTTTGATATAACGATTTGGGATGAAATGTGGAGCTCGTGTCATAGCTAAATAATAACAGCATGGGATGATGTTCAAGGTTAAGCAACGCTAGCTAAGGTTGGTCCGTGGATGGGTGACCATTCATTATAAGACTCCTACACGTTGCAAGATGACATTTTACAAGATTTTATTTAACTTGCAATGTATGTAGTATGTTCGGTTCAAATCTTGCATCTGAATTTTAAAGCAGTTACCCTCAACCGATTAAGATGAAATTTTGCATACACGTTTAGTTTGGATGACAATGCATGGTAAGCTTAGTGACATCATTCTTAATCCAATATGGCAGACAGCCCAAGTTGGCGGACTAGTTATTTTTTGTGCATTGCTATGATATGAGAATCAAATGAAAGGGTTTACTGAGAAGAATACAAAAAAAATCTTTGACAGTCGTTAAGGGTACTCAGAAGCCAGAAAATCCCACACTAGTCTTACCTAGGAGTTGAAGGAGTGTCGTGTCGCCTAGTATTAGCTTGAAGAAATCAGATAGGCAGTCGCTCGATGTCTATCTTCTATAAACTTTATTCGTACTATTACGAAAATTTTAAAACAATATTTGCTAAATCTGTGCACCCGTTCTCAAGCTGTTCAACCTTCATTTTTATTATTTATAAACAGATAAACTAGTGAACTGTCCCTGCTTCACATGCATTCGATAACGGCACGTCAAAACATTGCGATTTCTGTGCCGTATTTAAGATAACTAAAGTAAGTATAATATCTATCTATATATAATAGCTGCCCATGTAGCGAGAATGCCTGAGAGAAGATAGACCACACGAGTTACCCAGTGAAAAGGACCACCAGGCAAGAGGGGCAAGGGAGACCCTTAGCCCGCTGGGAAGATGATCTGAAAAGATCAGCTGGCATCAACTGATGCTCCATAGCACAAGACCGACAAAAATGGGCATCTTTGGAGGAGGCCTTTACCCAAACCGGGGTTCCTGTTAATTTATAAATATTTTAAAACATATATTTATATTACTAACAAAATCTAAGATAATCTTACTAATACAAATTAAATTTGTGTTTACTGTAATATTATAACTACCAACTATTGTAAAACAAGAAATAAAAAGGCTTATTATTATGCCTTTATTCAAACTATTTCTTATTATTTACATTTTTAAATATTTTTATAAAACATACAAAAAAACACTTCTAAAAATATAAAAAATAGAGGCCCACCGGTATCGGGAACAGGGTCCAAGCTACCGGCGGTCAGGGCTCCAGAGAGAGGAACCTTCTAACAATACGAGCCGTGTCCAGCAGTACTGCTTTCTGGATCAGGTCCTTGACCCAGCCGCCTAACGAGAGCCTCCTAAAGTGTTGGTCGAGGCTCGTGGCTATTAAGCCATTGGCAGACACGACTACCGGTAAAATGATCGCTATTAGTAGACAGGCTACGATCGATAATATTAATCTATCGGAACGCGTAAATACGACACGATGGAAAACCCCGATTAAAAGGTTAAAATGCATATATTTTTTGAACAGCTGAACCGATTGTCATCAAACATTACTAAGAACAAAGTCACTGTTCGAAACCTTTTTTGTTTGCGTAGAGAAATGCTCATGCATTACCACGGGGAGATAGTGCAGTTATGTGGGATTCTGACCCACTAAAACTCCACGGTGTCCTCCTGTGCCGCTTATGGCGGGAACACGGGCACGCGTTAGCGCTCATCGCGAACCCGCCGCGGCTGTCCGTCACCGGACCCTTCTCACTTTTAAAACCTAAAAGCTGTATCAAAATCGGTTCAAGCGTTTAGCCCGTCTCTTTCCGTCAGAGGTTAAAAATGTTAGGGACTTTCATGATGGCTCGACTCACGTATTTTCTAAGAAAATTTAAATTGCAAATCGGTCGGTTAATGTGGCAACGCTTGGGGGAGGCCTATGTCCAGCAGTGGACGTCTTTTGACTGATATGATGATGACGATTTTTATTTATTTATCATGTCTTTCATTTAACTCCAAATTTTAAGTGGCTCTGGACCTTCTCTTTATGTTTTTGACAGACATTTGGTCTTTCGATTTGGACAGATAATCCAAATCGAAAGACCAAATGTCTGATTGCCTGTGATGATATTAAAGAAATAAAAAACAATTGTTCTCTCTTGACTGTACTTACCTGTAATAAAGAGTAAGGGGATCAGACCGGCCGGGTGTCAAAGTTTATAGTGGATAAGAAAGAAAATACTAAAATAAAACCAGCAGGGGATCAGATCGGGGGCATACGACCGGAACAAATCGTATTGCATCGCGTTGCGTCCATGTAACTTGCAATCATTTCGCTTATTAAAATCGGTTATCGGTATTATATACATCGAATCACGTCGAGTTATCAGAATTCCGCTTTGCCAGTTTTCCAAACTATGTAGATAAATATACCTACATCTTATCCTTGTGCTTAAAACCCCGTCGCTAAGTTTTGCTGTACAGCAAAATCCATAAATCACATCCCACGATGTTTTTTGCGGACCGTACAACCTTCGGCGCGCTAGGTTAATTACATGACATCGATGCTGCTAGCCGTACATTGATGGTTTTAACTCAGACTTCACCTAAGCTACGACACGGATAATATAATACTAGCATAGTTAGTGTGTGATAATATATTACCACAAATAAAATGTTATGATCCACAATTCCTTACAATTTAAACTCGTTAAGATTACCAGTCCACGTGGAAAACATCGTGAGGAAACCAGCATGTCTTGGAAAAAAATCGAAGACGTTTGACATCCACCAACCCGCACTGGGCCCGCGTGGTGGATTACGGCCCATTCACTCTCACTGAGAGGAGACCTGCACGCACAACGGACAAATGGGAATTTAAGTGCGGACATACCCCTATTAGTCTACTGAGATTTCCTATAGTGGCCTCCTTCACCAACATTACGTTATATAAGGCGGCACACTATACCAGGCAACCCCTTACGAGGTGTCTGGGACCATCTTCGGTAGGTCACGCCTCCGAGAGCACTCGCCCCTGGTACTCAAGGGAAAATGTGAGTCGCATCGTGATTACTCACTACCATTTGTCCAGAATGGTACCGGAGCAATAAAGCCGCCCACCACACGCACCCCAGCACGCCAGCACTAGTGCAAGCACCGGCACCAGCGCAGTTGGTGCTAGTGGATTCAATCCCCGTTAAGGACGCCAGAGAAGCTGGCTCCCATTTCTCCAGAATGGTCCCGGAGCTGTAAGCACGCTCACCTCTCGAATACAAATCATCGCATCTACCCAATGCCTACAGCTGGGTTGCCGGAAAACTAATCCAACGGGTAGTCCTCTACTTTCTATCCAGGAAAGTGCCGGAGATGCAGCTCGCTCACAGGAGCTCACTTGCTTGAGGGTTACTCACGAACCCCGCGTCTGACCACCAGGTGGCCCTTTGCCTTGGGCCGGTAACTTCAGACACTTGTTGCGCGCGAGGAATGACGCTTGACCCACACATAGCCGAGCAGACAACATGCCACTCCTCTGCAACCACCACATAGACCACCGCGAGTACAACCTCAATGTCAGGTCCCACCTTTACTCGTCAATATGAACAACTTTTAATATGGGATCAACTCTCAATCGGCTGATCAGTACATATATTTTCGTATCATTTTTTCACTATATCTATTGGGAGAAGTACCCTGTACCATGCAGGCGGAGCCAGGGTCGGCAGCTAGTTTACTATAAAAACGATGGAAAATCATTTAAATCCACCTCTTTTACGAAATGTTAAATTGATACCAGTCCATTTATTCCGACCACAACTAAGAAATTCTTTTCTTACATTTAGTAAAGAACTCAACACAATAGACCTGATATAACCGTTGCCATTGTGTCCCTGATTGATTCACTACTTCACAGGGAATTGAATCAATCAAACTGATTTTATTTGATTGATTCGCAAATTCTGTGAAGTCTTACTGACAGTCTGTAAGGATCGTAACTGGTGGCGTTCTTTAATGTCTGCCCATCTCCATGTAAAACAGGCGTGAGTATCAAGTTTGTTACGGCTGAATAGATATTTGGCATTTTGACCAGAATTAATATCTGGTAGTACCTACGATGCTGAAGAATAACTAATTTCATATTCCTAGGCGGAGCCGTTGGCAAAAGCTATCCAATAAATATATATAAGAAGGTTGTCAAAATAATGCTCAAATTTCCAAGCATGTTTGAGAAAACATGTTTTATCTACGTCACAACTCATCGAGACAACTTAGCCTAAAAAACGAAACATAAAATGTTAGATTATGTAAATGAAAGGACCAAAATTCAATTATTCACAACAAAGGTCCAGGTAAAGGTAAATTATTCAAATTTCCGATTATTCAGGTAGGTATTCAAGTATTTCAGTAATAAGGGCGGCAGATGCTCCAGATTTCGACTCATTTGCGTCGATTGTTGCTTGCGAAGTATCTTTTAGGTTCACTTAGACTCGGATAAATAGAGTTTAACATAGAATCAATACTTTTTGACCTTCTTCTTTTATATCGGGGCGAGTACTATAATGGCGCGTTTACGGCCACCGTATTCGGCGAACGCTTTCGTTTGAACCGGTTCGGTTAACCGAATTGAAAGAAAGAAAAAGTGTTTATTTGTCACAAAACGACATACAATATAAGAACGTGTTTATGCTAAACCCTTAACAGTAGTATTGGTAGTACTTAAATTAAGTTAGTAAAGACGAGAAATAAATCAAACAATAATAACATATACTACCTGCATTTTGTTTATAACAGAAAACAAATAGGGTGAAAAAGATGACAGGCAGATGCATGTCGTGATTGTGGCAAGAAGGCTTCCACTCAGCATAATGCTGTGCCGTGGCGACCCACAGCACGGCGCCGATTTTCAGTAGTCGCCTAGGACGTGACGTACGGAAACCAAATCTGTTGGCAAATTGGACTGTTTACATTATTTATTTATTTATTTATTATTAACACATACATTTATTTTTACAGGTAAGACCCAAGCTAACAAATGTAGTCATACATTGCCAGTTTGCCAGTCCGAGTAACGGGTCTGGGTAGAGGCACATGTTACACAGTGGACAACACACTAAGTATCACCCTCTGGAATTCCGCCAAAGAGCAAGAAAATATGTCCAAACGCAGAGAGACGCTATTCAGTATCCTAACTGCTCGAGTTACTGGTGCAAACTTTAACACGTTAGTGCGTGCTGACGGGACTTTAAACAGCCCTTCCCTCGGTCCTAACCGTAGCCTCCTGTTTGGAACGAGCAATCCCAACGATTCTAATATTTGTGGATTATCGTCAAGTTATAAGTCGGTTACGGGATTCGGCGACCGCATTAAGCCGAACTGAATACCTGTTCACAGTAGTTGGTGACCGAATACGGGCTGTGGTCGAATACGGCTAACCGAAAACTGAAAACGACAAAGGAGGAGGTTCTCAATTGGCATGTTTCTATTTTTTTTAATGTATGTTCAGCCATAACAGAACATAAGATCAGCAATTTTTTTTTGTACGGGTTTTCTTTAAAGGTGGTCCTGTTATCATCAAATCAGAATCTGATGATGGGATCTAAAGGAAATCGAGGGAACTCTTCAAAAATTTTAGGCAGACATGTAGCTATTTTGGAGGAGCTTGTGGGTAAATAAAAACAGCCGCACGGGTCAATCTTCAATGTTAAGCAGCGCTTGACGTGGTTGGTCCATGGATGGGTGACCATTTCAACATACCGAGATTCCTCCGTGCCTCGGAAAGGACGTTAAGCCGTTGGTCCCGGCTGTCATTTGAAGATCTTTGACAGTCGTTACGGATAGTCAGAAGCCTGAAATCTGACACCAGTCTTGCCAAGGGGTATCGTTTTACCCAGTTACTCGGTTGTGTAGGTCAGATAGGCAGCCGCTCCATGTAAAACACTGGTACTCAGCTAAATCCAGTTAGACTGGAAGTCGACACCAATATAGTTGGTAAAAGGCTAGGCAGAGTGATTGATGCTATTTGGTATTTTCAATAACATTGCAATTATTTGCACTCAGAAAATATCATTTGGTGAAGTGGTACTGATTAAGAAGACCACTGATGGGCACTGGAACTCCTTAATAAGTATGTCAAGGGTTTAAGATATCTCGAATAGTTAAGCGACTATGATGAAGCAAATACATGTAAATAAATAAGTGGTACTGATGAAAATGGTACCATCGAACTGATCTAATGATGGAATCCAACTGATCCATCGAACTGATCTGGTGCCTACCGCACTGCAACTTAGTAATAAAATAAAACAATGTATTCTAGTTGTGTTTGGGCTTATTGAGATTGAAATGGGATGTACTCTGGCTATAAATGATTTTATAGGTAATAATATGAGGTGCCAACACTAAAAAGAGTAAAATAAAAAACTTTAACAAAAAAAAATAACCAACTTCTTGTCGTGTGTCAGACACCTTTATAATAAGTGTTTTAGTATAAATCATGTAGCTTGTCTTTCATCATATACATCCGAATCCAACATCGAATCTAAAGCAAAACACTACAAAGCGAAAAATAACTTTGTTTTCCGAAGTCGGTGTCGAAAAACAAAAAATAATAGGTACTAAAGATACCGCCTTCGGAAACCAAATTTTTTTTCCGCTTTAGAAGTCGGTATATTTTTTTTTAAGTTTTCTTTTTTCTTTCAAATAACCACGACTCTTTATTCAAACCTACAAATAAATTAGAAAGAAAACCTACAAATAATGCCTTTCAATAGCAGATCAGAAATGGAATGAAACGAATTTCAATAAGTAATTTTAAAGGGTACACTATATATTACGCACAGGTGAAACGAATAAAAATCGGTCGTGTACCTCACTTTAATGGAGGGTGACAATGCTTGTAGATTTAATTTTAGGACAAGAAATATGCTCTGATCTTCGAATTGCTGTAGTGGTTTATCCGACCGTCTCCAGAGCGTGATAGCGCAGATTCCATTCACTGTTCTGTGAAAATCTCACTGGGTTTTCCATTTGACAATCCTTAGTCACGTCATCCGGGTTCTAGGGCAAGAAATAATTTACAGCACAACTATTTTCTTAATGTCCCTAGGAAAACTGCGTGTTTCGTCAGTCGTCGGATTTCTATCAGTTGTCCTTTGCACTTGGTGCAGACCGGACGCTCTCAATCAACTTGGAAGTATATAGAGTTGTTAATACTCTTTTAACTTGATGAAATTATAAATAAATGGAAGGAAATCTGCTAAATCCGCAGGCAAAAAATAGTATTATAGCTTGATGGACATGGAAATTAGCATTCGTTTGTATTCGAAATTGCGATGATTGCCGAAGGACACTAAGAAAGTAGTTGTACTGTACTAACATGTTTGCAAATTAAATAAATGATATGATTTAAGAGCTTGAAACTGTTACGTCTCTTCTTCGAGTGGACCTGTCTACCTCGTGATTTACTGACTTTAAACTTTTTTAATCGACTTCAAAAAAGGAGGAGGTTTCTCAATTCGATCGTATATTTTTTTTATGTTTGTTCGCGGATAACTTCGTCGTTTATGAACCGATTTTAATAATTATGTTTTTGTTGGAAATAAGATATCCGAAGGCTGGTACCATAATAAGGAAACTAGGATCTGATGATGAGATCCTGTGTGGTGTCTTTTGTACCCATTGTTTTTCGACACCGACTTCGGAAAAGAAAGTTATTTTTCGCTTTGTCATGGTTTTGTTTTGGAAGTAGGTTTTTTTTACCTGGTATTTCTCAGTAGCAGCTCGGAGTGTGTTTACTTACCCGGTTGATGGCAATTGGCATGCACATATTACCTGGATCTTAAACATATGTACCTGGCATCTGGAAACATATGTCTATTGTAGCTACACAGGCGAGATATTAAACGAATATATATCAGCAATAACCAAAATCAATAAAATAAACACTAAAACGGATTCCTAGAAGTCCACTTCAGATTCCAGGAATATGATTTCAAAAATATCTACAGAATTTAAACGTTAAGAAGCGTCTCTTGAGCGCAATAAACCGTTAGATGTCCTCTCTGAGTGCTGCAGTAAATAGTCTTACTTGTCACGTTATTTGTGAATTATAGTTTTACCAGCATACTGAGATTTTTATGATACTCGTTTGGGGAGGTCATCCCGACGTTTTGTGGGGAAATTTATGTACCTTCGTGGAACTGCATCTGCTGACGATTAAAAGCTGTAGATATTATTGATTTATTTTAGGATAGTGTCTAATCATCGTTTACGTTTTGCTAGTGTAAACAGCTTGTATTTTCTGAGGTTTTCATAGACATCGCTGATATCGTGAAGAAAAACGTCGTGAGGAAACCTGGACTTGTCCTACTAATCCTACTTCCTACTACTGTTATAAACGTGAAAGTTTGTGAGGATGGATGGCTATTTTTTACTCAATCACGCCAAAATATCTGAATAGATCTGGATGAAATTTGGCACAGAGATAGATGATAATCTGGAATAGCATAAAGGCAACTTTTTATTCCGGGAATATGTTTTCTTGGGATAATTTTCGTTTTTCACGCGGGCGAAGCCGCTGTTATATGAAATCACAGCTTTCTGAATTAGTATGCAGTAAGACCATATTGAGAAAATTAAAAAAAAATAGGACATGTCTATTCTACATGCACCGAAACGATGAATCAGAGACTCCATTTTCCGCACTTAAAATCTCATTCGGTCTTTTGTGCGTCATCACAACACATTACACATAAACTTCCAAAATTCCAGATGAACAACCGAATAATATTTTACCTGAATCAGGAATTATAACAATATCCCAATTCAGGTAAAATATTATTAGTAACAAATTATCCCTCCGTACTCCAACGCATGGTCCCCCAGCCTGACACCGACATTTCTTGGGTAACAGTAATGTTTTATTTTATGTTCGGCCTTTATGTCCAGATCGGGAGTATGGATTTATACGACACGTGGTCACTGGGCTGGCATAGTAGTGTGGGGTTATGTGTGTGTTATTTGTGTTTGTTTTAAAATAATAGTTTCGTGTTCTGGGAGTGGTATTTAGGTTTGTATATGGATATAAGAACATAATAAAGGTTAGCCCTTTTTAGTGACTAGGTAGTGCGATTTGTGGTGGTGTAGAAATAAGTTACAGTACAAACATTTTCTTCATGTCCCTCGGCAAACTTCGTGTTTCGTCTGTCGTCGGCTTTCTATCAGTTGTCCTTTGCACTTGGTGCAGACCGCTCTCAATCAACAAGTATACAGAGTTGTTAATACTCTTTTAACATTATGTAAGTTAATTTAATAAAGTGAGGAAAGCTGCTATTTTTATAGCTCTATATATTTCAAACGGAAATCAAAACAAAACAACAGTAAAGTACTTAGTTCTGCATTCAAATTATTATACACGATAAATCTAATAATTGATAGACATGGAAATTAGCATTCGTTTGTATTCGGCAATACGATGATTGCCGAGGGACATTAAGAAAATAGTTGTACTGTTCACCCAAAGCTTTTATGCCAATTATTATAAAAGTACTTTTTAACAATAAAACTAATCGACTTCCAAAAACAAACACTACAAAGCGAAAAATAACTTTCTTTTCCGAAGTCGGTGTTGAAACACGGAATTTAACAATAGGTACCAAAGACACAGACTTCGGAAAAAAAAGTTCTAAAGGGGTACGCAGATGTGTACAGTTCACCATCATTTCACCGGTCATGTTCATATTTCATGGTATTCTGGTAATCTATTCTGGCATTATAAATACCTTACCAAAGGCAAGTTGCCTATTAGGTACAACTAAAAAATAAAAATAAAAACCTTACAAAAAAAAAAACTATAGCCTTCCAACTAAAAACACTTCAAAGTGAAATTAACTAATATAGTTGTCGGCACGTAACTTGGCAAGAGTCGTTAGATGCGCACAAGTTGTTTTTTTAGATCTCTTTGCTTACCAAGCGGGACGCGGGAAACGTTTAGCGCCGTTCCGAGCGCTTGATTGGCTGGTCTTGACACAAGGAACGACTAACCAATCGCGTCGCGGCCACGTTCCGTTCGCTCTTTTGTCAGTTCGCGCAATGTGCGCGAATTTACCACCACTACGTCAAAAACTTACCAAGTTACGGGACTATACTTAGTATTTTTTTTTTTTTCACTTTTTATATGTACCTACCTAATATGCAAGTAGTTTAGCAAGGTGCCTTTAATGACAGAATAGACTGGCTCATCACTGCCCCTCATTGTTCGTGTATTAAGTTTAAATTGACATTACAATACTTATTAAGATAATGCAAGTCTGTTTCTATTTGTATCAAACTTTATCAATTCATCGTAGATAAACGAATGCGAATGTATACCACATATTATTTTTTGTCATAATTCTAAATGTTTATTTTGTTATCTCAGAAATGTTATGTTATTATATTTTACTCGTAAACCAATCCAGTTTTATTAACAGCATCTTCGCCTTGTCTTAAAAACCGATAGTATTAATTTATAAATTAAGAGTTACTTTTGTTAAGAAACTTTAGCTTGAGGCTATGTAAACATGAAGATTTGGTTAGAAAATGAGAAAACAAAGGAATTCTAATGCTCAACTCATCTTTGCGTACGGCGCCATGTCTGCATGCGCTGTGCTTACGCTTGTGAATACACAGCTGGCAGTGACGCGGCAGTGCAAACAACCACCCACACATGCTTACCCTCACCACGGGGTCTCAGCGCTAAGAAAGAAAATTTGGTTCAAGTAAATCTCACTAGATGGCGCAATATGCACCGATCTATTATTGAATGTGTGCAGAATTAACATTTTCTGTAATTGAACATAAACCTTGTATGTTCTTGTTTAATCGACTCTCCTAATCACAAAATTATAGAATATTGGGCTCTTAATTCACATTTCAAAGATTATTTGAACGGATCATTTAAAATTGATGCCAATTGATGTCGCAGTTTTAAATTTCTGAAGCATTCCACTCGATTGTTTAAATTTGCATTGTAACACATTTTGGTGCAAAAAAACTATACAAACGTGCAAAAAATACTATAAAACAAACCTTCACTATATTTAAATAAAAAAATATTCACGAACCGAGTAAAACCTTTTACTTGCAAGTTGCTGCTTACACCATCTATCTATCGCCGTGGAATGGAATCGAAAGCGATTAATGGAAAAAATAAAAAACGGTTTAATCAGACGAAAAATGCTAGTTACGTCGGTACGGTTTCTTTGTATGGGATGAGGCATCTGTATATTATATTATCTATTCCCACACATAGAGACGCGTGCAAAGATGACTAAACCATCTTATACTAGTTTCTATCCAATTTTACCCATTTCCATGTAAACTAATCTCAACTATTGTACTAAAATAGATTTCGATGCGATAGTGCTTTGATTTGAATTCCAATTAGTCTCGAATGGTAGGTAGGATACCTTACCTGGTCTGTAATTTGATTTCCAGCTTATGCTTATGCCGTGTGTACAATTCATGATTGTACAGGGTGTAATTACAAGATGTAGTCATATTGTAAATAGCCTCTATTGCTGCTGCTGCTTCAAAAACAGGATTTTCCGAACAAAGTTGTCATCACATGATCAAAATAAGTATTTAATCAAAGGTTTTTCTTTGCTCTCGGCGGCGTGCACCAGGGAACGTGCTCCCTGGTGGACACCGGAGCCTTCGGTCCAGACAGCCGTCAGTTTATCCCTCATCGTCCTAATATTATATATATTCTCCTATCCCTAATCTCCAGACACGGCACGGTATTGATCGACCCCCAGGAGCACACCGCAGGGATCAAGGTGAGTCGTATTTTTAATAGGTTATTAGTCCCACTTCCCATCTGTCAGACAGGTACCAGTATTATCTCCCAATAAGGAACAGACCCCTAGCTTTCCACTGCTGCGGAACGCAATTTCGTCCAGGAGTCCCAACGCTGCTAATGGGCCCCATCGTGAGCTCCTAGCTTGGGATCCACAGACCTGTATTTAACACTGAGATTACCCCCTACAAACTCACAAACTTTACCGCTTTATAATATTAGTATCTATAGATTTGTCAAGGTAAGATGCCACTCAGACGCGGTTCCTGAATGAGTATTTGGAATAAATATTGTGTCAAATCCTAAATTTGACAGGTTTTAAGGCAAAAATTGAGTTTGACAAAAACTGAGCTTCAAATTCCGTAACTGACGGGGAGTCACGACTAGCTTCCAACATTTAAGGCAATTTTTTAACCACCCAGACAAACTTGTGAACCTCGAAAGAAAATAATTTCAAAGTGGAGTCTCAACTACCAAATAATTTAACGTAAATATAAAGCTTACATAACTCCAAAACATAAGTAGTTCTAAGTTCCGACACATCAAATTATATACAGCAAGTTCATTACTTAAGGCCGTATTTCGGTGCGGGTTCATACAAAAATCAAGTGTTAACAAAAAGTCATTTTCAGAATTTGAAACTTATATTTAACTATTCAATTATTATTTTTGGAAATATTGGTTAATCTGCTCTTGTTAAATTAATTGCTATTGAGCAAATTGTACTTTGTTGGTTGTCCTGGGTGTGATTCATGGGTTCCGGTTCGTAAATGTTATTGGTGCAAAATTCATTAACCTGGAGTCTAGATTTGTGCTCGGTTTAATCTAAATAAGTTATTCTCTGTTACATAAAACTTGAAACTGGTAAAACGTAGGTGTTTTACACATCATCAGCATTTTAATGTTCCCACTGCTGGGACACTAGTATCCTCTCTGTGAGAGGGAATGGGCCGAAATCCACCACGCGGGCCTAGTGTGCGCGTGTCCTACTGTACTTCGACTCATCCCGAATTTAGTTGTAATTTATTGTTGTGCACAGAATCGTGATATTATTCTGTTCATTAAATTCTTCAGTTATTTTGTATGAAACTGGCGACAATTCCCCCTTAACTCAGCTTACTAAGATGTACTCATGTAGTACTGCACTCATCAGCACAAATTGCGCCCAGGTGTCTGCAGCTAAGAACTTATTACAAGTTATGTTTAGTTAACTTTAGTACCAGTGGAATTAGAAGTAGGAGTCTAGTGCACCTTGTTTATATGAGGAGAGCTATCTCCTTGTAGGTAACATCAAAGCTGTTTTGAAAATGGTGCAGGAAAACACTATAAATAAACGAGGCCTAACGAAAAAACAATATTCAAAGAACTCGACGGCAGAAACAATTTTTTTTTTCTATATTAATGAAAACTATTATACAATCTAGCCTTAATAGACTAATAAGCAATTTAACTATACCTTATTATTTTATTGTATAATGTTATGACTAAGAATAGTGTTAATTTTCACTTTTATACAGTTCGGTAGCACTTTCTTAAAGTCTGATACGTTAAAAACACTTAGTTCACGTGTTACATGTATAGCGCAGTATTGTTTGCTATTATTTGTTCACTTATTATACACTACACTAACTCAAATGATTTAGTTCTCTTTAGCCTACGCACTATGTCCGTGTTATCTAGCAGCTGGATTGCTTCCACATTCACATGTCGATGAAATATGTGTTCGTGGCCTTCAGCAAAGTTTTGAATAACGGTGGTCACGACACGAGTTTCATTTTAAGGTCGCGGTCAAGGTCGTCATTTCTGATGTACCATGGTGCACCAACAGCATCTCTGAGTACTTTATTTTGTAATCTTAATATATATAAATCTCGTGTCACAATGTTTGTCCTCAATGGACTCCTAAACCACTTAACCGATTATAATAAAATTCGCACACCATGTGCAGTTCGATCCAACTTGAGAGATAGGATAGTTTAAATCTCAAATTATAGTCGCAATTTTAATTTATTGCTAATTATTTGTCTGTTATTATTTGACAGTCACAATAACCTGACGCTATAACTCCAGAACGCACGAACCGATTTCCACGGTTTTGCATTCGTTGGAAAGGTCTCGGGCTCCGTGAGGTTTATAGGGTAAGTAGGGTAGGGTAGGTAGGGTAGGGTAGGTAGGGTAGGGTAGGTAGGGTAGGGTAGGTAGGGTAGGGTAGGTAGGGTAGGGTAGGTAGGGTAGGGTAGGTAGGGTAGGGTAGGTAGGGTAGGGTAGGTAGGGTAGGGTAGGTAGGGTAGGGTAGGTAGGGTAGGGTAGGTAGGGTAGGGTAGGTAGGGTAGGGTAGGTAGGGTAGGGTAGGTAGGGTAGGGTAGGTAGGGTAGGGTAGGTAGGGTAGGGTAGGTAGGGTAGGGTAGGTAGGGTAGGGTAGGTAGGGTAGGGTAGGTAGGGTAGGGTAGGTAGGGTAGGGTAGGTAGGGTAGGGTAGGTAGGGTAGGGTAGGTAGGGTAGGGTAGGTAGGGTAGGGTAGGTAGGGTAGGGTAGGTAGGGTAGGGTAGGTAGGGTAGGGTAGGTAGGGTAGGGTAGGTAGGGTAGGGTAGGTAGGGTAGGGTAGGTAGGGTAGGGTAGGTAGGGTAGGGTAGGTAGGGTAGGGTAGGTAGGGTAGGGTAGGTAGGGTAGGGTAGGTAGGGCAGGGTAGGTAGGGCAGGGTAGGTAGGGTAGGGTAGGTAGGGTAGGTAGGGTAGGGTAGGTAGGGTAGGGTAGGTAGGGTAGGGTAGGTAGGGTAGGGTAGGTAGGGTAGGGTAGGTAGGGTAGGGTAGGTAGGGTAGGGTAGGTAGGGTAGGGTAGGTAGGGTAGGGTAGGTAGGGTAGGGTAGGTAGGGTAGGGTAGGTAGGGTAGGGTAGGTAGGGTAGGGTAGGTAGGGTAGGGTAGGTAGGGTAGGGTAGGTAGGGTAGGGTAGGTAGGGTAGGGTAGGTAGGGTAGGGTAGGTAGGGTAGGGTAGGTAGGGTAGGGTAGGTAGGGTAGGGTAGGTAGGGTAGGGTAGGTAGGGTAGGGTAGGTAGGGTAGGGTAGGTAGGGTAGGGTAGGTAGGGTAGGGTAGGTAGGGTAGGGTAGGTAGGGTAGGGTAGGTAGGGTTTTTTTTTTTTTTTTTTTTTTTTTTTTTAAACACTAATCCCCGCCACAGAGTTTGGCGCCTATTCTGTGCTCAACCTCTATCTTTCCGTTCAATCTTTTATGCCTCTCGTACTTTTATTCCTCATCCTATATCTTTCTTGCATTCTTCATCTTTCATACTGTGGGTGGGAATCCCACTTTATTTATTCTTGTCTACGGGCATTATTTATTTATTTATCACAGGTTTACGAAATAAATATACAAAAAAGCTGATTTTGTTACAATATACAGGTGCTATTTATCACAGAGTTTATACAGTCGGTGTTAATTATCACAGATTTTCATTATATAAGGGTAAAAACATAGCAACATAAAATAGGTGCAGTAAAAGATAAACATTAGGGACAATAAAAACATAAAAAGGTGCAGTTATCACAATAAAATAATGTATCACAGATTTTCTTACACAACTAACTAGGTACTAACTTAACATACTACTGGCTATACATTTCTGAGCTGCATTCTGCGCTTGCGTTTAAATATAGTGAAATATTTACGAAGCGCAGTGCGCATCAGTTTTATTTCTGTGTATAACCACAGTGGCTACTTTATGGCAGTATGCCAGGAACCTTTCCCTTTTTTGGTTTGTCATGAACCCATAGATACTTTCGTCCGTCAGTTTCATGTCCAGCTCACATTCAAGTTGGTAGCGCTCCCTGGTAAATAACGGGCATTCTACGATTATGTGCTGGACACTTTCTGCCACGCCTGGATCGCAGACGCACGATGGGCTCTCCTTACACTTAAAGCGATTCAGGTATTCAGAGAACCCACCGTGCCCCGTCAAAACCTGCGTGAGAACACCTGAGGGCCGTACCTGTTTCACAATGCGGAAAGCCACTATTGCGTCCGGAAGAAACATTTTCGTCACGGAAGCAGTCTCGCCCGTCACGTATCTCCGATTCCATTCAGCAAGCGATTCCAAACGGATCTGTCGCTTGATAAATGAAATCGGACACTGGTCGTAGTCCGGCTTCCTCCGTAACGACAATGCTGCTTCCTTTGCTAACTCGTCCGCTCGCTCATTCCCCGGCAGGCCCGCGTGGGCCTTGATCCAGAACAAAGACACAGCTTTGCTCTGGCCCAGGGCTTTAGCCAAATTGGCGCGCGCGTGAACCGCCAGGGGATGGAGAGAGCCATGGTTTGCAAGCGTCTCCAATGCTGACATTGAGTCGCTATACAAACCATAGCTCGCCTCTTGCCGCGCGAGGATCACTTCGGTCGCTTTGAAAATGGCCAGGAGTTCCGCCTGGTAGACTGTGCAGTACGCGGCAAGGCACAGCTTGAGGCTCCGGACTTCGCCATCATTATCCCAAATGGATAATGCGGCTCCGACCTTCCCCTCAATCTTGCTGCCGTCGGTGAAGATTCGCACCGTCTGCACATTGTTACTATCTAGTAACGTTTGATCTGCCAGGCACATGAACTCCAGGGGCATTTGTGTAGCTGGATGAGGAGCTTCTGCAAACCTCACCGCACTCTCGATCTCCCTATCTCCTGGCACAAACCGGGATGACCCTCTCCTCGCTTCATACAGGGCGGCTGCCTCTTGTATGCGCAGGTCTAGAGGTAGAATCCCGGACAGTGCCAGTGCCGAGTTCAGAGAGACTGTGCGGTACGATTTGCAGAGCTTCTGAGCGAATCCTCGTTGGACAGAGCCTAGCTTCTTCCGTATCCCAACCTTTTTCGTGGCGGGAGCCCAGGCAGCGGCCGCGTACGTAACTATGGGTTCAATTGTGGCTGTGTAGATGATGTGTATGATTTCTGCACTCAATCCCCAACTAACTTTAGCAACGCGGGATAGCTGTTTGTAAATATTAGCTGCCTTCTTGCAGACGTTCGCGGTATGCTCACTGAAAGTGAGCTTATCGTCTATGGTTAGACCAAGCAACTTCATTTTTCTGACCATACCGATGTCGACCCCGGCCATGCTCAGTATTGGAGTGTCGTACTTAAGCTTGTTGGTTATGGTCATCGCACAGGTTTTGTGCGGTGCAAACCTCAGCTTATTTCGGACACCCCAATCCTGAACATGGGCGAGGGCTGCATTGGCGGTTCTAGAGACTTCAGTCGCCGTGTCCCCATCCACGACCAAGACGATGTCATCCGCGAACGCCTGCACGAAGATCCCGCGCCGCTCCAACTCCTGCAGTAGTGGGTCTAGGAGGAGATTCCACAGGATTGGACCGCCGATTGACCCTTGAACGCAGCCCTTGCCAGTCTCTCTCGTGCATTCCTCCCCGGCATAACGAACCCTAACCTTCCTACTGTCAAGATAGCTGTCTATCAGCCGCCTGATGTTGACCGGGCACTTTTCCTCAGCCAGCCTGACTTTTATAGCTGGCCACCAAGCGCTGTCGAAGGCCCCCTCTATATCCAATGACACCAGGACAATTAGCTTCTTCAGCCTCAACTTGTCCTGTACGTGCTGCACTAGCGTATAGAGGGCGTCCTCGGTGCTCCTTTGGGGCATAAAGCCAAACTGGCGGGTACTAAACCGCGGTACAAGCTGCCACTTTAGACGTGCTACGACCATCCTCTCCAGGACCTTCCCCAGAACAGGCAGTAGACCGATTGGTCGGTATGCCTTGGGGGTCAGATAGTTGTCCTTGCCCGGCTTCCTAAGAACCACGACCGTAGCCTCTTTCCAGATCTCTGGAAAGTGTGCCAGTCCGAGGCACTTGTTGTAAAGGGCAAGGAACAATTCCGGATCCTGGTGGATCGCTTGACTGCAGATGTCAGACGTCAGTCCGTCCCCTCCTGGTGCCTTTTTGGGATTGAAACCTGCCACGGCGGTCTTCAGCTCCAGCGTCGTAAATGGTGGGTCATGATATTCATCATAGACCCATTCATTTACTTGGCTGGCCGCTTCTCTAATTCGCCTGTGGTCAGCGTTATCCTGGTCTACTCTGTCTTTGGGGTAGAACGTATCTGCAAGTAGGGCGGCTGATTCACTCGGATTAAGGAATGCACCATCGCAGCATAGGGTCAGTTCCTCCTTCCTTTTGGCGGTCCTACTTATGATCCTGTAAATACCCTCCCAGACCCCCTCCCGGTCCTGTTTCCGGCAGAACTCCTTCCAACTGGCGACTTGGGCATTCTTTGCCTGCATCTCATACTCTTCTTTGGCTTTCAGGTACTCGTCGACGACCATCGCTCGCCGGACCGGCGCGGCATTGCGGATACGGTGTTTCTTCCTGTTAACCTCCTTCTTCTTTACAGCGAGCTCCTCGGACCACCAGGGACAGGTAAGTTTAATTTTATTATTGACCTTAGGAATAGCTTCTTCACATGATTCTGAGATTACTCTACTATATTCTATTATTAAATCTTCTAACCCTTGTTTACTGTTTGTTTCCCTTATTCTTTCCAAATTAATATTTCTCTCAATTTTGAGTGCCCCTAATTTAAATTTAAATTTATCCCAGTCAGCTTTCCTTGTGTTATACCTTCTTGTTGTTCTTTGGATATGTATCCCTTTTTCCTTTTTTAAATTAATGTTAAAAAATATCGCGTTGTGGTCTGAAGACGTTGCTCCTGTGTCTACCCGCCAGCCGTCCACCAGGTCAAAAAGGTCGAGCGAGCATGCCGTGACGTCCACATGGCTTTTGTACGCTCGACCACCTCTGACAGTATCAAATGTGGGAGCGTCACCAGTGTTTAGTACCTGAAGCTCCAACTCTTCCAGGGTAGCGGACATTTCCTCTCCCCTGGGGTCTTCCTTGATGCTGCCCCACCAGGCACTTTTCGCGTTCGCGTCGCCACCTATCAACAATCTACCGGTGGCCACTTCCGATTTGACCCGGGTCACCTGGTCCAAGTATGGCCCTATGGGTTGGTCTGGCTCGAAGTAATAGGAGACTACTGCGATTTCCCAGGCTTTGGTTCGGATCCCCACCACAACGATATTGTTTGTGGTGAGTTTCGGGTAGGGTATGACATCCAAGTCATGATCAAAGACGGCGATAGCCGCCTTTACCCTCCCACTTCCATCGACCTCGCACTGGTAGATTCTCGCTCCACGGTAGCTCTTCATACTTCGTGCTCCTCCCACATACGGCTCCTGAATCAGTGCCCACGAGATCTTTCTTTCACTGGCCTCTAGAAAGAGTTCGGTGGTTGCCAGTTCCTTGCGTTGAAGGTTCGCTTGGACCACTCGGTATGTTCTTGCTTTTTGTTGGACAGGAGTCTCCGGGGCGCCCTTAGCAATATGCTATGGTGGACCGCGCTATTGCGTCCCACCTCCTCCTAACCATGCACTCCGAGCTGAAAGCGTGATGACCTGCTCCCTCAAAGTTTGCTCGTGTGCAGTTACAACACGTCGGGGGTAGGCCAGCGCTCCAGTCCGCGCACTCCGTCCTCATGTGAGGACCACCACAGTGGCCGCACTTTGGCACAGTGTCTGTGCAAAGTCGTCGGCTGTGCCCATAACCGAGGCAGAGCGAGCACTGGACGAGCGGGGACTGGTCTTCGACCCTTACCCGCTCAAGGTCCACATGCACCGACCCTGCATCGATCATGCGCCGCCAGACCTCGGTGGCGACCCTCATCACAAGGTGGCACCTGTGCGGGTTTCTGGCACGCTTCCGATATAGAGCTTCCGTTTTGCCCTGCTCATCTTCCAGGCCTCTGTAGATGTGGGCATTCTGTTTTCGGAGGGCTTTTAGAATCTCCTCGTTCGTGTTGTACTGCATTATATCCCGTATTAAAATCAGCGGGTTTTTATTTTTGACGTCTTGCGCTTCCAGCTCGGGCGCCTGCCTAAGTCTTTCCCTAAGCTTATTCCTGTCTTCCTCAGTACGACAACCCAGGATAATCTTCCTATCCTTTGCCTTTCTCACTTTTTCTACGGCAATCCCCCCTTCCCTGGCGTTGACTACTTTCCTCAGCCGGTCCAGGACTTTGTCTCCCGTCTCCTTTCCATCCCTGGCCGTCACTACTATGGAGTGCAATGTGGTTGGGTTCTGAGCCCGGATGGAAGGCCGACTGGCCGCTACGCTAGCATAAGAAACCATTTGGTCTTGGCTAGCTTGTAGCGCCTCTTTCAGCCTGTCCATCCGTAGACTGTTTTCGACCAGGCTTCGGCTGTGCTCTTCGAGGGCTTTCCTCAAGGAGGTCGTCTCAGCCTCAGCATTAGCCCCTAAGGATGAAGAGAGGGCTTTCTCGGCCCTTGGTTCCTCCTGGGCTGTGGTGCCTGTAGATTTAACAGTATTTTTGGCTGGGGGTTCCTTGCCATTATCCTGGTCGTACTCTTTAATTAATCGATACAGACGGTCTGCCTGGGCTTTCACCTCAGCCTTGATTTCATTTTTAGTTGTCTTAGACTGTGTCATTAGCGCTTTTATTTTATTAGAACAATTTCTGGCCTCGGCAACTCTACTTTTTGGTGGGGGCGAGCTCACAACCTCAAAGGATATAGCTCCCCTTGCCGACGCTGGTGGTGTTGAGACCGGCTTTTTAGGGGGAGTCCTCTTTGTAACAGTTGGTAGGTAGGGTAGGGTAGGTAGGGTAGGGTAGGTAGGGTAGGGTAGGTAGGGTAGGGTAGGTAGGGTAGGGTAGGTAGGGTAGGGTAGGTAGGGTTGGGTAGGTAGGGTAGGGTAGGTAGGGTAGAGTAGGTAGGGTAGGTAGGGTAGGGTAGGTAGGGTAGGGTAGGTAGGGTAGGGTAGGTAGGGTAGGGTAGGTAGGGTAGGGTAGGTAGGGTAGGGTAGGTAGGGTAGGTAGGGTAGGTAGGGTAGGTAGGGTAGGGTGGGTAGGGTAGGTAGGGTAGGGTAGGGTGGGTATGGTAGGTAGGGTAGGGTAGGTAGGGTAGGGTAGGTAGGGTAGGGTAGGTAGGGTAGGGTAGGTAGGGTAGGGTAGGTAGGGTAGGGTAGGTAGGGTAGGGTAGGTAGGGTAGGGTAGGTAGGGTAGGTAGGGTAGGGTAGGTAGGGTAGGGTACCTAGGGTAGGGTATAGGGTAGGGTAGGTAGGATAGGGTAGGTAGGATAGGGTAGGTAGGGTAGGGTAGGTAGGGTAGGTAGGTTAGGGTAGGTAGGGTAGGGTAGGTAGGGTAGGGTAGGTAGGGTTAGGTAGGTAGGGTAGGGTAGGTAGGGTAGGGTAGGTAGGGTAGGGTAGGTAGGGTAGGGTAGGTAGGGTAGGGTAGGGCAGGTAGGGTAGGTAGGGTAGGTAGGGTAGGTAGGGTAGGTAGGGTAGGTAGGGTAGGGTAGGGAAGGTAGGGTAGGGTAGGTAGGGTAGGTAGGGTAGGTAGGGTAGGGTAGGTATTTTTTTTTTTTTTTTTTTTTTTTTTTTTTCCGGACTAGTTCCACCAACGTTATTGGTGCCTATGTTTTATCTTATCCTCATTCATACTATATCTCGCTTTTATGCTTCTCGCACTTTTATGCCTCATACTATATCTTTCATTCATCCTTCACCATTTATTCAGTGGGTGGGACTCCCACTTCATGACCTACTTCCTATGCTCATTACTGCTTATGCGTCCTATTTCAATTCTTTATTTCATTTCAGAACTATGGGGAAATAATTTGTTTTACTAGGGTTTTTATTTACATTGTTTAGCATTACATCATTTTCTACTTATTTAATAATCTAAAACTAATTATTGTAGGTACTCTTTTTACATAATCTTATTTGCTATACATCATTATACACTTATTTAATAAATCTACTTTACACATAAATTACAATTTGTCTTATCCTACTGCTTATGCTATTTTACAATTTTTGTCCTTTTTTCCTATGTTTACTGAACTATATACATAATATAATAGTAACATAGTTGTCTTATCTGGTTTTATTTTTATTTATCACTTTCTCGGCTATATTCACACAGTAGTCTATTAATATATTACGATTTTTGCCCGACATAACTTCTCGTACGCTTTCCCTATGCAGTTCCACACCCAATTCCTGTTCCAGGTTGTAGCGCTCTTTGGCGTACACCGGACATTCTAGGATGATATGCGGGACTGATTCCGCGACATTATGGTCGCAGGTGCACGATGGGCTTTCCTTACACTTGAAACGATTCAAGTATTCTGAAAACCCACCGTGCCCTGTTAGGACTTGCGTGAGTACGCCTGTTGGCCTCACCCGTTGTACAATACGGTAGGCAGCCACGGCGTCCGGAAGAAACATTCTCGTCACCGAGGCCGTCTCGCCCGACACATATCTCTGGTTCCACTCACCAAGCGTATCCAGACGGATTGGTCGCTTGATGAATGAAACCGGACACTGGTCATAGTCCGGCTTCCTCCGTAACGACAATGCCGCTTTCTTTGCCAACTCGTCCGCGCGCTCATTTCCCGGCAAGCCCGCGTGGGCCTTGACCCAGAAGAAAGACACATCTTTTTCTGGTCCAATGCCCGAGCCAAGTTGGCTCGTGCGCGGACCGCTAGGGGATGGAGAGAGCCATGGCTTGCAAGCGTCTGCAATGCTGCCATTGAGTCGCTGTACAAACCATAGCTCATCTCTTTGCGCGTGAGGATACCGTCCGTTGCTTTGCAAATGGCTAGTAATTCCGCCTGGTAGACAGTGCAGTACGCGGCGAGGCTAAGCTTGAGGTTCTGGATTTCACCCTCATTATCCCACAAGGATAATGCGGCTCCGACCTTCCCCTCAATCTTGCTGCCGTCAGTGAATATTAGCACTGCCTGCACGTTCTGGCTGTCCACAAGCTGTTGGTCTGCCAGGCACATGAATTCCAAAGCCATTTGTTTGGCAGGGTGAGACGTCTCTGCAAATCTCACCATACCCTCAATCTCCCGGTCTCCTGGCACGAACTGGGACGACCCTCTCCTGGCCTCATACAGGGCGGCTGCCTCTTGTATGCGGAGGTCTAGAGGCAGCATGCCCGCCAGTACTAGTGCCGAGTTTAATGAGACTGTACGGTAAGACTTGCAGAGCTTCTGGACGAATCCTCGTTGGACAGAGC
The DNA here is from genome assembly GCA_964057195.1 of Orthosia cruda. Taxonomy (NCBI): domain Eukaryota; kingdom Metazoa; phylum Arthropoda; class Insecta; order Lepidoptera; family Noctuidae; genus Orthosia; species Orthosia cruda. Next base: position 5,318,603 of record OZ059841.1, on the reverse strand, counting down.
CTAGCTTCCTACGTATACCCAACTTTTTCGTAGCGGGAGCCCAGGCTCCAGCCGCGTACATGATAATCGGTTCTATTGTTGCAGTGTATATGACCTTTATAACCTCCCTATTTAGGCCCCAGCTAACCCTTGCCGCGCGTGCAAGCTGCTTGTACACCTCCGCTGCCTTTTTGCAGACATTTTTGGTGTGCTCGTTGAAAGTTAGTCTGTCGTCGATGGTTAAACCCAGCAGCTTCATACTCCTTACCATACCAATGTCGACCCCGGCCATGCTCAGAATCGGCGTGTCGTACTTACGTTTATTGGTTATAAGCATCGCACAGGTTTTGTGCGGTGCAAACCTCAACTTATTTCTGACGCCCCAACTCTGAACATGGGCGAGGGCTGCATTGGCAGTTCGGGAGACTTCAGCCGCTGTGTCACCATCAACGACTAAAACTATATCGTCGGCAAACGCCTGCACGAAGTATCCGCTTTTCTCCAAGTCTTGCAGTAGCGGGTCCAGTATTAGGTTCCAAAAGATTGGACCTCCGATTGACCCCAGGACACAGCCCTTGTTGGTTTCCCTCGTGCACTCCTCCCCAGCATACCTTACTCTTACTTTTCTGCAGTCGAGATAGCTGTCAATTAGCCTTCTGGTGTTCACGGGGCACTTTTCCTCAGCCAGCCTGACTTTGATTGCGGGCCACCAGGCGCTATCGAAGGCCCCCTCTATATCCAATGACACCAGGACAATTAGCTTCTTCAGCCTCAACTTGTACTGCACGTGCTTTATTAGAGTATAGAGGGCGTCCTCGGTGCTCTTCTGGGGCATAAAGCCAAACTGACGAGTACTAAACCGCGGCACCAGCTGCCACTTGATCCTCGCCACTACCATCCTCTCCAGGACCTTCCCCAAGACCGGTAGAAGACCTATCGGTCTGTATGACTTGGGGTTCGTATAATTTTCCTTGCCCGGTTTTCGGAGGACTACCACCGTTGCCTCTTTCCATGTGTCCGGGAAGTGTGCCAGTTCTAGGCACTTGTTGTACAGGGCAAGGAAAGCGTCCAGGTCCTGGTAGATCGCTCGACTGCAGATGTCCGACGTAAACCCATCCGCTCCCGGGGCTTTCTTTGGGTTGAAGCGTCCCACGGCTGTCTTCAGCTCCAGTGGTGTAAATGGTGGGTCATGATTTTCATCATGACACCATTCATTTACCCGTCTGGCTGCTTCCCTGGTCAATCTTTGGTCTGCGTTATCCTCTTCCTCTATATCCTTTGGATAAAACGTATCGGCGAGTAAGGCTGCTGATTCCTTTGGGTTCAGAAATGCACCATCGCTCATCAGGGTCAGGTCCTCCTGTCTCCTGGTGGTCCCTCTGATGACTCTATAAATGCCCTCCCATAGGTTTTCTCCGTCCTGCTTCTCGCAGAAGCTTTTCCAGCTTGCGACTTGGGCTTCTTTGGCTTGGGACTCATACTCCTCTTTTGCTTTCAAATACTCATTGACGACCATCGCTCTGCGGACCGGTGCGGCGTTGCGGACACGGTTCTTCAGAGTTGCAACACTCTTCTTCTTCGATGCGAGGTCCTCGGACCACCACGGAATGGTAATTTTACTTTTCTTACATAATTTTGGGATAGCATCATCACAAGCCTTTTCAATTACCTTTTTATAACTTACTACCATTTGTTCGAGTTCAAATTTATTTACTATCTGATTTATATTATTTACGCTAATATTATTTTCTGTCTTTTGTTCCCCCAATTTATTTTTAAAGTTTTCCCAATTTGCCTTTTTTGTATTGTACTTCCTTGTTGTTCTAATTATGCTAATCCCTTTTTCTCTCTTTTTTCTTACGTTAAACAAAATGGTGTTGTGGTCCGAGCTCGTTACCCCTGTGTCAACCCGCCAGCCGTCCACCAAGTCAAAAAGCTCGAGCGAACATGCCGTCACGTCCACATGGCTCTTGAATACTACACCGCCTCTTACTGTGTAAAAGGTCGGCATATCTCCAGTGTTGAGTATCTGAAGCTCCAACTCCCACAGGGTCCCGGACATCTCTTCTCCCCTGGGGTCTTCACTGGTACTTCCCCACCAGGTGCTCTTTGCGTTTGCATCTCCGCCTATAAGGAGTAGTCTGGTACTCATCTCCAACTTTATTTTGGTCAGCTGTTCCAGGTAGGGCCCTATGGGTTGGTCTGGCTCGAAGTAATAAGAGACTACTGCGATTTCCCAGGCTTTGGTCCGGATCCCCACCACGACGATGTTGTTCGTGGTGAGTTTTGGGTAGGGAATGACATCAAGGTCATTATCAAAGACGGCTATTGCCGCCTTTACCCTCCCACTTCCTTCAACCTCGCACTGGTAGACTCTCGCGCCACGGTAGCTCTTCATACTTCGTGCTCCCTCCACATAGGGTTCCTGGATCAGTGCCCATGCGATGTTACGCTCACTGGCCTCTAAGAAGAGCTCGGTGGTTGCCAGTTCCTTCCTTTGTAGGTTGGCTTGAGCCACTCCATATCTTCTGGTGGGGGTGCCTGCCCTGTCGCCCGTATCCACCTTAGAAATGGTATGCTACCCTGGATCTGGCCAGAACTTCGCATCTCCTTTTAACTGGGCATTCGTCACTAAAGGCATTATGCTCTACACTCTCCAGCTTTGCTCGTATGCAGTTACAGCAAGACGGAGCTGTTCCGGCCAGCCACTCTGCACATTGCTTCCTCACGTGTGGGCCTCCGCAGTGACTGCATTTCTCCACTTGCTCCTTACAGAGCTTTCGCCCATGCCCAAACCCAAGACACAGGGAACACTGGACCAGCGGAGTGTGGTCAGTTACATGGATCTTCTGCATTTCGATGTGGACGGTCCGTCTGTCCTGCAGTCTATTCCACAGTCTTGGGGATACCCGGAGGACCACGTGGTGTGTGTGTGGGTTTTTGTTTCTCTTTTTAAAAACTATCTCTACCCGGTCATCCTCTTTCTTAAGCTCCTCAAACACATCCCTGTTTTGATTTCGAAGAGCCTTCAGAATGTCTTCGTCCGTGTTGTAGGTCAAGACGCCTTTCAACATAACCAGCGGGTGGGTAGGGTAGGTAGGGTAGGGTAGGTAGGGTAGGGTAGGGTAGGTAGAGTAGGGTAGGTAGGGTAGGGTAGGTAGAGTTGGGTAGATAGTGTTAGGTAGGGTAGATGAATGTTTGGTGTTTTTATGGCAAAACAAAGTTTGCCGGGTCAGCTAGTTCTTTTATAATTTTAACATTACTTTGTTTAGAAAACAACTGAAACTTTCAGAGAAGACCACTTTTCTTTTCAAGCAGCTTTTATTTTAGTGGCAATAATTTAAATTTCATCTCAGATTGTAACAAATATATTTCCGTAACGACTCGCGGCGACATCTGGTGTCAGGCATAGTAACTATCAGGTGTACTTTTTCACCTAGGTGTGTCACTAGGTGGTTGAGGCACTTTGGTACTAGATGGCGCTGAGATCGGGGCGGAATTATTATAAATTCTTTACGAAACCTGTTAGATATTGTGTGTATTAATATAATTCAACAAGCACACAATCTCCTACATATCTAGGCTATTAATTTCTGGTATACATAATTACTTAAAGAAAATATAGACATGACATCTCTATTGGTCAATAAAATGCTCAATGTCTATGGCCGACGAGAGTGACATTTCTTTTTAATCGCTAATGGATATGGAGCTGGTCCAGAAATAAAATCCCATAAGAAAAGTTAAATAAAGTAATCTAAAATGACTCGGAGGCGACAGGCAAACAGCCCTAAATTTAAAATAATTATGTGCCAGCAAGCGCTGTGAGTATTGGTAGAATTAAACTATATTTTCATGTTTGTGAGACATGTGCTTGTATGATGCTAATACCGCATTTTTCCCATCGACAGGGCTTGTTAGGGTTAATTTTAATATAATAAATAGAATAAACATGGTCAACGACATGTAATAAGAACAGCTACACAGCATTCAACAACAGGCTCCGGACACCCATGATACATCGGCTGGTGAAATACTGGATGCAATCAGCACAAAAGGAACGATGCTGGTTGTGATATCATACATCTGATGCTAAGTTTAAAGGGTAGTTTATATACCATCCACAAGTAAGTGAGATACCTTTAAAATTGTGATGCAGTAGTGATGCCTGTGTATTATTCAAATAGTTGACCATATATAAAGACTTTTACTTCTGTCGACCCTCATGCGAAATCATCCCTGCAATTGTCTCATCCTGAACATCTACCCCTGAGCTGGCTGGTGAGTAAGGGAAGATACCTTACAAGATTTGATGTCTGGTGCTGGTGATGAAGGCCCAGTGGTATTGGCCGCGATTTACAAGTTGTAGGTCGTGAGTTCGAGCCTAGGCAGGCGCTTTGCTTTGTGTAAATTATTCCATCTCCACTGCTCTCAAAACGGTAAAGGAAACCGGCAAGTTGAGGATGTCCGTGTACCAAAAATTCGAAAACGTCACAATGTTTTCGAATTTTTGGTACCAACCCGCACTGGGCCCGCGTAATAGATTACGGCCCCTTACCTTTCACAGAGAGGAGCCCTGTGTCCCAGCAGTGGAAACATTAATCGGCCTGTAGGTAACTGCTTCAAACTGTGTGAAACTCTATGGAAAACATAGTGTGCATTTGTTTTCACCGTTTTGAGAGCAGTGGTGATAAAGCAATTAACACAAAGTAAAGCGCCTGCCTGGGCTCAAACCGTCCAACCACAACTTGTAAGTCGTGGCCATTACCAGTGGGCCACCACTGCTCTTGATAAGAATAGTTCATTTATAACGTGGTGAGAAGATACACTAGTCAGAAAGGTATTTATATCAATGAGATCCTAAACTTTTGTTAAACTAAGACTTATTAACGTCTCAAATAAGGTAAACGAACTAACCATTCCATCTAACCAACTCAACTACAATCATACAAAGAGGCAATAAATTAATTAATTCAATGAAAGCGTCAGTTTTAACAAAGCTAAATGGAACTATACGCGACGAGTTCAATGAAATGCGAAGAGTTGACGACTGAAGCGCGCGTCGAACTTTGGGACAACTTGTTTGTTGTATAAATATACGTAATGTTGCTTTTGAACTACGTTACGTGGTATGCTAATGCTAATACTAATATTATAAATGTGAAAGTTTGGATGGATGTGTGGATTATGTTTGTAACTCAATCACGCCAGAACGGATGAAATTTACTCTTACTCTTCTTCCCGGTATAATGTTCCCTTGGGATAATAAAGCACTTTTCATGCGGGCGAAGCCGCTGGCAGAAGCTAGTGTATGTATAAATGGAAACTGTACGAGAATTTTCTTGATTATTTTAATGAGTACCTCTTTACTCTAGTGATCGTTGGTGTTAGTGCCGAGCTAATTAGGTCGTACGTTTGATGCCGTCGGGCAGATTTATTCGGTTTTTCTGTCTGGTTTTTTTTTAGACAAAATGGCAAAATGGTTTGAAAAATTTTGCAATAGCCGAGCTCAAATTTCTGCTAACGCTTAAAGTTCGTTATCCGTGTGTGTAAATAATTAAGTGCAAACAATTTAACATGAACTAAGTTAAAATAGGAGTGATCTGTTTATCATTATTAATAGAATTTAATTTAAAGTTACATCTGGTCTCTGTATTATAGTTATAACTCTCTTATTGTGACATCAAAATGCTAAATAAATAGTTATTTGACATTTAACATTTACCTATATACGTACTTAACTCATTGACATTATACTGTAAAATTTAATTGTTGATATAATGGACATTTTTTATAGATTTGTAGTGATATTATATTCGGGAATATGTAACTATATACTGAATCTAAGCTTCTGGCTTATTTTTTTTTTATAATCATTTAAGTTAACAGTAATAAACTATATTTGAAATTGCAAATCAAACAAATCATATTTGTTCGCCTAATGGCAAAACTTAGATGGTCTCCTTCATTTTTTTAATATTTCACAGACTGTGTAACCTATGTTTAACAAATAAAGTTCTGATTCTGATACTGATCTGTTTTAGTAATTAAGATTATCAATAAATCTCTGTCGCTATTCTAATGTTAAGAAAGTATTGTACAAAATCCTTGTCCTTCCAATTACATTGTTTCAGCCCCTGTCGCCTGTGATACAGGATTACCACTAGCTTCATCTCACTGATATAAATCTAACTAGATAACGCCAATCCCTCCATCTGTATAAAAACCAAGCTGGCCACTTTTTCACACACAATTTAAAAACAAATTTACTTACGAATGAAAGAAAACATTTCAAATGCCTCGGCCAACTTTTTCTATACATTCTTTACAGTTCAATATGGCATAAAAAGGCATTTTTCTAGATTTTGGCGCATTTCCGGTGCCGATAATGCTAAATGAAAGCTCAAATTACGATCATTAATCATACTTTTATTCCGTTTTTTGACACGCGAAGTACATACAATCGCGTCATTTAGTTAGATTTATATCTGTGCTTCACTTCGATCTTTTCGATTCTTTTCAACCATTAATTTTCTCGTTCATTTCAATCTAAAAAATTAAATTCCTTTTTCAAAATTAATCACTCAATGACGAACTTGACCCATTTTTTTTCAGTACATGAGTTAATTGAAGGACTGACATAGACTCAATCCTCATTTATTGAATGAATGACTGAATGGTTGAATGAAATGTAAAATTGTTCAGTTCCGCTAATTAATAGATAAAAGACTGTCGTCGTTCTTAATTTAGTGCTACGGTGTAATTGAATTTGAAAACGAATGTGTACACAACTAGGTATCTACAGGTTGTAATGGAAGGGTTCGACCATATTTTAAAAAGTGCTTTTGCCCATGTCTACTTTCTATAGGCAATTCCAAAAAAATAATACAAAATACAAGGTTGTTGTCACTGGTGGCTGACTATAATTCATCGTCATCATCTTTCTGCCCTTATCCCATGTTACTTGTGGTCGGCGCAACACGTGTTCTTCGTCCATACCGTCCTGTCCCCTGTCACTTTATTACTGACTCCCTTTTCTTTCATATCACTCCTCACAAATGCTTTTCATCCCTCCTCATCACATGCCCATACCAGGACAAACGGTTAGCTGAACAAAATTTGTATGGGATATATCCGTATAATTTACCTTTTTTATTTAATTTGACTATTACTACTTTGGAGTAAGTTTCATTTTTTTATACTACTTCCAAAATTGATGTTATGTTATGTTTCATTACATCATCATCATGTTGACTTTTACTCAAAAGACTAAAATCTCGTGTGGGTATTTCTGCGGGGATGGCGATGCAAATAAAAATGCTTAAAAGGGTTTACTCACCCAGTGTATACTCATATCAAATACACAGAACACAGTTTATGGAAAATATTTCATAGAACAAAGTTTATAAAATACAGTTTATAAAGCACTTACCCTAATACTTATTAACGACGCCTCGATCAAAACTGGACTGCCTTTGATGGCTTGAGCCACTCTATTTATAACCTCGGAATGGGCGAGAAACGAGAAGTGCAAGCTTATCGTTTACGAACCTGACAAAAACAGTCCATCTTTGTTGCAAGCGTAAAAATATCAAACAAATTATTGCCGACATAGAAAAATGACTATGCTCAATTAAATATAAAGATCGTTACCAATCATATCAGCCGAAAGACATCCACTGCTGGACATAGGCCTCCCCAAGCGTCGCCACATTGACCGGTCCCGTGCGTCTCGCATCCAGCAGGTACCCAGAACTTTCACCAGGTCATAGGTCCACCTGGTGGGTGGCCTTCCAACGCAACTTATTTGTCACTTAGTAGTGTTGTATTTGGAAGTCGGTTGTAAGTTTATGTAAAAATATTTTTTATTATTCACTTTTTGGTTGTGACAAAGTTGTGGTACTTAATGGGCAAGTTCTATAGTAGGTAAAGTATCTATAATGCCTAGAGTGATGCCAGAATAGATTACCCGAATGGTAAAATAAAAAAAATGTAAAGGCTCTTTTTAAGCTTTAAAGCTTCTTCTACAATTAATAGCATGCCTTTCCAAAATATTATAATAAAAGACAAAATTGCTTTACGTAAAAAACTTACATAACATTTTTTTTACTTGAATGACTATCAGTTGGTTAAAGCCCTCGTTTATAATATCAACACAATTTATTTGCTGTCCATGGAAATAGTGCTTTAATTTAAATAAGTTTACCTTGGACCTTAGTGCGGTTTGTGATATTGTTCGTTTTATTGTGGGTAGTTGTGAAATATTTTCACTTGCATACCTTTAGTATGGTATGGCTAACAATAGTTGTTATGATGAGTAAATTGCATTACTTAAAATAAAAGGTAGATATCGTTTTACTGGTGTTTCCGGTGTACAGTGTGTTATTTAATCAATTTACTAGTTTTTGCTAACTAACTTTAAAAAGTTCTGGAGTGGCAACCACGTACCACAAGACGCAGCGTTGGAAGGCCTCCTAGTAGGTGGCCACAGCACTATACTCGGAATTTTAGTTCGATTCCAGATTTGACATTAGCTACTGTCATTTTGTGAAATAATGATACCACATATAATAGTAAGTAAGTAAGTAAGTAAGTAAATATTTATTTCTCAGTATATGGTACATTGAGATCTTACATTTAACATTGTTTCACACATACTACCATTGCTGGTGTAGAAATATCAAACAATAAACTAGGTACATGCAAATCAACTAGTATCATTATAAGAATATTATATAAATTAATCAAATTTTGTATAATGTCAAAAATATAAATCATAATATCAAAAATTAAAATATAATGTCAACACAAAAAAAACAAATATAGTGCAAAAACAAAAAAAATTAAAATATCAAAACGTCAGAAAATAAATCATGATATCAAAAAATTAATCAAAATGTCAGAAAATAAATCATCATGTCAAAATATAAAACATAACGTCTAAAACATAAACTAAAAAAAAAAAATACAATGTTATAGAATCCCCAATAATGTCAAAGTACGTACTAATACTATACTAATGATGATTGATGATGAATGATTACAATATCAAAATTTATGATTTAAAAATTCATTAACGGAATAAAAACACATGTCCAAGAGCCAAAATAGTGTAGTGATGAACACAAAAATCGATAAACAATCAGTGTGTGAAAAAATTACGGCTACCGAATGGTCTAAATGCGTATCCCATGTTGTCAAAGAAGAGGAAAACATGAGTAGGCTAGATATGTTAATTGACAATATCACAGACACATTTATAATAAATGTTACAGAAAGTGACAGCGATAGCGATAGCGATGACGGCGACAATATATAAAATAAAATATTACCATAATACATCTATCTGTTTTATTTGTCATGTTCCTTCATGATCATATTTTTTTTATTTATTTCACACACAATTATAAAAGAAAAGTCTCAGATCGTTAATTAATCGTCAAAACTAAATTATCGGTTCAGAAATATTTAATTTCCTGGTATACTTAGTTTACGAGAGTAAAATTATAAACGAGAAGAATCGATCCGGAAATATTCCATTTCCATATCGAATAATTTTGCAAAGTCACTATTTAGTACTTGTCATAACGTTGCAACACTGAAATTGTCAAATCTGGAATCGAATTAAAATTCCGAGTATAGTCGATGTGTCTATGTTCAGCAGTGAACGTCTTGCGGCTGAAATAATAATAATTATCTTTTGTCAGGTTACCCCAATGAGATTAACCAATAGAGACGTCATACTTATTACAAAAAATAAATAAAAACATGGCGATATTTTACTATAGCTACACTTTTATCGTTTATTAAGACATTACAAACATTTATTGAATGTTAACATACCAATACAAATCAACGCGGGTTTAACAGCGGTTTTTTCAGGCGCTCCAACTCGATGCCATAACATACTTTTAAATGAACAGTTGGTACATAGGTATTGCTCGTCTTTTACACTTTCTTAGCCTACATAGGACCTATGGAACTTGCAACTTTATTTGTATCACTGAGTAGATTAAAAGATCACAGAGATATAAATAGGAACCCGTTGTCAGAAAGAGATAAACATACTGTTCAAACGTACGTTCGCGTCGCGGCCAGACGCAGGACGGACTGAGTTCACTCAAGCTGGTCAGCCGCGCAGACCTCAGTAAAACTTATCTACCTCAGTACATAATATAACATCATTGGGTTACCCCGCGTAAAAGTCTGGACGTACTACGGGATAAACAGTAACCAATGTCGTAATTGAGGTCTAGGTCTCCGTGTGTTCCAAACGTCATCCAAATCCTTCCTGAAGGCTAGAATCAACAGTGGCTATCACCAGAAAAGCGCCGAGGCAATGAAGCTTGACGATGTCCCGGAGAATGAATTTAACTGTCTTGAATCCCGCAACGAAATTAATCAGAAAAGAATAAAGGAGGAGTAGGCAAAAAAATACAAATTCCCACTTCCCTCCATATCCAGCAGAAGATAGAAAAAAAAAATTTCAATAGGCACAAAGGGTCAAAATAAAAATCAAAAATATCATTTCTTTTTATTCAATTAAGCCATTAAGCGGCACTTTCGAACCTCGAAAAAAAAATTAAAAAAAATAGATTCTACCGTCCATTCGGAAATGTAGCTTGTTATGGAGAGCGAACCAGCAAAGCAGTCCTAAAATCTAAGCCTACTTCTCTAAAAAGACATATAAATGAGTTATTAAGGTTTTAGCGGTGACAGCGTGTTGTATAAAAGCGATCGACAACACAATTTTTCTCTATAAGCTTATAGGGCAAAAAAGACCCATAAACAAATGATGTAAACGTTTACTACGCCATTTTATACAACCGTCATACTTATATTATTATTATTATTCCATTTATTCGTTTAATATACATATTTTTACATTTTTAAATATTATTCTATAAAAAAAAGAAAATAAAAAAACATTTAAAATACAAAAATAGTAGCCCACCGGTATCGGGAACAGGGTCCAAGCTACCGGTGGTCAGGGCTCCTGAGAGAGGAACCGCCTAACGATACGCGCCGTGTCCAGGAGTACCGCTTTCTGGATCAAGCCCTTGATCCAGCTGCCCAACGAGAGCCTCCTAAGGTGTTGGTCGAGGCTCTTGGCTATTATGCCATTGGCCGTAACGACTATCGGCACAATGATCGCTGTACTCACGTCCCACATGTCGACAACCTCGCGAGCCAGATCAAGATACTTGCTTTTCTTATCTCGCTCAGCCTTCACGAGGTTCTCGTCATGTGGGACCGCTATATCAACAATCATTGCGCGACGCTCAAGTCGGTCTATCACCACTATGTCAGGCTTATTGGCAACAATAGTCCTGTCAGTGATGATAGACCGATCCCAATACAACGTGACATTGCCATTTTCGAGAACTGGGTCGGGCACATACTTATAGTAAGGCACTTCCGACTCCACAAGATTGTATTTAAGAGCAAGTTGCTGATGGATTATCCTGGCTACAAGGTTGTATCTATGCAAATAGTCTCCGTTAGCCAGACTAGAACAACCGGAGATAATGTGACGGATTGATTCACCCGGCCGGTGACATGCCCGACAGATGTCAACCGTGCCGTCCTTCACAATGTATTTCCGGTAGTTGTTCGTCATCATAACTTCGTCCATAATCGCAAAGACAAAACCTTCGGTTTCCCCGAAAAGGTCACCAAATCGCAGCCAGGCCACGGACGCTAAAAGATCTACATCGGGCCCATGTAGGACCCGAAAGAAGCGTCCGTGAAGCTCCTTGCTCTGCCACACCTCCCTGCGGCCATTAGTATCTAATACTATAGGTTTGCGCCAGTTCTCGTTAGCCAATGAGAGCGGGGTGAGTCCCTTTTCCACCGCTACCACATTTCGATGCATACCCACGTCAGCGGCCTGGAAGTATTCCCTAAGACTGCATACCTCGCGGTTGTGTAGGGTCTTAGCATTTAAAAAGCCACCACCCCCGCACTTCCGAGGGATATACAGTCTCATAACCGATGAACGTGGGTGATGCATACGATTTGCCGTAAGCAGCGTGCGGACCCTCCTATCCAGGGCGTCAAGTTCAGTCTGAGTCCATTTGAGTATGCCGAAAGAATACATCAATACCGGCATGACCCAGCCGTTGAAGGCGCGCACCTTGTTACCGCCCGATAAAAGACTATTTAGTACTCTTTTCAGGCGGCCAAAGAAGCGCTCCTTCAACGACTGTTTCACGTCAGTAGCATTGATGCCTAGTGCTTCCGACATACTCAAATACTTGTAAGTTTCGGTTGAGGAAAGGGATCGAAGGTGTATGGAATCCGAGAGTTGTATTCCCACGGATTCCATAATCTCCCCTCGCTTTACATGCATGACTGCACATTTGTCCACACCAAATTCCATACGGATGGCGTCACTGAAGGTTTCTGTTACCTTCAGTAGCTTCATCAGTTGCAAGTTGTTGGGGGCAAAGAGCTTCAGATCATCCATGTAAAGGAGGTGTGATATCACCTGACCACCTCTCCTCAACCGATAGCCCAGACCTGAACCCTCCAGCAGTGTACTGAGAGGGTTTAGGGCTAAACAAAACCACAGAGGACTCAGACTGTCGCCCTGAAATATTCCGCGCTCGATCCTTATAGGTTCGCTGTTTTCCTGAATCTGTCGACATCCTGGATAGTGAAGGACCGTCCTCCACTGCCCCATACATGACGTCAGGAAGGCGCGCAGAGTTGCATCAATTTTATACAACTCCAGCACCCTCATGAGCCATGTATGTGGCACTGAGTCATAGGCCTTCTTGTAATCTATCCAACATGTCGCCAGATCCTTGCGGGAACGGCGAACCTGTTGGCTTATAGCAATGTCTATGAGGAGCAGCTCCTTAGTACCGCGGGACCCGTTCCTACATCCATTCTGAGAAGCAGACATGATGGCGTTATTGTCAATATGTTGATTAATTTTCGCTCTCAGAATGGATGTAAGAACTTTATAGACCGTCGGTAAGCACGTTATCGGTCTATAATTTTTAGGATCCGCAGTACTACCTGATTTGTGGAGCAGGTGGGTCATTCCTGTCGTTAGGAACTGGGGCAGTGATCCTGACTCTAAGGCAGACTGGAACTGAGTTGCCAAACGAGCGTGCGATCTTTGGAACCATTTAATCCAAAAGTTGTGCAGTCCGTCTGGCCCTGGAGATTTCCAGTTAGGCAACGGACGGACTGCACTAGCCACATCTTGGGGGCTGATGGTAATTGCCCCCATTTGTGGTATCGGATCGCACGCCCGTTCGACCTCCCGAGTCCAGTCACCCTCGGTGTGACTGACAGGCACCGACCAGATATCGCGCCAGAACGAACACATGGCGTCGTTATCCGATAGGCGCGTATCAGTCACACCTTGGTTGGGTTGCTCCCAAGCCCTATAAACCCACCTTTCGTTGCTCTGGAATGTGCGATTCTGGGTGTATCGCTCCACTCGCCGCTTGTACCGACGAATACGGTTTGCCCATGCATAGATCTTCTGCTTCAGGAAGTCGATACGCTCTGTGACGCGGGACATATAATCTCGAGAACTGATATCAGTCCCTGAGAACGCCCGCCTCACAAAGCGCATCACTCTAGGGCGAGTGTTGCCCTCCCTGAAGCAGATAAGCTTGCCGATGAGTGCTCTAGCCTCACCGATACGACGCTCAATCCTGCACTGCCAAGCTGGTATAGCTGGTCGTGTAGCTCTGTCAGTTTTAGGAAACTTGATATTAGCTACACGACATGCTGCTGCAGCCGCACAGTACAAGATCGAGTGGGTGTCGGCAAAGTCTTTGCTGCTATCAAAAACATTTGATAGCTGCGAATCTAGAGCACACACCAGCGCCCTATTTTTCTTATGCATGGGCAAACGAGGTAGTCGAGGTCTAAGCTCAGGCGGTGTGGAGCGATACTCGCTGAATGCACATTCCAAAGCGCTCCTCAAACGCGCATTGCATTGGGTACTCACAGATATAGCCCCGTCGTCGTCATCCTCGCCAACATGGTCGGGTCGCGGTGAAACACTGGGTTGCAGTTGCACCGCGGCCGGTGGCAAGGCAGGTGAGACACGGCTACTCTGTGATTCCTCACGGAGTCTATCAAGTACGGCGTCATCCAGCATACGGTTACGTTGGATGACCCGCACCTGATCCGATAGACGTTGGGCCGACACGTTGACAGCTGGCTCAAGCACCTGAAACAGAGAGAGCATCCGACCACGGTACGCAGTCAGGTTACTTCCCCCCTCTGTAGCCCCAAAGTATGCGCGCATGACGTTTTCGTTAATCGATTGCGTCCATCGCATGCGCTGCACACTTCCACCGGGAGCGGGGACCCTGTCAGAGACCGATGGGCCTCGAGGTCCTAGGCTGTCCGGTGGCCAGCGTCCTCCCCGTCGACGCGTAGGTGGTGGTGTCGTCGGCGGAGAGAAGTATTCGTCGCTCGAGCCCGACGCAACTGCAGCGTCCAGGATCGCTTGACTCACGGTTTTAGGGGATCCCGGCGGCTGCGAGGCGGAGCTGAGCGACGAACCCGAAGATGTTGGGCGTGTGTTTTTGGTTCGGGCCTGGCTTCGTGTCAGCATTTTCTTCTCAGCTTGTCATTCTGATTTATTGTATGTTGTTCATTTTAATTATAGTTTATGTTTTCTTCTTGTTGTTTTATTAAATATATATGTAGACATTATTTAAATTTAGTTTTATGTAGTTAAGTAATTAAAATACAATAAATAGATAATTAAAAACAGGCGGAGGCAGCTAAGATATGACCAATCCGAACTGATGGCGCCCGTTCACGAACATGACACATGGATCCGAACCACTCAGCTCAACCATCATGAAGGGAACCGAATGATCCAACACATGTGTCACCATCAGAGACACATTAGAGAGAGGATGACACACTCAACTGCCAGGGCACACTGAAGTCAACGAACGACACATAGAAACAGTAAATGGTAGATTTACAGTTGGTACATAGTACCAACTATATGTGCTGTGCAGTTATATAATACAAAAATAAATTGAGTATATACAACACAAATATATTCATACAGTCTTCAGCAGGTCCAACAATACTTCAGAACTTTTCTGCTTATCACTTGTTTTTGTGCCCTAGTGGCTGTGGAGCTGGACTACCGTTGGGCCAAGCATTTTTATCAGCGATGTAATCCCTCAACCTATAATATGCCTGCCTGCATAGTGTGCGTTTTATACAAGTTTTGAATTTCGCCTCATTCAGTTCTAGAATGTGGGGTGATATTTTATTGTAACAAATTATACTGCTACTCCCCATAAAAGACGACGCTACTTTAGCCAGCCTGAAACCTGATTTAATTAATTGGTCCCTATTTCTACTAACATAACTATGTCTATCGCGGTTTTTATTAAAAAGATGTAAATTCTTTCTAACGTACATGATGTTTTCGTAAATATATTGACAAGGTACCGTCATGATGTTAATGTCCTTAAACAGTTCCCTTAGAGAATCGCGCCGACGAAGATTGTATATCGCTAAGATGGCTCGTTTTTGCAGAACAAAAATTGACTGAATGTCTGCAGCCCTTCCCCACAGTAATATACCGTAAGACATTATACTATGAAAGTAAATAAAATAGACCAGCCTCGCGGTATCTACATCAGTAAATTGACGAATTTTTTTAACAGCATAAGTTGCTTAACTTAACCGCCCCGCAAGTGATATAAAATGAGGACCACATTGTAACCTTGAGTCTAGCGTGATCCCCAGGAAAACAGTTTGTCAACGAATTTTAGCTTCTCGTTGTTTAATATAATGACATCAATATTAATGGGTCCTAAAATTGTGAGATGAGTCTGACTTATTTATGCTTTCTAAATATACTTATATAATGTTATAAATAGATAGTTCAGTAACTACTGACTTAAGATGTAGAATAATAACCTGGGCATATCATATTTGCTTAACAAAGTCGGAACCACAAGAATAAATGTTTAGAAACCACCACCCCTCATTCCTTGGGGTGATCAACGGCCCTCCCTTTTATTTTGCAATTAGCTCCAAGATTAACTCAAAAGTTCATTCCAAATTCCAACCCTAAATAAAATAACGACAACCAATTATCCGATAAAATGAACAAATAAGCCACGAGACCGAATGAATGAACGAATCAAAATTGTTGCTGACTGAATAAATCACCGGTAGAGTGAGTGAACGAACCAGTTGATCGGCGGAGTGTGAAGGCTGAATAAAGGTATCAATCGGCTTCCAAAGCGAGTGGCCCTCGATTTCCAATCGGAAGATCCCGCATCTCGTTTTCGAGACTCAGGCGGAGATCTGCTGAGGAATTTTATGTCTTGCTGTATTTCATATTTTTATTATGAATAAACTGTTGGAGTGACTTTAAACATTCTTATTTTATTGTTACCTAAATTCTTTTTAAAATTAGTAGAAAGCCATGGACACCCTAAGTTAAAGTGTCAACCGGTCTCTTACTGATTTAAAGTAGATAATCTAAGGAAAAACATAAAAAAAAAACAAATTACTTCTAAAATAGGTATGTATTTATGTTTGTGATTCTTTGCCAATACCATTCCCGGACTGAAAGAAAATGCTTAAAGCATTCAGCTCGTCTTAGTACAGGTTTTTTTTTACTTGTACATAAAGTTTTAATAATAAATGTGAAACAGTTTTGCTTTTATAACTTTTTAAAATACCGGAAAGGACCAGCCCAAATGTCTAAACTTATAAATCCATTTCAGGAAACGCGAACGAATGATTAACCGAAATAACTCACCGAACGAGTGAATGAACGACTGATCAGCATGCACAATACCGATTACCAAGAAAACCGTACCATATAAGGATATAAATCGCCTACTAGTAGCGAGAGTGCCTCCATTTCCGAGCGGATGGGTTTCGTATCAATTTAGTGATAGCATGAATATTGTGTAGATGTTAGTCTTATCTTGGCTTTGTGCTTTTTCATAGGCGGTTGATCTGTGGAATCGGTTGATAAAAATACCCGATTGTTAAATGTGTGAAGCCATACTAATGTTTTAAATGCGAAAGTATATAGCTCTGTATGTTTGTTACCTTTCACGAATCAACGACTAAATGGATTTCGATAAAACTTTGTACACGGGTACACCATATCCTGTATTAGGATAGAGGATAACTACTTTTATCGCGGGAGTATATCACGGTTCATGAGATACAGCCTGGTAACAGACATACAGACAGACAGATGGACTATGGAGTCTTAGTAATAGGGTCCCGTTTTTACCCTTTGGGTACGGAACCCTAATAATAGGGTCCCGTTGTTACATTTTGGGTAAGGAACCCTAAAAAACATACTATAATAATACATTTTCTTTCTTTAAAAATGTTGTTATTTGTACTATTTCAATTATTTGAATAGTTTCAATAGTGTTGTATTATTTTTTTTAAATTTTATTGCTTTGAGAATTTCGTTATTGAAAAGATTTAAGATTGTGATATAAGATTTAAGTTGAAATGTTTGTTTGTTGTGGTATGGTACCATCATGAAATGTTATAATTTATTCAATGTTCAAAATGATCAGCTCTTTCATTTCATTCCACACATTTGTAATTTCTCAAAATCATATATATATGCTTAACGATAAAATCAAAACGATATAGCTTAATTTAAAGTCGCTTAGCGAGCTATCGAAAGGGCTATGCTTGGAGTCTCACTAAGGTATCAAAGCCGAAACGAGGTGATCCGGTAGAAAACCAAAGTTGTCGACATAGTTCATAGAATAATGGTCATTTAAGCCATAGAACCGATGACCGTTGAGGTAGACATGTTCTTGAGTGGAAACCGCGAACTGGTAAACGTAAGGTAAATTGCACTCAGGCTAGATGGAGCGACGATCTTCAAAGGGTGGCTGGTAGCATCTGTATGACAGTTGCCGAAAATCGAATCAAATGGCGAGCAATTGGAGAGGCCTATGTCCAGCAGTGGACTGCTATAGGCTGTTGATGATGACGATGACGTTATATCTTGAAGATAATATGTATAAAAATAATAAGCGTATTGCCATTTTTTTTTCACTTGCTTCTCTTCGGACGATCCATCGTCGTGCGCTGATGCTGTGACAGATGTGTTGCGTCGGGGGATGGAGTACTATATTCCATTCTCAGACGTAGCAATGTCTAGCGTCGACCGGCCATGGTTTGGAGCCGAGTGTAACCACTCCAACGCGGTTAAACACAAGGCCTACCAAGCATGGGTCGACGCTCGAACGCGCAAGGCAAATGACGTGAGTCAGAAGAAGAGAGCCTTCAACACAGCTGCCAAGTCCTGCAAAAAGGTGATTCAAATAGCACGGTTTGACCACATTAGCAGAATCGGGCGCAAACTTGCTTCATACCCAGCGAGTAGCAAAGCGTTTTGGTCCCTGGCTAAGTCGGTCGAATCAAACTTTTGTCGCCCCTCACTACCACCACTGCTGAAACCTGACGGGTCACTGGCCCACTCCGCTGAGGAGAAGGCAAACTTGTTTGCCTCCCTTTTTGCGGAAACTTCGCATCTGAATTCTGATGGCGCGCAGCCTCCTCCATCTCCTGATGGATGTGTGATGAGTATGTCGGACATTCGCATCCATCAAAAGGACGTCCGTAGGGTGCTGCGTAGCCTTGATGTTAACAAAGCGAGTGGCCCCGACGGGATACCAGCAATTGTCCTTAAAACCTGTGCACCTGAATTGTCTCCGATCTTGACACGCCTATATCGCCTTTCGATAGAGACTGGAAAAGTGCCGAAGGCTTGGAAGCAAGCCAACGTTCAACCCGTGCCCCAGAAGGGCAGTCGAGCTGACCCGGTCAACTACAGGCCCATATTTATAACGTCCATCCTCTGTAAGAGTATGGAACGTGTGCTCAACGGTAAGCTCCTGGCACACCTAGAAGCGAACGACATCCGCAGTGACCGCCAATACGGCTTCCGCCGAAATCGGTCCACTGGGGATCTTCTAGCGTATGCCATTCACATCTGGAGTGAGGCCGTCGAGAGTCACGGGGAAGCGCTAGCCGTCTCCCTCGACATCTCGAAGGCTTTCGACAGGGTCTGGCACGAAAGCCTCATTGGTAAGCTTCCTTCCTTCGGTCTGCCTAGTAGTATGTGTGATTGGATTGCGGACTTCCTGAGGGATCGATCCATCCGAGTGGTTATCGACGGCTGCTCGTCCGGTCAGTTAGATATCAACGCCGGAGTCCCTCAGGGGTCAGTGCTCTCGGCAACATTATTCTTGCTGCACATTAATGATCTGCTAAAACCCGGAATCTTTGGGTACGCAGACGACAGCACTGTTGCTGAGAGATACGTGTCCGGCGCACGGGCTACTGAGCCTCAGATTCGGTCTCTCCGGGAGGCCATGGTTGAACGCTTAAACCTGTCCTTGAAGGCGGTCTCCGAATAGGGTGATGCCAATCTGGTCAGTTTCAATGCTGCTAAGACCCAGGCGTGTATTTATTCCACTAAAAAGAGCCAATTCCATCCGGCTCCTTCTTTCCGTGGTGTAAACGTGCCGTTAACGGACCACCTCGAACTTCTTGGTGTTACGGTGACATCTACCCTCAACTTCGGTCCATACATTGAGGCGAAAGCTCAGTTAGCTGCAAAAAAGTTGGGAATTCTTGCAAAGGTGAGACGGTACTTCACGCCTGAACAGCTGCTCAACTTGTATAAAGCACAAGTTCGGTCATGCATGGAGTACTGCTCTCACCTCTGGGATGGATCTGCCAAATACCAGCTTAATGCACTTGAGTCGATTGACAGACGGGCCAAAAGGCTTATTGGCAACGATGCACTAGTCGCATCAAAGCTCTAGAGCCTCGAACATCGACGCCGAGTCGCCAGTCTGTCGGTTTTTTATCGGTTACATTTCGGGGAGTGTGCGATGGAACTGCACAATTTGACTCCGCCTAGCCCTTTCCATCATCGGACTACAAGGCGTACGGCCATGCGCCATCGGTACATGGTAGACATCCCTCCCATACGCACAAAGCGTTTTGCTAATACTTTCATTGTGCGCACAGCTAAGGAGTGGAATTCCCTTCCGGAGTCTTTGTTCCCTGATAGCCTTGGGGTCTTAGATGGTGGTCAAACGCTAGCCCATAATATAAAAACAAAAAAAAAATTGTTACCGCTTTGCTTAACGCAAACGCAACCAATATTACAATAAACTCGAACAAAACCGAGTGCATAACCTAGTCAATTAATAACCCTCTAGCGTCTCTAATGAGACGTGTAACCTCTACATCTTCTATTAACGAAAATTGCCAAATTCAAACCAACCTTAATGCTTACAAATAGAGTTGGAGTTTCTACAGCAACCATATTTAAATTCGGGAAGAAATTTTACGAGATTCGGTATATTGATTTAATTTCAATTAAATTGTAATTGGTATATCATGTTTACTTAAAGCTCTGTTATAATAATTTTGTGATTTATTGCTGAAGATCCGTTTTCCATAAAGGATAAGGGAGACGACAGAATTCATAATTGGACTTCTTATCGATTCTATTTTTACCCGACTGCGGGAGTGTAATGATTTTCGAGCGTAGGTATGTATGTCCATTTCTATGGCACGCTCTACATCCTAAAAGGCTTGACGGATTATGACATATGAAGTGTCGTTGGATTCGTCTCAATTGTGGGCGTGACATAGGCTATATAATGTTTAAATTCCCTTCCCCATAAAAGGAAGTGATGCAATGTATTTTTCATTTCTGTAACTATATGGATATCAAAAGAAAGCTACTAAATAGACCATTTCAAATATATATACATATATAGTGACAGTACCTTTATGTTACTATTTTGGCACAAATTCAAGATAAGCGTAACTTTGATAACAAAATAAATAATCTTTACCACATAAATTATTTGGAGAACTTGTTCATTAATCAAACTAAATAGTCTGAAATAAAACAAATTATTACAAATACAAAAATCCTGACTGCTAAAATGTTATTACAAACTATTTGAGCAGAGGAGTTGTCTGCGAAGCGAAGCCAATATAAGGCATGGTCGTGCAAAATGCTATAGGCAGGTATAGTGGCCCTTCAGAAGCTGTTTGATTCCGTCATACTCGAGGGCAAAACGCCACAGGCATGGTGCAGGGGTGTGGTGGTACTCTTCTTCAAGAAGGGCGACAATGCCCTACTAAAGAACTATAGGCCCATCTCACTTCTTAGCCATGTCTACAAGCTGTTTTCAAGAGTCATCACGAATCGTCTCGCGCGCAGGTTTGACGATTTCCAGCCTCCTGAACAAGCCGGTTTCCGTAAAGGCTTTAACACCGTAGACCACATACATACGCTGCGGCAGGTTATACAGAAGACCGAAGAGTACAACCTGCCTCTCTGCTTAGCGTTTGTGGACTACGAGAAAGCCTTTGATTCGATCGAGACTTGGGCTGTGCTGCAGTCTCTCCAACGGTGCCAAATTGACTACCGGTACATCGAGGTGTTGAAGTGTTTGTATAAAAACGCCACCATGTCTGTTCGACTTCAGGATCAGACCTCGGATCCTGTCTTTCTGCAGCGAGGTGTGAGGCAGGGAGATGTCATATCTCCGAAACTGTTCACCGCTGCACTGGAGGATGTCTTCAAGGTTCTGGACTGGAGAGGGCTAGGCATCAACGTCAATGGCGAGTACATCACTCACCTTCGGTTTGCCGACGATATAGTGGTCATGGCTGAGACTATGGAGGACCTCAATACAATGCTCGATGACCTTAGTAGAGCCTCCGAAAGAGTGGGTCTTAGGATGAACATGGACAAAACCAAGGTGATGTTGAATGCCCATGTCACACCCACTCCTATTAGGGTCGGAGACTCTACACTCGAAGTTGTGGATGACTATGTCTACCTGGGACAAACGATCCAGTTGGGTAGGGCCAACTTCGAGAAAGAGGTCAACCGTCGAATCCGACTCGGCTGGGCAGCGTTCGGGAAGTTGCGCGGTATCTTCACGTCCAACTTACCACAGTGTCTCAAGACGAAAGTCTATGACCAGTGTGTGTTGCCAGTTATGACCTATGGCTCTGAGACGTGGTCGCTCACAATGGGCCTCATCAGAAAGCTTACAGTCACCCAAAGGGCAATGGAGAGGGCTATGCTCGGAGTTTCCTTACGTGATCGAATCAGAAATGTAGAGATCCGCAAGAGAACCAGGGTTACCGACATAGCCCGAAGAATTGCAAAACTTAAGTGGCAGTGGGCAGGGCACATTGCTCGCAGAACGGATGGCCGATGGGGCAGAAAGGTTCTGGAGTGGCGAACGCGAACCGGAAGACGTTGCGTTGGAAGGCCTCCCACCAGGTGGACCGATGACCTGGTGAAGGTTGCAGGGATCCGCTGGATGCGGGACGCACGGGACCGGTCAATGTGGCGACGCTTGGGGGAGGCCTATGTCCAGCAGTGGACGTCTTGCGGCTGATATGATGATGATGATGAGGTATAGGTGGCATGCGCTGAGATTAAAACACATAATGTTCTGATACTCGTAACTATTCTTGTATTACTTGATGATCAAGCAGTCCAGGAATAGCGAGTATACATACAAATTCAGTAGCAAAGTTATTATTAAACATCAGGTACATTAAATATGAAATAAGGAATAAAATACATAGAACGTGTGTTCTCACCACGATGACTTTTTGACGAAGAGGAAGTTGAATAATTGGTTTTGTATAGAGGGATAACTATGCTCTATAGTCTATACTAACAGGTAATTATAGTAAAGCGTAGTACACATGTATCAACATAAAAATAATTAACTGAAAAGAGAAAAACAAGTACTAGGCATAAATTATACATAAAACAATTATTATGATGTGCTGCAGGCCCCGCCTGCGCCACAAACAAAATTATAGAAAATCCTACCAAAACTTAATTTGTCATCGCTTGCAGCTCCTCATAATATTTAATTTATACATTATACCTAATACTTTTTTTTCTCTTTTTAGTTAATAATTTTTTAGCAGTGGGGTTTTTTAGTTTTACCCGACTGCCAGAGGAGGGTAATGTGTTTATTATAAACCTATGTATGTATGTTTGTTCCTATGTGGCGTTCTAGAGACCGCGTTGACCGATTTTGATGATTCTAACGTCAATCGATTCGTCTTAACCTTGCAAGTGTCACTGGCTAAAATAAAAAAAGGGGTGGTGGATTTTGTGGAATCCAATTATATTTCCTTCCAAATCCATTGTGTGGGGTATCAAAATAAAGGGTTTTTAGATGTTATTCCAAAAATATATACCACTTATATGTTTAAATGATCCATATTAAAAAAAAGCACTGAAAAGTTATAATTAAAAATAGTTAATTCAATAAAAAAACTTATTTGCAAAAAAATACTACCGACTTCCAAATGCAAAACTACAAAGTGAAAAATAAGTTTTTGCAAAAAGTTTTTTTATTTTATATTGTATTACTTGAAAGGTAAATGAATTTCGAATAGAAAATAAGTGAATATGTTTTTGATTGTCAATTCTAGTGGAGCCGCCCAGACGGCAGGAATGTTGTAAAATTCGTGCTAAATATATGAGCTATAAAAGTAATATATCTACTTATTTGTTAACCTCTGTCTACGCCTTCAACAGTACCTATAACGCCAGAATAGATTTCATGAAACTTGAACATAACCGGTGAAATGAGACATCTGCGTACCTCTTAAGAGCGTACTGGCGTGATGTTACGTTATGAAATGGTATAAACAATAAACAGACATGCGATTGCAGCAATCCCGAGAGATTTTCCATTATTTATTGAAGACTTCTGTTGTATATCTCCGAAGTGGTTCATCAGATCTTCACGAAATTAAAATGGGACCAATTTCGGAACATATTTTTCAAACAAAAATAATTTTTAGAATCGGTCTAGAATTGACGGAGATATCGGTGAACATACACAAACAAACATAATGTCGAACATAGAACCTCCTCCTTTTTGGGAAGTCGGTTAAAAAACAAAAAGTGTAAACAAGAAGAAAATCATGCTATGCAGTTGGAGGATACAACTGGTTTTTGATCAGCTAGCTCGCGAATATATATCCTCCGATTGCACATCATGATTTTCTTCTCGTTTACCTTTTTAGTTCGCTTCATAAGCAGTCGGATTTTTAGATATTTCTGTATTAACTTTTTTTTGATGAAAGTACAGCATAACAAAACACCACGTCTGTGTTCCCCAAAGGCTGATGAGAGCATTGTATCTCATAGAATAGTGGACATCGGTCCACTTACATTTTGCTAGATAAAGTCCCGTTTAATAGAGGCGAGCCATAAGCCATAAGAGCAGTGGTGGCCCAGTAGTAACGGCCGCGACTTACAAGTTGTAGGTCGTGGGTCCGAACCCAGGAGACGCTTTACTTTGTGTAAATTATTGTATCACCACTGCTATCAAAACGGTGAAGGAAAATATCGCGAAGAAACCGGCATGTCTTAGAACCTAAGACATCCTCCAACCCGCACTGGGCCTCTGTGGTGGATTAAGGCCCATTCCCTTTCACAGAGAGGAGGCCTGCACGCACAACGGACCAAATTAGAGTCTAATTGCGGAAAAGTGGGTCCATCTATCCTATCCTGTTCAAGGGGCGAGCCTTTTGCCATCCACCGGGCACGAATCAAGACCAGTCTGCTACTAAATAATTCCATATGGACAAAATCTGGGATGACACTGTTCCCGATCTGGATTTCGAACCTATGACCGCTTGGACGGCAGTAGCGTTTCTAAATAGACCGACGAACAGTTAATTTAAAAAATATTCCTTATTGAGAAAACCTACACAAGGAAAAAATTCCATGTGTTTTTCTAGTTTACTAAACAATATATCCTCCTTTTGCACTTCACTGCTGTCGGTTAAGAAAACAACAATATTGTTCTATACGCAGAAATCTATATAAGACTCAAAACACTTTTAGTCAAGTACATTACTACGCACCGACACATGTGACATAGCTGGCTTCACTGACATGTAGTAATTTGACAGCTGTCACCCAAAACAACATGGCGCCGTGTTTTTCCGCTGTTATTACTGCCGATGCGAATATTTCTGGTTTTTCTCGGCTTTAGAAAGTTTTTTTATTGTGACTTCTTTGATCACTTTGATTGTATTGGCACTGGTTTTATTTTGATTTGTTTATTTTACTTATATCATATGAAAAAAGTTCTACTAACCAAATACAATATAACTCCCTATTTGCAAGACAGTTATGAGTTTATGAAATAAACATTATTGGTTTTAAATAAATAATAATAGATTATTATGGCTAAAGGAAAAAGAAGGAAATAAATTGGGAAATTGACAAGAAAATTAGGATGGTTCCCAAAATAAACTTGTGACTTGATAGAAGACCTTGTGAAGCCGTTTAATAACTAAACTAAAGTTAGTTAGATGATTGATTTCACAAATACACGATAAACTACAGGTCTGTTTAGTTCAATTTTCAAGTAAAAGGAGCTTGATACCTTGAACAAAGTGAAACTAATTGGAAACTAAGAAACAAGATAGTATCTAGGTATACAAAAACAATGGAGGACGCTGTAAAGGTAAACTTGTGAAGGAGTTTGAAACAATAATCTGTTTGTTTGTTGGGGTTTAAAGTAACCTGGTTTGTAAGAGTCACTATACTGGAATGAGAAGGCAAGTCCTTTTAATTGATTTATTTACAATTTGCCTTGTTAGCTAATTAGTAGTATGAATGTTAGCACAGTCACCCACAGGGTAATAGTGAGGGCTATGCTTGGAGTTTCCTTACGTGATCGAATCTGAAATGTAGAGACCCGCAAGAGAACCAGGGTTACCGACACTGCCTGAAGTATTCAAACTTAAGTGGCAGTGAGCAGGGCAAATTGCTCGAAGAACGGATGGCTGATGAGCCAGAAAAGTTCTGGAGTAGCAACCGCGAACCGGAAGACGTTGCGTTGGAAGGCCTTCCACCAGGTGGATCGATGACCTGGTGAATGTTGCGGGGATCCACCGGAAGCGAGATGCACAGGAACAGTCAATGTGGCAACTCTTGGGGGAGGCCTATGTCCAGCAATGGACGTCTTTCGGCTGATATGATGATGATGAACAATGCAAATTAAGATAACTGGAAGTCGTTTTAAGCGCTACTATGCGCTAACGTGCCGTACGTTTCAAAAACAAGATGGATTCTCTTATTTAGAGACACATAGCGGTGCTTGCCAGCAAAACTCCGTCGCTGGCATTTTGAACGATCGCCCTGTTTGGCTTTATATGGGGACGGTAGGATGCCTTCAGTGCGGCATACAGAGCGAATATATCATTGAGAACGATGTTAGAGAGGTGTGGATGCGGTATCTTAAATCGGGATCCCTTTTGTTCGCATAATGTTAATTTTCCTAATATACTTTGGCATGACTGTTTTTTAATTTGTTTTGCCATAATAATTCAATGCAATATTTTTTTTGGCATATAGTTTATGTTGGTATAATTATCTTGAAGGCTAATTTGTTTTAGCATAATTTTAATTTGCATAATGTTACTAGCACTAATGACTATTAGCATAATAGTATTAAGGTGTAAAAAATAAAAGGAGTAACGGAAATAAATCTGAGTTATTTTCACGTATTTTATTTTGAATTTTCATGCAAATGATTTATTATATATAATATTATGTAACTGTCATGCATCTGAAAATAATCATTTTTTGACAAGGTAGGTGTGTTTTTTTTTATTTTAGGTTTATATTTTTAGCATTTGCTTGTAAATATGCAAGTTTCGAAGTTTATTCATTTTTTACCTGATATATTCGAATATATTGTATATTCATTTTTTTTAACTTGGCTCCTTTATTTTTTTACCTGATGTATAGTATTTTCATTTTTTTAAACTTGGCTTCCAGGGTATCAAGAACATAGTCATGCATTTGACAATAATCACTTTTAGACAAGGTAGGCGTGTTTTTAAAATTTTTAAATTATTTTATTTTAGGTTTATAATTTTAGCAATTGCTTGTAAATATGCAAGTTTCGAAGTATATATTTTTTTTACCTGTCAAAAAATATTTGGCTCCCAGGGTATCAAGAACTTAGCTGACAGAAAGGAGCGAGCGTAGTATAGCGCGAGCGACGACATTTTTACAGAAAACGAGAGACAATTAAAAGTGCGAGCGCGACGAGCGCAGCGAGGAGGCAGAAAAAAAACCATATATATTATATAGAATAAGAATTATTTATTTATATTGTATAACAATGTGTATTAGTGTCTAACATTTTTGAAGTTAATTATTATGCGTATTTATTATGCTTAAAAAATATGTTTTAATATCATTATGCGTAAACAAAAATATACGTATAAAAAAAAAAACGTGTAAACTGTTATGTGAAAATAATGTTATTCGTAAATATAATTAGGATAAACAAAAGTATGCCATGTTATATTATGTCTAAAGTTTTTATGCAAATGGATAGGGAACCTCTTAAATCTGTGTGAAGGTTCTTGAATAATTTTTCGTACGTTATTTAAGGGAGTCCTTCATAACTCGGTGGTTTTAAAAACCTTGAATATTATTAAACGCTGACAGCGTTCGTTAGAGCCTTCAAAATAATTGACAAAATGCACAGCGTACATCGTATATCTACGCAAAAAGTAGATAACATATTAAGTCTGTATGCTCGTGTCTCATGTATTTTAAGGAAAATATTAAGAGAACTTTTTCTTAAGCACTTGAGGTGTCTGTCTATCTTGCTATCTATTGGGCATTGTAGCCTCGTTGATGTGTAAACTGTCTCAACTATGTCTCAACCATGTCTTAACCATGTCTCAACCATGTCTCAACCATGTCTCAACCATGTCTCAACCATGTCTCAACCATGTCTCAACCATGTCTCAACCATGTCTCACACATCGCACGCTTAATCATATACTGACCGATTAGTGTTTCGGTCAAAGTTTAATTAAGTATACCAAGAAGTTTATTTTAACGCCCTCTTTCGGCCGATCTCGGAATTTTTTTGATATCTTGTTTGTAGAAGGAGTTAAACCTATATCTGTCTCTTTCATACGCAAGCGTTTCGGCAAACGCTTTTACGAGACAGAGACAGATATCAGTATGCGTCAAGGACTAGGATCGTGAACATCTCGTGTTTTTATTTAAAAGTGTCATATTAGTAGTTAAGTCGCTTTAGTGTAAAAATCAAAGGTAAGTTTTATTGAAATTATTTATAAAAATGTGACCAATTGTTAAATATGCCTATTTAGTACAAAATAGGATCGAACTATTCATGAATTATTTAGTGTTAGTTCTGTTTTATACAAAGACATGTTAACAATTCTTTGACTGATTGTGTATTATGCCTATATTTTATAAAACTGTTTCGTTTTGCCGGTAGTGTTTTGGCGGCTTTAGAAGTTAGGTCAGTTTTTTACAAAAGTGTTCTTGAAATCTAAAGTCGTACTTTGTTATGATTCTTTATTTTATAAAACACAATTGTCTGGTATAAAATTGTTGAATGCATATTCGATCTTGTGTCACTTATAGATTAAAATAATTGGTTTAAACGAAATAAGAAAGTAACTTAACTTTTTTCAGAATGTCTTCAAGGTCGAAAAAGATAATGGAATTGATTAATTCTACAAGTGACCCTTCTCGTGATGATAAGGGAGCTCAAATTCAAGATCCCATTCTGAACCCAGACCCTAGTCAATCTCCGATTCAAAATAATACGTCCGATAGCAACAAAGTGGCGTTTGACATAGATGAAGATAGTTCAGTTCAGAATGTTGCAGTTGATGTCGAGGTAAGTACCTACTCGTAATTATTATTTTATTCTTTCGAATTATTTCTTATTTTATCCCTTTTTATTGTGGTATTTTAATTTTAAACTAGATTTGCGCACGCGACCGCGTCGCGTCATTAAGTTTTGCTGTCATCCTCTATTTTAGGTAACCCTTAGGGGGTGCAATTGTCAATACTAGATGAATCATGAGTTTTTAAACCTTGTATTTCGTCATTTATTTTGTCAATGGCCATCGGTTCGAATTGCGTGAATCTTTAAATAACTATTCTTTTTTTACAGATGTTATGTGATATTACTAATAAACCTGAAAACAAGCGTTATTACAATGCTAAAGACTTTTTTGAAAGCGAGCTCAATCATGATCATACATATTCTAGCCGTAAAAGAGACCAAGTTGACTACAATGTTTCACCCGTACATTCTGGTGAAATCAGTGCAGATATCAGCGACAATGACGATCCAACCTATGATAGTCAAATAAAAAGAAAGAAAATAGAACCAGTTCATCCTTCATCACGTCGATCATCATCTAGCTCCAGTAGCTCCTCATCCTCCAGTTCAAGCAGCTCCAGCAGTTCCAGCAGTTCCTCATCTTCTTCTTCTGATGATGATACAGTGGTAAAACCTTCTACTTCCGATCACGTGGATGATAATACTATCAATAATACAGATACTACAGCTAATGGTCAGTCAACAAACGAACAACAAACAAGTGAAATTGAAAACTCTGAAATGAACGAACTCAACATAGAAGAAGAAATAGAGATTATTAAGAAGAAAGGTAGAAAGCGCACAAGCAATCCTCAAAAATGGAAACAAAACTTAAATAAAATTCTAAGAAATTCTGGACGATCTTATGAGACTTCGAAAAAGAAAACTGTTGCAGCTCGTGAAGTGAAACCACCTTGCACAGACAAGTGCAGGCTTAAATGTTATGAAAAGTTTACATCTCTTCAAAGACAGGCTATTTTTGATGCTTATTGGAATATTGGTGAACTCAATCAGCAGCGATCGTTTATTCAGTCTTGTATGTCCGATGTCACTCCTAGGTATAAATATACCAACGCCATGCGCCCGAGGCAAGCTAATAAAGCTTTTCATTTTATAGTCAATGGTGGACCAATCCGGGTCTGTAAACCATTTTTTGTTGGTACGCTGAATATATCCGATCGGGTTATTCGTACAGTAATCCAAAAGTGTCAAAACCATGGAGTTTTGGAAAATGATCGAAGAGGTAAACACGACAACCACACCACTACTGATGAAACACTGATTTCAGACATTAAAACTTTTATAGACTCAATACCAAGGGTTCCGTCACACTACACAAGGCAAACATCTACTCGCGAATACATAGACGGGGGCAAAACCATTACAGATCTCTTCAATGACTTCAAGGTAGCGCAAGAGAAGAACAGTAAGCCCTATGGTAAGTATTGCATGTTTTACCGTACATTTTCTAAGGAATATAATATTTCATTTTTTTGTCCGCGAAAAGACCAATGCGATCTATGTCTACAGTACACAAATTCAAACGCAGAGCAAAAAAGTATGATTCATGATAAGTATATAGCTCATATAAAAGAAAAAAAGCTAAGTCGTAATGAAAAACATGATGACCGTTGCAAAATAGACGACAAAAATAAAGTCTTAGTGTTCGACTTGCAGGCGGTGTTACAATCGCCACGAGGCGATACATCAGCTTTTTACTATAAATCGAAATTAAATAGTTATAACTTTACCATCACACTCTTAAACAAAAAAGTTGAAGCCCAGATGAAAGATTCCTATACTGATGTAGACTGCTATTTTTGGAATGAAACTGATGCCAAACGCGGTGCTAATGAGATAGGCTCCTGTTTATTGGATTGCTTTGAGAGACTATGTTGTGAAGCAGGGGTAACTGCTAGTAATAGTGATGGCCTGAACTTGATTCTGTATTCAGACAACTGCTGCGGTCAAAATAAGAATAAATATATAGTAGCGCTTTATCTCTATGCTGTAACCCACCTGAATATAGAATCAATCACACACAAATTTTTAATTAAAGGTCACACTCACAATGAGGGTGACAATATTCATAGCCTGATCGAAAAAGAAATTAAAAAGAATTTAAAATCAGGACCAATTTATTGCCCCCACCAATATGTAGCCATTATCAAAAATGCCAAAAAGACTGGTCAAATGTTCCGCGTACACGAACTTACATACGACTCATTTTTAGACCTAAAAAAACTGCAGGAAAATTGGGGATACAATTTTAATGAAACTGAAGATAAAAATGTTTTATCATGGAATGATATCAAAGTTATAAAAGTGATAAAAAGGGAACCTTTTTCATTCTATGTGAAAACATCATACAACAAAGATGCAGAATTTGCAAAGATAAACGTAAGAAACAAGAGAAAAAAATTGAATCCCCTATCAGAGCTGACAACAGTAAAAGCATACACGGGCAAGCAAAAGCTCGGTGAAAATAAAAAGAAGGATTTAAAAGAGTTACTTGATAAAAATTTGATACCCAATTTTTATAAAGATTTTTATGATACGATTCTGTAATCAGGGTGAATACTTGCAAGGTGCAAACAAATTGTATGTTAAGTTTAGTATTGTAATGAATGACTGATTAAGTGCCTAATATTGAGAAAATTGATCTCTTAATTAATAATAAATAAGTACAATTAGGTATTATCATGTTGTTAAAGAGATGATAAGTGTGACTGTTGCTATTTCCTTGAGAATTTTTATTCAGATTTACGGTTTTTATTAGATTATAAATAAAAAGTGCCTCCTAATATTGTAAATTTAATATTGATCTCTTCGTTAAGTTTAATTCGTTAATATTATAATCTAGGATAAGTTTTTACTGCTTTATTTTTATAAAGTTTATAAATTACATTATTAGGAGTCAAAGTTTATTTCAGAGTTGATTTTAAAGTACCTATATACAAATTGTGTACTGTGATTAGGTATCACAGTACACAATTTGTTTTTCACAGTACACAATTTGAATATTGTAAGAGTATTAAGTTCAATTCAAATAATATATCTTAAGTATTAAGATTCATTCGTGTATAAGTCAAATACTACATAAAAGTAGACATACAGTTAATTATTACTTGACTGTTGTTGTATACAAGATTTATTGTTAATTAAAGTTTGCATTGCAATAAGGTACAATACAATTCACAATTGTTTGTACAAAACAATTGTGAATTGTATTGTACCTAAAGTTCAAATAAAATGCTGACCTGTGTCAGTCCCTACCACCAATGAGGCGTTAGCCGCAAATCAAAAGTTCTCGAAAGTTCAAAGAAAATGCTGAAAAGGCTACTGTTAAGTAGCCTTTTCAGTATTTTCTTTGAACTTTACTATGTTTTTGATTCTTTTATTAATGAAAATAATAAATAAAACGAAATATTTTTATACTTATCTTTTATTTTATATACCTTAACGACTCATTATAATAACAATAAGAACTTACATTGAATAAAATACGGACTCATTTCAAAATATGTCACCAATATTAAAATTTTACTTCATAGTAAAAGGACCCATACCTTAATAATGAGTATTCTTTAGTTATATATTAAATAAAACACGGACTCATTTCAAAATGTGTCACCAGTATTAAATCAATGTAACTTTATCTTTTATATTACACTGACGCATCTTGAGGAATATTTTTTTTTACCGATTAATTTATAGTAAAAAATCTAAATTTCTTAAAAATTATATTCAAATACAATACTCACTTTATCAACTATCCCTACAATACATTATTTCATTATATAAAGCTATTTTCTTCGAGTAATAAGCCATTTTGTAAGGTAAGTCAGGTTTGCTAAATCGTTTTTTGCGATTTCTCGAAAAACGTCTTTTTTCAGTTGTGTCAGTATATGATTAAGCGTGCGACATGTCTCAACCAACCTCATATTGTACACAGGATTACTTAGCACATCCACTGACTAGGCTCGCTCTCTTGGCAAATATTACTAAAGTTCCTCCACTCGACTTAGTCTCGACTCAGTCTCCCTCAATCAAATTGACAGTAATAGCTCATTATTTATTGACATTAGAGGGTTTTTTGGCGCAAGCTAGTATTGTATATTCTATTCTATATCCTTTTGGCAGATTACTTAGTACGAGTGCTGACTCGTAGTCACACCAGGTTATCACACCAGTGTGACAAACAGGATTTTTTTTCTTGTTTGTCACACCACATATTTTTCCACACCAAGTACATCCCACGACTAAGGCTCACCGCCCACTTGACAAATACATACTACTATTAAAGTCGCGCCGTGGCTTGCCGTATTGAGCTAAACGCTCGCCAATCTGTTACCGGCACACTGCACGCCAGTGTACTGTAGAAGATGCTGCGAAGAGGATTAAATAATGTGTGTAATGAAGACGGTCTATTTAACGTCCTTACAAACAGATGTCGAAAGAGCTTTTTTTCTTACTATTGGTTTTCGATATTAATTAAACCACAGATTTAATAAAGCTAGCATGCTAAAAAAAGGCTTGTGCAACTTATTTATTTATTTATTTGGTACACCAACAGCATAACATACATTGCAATTTCGTAGAAATAATTACACATTAAGGGTACTGGTACTATGGTATGTCTGTCCATTATAGGTATACACAGCTTTTACCGTGATGGACAATAACGTTAATTATAGACTAAATAAAACAAAAAAAGTTACTAAAAAAATAAAAATCCGACTGCTTCAGAAGTGAACTAAAAAGACGTATTAAACATTTTTTAAGTAACTTTTTTTGTTTATAACTTTTTAGATAACATATTTTTTTTCGAATTAGGTACATTTAAGTTGTTTTTTTTTAAATCACCTCTTAAAACCCTTTATATACCCCACTCGATGGGCTAAATTGGGCCCAACAATATGGCGCCCAAAAGCCGCCATTTTTTTATTTTGAATGTTGCCAGTGACACTCGCAAGGTTCAGACGAATTGATTGACGTAAGAATTATCAAAATCGGCGAAAGCGTTTTGTCTCTAGAACGCCACATAAGAACAAAAACACATACATACATATACTGATAGACACATCAGTCAAAGTCAAACAGCAACTTGCCAAACTCATGTTTTCTCCCCTCGACATCCTATATTTGGTGGGCGGAGTGGTCCTTTAGGAGGTACCAGGTTCTTCTTTGCTTATACAGTGAAA
The DNA here is from genome assembly GCA_964057195.1 of Orthosia cruda. Lineage (NCBI taxonomy): Eukaryota > Metazoa > Arthropoda > Insecta > Lepidoptera > Noctuidae > Orthosia > Orthosia cruda. Next base: position 5,284,645 of record OZ059841.1, on the reverse strand, counting down.
ATTTGAAGACTGTATGTAGCTTCAATCGTTTTGCTGTAAAACTTGTGTGACAGACGACGGACAGATAGACAGACAGACATGTGAGTGGCAGCAATATGGCTCCGTTTGGACCGTTCGGATACCCTATAAACGGTGAAGGAAAACATCGTGAGGAAACTGGCTTGTCCTATCATTCGAAGACATGTGACATCCATCAACCCGCACTGGGCCCGCGTGGTGGATTACGGCCCATTTATTTATTTATTTAATACTTTATGCACACAAACATACAGAGGCGGACTTAATGCCTTAGGCATTTTCCACCAGTCAACCTTTGGGTGATGCAGAGACAAATAGTGGTAGGCCCATTCCCTCTCACAGAGAGGAGGCCTGTTTCCCAGCAGTGGCATTATTGAAAGGCTGACGTGATGATAACTCTCACACTCCGTGGTCTTTTTTACAGAAGTCCACGGGCCTTTTGAAGTTTTCCACCCGACAACAAAAAAAAAGGCTTTGCTACTTCATTGTTCAAACGCAGGACAATATTTTTTTCTGCTTTTGTTGGCATATTTGGCGACTTAACTAAAGTAATCTTCTTTTTTACTTACAATCAGGCCAATACTTCTTGTGTAGAGATCGTATAATGATATAGGCTTACTAGAAAATCATCAAATGCAGACAGTACCTATAGTTAAGTTGACCTAAAATTTTTCCTCCTACATGTAACAGTACTTGACAAACGAGGGGATCAACAATCTTTTGTCTATAAAAATCCAAAACGAATACTACAAAAACGGCATGACAAATCTACCCTTCTTCAGAATACAAAAGGAAGGTTAACGACCCTGTTCCTCCATCTATGTACGTCTACATCCTAACCGCCTAAACAGATTCGGTTAAACGACTCCTCGTCAGGTTCCATTGTTGAACACAATGTCGCGTGATGACGTCGTTAAAACAAAATGGCGGACACATCTCGTCCTTTTGTCGTAATTTAAGACCAGTTGAGTTGATGGCTTAATTTATAATGCAAGGAATAATATGGCTATTGTTTGGTATGAAGTTTGGTGGAATAATGTAGTGGAGTTAATTTTTTTGTAGCTTGTTTGAATTAAGCAAAGATACAATATCTTACTGCTGATTGTTATTTAAAATATATCTTTCAACCAGTTATCCTCTTATTATAAAACTGAGTAACAACAAGTAAAATTTCAAAATTTAAAAATACCCCGACACATTTATCTTGCGAAAACATCCCGATTCAAACAGTAAAACGTCTATAACTTTTGAACGGCAGAACCGATTTTATTCAATCATAGCTAAGAACACTCTCGACACAATCACCTTTCAAACAAAAATATATAATACTAAATCAAAATCGGTTCATCCGTTGAGGCGCTATGATGCCACAGACAGACACACAGATACACAGCAATACAAGTCAAACTTATAACACCCCTCTTCTTCCATCGGGGGTTAGAAATGTAACTCAATCCTTCCATAACTGGACTAATGTGTCCAACCAAAAAATAAATACTTTATTTATGGATCCCTGGCTTTTTATTGTCTCCCAGGAGGTGTGAAAAGTAGGATATGCTCCTCTGGGATAAAGCCTGTCTTCGTCTTGGGCAGCTTGAACCCATCGCTTCACTCAGGACTCCATATGTACTGCTCTCACCTCTGAGACGGATCTACCAAATACTAACTTGATGCACTTGAGTCGATTGACAGACGGGCCAAGAGGCTGATCGGCAACGATACCCCTATACATAATGTACTCTGTGGATACACTGGTCGACTCAAAACTCCAGAGCCTTGATCATCGACGCCGAGTTGCTAGCCAGGTTTTTAATCGTTTACATTTCGGAGAGTGTGCGATGGAACTGCACAATTTGTTTCCGCAAAGTCCTTTTTCTTCATCGGACTACAAGACGTACGGCAATCGCCATCGGTAAATGGTGGACATTCCACCGACGCGCACAAAGCATTTTGCGAATACTTTCATTATGCACACAGAAAAAGAGTGGCATTCTCTGCAGGAGTCTCTATTTCCTGATAGCTACAACCTCGCAGTCTTTAAGTCAAGGGTGAATAAGTTTCTTCTAGGCAAGCGTGCTTCACCATCGACATCAAGGCTTATCATCAGGCGACATAGAGGTCAAACGTGAGCCAATAAAAAAAAAAGTATTTTAAACATTTTCCCGCGGTTTCTCTTCCGTTTCACATCCCATAGAACCATGCATTTTGGAAGAAAACATAGCCTGTGGAGCTCAGCAATCATTTCAATTAATTAATTTTAATTTCTTTCTATCTGCAGCTGTGAAATATTTATTATCGTAACCGGATCCATAATTCCAGAGATTTACCTCCTATAAAATTTACCTCTTTGTAATTCTGATATTTAAATTTTTCAGGTATTTTATCTAAGAAATCTTAAGATATTCACACAATCTCACTATTATCTCAGCTACATTGGACGAATAATCCAAGTAATCCGACCTACAATAACGTGCACAATTGTACGCAAAATACGCGCTTAGACGTGGAGTTGCGGACACCAGCCCGTCTTAATCTAATCTAATCTAACGTGCACAATTGAACCAAATGCGCAACAATCTGTTGCATTCCTCTCCCCCAATATATAACGCATTCCACTGCCTCTGCCTTAACCGACTGTGCAGAATTTAGAAGGTATACGTGTACCAATGTGTGTTCTGTAATGTTGGTGCTAAATGGATATTGTTGTTGTGGTCAGGTTTAAGGAGCAGCTTAAGGAGAAGGACCATTTATGGAATAGGATTAAAAGCAAATGGCGTGGAAAGGGGCCTAATCTATCAGTGATTATAACTGTGAGTGAATATATTATTCTCGTCATATTAAAGCCCTTCATTATGAAGGACTACTAGTAACGGTTGCTTTTTACAGATATGGTTTTTAAAATGAAATGAAACACTTAAAAAGTTAATTTTGGGATTTAAAAAACCCACGACATAAATAGTAACCTCTTTAAACTACATAATTTATCTAGTAGTTAATACGCTTCGATAGACAATCCATCTAAACACGTAATTATAACACGATACCCTGCGAAAATATCCCGATTCAAAGAGTAAAATGCGCGTAACTTTTGAACGGCTGAACCGATTTACGAAAACACCCCGATTCAAACAGTAAAACGCCCATTACTTTAGAACGTCTGAACCGATTTTCATCTAACACTCTCGATATAGACACCTTTCAAACAAATAAACGAAATCTAAATCGGATCATCCGTTTAGCAGCTATGGTGCTACAGAGAGACACACAAATACACACACACAACACACGTCAAATTTATAATACCCCTCTTTTTTGTCGCAGTTTAAAAATAAACAATGCCAATTCATGGCTTTGTTTATAAGATATTCTTATGCCATTACTGCTTAAACATGATATCGGGCATATGGGCGCTACGGATGGCCCGAATGAAGCGTAATCAGGAAAAAAACACAGCCACCACCAGAATGGTACCGTCAATGGAGACCGCTATAAAGCCATGATTGCCGATTTCTTTGTTCCTCAGTTTAATGGTATTGATGTGGCAGAGCTTTGGTTTCAACAAGATGGTGCAACATGCCACACAGCGCGCGACACCATCAATTTATTGCGGGAAACATTTGATGACCGCATATTTTCGCGTAATAGACCTGTGAACTGGCCTCCATGATCTGTATATATATCTCACACCTAAAGATTACTTTCTTTGGGGATATGTGAAGTCACTAGTCTACGCAGATAGACCACAGCCATTATACCACTTGGAAGTCAACATTCCCCGCGTTATTGCCGATATACTTTCGAAAATTGGACTGCCCGATTACATTTATTTTGAGCCAGCCGTGGCGCCCATATGCTTGAAATCATGTTTAAGTAATAATGCCATAAGAATTTCTTTTAAACAAAACCAATAGCAATTCAATTTATTTTCGCGTGTTTTATTACATTTTAATTATTTTGAAGGATTATTATCAATGGACATGTAGTATCAAACCCATCCCAAAGACAGTGTGAGTTTGGAGCCCCGTCACAAGGTACGCTGCGTCTGCTCAGCTGCCCGTCGTCGTTTCCAACAGCCTGGTCCCGCCAGGATTTATATTATGCTAACGGAAGAGCCAACCAGGTTGCTATATGCTGGTCGACAAATCTTCATCTCATCATCATAATTTTACTGCCCATGTCCCATCTACCCGTTGGATTAGTTTTCCGGCAACCCAGCTGTAGGCATTGGGTAGATGCGATGATTTGTATTCGAGAGGTGAGCGTGCTTCTGTAAGCCCGGAGCTGTCTCCGGGACCATTCTGGAGAAATGGGAGCCAGCTTCTCTGGCGTCCCGAACGGGGATTGAATCCGCTAGCACCAACTGCGCTGGTGCCGGTGCTTGCACTAGCGCTGGCGTGCTGGGGTGCGTGTGGTGAGCGGCTTTATTGCTCCGGTACCATTCTGGACAAATGGTAGTGAGTAATCATGATGCGACTCACATTTTCTCTTGAGTACCAGGGGCGAGTGCTCTCGGAGGCGTGACCTACCGAAGATGGTCCCAGACACCTCGTAAGGGGTTGCCTGGTATAGTGTGCCGCCTTTTATAACGTAAGGTTGGTGAAGGAGGCCACTATAGGAAATCTCAGTAGACAAATAGGGGTATGCCCATGTCCCATGTTACTTGGGGTCGGCGCATCACATTTTTTTCTTCCATACCGGCCTGTCCCCCGTCACGCTATCACTGACTCCCTTTTCCTTCATTTCACTCCTCACACAGTCCATCCATCTTTTCTTTGGCCGTCCCCTCCCTCTCGATCCATCCATAATTATATTCATTAGTTTTTTAGTAACATGCGTTTCATCCCTCCTCACCACATGACCATATCAGGACAAACGGTTTTCGTTCAACTTTTCTGTCACTGGCGCCACTTTCAAACTTTCTCTAATATACTCATTTCTCCCTTTATCCATTCTCGTCACTCCGCGCATGCATCTCAACATTCTCATCTCTGCTACATGCAATCTCTTTACATCGATCTTTTTCACAGCTCAAAATTCTGATCCATTAATTTAATTAGTAATTGGGTGAAAAACACGAAGAAATAATCGCAAAGTGGGCTGTGGTTGCGGATTCAAATCAATAAATTGAACTAGGTTTCTAAATTGAACACGCAGTGACTATTACGAGTATACGTAGTAATCAGTCACTTGGGACCTTATAGACCCAAGAAACTCTGTATCAAATAAATAGTGAAGGTGTTTTGACCTTCACTATTTATCAGGTACAGAGCTAAAACGTCTAACATGACTTTAAAATCCCCAGTCCTTCAAACCGGAATACAACAACGATTATCTGGGTGAGTCCTTTCACAAACACTTTCCCAACAAATAACATATATTTTTTGTCAGTGGCAAAGTCAGTAAGTACCTGACAATACCGTATTTTTCTTTTTTATAAACCAGTGAACTCCCAAGTCACAATTGCTCCAATACATTATAACAAAAATAAAAGAAAAGAAATATAACATTACCTTCATATAACATATTTTTTGTCGTAACATTCCAAAATTAAAACATTTTGTTCTGTCAACCTTTTAGCAAATTGAAAGCCTCTCTTGAGATAAATACACTTTGGTGCACGAAAAATGACACAATGCTTCTGAAAAAGAAAATAGAGAGACGTGTCTCGCACGTCGCACGACGTGTTGTAACTTTTTTATTATTTTAGGAGGGCTTTCAGTAGTTTTGTTGTATCTACGTTAATTTGAGCACTTCAGTATCTTTCTAAATAAATATCTGTCCATTTATTTTTCCACTAAAATTATTTTAAAATTAAGTAGCCTTAGGCATTTTCCACCAGTCAACCTTTGGGTGATGCAGAGACAAATAGTGGTAGGCCCATTCCCTCTCACAGAGAGGAGGCCTGTTTCCCAGCAGTGGCATTATTGAAAGGCTGACGTGATGATAACTCTCACACTCCGTGGTCTTTTTTACAGAAGTCCACGGGCCTTTTGAAGTTTTCCACCCGACAACAAAAAAAAAGGCTTTGCTACTTCATTGTTCAAACGCAGGACAATATTTTTTTCTGCTTTTGTTGGCATATTTGGCGACTTAACTAAAGTAATCTTCTTTTTTACTTACAATCAGGCCAATACTTCTTGTGTAGAGATCGTATAATGATATAGGCTTACTAGAAAATCATCAAATGCAGACAGTACCTATAGTTAAGTTGACCTAAAATTTTTCCTCCTACATGTAACAGTACTTGACAAACGAGGGGATCAACAATCTTTTGTCTATAAAAATCCAAAACGAATACTACAAAAACGGCATGACAAATCTACCCTTCTTCAGAATACAAAAGGAAGGTTAACGACCCTGTTCCTCCATCTATGTACGTCTACATCCTAACCGCCTAAACAGATTCGGTTAAACGACTCCTCGTCAGGTTCCATTGTTGAACACAATGTCGCGTGATGACGTCGTTAAAACAAAATGGCGGACACATCTCGTCCTTTTGTCGTAATTTAAGACCAGTTGAGTTGATGGCTTAATTTATAATGCAAGGAATAATATGGCTATTGTTTGGTATGAAGTTTGGTGGAATAATGTAGTGGAGTTAATTTTTTTGTAGCTTGTTTGAATTAAGCAAAGATACAATATCTTACTGCTGATTGTTATTTAAAATATATCTTTCAACCAGTTATCCTCTTATTATAAAACTGAGTAACAACAAGTAAAATTTCAAAATTTAAAAATACCCCGACACATTTATCTTGCGAAAACATCCCGATTCAAACAGTAAAACGTCTATAACTTTTGAACGGCAGAACCGATTTTATTCAATCATAGCTAAGAACACTCTCGACACAATCACCTTTCAAACAAAAATATATAATACTAAATCAAAATCGGTTCATCCGTTGAGGCGCTATGATGCCACAGACAGACACACAGATACACAGCAATACAAGTCAAACTTATAACACCCCTCTTCTTCCATCGGGGGTTAGAAATGTAACTCAATCCTTCCATAACTGGACTAATGTGTCCAACCAAAAAATAAATACTTTATTTATGGATCCCTGGCTTTTTATTGTCTCCCAGGAGGTGTGAAAAGTAGGATATGCTCCTCTGGGATAAAGCCTGTCTTCGTCTTGGGCAGCTTGAAATGGGTTCAAGCTGCCCAAGACGAAGACAGGCTTTATTTAATGTACTCTGTGGATACACTGGTCGACTCAAAACTCCAGAGCCTTGATCATCGACGCCGAGTTGCTAGCCAGGTTTTTAATCGTTTACATTTCGGAGAGTGTGCGATGGAACTGCACAATTTGTTTCCGCAAAGTCCTTTTTCTTCATCGGACTACAAGACGTACGGCAATCGCCATCGGTAAATGGTGGACATTCCACCGACGCGCACAAAGCATTTTGCGAATACTTTCATTATGCACACAGAAAAAGAGTGGCATTCTCTGCAGGAGTCTCTATTTCCTGATAGCTACAACCTCGCAGTCTTTAAGTCAAGGGTGAATAAGTTTCTTCTAGGCAAGCGTGCTTCACCATCGACATCAAGGCTTATCATCAGGCGACATAGAGGTCAAACGTGAGCCAATAAAAAAAAAAGTATTTTAAACATTTTCCCGCGGTTTCTCTTCCGTTTCACATCCCATAGAACCATGCATTTTGGAAGAAAACATAGCCTGTGGAGCTCAGCAATCATTTCAATTAATTAATTTTAATTTCTTTCTATCTGCAGCTGTGAAATATTTATTATCGTAACCGGATCCATAATTCCAGAGATTTACCTCCTATAAAATTTACCTCTTTGTAATTCTGATATTTAAATTTTTCAGGTATTTTATCTAAGAAATCTTAAGATATTCACACAATCTCACTATTATCTCAGCTACATTGGACGAATAATCCAAGTAATCCGACCTACAATAACGTGCACAATTGTACGCAAAATACGCGCTTAGACGTGGAGTTGCGGACACCAGCCCGTCTTAATCTAATCTAATCTAACGTGCACAATTGAACCAAATGCGCAACAATCTGTTGCATTCCTCTCCCCCAATATATAACGCATTCCACTGCCTCTGCCTTAACCGACTGTGCAGAATTTAGAAGGTATACGTGTACCAATGTGTGTTCTGTAATGTTGGTGCTAAATGGATATTGTTGTTGTGGTCAGGTTTAAGGAGCAGCTTAAGGAGAAGGACCATTTATGGAATAGGATTAAAAGCAAATGGCGTGGAAAGGGGCCTAATCTATCAGTGATTATAACTGTGAGTGAATATATTATTCTCGTCATATTAAAGCCCTTCATTATGAAGGACTACTAGTAACGGTTGCTTTTTACAGATATGGTTTTTAAAATGAAATGAAACACTTAAAAAGTTAATTTTGGGATTTAAAAAACCCACGACATAAATAGTAACCTCTTTAAACTACATAATTTATCTAGTAGTTAATACGCTTCGATAGACAATCCATCTAAACACGTAATTATAACACGATACCCTGCGAAAATATCCCGATTCAAAGAGTAAAATGCGCGTAACTTTTGAACGGCTGAACCGATTTACGAAAACACCCCGATTCAAACAGTAAAACGCCCATTACTTTAGAACGTCTGAACCGATTTTCATCTAACACTCTCGATATAGACACCTTTCAAACAAATAAACGAAATCTAAATCGGATCATCCGTTTAGCAGCTATGGTGCTACAGAGAGACACACAAATACACACACACAACACACGTCAAATTTATAATACCCCTCTTTTTTGTCGCAGTTTAAAAATAAACAATGCCAATTCATGGCTTTGTTTATAAGATATTCTTATGCCATTACTGCTTAAACATGATATCGGGCATATGGGCGCTACGGATGGCCCGAATGAAGCGTAATCAGGAAAAAAACACAGCCACCACCAGAATGGTACCGTCAATGGAGACCGCTATAAAGCCATGATTGCCGATTTCTTTGTTCCTCAGTTTAATGGTATTGATGTGGCAGAGCTTTGGTTTCAACAAGATGGTGCAACATGCCACACAGCGCGCGACACCATCAATTTATTGCGGGAAACATTTGATGACCGCATATTTTCGCGTAATAGACCTGTGAACTGGCCTCCATGATCTGTATATATATCTCACACCTAAAGATTACTTTCTTTGGGGATATGTGAAGTCACTAGTCTACGCAGATAGACCACAGCCATTATACCACTTGGAAGTCAACATTCCCCGCGTTATTGCCGATATACTTTCGAAAATTGGACTGCCCGATTACATTTATTTTGAGCCAGCCGTGGCGCCCATATGCTTGAAATCATGTTTAAGTAATAATGTCATAAGAATTTCTTTTAAACAAAACCAATAGCAATTCAATTTATTTTCGCGTGTTTTATTACATTTTAATTATTTTGAAGGATTATTATCAATGGACATGTAGTATCAAACCCATCCCAAAGACAGTGTGAGTTTGGAGCCCCGTCACAAGGTACGCTGCGTCTGCTCAGCTGCCCGTCGTCGTTTCCAACAGCCTGGTCCCGCCAGGATTTATATTATGCTAACGGAAGAGCCAACCAGGTTGCTATATGCTGGTCGACAAATCTTCATCTCATCATCATAATTTTACTGCCCATGTCCCATCTACCCGTTGGATTAGTTTTCCGGCAACCCAGCTGTAGGCATTGGGTAGATGCGATGATTTGTATTCGAGAGGTGAGCGTGCTTCTGTAAGCCCGGAGCTGTCTCCGGGACCATTCTGGAGAAATGGGAGCCAGCTTCTCTGGCGTCCCGAACGGGGATTGAATCCGCTAGCACCAACTGCGCTGGTGCCGGTGCTTGCACTAGCGCTGGCGTGCTGGGGTGCGTGTGGTGAGCGGCTTTATTGCTCCGGTACCATTCTGGACAAATGGTAGTGAGTAATCATGATGCGACTCACATTTTCTCTTGAGTACCAGGGGCGAGTGCTCTCGGAGGCGTGACCTACCGAAGATGGTCCCAGACACCTCGTAAGGGGTTGCCTGGTATAGTGTGCCGCCTTTTATAACGTAAGGTTGGTGAAGGAGGCCACTATAGGAAATCTCAGTAGACAAATAGGGGTATGCCCATGTCCCATGTTACTTGGGGTCGGCGCATCACATTTTTTTCTTCCATACCGGCCTGTCCCCCGTCACGCTATCACTGACTCCCTTTTCCTTCATTTCACTCCTCACACAGTCCATCCATCTTTTCTTTGGCCGTCCCCTCCCTCTCGATCCATCCATAATTATATTCATTAGTTTTTTAGTAACATGCGTTTCATCCCTCCTCACCACATGACCATATCAGGACAAACGGTTTTCGTTCAACTTTTCTGTCACTGGCGCCACTTTCAAACTTTCTCTAATATACTCATTTCTCCCTTTATCCATTCTCGTCACTCCGCGCATGCATCTCAACATTCTCATCTCTGCTACATGCAATCTCTTTACATCGATCTTTTTCACAGCTCAAAATTCTGATCCATTAATTTAATTAGTAATTGGGTGAAAAACACGAAGAAATAATCGCAAAGTGGGCTGTGGTTGCGGATTCAAATCAATAAATTGAACTAGGTTTCTAAATTGAACACGCAGTGACTATTACGAGTATACGTAGTAATCAGTCACTTGGGACCTTAAAGACCCAAGAAACTCTGTATCAAATAAATAGTGAAGGTGTTTTGACCTTCACTATTTATCAGGTACAGAGCTAAAACGTCTAACATGACTTTAAAATCCCCAGTCCTTCAAACCGGAATACAACAACGATTATCTGGGTGAGTCCTTTCACAAACACTTTCCCAACAAATAACATATATTTTTTGTCAGTGGCAAAGTCAGTAAGTACCTGACAATACCGTATTTTTCTTTTTTATAAACCAGTGAACTCCCAAGTCACAATTGCTCCAATACATTATAACAAAAATAAAAGAAAAGAAATATAACATTACCTTCATATAACATATTTTTTGTCGTAACATTCCAAAATTAAAACATTTTGTTCTGTCAACCTTTTAGCAAATTGAAAGCCTCTCTTGAGATAAATACACTTTGGTGCACGAAAAATGACACAATGCTTCTGAAAAAGAAAATAGAGAGACGTGTCTCGCACGTCGCACGACGTGTTGTAACTTTTTTATTATTTTAGGAGGGCTTTCAGTAGTTTTGTTGTATCTACGTTAATTTGAGCACTTCAGTATCTTTCTAAATAAATATCTGTCCATTTATTTTTCCACTAAAATTATTTTAAAATTAAGTAGCCTTAGGCATTTTCCACCAGTCAACCTTTGGGTGATGCAGAGACAAATAGTGGTAGGCCCATTCCCTCTCACAGAGAGGAGGCCTGTTTCCCAGCAGTGGCATTATTGAAAGGCTGACGTGATGATAACTCTCACACTCCGTGGTCTTTTTTACAGAAGTCCACGGGCCTTTTGAAGTTTTCCACCCGACAACAAAAAAAAAGGCTTTGCTACTTCATTGTTCAAACGCAGGACAATATTTTTTTCTGCTTTTGTTGGCATATTTGGCGACTTAACTAAAGTAATCTTCTTTTTTACTTACAATCAGGCCAATACTTCTTGTGTAGAGATCGTATAATGATATAGGCTTACTAGAAAATCATCAAATGCAGACAGTACCTATAGTTAAGTTGACCTAAAATTTTTCCTCCTACATGTAACAGTACTTGACAAACGAGGGGATCAACAATCTTTTGTCTATAAAAATCCAAAACGAATACTACAAAAACGGCATGACAAATCTACCCTTCTTCAGAATACAAAAGGAAGGTTAACGACCCTGTTCCTCCATCTATGTACGTCTACATCCTAACCGCCTAAACAGATTCGGTTAAACGACTCCTCGTCAGGTTCCATTGTTGAACACAATGTCGCGTGATGACGTCGTTAAAACAAAATGGCGGACACATCTCGTCCTTTTGTCGTAATTTAAGACCAGTTGAGTTGATGGCTTAATTTATAATGCAAGGAATAATATGGCTATTGTTTGGTATGAAGTTTGGTGGAATAATGTAGTGGAGTTAATTTTTTTGTAGCTTGTTTGAATTAAGCAAAGATACAATATCTTACTGCTGATTGTTATTTAAAATATATCTTTCAACCAGTTATCCTCTTATTATAAAACTGAGTAACAACAAGTAAAATTTCAAAATTTAAAAATACCCCGACACATTTATCTTGCGAAAACATCCCGATTCAAACAGTAAAACGTCTATAACTTTTGAACGGCAGAACCGATTTTATTCAATCATAGCTAAGAACACTCTCGACACAATCACCTTTCAAACAAAAATATATAATACTAAATCAAAATCGGTTCATCCGTTGAGGCGCTATGATGCCACAGACAGACACACAGATACACAGCAATACAAGTCAAACTTATAACACCCCTCTTCTTCCATCGGGGGTTAGAAATGTAACTCAATCCTTCCATAACTGGACTAATGTGTCCAACCAAAAAATAAATACTTTATTTATGGATCCCTGGCTTTTTATTGTCTCCCAGGAGGTGTGAAAAGTAGGATATGCTCCTCTGGGATAAAGCCTGTCTTCGTCTTGGGCAGCTTGAACCCATCGCTTCACTCAGGACTCCATATGTACTGCTCTCACCTCTGAGACGGATCTACCAAATACTAACTTGATGCACTTGAGTCGATTGACAGACGGGCCAAGAGGCTGATCGGCAACGATACCCCTATACATAATGTACTCTGTGGATACACTGGTCGACTCAAAACTCCAGAGCCTTGATCATCGACGCCGAGTTGCTAGCCAGGTTTTTAATCGTTTACATTTCGGAGAGTGTGCGATGGAACTGCACAATTTGTTTCCGCAAAGTCCTTTTTCTTCATCGGACTACAAGACGTACGGCAATCGCCATCGGTAAATGGTGGACATTCCACCGACGCGCACAAAGCATTTTGCGAATACTTTCATTATGCACACAGAAAAAGAGTGGCATTCTCTGCAGGAGTCTCTATTTCCTGATAGCTACAACCTCGCAGTCTTTAAGTCAAGGGTGAATAAGTTTCTTCTAGGCAAGCGTGCTTCACCATCGACATCAAGGCTTATCATCAGGCGACATAGAGGTCAAACGTGAGCCAATAAAAAAAAAAGTATTTTAAACATTTTCCCGCGGTTTCTCTTCCGTTTCACATCCCATAGAACCATGCATTTTGGAAGAAAACATAGCCTGTGGAGCTCAGCAATCATTTCAATTAATTAATTTTAATTTCTTTCTATCTGCAGCTGTGAAATATTTATTATCGTAACCGGATCCATAATTCCAGAGATTTACCTCCTATAAAATTTACCTCTTTGTAATTCTGATATTTAAATTTTTCAGGTATTTTATCTAAGAAATCTTAAGATATTCACACAATCTCACTATTATCTCAGCTACATTGGACGAATAATCCAAGTAATCCGACCTACAATAACGTGCACAATTGTACGCAAAATACGCGCTTAGACGTGGAGTTGCGGACACCAGCCCGTCTTAATCTAATCTAATCTAACGTGCACAATTGAACCAAATGCGCAACAATCTGTTGCATTCCTCTCCCCCAATATATAACGCATTCCACTGCCTCTGCCTTAACCGACTGTGCAGAATTTAGAAGGTATACGTGTACCAATGTGTGTTCTGTAATGTTGGTGCTAAATGGATATTGTTGTTGTGGTCAGGTTTAAGGAGCAGCTTAAGGAGAAGGACCATTTATGGAATAGGATTAAAAGCAAATGGCGTGGAAAGGGGCCTAATCTATCAGTGATTATAACTGTGAGTGAATATATTATTCTCGTCATATTAAAGCCCTTCATTATGAAGGACTACTAGTAACGGTTGCTTTTTACAGATATGGTTTTTAAAATGAAATGAAACACTTAAAAAGTTAATTTTGGGATTTAAAAAACCCACGACATAAATAGTAACCTCTTTAAACTACATAATTTATCTAGTAGTTAATACGCTTCGATAGACAATCCATCTAAACACGTAATTATAACACGATACCCTGCGAAAATATCCCGATTCAAAGAGTAAAATGCGCGTAACTTTTGAACGGCTGAACCGATTTACGAAAACACCCCGATTCAAACAGTAAAACGCCCATTACTTTAGAACGTCTGAACCGATTTTCATCTAACACTCTCGATATAGACACCTTTCAAACAAATAAACGAAATCTAAATCGGATCATCCGTTTAGCAGCTATGGTGCTACAGAGAGACACACAAATACACACACACAACACACGTCAAATTTATAATACCCCTCTTTTTTGTCGCAGTTTAAAAATAAACAATGCCAATTCATGGCTTTGTTTATAAGATATTCTTATGCCATTACTGCTTAAACATGATATCGGGCATATGGGCGCTACGGATGGCCCGAATGAAGCGTAATCAGGAAAAAAACACAGCCACCACCAGAATGGTACCGTCAATGGAGACCGCTATAAAGCCATGATTGCCGATTTCTTTGTTCCTCAGTTTAATGGTATTGATGTGGCAGAGCTTTGGTTTCAACAAGATGGTGCAACATGCCACACAGCGCGCGACACCATCAATTTATTGCGGGAAACATTTGATGACCGCATATTTTCGCGTAATAGACCTGTGAACTGGCCTCCATGATCTGTATATATATCTCACACCTAAAGATTACTTTCTTTGGGGATATGTGAAGTCACTAGTCTACGCAGATAGACCACAGCCATTATACCACTTGGAAGTCAACATTCCCCGCGTTATTGCCGATATACTTTCGAAAATTGGACTGCCCGATTACATTTATTTTGAGCCAGCCGTGGCGCCCATATGCTTGAAATCATGTTTAAGTAATAATGTCATAAGAATTTCTTTTAAACAAAACCAATAGCAATTCAATTTATTTTCGCGTGTTTTATTACATTTTAATTATTTTGAAGGATTATTATCAATGGACATGTAGTATCAAACCCATCCCAAAGACAGTGTGAGTTTGGAGCCCCGTCACAAGGTACGCTGCGTCTGCTCAGCTGCCCGTCGTCGTTTCCAACAGCCTGGTCCCGCCAGGATTTATATTATGCTAACGGAAGAGCCAACCAGGTTGCTATATGCTGGTCGACAAATCTTCATCTCATCATCATAATTTTACTGCCCATGTCCCATCTACCCGTTGGATTAGTTTTCCGGCAACCCAGCTGTAGGCATTGGGTAGATGCGATGATTTGTATTCGAGAGGTGAGCGTGCTTCTGTAAGCCCGGAGCTGTCTCCGGGACCATTCTGGAGAAATGGGAGCCAGCTTCTCTGGCGTCCCGAACGGGGATTGAATCCGCTAGCACCAACTGCGCTGGTGCCGGTGCTTGCACTAGCGCTGGCGTGCTGGGGTGCGTGTGGTGAGCGGCTTTATTGCTCCGGTACCATTCTGGACAAATGGTAGTGAGTAATCATGATGCGACTCACATTTTCTCTTGAGTACCAGGGGCGAGTGCTCTCGGAGGCGTGACCTACCGAAGATGGTCCCAGACACCTCGTAAGGGGTTGCCTGGTATAGTGTGCCGCCTTTTATAACGTAAGGTTGGTGAAGGAGGCCACTATAGGAAATCTCAGTAGACAAATAGGGGTATGCCCATGTCCCATGTTACTTGGGGTCGGCGCATCACATTTTTTTCTTCCATACCGGCCTGTCCCCCGTCACGCTATCACTGACTCCCTTTTCCTTCATTTCACTCCTCACACAGTCCATCCATCTTTTCTTTGGCCGTCCCCTCCCTCTCGATCCATCCATAATTATATTCATTAGTTTTTTAGTAACATGCGTTTCATCCCTCCTCACCACATGACCATATCAGGACAAACGGTTTTCGTTCAACTTTTCTGTCACTGGCGCCACTTTCAAACTTTCTCTAATATACTCATTTCTCCCTTTATCCATTCTCGTCACTCCGCGCATGCATCTCAACATTCTCATCTCTGCTACATGCAATCTCTTTACATCGATCTTTTTCACAGCTCAAAATTCTGATCCATTAATTTAATTAGTAATTGGGTGAAAAACACGAAGAAATAATCGCAAAGTGGGCTGTGGTTGCGGATTCAAATCAATAAATTGAACTAGGTTTCTAAATTGAACACGCAGTGACTATTACGAGTATACGTAGTAATCAGTCACTTGGGACCTTATAGACCCAAGAAACTCTGTATCAAATAAATAGTGAAGGTGTTTTGACCTTCACTATTTATCAGGTACAGAGCTAAAACGTCTAACATGACTTTAAAATCCCCAGTCCTTCAAACCGGAATACAACAACGATTATCTGGGTGAGTCCTTTCACAAACACTTTCCCAACAAATAACATATATTTTTTGTCAGTGGCAAAGTCAGTAAGTACCTGACAATACCGTATTTTTCTTTTTTATAAACCAGTGAACTCCCAAGTCACAATTGCTCCAATACATTATAACAAAAATAAAAGAAAAGAAATATAACATTACCTTCATATAACATATTTTTTGTCGTAACATTCCAAAATTAAAACATTTTGTTCTGTCAACCTTTTAGCAAATTGAAAGCCTCTCTTGAGATAAATACACTTTGGTGCACGAAAAATGACACAATGCTTCTGAAAAAGAAAATAGAGAGACGTGTCTCGCACGTCGCACGACGTGTTGTAACTTTTTTATTTTTAACTTATTTAGGAGGGCTTTCAGTAGTTTTGTTGTATCTACGTTAATTTGAGCACTTCAGTATCTTTCTAAATAAATATCTGTCCATTTATTTTTCCACTAAAATTATTTTAAAATTAAGTAGCCTTAGGCATTTTCCACCAGTCAACCTTTGGGTGATGCAGAGACAAATAGTGGTAGGCCCATTCCCTCTCACAGAGAGGAGGCCTGTTTCCCAGCAGTGGCATTATTGAAAGGCTGACGTGATGATAACTCTCACACTCCGTGGTCTTTTTTACAGAAGTCCACGGGCCTTTTGAAGTTTTCCACCCGACAACAAAAAAAAAGGCTTTGCTACTTCATTGTTCAAACGCAGGACAATATTTTTTTCTGCTTTTGTTGGCATATTTGGCGACTTAACTAAAGTAATCTTCTTTTTTACTTACAATCAGGCCAATACTTCTTGTGTAGAGATCGTATAATGATATAGGCTTACTAGAAAATCATCAAATGCAGACAGTACCTATAGTTAAGTTGACCTAAAATTTTTCCTCCTACATGTAACAGTACTTGACAAACGAGGGGATCAACAATCTTTTGTCTATAAAAATCCAAAACGAATACTACAAAAACGGCATGACAAATCTACCCTTCTTCAGAATACAAAAGGAAGGTTAACGACCCTGTTCCTCCATCTATGTACGTCTACATCCTAACCGCCTAAACAGATTCGGTTAAACGACTCCTCGTCAGGTTCCATTGTTGAACACAATGTCGCGTGATGACGTCGTTAAAACAAAATGGCGGACACATCTCGTCCTTTTGTCGTAATTTAAGACCAGTTGAGTTGATGGCTTAATTTATAATGCAAGGAATAATATGGCTATTGTTTGGTATGAAGTTTGGTGGAATAATGTAGTGGAGTTAATTTTTTTGTAGCTTGTTTGAATTAAGCAAAGATACAATATCTTACTGCTGATTGTTATTTAAAATATATCTTTCAACCAGTTATCCTCTTATTATAAAACTGAGTAACAACAAGTAAAATTTCAAAATTTAAAAATACCCCGACACATTTATCTTGCGAAAACATCCCGATTCAAACAGTAAAACGTCTATAACTTTTGAACGGCAGAACCGATTTTATTCAATCATAGCTAAGAACACTCTCGACACAATCACCTTTCAAACAAAAATATATAATACTAAATCAAAATCGGTTCATCCGTTGAGGCGCTATGATGCCACAGACAGACACACAGATACACAGCAATACAAGTCAAACTTATAACACCCCTCTTCTTCCATCGGGGGTTAGAAATGTAACTCAATCCTTCCATAACTGGACTAATGTGTCCAACCAAAAAATAAATACTTTATTTATGGATCCCTGGCTTTTTATTGTCTCCCAGGAGGTGTGAAAAGTAGGATATGCTCCTCTGGGATAAAGCCTGTCTTCGTCTTGGGCAGCTTGAACCCATCGCTTCACTCAGGACTCCATATGTACTGCTCTCACCTCTGAGACGGATCTACCAAATACTAACTTGATGCACTTGAGTCGATTGACAGACGGGCCAAGAGGCTGATCGGCAACGATACCCCTATACATAATGTACTCTGTGGATACACTGGTCGACTCAAAACTCCAGAGCCTTGATCATCGACGCCGAGTTGCTAGCCAGGTTTTTAATCGTTTACATTTCGGAGAGTGTGCGATGGAACTGCACAATTTGTTTCCGCAAAGTCCTTTTTCTTCATCGGACTACAAGACGTACGGCAATCGCCATCGGTAAATGGTGGACATTCCACCGACGCGCACAAAGCATTTTGCGAATACTTTCATTATGCACACAGAAAAAGAGTGGCATTCTCTGCAGGAGTCTCTATTTCCTGATAGCTACAACCTCGCAGTCTTTAAGTCAAGGGTGAATAAGTTTCTTCTAGGCAAGCGTGCTTCACCATCGACATCAAGGCTTATCATCAGGCGACATAGAGGTCAAACGTGAGCCAATAAAAAAAAAAGTATTTTAAACATTTTCCCGCGGTTTCTCTTCCGTTTCACATCCCATAGAACCATGCATTTTGGAAGAAAACATAGCCTGTGGAGCTCAGCAATCATTTCAATTAATTAATTTTAATTTCTTTCTATCTGCAGCTGTGAAATATTTATTATCGTAACCGGATCCATAATTCCAGAGATTTACCTCCTATAAAATTTACCTCTTTGTAATTCTGATATTTAAATTTTTCAGGTATTTTATCTAAGAAATCTTAAGATATTCACACAATCTCACTATTATCTCAGCTACATTGGACGAATAATCCAAGTAATCCGACCTACAATAACGTGCACAATTGTACGCAAAATACGCGCTTAGACGTGGAGTTGCGGACACCAGCCCGTCTTAATCTAATCTAATCTAACGTGCACAATTGAACCAAATGCGCAACAATCTGTTGCATTCCTCTCCCCCAATATATAACGCATTCCACTGCCTCTGCCTTAACCGACTGTGCAGAATTTAGAAGGTATACGTGTACCAATGTGTGTTCTGTAATGTTGGTGCTAAATGGATATTGTTGTTGTGGTCAGGTTTAAGGAGCAGCTTAAGGAGAAGGACCATTTATGGAATAGGATTAAAAGCAAATGGCGTGGAAAGGGGCCTAATCTATCAGTGATTATAACTGTGAGTGAATATATTATTCTCGTCATATTAAAGCCCTTCATTATGAAGGACTACTAGTAACGGTTGCTTTTTACAGATATGGTTTTTAAAATGAAATGAAACACTTAAAAAGTTAATTTTGGGATTTAAAAAACCCACGACATAAATAGTAACCTCTTTAAACTACATAATTTATCTAGTAGTTAATACGCTTCGATAGACAATCCATCTAAACACGTAATTATAACACGATACCCTGCGAAAATATCCCGATTCAAAGAGTAAAATGCGCGTAACTTTTGAACGGCTGAACCGATTTACGAAAACACCCCGATTCAAACAGTAAAACGCCCATTACTTTAGAACGTCTGAACCGATTTTCATCTAACACTCTCGATATAGACACCTTTCAAACAAATAAACGAAATCTAAATCGGATCATCCGTTTAGCAGCTATGGTGCTACAGAGAGACACACAAATACACACACACAACACACGTCAAATTTATAATACCCCTCTTTTTTGTCGCAGTTTAAAAATAAACAATGCCAATTCATGGCTTTGTTTATAAGATATTCTTATGCCATTACTGCTTAAACATGATATCGGGCATATGGGCGCTACGGATGGCCCGAATGAAGCGTAATCAGGAAAAAAACACAGCCACCACCAGAATGGTACCGTCAATGGAGACCGCTATAAAGCCATGATTGCCGATTTCTTTGTTCCTCAGTTTAATGGTATTGATGTGGCAGAGCTTTGGTTTCAACAAGATGGTGCAACATGCCACACAGCGCGCGACACCATCAATTTATTGCGGGAAACATTTGATGACCGCATATTTTCGCGTAATAGACCTGTGAACTGGCCTCCATGATCTGTATATATATCTCACACCTAAAGATTACTTTCTTTGGGGATATGTGAAGTCACTAGTCTACGCAGATAGACCACAGCCATTATACCACTTGGAAGTCAACATTCCCCGCGTTATTGCCGATATACTTTCGAAAATTGGACTGCCCGATTACATTTATTTTGAGCCAGCCGTGGCGCCCATATGCTTGAAATCATGTTTAAGTAATAATGCCATAAGAATTTCTTTTAAACAAAACCAATAGCAATTCAATTTATTTTCGCGTGTTTTATTACATTTTAATTATTTTGAAGGATTATTATCAATGGACATGTAGTATCAAACCCATCCCAAAGACAGTGTGAGTTTGGAGCCCCGTCACAAGGTACGCTGCGTCTGCTCAGCTGCCCGTCGTCGTTTCCAACAGCCTGGTCCCGCCAGGATTTATATTATGCTAACGGAAGAGCCAACCAGGTTGCTATATGCTGGTCGACAAATCTTCATCTCATCATCATAATTTTACTGCCCATGTCCCATCTACCCGTTGGATTAGTTTTCCGGCAACCCAGCTGTAGGCATTGGGTAGATGCGATGATTTGTATTCGAGAGGTGAGCGTGCTTCTGTAAGCCCGGAGCTGTCTCCGGGACCATTCTGGAGAAATGGGAGCCAGCTTCTCTGGCGTCCCGAACGGGGATTGAATCCGCTAGCACCAACTGCGCTGGTGCCGGTGCTTGCACTAGCGCTGGCGTGCTGGGGTGCGTGTGGTGAGCGGCTTTATTGCTCCGGTACCATTCTGGACAAATGGTAGTGAGTAATCATGATGCGACTCACATTTTCTCTTGAGTACCAGGGGCGAGTGCTCTCGGAGGCGTGACCTACCGAAGATGGTCCCAGACACCTCGTAAGGGGTTGCCTGGTATAGTGTGCCGCCTTTTATAACGTAAGGTTGGTGAAGGAGGCCACTATAGGAAATCTCAGTAGACAAATAGGGGTATGCCCATGTCCCATGTTACTTGGGGTCGGCGCATCACATTTTTTTCTTCCATACCGGCCTGTCCCCCGTCACGCTATCACTGACTCCCTTTTCCTTCATTTCACTCCTCACACAGTCCATCCATCTTTTCTTTGGCGGTCCCCTCCCTCTCGATCCATCCATAATTATATTCATTAGTTTTTTAGTAACATGCGTTTCATCCCTCCTCACCACATGACCATATCAGGACAAACGGTTTTCGTTCAACTTTTCTGTCACTGGCGCCACTTTCAAACTTTCTCTAATATACTCATTTCTCCCTTTATCCATTCTCGTCACTCCGCGCATGCATCTCAACATTCTCATCTCTGCTACATGCAATCTCTTTACATCGATCTTTTTCACAGCTCAAAATTCTGATCCATTAATTTAATTAGTAATTGGGTGAAAAACACGAAGAAATAATCGCAAAGTGGGCTGTGGTTGCGGATTCAAATCAATAAATTGAACTAGGTTTCTAAATTGAACACGCAGTGACTATTACGAGTATACGTAGTAATCAGTCACTTGGGACCTTATAGACCCAAGAAACTCTGTATCAAATAAATAGTGAAGGTGTTTTGACCTTCACTATTTATCAGGTACAGAGCTAAAACGTCTAACATGACTTTAAAATCCCCAGTCCTTCAAACCGGAATACAACAACGATTATCTGGGTGAGTCCTTTCACAAACACTTTCCCAACAAATAACATATATTTTTTGTCAGTGGCAAAGTCAGTAAGTACCTGACAATACCGTATTTTTCTTTTTTATAAACCAGTGAACTCCCAAGTCACAATTGCTCCAATACATTATAACAAAAATAAAAGAAAAGAAATATAACATTACCTTCATATAACATATTTTTTGTCGTAACATTCCAAAATTAAAACATTTTGTTCTGTCAACCTTTTAGCAAATTGAAAGCCTCTCTTGAGATAAATACACTTTGGTGCACGAAAAATGACACAATGCTTCTGAAAAAGAAAATAGAGAGACGTGTCTCGCACGTCGCACGACGTGTTGTAACTTTTTTATTTTTAACTTATTTAGGAGGGCTTTCAGTAGTTTTGTTGTATCTACGTTAATTTGAGCACTTCAGTATCTTTCTAAATAAATATCTGTCCATTTATTTTTCCACTAAAATTATTTTAAAATTAAGTAGCCTTAGGCATTTTCCACCAGTCAACCTTTGGGTGATGCAGAGACAAATAGTGGTAGGCCCATTCCCTCTCACAGAGAGGAGGCCTGTTTCCCAGCAGTGGCATTATTGAAAGGCTGACGTGATGATAACTCTCACACTCCGTGGTCTTTTTTACAGAAGTCCACGGGCCTTTTGAAGTTTTCCACCCGACAACAAAAAAAAAGGCTTTGCTACTTCATTGTTCAAACGCAGGACAATATTTTTTTCTGCTTTTGTTGGCATATTTGGCGACTTAACTAAAGTAATCTTCTTTTTTACTTACAATCAGGCCAATACTTCTTGTGTAGAGATCGTATAATGATATAGGCTTACTAGAAAATCATCAAATGCAGACAGTACCTATAGTTAAGTTGACCTAAAATTTTTCCTCCTACATGTAACAGTACTTGACAAACGAGGGGATCAACAATCTTTTGTCTATAAAAATCCAAAACGAATACTACAAAAACGGCATGACAAATCTACCCTTCTTCAGAATACAAAAGGAAGGTTAACGACCCTGTTCCTCCATCTATGTACGTCTACATCCTAACCGCCTAAACAGATTCGGTTAAACGACTCCTCGTCAGGTTCCATTGTTGAACACAATGTCGCGTGATGACGTCGTTAAAACAAAATGGCGGACACATCTCGTCCTTTTGTCGTAATTTAAGACCAGTTGAGTTGATGGCTTAATTTATAATGCAAGGAATAATATGGCTATTGTTTGGTATGAAGTTTGGTGGAATAATGTAGTGGAGTTAATTTTTTTGTAGCTTGTTTGAATTAAGCAAAGATACAATATCTTACTGCTGATTGTTATTTAAAATATATCTTTCAACCAGTTATCCTCTTATTATAAAACTGAGTAACAACAAGTAAAATTTCAAAATTTAAAAATACCCCGACACATTTATCTTGCGAAAACATCCCGATTCAAACAGTAAAACGTCTATAACTTTTGAACGGCAGAACCGATTTTATTCAATCATAGCTAAGAACACTCTCGACACAATCACCTTTCAAACAAAAATATATAATACTAAATCAAAATCGGTTCATCCGTTGAGGCGCTATGATGCCACAGACAGACACACAGATACACAGCAATACAAGTCAAACTTATAACACCCCTCTTCTTCCATCGGGGGTTAGAAATGTAACTCAATCCTTCCATAACTGGACTAATGTGTCCAACCAAAAAATAAATACTTTATTTATGGATCCCTGGCTTTTTATTGTCTCCCAGGAGGTGTGAAAAGTAGGATATGCTCCTCTGGGATAAAGCCTGTCTTCGTCTTGGGCAGCTTGAAATGGGTTCAAGCTGCCCAAGACGAAGACAGGCTTTATTTAATGTACTCTGTGGATACACTGGTCGACTCAAAACTCCAGAGCCTTGATCATCGACGCCGAGTTGCTAGCCAGGTTTTTAATCGTTTACATTTCGGAGAGTGTGCGATGGAACTGCACAATTTGTTTCCGCAAAGTCCTTTTTCTTCATCGGACTACAAGACGTACGGCAATCGCCATCGGTAAATGGTGGACATTCCACCGACGCGCACAAAGCATTTTGCGAATACTTTCATTATGCACACAGAAAAAGAGTGGCATTCTCTGCAGGAGTCTCTATTTCCTGATAGCTACAACCTCGCAGTCTTTAAGTCAAGGGTGAATAAGTTTCTTCTAGGCAAGCGTGCTTCACCATCGACATCAAGGCTTATCATCAGGCGACATAGAGGTCAAACGTGAGCCAATAAAAAAAAAAGTATTTTAAACATTTTCCCGCGGTTTCTCTTCCGTTTCACATCCCATAGAACCATGCATTTTGGAAGAAAACATAGCCTGTGGAGCTCAGCAATCATTTCAATTAATTAATTTTAATTTCTTTCTATCTGCAGCTGTGAAATATTTATTATCGTAACCGGATCCATAATTCCAGAGATTTACCTCCTATAAAATTTACCTCTTTGTAATTCTGATATTTAAATTTTTCAGGTATTTTATCTAAGAAATCTTAAGATATTCACACAATCTCACTATTATCTCAGCTACATTGGACGAATAATCCAAGTAATCCGACCTACAATAACGTGCACAATTGTACGCAAAATACGCGCTTAGACGTGGAGTTGCGGACACCAGCCCGTCTTAATCTAATCTAATCTAACGTGCACAATTGAACCAAATGCGCAACAATCTGTTGCATTCCTCTCCCCCAATATATAACGCATTCCACTGCCTCTGCCTTAACCGACTGTGCAGAATTTAGAAGGTATACGTGTACCAATGTGTGTTCTGTAATGTTGGTGCTAAATGGATATTGTTGTTGTGGTCAGGTTTAAGGAGCAGCTTAAGGAGAAGGACCATTTATGGAATAGGATTAAAAGCAAATGGCGTGGAAAGGGGCCTAATCTATCAGTGATTATAACTGTGAGTGAATATATTATTCTCGTCATATTAAAGCCCTTCATTATGAAGGACTACTAGTAACGGTTGCTTTTTACAGATATGGTTTTTAAAATGAAATGAAACACTTAAAAAGTTAATTTTGGGATTTAAAAAACCCACGACATAAATAGTAACCTCTTTAAACTACATAATTTATCTAGTAGTTAATACGCTTCGATAGACAATCCATCTAAACACGTAATTATAACACGATACCCTGCGAAAATATCCCGATTCAAAGAGTAAAATGCGCGTAACTTTTGAACGGCTGAACCGATTTACGAAAACACCCCGATTCAAACAGTAAAACGCCCATTACTTTAGAACGTCTGAACCGATTTTCATCTAACACTCTCGATATAGACACCTTTCAAACAAATAAACGAAATCTAAATCGGATCATCCGTTTAGCAGCTATGGTGCTACAGAGAGACACACAAATACACACACACAACACACGTCAAATTTATAATACCCCTCTTTTTTGTCGCAGTTTAAAAATAAACAATGCCAATTCATGGCTTTGTTTATAAGATATTCTTATGCCATTACTGCTTAAACATGATATCGGGCATATGGGCGCTACGGATGGCCCGAATGAAGCGTAATCAGGAAAAAAACACAGCCACCACCAGAATGGTACCGTCAATGGAGACCGCTATAAAGCCATGATTGCCGATTTCTTTGTTCCTCAGTTTAATGGTATTGATGTGGCAGAGCTTTGGTTTCAACAAGATGGTGCAACATGCCACACAGCGCGCGACACCATCAATTTATTGCGGGAAACATTTGATGACCGCATATTTTCGCGTAATAGACCTGTGAACTGGCCTCCATGATCTGTATATATATCTCACACCTAAAGATTACTTTCTTTGGGGATATGTGAAGTCACTAGTCTACGCAGATAGACCACAGCCATTATACCACTTGGAAGTCAACATTCCCCGCGTTATTGCCGATATACTTTCGAAAATTGGACTGCCCGATTACATTTATTTTGAGCCAGCCGTGGCGCCCATATGCTTGAAATCATGTTTAAGTAATAATGCCATAAGAATTTCTTTTAAACAAAACCAATAGCAATTCAATTTATTTTCGCGTGTTTTATTACATTTTAATTATTTTGAAGGATTATTATCAATGGACATGTAGTATCAAACCCATCCCAAAGACAGTGTGAGTTTGGAGCCCCGTCACAAGGTACGCTGCGTCTGCTCAGCTGCCCGTCGTCGTTTCCAACAGCCTGGTCCCGCCAGGATTTATATTATGCTAACGGAAGAGCCAACCAGGTTGCTATATGCTGGTCGACAAATCTTCATCTCATCATCATAATTTTACTGCCCATGTCCCATCTACCCGTTGGATTAGTTTTCCGGCAACCCAGCTGTAGGCATTGGGTAGATGCGATGATTTGTATTCGAGAGGTGAGCGTGCTTCTGTAAGCCCGGAGCTGTCTCCGGGACCATTCTGGAGAAATGGGAGCCAGCTTCTCTGGCGTCCCGAACGGGGATTGAATCCGCTAGCACCAACTGCGCTGGTGCCGGTGCTTGCACTAGCGCTGGCGTGCTGGGGTGCGTGTGGTGAGCGGCTTTATTGCTCCGGTACCATTCTGGACAAATGGTAGTGAGTAATCATGATGCGACTCACATTTTCTCTTGAGTACCAGGGGCGAGTGCTCTCGGAGGCGTGACCTACCGAAGATGGTCCCAGACACCTCGTAAGGGGTTGCCTGGTATAGTGTGCCGCCTTTTATAACGTAAGGTTGGTGAAGGAGGCCACTATAGGAAATCTCAGTAGACAAATAGGGGTATGCCCATGTCCCATGTTACTTGGGGTCGGCGCATCACATTTTTTTCTTCCATACCGGC
This sequence comes from Orthosia cruda, assembly GCA_964057195.1. Classification (NCBI taxonomy): domain Eukaryota; kingdom Metazoa; phylum Arthropoda; class Insecta; order Lepidoptera; family Noctuidae; genus Orthosia; species Orthosia cruda. The sequence continues at coordinate 5,257,898 of OZ059841.1, read as the reverse complement.
CTGTCCCCCGTCACGCTATCACTGACTCCCTTTTCCTTCATTTCACTCCTCACACAGTCCATCCATCTTTTCTTTGGCCGTCCCCTCCCTCTCGATCCATCCATAATTATATTCATTAGTTTTTTAGTAACATGCGTTTCATCCCTCCTCACCACATGACCATATCAGGACAAACGGTTTTCGTTCAACTTTTCTGTCACTGGCGCCACTTTCAAACTTTCTCTAATATACTCATTTCTCCCTTTATCCATTCTCGTCACTCCGCGCATGCATCTCAACATTCTCATCTCTGCTACATGCAATCTCTTTACATCGATCTTTTTCACAGCTCAAAATTCTGATCCATTAATTTAATTAGTAATTGGGTGAAAAACACGAAGAAATAATCGCAAAGTGGGCTGTGGTTGCGGATTCAAATCAATAAATTGAACTAGGTTTCTAAATTGAACACGCAGTGACTATTACGAGTATACGTAGTAATCAGTCACTTGGGACCTTATAGACCCAAGAAACTCTGTATCAAATAAATAGTGAAGGTGTTTTGACCTTCACTATTTATCAGGTACAGAGCTAAAACGTCTAACATGACTTTAAAATCCCCAGTCCTTCAAACCGGAATACAACAACGATTATCTGGGTGAGTCCTTTCACAAACACTTTCCCAACAAATAACATATATTTTTTGTCAGTGGCAAAGTCAGTAAGTACCTGACAATACCGTATTTTTCTTTTTTATAAACCAGTGAACTCCCAAGTCACAATTGCTCCAATACATTATAACAAAAATAAAAGAAAAGAAATATAACATTACCTTCATATAACATATTTTTTGTCGTAACATTCCAAAATTAAAACATTTTGTTCTGTCAACCTTTTAGCAAATTGAAAGCCTCTCTTGAGATAAATACACTTTGGTGCACGAAAAATGACACAATGCTTCTGAAAAAGAAAATAGAGAGACGTGTCTCGCACGTCGCACGACGTGTTGTAACTTTTTTATTATTTTAGGAGGGCTTTCAGTAGTTTTGTTGTATCTACGTTAATTTGAGCACTTCAGTATCTTTCTAAATAAATATCTGTCCATTTATTTTTCCACTAAAATTATTTTAAAATTAAGTAGCCTTAGGCATTTTCCACCAGTCAACCTTTGGGTGATGCAGAGACAAATAGTGGTAGGCCCATTCCCTCTCACAGAGAGGAGGCCTGTTTCCCAGCAGTGGCATTATTGAAAGGCTGACGTGATGATAACTCTCACACTCCGTGGTCTTTTTTACAGAAGTCCACGGGCCTTTTGAAGTTTTCCACCCGACAACAAAAAAAAAGGCTTTGCTACTTCATTGTTCAAACGCAGGACAATATTTTTTTCTGCTTTTGTTGGCATATTTGGCGACTTAACTAAAGTAATCTTCTTTTTTACTTACAATCAGGCCAATACTTCTTGTGTAGAGATCGTATAATGATATAGGCTTACTAGAAAATCATCAAATGCAGACAGTACCTATAGTTAAGTTGACCTAAAATTTTTCCTCCTACATGTAACAGTACTTGACAAACGAGGGGATCAACAATCTTTTGTCTATAAAAATCCAAAACGAATACTACAAAAACGGCATGACAAATCTACCCTTCTTCAGAATACAAAAGGAAGGTTAACGACCCTGTTCCTCCATCTATGTACGTCTACATCCTAACCGCCTAAACAGATTCGGTTAAACGACTCCTCGTCAGGTTCCATTGTTGAACACAATGTCGCGTGATGACGTCGTTAAAACAAAATGGCGGACACATCTCGTCCTTTTGTCGTAATTTAAGACCAGTTGAGTTGATGGCTTAATTTATAATGCAAGGAATAATATGGCTATTGTTTGGTATGAAGTTTGGTGGAATAATGTAGTGGAGTTAATTTTTTTGTAGCTTGTTTGAATTAAGCAAAGATACAATATCTTACTGCTGATTGTTATTTAAAATATATCTTTCAACCAGTTATCCTCTTATTATAAAACTGAGTAACAACAAGTAAAATTTCAAAATTTAAAAATACCCCGACACATTTATCTTGCGAAAACATCCCGATTCAAACAGTAAAACGTCTATAACTTTTGAACGGCAGAACCGATTTTATTCAATCATAGCTAAGAACACTCTCGACACAATCACCTTTCAAACAAAAATATATAATACTAAATCAAAATCGGTTCATCCGTTGAGGCGCTATGATGCCACAGACAGACACACAGATACACAGCAATACAAGTCAAACTTATAACACCCCTCTTCTTCCATCGGGGGTTAGAAATGTAACTCAATCCTTCCATAACTGGACTAATGTGTCCAACCAAAAAATAAATACTTTATTTATGGATCCCTGGCTTTTTATTGTCTCCCAGGAGGTGTGAAAAGTAGGATATGCTCCTCTGGGATAAAGCCTGTCTTCGTCTTGGGCAGCTTGAACCCATCGCTTCACTCAGGACTCCATATGTACTGCTCTCACCTCTGAGACGGATCTACCAAATACTAACTTGATGCACTTGAGTCGATTGACAGACGGGCCAAGAGGCTGATCGGCAACGATACCCCTATACATAATGTACTCTGTGGATACACTGGTCGACTCAAAACTCCAGAGCCTTGATCATCGACGCCGAGTTGCTAGCCAGGTTTTTAATCGTTTACATTTCGGAGAGTGTGCGATGGAACTGCACAATTTGTTTCCGCAAAGTCCTTTTTCTTCATCGGACTACAAGACGTACGGCAATCGCCATCGGTAAATGGTGGACATTCCACCGACGCGCACAAAGCATTTTGCGAATACTTTCATTATGCACACAGAAAAAGAGTGGCATTCTCTGCAGGAGTCTCTATTTCCTGATAGCTACAACCTCGCAGTCTTTAAGTCAAGGGTGAATAAGTTTCTTCTAGGCAAGCGTGCTTCACCATCGACATCAAGGCTTATCATCAGGCGACATAGAGGTCAAACGTGAGCCAATAAAAAAAAAAGTATTTTAAACATTTTCCCGCGGTTTCTCTTCCGTTTCACATCCCATAGAACCATGCATTTTGGAAGAAAACATAGCCTGTGGAGCTCAGCAATCATTTCAATTAATTAATTTTAATTTCTTTCTATCTGCAGCTGTGAAATATTTATTATCGTAACCGGATCCATAATTCCAGAGATTTACCTCCTATAAAATTTACCTCTTTGTAATTCTGATATTTAAATTTTTCAGGTATTTTATCTAAGAAATCTTAAGATATTCACACAATCTCACTATTATCTCAGCTACATTGGACGAATAATCCAAGTAATCCGACCTACAATAACGTGCACAATTGTACGCAAAATACGCGCTTAGACGTGGAGTTGCGGACACCAGCCCGTCTTAATCTAATCTAATCTAACGTGCACAATTGAACCAAATGCGCAACAATCTGTTGCATTCCTCTCCCCCAATATATAACGCATTCCACTGCCTCTGCCTTAACCGACTGTGCAGAATTTAGAAGGTATACGTGTACCAATGTGTGTTCTGTAATGTTGGTGCTAAATGGATATTGTTGTTGTGGTCAGGTTTAAGGAGCAGCTTAAGGAGAAGGACCATTTATGGAATAGGATTAAAAGCAAATGGCGTGGAAAGGGGCCTAATCTATCAGTGATTATAACTGTGAGTGAATATATTATTCTCGTCATATTAAAGCCCTTCATTATGAAGGACTACTAGTAACGGTTGCTTTTTACAGATATGGTTTTTAAAATGAAATGAAACACTTAAAAAGTTAATTTTGGGATTTAAAAAACCCACGACATAAATAGTAACCTCTTTAAACTACATAATTTATCTAGTAGTTAATACGCTTCGATAGACAATCCATCTAAACACGTAATTATAACACGATACCCTGCGAAAATATCCCGATTCAAAGAGTAAAATGCGCGTAACTTTTGAACGGCTGAACCGATTTACGAAAACACCCCGATTCAAACAGTAAAACGCCCATTACTTTAGAACGTCTGAACCGATTGTCATCTAACACTCTCGATATAGACACCTTTCAAACAAATAAACGAAATCTAAATCGGATCATCCGTTTAGCAGCTATGGTGCTACAGAGAGACACACAAATACACACACACAACACACGTCAAATTTATAATACCCCTCTTTTTTGTCGCAGTTTAAAAATAAACAATGCCAATTCATGGCTTTGTTTATAAGATATTCTTATGCCATTACTGCTTAAACATGATATCGGGCATATGGGCGCTACGGATGGCCCGAATGAAGCGTAATCAGGAAAAAAACACAGCCACCACCAGAATGGTACCGTCAATGGAGACCGCTATAAAGCCATGATTGCCGATTTCTTTGTTCCTCAGTTTAATGGTATTGATGTGGCAGAGCTTTGGTTTCAACAAGATGGTGCAACATGCCACACAGCGCGCGACACCATCAATTTATTGCGGGAAACATTTGATGACCGCATATTTTCGCGTAATAGACCTGTGAACTGGCCTCCATGATCTGTATATATATCTCACACCTAAAGATTACTTTCTTTGGGGATATGTGAAGTCACTAGTCTACGCAGATAGACCACAGCCATTATACCACTTGGAAGTCAACATTCCCCGCGTTATTGCCGATATACGTTCGAAAATTGGACTGCCCGATTACATTTATTTTGAGCCAGCCGTGGCGCCCATATGCTTGAAATCATGTTTAAGTAATAATGCCATAAGAATTTCTTTTAAACAAAACCAATAGCAATTCAATTTATTTTCGCGTGTTTTATTACATTTTAATTATTTTGAAGGATTATTATCAATGGACATGTAGTATCAAACCCATCCCAAAGACAGTGTGAGTTTGGAGCCCCGTCACAAGGTACGCTGCGTCTGCTCAGCTGCCCGTCGTCGTTTCCAACAGCCTGGTCCCGCCAGGATTTATATTATGCTAACGGAAGAGCCAACCAGGTTGCTATATGCTGGTCGACAAATCTTCATCTCATCATCATAATTTTACTGCCCATGTCCCATCTACCCGTTGGATTAGTTTTCCGGCAACCCAGCTGTAGGCATTGGGTAGATGCGATGATTTGTATTCGAGAGGTGAGCGTGCTTCTGTAAGCCCGGAGCTGTCTCCGGGACCATTCTGGAGAAATGGGAGCCAGCTTCTCTGGCGTCCCGAACGGGGATTGAATCCGCTAGCACCAACTGCGCTGGTGCCGGTGCTTGCACTAGCGCTGGCGTGCTGGGGTGCGTGTGGTGAGCGGCTTTATTGCTCCGGTACCATTCTGGACAAATGGTAGTGAGTAATCATGATGCGACTCACATTTTCTCTTGAGTACCAGGGGCGAGTGCTCTCGGAGGCGTGACCTACCGAAGATGGTCCCAGACACCTCGTAAGGGGTTGCCTGGTATAGTGTGCCGCCTTTTATAACGTAAGGTTGGTGAAGGAGGCCACTATAGGAAATCTCAGTAGACAAATAGGGGTATGCCCATGTCCCATGTTACTTGGGGTCGGCGCATCACATTTTTTTCTTCCATACCGGCCTGTCCCCCGTCACGCTATCACTGACTCCCTTTTCCTTCATTTCACTCCTCACACAGTCCATCCATCTTTTCTTTGGCCGTCCCCTCCCTCTCGATCCATCCATAATTATATTCATTAGTTTTTTAGTAACATGCGTTTCATCCCTCCTCACCACATGACCATATCAGGACAAACGGTTTTCGTTCAACTTTTCTGTCACTGGCGCCACTTTCAAACTTTCTCTAATATACTCATTTCTCCCTTTATCCATTCTCGTCACTCCGCGCATGCATCTCAACATTCTCATCTCTGCTACATGCAATCTCTTTACATCGATCTTTTTCACAGCTCAAAATTCTGATCCATTAATTTAATTAGTAATTGGGTGAAAAACACGAAGAAATAATCGCAAAGTGGGCTGTGGTTGCGGATTCAAATCAATAAATTGAACTAGGTTTCTAAATTGAACACGCAGTGACTATTACGAGTATACGTAGTAATCAGTCACTTGGGACCTTATAGACCCAAGAAACTCTGTATCAAATAAATAGTGAAGGTGTTTTGACCTTCACTATTTATCAGGTACAGAGCTAAAACGTCTAACATGACTTTAAAATCCCCAGTCCTTCAAACCGGAATACAACAACGATTATCTGGGTGAGTCCTTTCACAAACACTTTCCCAACAAATAACATATATTTTTTGTCAGTGGCAAAGTCAGTAAGTACCTGACAATACCGTATTTTTCTTTTTTATAAACCAGTGAACTCCCAAGTCACAATTGCTCCAATACATTATAACAAAAATAAAAGAAAAGAAATATAACATTACCTTCATATAACATATTTTTTGTCGTAACATTCCAAAATTAAAACATTTTGTTCTGTCAACCTTTTAGCAAATTGAAAGCCTCTCTTGAGATAAATACACTTTGGTGCACGAAAAATGACACAATGCTTCTGAAAAAGAAAATAGAGAGACGTGTCTCGCACGTCGCACGACGTGTTGTAACTTTTTTATTATTTTAGGAGGGCTTTCAGTAGTTTTGTTGTATCTACGTTAATTTGAGCACTTCAGTATCTTTCTAAATAAATATCTGTCCATTTATTTTTCCACTAAAATTATTTTAAAATTAAGTAGCCTTAGGCATTTTCCACCAGTCAACCTTTGGGTGATGCAGAGACAAATAGTGGTAGGCCCATTCCCTCTCACAGAGAGGAGGCCTGTTTCCCAGCAGTGGCATTATTGAAAGGCTGACGTGATGATAACTCTCACACTCCGTGGTCTTTTTTACAGAAGTCCACGGGCCTTTTGAAGTTTTCCACCCGACAACAAAAAAAAAGGCTTTGCTACTTCATTGTTCAAACGCAGGACAATATTTTTTTCTGCTTTTGTTGGCATATTTGGCGACTTAACTAAAGTAATCTTCTTTTTTACTTACAATCAGGCCAATACTTCTTGTGTAGAGATCGTATAATGATATAGGCTTACTAGAAAATCATCAAATGCAGACAGTACCTATAGTTAAGTTGACCTAAAATTTTTCCTCCTACATGTAACAGTACTTGACAAACGAGGGGATCAACAATCTTTTGTCTATAAAAATCCAAAACGAATACTACAAAAACGGCATGACAAATCTACCCTTCTTCAGAATACAAAAGGAAGGTTAACGACCCTGTTCCTCCATCTATGTACGTCTACATCCTAACCGCCTAAACAGATTCGGTTAAACGACTCCTCGTCAGGTTCCATTGTTGAACACAATGTCGCGTGATGACGTCGTTAAAACAAAATGGCGGACACATCTCGTCCTTTTGTCGTAATTTAAGACCAGTTGAGTTGATGGCTTAATTTATAATGCAAGGAATAATATGGCTATTGTTTGGTATGAAGTTTGGTGGAATAATGTAGTGGAGTTAATTTTTTTGTAGCTTGTTTGAATTAAGCAAAGATACAATATCTTACTGCTGATTGTTATTTAAAATATATCTTTCAACCAGTTATCCTCTTATTATAAAACTGAGTAACAACAAGTAAAATTTCAAAATTTAAAAATACCCCGACACATTTATCTTGCGAAAACATCCCGATTCAAACAGTAAAACGTCTATAACTTTTGAACGGCAGAACCGATTTTATTCAATCATAGCTAAGAACACTCTCGACACAATCACCTTTCAAACAAAAATATATAATACTAAATCAAAATCGGTTCATCCGTTGAGGCGCTATGATGCCACAGACAGACACACAGATACACAGCAATACAAGTCAAACTTATAACACCCCTCTTCTTCCATCGGGGGTTAGAAATGTAACTCAATCCTTCCATAACTGGACTAATGTGTCCAACCAAAAAATAAATACTTTATTTATGGATCCCTGGCTTTTTATTGTCTCCCAGGAGGTGTGAAAAGTAGGATATGCTCCTCTGGGATAAAGCCTGTCTTCGTCTTGGGCAGCTTGAACCCATCGCTTCACTCAGGACTCCATATGTACTGCTCTCACCTCTGAGACGGATCTACCAAATACTAACTTGATGCACTTGAGTCGATTGACAGACGGGCCAAGAGGCTGATCGGCAACGATACCCCTATACATAATGTACTCTGTGGATACACTGGTCGACTCAAAACTCCAGAGCCTTGATCATCGACGCCGAGTTGCTAGCCAGGTTTTTAATCGTTTACATTTCGGAGAGTGTGCGATGGAACTGCACAATTTGTTTCCGCAAAGTCCTTTTTCTTCATCGGACTACAAGACGTACGGCAATCGCCATCGGTAAATGGTGGACATTCCACCGACGCGCACAAAGCATTTTGCGAATACTTTCATTATGCACACAGAAAAAGAGTGGCATTCTCTGCAGGAGTCTCTATTTCCTGATAGCTACAACCTCGCAGTCTTTAAGTCAAGGGTGAATAAGTTTCTTCTAGGCAAGCGTGCTTCACCATCGACATCAAGGCTTATCATCAGGCGACATAGAGGTCAAACGTGAGCCAATAAAAAAAAAAGTATTTTAAACATTTTCCCGCGGTTTCTCTTCCGTTTCACATCCCATAGAACCATGCATTTTGGAAGAAAACATAGCCTGTGGAGCTCAGCAATCATTTCAATTAATTAATTTTAATTTCTTTCTATCTGCAGCTGTGAAATATTTATTATCGTAACCGGATCCATAATTCCAGAGATTTACCTCCTATAAAATTTACCTCTTTGTAATTCTGATATTTAAATTTTTCAGGTATTTTATCTAAGAAATCTTAAGATATTCACACAATCTCACTATTATCTCAGCTACATTGGACGAATAATCCAAGTAATCCGACCTACAATAACGTGCACAATTGTACGCAAAATACGCGCTTAGACGTGGAGTTGCGGACACCAGCCCGTCTTAATCTAATCTAATCTAACGTGCACAATTGAACCAAATGCGCAACAATCTGTTGCATTCCTCTCCCCCAATATATAACGCATTCCACTGCCTCTGCCTTAACCGACTGTGCAGAATTTAGAAGGTATACGTGTACCAATGTGTGTTCTGTAATGTTGGTGCTAAATGGATATTGTTGTTGTGGTCAGGTTTAAGGAGCAGCTTAAGGAGAAGGACCATTTATGGAATAGGATTAAAAGCAAATGGCGTGGAAAGGGGCCTAATCTATCAGTGATTATAACTGTGAGTGAATATATTATTCTCGTCATATTAAAGCCCTTCATTATGAAGGACTACTAGTAACGGTTGCTTTTTACAGATATGGTTTTTAAAATGAAATGAAACACTTAAAAAGTTAATTTTGGGATTTAAAAAACCCACGACATAAATAGTAACCTCTTTAAACTACATAATTTATCTAGTAGTTAATACGCTTCGATAGACAATCCATCTAAACACGTAATTATAACACGATACCCTGCGAAAATATCCCGATTCAAAGAGTAAAATGCGCGTAACTTTTGAACGGCTGAACCGATTTACGAAAACACCCCGATTCAAACAGTAAAACGCCCATTACTTTAGAACGTCTGAACCGATTTTCATCTAACACTCTCGATATAGACACCTTTCAAACAAATAAACGAAATCTAAATCGGATCATCCGTTTAGCAGCTATGGTGCTACAGAGAGACACACAAATACACACACACAACACACGTCAAATTTATAATACCCCTCTTTTTTGTCGCAGTTTAAAAATAAACAATGCCAATTCATGGCTTTGTTTATAAGATATTCTTATGCCATTACTGCTTAAACATGATATCGGGCATATGGGCGCTACGGATGGCCCGAATGAAGCGTAATCAGGAAAAAAACACAGCCACCACCAGAATGGTACCGTCAATGGAGACCGCTATAAAGCCATGATTGCCGATTTCTTTGTTCCTCAGTTTAATGGTATTGATGTGGCAGAGCTTTGGTTTCAACAAGATGGTGCAACATGCCACACAGCGCGCGACACCATCAATTTATTGCGGGAAACATTTGATGACCGCATATTTTCGCGTAATAGACCTGTGAACTGGCCTCCATGATCTGTATATATATCTCACACCTAAAGATTACTTTCTTTGGGGATATGTGAAGTCACTAGTCTACGCAGATAGACCACAGCCATTATACCACTTGGAAGTCAACATTCCCCGCGTTATTGCCGATATACGTTCGAAAATTGGACTGCCCGATTACATTTATTTTGAGCCAGCCGTGGCGCCCATATGCTTGAAATCATGTTTAAGTAATAATGCCATAAGAATTTCTTTTAAACAAAACCAATAGCAATTCAATTTATTTTCGCGTGTTTTATTACATTTTAATTATTTTGAAGGATTATTATCAATGGACATGTAGTATCAAACCCATCCCAAAGACAGTGTGAGTTTGGAGCCCCGTCACAAGGTACGCTGCGTCTGCTCAGCTGCCCGTCGTCGTTTCCAACAGCCTGGTCCCGCCAGGATTTATATTATGCTAACGGAAGAGCCAACCAGGTTGCTATATGCTGGTCGACAAATCTTCATCTCATCATCATAATTTTACTGCCCATGTCCCATCTACCCGTTGGATTAGTTTTCCGGCAACCCAGCTGTAGGCATTGGGTAGATGCGATGATTTGTATTCGAGAGGTGAGCGTGCTTCTGTAAGCCCGGAGCTGTCTCCGGGACCATTCTGGAGAAATGGGAGCCAGCTTCTCTGGCGTCCCGAACGGGGATTGAATCCGCTAGCACCAACTGCGCTGGTGCCGGTGCTTGCACTAGCGCTGGCGTGCTGGGGTGCGTGTGGTGAGCGGCTTTATTGCTCCGGTACCATTCTGGACAAATGGTAGTGAGTAATCATGATGCGACTCACATTTTCTCTTGAGTACCAGGGGCGAGTGCTCTCGGAGGCGTGACCTACCGAAGATGGTCCCAGACACCTCGTAAGGGGTTGCCTGGTATAGTGTGCCGCCTTTTATAACGTAAGGTTGGTGAAGGAGGCCACTATAGGAAATCTCAGTAGACAAATAGGGGTATGCCCATGTCCCATGTTACTTGGGGTCGGCGCATCACATTTTTTTCTTCCATACCGGCCTGTCCCCCGTCACGCTATCACTGACTCCCTTTTCCTTCATTTCACTCCTCACACAGTCCATCCATCTTTTCTTTGGCCGTCCCCTCCCTCTCGATCCATCCATAATTATATTCATTAGTTTTTTAGTAACATGCGTTTCATCCCTCCTCACCACATGACCATATCAGGACAAACGGTTTTCGTTCAACTTTTCTGTCACTGGCGCCACTTTCAAACTTTCTCTAATATACTCATTTCTCCCTTTATCCATTCTCGTCACTCCGCGCATGCATCTCAACATTCTCATCTCTGCTACATGCAATCTCTTTACATCGATCTTTTTCACAGCTCAAAATTCTGATCCATTAATTTAATTAGTAATTGGGTGAAAAACACGAAGAAATAATCGCAAAGTGGGCTGTGGTTGCGGATTCAAATCAATAAATTGAACTAGGTTTCTAAATTGAACACGCAGTGACTATTACGAGTATACGTAGTAATCAGTCACTTGGGACCTTATAGACCCAAGAAACTCTGTATCAAATAAATAGTGAAGGTGTTTTGACCTTCACTATTTATCAGGTACAGAGCTAAAACGTCTAACATGACTTTAAAATCCCCAGTCCTTCAAACCGGAATACAACAACGATTATCTGGGTGAGTCCTTTCACAAACACTTTCCCAACAAATAACATATATTTTTTGTCAGTGGCAAAGTCAGTAAGTACCTGACAATACCGTATTTTTCTTTTTTATAAACCAGTGAACTCCCAAGTCACAATTGCTCCAATACATTATAACAAAAATAAAAGAAAAGAAATATAACATTACCTTCATATAACATATTTTTTGTCGTAACATTCCAAAATTAAAACATTTTGTTCTGTCAACCTTTTAGCAAATTGAAAGCCTCTCTTGAGATAAATACACTTTGGTGCACGAAAAATGACACAATGCTTCTGAAAAAGAAAATAGAGAGACGTGTCTCGCACGTCGCACGACGTGTTGTAACTTTTTTATTATTTTAGGAGGGCTTTCAGTAGTTTTGTTGTATCTACGTTAATTTGAGCACTTCAGTATCTTTCTAAATAAATATCTGTCCATTTATTTTTCCACTAAAATTATTTTAAAATTAAGTAGTAAGAAGTGTTATTGTTTCTCGTGTCTCATGTGCGGGTCACAAATAAATATTTTTTCTTTCTTTCTTTCTAAAAAAATATATAAAAGCTAAATACTCTGTTTTAGTAAACAGAGTAGCTTTCAATTATGTATTTTTGTACTGGCTTATACCTACATCTTGCTCAATCGGACAATGGAATGTGGGTCTTATTTATCTGCCAAGATTTGATTACAGATACTGAGCAAGGTGAAACTAAATTAAACTTTCTGTAACTTATATTTACCACCTGTATGTACATTATGGATGGAATAAATTTAATTTGAATTTGAAAATTTTAACTCGTCCATTTACCTACCATACCGTACAAATGCAACACATTTTTAATATCACTATGTTGCATGCACACAGTAGACAGAATCGCGATACATCTATTCCTTTGCCCCACACAAACATTAATGTTGAACGAGCGAATAAAAGAGAAAAGCTTACACTCTTTTATGGACCGCCAGTGTAATGCTGTGTCATTTTAATGAACTGATTGCTACCAAATATTATACTCTTTTCTTGTTTTTCTTTATGTAGATTATTGTACTTCGCGATGCGAAATTGCGAACTTTTGTACGGGGATTGCGAAATTAAAATTAGCTGCTGCTTTTCTTTATTGTTTTGTTTTTCATTTTGTTTGGTTTGGTCCAGGACCTCTACTGATGTTTATCCGAAACTTTTGCTCATTGCCTTTATCACCTCGGTAGAAATGCTATCGCTCATAGTTGTACAAATCAGATGGACGTTTCGATCCCGTTTCTTCAACACTTTCTGTGACAGACCGCCTCTCGACGTTATCTCGGTATACCGTTTCGAGACAGTGTGGCTACGGGCAGTGAACTTTCTTTCAAGTAATTTGGCAAACTGTCGATATCCGTTGCTTGCCTATAACATTTCTAGGAAGCACATGATCTAGTGTCACATCACTCACTTCATTCGTTTGTAGGTATCACGGCAAACTCTTTTCGAGTAATTTTTCAACACACAAATGTAATAGTCACAACGGATATTTGTGTCTCTGAAGTTGGCTCTTCCAACCATTGCGCAAGAAACAGTTTATCATCGAGTATACTGCATAGAGTAAGCGAGATAGGAGGATGCGACAAACGTAAGCGAGTGAAAGAGACAGTTATACAATGCTATCTTCACCTGCAATATTGACACAAAAATAGCTACTGCGCAGAGTCTTGCAGCCAATTCAGAGATACAATAATCCGTGGTGAATATTATACACAGTGATTATGTACCAAAACAACACATTCACACCGCCAGCAGGCCTAGCCATACAAGGACAATGATGTTGAAATTTAGTGTCGTATCAAAAAAATAAAAATATATGTAATAAGGTAGTATATGATAAAATGTATGGGATTTATAATGGTATATAGGTTCCAATAACATATTTTCATTGATTTTTATAATTAAGTTCCTAATTAGAAACAAATCAATGCTCTATTCTTCTGTATAGATTTCTCTGGAAAGACTTATCAGTCCTCTAGCGCCGTATGAAAAATCGGAACCCCAGGTTTTAGAATTACATAGATAACCCGAAGCAAACCATGCTAAAGATATTAGTGAGTCATCAATGTATTTATTCGTTTATCCTCGCAGTGGAGCATCTTGCAGCAATTACTTTACTGGAGTACGAATTACTTCAGAATCTGCTGATTTCCTTGAACGTCGAATGTACAATCATATGTTTATTTAGGATCACCAACGAGTAACATAACAACAACTTACAAAAAATATATACATTGAAAACTATTAACATGTTATGCACACTCAATTATACATAGGTAACCATATCTTACACATTATTGAGTATACTTGCTCTACATAAAAATGAATACAAATTTAATTAAATTAAAATCACCCAACATTACCGTCTCATCATTAAATCATATTCAGCTCTTAATGTTCGCACTGTTGGCACTAAGGCTTCCTCCCACTGAGGGTGTGGGCTTTATACAATAAGTTAATTTTATCGATAAAAACACTCACCATAAGGGGTGAAATCGGGATGTATATCCATCACACGGGTAAAGTGCAGGTTGGTCGATGCAATATATCGAAGAAATTTTGGTTTCTTCACGATGTCCCCCCTCACTGTATTGCGAGCAATAGCGATGAAATAAAATACACGAAAGCAAAGTGCCTTTTTAGGAATGGATTCACAAGCAACGACACAAAAATCTCACTGCATTATATTCCTACTATTTTTTGTTACAATATCTTTACTAATGTACAAAAGAGATGAACGGTGAACGCATGAACATTTAGTTTCTTTTTCAATAATGCGACCCAGTCGACTAGTTCACAGTTCATACTCGTATCATACTTTATCCGACGTTTAATCTGCTGGATGTCGTCTGGCTGTAAGCCAGGGGAGGTATTCTGGCATTACGAGTAGCTCCTTAAATATCGTTTCCGGGGCATTTTTCGAGGGAACATAGAGTTTGTTGTCGATTTTATATTGTGGTAATGGAAGTAGGTATTAGAAGTCCTACTTTGGGAGGATCCGACCCATCGCCGTCAGTCAGTCAGCCGACGGCAGTTGACCATAATTATATGACAAATTGTTTTTTAGAGGCGCCTCTATTAATTTTGTTTTTCATGACTTGCACTTTCTCAGTGGTGGGAATACTGTACGGACGATTTTCACAGGGTAGTTGTTAGCCACTGGATGAAACAAGCTTGCGATTGGAGAAGCCTATGTCCTGGAGAAGACTGCTATTGTCTGCTGAAGAAGATAAAATTATAAAACCTAGATACCGCTGTTACAGAACAACATCTAGATTTTTAAGACGAAGTGCCTTAAAGTGAGCGCGAGGTAGATGTGATTCGGGAGAAAATGTAGCGTCACGTAAGATTTCTGCGTTACACCCCTTCTGTACGCCTTTCATAAAAAGATACACTGAGAGAAAGGTTTCTCTCAAATTCAAATTCAATTTATTGCATCCATAATGTACATACAGGTGGTAAATATAAGTTACAGAAACACTTATGGACCCTGTCGGGCACAGCAATATTCTGGATACAGTTAGTGTCTAGGAGAGAGGAATAACGCTTAATACTTTTTCATAATAACTTTTCAGTCGTTTTTTTTTTATTTGGTTTAATGTACCTACTAATATGTCTATGTGTACATGTTAATATGTGTATATTACTATGAGCAGGTTTTTAAAAACTCCAGTCCTGACGAAGATCCCCTGACCGCACAAGGTTTTTTTAAGACAGTAGTTTTTTATCATTTTACATAAATAAACTCAAACTTTTCCCCAAGGGGAAAAGCAGATACCGCAGTATACCGTATCCTTGTATCTTTACATACTTATTCCAAGCTTTTATTTAACTTGCAATGTATGTAAATGTGTTCGGGTCAAATATTGCAACCAAATTTTAAAGCAGTTATCCTCAACCAATTAAGATGAAATTGTGCGTACAAGTTTAGTTTGGATGACAATGCATGGTTGGCTAAGTGACGTCATTCTAAATCCAATATGGCGGACGGCATAAGATGGCGCACCAGTGATTTTTGGTACACTGCCATGATATGGGTATAAAATGAAAGTGTTAGCTGAAAAAAATACGAAAAAAGCTTTATTTTAGTCCAGACATAAGATCTTCTGAACAGTGGCAGAGTGGCCCAATCAATCCTGTATTATATTTCTTAAATAAAAATACTAACAAATCGTGCTTCTAAATCAGTTTCCAGGATACATTACTAGTTACTCCATCGACCTAACTTATTTATGGTACTTCAGATAAACCAGTTTGCTCGCCCAATCTAGTTTACCAAAGCTTGTTATGAAAACATTCCGGATTAACGGATATGGGCCCTGCTAAATTACGGAAGGCTTTCCTCCGAGGGCCAGCATTAGGAATTATCTTCGTACATGGAGTTTTATGTGCTTATTTTATGATCTAATATGGAAGTTACTTAATATTTTCCTATAAGCTATGAAAAAGATGAGCACAAAATTAAAACGACATGCTTGTAAAGTCCCCGTCACGAGACGATTAAAAAAAAAAAACTACTAAGTCACGTAGCGACTAGCGACAATTCAATCAACAACAAAGAATCCTAAATTCAATTAACTCAAAGTGACATACGTGTAATACGAAATTAACAAGCCATTTCACTTGGTCGGGTTATATTTTAGCGATATATAGCGCTGTCGTCTAATGTTTTGACATTAGAAGACAGCGCTTTATTGTTGATTGAATTGTCGCTACATAACTTAGTGGAATTCTTTATTCACAAAATGTATAGCTTCTCGTGACGGGGACTATACAAGCATGTAGTTTTATTTTTATGGTCATCTTTTTATGCCCTTTAGTTGCAAAGAAACCATTGGTGCGTGGCCTTACTCTTTAGGAAACAAAGACCCAATCTTAGTTTTCTTCGCAGAAAGAACTAATTATTGTGTCGTATTGTAGGGGCACTCCATTTTCCGCACTTAAAATCGTATTCGGTCTGCCTGACCTAAAAGAAAAAGGTTGCCGAGGAGCGTCATAGGCTTCGCGGCTCGACCTCACCGATCCGAGGATTTCTGCATGTTGAGAAGCCTCAGCCTTGCATTCCAGGCTGATTTTTCAGCCCCTGCAAAATGGGCTGTCTGAGAGACCTATGTTAAAGATCTTTGTCGAAAAGATCTAGGGAGCAAGCTTATTTCACAGTTGCGCTTGGAAGACCTAAACGTCATGGACTTTAGTACTCTACTTAAAAATGCTGGAGACCACATCGATCAACAGAAATAGCGTAAATGTGAGCACAAGCTTTAGATATAAAAAGATTAAGATTCTTGAAGGTAAAGTCATCAGGCTTAGCAAATACACCGGTGATTGCTGTAAGACTTTTAAGAGTTCATAATATTTTTATTATCTTACTTAAACGGGGGTAGTTTAAATTAGGTAAAAATATAAACCTTCAGAATAACCACCTTTTTAACTAACTTATCATCCAGTATCACTCACCACAAACTTCGTGGTCATTAAGAGCCTCAGTTCAAACCGAGCCGGTTAGCAAGTTCTTATCTGATAACATTAGCTACAATGCGAACTGCTTTAACTATTAGCAAGTAATTAAAGTGGATCGTTTGGTTCCGTAGAACTGAAACGAGGAAGTTTTTAATGTTTGGGAATTGGTCGCCTTTTGAGTTTCATAATACCAACATTAAACAGATTAAGACTTTGACTGGCTATTTTGTAGATTACAAAAAATAAAATATTTATCTATTAACTGTGCCCGCGACTTCGCTCCCGTCAACTGCCTACTCTACCCTACATGCTTTCCTACCTACCAACCAATTTTTTTTTTCTAGGGTCATTCTGTCGCGGAGGATCCCCCTCAGCCGGCGCAAGACTTTATAAGGCGTCTGTTTAATGTTGTGTCATGTTTTAAGTAGGTTATGTCTCCAAATTTTTGTCTTATCATATAGAATTAAAGGATGTCAATCCACCAACCCACCCTGTGCCTGCGGGTTTTAAGCCCTTTCGTTATCTCAGAGAGGAGGCCTGTGTCGCAGCAGTGGAATTATTTTATGTAGGTTAACTATATATATGTATGAGCTATTTACTTCTGACATCGGAATTAAATAAATATATCGGCACAAGAGATAAACACTTCATCTTTTCAAGATCTCAGAACCAAATTACAGGCAAGGCAATCCTCATTTTATTGCCCCCGATACAATAATGATGTTCCAATCGATTGAGTATCCATCAAGTATTCTAGCTTCTTAGACAAGACTAGACTCACAGAGCACGGAACCTTCCCACTGGCAGCTACTACAAACGCCAGAACATAAAGAAACAAAATTATAGTATATTTTATTTAGCACCAACTATACATCTGCAACCGTCTGAGTATCATAACATCACGCTCGTATCTCCGTAGGGTTAGGTAGAGAAGCATCTATAGTAGGCTTATGTCCAGCAGTGGACGTCTTTCGGCTGAAATGATGAATAGTGGTCAAGTTTATTGTCATCATTGTTCTGATTCCGGGTTGCTACTGTTACATTCCAGATAGAAAACCAATAACGTTTTGCCCGACCGAAAACCCAGGACCAACGAGGCTGTTTAGTTTAGCCACAGATTATATATTACCAGCATACAGATGCCTCATCCCATACAAAGAAACCGTGCCGACGTAACTAGCGTTTTTTGTCTGATTAAAGATGATTATTTTGTTGAGTACTTCGAACGCGTTCGGTTCCGTTCCACGGCTATGGGTGGTATTAGCAGCGACTTGCAGGTAAAAGGGTTTTCTCAGTTCGTGACAATTTTTTTTTAAATACAGTGACGATTTGTTTTATAATAGTTTCTTTGTACCAATATAATGTGTTACAATACCCATTTAAAAATCGAGTGGCATGCCTCAGAAATTAAAAACCGCGCCATCTTGGAATCAATTTTGAATGATCCATTCAAATAATCTTTGAAATGTGAATTAAGAGCCCAATATACCATAATTTTGTGCTTAGGAGTTGATTAAAAAAAAACATACAATTTTATGATCGATTCTAGAAAATGTTATCTTTATACTCAATTTAATAACAAATCGATGCATATTGCGCCATCTAGTGACATTCATTTGAACGAAAATTTCTTTGTTAGCGCTGGGACCCCGTGGTTTAGTGTAGAGTGCCATACTAATAATATACGTGGCCGCGCAATGTGCGCTGAGCACAAGTTTCAGCTGCCAATCAATCTTCCTAACCTTTTTCCAACTATGTTGGAGTTGACGACCAAATGCAGCTGAATAACAGTATTTTACTATACTACCTATCTGACCTCAACAACCCAGTAACACGATATACCTTGGCATCACTGGTGTGAGATTGTATGGCTTCTGACTACCGTAGCCACTGTCAAAGATCATCAAATGATAGCCGGGACCAACATCTTATCGTGCTTTCCGAGGCTATATTGGATGGTCACACATCCATGAACCGATGATTCTAAATTAAATGCATTTTGACCAGAATTCAGCTACGTCAACAGCGTAGCGTTCACCTCGTAAAGTTTCTTCAGGGCGCAGGTGTCTTTTTTTCTTGAGACTATCCCACCGCACTATTCCCAAGCACTGCACTCTTAAAGCCACCGTGATGGATGGTTCCGCGTCCCAAGCAGATTGACGCAGGCTAAGCCGTGTCTAGACCGACTGACAGGCTAAGTCATTGCTGCTAGCCCCGACCAGCTGATGAATTGACTGTCGACAGCACTTCTAAGAGATTATATTTTGGACGTAGTCTTTTAAATTGATTGGGAACAAGCATGGAAAAAGGTATTGTTAAGTTGATTGCTACTGATAAATTTTGTTCAGTTCTACTCATGATATGAAAGAATCAGTCAGTGGTAGCGTGACGGTGGACAGGAGAGTAAGGAAGAAGAAAACTTGATGCCAAGTAACGTGGGACAAGGGCAGGAAGATGATGACTATACCCCTCATTATTTTTATCCATGGGAGATAGCAACTACAGGACGCCAACTGCTTAGATCTTTGCCAATCGATCGATCGTCGATCCATGTTAGAATGGTTTAGTCAACGTCGATCGATAGTTTCTACCACACCGATCGATCGATCGACGATTGATTGTAGAATGGTTGTGTGGATGTGGTCAGTCGATCAACGTCGATCAATGACATCGATAGATCGATGACATCGATGCCACGATCGATTGGTTAGTTGACGTTTTATACAACGGTATCCGTCGATCAAACAAAGCCACAACAATAGATCAACGTCGATCGATGGCATTGATCGGCCATCAATCGATTGGTGTGGTAGTACCCTAATCTATACTTCTATACTATCTGTACGAATCTATACTTAATCTATAATCTATAACAATATTATAAAGAAGAAAGATTTTTTTGTTTGTTTGTAGGTACCAAATAGGCTCCAAAACTACTAGACCAATTTAAAAATTTCTTTCATCAATGGAAAGCTACATTATTACCTTTGTGGTAATAATTTTGACGGGAGCAAAGCCTCGGGGGTCAGCTAATAATATTATAAAGAGGTAAAGAGACGTTTTGCTTGGTATTCTACGCTCTCTTAATATATCTCCATCGGTGGTTGACTGGTTTCGTAGTTACCTGTTCGGGCGCCGGCAACGTATATGTATTGGGGAGAACTTGTCTTCCTGGTGCAGTACTTCTGCTGGGGTACCCCAGGGTGGCGTTTTATCCCCTTTACTTTTCGCAGTTTTTATAAACTCAATCTCGAATGAACTTATTTCTTCCTACCATCTTTATGCAGACGATCTACAGTTGTACTCGCGGGCACCCATCGGAAAGCTGTCCGAGGCTAAAGCAACCATAATCCTTGATCTGGCTCGCATTTGTGATTGGAGCAGGAGGTATGGGCTTATGGTCAACCCTATTAAGACGCAGGTTATTGTAGTGGGCAGTTCTAGAATGGTTTCAAAGATCGACTGGACGTCTCTTCCCCAAGTACTTTTTGACAATTCTGTTATTCCATTCAGTGAGAAAGTTAAAAACTTGGGGATATTCATCGACAAAAACTTTTCATGGACTGCCCAACTGCAGGAAGTTAGCCGCAAGTTGTTTGCATCTGCTGCAACTTTGAGGAGACTGCGGCATTTTCTTCCGACTGCCACCAAGATTGCGCTTGCACAATCTCTTCTTCTTCCCATCCTTGATTATGCTGATGCCAGCTATCTTGACCTTACTCAAGAACAACTAGATAAACTTGAGCGACTTCAAAATGTTTGTATAAGGTTCATATTTGGTTTGCGCAAATATGACCACGTTTCCGAATTCCGTGTAAAGCTCAAGTGGTTGCCAATTCGCCTTCGCCGGAATACTCATATTCTTTCTCTTTTGTACAATGTCCTCTTTACTCCTTCCACCCCTCTTTACCTCAAGGATCGTTTTCAGTTTATCTGCGATTCCCATACGAAATCTCTTAGGTCATCAGAAAACTTGCGACTTAAAATGCCTATGCATTCCACTACATTTTTGGATAAGTCATTCACTGTCCAGGCTGCTCGTTTGTGGAATGCATTGCCTGACCCAATAAAACGTGCTCAGTCGTTGCCTGTCTTTAAAAAACTTAGAAAGGAACATTACCTCTCTCTGTGATTATGTCCTTGTTTAAGCTTTATTGTTTTCTTGTTTGTTTATTTAGATGTATGTATGTATTTATGTATCTATTTTAGTAGTTTGTATTACCTGATTTGAAATTGGCACCAAGTGCAACCCCATGTCGTGTCCAGGCTATCTCTATCCATTCAAGGTTGCCTGGAAGAGATCGCAGAGCGCGATAAGGCCGCCTATTGTATGTTTGTTTTAATTTTTAATGTTTCTTTTGTATTGTCTTATCTTGGTGTACAATAAAGTATATATAAATAAATAAATAAAGTTTGTGATTTTGTGAGGTTGTAAGGGGAAACTCTATATTGACAACTATATAACGATAACAGGCAGGATAACGTCAAGATGACGGTATCCTGCCAAATGTTTCGAATACGAGTATCATGTGAATAGGATTTAATACTATATTTCTACTATTTCATACTTTCTTAGTAAAATTCTACACTCATGAAATTTCAAAATATTCTACAAAGAAAGTGTTCCCGCTATTTTGATACCAAAATGGTGGAACCACTATTCAGTTAATTCAAAACACATGGCTTGATCTTAAACTGAACACACCAAATTTTAATAAGATACAGTACGACTACGTTTGAATCGTTATTATACTTATAAAACTCTAATTTAATTAAAAAGTGTTTATTATATTTACACCAGAACAGCGTCTGAAGAAAAAGTATTATTCTAAGCCAAGTATCATTTTATGGCTCCTAAAATGTATTTAGGCGTTTAATTTGTTACACTTTTACCTTGGGAGGATTATTCTAAAGTGCATGTATTTTAGTTTATGTTTGCTTAAAAATCAATCAAGACGATCTTGTCTATTAAAGATAAAACTAGGACTGGACGTGGACGGTGGACGTGTTTTGTTAATGAAGATATAGGGCAGGCAGGGCTATTACAATAAGGCTCGATGAATATGGTTTGCAATGAGATTTATTACTTCTTATTACAATTATAATTTTGAGACTTTTTTTGTATCTCTACGTACGAACGGTCCTGGTTTGTAAAACACACTGGCAGAGCGTGCGGGCGGTCGGAGGATTCTTCGCCCGTCCGTCTCTAGCAAGCCGTCCTCTCCAGTTGAACAGCAGATTTAGCTCCGAACGGTCTTTCGATCGTAAATCCATTAAAAACCTATAAATGGCGCTGCTTGACCCAACATTGTGTTTATAAAAATCTTTTAGAAATCCATTTCGGTCATTTCATTGAATTTGGATATGGGTAAATAGCCAAATGTGATAGCAACAGGTGAAATCGGTGTACTTTGTGTATTTATATAATCGGTGTAGGTACACCCATTTCGCCAGTTGCTTATTAGGTTACATATTGTAGAGTAAGTACTACTCTGCCTACCTATCGGGGATTAACAGGCGCGATATTCAGAAATCTTATCGTAAAACTATCGTCCAAATATATCAGCACATTCTAATTGAATGAAGGAGAGAGTTTGAGGGAGCACATAAGTTAACATGAGACGCCGTGCCGGGGGCTAAATAACATCAGTATGGCGCTTGTCAATATGGCCCTAGAGTGCGGGTAAACATGCTTATGGTGTAATGAGATCCTAGCTTGTTATATGTTAACAGTGTCACTGGTAAAATAAGGGTTTAGAACGACGCCAACGACCTTGAGGGAACAAAACACCCTAAGGTCGACTGGTAGAAAATGCCTAAGGCATTAAGTCCGCCTTTGTACTTGCACATAAAGTTTTAATAAATAATAAATAAATAAATAAAACACGCACTCGTTTCACACCCGCGCAACACAAAATTCATTAGTTTTTTTGTACGTTCCTTATTATTCCATGTATATGATACCTCAAATCAAAATGTAGATACTTAAATTGTCTTTGAGATTGTGAAAATTTCATTAAAATACGCCCGGGGGTTTTGGTTCGATTGTCGTTTTTTTTTGCCCGTGTTAGACATAACTTAACAAATTAATTACGCTATATTATGTATATAAAACTCAAAATGTTCATAAATCAAATTATTAAAAAAAATGTCTAATGTAACAAATATTTTTACAAAAAAAATACGACTGGCCGTTCAGACGTGATTCTCATTTTAAAATCAGTTACCGAGGAGTATCTGTGACTGAAGGAGGTATGGTTCCAATCTACTTTCTAAGTTTGTCATGGACAACGGAGAAGGTAAACATCGTGAGGAATCCTGGATTTATATAGTATCTTTATCATACGTTTGTTCTCCATTGGTGTAATTGCTGCAAGGCGTTCCAATGCTAAACAATAAATGGTCGCTTAACGTAATAGACACTTGAAGTTTTTGACTTAATAATGTGATATCTACTTATGCCTTTTTCAGGCTAATACCACAAGCCTAGAATTGCCACCTTCATTTCATCTGTAGGTTTGGCGTACCTAACTGGCATAAAGATTTGCAGTAGCAGTCTTTCTGTCTTCTAATGATATGATAGCAAAATATGGCATTTTTCTTCTTGTACAATGTGTGCAGGTTACATGTTCATGATGATCTAACCGAATACTTTAGCAGTTGCTGTAAGGGTCTGTATCACGGAACTACGATCATAAAAATACCGATGAACGGTAGACCGACAGTACGGCACTTTGAAGCACGTACCTTCGACAGTACGTAATTGCGATGAACTTTATTACGAATCATTGTGTCTCGAAGTACGCAACTATGAATTATCGACGAATGCAACTTCAACAGTTCGTTACTGTGACTAGCAACTAGGATATTACCTATTTACTCTGGTAGTAATTACAACCTGAATTATAATATCAATAACACCATATTATTGGCGACTTGCCAAAATCATACCTCCAATATTTATTTCTCCAATCAAAAAGATCCATTGTCCATAGTGCGAAACGGGAACAGGGTCGACATCAGGTCACAAAACAGCTGAACTTGAACAAACAAAAAGAACTTTATGTGAAACCAGCTCAAACTAGTCAGATCCAGTTCATTCCAGTTTGAAGCGGTACGGACTGGCCTCGTTGCAGTTATATCTAGTTGAGTTCAGTTTTGTTCTTTACAACATACGATGTTAAATTGCAGAAGGTAAAGTCTTTGTTGAAATTATAAACAGAATGGAAATATAAAAGGCAGGATTTGCCCTACTGTGGGAAAGAACAGGCTAAAATAAAATTAATGACATTATAAATGAAAAGTATTTATTGAAATGAAAAAGGCAATGCTGTTATCGAAAAGAGAACTTTTCAAGAATTGGAATTATTTTAATCCTTGGTTTTTATGATGGCTTTGGCTCTAGATAGATATCTTGGCAACGGGTCGTACCAAGTTTTGTTAAAATCTATTACGTAAAAACGTAATATTTAACACGACCGAAAGTAGAAACTTCAAATCAAGGACCATTGTAGTTTCTAGGTTAGGTACATTATTTTGCCACTATTTTAGAAAAATATATAATATCATCATCAAATCGTACTGAGATCACATATCGAGCTAAAGCTATCTGGCATACTCTTGCTAAAAATCGATACGGGCTAAATCTTTTGCTATATGCCTGTGTTGTGGATAGAACATATTTCAACTACGCTGTGTGACTTTGGCAGGTGGCAACCCAGAGGATTATATTTACTTTATATCGTGCGCATTGTTCTGCTAATGATTTTAATTATCCATTTTAACGCCGCATTAGTTTAAAGCTACACAATCGTTATATTAATTTTATATATAAACCTCCTCCTTGTCAAAGCTAATATATTGCTTCTTGTGTGTTTTCTTTTTATTGTTTGTAGCCTTATTGTGTGTTGTAACTGTTGTCCTGGAGAATTAGAGGAATTAGGACATAAAGGATTCCATCAAGGGTAACAAGAGGTTTGCTATTAGGTATGAAGCTTATTCAATACTTTGTAATTATGAAGTCTCTCTGAATACTTCTAGGAAACATTATTTTTCCTTTATAATATATACAATTGATTATTCTAAAACATAAGACTAATAAAAAAACAAACCTATAAACAAAGAGGACAGGTAAAAGGGCTCATTGCGCATCAAAACATTCGTCCACATCGATGGCAATGGGAAACCAGAACGCTGGCAGCATTGCCACGTTGAATGGCAATGCTGATTGTCTGACCGAAGAAAAGGTCTGCCCTCTGGTAACATGAAGAGTCGCCAAGCTTTTTGCTAATGTCTCGACAAACTATATGAGCACTTGGACCCCATGGACCTAATGTTCCCCTCTCTAGGAAATTTTTCAGGGAATATTTTCAATAAATGCTTAAAAAAAGCCAGAAATCTGTCATATTAAGGGGTCCTCACATTTTCCTATCTATGTCAGCTGCAGCTATCGGGACCAAAGAACAATCTGGACTTTTGCCTAATTAACAACCGATATAGCATAACACCAGCCTTTTTTTTTGTTTATAATTCATCCAATGACTTACAAACCGACTTACAAAAGTTTGTAAGTCGGTTTGTCATTGGGTGAAGCGGGACGGCGTGTCAGACTTTTACTGACTAAAACCCACCCGTGTTCCTGCAGTTGTTTGTGTCAGGGCCGCGGTAACAGTCTTTCAAATTTATCCGCGACAGCATAATATCATCCTGGGAGCCTGATTTTAAAGCCTCACATACCAACCATATTTCTACAACACGATGAAAATCAAACTCGCACATCTGAGAACTCTTTTTAACCGAATTCCCAAAAACGAGGAGTTTATCAATTCTTTTTTTTTGTGTCATACGTCGGAGCTTTTTACTAGAGGAACTGATTTTGATGATTCTTTTTTTATTTGAAAGCTGATGCTTGTCATGTGGTCCCATTTATATTTCATCAGAACTTCATCTTTACGCTGACGATTCACAGATCTACTGTCAGTCAGGCGTTGGCAGCTTATCCGATGCGATCGAAGTGCTAAACCGGGATTTAATTACGATTCGTTCGAATCCGGGCAAGTACCAATGTGAATTTTCCAAATTCATATGTACTTTCTAAGTTAATCTTGGACATCACAGGCAACGGTGAAGGAAAACATCGTGAGGAAACCTGGACTTATAGAGTTATAATGTAAGTCTGAAATAGCCAAGTCAGAGGCCTGTGGGGATTCCCAGAGGCGGCTTAATTAACTCTGACACCAGAGGTGGCCACACCTCACACGAAAAGAAGAAGAAGAGAGATTACGATTAAAGGCTGATCGGACCGATTCGGTGTGGCGGTTAATCCTGCAAAGTGTCAGGCTATCATACTTGGGAGTCTCTATAGCTTGAGAAAGCTTGATGGCTTAACTGTACCACCCATAATCTTCGGCAACGTACCAATTCCGTTTAGCTCTGAGGTTAAGGATCTTGGTTTGTTTGTCGACACTTGCCTTGACTGGCGCAAACAGTCAGAAAAGTCAACGGAACGTTACGTTCGCTGTATCGATTATAAAATCTTCTCCCAGCTCATATAAAGGCCATGCTTGTACAGTCCCTAATCTTTCCAATAATTGACTATGGAGATGTGTGCTACTATGACCTGAATGCAGAACTACTCAATAAACTTGACCGCCTTCCAAATAACTGCATTCGATTTGTCTTAAACCTCCGGAAGTACGATCATGTATCTCCACATCGATCCCTTTTAAAATGGTTACCCATTCGTCAGCGTAGAGCGTTGAGGGCCTTGACTACCCTGTTTTCTTTTATTGATAATCCTACTTCTCCTTCTTGTCTGTCTTCTCACGTTCAATTCCTTTGTTCTGCTCACAGTAAGAATCTTCGCTCCAGCAATAATCGTCTTCTACAATGTCCCTCTCACCGCTCTGGGTTTATCCACTCGTCCTTCTTTGTCCAGGCAATCTCACTTTGGAATGCGCTCCCTCAGAATATTAGGATGGCAACCAGTCGACTTTGTTTCAAATTGAAGGCACGTGAGCACATTCGCAAGAAGTTTGCAGAATCATCACAAAATGGATTTGTTCGTTTCGGATTCTCTATAAGATTGTTTATATGTATGTATGTATCTAAGTATATATTTATTCTTCCTTTTTTTTTCTTTTATAATTATATACTCTTTTCTCTATTTATCCTATCATTTAGTTGCACCTGCCTTGTTTTATCTCTGCACCACCCTAAAGGTCGACTGGTAGAAAATGCCTAAGGCATTAAGTCCGCCTTTGTACTTATGCATAAAGTTTTAATAAATAAACTTCGGAGATATACATACAGAACATTTTTGCTTCAATAAATGACGGCAATGACTTCAATAAATCACTCGGAATTGCTGCAATGGCATGTCTGTTTATTGTTTACACTTTTTCCTAACATAACATCACACTAGTACACTTTATAGGGGTACGCAGGCGTGAAGTTCACCCTGGTATACTCTCATTCCACCGGTTTTATTTAAATGTCATGATAATGTATTAATCTATTCTTACATCACTATAGCCTATAGAACTGGACCAATATGTCACCACAA
Source organism: Orthosia cruda (assembly GCA_964057195.1). Taxonomy (NCBI): domain Eukaryota; kingdom Metazoa; phylum Arthropoda; class Insecta; order Lepidoptera; family Noctuidae; genus Orthosia; species Orthosia cruda. The sequence goes on along the minus strand of OZ059841.1, from coordinate 5,230,107 downwards.
ATAAAAAATGAAAAATTAAAAACTTTTGTACAAAAAAATACAACCGGTTGTATTGAAACCCAATACACTACAATAATACGTCCCCCTGCCACCTGATGTTAACCGTATAACTACCAATAGGTACACAGTTACTCGGAAATCGTAACTAAGTCTTCACAATGTGTGCCGATTTACCGCAAGACTTCAAAAATATCTTTGTGTCGATATCAAGCGTCATGAAGGCCTGCCGTGTCACATGCAGTTCTTTTCGTTTTTGAGGTGTATTTATGCCAGAAAGACATTAAAAACACTTTCATAATCATTTGCCCTTTGAAAGAAGAAAAAAAAAGTTACGAATAAAAAAAGCAGTAGGAGGATACATATTCGCGAGCTGGCTGACCAAAACCAGATGTATCCTCCGACTGCTCAGTATGACTTTCTTCTTGCTTACGTCTTTTTGGTTCGCTTCTTAAGCAGACGGGTTTTTTGTACTTTTTTATTAACTGTTTTATTCTTAACTTTTTAGCTCACATTTTTTTCGAATTACATTTTAACACATACATACATTTTAACATATGTGTTGTAAATCACCTCTTAAAACCCTTTATTTTGATACCCCACACGATGGGTTTGGAAGAAAAATAATAATTGGTCCCCCACAATAAGTCACCCAAAATCCGCCATTTTTAACCGACTTCCCAAAAAGGAGGAGGTTCTATGTTCGACATTATGTTTGTTTTTTTTTTATCTCCATCAATTGTGAACTGATCTAAAAAAATATTTTTTTGTTTGAAAAAGTATGTTCCGAAATTGGTCCCATTTTAATTTGGTGAAGATCTGATAAAGAACTTCGGAGATATACAACAGAACTCTTCAATAAATAACGGCAAATGTCTCGGGATTGCTGCAATCGCTTGTCTGTTTATTGTTTATACCATTTCATAACATAACATCACGCCAGTACGCTCTTAAGGGGTACGTAGATCTCTCATTTCACCGGTTGTGTTCAAGTTTTATGAAATCTGACGTTAGAGTTACCTTACTAACTTGCCTATTACGTAGGCACAACTAAAAAGTGAAAAATAAATATATTTTTTTGCAAAAAAATACTACCGACTTCCAAATACAAAACTACAAAGTGAAAAATAACTTTACTTTTTGAAGTCGGTGTCCATAACGCTAAAAATGGGTTCCTACGAAAGACACCGACTTCTATTTTCCAATTTTAATGTAGCCAGTGACACTTGCGAGGTTAAGACGAATCGATTGACGTAAGAATTTGTAGAACGCTACATTGGAACAAACATACATACTTATTGTATACATAAATAGACTGATAAACACATTACCCTCCTTCGGCAGTCGGGTAAAAAGGGAATAGATTAAATAACATTTTACTTAACTCTGCCATAATTTCAGACACTATGGCAAATCCTATTGCTAGACTCCACTACAATACTTCCACTTCCCTCCGCGCGCTCGCATTGGTTAGCGGTGATCTGTTCGCTCCCTGTTTTTAATTGCAATTGTCGTGTTCCGATATTTATTTCCGGCTTGTGATTTGCTGTCAATTGTGTATCATTGTGATAAGTGCTGGTATCGTAAGTTTTTAAACGTGTTTACGTCCGTTATTTAGTTGTAATTAGTTAATTTCGTCAGCTATCGGTGAGTACATTTACTTTTCTTGACGTGTGGGTATATCGAAATAATTGTATCGTCCGTTAATCTTTCACTTTTTACGTTCTAATACGCTTATTAGTTTAATTTCCATAAGTAAAAATGTTATCTAATGATGACCCACCTGATCGTGGTGGAAAAATATTATTCCGCCGAATAAATAAACCAAGGTTGCCGACGACCTCCGCTAATGCTAAGCGTTTATTTAGTGAAATGTCTCCTTCTTACATTTCACCCGAAGATAGATCTAAGCGAATGCAAACATCAGAGTCAATTGTAAGGTGTTAACTTCTCGTAGAGGGTTTTCCGCGAATGCAATCAAAGCCTTGAAGAACTTGTACACCGGATATATTGTAAAAGAAAATCACATAGAAAATATATGAGCGCAGCCATCAGGCAATCACATTAGCGAATACCAAAAGTCATTCTCCATTCAAAACCTATGACAGAAGTATAGAATAAAGAACCATGAATCAAACAGTGACTGCACAAAGAAGGTCAACATTCAACACTTCCCCTCAATCGCTGTTTGAACTCAGACATCACCGCTGGCTCAACTGGCTTAAAAACCTAAGCCCAAGTTCACAACACAGAACTTATGTTTAGGAGCACACAAAGATTTCGTTAATACATCAGCCACCATTTCTTCAGTAGACAAATAACTCAACGTAATTACATGATTATTCACAGCCTCCCTAACATAGTGGTACCTGATATCTATGTGCTTAGTCCTCCTATGAAACACTGGATTGACACTTAGTTTTTGAGCAGACTGATTGTCATTGTACAAATCAACCACTAACCCAGAAATACCAGTCAATTCAGTCACCAAGTCCCTAAGCCAACGTGCCTCCTTAGCAGACTCACTAAGAGCAACATACTCAGCCTGAGTACTTGGTAAACTAACACATGTTTGTTTTCTGCATTCCCAGGAGATGGTGTTTCCCCCATACTTGAAAACAAACCCCGAAAATGACTTTCGGTCTCGTACGTCACCACCCCAGTCCACGTCTACAAACCCCTCAAACTTAGCATGACCCGACCTACTAAACACAAGGCTAACGCTTTGAGTCCCCTTAAGATATCTCAATAAACGTTTCGCTGTCCTCCAGAGTTCCATAGTATGACACGTATTAAACTGGCTTAAGTACGAAACTGCATACGTAATGTCCGGCCGTGTAAATACACTCAGATACATAAGAGAACCTATCAATTCCCTATATGGAACAGTACCTTCATCTAACACAATCGTATCAGTAAACTTAACATTTGGGTCCAAAGGAGTCTGTACTGGTTTGCATTCCGACATACCGAAACTGTCAAGCAAGCGCTCAACATACCGCGCTTGACAAAGCTTAAGAGTTTTATTCGTCCTGTCACGCTCTACCGCGACCCCGAGAATATGCCGCACCGCACCCAAATGTTTAATCTTAAACAGTTTTCGCAAACTCTCTTTCAGCTCTTCAGCCATGCGTGCATCATTGTAACAGACAATGAAATCGTCCACGTACAAAGCAATGTAAATAACCGACTTACCATTTCGTTTGTAGAAGATACATTGTTCAAGTTGGCATCGAACAAAATCTATCGACAGAAGCACGTCCTTCACCCTCTGATACCAAGCTCGCGAAGCTTGTTTCAGTCCGTAAACTGCCTTTTTCAATCTGTAGACTTTATTTTCTCCACCAGGTGAAATGAACCCCTCCGGTTGATACATAAATATCTCCTCATCTAAATTACCATTGAGGAACGCCGTCTGTACGTCTAGGTGGTCTATATGTAGATCCATCTCTACAGAGATCGCCATCAACAGTCGCATTGAACTGTACCGTACTACCGGTGAAAACGTTTCAAAATAATCTTCACCATACTTTTGGGTGAACCCCTTGGCTACTAACCTGGCCTTATACCGGGCTATCTTCCCCTCGGCGTCACACTTAATTTTGAAGATCCATTTATTCCGAACCACATTTTTTTCAAAAGGCGGATCCACCAACTCCCAAGCCTGATGTTGATTGAACGAGTCAATTTCTTCCTGCATAGCTTGCCGCCACAAGTCGCTCTGCCCAGAACTCAGAGCTTCCTTAACAGTGCGCGGTTCAGCTGGGATCGCATTTTGTGTGTACAAACCCTTAGGTTGTCTAGATCTAAGATTGTACCTCGGTTCCGGAGGCTCCATCACCTCCTCAACGCTATCTTCAAAAATTAAAGTGTCATCGCCGCCATCATCACCGCTCGCTGACACAACCGGCTCAACATTCACCGTTACCGGCTCATCAGTGACAGGCCCCCGAGCTGCATCACCAACCACCTCACTCTCAGGCACGCTTGACTTTCTCTCACTAGTGGAATCATCAGCTTCTTCCCCTGAAAGAAAGATATCTATAGAAGCTGATCCGTGTCCAGTTCCTAGCTCTTTGGCTGGGAACACACTTTCATTAAATATGACATCACGGCTTCTCTTTATAGCATGTGTCTTAGAGTCATACAACCTGTAAGATCTCCCATTGTCTTCATAACCGACAAATATATACTTCTTACTCTTAGGTTGTAACTTATTCCGCTTAAAGTCATCAATATGTACATAGGCCTCGCAACCGAAAACCCGCAAGTGGTCATACTTTACCCTATTACCCGACCAAACCTCCTCGGGCGTCTTGCCACCTAATTTACTAGACGGCGACCGATTAATAAGGTACCCGGCAGTGCTAGCCGCCTCAGCCCACAACTTGTGATCCAAACCCGCGTGATATAACATACAACGTACCCGTTCCAAAAGAGTTCTGTTTAACCTCTCCGCCGCACCATTCATTTGGGGGCGAATACGGAACAGTGACCTGATGCACAATACCCTTCTGTCTGAAGAATGCGCTCAGCTCTTTGTTTACGTACTCCGTACCGTTATCACTGCGTATAGCCTTTACCTTGGATTCACATTGATTTTCCACGAGCCTAACAAAGTCTTTGGTGACACTAGCTACTTCGCTCTTATTCTTCAAGAAGTACAAGAATACTTTCCGCGAGTGGTCATCTAGAAACGTTAAAATGTACTGCTTACCTGAGTGGGACGCAACAGGAATCGAACACAAGTCCGTGTGCACCAGATCCAAGCACTTAGCCGCTACATAACGCCCAGATTTCTTGAACGGAAACCTTTTTTGTTTTCCAAGAATGCAAATATCGCAATTATTTGCAATTTCTGTATTCTGAAAATCAATAACGTGTGACAGTGACTTCAAGCTGTCATAACTTAAATGTCCCGTATGGTGTCGGACGTAAAGAATCTCACCATCCCATATCTTCCCATGGGTGTCGTAAAAGGCGACTAAGGGATACACCAGAGAATGGGCAGCAGCGTTCTCTGTGCACTTTAACAACAAACTGCGATCGCCAACCCGCCTGCCAAGCGTGGCGATTAAGGCAAACCCCCCCAAACCAAAAATGAAAAGCACAAAGAAAAAACGGCCCCGAGTGCCCGGCAGCCCGTCTACCCTCGACTACGGTAGCGGTCGAGGCGATGGCGTGGCAAGGGGTGCGAAGAATCCCCGGAGTGGACCCGGCTACCCTAATAAACACCGACGACTGGACCTGGCAACGTATAACACGCGAACACTCCGGACCGACGAGAAGATAGCCGAACTCGAGGAAGAATTGAGCAGGTTGCGGTGGAGTATTATAGGGTTATCTGAAGTCCGAAGAGAGGGGGAGGACTCGATAATCCTCAAATCCGGTAACCTGCTCTATTTCCGAGAGGGTGACCGGCAGTCCCAGGGTGGTGTCGGGTTTATCGTCCACAAGTCCCTTGTGAACAACGTGGTGAAGATCGAGAGTGTGTCGACAAGGGTGGCGTACCTTATACTCAGAATATCCTCGAGATATTCGCTGAAGGTTATACAGGTCTACGCCCCGACCTCGGCTCACCCCGACGACGAGGTAGAGACCATGTATGAGGATATTTCTAGAGCCATGCATGGTTTCAAAACTCACTTCACCGTTGTCATGGGGGACTTCAACGCGAAACTGGGCAAACGAGACGTGGATGAGCTGCAAGTGGGCCAATTTGGAGTTGGACATCGGAACCACCGGGGTCACCTACTAGCCAGCTTTATGGAGAAGGAGGGCCTCTATATGATGAACTCCTTCTTCAGAAAGCGTGAGCACAGGAAGTGGACCTGGCAAAGCCCCGATGGTGCAACTAAAAACGAGATCGACTTCATCATGTCAACCAAGAAGCAAATGTTCAATGATGTCTCTGTGATCAATTCGGTGAAAACCGGGAGCGATCACCGCATGGTGAGAGGCACATTGAACATTAATATCAAGCTTGAAAGGTCTCGACTGATGAAGTCTACGCTCCGTCCAGCACAGATCCAGATCCAAAACCCCGAGAGCTTTCAGCTCGAACTCCAGAATCGTTTCGAGTGCCTAGGGAGCTCCGTGGACGAATACAGCGATGGGTTCGTGGAAGCTGTCCATACGGTTGGGTCTAAGTTATTCAAGACCCGCCGTACAGATATAAACAAAAAGCTCTCTGATCCTACTCTCAAACTCATGAAGGAGAGGCGTGAGATGATCCTGCAGTCTTCAGACGATGCGTTGAAGTACCGGCAGCTCAATAGACGGATCTCAAAGTCCTTGAAAAGCGATCTCCGCCGCTTTAATACCGAGCGTATTAAAGACGCGATTGAGCGGAATAAGGGTTCCAAGGTCTTTGCAAGAGATCTGACTATTGGGCAGAGCCAGCTCACGAAACTGAAGACCGACGATGGCAGAATCGTATCCGCCAAACCGGAGCTATTGAGAGAGATCGAGAGATTCTATGGGCAGTTGTACACGTCAACCAGTAAACCCGTCGCGAATTTAGCAAAAGACCCTAGAGCTAGATTGACCCGGCACTATACCGAAGACATTCCGGACGTCAGCCTGTATGAGATTAGGATGGCTCTTAAACAGCTTAAAAACAACAAGGCGCCGGGTGAAGACGGAATTACAGCCGAACTCCTGAAGGCGGGTGGAAAACCGGTCCTTAAGGCCCTTCAGAAGCTGTTTGATTCCGTCATACTCGAGGGCAAAACGCCACAGGCATGGTGCAGGGGTGTGGTGGTACTCTTCTTCAAGAAGGGCGACAATGCCCTACTAAAGAACTATAGGCCCATCTCACTTCTTAGCCATGTCTACAAGCTGTTTTCAAGAGTCATCACGAATCGTTTCGCGCGCAGGTTTGACGATTTCCAGCCTCCTGAACAAGCCGGTTTCCGTAAAGGCTTTAACACCGTAGACCACATACATACGCTGCGGCAGGTTATACAGAAGACCGAAGAGTACAACCTGCCTCTCTGCTTAGCGTTTGTGGACTACGAGAAAGCCTTTGATTCGATCGAGACTTGGGCTGTGCTGCAGTCTCTCCAACGGTGCCAAATTGACTACCGGTACATCGAGGTGTTGAAGTGTTTGTATAAAAACGCCACCATGTCAGTTCGACTTCAGGATCAGACCTCGGAACCTGTCTTTCTGCAGCGAGGTGTGAGGCAGGGAGATGTCATATCTCCGAAACTGTTCACCGCTGCACTGGAGGATGTCTTCAAGGTTCTGGACTGGAGAGGGCTAGGCATCAACGTCAACGGCGAGTACATCACTCACCTTCGGTTTGCCGACGATATAGTGGTCATGGCTGAGACTATGGAGGACCTCAATACAATGCTCGATGACCTCAGTAGAGCCTCCGAAAGAGTGGGTCTTAGGATGAACATGGACAAAACCAAGTTGATGTTGAATGCCCATGTCACACCCACTCCTATTAGGGTCGGAGACTCTACACTCGAAGTTGTGGATGACTATGTCTACCTGGGACAAACGATCCAGTTGGGTAGGGCCAACTTCGAGAAAGAGGTCAACCGTCGAATCCGACTCGGCTGGGCAGCGTTCGGGAAGTTGCGCGGTATCTTCACGTCCAACTTACCACAGTGTCTCAAGACGAAAGTCTATGACCAGTGTGTGTTGCCAGTTATGACCTATGGCTCTGAGACGTGGTCGCTCACAATGGGCCTCATCAGAAAGCTTACAGTCACCCAAAGGGCAATGGAGAGGGCTATGCTCGGAGTTTCCTTACGTGATCGAATCAGAAATGTAGAGATCCGCAAGAGAACCAGGGTTACCGACATAGCCCGAAGAATTGCCAAACTTAAGTGGCAGTGGGCAGGGCACATTGCTCGCAGAACGGATGGCCGATGGGGCAGAAAGGTTCTGGAGTGGCGACCGCGAACCGGAAGACGTTGCGTTGGAAGGCCTCCCACCAGGTGGACCGATGACCTGGTGAAGGTTGCAGGGATCCGCTGGATGCGGGACGCACGGGACCGGTCAATGTGGCGACGCTTGGGGGAGGCCTATGTCCAGCAGTGGACGTCTTGCGGCTGATATGATGATGATGATGATGGTGCCAAGACTCCTTTGAAACCTCTTTATTTACACTACTTAAAGCTACCGCGTTAGTATGCAGTTTATATACCCCGCCAACAGACCTAACACTAGCTATACAAGATTTATTTTTGAAAATCTTACAAGTAGACTCAATAAATTCCACCCTAAACCCTTTAACCGTTAAACAATTCACAGAAAGTAAATTTACACTCAGTCCCGGAACGTACATCACTTCTTTAAGAGTCAAATCATAATTGCTGAGTTTTAAACACACGTTACCGATACCCACGCATTTCAAAGTCTGTCCACTCGCCACATTTACTTCTACACTTTTTGTAGTAAAATTAGTAACCAGTCTCGCTGTCCCGTCATGTGACTCGATGCACCCGAGTCTACGTACCACGTGTCAGCCAAGAACCGAGACGCGACCATTGCCGCCGCTTTCTGGGTACACTCCTTCTTAACGTGACCAGACTTTCCACAGTTCCAACACCTCGGCTTCTTGTCTTGGCGTCTCTTACCAGACAATCTTATCAGGCAATCTCCACCTTTGCAATTGTCAGACCACTTTGTATCCTGAAGCAATTTAGCCTTCACAAAATCACTGGTCAGGTTGCTCACACTACTCTCCAAGTCCATGATCATTGGATCAAACCTAGAAGGTAATCCCTGAAGAATATTCGCCGCCAGGAACTCATCGTCAATCGGTTTATTTACAGCCGCCAACTGTTGCGACAGCGACAAACATTCGCTAACATATTTATCCATATCGCCACCTAAGTCGTCCAACTTTACGGAACACAGCATCCGCAAAAGTTTTAATCTCCTGCCTATGCCATTATCGTCGTACGCTTTTTCTAGGCTCAGCCAGGCATCCTTACTCGTCTTTGCAGTCATCACGTGGGACACGCACGAAGCGTCCACTGACAGGCAGATCTTAGCCAACGCCCTTTCGTCCTTACGCCGTTTCAGTTCTGGACTGGACTTATCGTCCTCCGGATACCCGTCGATCGAACACCAAAGGTCGTCATGGATAAGCAGGTTTCTCATATTAAACTTCCAAAGGAGATAATTCTCTCGCCCCCTCAATCGTTCTATAGAAAAACCACTCACGCTTCCGCCTCCTGCAGACATGGATACCATCTCTCGTTCGCTCATTGTATCTTAATACAATTCTTCTTCTTTAAGCGTTCTGGGCCCATAACCCTTGTTAACTTCTCGTAAAGGGTTTTCCGCGAATGCAATCAAAGACTTGAAGAACTTGTACACCGGATATATTGTAAAAGAAAATCACATAGAAAATATATGAGCGTGATAGAATGTGAAGTATGTGTGACGTCATTAAATCGTTAATTTTCATTTTTCAATGGTTTGCTACATAATACATACCTGTCATATTTATTAAGCACCTACCGACAAATGTAAACTAAGTACCTACCTTAATTATTATTGTGGTGTCAACTACCTTCAAATGTAAAAGAGTACCCACCTAAGTAAATATTGTTGTGTGTACTGGAAATAACTCTAAACTTATATTTAAGCCACGTTGATAATATACCTATAAATGATTACATAATTAAATTATGTAATCATTATGGATACATCACAATGATCATTACAAATTTTGTAATGATCATTGTGATGTATCCAGGATTTTATAATGCTATATTGATATTATAAGTCCTTTGAAACAATTAGTACAATACTGTCTGTTAGTATCAATATTCTTTCGAATATTTATTAAGAATTACTATATAGGCGATATTAAATTCCTTAATTATCTTGATACGTTTTAAAACATATTCACTTCATAGTAATTCATTATTGTTCACCTAATTTTGAGATTATTTGAAGCAATATAGAAAATGGCGGGATACCGCGCCATTTTCTCATATTGGACGTATTGAGACACAGATAGACCCGATATTATAAAATATTGTGTAATTGATAAGCGGACTTACTTTTTTGTGAACTACAAGCCAGTACAGACTAGATATTGTTATTTAGAAGTATGCTACTTTATAATACTTGGTGTAAGTTCGACTACACAAGACTAACGTAAGTTATTTGATATTATAACTTTATTATTTCTAATGGTTGTGTTGAAGCTGTATCTATATCGTATTATGGCCTTTATTCCTAACATGTTATATTGATTTAAGGGCTACTCTGTGTCCTTTGCCTTATCCTTGTTATTTTGAATCTATAATATTGTAAATACTTTGTGTTTGTAAAAGATATCGACAAATACTACGAAAGAGCTTCCGTGGGGTTTGTTGCCCTTCTTCCCCACGAGAACTAGTCTAGCGAACGGGCAGTAAGCTCAATGAGCCTTAAATATGAACTAATTGACAAGCCTTACTTAAATAAATACCTAGTCTTGTCTTTCTGTGCTTTTATTCATAAAACCCTTTCCTTACACACCACATACATTGATTGATGAATAAAAGTGGGTAGTCAAAACACAAACATCAAAATTTTTATCTCTTCATTTAAAAAATTAATTAAAATTATAATAGTCAAGAATTGTATATATTAATGATAAATATTAAGAGTTAATCATCACTACCTGCCAGTACAGTGTTATCAGCTCCTAAACACAACATTAATTTTTACAAGCACACCATGGAAGCTATCAACCGCACTATCATGGATATGAGCAATCTGTTCAGTCTCAGAATGGCTGAATTTGAAAAGGAGTTGCTAAAGTCTCCGTGCACCACACCAATAACCACCTCAGGATTGGCAGCTGAGTTTTCATCATTCCGGACGTTTATTGTTCAGGCGCTTGGTTCTCTCCAGCAGCAAGCCGCCATGCTAGCACAGAGCCTGGACAACATGGAGATGCGTGGGCGACGTAAAATTCTGTTGTTGCATGGAGTGTCAGAGCGCCAAGACGAGGAGATTGCACAAGTGGTGGCTCAAGTTGTCACACAACGTCTGAAGCTTGAATTGGCTGTTTCTGGCATCAAGAGGTGTCACAGGATGGGGCGCAGCGCATCTAACAAACCAAGACCAATCCTCTTCAAACTTCATGATGTGGCTCTCCGGGATAAAGTCTGGTTTAGTAAAACCAAGCTAAAGGGGTCTGGTATAACTATGTCGGAGTTTCTCACGAAAACCCGGCATAACGTCTTCATGGCAGCACGGAGCAAATTTGGCGTGACCCATTGTTGGACCACAGAAGGCACTGTGTTCGTGCTTGACGCCAAGGGATCACGACACCGAGTGACTTCCACTGCCGACCTCAACAACATCGCGCAGCAATCGGAACAGGTCTCAGGACAGCCGGAGCCGGGCGTTGCTCAACCAGTCGCAATTGAAAAGGCCACCACAACAAAAACTAAGCGTACTGTGGCCAGAAAGTGAAGTTTGTAGTCATTTTTCCTTTTTGTGGTCCAGGTATTTGTTTGTGCATTGTGTTTATCAGTAGGTAGGTACACTTAACTTTTCTATTGCTTTTCAATACTTCTCACACCTGTTATTTAATTTCGGTTTTGTTTGTGTACCTTATGTTTTTGTTAATATGTCACTGTCACAATTTGACAGCTTATGTCTGTTGCGTTCCATACCACTGCATTGACAAATGGGTGCAGCCGTTCTGAAGTGATGCGCTTACATACATTCGGCAATTGATTTTTATTTATATAGAGATATATTAGTTTTGGTAGTAAACTTGTATGTAGTTACGTTGTTTTATGCCTGGACTACAAAATCATATTTAATTTTAATGTTTTGTTACTTTGTTTTTATTTTTTTTTATTTACTCTTGTGTGCACAACTGGCAGGTGAACAGTAATATTTTTTATTTTATTTTTAACCGCGCGTCTTTTATTATTGTTTTTGTTTAAGTAGTTATTTATTTATATTTCTATATTTATGCTCAGCCTTGAAAGTAGCAGTGATACTGATGCTTTTTATTCGTTGGATAGTGATGATGAAAGCTTCATAAGTGTTCCACCTTTAGCTGACACTCTTGTTTCTCTTTTTTCCGATGTCTCCAGGAACTTTAATGTAGTCCACATAAACGCCCAGAGTATTCCGGCTCACTTCTCCGATATGCTGGCAACCTTTGACTGTAAGAATATTCATGCTATTCTTGTTTCTGAATCCTGTTTGAAACCTTGTCTTCCCTCTGCCTCCTACTCTCTTCCAGGTTTTAAGCTTATCAGGAATGATCGCGCGGTCGGTGGTGGTGGTGGGGTGGCCATTTATCTTCGTAATTTCATTCCATTTTCTATAGTTAACATGTCCACTCAGCCGCCCCCGCCGAGTGCTGGTGAACATCTTTTCCTGGAAGTTGAACTGCATCATTCCAAGATTCTCCTTGGGGTATATTACTGCCCTTCTCTTCGGATTAACTTCTTCTCTTCTTTCGAACATATTTTAGAAGCTTTAATTCCCTCTTACAGTCATACTATCATAATGGGCGACTTTAATACATGTCTTCTTAAAAATGATTCCCGCTCTTCTTCTCTTCGTCATGTGATTGAATCTGTCAATCTTTCTATTCTTGATCTTGGTGCCACTCACCGTTTTCCTAACTCTGTTCCCTCGCTTCTTGATCTTATTGTCGTTTCATCCTTCGATCATGTTGCTAAACATGGACAATGTTCAGCAGATGCCTTTTCTTGTCATGACCTAATTTACACTTCTTACAAAATTCGACCTCCTAAGCATAAGTTCAAAACTCTTCTGCTTCGCAATTTTGATGGCATGGACATTGATCGTCTTCAGGAGGATGCCAGCAACATTGACTGGACGCCACTGGTTACATCCTCGTCCGTCGACGAACAAATTGAAATCTTATCTGCTACCCTCATACAGCTTTACGACACACATGCACCTATTCGAGCCGTGAGAGTTAAACACCTTCCAGCGCCATGGTTGACTGACGAAATTAAAGTTTTACTTAGCAAAAAAGCAGCTGCGAAGTTTAGACTTAAAATTCGGCCCAATGACGTCAACAGACAAAAATACATCTTAATAAGAAATCAATGCAACAAGGTGTGTAGGAACGCTCAACGCCAACATATCCACAATTCTGTTCAAAACGGTGATCCAGCCAAAGTCTGGAAATTTCTCAAATCATTAGGTATCGGAAAAAAGACTCCTGACACGGTTCCTAAAGACTTGGACTTCAACTTACTTAACAGTCATTTTTCTACTTCGCCCGTATTTGATAGGGCTACCAAAGCAACTACGCTTAGTTATCTTTCAAATCTTCCGATACCTGATTATTCCCCTTTTGTCTTAAGTCAATTCACTGCCTGTGATGTTAAAAAGAGTATTGTATCGATTACATCCAACGCTGTTGGTAGTGACTGTGTCAGCCGTAAGATGATCATCCCCATCCTTGATAACATTATCCCTGTCATCCTTCATATCCTCAATTTCTCTATTTCCAGTGGTGTCTTCCCTCAATCCTGGAAAGATGCCCAAATTATTCCTTTACCCAAAAAATCTCATCCTACATCTTTTTCTGATTATCGTCCCATTTCTATTCTCCCTTTCCTATCCAAAGTCCTTGAAAAACTTGTCCACCATCAACTCAGCACGTTCCTTACCAAACACAATCTGCTAAATCCTTTCCAATCTGGTTTTCGACGCGGACACAGCACTACCTCAGCACTTGTACACATTACGGACGATATTAGGTCAGGCATGGAAATGGGAAAGTTACACTCACAGTGAACACTCATCGAGTGCGGACGCGTGCGCGCTTAGTACGAAATAATAAGTAATAACCTAATTATTATTGGATATGCAGTGTCAAAAGTGCAAGAAGAAACTGGCGAGTAATGGATCTCACTTCTTGTGCCAAGGTACTTGCCAAGGAACGTTCCATAGGAATTGTGTAAAGGGGTTGGCAGCAGACATGAAAGCAGGTAGAACACGAATTTTTTGCAATAATTGTGAAGAGGAAGAAGTTGAGGAATCCGAGGAAGAGGAGCAGGTAGTAGAGGGACTAGGGTTCGAAAAAATCCTAAAGGATATACAGAACAAAGTGAATTCGCTGCCTGGTTTTAAAAAACAATTAAATTCCATCATAACTAGCATGGCGGTGCTGTCGGAGAAATACGACACCATATTGGCAGAACATGAAGAAACGAAAAAGAAAATTATTAAGCTCGAAAAGTCCGTCGAAAGTGTCAATAATAAATGTGTGTACCTAGAAAAATGTAATACTGCACTTGAACAAAAAGTTCATGAGTTTGAACAATCCACACGTAAACATAACATCGAAATTGTAGGTATCGAGCAAATTCCGGATGAAAATATAATGGAGGTAGTTAAAAAACTCGGAGATACACTGGACGTGAACTGCAATGACATCGAATGGGCGAGCCGTCGTCAACAACGGAAAACAAGCGGCAAACCAGCTACTATAGTAATAGGATTCAAGAGTACGGGTACTGAAAGTCGGAATTCCTGGTTAGCGAATCGACGTAAGCTTGTTAAAGTAAACAGCAGTATTATTACTTCTGGGTCACAGAAAAACAAGATATATGTAAATGAAGATCTAACTAAAACTACTCGGGAATTGTTATGGAACGCTAAGACTCAACTCAAAACAGGTACATCTGGGTCGTAAACGGCAGAATACTGGTGAAAAAGGAAGAAGGTGATAAGTCTGTGTGGGTCAGATCGGAAGGCGATATTCGTGAACTGCTCAAGAAGTGAAGGGCTACCTATACAGTTATTAACTAAGTGTGTGGAACTGATAACTTTATTTACAACATTCTCGTTCCTCGATACTATTGAAACAATAACAGATGGCCAAGTTGTACCTGTATATGTTGATGAAATATATAGTTGGACATCAACATTAGGTAGAAATAATGACTTTTGCTTAATACATGTTAATATAAGATCACTAAAGAAACACTTTAACGAGTTATTAGTTAGTTTAAATAATAGTCTAAAATATATTGATGTAATAGTTATTACGGAACCAAATATAAATTTTGAATATTTGGGTTTTTATAAAATTAATGGGTTCACAATAAATAGTTTCACCCGCACCGGGCGAACCGGGGGAGGGGTATTAGTGTACGCGCGGGAGAGGCTCGCGGCTCAAGTGACTGAGTCCCCGATACTTGCCGAGATGCGCTCCGCGGAGTGTGTTTCCATTTCATTCAAATACGTCAACGAGCAAATTTACTTAATTTCCATTTATAGGCCGCCTAAAATAAATAAGCAAGATAAAATATTTCAATTTTTTGACGAATTTCGGAAATTGCTTAGTAACATACCACATAATACAAAAGTGATATTATGCGGCGACTTAAATAGTAACTTGCTTAATCAACAGGATAGACATGTAGCTTTGTATGAAGATCTATTAGCTGAATATGGGTTTACAAAATGTATAGATCGAGTCACTCGTAGCGAGGTTGTCATGGGTAGTTTAGTGGAATCATGTTTAGATCACATTTTTATTCGAGCGCCTCTTGCATATATGCAATCAGCAATAATACGAACCAAAATATCGGATCATTATGCAGTAGCGGTAGCAGTAGAATGGGACCGCGCCCCAACTGATAGCCAGAACACCACTATACCGCGCGCGTCCACTGAGCCAACGAAACGACGTGTCCTTGATAATCGAGCGGTGCGGGAGAAATTATTGTGCATAGACTTTGATAAACTCTTGCTGATTGAATGTCCTGTTGAATTGTATCAACAGGACATTCAATCAGTAATCTTTCAGACAAAGTTTTGCTGATATTTATGAGTCTTGCTATAGAAATAAAATTATTAACAAAGGAGTCCGAAATAATAAAAGCTGGATAACGAGAGATCATAAGAAACTATTATTAGAAAGGGACAGACTTTTTGCCATATGGAGAAACGAACCAAAAAATATGGTTAAACGCTTAGAATACACTAAATATAGGAACAAATGTCATAAAATACTAACTAAATGTAAAAATGAATTCGATAGGCAAAGTATAATAGATTGTAACAATAATATAAAAAAGTTATGGGATAGAATACATGTAATGATGGGGCAGAATAAACAATCCTTAGATAGCGTAATATTAAATAACATTGAGAGGCAAGGCAGTGTAAAAGATATTTGTGATAGGTTCTCGTCAACATTTACAAACGAAATTGAAAATATAAAACACGATTGTGATGCGACATGGTTAAACAGAAGCACATATGTTAAGGAGAAAAGTATGTGTATGCGATGGCGACCGGTAAATAGTCAGGATGTTAAGAAAGTTATAACAGGTATGGATACAAATAAATCACCCGGTAGCGATTTCATACGCATGTCTGATCTTAAATATTTGGTCAATATAGTAAGTCCCGTGCTCGCACGTCTTATTAATTTATGTGTGAGTACATATACATGTCCGAGCAAGCTAAAGGAGGCTATAGTGCGTCCAATTTTTAAAAAAGGTGATCGTAAGACATTGTCCAATTACAGGCCAATTGCTATATTATCAAGTGTAGACAAAATTTTAGAAAAATGTATTGTTAATCAACTAGGCAATTATCTTCAAAAAAATAGCATTATTAGTGAATGCCAACATGGTTTTCAAAAAAGTAAAAGTACAGCCACCTTGTTATCTAAGTTTTGTGACGAAATTAATAATAATTTAAATAAAAAGCAATTTGTTGTCGTAGTATTTTTTGATTTTAAAAGAGCATTTGATACTCTAGAAAAAAACACTTTATTAAATGCAATGGAGGAGTGCGGGGTGGGGGAACCACTTAACAACTGGTTTCGAGACTATCTCACGAAGAGATATTACCGTGTAAAGGTGGATGAGTCGTACAGTGACGCGAGGGAGGTGAGGTGCGGGGTGCCACAGGGCGCGGGATGCGGGCCTGTATGCTACCTAATGCACGTCAATAGCTTGTGCGGCGTTTTACGCAGCTGTTCAGCGTACATGTTCGCGGATGACCTGTGCGTGCTGCGCGCCGGCACCGATCTCGTTGAAACTTGTCGACTTGTGCAGCACGACGTAGATCGAGTTGTTGAATGGTCGCACGACAACGGTATAATCTTAAACGCGGATAAGACCAAGCTGGTTATGATACGCTCACCATATTTAATACCACCTGGTGACCCACCTCCGATGTACACACATGAGTTTACGTGCATTCATAAAAATTATGTAAATTGTAATTGTAAACCTATTATACGCGATAAATGTGTAACATATCTAGGAGTAAAGGTTGACGAGAACTTTTCGTGGTCAAACCACATTGAGCACTTATGTAATAAACTTAGAATATTGCTCGGTAAATTCTACCATCTAAGCTTTAAAGTACCAAGTAATACCCTTAAGTGCCTTTATCTGCAATTAGTAGACCCTATATTAAGTTATGCTCTCGACTGCTATGGACTCACATTCAAAAGTAACTTAGAAAAATTAGAAGCACAACAAATCAGATTTTTAAAACTATTAGTAAGTAAGAAAACCAAAAACAAATGTAAAGATGATTATAATAAGTTATTTAAAATTTGCAAAATTCTCCCTATCAGCTTAAAACATAAATATCTACTTCTGGTTAACAGTCATGGCAGCTGGGAGCGTCACTCCCTAGTTACGCATAACCACGCAACGAGGATGGTATCGTCAGGTAAATTTGATGTACCTAGAATAAGGAATTATTTTGGCGACCGAACGCTTGATAAAAGAGTACCCTACCTTCTCAACCAGTTGCCTACTGATATAAGAAGTCAGGAAATAAAAGGTAAATTCGCCAAATCACTTAAGCAGTTCTTTTTAAGCCGTTTGTAAATGATCTTCTTAGGAAAGTCGTTTACAGTTTGTGGAAGGAAGGTTAGCAAATAAGTAAATGTGATATAACATAAGTTTCCAATATTACCTTTTCATTGGATAATATAGTAATGTAGGTTGTTTTTTTTTTTTGTTTTTTATAATTATATAAAGTGAAAATTAAGTGTCCGCACTATTAAACTTTATTTTTAATAATGTTTGTTCCGTTCTCACAGACAAACCGTGAAAACGGTTTTGTGGGGCATAGTTTTTAAGTTAAGATATTATAAACTTGTACTTTAATAAATAAATAAATAATAATAATAATAACAGTACTTGCTCTGCTTGATTTTAGCAATGCCTTCAATACCGTTGATTACGACATTATGCTTGGCGTCCTAAGCTCTTTTAACATATCTCCTCCGGTAATTGACTGGTTACGTAGTTACCTGTTTGGCCGCCGGCAGCGTATTTGCACTGATGAATATTTCTCATCTTGGTGTCACACTTCTGCCGGTGTGCCGCAGGGTGGTGTTTTATCTCCTCTCCTCTTCGCGCTCTTTATTAATGCTATCACTCAACGACTTTCTTCTTTCTACCACCTGTATGCTGATGATCTCCAGATTTATACCCAAGCCGCTCTTGGAGAGTTACGAGAAGCCATTGAGACGATTAATATGGACCTGGCTCGAATAGGTGACTGGAGTACTGAGTTTGGGTTGAAGATTAATCCGACGAAGACTCAGGTGACTGTTGTTGGTAGTTCTTTCAACAGGTTTCTTTCAACAACACTATCATTCCTATAGCTAACACTGTGAAGAACTTGGGGATTTATATCGACAGCACTCTTGCCTGGACCAAACAACTGCAGGAAGTCAGTCGCAAACTGTTTGCTTCTGCAGGCTCCCTGAGACGTCTACGTAATTTTCTTCCCATCGCCACTAAAATTGCGATAGCACAATCTCTTCTTCTTCCTATCCTGGACTATGCTGATGCCAGCTATCTCGATCTAACCCAAGACCAATTGGACAAGCTTGAGCGACTTCAAAATCTATGTATCAGATTCATATTTGGCTTGCGCAAGTATGATCACGTTTCTGAATTTCGTACTAAGCTCAAATGGCTTCCTATTCGCCTTCGCCGGAATGCCCACATACTTTCTTTGCTTTATAACGTGCTATTTAATCCTTTTACTCCTTTTTATCTCAAAGAACGCTTTCAGTTCCTCTGTGACACCCATTCTAGGTCCTTAAGGTCATCGGAAGATCTTAAATTAAATATTCGTATGCATTCCACTTCGTTTTTTGACAAATCTTTCACCATTCAAGCGGCTCGGTTGTGGAATGTATTACCAATTGAAATAAGACGTGCTCAAACACTGCCAACGTTTAAGAAAATGGTAAAAGAGCATTACCTGTCACTATAATTTTTATTCTTCTCCTTTCTCTGTTAGATATTTGATATGTATTAGTATATTATATAATATTGTATGTATGTATTGTATGTTATTATGTCTAAGTAATATTATTTAAGTATTTAATTTTGTACACTGACAGCCCTAAATTCTTCTCCTATCGTACAGTCCATCCAAAGGTTGTCTGTAAGAGATTGCCCTGTGCGATAAGACCGCCCATTGTACACTTGTTTTTGTGAATGTTTTCCTGTGCATATTTTGTGGTGTACAATAAAGTATATAATAAGTAGGAAGTGCCTTACTATAAGTATGTGCCTGACCCAGTTCTCGAAAATGGCAATGTAACGTTGTATTGGGATCGGTCTATCATCACTGACAGGACTATTGTTGCCAATAAGCCTGACATAGTGGTGATGGACCGACTAGAGCGTCGCGCAATGATTGTTGATATAGCGGTCCCACATGATGAGAACCTCGTGAAGGCTGAGAGAGATAAGAAAAGCAAGTATCTTGATCTGGCTCGCGAGGTTGTCGACATGTGGGACGTGAATACAGCTATCATTGTGCCGATAGTCGTTACGGCCAATGGCATAATAGCCAAGAGCCTCGACGAACATCTGAGGAGGCTCTCGTTAGGCAGCTGGATCAAGGGCTTGATCCAGAAAGCGGTACTTCTGGACACGGCGCGTATCGTTAGGAGGTTCCTCTCTCAGGAGCCCTGACCACCGGTAGCTTGGACCCTGTTCCCGATACCGGTGGGCTACTATTTTTGTATTTTGAAATGTTTTTTTATTTTATTTTTTATAGAATAATATTTAAAAATGTAAAAATATGTAATATAAAATGAATAAATGAAATAATAATAAATCTGTGGCCTGACTTGTCAAGAGTGACACAAAAATTTTCTTCGCTCTTCGAATTTTTTGATTATATTTATGAATCCGAACAATTTCACTGTTAAAACTACATAAAACTAAATTTAAATAATGCCTCCATATATATATAATAAAACAACCAGAAGAAAACCAAAACTATAATTAAAATGAACAACCTACAATAAACCAGAATGACAAGCTGAGAAGAAAATGTTGACACGAAGCCAGGCCCGAGCCAAAAACACACGCCCAACATCTTCGGGTTCGTCGCTCAGCTCCGCCTCGCAGTCGCCGGGATCCCCTACAACCGTAAGTCAAGCGATCCTGGATGCTGCAGTTGCGTCGAGCTCGAGCGACGAATACTTCTCTCCGCCGACGACACCACCACCTACGCGTCGACGGGGAGGACGCCGGTCACCGGACAGCCTAGGACCTCGAGGCCCATCGGCCTCTGACAGGGTCCCCGCTCCCGGTGGAAGTGTGCAGCGCATGCGATGGACGCAATCGATTAACGAAAACGTCATGCGCGCATACTTTGGGGCTACAGAGGGGGGAAGTAACCTGACTGCGTACCGTGGTCGGATGCTCTCTCTGTTTCAGGTGCTTGAGCCAGCTGTCAACGTGTCGGCCCAACGTCTATCGGATCAGGTGCGGGTCATCCAACGTAACCGTATGCTGGATGACGCCGTACTTGATAGACTGCGTGAGGAATCACAGAGTAGCCGTGTCTCACCTGCCTTGCCACCGGCCGCGGTGCAACTGCAACCCAGTGTTTCACCGCGACCCGACCATGTTGGCGAGGATGACGACGACGGGGCTATATCTGTGAGTACCCAATGCAATGCACGTTTGAGGAGCGCTTTGGAATGTGCATTCAGCGAGTATCGCTCCACACCGCCTGAGCTTAGACCTCGACTACCTCGTTTGCCCATGCATAAGAAAAATAGGGCGCTGGTGTGTGCTCTAGATTCGCAGCTGTCAAATGTTTTTGATAGCAGCAAAGACCTTGCCGACACCCACTCGATCTTGTACTGTGCGGCTGCAGCAGCATGTCGTGTAGCTAACGTCAAGTTTCCCAAAACTGACAGAGCTACACGACCAGCTATACCAG
Organism: Orthosia cruda; assembly: GCA_964057195.1. Classification (NCBI taxonomy): domain Eukaryota; kingdom Metazoa; phylum Arthropoda; class Insecta; order Lepidoptera; family Noctuidae; genus Orthosia; species Orthosia cruda. The sequence continues at coordinate 5,208,891 of OZ059841.1, read as the reverse complement.
CTTGGCAGTGCAGGATTGAGCGTCGTATCGGTGAGGCTAGAGCACTCATCGGCAAGCTTATCTGCTTCAGGGAGGGCAACACTCGCCCTAGAGTGATGCGCTTTGTGAGGCGGGCGTTCTCAGGGACTGATATCAGTTCTCGAGATTATATGTCCCGCGTCACAGAGCGTATCGACTTCCTGAAGCAGAAAATCTATGCATGGGCAAACCGTATTCGTCGGTACAAGCGGCGAGTGGAGCGATACACTCAGAATCGCACATTCCAGAGCAACGAAAGGTGGGTTTATAGGGCTTGGGAGCAACCCAACCAAGGTGTGACTGATACGCGCCTACCGGATAATGACGCAATGTCTTCGTTCTGGCGCGATATCTGGTCGGTACCTGTCAGTCACACCGAGGATGACTGGACTCGGGAGGTCGAACGAGCGTGCGATCCGATACCACAAATGGGGGCAATTACCATCAGCCCCCAAGATGTGGCTCGTGCAGTCCGCCCGTTGCCTAACTGGAAATCTCCTGGGCCGGACGGACTGCACAACTTTTGGATTAAATGGTTCCAAAGGTCGCACGCTCGTTTGGCAACTCAGTTCCAGTCTGCCTTAGAGTCAGGATCGCTACCTCAGTTCCTAACGACAGGAATAACCCACCTGCTCCACAAATCAGGTAGTACTGCGGATCCTAAAAATTATAGACCGATAACGTGCTTACCGACGGTCTATAAAGTCCTTACATCCATTCTGAGAGCGAAAATTAATCAACATATTGACAATAACGCCATCATGTCTGCTTCTCAGAATGGATGTAGGAACGGGTCCCGCGGTACTAAGGAGCTGCTCCTCATAGACATTGCCATTAGCCAACAGGTTCGCCGTTCCCGCAAGGATCTGGCGACATGTTGGATAGATTACAAGAAGGCTTACGACTCAGTGCCACATACATGGCTCATGAGGGTGCTGGAGTTGTATAAAATTGATGCAACTCTGCGCGCCTTCCTGACGTCATGTATGGGGCAGTGGAGGACGGTCCTTCACTATCCAGGATGTCGACAGATTCAGGAAAACAGCGAACCTATAAGGATCGAGCGCGGCATATTTCAGGGCGACAGTCTGAGTCCTCTGTGGTTTTGTTTAGCCCTGAACCCTCTCAGTACACTGCTGGAGGGTTCAGGTCTGGGCTATCGGTTGAGAAGAGGTGGTCAGGTCATATCACACCTCCTTTACATGGATGATCTGAAGCTCTTTGCCCCCAACAACTTGCAACTGATGAAGCTACTGAAGGTAACAGAAACCTTCAGTGACGCCATCCGTATGGAATTTGGTGTGGACAAATGTGCAGTCATGCATGTAAAGCGAGGGGAGATTATGGAATCCGTGGGAATACAACTCTCGGATTCCATACACCTTCGATCCCTTTCCTCAACCGAAACTTACAAGTATTTGGGTATGTCGGAAGCACTAGGCATCAATGCTACTGAGGTGAAACAGTCGTTGAAGGAGCGCTTCTTTGGCCGCCTGAAAAGAGTACTAAATAGTCTTTTATCGGGCGGTAACAAGGTGCGCGCCTTCAACGGCTGGGTCATGCCGGTATTGATGTATTCTTTCGGCATACTCAAATGGATGCCGAAAGAATGTTGAAATGTTCCGTATGGTGCCGGACGTAAAGAATTTCACCATCCCATGTCTTCCCGTGGGTGTCGTAAGAGGCGACTAAGGGACAAACCAGAGAATGGGCAGCAGCGTTCTCTGTGCTTCTATAACAACCATACTGCGATCGCCAACCCGCCTGCCAAGCGTGGCGATTATGGCAAAACCCCCCCAATGAATAGCACAAATAAAAAATGGCCCCTGGTACCCGGCAGCTTGCCTACCCTCGACTACGGTAGCGGTCGAGGCTACGGCATGGCAAGGGGTGCTAAGAATCTCCGGACGAGATCCGGCTACCCCAACAATCACCGACGACTGGACCTGGCAACGTACAACACGCGCACACTTCGGACCGACGAGAAGGTCATTGAACTCGAGGAGGAACTGAGCAGGTTGCGATGGAGTATTATAGGGTTATCTGAAGTCCGAAGAGAGGGGGAGGACTCGATAATCCTCAAATCCGGTAACCTGCTCTATTTCCGAGAAGGTGACCGGCAGTCCCAGGGTGGTGTCGGGTTTATCGTCCACAAGTCCCTTGTGAACAACGTGGTGAAGATCGAGAGTGTGTCGACCAGGGTGGCGTACCTTATACTCAGAATATCCTCAAGATATTCGCTGAAGGTCATACAGGTCTACGCCCCAACCTCGGCACACCCCGACGATGAGGTAGAGACCATGTATGAGGATATCTCCAGAGCCATGCATGGTTTCAAAACTCACTTCACCGTTGTCATGGGGGACTTCAACGCGAAACTGGGCAAACGAGACGAGGATGAGCTGCAAGTGGGGCAATTTGGAGTTGGACAACGGAACCACCGGGGTCACCTACTGGCCAGTTTTATGGAGAAGGAGGGCCTCTATATGATGAACTCCTTCTTCAAAAAGCGTGAACACAGGAAGTGGACCTGGCAGAGCCCCGATGGTGCAACAAAAAATGAGATCGACTTCATCATGTCAACCAAGAAGCAAATGTTCAATGATGTCTCTGTGATCAATTCGGTAAAAACCGGGAGCGATCACCGCATGGTAAGAGGCACATTGAACATTAATATTAAGCTTGAAAGATCTCGACTGATGAAGTCCACGCTCCGGCCAGCACAGATCCAAGTCCAAAACCCCGAGAGCTTTCAGCTCGAACTCCAGAATCGTTTCGAGTGCCTAGGGAGCTCCGTGGATGAATATAGCAACGGGTTCGTGGAAGCTGTCCATACGGTCGGGTCTAAGTTTTTCAAGACCCGTCGTACAGATAAAAACAAAAAGCTCTCTGATCACACCCTCAAGCTTATGAAGGAGAGGCGTGAGATGATCCTGCAGTCTTCAGATGAGGCGTGCAAATACCGGCAGCTCAATAGACAGATCTCTAAATCCTTGAAAAGAGACCTCCGCCGCTTCAATACCGAGCGTATTAAAGACGCTATCGAGCGAAATAAAGGCTCCAAGGTGTTCTCAAGGGATCTGGCTATTGGGCAGAGCCAACTCACGAAACTGAAGACCGACGATGGCAGGATCGTATCCGCCAAACCGGAGCTTCTCAGGGAGATCGAGACATTCTATGGGCAGTTGTACACTTCGATCAGCAAGCCCGTTGCGAGTCTAGCAAACGACCCAAGAGCTAGATTGACCCGACACTATACCGAAGATATCCCGGACGTCAGCCTGTACGAGATTAGGATGGCTCTGAAACAGCTCAAAAACAACAAGGCGCCGGGTGATGACGGAATTACGGCCGAACTCCTGAAGGCGGGTGGAAAACCGGTCCTTAGGGCCCTTCAGAAGCTGTTTGATTCCGTCATACTCGAGGGCAAAACGCCACAGGCATGGTGCAGGGGTGTGGTGGTACTCTTCTTCAAGAAGGGCGACAATGCCCGGTTGAAGAACTATAGGCCCATCTCACTTCTTAGCCATGTCTACAAGTTGTTTTCAAGAGTCATCACGAATCGTCTCGCGCGCAGGTTTGACGATTTCCAGCCCCCCGAACAAGCCGGATTCCGAAAAGGCTTTAGCACCGTAGACCACATACATACGCTGCGGCAGGTTATACAGAAGACCGAAGAGTATAACCTGCCTCTCTGTTTAGCGTTTGTGGACTACGAGAAAGCCTTCGATTCGATAGAGACTTGGGCTGTACTGCAGTCTCTCCAACGGTGCCAGATCGACTACCGGTACATTGAGGTGTTGAAGTGTTTGTACAAAAACGCCACCATGTCAGTCCGTCTTCAGGATCAGACCTCGAAACCAATCCTTCTCCAGCGCGGCGTGAGACAGGGAGACGTCATTTCTCCGAAACTGTTCACTGCTGCGCTGGAGGATGTCTTCAAGGTTCTGGACTGGAGGGGGCTGGGCATCAACGTTAATGGCGAGTACATTACTCACCTTCGGTTTGCCGACGACATAGTGGTCATGGCTGAGACCATGGAGAGCCTCAGTAAAATGCTCGATGACCTCAGTAGAGCTTCCGAAAGAGTGGGTCTTAAAATGAACATGGACAAAACCAAGATCATGGTGAATGCCCATGTAACACCCACTCCTATCAAGGTCGGAAACTCTACTCTCGAAGTTGTAGACGATTATGTCTACCTGGGACAAACGGTCCAGTTGGGTAGGTCCAATTTCGAGAAAGAGGTCAACCGTCGAATCCGACTCGGCTGGGCGGCGTTCGGGAAGTTGCGTGGTATCTTCTCGTCCAATTTACCGCAGTGTCTCAAGACAAAAGTCTATGACCAGTGTGTGTTGCCAGTGATCACCTATGGGACCGAGACGTGGTCGCTCACAATGGGCCTTATCAGAAAGCTCAAAGTCACCCAAAGGGCAATGGAGAGGGCTATGCTCGGAATTTCCTTGCGTGATCACGTCAGGAATGATGATATCCGCAGGAGAACCAAAGTTACCGACATAGCCCGAAGAATTGCCAAACTTAAGTGGCAGTGGGCAGGGCACATTGCTCGCAGAACGGATGGCCGATGGGGCCGAAAGGTTCTGGAATGGCGACCGCGAACCGGAAGACGATACGTTGGAAGGCCTCCCACTAGGTGGACTGATGACCTGGTTAAGGTTGCGGGAAGGCGCTGGATGCGAGACGCACGGGATCGGTCAATGTGGCGACGCCTGGGGGAGGCCTATGTCCAGCAGTGGACGTCTTTCGGCTGAAATGATGATGATGATGACTCAAATGGACTCAGACTGAACTTGACGCCCTGGATAGGAGGATCCGCACGCTGCTTACCGCAAATCGTATGCATCACCCACGTTCATCGGTTATGAGACTCTATATCCCTCGGAAGTGCGGGGGTCGTGGCTTTTTAAATGCTAAGACCCTACACAACCGCGAGATATGCAGTCTTAGGGAATACTTCCAGGCCGCTGACGTGGGTATGCATCGAGATGTGGTAGCGGTGGACAAGGGCCTTACCCCGCTCTCCTTGGCTAACGAGAACTGGCGCAAACCTATAGTATTAGATACTAATGACCGCAGGGAGGTATGGCAGAGCAAGGAGCTTCACGGACGCTTCTACCGGGTCCTACATGGGCCCGATGTAGATCTTTTAGCGTCCGTGGCCTGGCTGCGATTTGGTGACCTGTTCGGGGAAACCGAAGGTTTTGTCTTTGCGATTATGGACGAAGTTATGATGACGAACAACTACCGGAAATACATTGTGAAGGACGGCACGGTTAACATCTGTCGGGCATGTCACCGGCCGGGTGAATCAATCCGTCACATTATCTCCGGTTGTTCTAGTCTGGCTAACGGAGACTATTTGCATAGACACAACCTTGTAGCCAGGATTATCCATCAGCAACTTGCTCTTAAATACAATCTTGTGGAGTCGGAAGTGCCTTACTATAGGTATGTGCCCGACCCAGTTCTCGAAAATGGCAATGTAACGTTGTATTGGGATCGGTCTATCATCACTGACAGGACTATTGTTGCCAATAAGCCTGACATAGTGGTGATGGACCGACTAGAGCGTCGCGCAATGATTGTTGATATAGCGGTCCCACATGATGAGAACCCCGTGAAGGCTGAGAGAGATAAGAAAAGCAAGTATCTTGATCTGACTCGCGAGGTTGTCGACATGTGGGACGTGAATACAGCTATCATTGTGCCGATAGTCGTTACGGCCAATGGCATAATAGCCAAGAGCCTCGACGAACATCTGAGGAGGCTCTCGTTAGGCAGCTGGATCAAGGGCTTGATCCAGAAAGCGGTACTTCTGGACACGGCGCGTATCGTTAGGAGGTTCCTCTCTCAGGAGCCCTGACCACCGGTAGCTTGGACCCTGTTCCCGATACCGGTGGGCTACTATTTTTGTATTTTTAAATGTTTTTTTATTTTATTTTTTATAGAATAATATTTAAAAATGTAAAAATATGTAATATAAAATGAATAAATGAAATAATAATAATACATTAGAACTCTGATACACAGTAAATAACCAATAACCATCTTGACATTCAAAGCTTGCTATCTTGGTAGATACCAATACTTTTATATAGAATTCCATTCATGATTCTAACAAGCGCAGCCATCACGCAATCACATTAGCTAATACCAAAAGTCATTCTCCATTCAAAACCTATGACAGAAGTATAGAATAAAGAACCATGAATCAAACAGTGACTGCACAAAGAAGGTCAACATTCAACATAAGGTCTTCGCCGATATTAAATATCACTAATGTAAGCAATGACGACTATTGTGATTTGGTTACTCAGGCGTCTGCGTACCTGTCTAAAATTAACGATCTTGTCAATGACCAAGGGTCTTGCATTAATGTTGCAAATAAATCCGCAATAATGGACATGACTCAGCGCATAACGGCTATTGTATCATTGCTAGCCATAAAATCATCCGCCAACGAGACTAAGTTGGCCAATACGGAACGCGAATTAGATAAAATAAAACATAATACCGGTGTCGATATTGCCAAGTCTGATGTCAATAATGCCTCATATGCTGACAAATTAAAACTTCGTTTACCTAAAGTATTTCCACAAGTGAATGCCCGTGCCAAACTCCCATGTCTTGTGGCCTACCCCACTGATGAGCGTTCAACTGATTTCGCAACTTCTTCCGCGACTAAACACGCGCTCATGAAAGCAATAGATCCTAGTGGCTTCCAAATTGTAGGTGTCAAGTAGGCTGCGAAGTCTGGCGTTGTGTTACGTGTCGCTAACGATTTACAAATCAAAAAGTTGCAATCGGTCGATGCCATTAAGTCCGCTGGCTTGCGACTTGAAAAACCAAAAGGCCGTAAGCCTCGTATTTTAGTTAAAGACGTCTCATCCTCAATGGAGGACAGTGCCTTTTTGCATGCGTTGTACTGTCAAAACATTAAAGACGAGTTGTCATTAAAAAAAGACGAATTTATAAAATCAACAAAAATCATACGTAGGCGTTCGTTAGACAACGGTCGGAAATAGATATACTTTGAACTCGAGTCCGCGGTCCGGGAACATTTAGTCTCGACCAAGGACAAATTGTTTATTGATTGGGCGACTTGCCGTTTCATTGATGATGTCGATGTAGTACGTTGTGCACATTGTCAACAGTTCGATCATGTTAAGAAACACTGCACTATTAAATCACCTACCTGCGCTAATTGCTCTGAGACACATGAAACCAAAGACTGTCCGCATAAAGACAATTTAAATTATATACCGTCTTGCGTGGCGTGTAAACGCTCTAAGAAACCGTCTGACCATCGATGTGGATCAGATGGTTGTGCCACTTATAAACTTAAACTCGAACAACTTATCCTCAACACCAACTACTAAAATAATGGATTAACACATTAACATTAATTGGATGGATGGACAATTAAATCTCCACAACGATAGGGTAGCGACTTCTGAACTGGACAAACTAATTATCGATTATAACTTAGATATCGTGCTTGTTCAAGAACAATATCAAAACGCGCGTTTACGTCACAAAGTAGTACAGTTGGATGGCAAAGCACGAGCTGGAATTTACGTGGCGCATTCTTCTAACTTCACAGTAACGTCTTTGCGTAATCTTATGACACCCCATTGTGCCGTTGCGGAGGTCTCATCGTCTTCTTTTAAAGTTTACGTTGTGAGCTGCTACTTTCAATATTCAGACCCTGTTGCTCCTCATATACATAACCTCCGTCACGTCTTGCAGTCGCTCGCGGGCTGCAAAGTTATCGTTGGCGCTGATGTTAATGCGTCATCATCACTCTGGTATGGCAAAGTTCGGTCTACGGATTATGAACGACGCTGCGCTGTTGAAGGACGCAGGTTGAAGATTTCATTGCTGAAATGAATCTGACTATTCATAATACCTCTGACGCACCACCAACTTTTTGCAGCCAAATGGGCGAATCTTGTATTGACGTCACACTTTCTAGTGCAGACGTACGCTTGGATAGGTGGCGTGTCCTACCGGACGCGTCTTGTAGTGATCATCGCTTGATCGTGTACGAATTTGTTCCAGTTTTTACTCAGGGTACGTCACATGTCATTGGTAACTTTAGGTATAAATGTAAGGGTGCGAATTGGGAATTCTTTAGCTCGCTTGTTGCGTCTCACGCCAAAGACTTCACTCGTGATGGGCTTTCAGCTGAAGAAAGTGCTGAAATTATGTCAGACACCTTCACTTACTGTGCTGACATTGCCATTGGTCGTGGATCTTTGACCAATATACGTAGATGTGATTAGTGGTGTGACTACCTAACTGAATTGCGTAAAAATTATCGCCGAGCGCGTAAACATCTTAACAAGCTTAAAAAACGTAAGGTTACCGGTGACCCTCTTTCCATTGCGTTAAATACGTTTAGAGTTGCCAGGTCCCGCTACAGAGCATCGGTGGAAAAATCAAAGGGTAATTTATTGCGTAAAGTAGTAGAAAAATTAGATAAAGAAGGTCCGTGGTCTCATTTATATCATGAGTTTAAAGCCAATCGATCAGTCGACCTCGCGTTTGTTCAGAATATTAAAGTAAATAATAAACACACTACCGGTATTGAGGAAACAACTAAAGTTTTGCTGAATACTCTTATACCTGATGACTAACTAGCTAATGACAACGAATACTATCAACAGATCAGAGCGTGTACCACCTGAATCACCAGCGTCAGACCTTCCATCCACTGACGAATTTATTATTAACGTTGTCAAGAGGTTACCACTCAACAAGTCATCAGGTGAAGATAAAATATCTAATCGGATGATTATAGAAGCGTGTAAAACAGCCGGTGATGCGATTTTAACCGTTTGCAACCGTTGTATTGCGGAGGGCGTATTTACTCGTATTTGGCGACGCGGCTTTATACGAATAATCCCGAAAAGTGGCGACAAACCCCCGGACGCCCCGAAGTCGTACCGGCCTATAACATTACTTCCATCTTTGGGAAAACTCCTGGAGCGCCTTATCGTTCCACGGTTGCTACCGGACGGACCAAAATTTCATAATAATCAATTCGGTTTCACTATTGGAAAATCTACCGTAGACGCGGCCCTTAATGTTCGGAAAATAGTTAATACATCTGAACATAAGTATGTAATTGGGATTTTTCTAGATATTTCTGGGGCTTTTGATAACGCATGGTGGCCAATGCTATTACTTAAAATGAAAACTCGAGGCTGCTATATAAATATATACAATTTAGTTTACTCTTACTTTTTAAATGGTTCCGCGAAACTCAAACTCGGCCATCATTCCATGTCGAAGTCTCTCACCATGGGATGTCCTCAGGGTTCGGTTATTGGTCCACCTTTATGGAATTTAGGCTTTGATGATTTAGGCTGTTCATTAACCGGTTACGCGGACGACGGTCTTCTGCTCATTCAATCAAGTACTCGAGCTGGACTCGAGAACTTGGCTGACACTTGCCTACGATTAATATCTCAGTGAGGCGATCGTAACCGCCTGACCTTTGCTCCGCATAAAACTTATCAGCTCATTTTGAAAGGTAATCTTAAATCGTGTCCTACTATTAAATTTAATAACGTTCCGGTAAAAAGGAAGCAGTCCGTGTGCTATCTTGGTCTTGTGTTAGAAAAGAATTTTGCATTTATAGATCATATTAAAATCGTCGATGAAAAAGCAAAAAAGAACTTCTATGCCTTAACGAGAATATCTAAATCTACGTGGGGTCTGTCTTTTTTGACTTTAAAGACTATTTATGGGGCTACTTACTTGGGTTGTATCTGCTATGGGTTTGGGCTGATAGGGCTTCAATAGGGGCGGTACGACGTAAATTACTTCAGAGTCAGCGTTTGGCTTTGATATTCTTATGCAAAGCATACAGGACGGTTAGGACTGAGGTCTTACCGGTACTTGCTGGCGTACTTCCGGTCGACCTTGAAGTGCAGCGACGTGCTGCAATGTACTATTCCGCAAAAGAGACCATGGACGCGGACTTTTTAACGCGGAGTGACCGTGCCAAAATCTCTAGATTATTTAAACCACATATTGACGTCTGGGAGGAACTTTTATCCGAATGGCAATGTAGGTGGGATAATTCCATCAAGGGCCGACACCTCCACCAATTCTTTCCATCCATTCGCGTGCGGCTGGCCAGGACGTGGCTGGAGGTGGATCACTGTGTTGCCCAATTTCTCTCAGGGCATGGTAACTTTAAAAGTAAATTATTTTCCTTCAAGCTTGTTGCCTCGCCATTATGTCAGTGTTCTACATCTGACTGTGAATATGTACAATCTGCACATCATATCTTATGGGAGTGTATTCTTTGGCAGAATGAACGCAATACTATGTTGAATTATGTACAGGCTGTATCAGGAGCTGTTTACTATACGGACCTTGTGGAAACTAGAACAAATTTCCGTGCGTTCAAGCGCTTTTGCCATACCTTTTATTGGAATCAAATATAACAGCTCACAATGTTAGGACCCATTAATATTAATGCAATTTTTTATCCGTAGTGCTAGGCAACTGGGCTTATCCCAGTTGTAAACGACCCTTTGTGCCTATTGGTCTTGTTTGTTCTGTCTCCTGCTTGATATGGAGGGAAGTGGAAATTTGTATTTTTCTTACTCCTCCATTTTCTTTTCTGATTAATTTTGTTGCGGGATCCAAGACAGTTAAATTCATTCTCCGGGACTTCGTCGAGCTTCATTGCCTCGGCGCTTTTCTGGTGGTCGCCACTGTTGATTCTGGCTTTCAGGAGTTGCAGTGGTTTGGGAATAGTGCGGTGGGATTGTCCCAAAAAAACAAAACAATACTTCCCCTACTATACAATCTTAACCCTTTAACCGCTCGACTTTGTTACGGGTTCCGGGTACTATTGTACAGCACATAGTTACCAGGAACTCGTAACTAAGTCGTCACATTGTGCGCCGCCGATTGATCTTACGTAACGAGACACGCGAGACACGGGACTTCGATCTACGAGAGTTTCGGTTTGGAGTTCGACTATAGGAGTATGAAGGAGATAGAGCGTGACTTTGTAAGCCAGTGTGAATATAATTTTAAGATACACTATCTATTTTTAAGGCACTGTTCCTCAAAAGCAAATTATAGAAAACTGAAAAGATAGAAACAAGACCAGAGGCTTTTGATATAGTTTATATTATTAGGAATATTTGAGCTGGTCTACATTTTAAGTCTACTGTTAAGGTCCCTTTGTTCCGCAAAATTACGTACATAAGTCTAGACTAGAATGAAAGCCTAAAATGGTGTCATTGTACATCATATAGTTACCCGGAACCCGTAACTAAGTCGTCACATTGTGCGGCGCCGATTGATCTTACGTGACGAGACACTCGACACTCGGGACTTCGATCTACAGGGGTTTCGGTTAGGAGTTGCCTGTGGAGTATGAAGGTAACATTGAGCACGATTTTATAGACCGTAGATTTTTTCGGCGTAAAAAGTAGCCAATGATAGCGCCGATTTCTAAATTGAGTATTTGGAGTAAAGAATGGCTCAAACCCTACTTTAGTGTAATTTTGGCAGGTTTTCAGGGTAAAGTACTGTTTGGCAAATACTCAACTTCAAATGCTTAATGTATAACTCGGGCTCTACCTGCCGCGACCTAAACCGTGTTACCACCGTCTGATGGCAGACGCGGTGGGGCCGCAGGGGAGGAGAAATGTCGGTATAGCATTGGCCACTCTCTCTGCAGCTGAAAAGTGGTAGGTGGCGGGGCCACTGTCCTGACCCGACACATGGGGACCAAGAGTGCCAATCACGGGGTAGTCTGGCGCCCATGTGCTGGTTTAGTCCCTGGGGTGGTCACGGCGTACAATGAGCTCTGGTGCACCGGTGATGAGGGGTACTCCTCAGAAAAGGGTTTGGTGACGGACAGCCGCGGCGGGTCCGCAGTGCGTGCCCGTGTTACAACGGAATAACACATAGACTATAATTACTAAAGATATTGTGAGCAGTACTAATACAGAAGTAGGAAATATAGCTTGCCTTATCCATATTCTGACCTCCTCTCTACAGTGCCGAGCTCTATAATGTGATTTGCGATTGTGGCGGCCAGTCCGGATCGAAGGCACGACCAGTGAAGACGTATAAAAGATATAGCCATTGTCGAACGGCTTAGATGAAACCATTTTCATGTTCTGCGCCATCTTTTCTAGCATTTTTATTCTAGTTTAGTTCTATCTTGTAACGTTTTTGAGATTGCCGAAGCTTTGAGTTTTAAGATAAGGTTTAGAAGTTGTTAGTTTGGCGTTTCTTGAATTGACAGCATTTTTGGAGTGTCCTGGACCCGAGGCACCCCTGGCAGTGCCACGGGAACTTGGATTCGGACCCGTGGCACCCCCAGGTCAACTAGTACAGTGCTTGGTACTTGTTACTAAAACTAACACTTGGTATTAAAACTATGTTGAAGTTCTAGCAGCTTTAGAATTTTTGAATAAGGTTGTGTTAATAGCAATACTGGCGACGTTTTTACATACTTACATGCTTTACTGCACGTTAAGCTTTTGGTCCCAACTGTTATTTGTAGAACTTTGACCGTCGGCAGCCAGGAAAACTGACACCAGTCTTGCCAAGGGGTAATATCGTGTGGAGGATTAATATAGGCAGTCACTCCATGTAAAACATTGGTACCTAACTACATCCGGTAAGACTGGAAGCCGACCCAAAGGTTAATTTTCAAAGATCAGCCAAATTTTTGCCAGGAATTAGGTATTGATCAAAGAATGATTTATACAAAAATCAACTCCCAAAAAAATTTACAACGAATTTGACTGCTAATCAAACTAAACCAAAGCCTGAAATCCTGTTATTTTTTTGTATTAAAGTAGAGTTTGACACTTTTTCAAAATTGAGAAACCGACCATTAGTATCTCATCATCATCATCATTTCAGCCTAAAGACATCCAGCATTGGACGTCTTTCGGCGTCACCACATTGACCGATCCCGTGCGTCTCGCATCCAGCGCATTCCCGCAACCTTAACCAGATCATCGGTCCACTTAGTAGAAGGCCTTCCAACGCATCGTCTTCCGGTTCGCGGTTGCCATTCCAGAACTTTTCGGCCCCATCGGCCATCCGTTAAGCGAGCAATGTGCCCTGCCCATTATGTCGGTAACTTTGGTCTCCTGCGGATATCCTCATTTCAGACGTGATCACGCATGGAAAGTCCGATCATAACTCATAGCTTAGTATATACTTCCTAGTATCTAGATACAATTTTCAAAATGAAATATTTTTATGAATACGAGTATTAATGTGAAAAGCATTAATATATTCTCTATTGAAAATCGTGGAACCATATTTTATATTCCAGTAATGGTCGAACCTTGCTGTCAAACCTTGTTTCAAATCGCATGTCGTTCCATACCTGTGATCCGGTTTAGATCTCCGTACTAAGGGCGCAGTCCCATCAAGAGCTGTCAGCTAGATTACTTTACTTCCAAACTAGTCCACTATATAAGAAGTTGGTATTTCTTCGTTGTGATTTAAAACAAGATTTAGTCTTCATCTTTTTCGTCTGAGGATATGGCCACCTCTGGTGTCAGAGTTAATTAAACCACCTTTGGGAACCCCACAAGCCTCTAACTTGGCTATTTTCGACTTACATTAACAATATATGTACAGGTTTCCTCACGATGTTTTCCTTCACCGTTGCTTGTGATGTCCAAGATAAACTTAGAAAGTATATGCCATATGGTTGTTGGTGTCATATGGATTTGAAAAATACATATTGGTCCTTGCCTGGATTTGAACCTACTACCTCAAGCACGAGAGGCAAGGTCACTAGACCGCCACGACATTTTAAGAACAACAAGAAGATGTAGTGACAAAAGTCGAAAACAGTATGCTTCGCTGGTTGGGTCATGTTGAGAGGTTGAATGAAAGGCGACTAACAAAAGGTATTGACAAGGCAGAAGTATCGTAAAAGCAAGGAGAGAACAACTTAGCTGGGACATACACAGGTACACTACATACATTATCATAATTTTTGCCGAATGACGTCCACTGCTGGATATCGATCGGTCCAGGGCGTCTCTCACCCAGCGGAGTACCACACCCATAACCAGGTCTTCGGTCCACCTAGTGGGAGGCCTTCCAATGCTGCGTCTTCCGGTACGCGGTCGCCACACCAGAACTTTTCGGCCCTATCGACCATCCCTAATAGGGTAGTTGACAAAAAATATCTATTTAGCCCGTCAGATAACCTTATAATAGTGGACGTGTTTTTTTCTTTTGCCACGTATACGATAAATTACGACGATACAGTGCGTTGAAATATCGTGTGACGTCACGGTGTGCTACACTTTATACTGACAATGTGACGTCACAAGCCTCCACTCCTGAACTTATTTGCGCTTCATCTTTGTCAATTTGTATTTATTTGATACTAGCGGACGACTCGCGGTTTCACCCGCGTATTTCCCGTCCCGTGGGAATACAGAGATAAAAAGTTGACTATGTCACCCGGGGATAGTGTAGCTTCCTAACGGTGGAAGAATTTTTGAAATCGGTCAATTAGTTATTAAGTTTATTCTTTACATAAATAAATTCAGAAATACAAATCTTTCCTCTTTATAATATTACTAGCACTCCGCCCGCGACTTCGTTCGCATGATTTTGTATTTCATTCAACTAAATTATGTGCAGTTAGTGAAGGCGATCAAAAATAAGCTACTTTTAAATCAATAATAAATGGGCTATCGTAGATATCTACGGTTTAAGTTAGGATTTAGAGAACAAAGAACCTCCTCCTTTTTGGAAAACCGGTTAAAAATCTTATTCCTTGGGCTATAATAAATTGCCATCATTAGTTTTTCAGAATTACCCCCAGAAGATGTTTTAGGTGTGTCAACGGTTTTTTGAAGAATCTTACGGCACTAAGATGACCTCTTCCTCGATTTGGAACTACCGAGCTGGAACGTTTGAACAGTGCTGTTTGACGGAGATATCGGTGAACATACACAAAAAATAATTAAGTACCTTACTAAAGGCAAATTGCCTATTAGGTCCACCTAAAAAAAGTGAAAAATAAAAAATCTATTTTTAAAAAAAATACTATCGACATCCAACTAAAAACACTACAAAGTGAAAAATAACTTTCTTTTTCGAAGTCAGTGTCCATAACGAAAAAAATTGGTACCTACCAAAGACACCAACTTCGAAAAATAGATTTATTTTTTACTTTGTAGTGTTTTTAGTTGGAGGTCAGTAATATATTTTTGTAAAAAAGTTTTTATACAATTAAATGTCTCTTTAAAGGTTGAATTTCCAAAACTCCTTCCTTAGTGCTCACTTAAATCATTAAAAGAAGCTATGTGTAATTAAATACTTCAAAAATCTTGATCACCCCCTAAATAGTATTTTGGGGATAGTTATGAAAAACGAATAACTAATAGCAACCCACATTATTTATTAAGGTTAGTATTTGTGCAAAATTTCATGTTTATTAAACCAAGATCTTCAACACCCACATAATCATATTTTAGGGGTAGTTTCGAAAAACTATTAATGATATCCATTTAGGTTATTTGTCTCAAGTTTATTAATCCATGAATTGATTTTCCGTATAAACTTTAACATCCCTTAAATCGTATTTTAGGAGTAGTTTTGAAAAACTTGTAATGACAACCTTTACTTTAAAATCAATAAAAAAATTATAAAATATTTGCTGTTATTATTAATGCCAAGTTTAAAATATATAAGTCCAACAAATTGCCATCTTTAACCTCTATTAGGGGTAGAACTTCCGGAAATCAATAAACTCATTAATTTTTTTTTTATCAACAGCGTAAACCAACTATTTCAGATATTTTAACTTCCAAACCGAATAAATTTCATATAAAGTTTCAACCCCTACTTTATTCTCCTTAGGGGTAGAATTTCTAAAACCTAATAATTATATGAATTATTTTTATCAACTCCAACTCTAACTTACAAACTATAGAAATTACATACAAACTTTCAACCCCCTTTTTAGCCCCGTTATGGGTGGAATTTCCGGAAATAATTACACTCATTGTTTTTTAATCAATCAGGAGCGGAAACCTACAATTTTAGATGTTAAACCTTCCAAACCGATGAAATTTCATACAACGTTACAACCCCTATTTTATCCCCATAGAGGTAGAATTTCCAAAAAATAATTAATGCATGGTTTTGTTTTATCTACCTAGAGATTAAATCTAAAATTTCACGTGTCCAACTTTCAAACTGTTGAAATTGCATACAAACTTTCAACCTCCTTTTTACCCCCTTAGGGGACAAATTACCAAAAACATTTTTTTTTTATGAACCAAATGCGTAAATCTAAAATTTCACGTGTCTAACTTACAAACTGCAGAAATTACATATAAACTTTCAACCCTCTTTTTACCCCCTTAGGGGTCGAATTTCCATAAACCAACAAATACATTAATTCTTTTTACGAACAATAAGCGTAAATCTAAAATTTCACGTGCCCAACTTACAAACTGTAAAAAAATCATAAAAACTTTCAACCCCCTTTTTACCCCCTCACTGGTAGAATTTCCAAATACCATTATATGAATTAATTCTTTTTATACCCCAAGAGCGTAATTCTAAAATTTCAAGTGTTCATCTTACAAACTGTAGAAATTACATACATACTTTCAACCCCCTTTTTACCCCCTTAGGGTTGGAATTTAGAAAAACCAATAAAGACATTAATTATTTTTATCTACCAAGAGCGTAATGTAAAATTTCATGTGTCGAATTTGCAAACTGTAAAAACTTCATACAAATTTTCAACCCCCTTTTTACCCACTTAAGGGTCGAATATCCAAAAACTAATAAATACATTAATTCTTTTTGTCAACCAAGAGCGTAAATCTAAAATTTCACGTGCCCAACTTACAAACTGTAGAAATTACATACAAACTTTCAACCCCCTTTTTACCCCCTTTGGGGTGGAATTTCCAAAAATCCTTTCTTAGTGCTCACTTACGCGATATCAGGAATCTTTCTGCCAAATTTCATTCTTCTAGGCCTAGCGGTTTAGGCTGTGCGTTGATCGATCAGTCAATCAGTCAGTCAGTCAGTCAGTCAGTCAGTTTCTTCTTTTATATATATAGATTATAAGTATATAAGTAAGTATAGAAAGCAAAAAATACGTGTCCAATATTATTTGATAATGTCACTGACGGACTAAATGGAATTATCATTTTTCTACCCAGGGAACATCCCTATTGTGCGAACAATGAACCCTGCCCATTGCCACGATAAAAATAAAAAGGACCGAAGCTATCATGGCAAACGTCTCCGTATATATCTTACGCATCATTGGACGGTCGACTTTAGCCTTTAAATCTCATACTTACATGAAAGTGAGTCACTGAGAGTATATGTAATACCCGACGGGAACCGGAGACGTGTGAACGGTGAAGTAGCGCACGGATATCCGGCGCCGGACGTCGGGCTTGTGAAAAGAGAACCGTCATGGCTGTTCTAGATGATACCAGTTTGGGTGATTGAATGTTTTTTGTGTTGGCAGAGATGTTGTTTAAGGTTATGTCTTGAATGGTGAATAGATTACCCGCTAGTCAGTCAGTGAGGTTGTTATTGGATGTTTTACCGTCCAGTTTACGGGATGTATCGAACAAATTGTACTTATGTAATTCCTTCTCTCTTGATACCTTCACGAGAGTAAGAATGAAGTAACTAGGTATCGTTCGTACGTACTTTTAATACATTCTAATGCAATACTATGTATTTGAAATTTGGTTTGAAGAAAGCTTTGGGTGTGAAACTAAACTCAAGTCAAATCAGAGAACACTATTTAAAGTTGTGACGTCATGTCTTTCAGAAAAGCGGTTCTCGAGTTATATCTAACGTCCATTCTCGTCTATGAATTTTGATTTTTCAATAATCATATAATTTATCAAAATCCTGCCCGTGACTCCTTTGAAAGTTTTTTTGCTATTACAAATTTATAATTTACCCATCCACGGCCACTTGGAAAATCAGCTGTATAGCCACACTATTTTGAGTATCTAACAGTTTTAGATTCCTGTAAAACTACGAAACAGAAGCCACAGAAAATAAATCATTGGTAAGGGACAAAGATGATGAATTTATAAAATCTTGCTTCTTATTATATATAAATAATACCTTACTGATATTATAAATGCGAATGTTGGGATGTATGTTTGTTACTCAACATACCAGAACGGCTGAATGGATCTGGATGAAATTGGTAAAGAGATAGATTATAGTCTGGAATAGCACATAGGCTATTGTTATCCAGGCAGTATTTTCCCGTGGATTAATTTCCGACTATCACGCAGGAGAAGCCGCTGGCAGAAGTTAGTCTATACCAATATTATAAAGAGGAAAGATTTTTTTGTTTGTTTGTTTGTTTGTACCGAATAAGCTCCAAAACTAAAGGACCGATTTCAAAAATTCTTTCACCGTTGAGAAGCTACTCTATCCCCAGGTGACATAGGCTACTTTTTATCCCTATATTCCCACGGGAACGGGAACTACGCGGGTGAAACCGCGAGGCGTCCTCTAGTAACAAATAAATCGGTTGAAAATAACACATTCTGCCTTTATTGACAACTGAACCAAAAAATCTTTCCTCTTTATAATATTGGTTTAGATTTAAATTACATAGATGCGCAAGTTAACCATTGAAAAAGGGATTGAATTTCTTTCGCAGTCATTAGACTGGGAATAAAATTCTAGATCGAAGATAGCTAAAGAATTTATCTATACCTTAAGTACCTTCTTTGAGCTAGGTAACTATTTTATCTAGAGTACCAGGCTAACAGGATTTCTAAGGAGCTTCTTTGTAAATTCACTTCGGTTTTCTTGCTTGAATACTCGTACCGTGGTCGCCAGTTGGGAAAAATACGGTGAAATCTTTTAAAGACGGACAGGTGTGAGTAGGGCTTGTGGGCTTTGTATTCCGTACCGATACAATGTAATTAAGTTCATAGATACTAGATGTATCTAAAGTTGCTTCTAGACTGTTATCTACTTACTTTGAGATGGTTTTGTACTTGTAGCTTCTTCATTATGGCTGTCATTGGTAGTTCTGTGATAGTCCGTTATCTTGGATCAATATAATACACTAAATGACCAGTAAGCGCTTCAAAAACAGGTCAAAAAATAAGAGCACAAATACGGTTGTGGTCTTATTTAAAATTTTTGCGTGTGCGTTAAAAATTTGTGCAAAATTCCACCGTAACACCGTTTTAAGTTTATATCATTAAGTGTTTGTCATAAAGTAAAAGCCGAATTAAATAGTAAATATTAATCAATTACCAAATAAAATGATTGTTTGACCAACGTTTGCGTCGACAACGCGCCAACAATTGTAACAAACATCGACTGTTCTGGAACATAGTAATTTAGACTTTAAAACATGCGTGTAAGATTAAATTTGTTTTTATTTATGGTTAGCAGCGAAGAAAGGTCATAAATAAATATTGCTTTTTGTACGAGCTTTGTGAATGCAACTTTAAGCATTGCGTTTAAGGTTGAATTTGCATTCATGTATATTTATTTCAACTAGAATTCTTAGCATTACTTAATCACAATTGGCGACAGTTTTAAAGATAACTTTTGTATGGGATTGTGTATCTATTGTATTATTGATCGAAGGTCGTTGCGGATAGACATAAGCCAGGAAAACGGAGACTGTTATTGCCAAGAGGTATCATAGTACCCAGTAAATGGGTTACGGTGGTCAGGTAGGCATTTGCTCAATGTAAAATACTGGTAGTATATATTGGGGTCGGCAGATTGTTTTATTGTAGCTTACTGTGAGTTCCTAACTGTAAGCTGAGTAGCCAGTTGCTTCTTTAATTATTATCATTTACCATTGTATTTACGAAATATTATGTAAAGATACTTTGAGTATGTTGGTAAAACTTTCCAGACACGATAAATAATGTTTAGTGTTTTCATTTTTAACCGACTTCAAAAAAAAGAGGAGGTTCTCAATTCGTCGGAATCTTTTTTTTTATGTATGTTCCCCGATTACTCAAAGACGCCTGGACCGATTTTAAAAAATCTTCTTTTGTTTTGAAGGGTATACTACCTAGTTGGTCCCATAGTCATCAGGTCAGGATCTGATGATGAGATCCTAGAGCAATCGAGGGAACTCCTCAAATATTATAGGCAAACATATAGTGATTTTGGTATTTTCATCAACAATGCAATCACTTGCACTCAGAAAGTATAATTTGGTGAAGTGGAACTGATGAAGAAGACCACAGATGGCCACTTGAACTCCTAAATGCTAAGTATGTCACGGGTATAAAATATCTCGAATAGGTAACCGACTACGATGAAGCAAATACTTATAAATGAATGGGACTGATGAAAATGGTATCATTGAACTGTTCTGATGATGAAGCCGGAAGGTAGGCACCGGAACTCTGAAAAAAAAACAATGTATCCTAGTCGTGCTTGGGCTTATTGGAATCGTCATGAGGTGTACTTTGACCACAAATGATTATCATGTTAATTGGAGACACCTACCAAAACTAAAAAGAAAAAATAAAAAACTTTTTAACAAAAAATCAAACCGGCTTCCAGAACAAAAAACTACAAAGCAAAAAATAACTTTCTTTTCCGAAGTCGGTGTCGAAAAACTGAAAAAAATGGATACAAAAGACACCGACTTCGGAAAAGAAAGTTATTTTTTGCTTTGTAGTTTTTTGTTCTGGAAGTCGGTTTGATTTTTTGTTAAAAAGTTTTATATACTAGCGTTTGCAAACTAATATTATAAAGGCGAAAGTTTGTACGCGTGTGTTTGCTACTTTTTCACGCTTAAACAGCTAAGCGGATCTGGATGAAATTTAGCACAGAGATAGATTATAGTCAGGATTAGCACATAGGATACTTTTTATACCGGACATATGTTCCCTTGGAATAATTTTTGCCTTGAAACATTCACTCGGGCGAAGCCGCTGGCAGAAGCTAATTGTATATAAAACAGTTTCTGATGTAGTTTCTAGCCTAGTTTATTATTTCAAAGTAACTATAAGCTAATTGGTAAATAGACTGTAAGGCGATTCTACTCTAAAAACTATAAAGGTTCTAATAAATTATAGAATAAATCGACTGTAAAAAGGCCTAATTTGGTTGATCTAGGGTTAAAATTGGGTTACAAGTTTTTAGTACAAAGCTCGATTAATTCAATACATGACGGGAATTAGATCACTTGACGAGGGTGATGTTTGGTTACAATACAACATACGAAAAATGAGCAGTCGTGGCCCAGTGGTAGCGGCCGCGACTTACAAGCTGTAGGTCGTGAGTTCGAACCCAGGCAAGCGCTTTACTTGGTGTAAATTATTTCATCACCACTGCTCTCAAAACGGTGAAGGAAAACATCGTGAGGAAACCGGCATGTTCTAGAACCAAAAATTCGAAGACATGTGACATCTACCAACCCGCACTGCGCGGTGATTACGGCCCATTCCCTATCAAAGAGAGAAGGCCTACACGCACATGCGATCAAATGCGAGCCTAAGTGCGGAAAAGGGGTCCATCTATCCTATCCTATCCTGGTTAGCGTAAAATACTTTTATCAAATATTTAATTTAGCTTATTTATGTGAAGTTCTCAATTTTATTTTTGTTTATATCGTTTGGTTTATCGGTACCAAATATCCTCACGAAATACTTAAGAGTTAATTTTTTAACACCTTATATATTGGAGTCGCTAAGATTTCCTTTGAGTTTGAACATACCTATTACATGCTACAAAAAAGGGACTTTCCCGATGTGCGACGCAATTTAAATTGCGAAAGAAAGAAAGAATTGTGTCGATAGGCGAACTTGGTTGGATATCGCTTACTCGTATTTTCTAAGAAAATTTCAAGTGAAAATCGGTCGAATAAAATCGCATCGCAATCGCATCCTTGTGAACGTACTGGCAATTTTGCTAAGTAAAAATCGGTTATCGGTGTGATAAAAATCAAATCGCGACGAACCATCAGAAAGGCCGCAAATATATTAATGCTTGTTCCGAAATAATTCGTTCTGCTGTTTTAGACACATTCACACACCTTTTTAATCGACTTCCCAAAAAAGGAGGAGGTTATCAATTCGACTGTATTTTTTTAATGTGTTTTATTTCAGAGCTTTTCACAAGGTGGACCGATTTTGATGTTTCTTTTTATATAAAAGCTGGTGTTCCCATTTAAATTTCATTAAGATCTGATGAAGAACTTCTGCTGCGTACCGCAATTATTTAAATAACCGACATCTATCGAATTAAGGAAGTATCAATGACAATCAGTTTATTAATCCATAGTGTAGATGGCGCTATAAATAGTCCACTTTTTTAATTTTAATTTCTATTTTTTTAAAGTATTTTTTTGTTTCTTTTTGTATTTTATTGATTTTAACAATGTAATTTTGACAACATGTTCTTGCTAAAAATTAACCCGTATTTTTTACGAAAGGGGATAGCAACTGATTCTTTTAAACACAGGTGACTTTGTCACCTATCTAGAAGAACAGTACTGCACCCACTAACTAGATTAAGATCTCTAATGCCTATCTCACTTAACCATGCAATGTATCTGGTCCTTAGTTCATGAATAAATTTATTTTATTATTATTTATTATTTACTTTAATGAAGTCAATTCCTTTTCAATTTGGATTTGGTATATTTTATCTAGCTTTATTTAGGAAAATGTCAACACAATTATTTCAAAATTGTTTTCTTCATACTTGTGCCTAGAACAAATTGGTTTTCAAACGAAGTACATCTTGCAATCCTGATTGGCGCGTTCTCAACGCGCGCCCTTACGTCATACCCGTTTTTTTGGAGACGAACGCGAGCGATTCGTCGTGAGTGCAACGTTTTGGTTAAAATAAAGAAACCGAGGCTTTTCTTCCCGAAGACCTCTGGACGTTACGGTGTGTTAATTCAAGTACTTGTGGACAATTCATCCTCCACCTCAATAAGCGAAATCAGTGCCTGTGGATTAAGTTCTCTGGGGCAACTGCCTGATACATTGGAACCCTGCCGGCCGGCATCCTCATCGGAGCGCGGGAATACGACGGGAGATTTCTGGTGAGTTCTAGGCACCCTCAGTAGGCCCTGGCTCAAGCAAATGAAGGAACACGGGTGGGTTTTAGTCAGTAAAAGTCTGACACACCCTCCTGCTTCACCCAGAGCGGGAGAAGTCATTGGATGATTTATTCAATAAATGACGGCAAATCACTCGTGATAGCTGCAATCGCATGTTTGTTTATTGTTTACATCGCATGTTTGTTCATAACATAGCATAACACTGTACGCTCTAAAGGGGTATGCAGATCTGTACAGTTCACCCTGGTATACTCTCATTCCACCGGTTTTGTTTAAGTTTCATGTTATTGGGTTAATCTATTCTGGCATCTCTTTGGGCATAACCTAGGTAGGTGCCTATAGAACTAGTCCATTATGTATCAAAATAAAAAAGTGAAAAATAAAAAACGTTTTTACAAAAAAAAAACCACGGACTTCCAAATAAAAACACTACAAAGTGAAAATCAACTTCAGTTTCGGAAGTCGGTGTCTAAAAACGAAGAAACGAAACAGGAACACTGACTTCCGCAATGGAACTTATTTTTCACTTTATAGTGTTTTTATTTGGAAGTCGGTTGTATTATTTTGTAAAAGTTTTATTTTATTTAAAGCTTTATTTTACTCAACTGCTTTAAATAAAAGTCAGCCATTTTATTTTCTCATTCGTCACAATAATACACCACTTTCACTTCCAGTCAACATACATACATACATCAAAAAGCGTTCCTCTCAAACTATTCCCCAAGGAACTGTAAAAGGGCCGCGAATCTTGATAACTTCCATGACATGTGAATGAAAAAAATATTTCCTTGTCGTATTTTATGTGTTGTTAGTTTTGTTATAAAGGATAACAAATATATAAATAAGTGTTTCGTGGTACTTTATGACAAAATAAAAAAGAGAACAGAAAAAACAATTGCCCTGCTTAGCAGCTGCAATTGGTATTCAGTGGCGAAGGAGAACAGTTTTCACAAATTACCAAAAGATTAAGAAGTATATGAAGATTAGATAATATCCAATTACAAAATGTATAAAAACGTCATAGATATTGCTGTAATATTGTTTAGAAATTTATCATCATCACCCTGCCCTTGTCCCATGTTACTTGGGGTCGGCGCAACATGTTCTTTCCTTCCATACCGTCTTTTCCCTCGTCACTTTACCACTGACTCCCTTTTATTTCATTCTAGTTGTCCCCCACAGCTTCGCTCCCGTCTACTGGCAACCTACCGTATCCTACCTACCTCCTTATCTGCCCTATCCTACCCACCAACCTGTATTACCCAACCTTCTCTATCCTACATACCCACAATTTCATTTTCTTATTAAAAAACGTAGCCTATGTCCTTTTTCAGGATGCCATCTGTCTTCTTGCCAAATTTCATTGAATTCCGTTCAGTGGTTTAGGCGTGAAAAAAAAGACAAACAGATCTACTTTCGAATTTTTAATATTAGTACGGATCACTCCTCACACAGTCCATTTTCTTTGGGCGTCCCCGCCCTCTCCATCCATCCACGTTTATATTTATAACTCTTATTATTTAGAAACTTGTAAAGAGTTAAATTAGTTGTATAATTGTGGGAGGTAGTCACTGGAAGTCCGACCCTACCTACCAACCTTCCTACCCTACCCTACAAACGTAGTAAAATCCGATTTCAAAAATTCATTCACGTTTAATAATCGGTGAAATATTTTTTGTGTATTGCACTTTGTAGTTGCACTATCGCTGTGTGTCATTAGCTACTTCTTATCTAAATGTAAGTGAATATATCTTAAATAACTTCCTTAGGAATAAAAACGAAAGAAAACATCTTATCGGTACTGGTATCAGAACTCACCTCTTTACAAAACCCCCTACTCAAAAACCAAAATGAACAATCCACCAATTCGAGCTCAATATCCTAATTTAAACTTACCCTCCGTTTGTCCATACATCTCGGTCCCCTCTGTGTCTTCTAACGACAAAATGATTGATACACGATTATTCAGAATGCGAATCCTCATAGTATCCCTGTGGTTTGCCAAATATTGCCAACTATTCCAAAGTTTAGGGCACAACTTTATGACTTGCCCTTTATATTTCCGGCTTGGAGTATGAATAAGACAATGATATAGTAAATGATCATAGGAAAATATGTTTATAATGTTGTGATGGTTGATATTGTGACAATAATACATTTTCATTTCTTTCTATACTACTAGTATATAAAAAGCGGGGACTAAAACAGCATTTGAATTTGCGCTTTTGTATAAAAGTTTGGAGAAGACTTTACGAAAGTGTAGTGAAAATATTGTAAAAACGTTTTTATATCTGGTTAATGTTCTATTTCCTGAATACTTATCTAAGTATTCAGAAAATAATCTGTTCAAGGGTCAATATTTGTGGCTTCTGTCTGAAATAATCCATAAAATTGGGATATTCATAAACAAGCTGTTTACAATGAGTTATTCAGTAAACAAAAATTTAGTATTCTAACTACGTGACTCCAGATGATGATGCCATAAATTACACGTTTTGACTGTCAATAGTATAAATCGATAGAAAGTCATAACGTGTAATTTATGGACAAAGAAATTAACTTGGCTTTTCAAAATCTAATATCAACCAGTAAAATTTATCAATACACAAAAGTAATGAATTTACAGCAACACAGTATTTTCATCAGAAAAATTCTTAACAAAAGTGTTCACTCAAACATAACACTCACCCAAAATAAACAAGTTAGTCAACGCAGAACACGGCGAGCAAGCTTGCTAGTTTTACCTTAAACAAGAACTATTGCAAAAATGCTAACTTTTGAAGGAGCACAACTCTATAATAAATTACCGTCATGTATAAGAAATCTACACTAAATAATTGCGAACGATCACTTCTGGAGAAATGAATGCATTGGATGGGTAACTATTAACTTGTTATACTGATGACATATGTCTTTATTGGGAACTAGAAGATGCCTCGCGGTTTCACCCGCGTATTTCCCGTTCCCGTGGGAATACAGGTATAAAAAATAGCCTATGTCACCCGGGGATAGAGTAGCTTCCCAACGGTGAAAGAATTTTTGAATACGGTCTAGTAGTTTTGGAGCCTATTCGGTACAAACAAACAAAAACAATCTTTTCTCTTTATAATATTGGTATAGATAAAGTTTCTTTAAAGCGAAATCTTAGTACAATCCCTTTTTACGATACACAGACAAACACAATGCACTCTATAATTCATTCATACTTCGTTGCATGCCCTTAAACTTAGTAGTCCTGAACTTTGAGAGTTAGATGGCAAGGCTGATGCTCCTAAAGTTAGGGTGATCGAACGCTCTGTGGTGGAGGATCTGAGCCACATATTATTGGCTTGTTAGCTGATTGGTTGGGTTGATGGGATCATATAATAGGTACCTCTTTTAGTGCACTTTACGCTGGAATAATTAGAGCCGGCGGATAGCGTATCCTGGCTAGGTCGTCTTGGTATTTTGTTGAGATACTCATTTTATGCTTAAAAAATAACAAGTCCAAACGGGCTATCACTCACGTGTCCGTATGTCTGTCCGTCGTCTGTCACACGGGTTTTACGGCCAAACGGTTGGAGCTACAGTGATTAAATTTTCACAGTATAAGCATCTTGTTGACCCAAAGCCATACAAATTATCAATTGATTTTTTTATATTTTTGAGTGGTGCTCTTCATTCAAAATATTTGACCTACCGCATCGAATGGGATATCATTGTTTAGAGCTCGTTGAGTAGATAAATATTGTATATTTTGTTATAAAAACTATTGGAAAACAATGGATTGAGAAACCACCAAAGTCAGCCTTTGTTACAATATCTTGATCCGAAGAAACTTTATATGAACTTGAAATTTGGTTTGATACCAATGGCCGGTATTTATTAAGAATTTTATTGTATGTCTATTACCATCCTGTACCTACTATTGTTACGATGTAGTGTAAATACTTGTATACATAAGGACGATTCAGATAGATGTATATATAATACAACACTACTAAAACATTTCGTCCTTTAAATTCGATACACTGTCCTTATCATTAATCGTTAGCTTTGTAATTCAAGCAGTTCTCTAGACTAAACACTTGTCGGGTTTGTTTGCTTAGGTGTTTGCCAGTAATCGCAGCTATAGTACGAGATCCCACCGCAAAAATCAGCAGGTAATTTGTTTTCGATAAAATTTGATGTTCATGAATGATTTAATTGATACTAGAGAATATTACTAAAGGGTTTCCGGGCAATATGTAACCGTTTTTTTTTTAATTTATATGCAATGACAGACAGCTTTCATAATTTCAGCCGAAAGACGTCCACTGCTGGGCATAAGCCTCCCCCAGGCATCGCCACATTGACCGATCCCATGCGTCTCGCATACAGCGCGTTCCCGCAACCTTAACTAGGTCATCGGTCCACCTAGTGGGAGGCCTTCCAACGCATCGTCTTGCGGTTCGCGATCGCCATTCCAGAAGTTTTTAGCCCTATCAGTTATCCGTTCTGCAAACTATGTGCCCTGCCCACTGCCGGTTAAGTTTCGCAATTCTTCGGGCTATGTCGGTAACTTTTTTCTCCTGCGAATATGCTCCGACAGCTCTAGTCAGCCGCAATGTATGGATTGCCGCGTGTAAACAGGTACACTATCAACCCATAGATTGCGGCTAACTGAGAGTTAGCAACCCTTCTGTTCACTTATTTCAAATGGTGTTAGACGCACTTGAAACACTCATCTAACTGTGGTTATTTTACAAACAATAATTACAATTTATTTAAATAAAGATTTTAGAATTACGGCTTGATATTACCAGGCAACCCTGCAGCACTAGATTTTGCTATCAAATATATCATGGCAATTTAGTTTTATAAAAAAACTAACTTGCAGACTCTAGCGGTGGGGTCTTAGGCTGTCAAGCCCTATTATAAAGAACAATGTTTTAAGTTTCTTGACCTTAATATTTTGTTTAAGGTCAAATACATACAGAACATGAGTCTTGGCTTTTGTTTATTCGTTGTTAGCTAAACCCTAGGCAAGATTGAAGGGAAACGTTCTAGAGGTCGCAGTCCAATAAGATGCTCAGACCAAGTCCGCACATCGTTGAACACCAAACTGCACGATGCTCTCCACGACGCAAAAGAACGGCATAGGTGGCGCAAATTAGTGAAGGAAAAGTTACTTCCATGACAACAGTGGAATCACGACCCTCAGTAATGAGGAACACGACGCGAGGAGGAGGAAGTCCTAAAGACGTGGACGAAACATTAAAAAGAGCTAACATTGTTAGTATGTCTACATCACGACTATATTGCCCGAAGGGTTAGGCAGAGTGACCTGTCATCACACCCATCGCTGTCATCACAGCAAGAAGTGTATTTTTTTTTTGCCAATAAGGTTGTTATGCAGTGTAAGCATTGTCTTACTAACCATACTACCACACTAATATTATAAAGGCGAAAGTTTGTGAGTGTGTGTCCTGTGTCTTTGTATATTTGTTGCTTCTTCACGCTAAAATAAATGGTAAATACAAGAATTTCATCCTTTTATCTCTAAAATAAAACATAGAAAGCTTTACTGCAGTCACAGAAAGAGTTGCATTACTGATCTTCATTATTCAAGGACACACAGCAAAAGCCTGCGAAGTCAGCAGATGAGGAAGAGATCAATAAATTCTACAAATCGATAAAGAGCTTGGCCCCCTCAGCTGGAGTAAAACCCTTGGGCCTAACTCCAGCTGAGGTCATATTTCGTCTGAAATGATGATGTTACTATGCACTTTCCACCTCAAACACAGCTAAGTAACACTTAGGTAACGTAAACGGGCGATAAATCTAATTGGATGGCCGGTTTCTAAATTGAGCATTTGGAGTTAAGGACGTGTCAAACTCTTTTTAATGCCAACATTTGACAGATTTTCAGGCTAAAAGCAGATTTTGGCAAATACTGAACTTTAAATTCTGGCCATAAAAAGTAACAGCAAAATACCCATCACCACGCGTTCCCAGCGCTACTACATACAATTTGGTTCAAATAAATGACACTAGATGGCGCGATATGCATCGATTCGTTATTGAATTGTGTATAAAATTAACATTTTCTAGAATTGATCATAAAAATTATGTTCTTTTTTAATAAATTTTCTTAAGCACAAATTTATGGAATATTGGGGGTCTTTAAGTCAAGAGTGAATAGGTTTCTTCTGGGCAAGCGTGCTACATCGTCGACCACATCATCGCTTACCATCAGGTGAGATAGTGGTCAAGCGCCAGACTAGAAATAAAAAAATAAAAAAACAATTGGAGTCTTAATTCACATTTCAAAGATTATTTTAAACGGATCATTTAAAATTGATTCCAATAGATGGCGCGGTTTTTAATTTCTCAGGCATGACACTCGATTTTTAGGGTTCCGAAGTCAACAAGGAACCGTCATAGTTTCGCTCTGCCCGTCCGCAGCTTACTTCAGAGAAAAAATACTAGAAAGCTATAATTTGGCATGGATATACATATTAATAATTCCGACAAAGTAGTAAAATAAAATCATGTAATTTTTTTTTTTTGTTTTCTCCTATAGACGTAAAGAGGGGATATTTTTTTTCTCGTCTATCCCATGGTATGGTGTATCGTTGGATAGGTCAATCAAAAATATTATGGGTTGTTTAAAGCCATTTTTCGATTCAGAGATCCGTTTGCGTAAAGTTAAGCTTTAAATTGCAAATTTGTGTTAGAGTCAAGTGTCCCCCCACCTGCCAGCGAAATGGTTGCCCTTGGCTATGTGAAAAATTCACGGCAGTAGTAAATATAACGAAATTAATACTATCACAGATAAGCTTTACAAGTTTACGGGTAATAGTCGACCAACTTATAAAATGTACTTGGAACATTAAAAATTTTGTACAAATGTCATTGAAAAATGACTCGGTCTTGATGACTTGGTCGCGGTCCTTTGGGCTGCAAATCAACCCTAAGAAGTCTCAGGCAATCGTTATCGGTGGTAGACAATTGCGGAACAGGCTTGATCTTGCGTTGCTGTCTCCACTCTGGTTGAATGGAGATCAGATTGGATACACCAAGTCAGCTAGAAACCTGGGGATAATCATGGACTCCTATTTGTCGTGGACGGCCCATGTCGGTGAGGTCAGTCGCAAAGTGCACTATTCGTTCCACTCGCTGAAATGCCTCCAGAGCTTTTTGCCCTTGAATACCAAAATTTCTCTAGCTCAAACTCTCATTCAACCCATCATCGACTACGCCGACGCCTGTTATTTGGATGCAACCGAGGAGCTTTTAGTTAAACTTGAGCGTTTGCAAAATTTATGTATTCGTTTTGTTTTCAACCTTAAAAAGTATGATCATGTTTCAGAATTTCGCAAGTTACTCAAGTGGCTCCCTATTCGACTTCGCAGGAACTCTCGGATATTGTGTCTATTATTTAACATCCTTCACAATCCTAAGACGCCTTCTTACCTCCGAGAACGCTTCTCCTACTCCCGTCCTTCCGATGCACTTTGCAGGAAGCATCTTAAAATCTACTTAATATCCCTTCCCACACTACTGACTTCTACTCTTACTCCTTCACTGTGAACGCCGTGCGTTTGTGGAACTCTCTTCCGCCTGACATAAGGGACTGCCAAACTCTTACAGTTTTTAAAAGAGAAGTGAAAAGACACTACCTGTCCATTCCATCATAGTTGCATATATTTCTGTATTATATTTTTTTATATATATTAGTAGGTAGGTAGTTATTGTTATAATATTTATTTTATATATATGTATGTATATGACAGTATATCCTATCGTATCCTATTGTATTATATTTAGCTCCGTTATGTTTTATGTGTTTATTTTTCCCTTCTACACACGTTATCTACATCTCTTTTTTCATCTTTCCTTTCGCAGGTATGCTGGAAGAGATTTCATTAGAAATAAGCATCACCTATGTACTTATTTTTCTGTTCCTTCTTCTTGTCTGTATAAATGGTTGTGTGTGCATAAATGGTTAAATAAAATAAATAAATAAAATATAAATATACTTTGATAGCTGTGTACAACAGATAGTAAATATATTCTTATGAACCAAGTAAAAATATACAAAAATAAAATCATAACATCCTTAATAATAAAGATTTCTAAATTAATAATGTTTAAGCTCGAATAACGCATTGGAGTGGCCGGAGTCGTTGGCAGTACCGTAGTACATACGGCGCATGCGCGCGGGGGAGTCTGTTTTGTATTAGTGCACAGAGGTGGATTAAAAGTCGAGAACGCCCTAGGCAAGCACCTCATCGGCGCCCCTCTAGCGGCCATATACTTGCATGTAAACACGTGTTTGAGCAAATAAATATATCTTTATTTTATTATAAATTATAACTACTACTTCCTTCTTTGACAAATCTTTCACGATTCAAGCAGCTCGGTTGTGGAATGCATTACCTATTGAAATAAGACGTGCTCAAACACTGCCAATATTTAAGAAAATGGTGAAGGAGCATTACCTTTCACTATAATTTTTATTCTTCGCCTGTCTCTGTTATATTTGATATATATTAGTATATTTTGTATATTGTATTTTATGTTATTATGTCTAAGTAGTGTATTATTTATGTTAATTTGTACACTGACAGCCCTAAATTCTTCTCCTATTGCTCAGTCTATCCAAAGGTTGTCTGTAAGAGATTGCCTAGTGCGATAAGACCGCCCATTGTACACTTGTTATTGTGAATGTTTGTCCTGTATGTTTTTTTTTGTGGTGTACAATAAAGTATATAATAAATAATAATAATAAATAAATAAACTAGTACTTAAACAAAATAAAACCCCAAACCACGATCATGAAATGATGTGGTCCTTTAGTCGTTCTAATTTCGATCTTACGCTTTTAGCTACACTTATAATATAACGTTTTTGCACGGCTTTGCTCTTGATAGCAATCAAAGCATTGTGAATTTCTGGAAATGACTTTTACAAGCATCTGCTTGAGCTGTATCTTAAGAACTTCTATAATGAAATCAGGCGATGTAGGAATAATCAAGAAGGTGCACGCTTCGGAAGCTCTTCATCTCTATAGAATTAAAGAATCTTTTATATTGTGTAAGTACTTACTACTGGCACTTGAACTTAGTACTTACTTGTATTATAAATAGCAATTAATTGAATGTTATTTTTTCTTTGTTTGAAAACTGCCGCGCGTGCGCCACTTGGATTCTCGCGCCCCTAGGCACGTGCCTAGTTGGCCTTAGGGATAATCCGCCACTGTTAGTGCAGAAGTATTTTCGACGTTTTGTAATCTAAAGTCAAATTAGATGAATTTTCTTTTGTCGATAGCCATCTATAAAGTCAATATTCGAACCCACTACATCACTAATTGAGTAGCGTAAAACTTTCCAGAACGAAATAGCGAATACCGCAGATTAGAGGTGAAAACAGGAAATTTTCAAATTCCGAAATAAACATGGAGTGTGCCCGCAAAGGATCCAGGAACGAACCATACCATTCCTCGTGGCTCTAACGCGCGCTCGTATCGGCTCCTTTCGCAATTCGCACCCGCAGTGGTACTGAAACAGATAATATTTTTCTAACTTCAGTTGCGAAGTTGGATTTTATAACTCCTTCTTCAGTTACCAGTTAGACCGTCTTTCTTTTAAGTCAAGAGTGAATAGGTTATTTCTAGGCAAGCATGCTTCACCGTTGACCAAATCATCGCTTACTATCAGGCGAGATAGTGGTCAAACGCGAGAATATAGATTTAAAAAAACATCATCCAATGTGGCCCCGCTTTTAGACGTTGTGTGCCGCCGTATTAATGTTCATGCAACAACAACAAAACGCTCTTCTTAGTTCGCATTATTATGCAATTGCCGAACCCTATTACTGCGCGGGCCCGACACGCCCTTGGCCAGTTTTAAAATTTGTATTGTAACACATTTTGGTACAATGAAACTGTAAAAAGGTGCAAAAAAATAGTATAGAACAAATCGTCAATGTATTTAAAGGAAAAATTGTCACGAGCCGAGAAAACCCTTTTACTTGCAAGTCGCTGCTAAAATCATCTATAGCCGTGGAACGGAACCGAACGCGATAGAAGTGTTTATAAAAATAATCATCTTAATCAGACGAAAAACGCTAGTTACGTCGGCACGGTTTATTTATATGGGATGAGGCATCTGTATGCTAGTATAATATTATATTTGCCGTCACACATTTACAAAGCCGTAAAGTATCAATATGGCATATAAACGACTTCGATTCGTGTCAGTGCTTTCCAGGCGAATTCGCCCGCAATAATCTTCACAACGACTAATGATGTAACCTCCGATAAATCGAGATCCTTCCAAAGAATAATTATTTCTGATTCTGCTCTAAGAATAGTGGATATAATGGCCTTGTATTACGATTC
This sequence comes from Orthosia cruda, assembly GCA_964057195.1. Classification (NCBI taxonomy): domain Eukaryota; kingdom Metazoa; phylum Arthropoda; class Insecta; order Lepidoptera; family Noctuidae; genus Orthosia; species Orthosia cruda. The sequence goes on along the minus strand of OZ059841.1, from coordinate 5,175,391 downwards.
AGTGATTCAGGTCTTTTTGAAGCTCCCTTTTACTTTACTAGCCTTTTACCGCGGCTTTGCTCCAGTGGCCTATCTACCAAGACCCGTGTATTTGTAGAGATACCGTGTATATGAACTAAACTTCAAGTTCTTAGCTCAAAAATCGGGAGTGATATTGCAGTTGTGCAGCGGTGCGGGTGTCGTAATGTGCACGCACGACTTGTTATTTTTGCATAAAATGTATATGTTACCGTTAGAATACGGAATACATTAATATGTGCATTAACTAGGTAATCTGCAAATTACCGGGTGCAATCCGAAGTGTGAAATTTGACTTAAAGTAGCAGATATTTGCACTTTACCTAGTTAATCTTCATATTAACAGATGCTACATCGTTAAATCGCGGAAGACAGCAAGCGAAACACTTTTGTCTCGTTTTCTCGGCACTCCCCCCCACGCGCTTGCGCCTGAATCCACAACAACCCCCTTGTTCCCGTTAAGTTATACCATTTTGTGTTACACTGTTACCCATTGCTACTACGACGGGCTCCTATTTCTGGCTGCAGGGTTTAAAGTAATCCGTATCGGGATGTCCTAAGTTCCCGAGCTCGCTACGCTCGCTCTGCACAGCGATGTCCAGTTTTATGAACTTAACCGAATGCTTAACCGTTAGTATGCAGATTACCTAGGAAGTCTGCAGATTATCTAGTTAATATAAGTTTTTTTGCCACTTTAACGGACTCGACCAGATAATCTGCAGATTAACAAGTTAATCTGCAGATTAACAAGTTAATCTGCAGATTATCTGGCCGAGTCCTTATTAAAGTCCGATTAACAAGTTAATCTGCACTCTAACTGATTTACGCACATTAGCGGTAACATATACACCACGAGCGCAGTGCGGCGCCGCAGCAGTCCAACATGAAAATTCTAAATTTAAAGAGCCTTTTGAACTGTTGTAATGCCCGATTGACTTGGAATTCTATATTCAAAGAAACTTTATATTTAAGTTTCTTTTTTGTTTTTCAAAATCAATTGTATGGATAAAATTAACTGGTCGTGCGCAGTACGACACCCGCACCGCTGCGACGCCGCAGCAGTCCGACACGAAACGTTTACATTGTTGGAAGAGCCCAAAATGACCTGCCTAGAGTTTCTAGACAAGTTATATTCTATCAAAGCAAGCGTCGCAATAGCGATTAGGCAAAAGTTTAAATTGTATGTGATTGTCAAGCGCTATCAAAATGTCACATGATCAATCTCTTACATTTTGGCACTATGGTATAATTTTGACCATCGCCCTCGTTGATAGAATGACACTTTGTCAAGGCCCTTAGTTTAATAAAACGGAAATTTCATAGGTTCGGGTTCAACGCAAATTTGCTAGATACCTATATAAAAAGTTGTATGGGTACTATCCGTATTTGCATCCGTCTCTGTTTGTCGCGGGAATAGTGTACATTAACACGCTAGAACTGCGATGTAAGTGTGCGCTGTTGATGCACTACTTCTTTGTGCTGACCAATAAGATCGACGACTTGTCCACGCTACCTCGCTGTTCACTGTTTTCTCCAGAGTTCCAGAAACGGGTATGGGTGTCCCGCGCCTTGCCCCGCGGTGCCTGTTCACGGCTAATCCCTCGCGTACCCTGACTGCGCGATATGCCTCTCCAACCCAGGCATTCAATCTGCTGAACGCCCTAATTGCTCAGGAACCTGGCGTCGATATATATATGTAAAAGGATAAATCTATGTTAAATGTTTGTGTAAAGTTTATAAGCGTTTATGTTTTGACTTGCTATACGCTTTGGTGCAAACTGTTAGTACAGCAAGCAATTTTAAGGAAATAAATAAATAAGTAATTTTTTTTCATAGTATCAATGGTTAATTTTATTTCAAGACCAAAATTAATAATAATTACTTTAGATACAAAAATATTAACAAACAAACGTACAATTTTACCTGTTTTTAATATTACCTTTGGCGACTAGATTGATCGATCGTTTGAAACCTGTGAACCAGTGATGTATCGTCACCCGTGCTTTTAAGGTTAAAAAAAGGTTTTACTGAAATTAAATGGGTTACACAACAGTTTTCCTCTTTCCTAAAAAAGTAAATGTAGGCAGATGATATTACTGTTAAAATAATGCTGTAACAATGACTCTATTGTCCTATACACGAATTCTCCCCTATACACAAACTCGCAAAATCACAACACCACATTCAATACACTTGCACACATGAAAAGGCTATAATCTATTTATATATAAAAAAAAAAAATAGTTTTTTTTTTATATTAAAATATTTAATATAAATGATTAAATTTTTAATAATTTTATCACTTGTCTAACTTCTGACCCTCTGATGTAATTTTTGATATACAACACAAGTGTGAGGATCCTGGTACCCATAACACAAGTTAAATCTTTCTTTGGGTGCCAGAATTCATTGCAAATACTACTGACATACATTGTTACTCGTTAATGTGAATTTGTTATTTTTGCATAATATTGTTCATAAGTGTTTGATTGTACAAAAGTTCCAATAAACAATTTATTTTATATTATTTATTATATTGTTTTAAAATTTTAAATCAATGATCCTTTACAATTCAAGTTATATTTTATTGAGTTATTTTTAGGATTCCGTACCCAAAGGGTAAAAACGGGACCCTATTACTAAGACTCAACTGTCCGTCTGTCTGTTACCAGGCTGTATCTCATGAACCGTTATAGACAGACAGTTGAAATTTTCGGTTTTTCTGTTGCCGCTATAACAATAATACTAAAAAAAACAACAAACGTGATATTTTTAATTTTTTTGCGATAATGGTATGGAACCCTTCGTGCGCGAGACCGGTTTATTACTAAGCAAAGTTGGTGGTTGTGGGGTCCCCAGAGGCGGCTTAATTAACTCTGACACTAGAGGTAGCCACATCTTCACACGAAATAGAAGAATTGAGATAGGTTCACTTGAACGAGTAGCATAGGTACTCAGCGATCTGTTTAGAAAGAATTTTCGTAAACGGATCATTTTTAGTACTTTAAATCGTATTTCACGAAACTGTAGGCAAATGAACACATTCAAACGGTCAATTTCAATTCATATATGGAACAATAAACAAAATGCAAAAATACAACGTAAATAAAAGTTGATAAATACATCCAGAAAAAGCACACGATAAACCTTTTTTTAAAACAATGAACCCACATAAACTGCTGCCAATATCAACAGCTGTCAAAATATCATAGACTACGACAAAAAGCATTTTTTTTTTAATCCAGCCAGAGAGTTTTACGTGAAATATTTCGCGCGTAAAATATTGTATCCTGTGCTGTGAATCAAAATAAAAATACGAAAAATAAACACTATTGCTCCATGATTGATGGACTATTCACCGTGATAGAGTTTGATCATTTTTCCGCCAAAACCCATGATTTAGCGTACAAATCGCCTATTGTTTGGTTGTATCTGCGCAATTTGCGCGCGACGTAATATCGGGTTGAAAAGATCAATTCCGATGATGATAATCGCATTTTCTTTTGAACTTACACAATTTTCTTTGTTCAGTTTTTTCGTTTATTGTAAGTTGAAAAACATTGTCAATAGATATTTCAACTTTGGTTATATTTCGGCGTCTTTAAGCGTCTTGTATGGAACTTTACAGTTAGGAATAGCTAAAATGCTTGAGTAAAAGTTTGTTTAAACTCTGAGACGTTGTTAGACAAGTTATATAATAGTATTGTATTTTCGAAGTGATTTATGACCGAGGAATGTAAAGAAATATTCTCTTTTGGTTATTTTAGCGTTGACTGAAGGGAAGTTTTCGAGCAAGGCCGTTAATCTAATTACAAAGTTAAGATTTCAAAGACAAGCATTTATTTCATCCTATAGTTTTATTTCTATTTTGTTAAAATAAAGGGTTCTTTTCTGATTTGGTAGGTACTATAAGAATTGTGTAACATAATATTTTCAATTTAAAAACAAAATGGCGTGTCATGACTTTCCTTTTACTTTAAATGCTTTTCATTTAGGCACAGAAGTTATTGTAGTATTTTATTAAAATAGTGTTACTTTAGAAGGCTTTTAAAAAGGCTAAAGGCTTTACAAGTCGCAAGAAGGGTCAGTTTTTAGAATTATTTTACGCTACGAATACCCAGGTAGCCTAGGTATGCATCTCACCATTGTCGTTTATTATACCAGAATAAAGAATATGTTATAGAGTACCTGAAGCAAAATCTATCGGGAATCTCAGCGGTGAGTATTATCTGTGGTAATATAAAGTTCTATTAATATGAAACAGTTTTACGATGTCTGTCAGTAATCTCTCATAGCCTGCCTGTCCTTATGACAAGAAATCTCTTATTCTTTTATTTTAACGATTGGCATATTATTTTTGCATAGGTAATCCCACAATGGATACGGCAAGAACTATAACCAATTAAAAACATAATATCTGAGTTTTTCATGCTGATACAAACATAGAAATAGCAAACAATAAAAATAGAACAAAACTCCTAAAAATACAAGATATACTAACAGTGCGCGATTTCACGACTGAGTTCACTCAATTTGTCACTAACGCGACGCCATTGTGATGACGTCACGCAGTTGACACTTCCCGCGTTTTTGTAATGGCCGCCATTGTTTTATGGTGTTTGTTGACGTTTGGATTTGAATATTTATTTTTATTTCTGTGTTTTCTTGTCGTGAGTTTGTTTTATTTTTTCGAAGAATGACGGGCGCTTATATTTTTGTGACGGGTAAATTATGACGTCGTTTTTTTATTTTCCCGGTGTCTTCCGACAATACATAGTGTATGGACCAACACGGACTGGGCCCGCGTGGTAGATTACGGCCCATTCCCTTTCATAGAGATGGCCTGTCTCCCAGCAGTGGGAACATTAAAAGGCTGATGATGATGATGATAGAGCATGGAGATGTCTCTTCACGCTGCTAGAGACATATTGTCAAAACTTTGCAGCAAGCAGTTTAGTGTGTGTCACCGAATGCTGATACTACAATATGACGCGCCGCGGTTACGGCCCGTCGTCAACGTGCTTACACCATTCACTGCGGAGATCAAAATTACGCTTATTAGCCAAGTACGGGACGGTTTTCTTCGCGAACGCCGATGGGCGTCCTCCGCACCTCATAAGGATAATATGAAACGCCGATTGGCGTTTTCAGCACTGTTTAAAGAAATTGATCATTTTTACGCTAAAATTAAACAAACTACAAATACGCCAAACGTGGGGTACGTTCACGATCGTATTTGGTGTAAAAAATAAATTAACATCAATTAGGCTTTTTCTGCGAAGTTTTTGTTCTTGTTGATGTTCTTAATGATAAGTAAATTAATTCACTTTTAAACTACAGTCCATATATTTTAGTATCAAATGATAAGAATGGCTAAATTATGAGTATAAATTAATATCAGAGGTAGCAAACCTTTTTCTACATATATAATACTAATTATTTATTTACAGACATTAATTTTATAGACATCTTTTTCAACCTGAAAATAAGTACCAAAATGAAATTTTGTTGAAAAATTTAAGCAATTAGTCGACATTTTATTGAACGTACAAGTTTAAACTTGTAAAAATGATTTTGCTTCTTCGCTATTAAAGTCATTTCACATATTGTGAAATCGGACAATTCAAAAGTAAGTACCTTGTATATAGTTTAATTGAAATATATTATTTTGAGTTCGAGCTTAGGTCAAAATAACACGCGCGCTACCCTTCAAGTTTGACTTCAAACTGATTGAAAGTATACTCGCTGAGACCAAGTTGTCCCCTAGGTGACGGCTAGCCGTAAGCGCGTCGCCACCTAGCAGTAAGCGAGATTTCGCCTAGCGGTAGCCGAGTCGAAGTGCCGGAGCTGATACGCTTTCGTTAAGTGCTAACTTTAGGTTGACGACTGTTCGACGGCGAGGCAAAAGGCGAGGCGTTGACGTGCCCTTACCAATTTGATATGTGACTCTTAAAACATACAACATTGAAAGGCCGGTTGACTGACGATGTAGCGAGGCATCGACAAAAGAAAGGTTTTTCAATAACTCCTAACACCGCTTACATAGCCAATTTTATCTTAAAATTGGGACAAAATAATATCACGCCCGTAGGCATAGGCACTGTTTATAACTTTAATATAGTATAATACCCCGAAAGCCCCTTTTCAATACACCGAAATGTATAATCTAGATTTCGAGGTAATGAGAAGTTGTTAGTTACAATCCAATTACGGGAATCGTTGTTCTTATGGTTAAGATAAAAACTTGTGCAGGTGGGGGACCTCTATCAGAAAATAAATTCCTTACGCCTTTTCTTTAATCATCAGACAAAGGTCACATTTAACTAAAGAAGTGTTCAAGTATCACATCATAAATTGTGGCAACGCTGGACTATTAGTATCCGAACTACAACGTACTTCTCGAGATGCAAAGGCTTTTTCGTTACTTGACGATTTCTAGCAGGCAACTTCTACCGGAAACACTTTAAGGAACACAGTAAGTTTCGATAATACCAGCCTATTATTGGGGAGAAAAGGCTCTTCTCATACAGAGACTATTCAAATATATCCATTTATTTTCGACAGTCAGTTGAATCAAGAAAACCGACCACCCAGTCTGTTAACCGACACCATTGTCAAAATCTCTTGTCCAAACCATAATAATATTTTACTTTTCTCCAAAACAACTACTAAACTTCCACTCAAGTGCTCCTCTTCAATACACGTGAACCCACAATTCTTCGCTTGGCGCCCTTCCAATCAGGGATGCTATGGATATGAAATTTCGAATCTAGAAACGGATATCGAAATAATATTATACTGGTTGCGAATACTTCTGACTATCCGTTCGTTTCGGATAGTTTCGGTTATGGATACTAGATTTTTATAATAAACAAGCTAGTGACCCACGCGGCTGTGCAGCAAAACCTGTCAAAACGTGTTTCATTTAGACTCCGCCCTCTATCCAATATGATCGCAAACTTTTATATCGGATTCGGTTGCGGTTATAGATAGATTATTATTTCGTAGTCGGATGCCGATCATTGGGAGTTAGGGCTGTTCTGGCTTGTTCTCTGCGGTGCTGGCAAAGAATGGGCCGTTACCTAGCATTTGTTATTTTGTGGTAGTTTGGCCAGTTTTAGGACAACTGGATTTATAACAGTGAGTCTTGTTATAAATAACAGTCAGATTCTAATGCCTGTCCTTGTCCTAATGTCACATGGGACCATAGATCTTGGGACCAACGCAACACGTTTACTTGATATTTTATTTTTTTTCTAATTTCTTGATTAGGTACATGTACTAGGGAACATGAAACCTTATTTTTGACAACCAAATACTAGTTTGCTCTGTCTTATTGCATCAATTGCAGGCATTGACTTTGCGAAGAGTCTAATATCACAAAAAATATTACAATAAAAATGTAAACAAGAAGAAAATCATGCTGTGTAGTCGGAATTTTGTTTGAATCACCTCTTAAAACCCTTTATTTTGATACAACACGATAGACTCCGCAGAAAAAGAAATTGCTCCCTCCCCCCAAAATATGGCGCCCATAATCCGACATTTTTCAATTTTAATGCAACCAGGACACTTGCAAGGTTAAGACGAATCGATATACGTATAAGTCATTAAAATCAGCCTACGCGTTTGGTCTCTAGAATGCCACATAGAAACAAACATACATACATATATAGAAACATACACTGATAAACACATTACTCTACTTCGATAGTTGGATAAATACTGTGACCAACACCTGAGAACACTTTTAGGTATCTGTGGCTAAGAGATTATAAACATTTCATTAATTGCGGTGCACCATAGTAGTTAATACTTAGAAGAAAGAAAAAGAGAGATAGAAAAATATTTATTTGTGACCCGCACAGGAGAAACGAGAAATAAGCAAAAACAAAAAATTCAACAATAATAAAAAATAAAACCCCGTGCGAGACCAAAAAGGCTATACTTACTTTTATACTTGAAAGAAAGAAAATACATTTATTTAGCACAGACTAAAGACACACAATATAGATACATAATAATTTACATCAGATAAAAATAAATAAAAAAAAGTGTAAAGTCTGATGTAAGAAATTAGCAGGCAAATGTACATCACGGCTGCGCCAAAAAGGCACAGTTCAGCAAAAATGCCAGACAACTAGCAACTACCCTGACGCTGGTTTTCAAATGGGCCTGATGTGTGAGGTACTTCTGGAATGAATAAAGAACTTTCATGTCCTATTTAACCCTTTTGGGAAAAATCCACCTAGTGATTTAAGCTATGCGTTAACTTTGGTGCATGAATAAATGAAAATTAAAATTTTCTGGCTGATAAAACAACAAAGCGACAATACTTAAGAAAACTCTGAACCTCTAAAACACCCACATTATTTTCGGCAATCAACCAAAATGAAATGAAGTAAATACATAAATGAAACTGTAAATAAGCCATCCTTAGCTTGATCATTCCAAGTTATAGGGCATTCGTCTAAATAATATTAATCCTTTTTATTCTGATGTCATGATCATTCTTCTTTGTAAGTGGCACTTTGCTTTTTATTTGGAAGTTAGGTGTCGCCTTTGAATTTGGCAAATGTATTTTGGAGAAGGTTCATTATTCATTGGAAAGATTAATTTTATAAGTTGATATTTGCAACTGACTTGCATATTAAGAAGATTTGCAAAGTAATATTAGGAGTTAAAGTATGAAATTGCCGATTTGTACTGAAAAATTGAAATTACTTTTCTTTTTAATTACTTTATTTATTTAATCATAATAATTACCATTATTATCTATACATTGCTGCCATCTAATATGAAGGTCATTTATGCCTTTGCGATAGAACTCTGGTGATCTAAATTCGACAAACTGTGTGAAAGCATTTTGTACTGCCTTCTGAGAAGAAAACTTTTTATCACGCAGAAAATTGTCCAAATCACGACAAAATGGTAGTCCGTTGGAGCAAGGTCTGGCTAATACGGAGGGTGACGAATGGTTTCTAATTGCAGTTCCTGTAGAGTTAAAACGGTTTCTCGTGCTGTATGAGGTCTCGCGTTTTCTTGGAGCAATAATGGTGAAGATCGATTCATGACTCGGGGCTGTTTCACTGCTAGTTTTGCTATCATTGTTCGGAGTTCGGCACAGTAGACATTTGCCGTTATTGCTTGACCAGATCGGAGAAAGCTATAGTGAATAACACCATGCTCAGACCACCAAACAGTTAACATTACCTTTTTATTTTTATGATTTGCTGGATACTGTTGCGGCGTTTTACCTGGGTTCAGCCATTGCATTTTTCGCTTACGGTTATCATAAAGAATCCACTTTTTAACACATGTCATAATTCAATCCAATATTCCTTCATTTCTGTATCGATTCAACAAGGCAACACAAGATTCAACACGCGTTTCTTTCTGCAGATTAGTCAAATCATGAGGCACTCATATTTCATATTTTTTTTATTTTATTGATTTGACGCAATCGAGTCAACATTGTTGGTAAGGTAAAGTTAAACCATGCCGCTAATTCCTGGGTAGCTTGGCTCGGGTCGGCTTCCACCATCTCTTTAAATTCATTGTTATTCACCTGTGTGGGCGGTCTTCCATTTGGTTCGTTCTTCAAATCAAAGTTTCCATCACGAAAGCGTTTAAACCAAAATCACACGGTGTGTTCATTAGCAGTCCCCTCTCCAAACGCAACATTGATATTGCGAGCTGTTTCTGCCGCGTTAGTTCCGCGTCGGAAGCGGAACTCGTATTCAAAAAACACTCGAATTTTCGAAGTATCTATCTTTCTTGTCTAAGCTGCATAACAAAAACAACTAAAAGTCGATAATCGAATGTTGCACATTTTTTTAAAGAAGATCTTTATAGGTACAATGTGAAAATTGTTTTACTCAAAAAACTTAAACCATGAAGGTTCTATGTCAATTCGAAGTACCTATTACAATAAAACGGCAATTTCATACTTTAACCCCATAGATACTTTAACGAAAATCGCTTATAAACACAACATAGTTTTTTTTTAAATATGTTTTTAATTTAAAAAAGGTTAAGGCTAAAGGCCTTTAATATGAAAGTACATACTGAGAAAGGGACACTTTAAGATAAGGACATTTGGAAAAAAAGAAATTTTGAGAAAGGACATTCTGAGAAAAGACATTTGGAGAAAAGTATTTTTTGAGAAAGGACATTTTGAGAAAAGGACATTATGCGCTGAGACGTTATCATAACTGTATTCCCCAAAGGTTTCGACAGAATTTTATCTATGGTATACCCACATTCCGCCTGTTTTGTATAGATCCTATGTAATAGCGAGCCAATTGCCAACAACCGAGCACAAGTCCATGCTCCGGGCCGCTTCTAAGAAATCCCAGATGAAAAAACCTAATAACACTTAATTCCACTAGACCAAAGCGTCAGTCAATCAATTGGAACAGTTTCTAAAAAAAGACCTATTCTGGAAAGTTTCTAGGAACATTGCTCAGGTGAACACACACAATTCGTGAGCGAACTCATTTGTTTAAAGTAAATTATCGCGGATTCCCAACGCGGACGTTCGAATTTCGAAGACAGAAAGAATAGCACATCGTGTTTATCAAAAGGTTTTATTCATGGTTCTAGAACATTATTTTTCTGTGGTGGTGCCAGTACGTAACTCAGAGGAAAGCGACTACAGGCCTTATATGGTTTCCTCATTGGCTATGCTTAGATTATAGCAATGTGGACATTTTGTTTATATGCTGGTTGATTAATTACCATTATTAAACTGCAAAGCCATAAACAAAATTAGGCGGAAAAGTAAACCCAAAAAAAAAACATATTGAGCCATCGAGCTCCATATTTTACACAAATATTTTGCAGGGTTGTCAGTAACAAAAAAGGTTTCCTATAAAGATATCAGCTTTATTAGCCGGCCATCCTTGAATTTATTGTACACTTGCGATCACTAGACGAGATAGGATAAATCGAAGGGTATTTGTGCGTTTACCCTTGGTGTAAGAATAGGGTAATATTGTTAGATTGAGTGCTGATCGTGGGTGAAGGAAAAATATTCTAACAATGGGCTCGTTTGAGCTGTGAAAAGAGTTGTGGTAGGGAAAATATTTTTATAATGGACGGCTTATCTGACGGAGAACTGATATAACATACTCTACGGTTGTATTAGGCTTAGTTTATCGACACTTATATTTCACCAGTAATATTTTAGGTTCTTAACTAATAGCGATCCTGCCGTTCTCGATTCTTTACAGTGATGCACGCCGGGGTCCCAGCGCTAAGAACGAAAATTTTGTTCAATTAAATCTCACTAGATGGCGTGATATGCACCGATTTAGTTTTGAACTGTGTGTAAAATTAACATTTTCTGGAATTGACATAAAGTCTTAAATCTTCTTGTTTAATCAACTCTCCTAAGCCCAAAATTATGGAATATTGGGCTCTTAATTCACATTACAAAGATTATTTGATCGGATCATTTAAAATTGATGCTAATAGATGGCGCGGTTTTAAATTTCTGACACATTCCACTTGATTGTTTACATTTGTTCACACACTACGTGTGTGTTCGTGTAAGGTGTGGCAACCTCTAGTGTCAGAGTTAATTAAGCCACCTCTGGGAGACCCCACAGGCCTCTGACTTGGCTATTTCAGACTTACATTAACTATTATAAGTCCAGGTTTCCTCACGATGTTTTCCTTCACCGTTGCCTGTGATGTCCAAGATAAACTTAGAAAGTACATATGAATTTAAAAAAGTCACATTGGTACTTAACCGGATTTGAACCCACCACCTCAAGCACGACAGGCGAGGTCTTAGCCACTGGGCCACCACGACATTCGCATCAAGTTAAAACATTTAAAAGGAAACTGAAAACCAAAATAAATTATATACATACAACAATAATAATGGGCGGCCTTAACGCCATTTGTTCTGCTTCGCGTTAACTCGTCAATTGCTTGTCTAAAACACTGTCAAATGATTAACGCTCCAGCTTATTTGAACATTTGTGAGACTAAAAACTGAAAAAAAATGGTGTTTTACCGAAATTTGCAATCATTGGTTATATTTGGTAAAGTTAATTAACTACGGTTCAAAAAACTGGGCCTAAGTTGAAAAATCAAAACTATGTATATCTATGTTTCAGAAAGCAGTTTCCTGCCTTCGTTGTATTTGAAATGAAATACCAACAAAACAAAAATATATCGGAAATCAGTTTTCACCTCGTAAGGTTGGCTAGTAAAGGCATAAATGAGTTAACAGTCGCACGCCGCTCCGTTTTATTGGCCATAAGAGGGTAGAGCGGTGTTTTTATGTCCCACCATAACATTGTTTGACTAACTACCGCCCGCAGGATTGGTCGTCAAACTTGTGGCCGACCAACTTTCTATGTGGTATAAATAGAGCTGGTATTATTCCTGCTGACTTTGTCTGTATAGATTTTGGAAACAATAGGATTTGATATTCTTATGACTTTAACACACTCTGGATTGTTTATCATATATAAGACTAGCGGACGCCTCGCGATTTCACCCACGTAGTTCGCGTTCCCGTGGGAATACAGGGATAAAAAGTAGACTATGTCACCCGTGGATAGTGAAGCTTCCCAACGGGGAAATAATTTTTAAAATAGGTCCAGTAGTTTTTAAGTTTATTCGTTACATACAAAAATATAAAAATACAAATCTTTCCTCTTTATAATGTTTTTAGTATATTAGTATAATTGATTTTTGAATTCAAAATTTAGAAGGAGTGACTCTCAAAATTCTAAAAACATACTTGCACAAGTACCTAAGTTAACTTTAGGTTTCTCTTACAGGCCCTCATCTCATCATCATTTTTTCTGTTTCACTTTTGCTAGCACTTTTATTCTACACAATTTACACTGAACCTTTTAGGCATTTTTTTATCCTTCTATTTGTTTTATATCCTCTTTAGAGCGGTTTGGCAACTCTACAAATAAGCCCCCAATGCCTTGTCAATATCCTCTTTAGAGCGGTTTGGCAACTCTATAAATAAGCCCCTAATGCCTTGTAAATATGTTCTTCCCTCTTGTAAATATGTCCTACCCTCTTAAACTGGAGAGTTACCTCTCAAACTTGAGTTCCCTCTCAAACATGAGGTCCCTCTCAAACTTAGTTTCCTCCTAGACTTGAGAGTTCCCTCTTAGATTTCTTCTTAGACTTGAGTACCTCTTTAACTTGAGTTCCTCTTGTACTCCCAACTCTTCAGACCGGTCTAGCAACTCTATAAATAAGCCTCCAATGCCTTGTAAATATTTTCTTAACGGGTTTCAAACAAGGGGTCAAACAAGTGCGGGTTACGACACCTAAGTACAAAAATAAGCCTTAGTAATCTTAAAAAATATTTCCTTGTGGAGTATGCATAATTGAATGTGAACCATATCCCCTACGTGTGATTGAATGAGAGTGTATGACGAAAGCATGAAAGATGTTGCGTGATAGAGCAAGGATTATATTTCATCCTTCAAAATTTTCTGGGGTCATCGGGGAAATGTGGTATTCTGATTTACAAATCCACATTTTTAAGAGAATTTACATTTTATAACAATATGCAAACCATACTACTTTTTCATACTGTTTGAACCTGAAAATTATTTTGGTTTAATAGTTTTATATCTCTAATTGTTTTAATAACTAAAACTTAAATTATATTGCTAATTTGTGAAATATTGGAATATTTTATACTGTGACATTTTCATCTGATATGACGTCTTTCTGTCTATTTTGTTTTCTTAAGCCATAGACATAGACATAGGTACCATGGACTACCTAGACCTCCCTTAAGCTGGTTGTACATTTTTATAAGGGCAGTGATAGACTGCCTCTCATTTGTGAACCGTTTTTTATTCGTTCTGGTCTTATTTCTTAATTGAGATTTGAATTCAAAATTTAGAAGGGATGACAGAACAATGAAAAACGGGCGTCAGCTTTGTAGTTTTGAATCTGGATTGAACGCTGAAGGTCGGTTGACTACTGAATACTCTAATACCAAGTGTAATTTCTATTCTAAAAACTCTTTGAACCTTAAAATCTAGCTTGTGTATTAATTTCTGAAGTGCTCTAGTTTAAATATATAATATTGAGAGTGTTATACTGTGTATAATTTGACTACCGTGTACCTGCGTATCTACGGCATGTAACGCCACAGTCCGATTCCCCGACACACCTTGCTGCCTATCTACCGCACGTGGCGCGCGCGGCCACAGAGCGCCCGTTTCAGCACGCGCAGATTCCTGCTGCCTACTCATCTACCTACCTGCCCGATTGCCTGCTCATTTACTTACCTCGAGCATACCACGTCGTGCACACGCTGAACTCGAGGGTACACATCTCGCGGTAGCGCACCATCAGCCGTCCCATCACAACGATCCACATCTGCCTGCCCGACCTGCTGCCTGGTTAGGTTAGGTTACGTTAATTTTATTAACGTAGCTAAAGTTAGCTCGACTAAGCTAACGTTACGTTACAGTTTGTATATTGATATAGATATAGATGTATCTAAGTGCACGTAATAAGATATAGTTCAATCAATATCTTTATTGTGGATCATAGGTAGGTACATAATACAGGTCTTAAATAATTTAATTGTGATCAGCTATGTCCCGTCCTTCGGGCATACAATAATTACATAGCAATTAAATTAAATTTACATTATTGTTACAAAAGATTAAAATTACACATAAAATATAAAAAAGCCAAAATAAACCGCAACAAATTTAGGTAGTTACGCACATCAACAGCTGGCCACAGAATGCATCATGACTGAGGGGGACTGTATTTGAGCAGTGATTTGTCTGATAGGAAGTCTTTTATAGTGTAGTAGCACTTGTTTACTAACAGATCATGGAGATTCTTTTTAAACTTTTTCACATCCGTAATTATTCTAATGGGCCCCGGAATATTATTAAAAACACTTGAAGCTGTACAAAAGATACTTTCAAGCATTAGTTGAGTCCTGCTAGCTACTGTGCGCAATTTGTCCTTACGTCGTATACGCGTGTAGTAATTAAACATGTCAATATTATTTTTGACAAATACTGCGACCTCAAATATATAGACACAGGGCAGTGTCAATAACTTATTTTTTTGTAAAAAACGGCTTACAGGAGTCAGTTTCATATAAGTTAAATATAGCCCTGATGCAACGTTTTTGAGCAATGAAAGCACGCTCCTTGTCTGTACTGTTGCCCCAGAATATTACACCGTATCTGAGGATAGAGCTAACGTAACCGTGGTAAGCTGTTAGTAAAGTAGTCTGATTCGCTATTTTCCCCAATCTGCGATGCGCATATGAAAACTGTCCCAGCTTTTTGCATACGTGGTCAATATGTAATTTCCAATTAAGTTTGTTGTCAATATGTAACCCTAGAAATTTTGTCACTTCAGATTCTTCAATGTCGTTGTCCAGGTAATGGATTTTTAAAATACCCGTACGTCGAGTTCGGATTTTTAAATTCATTATTTTTGTTTTGTTGTTGTTAAATTATTAATTTTTAGCCAGTCTATAATTAATGATATTGTTTGGTTAATGTCAGATTCTAGATCAATTGTATTATCATTTACAAATAAAACAGTGCTATCATCAGCAAATAAAAAATAGTGTTATGTCGTGATTTGTTACCGAAGGCATGTCATTTATATAAACAAGGAAGAATAAAGGACCCACGATAGTTCCTTGAGGAATGCCGAATTTAGCAGTTCCAGATTCAGAAGCATATATTTCTTCTGTTTTAGTAATAGGATTTAACCTCCTTACTTCTGTAAATTGTCTGTAGTTAAGGTATGATTCTATAAGTTTGTACACATTACCTCTCACACCATATGCATACATCTTTCTTAATAGGATCTTGTGGTCGACCCGGTCGAAAGCCTTCGACATGTCCATGTATAGCGCGACAGCCGGTAGACCTTTGTCCAAGTTACTCATTACCTTATGTAAAAAGTTATATATTGCCACATTTATGGATTTGTTTTTTCTGAAACCATATTGACTGGAAGTTAGAATGTTGTGTGTTTCAAAGAAAGTATACAGACAGTTAAACATCACCTTTTCAACAATTTTGGCAAAAATAGGTATCAATTCTATGGGCCTATAGTTGCTCATGTTAGTTTTGTCTCCTTTTTTAAATACTGGCTTTATAACAGATATTTTTAGTTTGTCTGGGAAGGTGCCTTCTCCTATGCATAAATTAATGAAGCTTAGTGGTTCAGATATAATATGAGCTACATCTTTAACAATATTTGTCATAATGCTATCATAGCCGGCACTGGTTTTATTTTTTAGAGCAATTATTATTTTATTAATGTCATCAGGGATAGTCGTAGTTGTGAAAGAAGGCACGAAAAAATTGCTCATTAGAAATTTAATAATTATAATTTAATATTAATAGTTAAAGTACATAATTTTATATGTATTGTACTGTTTAATGATAGCTACCTGCTAGTTTGTGTTATTTCGAAATTTCACTGATTATAAATACACAATATAAACAATGGAATCACTGAAGGGGTCAATGGCTGAATTAATGACCCAATTTCAAGATAGAATGTCAAAATTTGAGGCAGAACTGGCCAGGACATCCAGCACAGCAGCCAGCAATCCTAATGAACTAGCGGCTGACTATACGTCGTTCAAAACCTTCGTGCTCCAGGCCCTTAGCTGTCTTCAACGACAAATGGAGGCAGTTGCTGGAGAAGTTGATGCACTTGAGATGAAGAGACGCCGAAAAATGCTCCTTATCCATGGTGTTGCTGAGGTGAGCAGGGAGGAAACAGCGTTGGTGGTTGCTGATGTTGTGCGTGATAAGCTGCAGCTGGAGGCGTTTTCTGTTGCCGCTATACGGAGGTGCCATAGAATGGGCAATCAGGCCAGCACTGGCAAGCCAAGGCCCATTCTCGTGAAGCTGCAGGACGTTGATATCCGTGACAAGATCTGGTACGTGAAAACCAAATTGAAAGGTTCTGGTATAACCTTATCAGAATTTTTGACTAGGCGGCATCAGGTTTTTATGGCGGCACGTGAAAAGTTTGGCGTCACCAACTGCTGGACTAAGCAAGGCCATATACACATACAGGGGCCTGATGGGATCAAGCATCGAGTCGTCACCCAAAGCGAGCTCAAATCTATCGGCGAGCCTAAGCTGGACTCCGATAAACAAGAGGCAGTGGTGGCCAATAAGCCGGCCGCTTTTGCATTGAAGAAGAGGCGTGCTGCGGTTACTACTGTCTCCAAAAAGTGATGATCCAGTTTTTACTGCCAGCGTCGTTCGGGTATTTTTGATTCAATTATCTTGACTTTGTTTATTTACCTTCGTACTTCAATCTTCTTATTTATTTTTACTCCTACCTAACTTTAAATCTTTCCTATAATAGTTGTACGTGGTTTTATTTTCTCTGTGATAGTTTCTTCGTTATTATTTGATGACATTACGTACGGCTCCCTCTATTTTGACACTTGACGGCAGTCAAGTGTCAAGTCAATAGTTGCGTTCCATTTACTTGTTAATGCCTTATCTGACATTTAGAACATGTTTTGTCTATGGTAACATAGGATGCAACATTTTTCAATTAAGTTTTCTTTCATAGCCTATTTCATCATGGAATTAGAAATTACTATTTAAATTCGATGTAAATACCCGAACGATGCACCTAAATGTTTTAAATTGTTTGTGTTACACAGTTATTTAATTTTATTACTTTTTTTGTAAACACACAACTGGCAGGTGGACGAAATTCAACCCACCTTCATTTTATTTTTTTAATTTTACATATTATTATATCTTCGTGTTTATATTTATTTTATATTTACGTATTATATAATGGTGGATAGTGATAATGGCAGCTCCTTATCAGCGTATAGTGACAGCGACAGCTTTAGCAGTATCCCGTCTCTAGCTGATACCCTTGAGTCTCGGTTCTCCGATGTTCCAAGGAATCTTAATGTAGTCCATATTAATGCCCAAAGTATTCCGGTCCATTACCATGACATGCTGGCTAGTCTGGACTGTAAGAACATACATGCAATCCTTGTTTCTGAATCATGGCTAAAGCCATGCCTTCCATCCACTTCCTACTCTCTACCTGGATACCAACTAATTAGAAATGATCGCACGGGCTGCGGTGGTGGCGGTGTTGCCATATATCTCCGTGCTAACATTCCATTCACAGTTGCTCATGTGTCATCACAGCCACCACCGCCGAACGCTGGTGAGCATCTCTTCTTGGAAGTCAATCTTCATCATTCGAAGATTCTGCTTGGTGTCTATTATTGTCCCTCTTTACGTATCGACTATTTTTCTTCTTTTGAAAGTCTCCTCGTTAACTTAATTCCTTCTTACAGTCACACTATTATAATGGGGGACTTCAACACTTGTCTTCTCAAAAAGGCTTCGAGGTCTTCCTCCCTCCAATCTATATCACATTCTTGCAATTTGTCCCTTCTTCCCTTAGGTGCCACTCATCATTTTCCTAACTGCACTCCTTCACTTCTTGATCTTATACTTGTTTCTTCTACTCAAAATATCGCTAAGCATGGACAATGTACAGCTGATGCCTTCTCCTACCATGACCTTTTATTCCTTTCCTACAAAATTCGCCCTCTGAAGGCTAAACCTAAGATACTCCTCCGGCGTAGTTTTGGTGGTATGAACCTTGAGAACCTCCGTGAGGATGCTGGCAGCCTTGACTGGTCTGATGTCATTGCCGCTGAGTCGATTGATGTTAAAGTCAATATACTCAATACCAAGCTTCTCCAGTTATTCGACGTCCATGCACCTGTTCGGCCCGTAAAAATGAAGCACCTGCCGGCGCCGTGGCTGACAGACGACCTAAAAGACCTACTGCAGAGGAAAGCAGCAGCTAAAACAAGATTTAAAAGCAGACCAAATACTTTTACTAGAGAGAGATATGTTGCAGTCCGCAATCGCAGCAACGTGGTGTGTAGGGATGCTCAACGCCGACACATTCATAAGAACGTTGAAAACGGTGACCCAGCTAAAGTCTGGAAATTTCTTAGATCAATGGGAGTGGGAAAATCGCGCCAAGATTCTATTCCTAAAGATATAGATCTTGGATTACTTAATCAACATTTTTCTACTTCCTCTAGCTTCAATGGTACTATCAAAGCAAAAACGTTAAATGATCTTTCGTCTCTTCCCACTCCCGATTATTCACCATTCGTCTTTAATCAGTTCTCCGATTGTGATGTTAAGAAGAGCATTGAATCTATCTCATCTAATGCTGTTGGTAGTGACTGCATCAGTCGCAAGATGATACTCCCTGACGAAATCCTTCCTGTCATCTGCCATATCCTTAATCATTCCCTATCCAGCGGTGTTTTTCCTTCTTCTTGGAAAGAAGCCCAAATCACCCCTCTTCCTAAAAAGCATAATCCAGTTTCCTACTCTGAATTCCGACCTATCTCCATATTACCGTTTCTGTCCAAAGTCCTCGAACGCCTTATCCATAACCAACTTAGTACATTCCTTTGCAAGAACCATCTCCTTAATTTTTTCCAATCCGGGTTTCGTCCAGGACATAGTACTACAACAGCTCTTGTTAGCATTACAGACGATATTAGACTCGGTATGGAAAATGGAAATCTGACGGTTCTTTCCTTATTAGACTTTAGTAATGCTTTTAACACCGTCGATTTTGATATCTTACTCGGCATACTTGGCTCTCTTAACATATCTCCAACGGTAATTGATTGGTTTCGTAGTTACCTGTTGGCCGCCGACAACGTCTTTGCATTGAAGGTTCTTCTTCGTCATGGTGCAATACTTCTGCAGGTGTACCACAGGGGGGCGTTCTATCTCCTCTTCTCTTCGCTATTTTTATTAATTCTATTTCCAATGCACTTCTCTCGTCCTACCACCTGTACGCTGACGATCTGCAAATATATTCTCAAGCTCCGGTAGAAGAATTGTCTGAGGCAGTTAATATGGTCAATAAAGATTTGGCTCGTATTTCTGAGTGGAGTTTGGCTCATGGTCTGAAGATAAATCCTACGAAGACTCAAGTCATTGTTGTCGGTAGTCCTAGGTTGCGCTTGAAAATTAACTGGTCGCAGCTCCCCGGATTGTCTTTGATGGCTCAGCTATTCCATACAGCGACTCAGTGAAAGATCTGGGTATTTTAGTAGACAAAGACTTTTCGTGGGGTCCTCAACTAGATAGAGATAGAGAGAAGTTAGACGCAAGATGTTTGCGTCTGCGGGGTCTTTGCGCAGACTGCGCAATTTCCTTCCAACTGCCACCAAAACTGCACTCGCCGAATCCCTCCTCCCAATCCTTGATTATGCCGATGTCAGCTATTTAGACCTAACTGAAGTGCAGCTAGATAAGCTTGAGCGACTCCAGAACTTTTGTATTAGATTCATATTTGGTTTACGCAAATATGACCATGTTTCCGAATTTCGAATTAAGCTCAAGTGGCTGCCAATCCGCTTTCGCCGGAATGCCCATATTTTGTCATTACTCTACAGTATTCTGTTCATTCCTACAACCCCCACGTATCTCAAAGAACGATTTAAGTTCCTTCATGACACACATTCTAGAAACTTGAGATCATCGGAGAATTTGAATCTTTTGATGCCTGCTCATTCCACTAAGTTTTACGACAAATCGTTTATGGTCCAGGCTGTGCGATTGTGGAATGAGTTGCCGTTGTCAGTTAGACAAGCCCAGTCACTGGTTTCTTTTAAAAACCTGGTTAAAAACCATTTCCTTTCTCTCTAACGCTTTTCTATTCTGATCGAATCTCTGTCATCATTATTTAACCCTTTTTCTTTTTGTTCCTCTCTCTTTCTATAAATTTCATGTCATATTATGTATGCTTATATATAGGTTTATGTATAGTATTTATTATAGTAATATAATCTTGTATATATTTATGTTTTTATCTAATAGCAGTACACCGCAGACTACCCCCCTTTTTTTTATTTTATGTTTTTTTTCAGTCCATCCAAAGGTTGTCTGGTAGATATCGCTGTCAGCGATAAGACCGCCTTTGTACCCGTTTTTATATGTTTTTCTTGTAATTGTTTATAATTTTATGGTGTACAATAAAGTATATTCTATTCTATTCTATAGTCGGTGTCATAAAAATTTTATTAGAATTATATGTCAGTTTATTGGAAGATTTTTGGGGTACACTAGTATTATTGTCATTGATGTCAAGGAAAAAAATATTAAATGAATTCGCAATGTCTTGAGGATTATTTATGATTTCGTCATTAGTAATTAATTGATTTACGCCTTCATTAGGATATTTAGATTTGATCTCATTTATTACTTTCCAAGTAGCTTTGTTCTTATTTGTGGCAGATTTAATAAAGTAGTCGTTTTGAGATTTTTTTGTTAGTCTGATTACAGTTTTATACCTCTTAGCATATGTTTTGAAAGCTGTTTTGGTGACTTGATTTGGATTATTCCTATACTGCCACAATAGTTGACATTTACGTTTGCTGCATATTTTTAAGCCACGTGAGATCCATTTCGGTCTAGACTTGCTATGCATCCTAACTTTCTGTAGAGGGAAACAGAGATTGTACAGCATAATAAAATTATCATAAAATTTGTTGTAGGCACTATTCGCATCCGTGCAACAATAAACGCTATTGGTTAGTTGTTTTAAATATTTTATAAATATTGCTCTATTGTCTTGAGAGTAATCCCGTTTTAATATATACCAATATTTTATGGTGCAGGTCTTTTTGACCGGAACCTTTATGATTTGTGCATTATGGTCTGATAGCGCTAATTCCTTGATAGTGCCTTTACAAGCTCTTATGTTATGGGCTATGTTGTCTATGCACGTTTTACTAGCAAATCTCGTTACTTGCTTGAATTTTAGTTTCAAATTGTACCTAGTTAAGAGTTCTCTAAATTCACTGGAAAGTTTAGTATGCTTCAAAGTATCTATATTAAAGTCCCCGCATATTACAATCTTTTTCCCGTTTGAACATAAGTTGATTAATATTTTATTCAAAGTTATGAAAAAGCTGTCTATAGCGCCAGCGGTGTAGTTTGGCGGCCTATAAATGCATAGAACAATTATTTGTCGTTCCAATAGCTCGATTGCAGAGCATTCTATTGTGTTGCTGATTGAAAGGGTTGTGATATCATGAAGAATTCTATATTTCATGTTATTTTTAATTAATATACAGGAGCCTCCGTGTCTACTAACTCTCATATAATGAGACGCAAGTTTAAAATTTGGAATTGCGAGATACACCTCGTCACCGTCTGTCATGTTGTGTTCAGTGATACATAGTACGTCAACAGGATAGTCCTGGGTAGCTAATTCGTTAATACAAACAGAAATCATATCAGATTGATTGAGCAATCCATTAGTATTCTGATGAAGGATAGTGACAAATCTATAAACGAAATAAATTATTCAAATAAGGGTTTTCGGTTTCGTTACATGCCGATTCTTCGTGTTGGGTGCTTGATTCAATTATACAGTCTGTGTTAATTCTATCTATTATTTTTTGGTCAGAATCTAAGTTAAATTGCACGTATTTACTTTCAAAAGACTTTATATTTTTAATTTGACACTTTTGCTCGTACTGAAATGCTTTGACATGGTAATGAATACACAATATTTCTTTTAATTGTGCCCTTGCAAGATTTAGTACATAATTGCGTCTACTTGGTGAAAATCCAGCGTAACTCATGTCCATGAATAATACATTTTTATATTTCTTACAGATAAACCGTAGTAAATAGTTAATTTTTGATTCATTTAGAAACCTGTTACTAGGTACCTCACCTATAATCACATTTGTATTTTCAGTTGATGATAACCAGCGATGTAGATTTATATCAATTTCATAAGGGTTTTTGTCGCAGCATCCGCCCAATACAGTCACATAGTCGCTTTTTGTTAATGTGCCGATTTCACTCTTCGAGCATTCCAAGATATCACTCAGCACAGCACCTGGTTTAAGATAGGAAAACACGTCGTAATCGGATCCAAGCAGGTTTTGTAGTTTGTTGCGTAGACCCCTACCTTGTCCGTCACCTAGGATAATTACTCTGTATTTGTTGTTCTGATTCTCAACTGGTGGGCTTTCCGTACCTATAGAACGGTGTGTTCTCCTACACATTTTATTCCCAACGTAACAATGTTGGCTTTCCGATTGAATATCCGTATTGCATTCGAATTTATTCTGTTGGGTTGTATGTGAGCTAGGGCTACTTATGCAGGTAATTTTAGGTAGTCGTAGAGGAGAATGACGGGGAGTGTTCACTCTCATGCTTAGCATTCGTCTCGAGATAGGAGATGAGTTAATTTTGCGCTGCGGGGTAGTGCAGGTAACCCTTTTCAGTAGTTCTATTTGCCGTTGTTGTTCCTGTGTAATCTGTTTCAGCTTAATATTTTCACAGTTACGATTTTCAATTTCATTGTCTGCGCTTTTTAATTTTTCTTTAATATTATTTATTTCCCGCCTTAGGTCCTCGGAATATGAATGATCGTAGTTTTGCGTATCACTTTGTATACTCATCACAGTAGAATCGAACATGGTTGAGTTCAATAGATCTTGGCTAGTTGAAGACAATAAGTTCATTTGTGATTTTGATCTTATTAATTTATTGCGTACAGTAATGTTATCCATCTTGCCTGTCAATTTACCGTTCTGATGATATTGTTATTATTGTACTCACAAAGCGTGGCGTAAGCTAAGTCTGCTATAAACGCGTAGCGTAAGCTCAATATGTTGGATCAAGCGCCTAGTGTACGTGTAAGCGTTAAGCATGTGTGCGTAGAAGCGGCCGATCTGCGGGTTGACCTAGGTCAGGGACGCAAGTCATTGCAAATCTTTTCTAATAGTTATTCAATGATTACTCACTGTATCGGTGGAGACCAGACGTGTTATATATATCACTCTTTAGTCCGTTTCACAAGCTTTACAATGATATACAGCACAACTGAATTGAGCAACTTTTAATTACTTTTTAACAAATATTACGTAGACAAAACAAATACGGTGCTAACTCTTTGAATCTCAACTGACATCAGTTCTCGGCAAACTTCTTGGCCGACTGAACTTGGCTACAAAAAACCGCACCGTTTTTGCGCATCGGAGAACCAACTTCAGGGCGGCCCAGATGTTTGCAGACAGCGGATCTTTGTGTCTCTAAAGTTGGCTCTGCGAACCATTGCGCAAGAAACAGTTTCTCATCGAGTATACTGCAAGAGTAAGCGAGATAGGACGATGCGACAAATGTAAGCGAGTGAAAGAGGCAGTTATACAATGCTATCTTCAACTTCAACATTGATATAAAAATAGCTACTGCGCAGGGTCTTGCAGCCAACTTCAGAGACACAAATATCCGATGTGAGTATTATACACAGAGAATGCTCTAAATCCTTCTTTTGCCCGTTTTCACCAACAATAGGTTTGACCCAAATAAAAACTATTGGATTTTAAAACGCTCCATTGCCTGATTTTTAACTCTCGATATTAAATCGAGAGTTAAAAATCAGGCAATGGATGGTGATAAGATATTTATTCTCTTAGATTTTGGAAACACAGGGAACTGGAACCCGTATCATATTCATTCGCAGGGTAGTTTAAGTGCTGGGCAAGTCCAGGTGACAGTTAATATTAGTTATACCACATACGGTAATAGAGTCGATTGAAATTTCACATGTCAATTTTTGTCGAAGAAATGTCGAATTTTGGCCATGAAAGCCGGGGAACCATTTAAATTTACAAAAATTGTAAATGCTTGTTGTTAGTCTGTATTGTACCCTTTATTGGTATCTATACTAATATTATAAAGAGGTAAAGTCTGTGAGATTGTGACGTTGTAAGGGGTAATCTCAGGATCTACTGAACCGATTTTGAAAATTCTTTCACCAGTAGAAAGCTACATTATTCTTGAGTGTCATAGACTGTAACATAATTTCAAAAATTTAGAGATCCTTATGAAAATTACAAAAAATTTACCCAAGGTAGCAAAATGTTGCCTGTAAAATACATTATTTGGCGTGCGCTGAGAAAACTATTGATGAAAGATAAAAAATAGTAGGTAGGTAGGTAGGCAGGGTAGACAGGGTAGGCAGGGTAGGCGGGGTAGGCAGTGTAGTCAGGGTAGGCAGGGTAGGCAGGGTAGGCAGGGTAGGCAGGGTAGGCAGGGTAGGCAGGGTAGCCATGGTAGGCAGGGTAGGCAGGGTAGCCAGGGAAGGCAGGGTAGGCAGGGTAGGCAGAGTATTCAGGGTAAGCAGGGTAAGCAGGGTAGGCAGGGTAGGCAGAGTATTCAGGGTAAGCAGGGTAGGGTAGGGTAGCCAGGGTAGACTTGGGTAGACTTATACGCAGGGTAGGCAGGGTAGGGGCAGTGTAGCCAGGGTAGCCAAGATAGGCAGGATAGGCAGGGTAGGCAGGGTAGCCAGGGTAGCCAGGGTAGCCAGGGTAGCCAGGGTAGCCAGGGTAGCCAGGGCAGGCAGGGTAGCCAGGGTAGCCAGGGTAGCCAGGGAAGGCAGGGTAGGCAGGGTAGGAGCAGAGTAACCAGGGTAGCCGTGGTAGTCGTAGTAGTAGGTAGTTTTGATTCAAACGACCCCAATATAAATTACGGCACGTTGTTTTCTAGTTTGTCAAGAATTCAATAAAACGTGTCCTGTAAAAAAAGTTAAACTCAACAATTCCAAATCTAAATTTAGTGAATGGGCCACTGTGGGCATTAGAAAAAGCCGAGATATCTTTTTTATTTTATATTACGAAAAATATTTGCCTTCCGATCAAGTTTTTCACACTTATGTTAGAAACTATTCCAAAATATTCAAAAGAGTCTGCGCTCAAGCAAAATCTCAAATAATAATTAACAAAATTGGTGTTTCTTATAATAAAATAAAAACTATGTGGCAATTAATTAATAGAGAAACTGGAAATATACAACAACGCGATCAGAATGAGTTGTCTTTGAAAATAACTAATCAAACCATTTCTGATAAGCAAGAAGTCGCTGAGACATTAGAAAATTTCTTCACCAACTTTCCGTTAGAGGTTACGAAGTCTCTTTCTTCCTCATCTAAATTAGCTGAAGCTCTTCTTAAAGAAAACTTTACTAAAGACATACCAACCTTTAAATTTAAACCAATATGTATTGATACAATTAAAAACGCGTTCAAAAGTCTCAATATAAAAAATACTGAAGACTTGTGGGGGATATCCGTAAGGGTTCTTGGAGATATTATTGACTTAATTGTTCCTATCCTAACAGGCATATTCAATCAATGTTTGGACAGCGGCACTTTTCCTGACTCAATGAAACACAGTAAAGTAGTACCAATTTTCAAATCAGCCTGTAAGAGTAATCCTTTTAATTATAGACCTATATCCGTGCTTCCAGTATTGAGTAAAATCTATGAAAAAAACATGCTGGAACAGATGTTGTCACACTTCAATTCAAATGGGATCCTGCATAGTCAACAGTTTGGTTTCACGAAAGGTAGGTCGACAACGGACGCGGGAGTAAAACTCATCAGCCACATCTTGGAAGCTTGGGAGAGGTCCCAGGATGCCATTGGCATTTTCTGTGATCTCTCAAAAGCTTTCAACTGCGTCGACCACAACACACTGATCTGTAAATTACACAACTACGGAATTCGTGGAAAATCTGCTGATCTCGTGTTTTCCTATTTATCAAACAGACAGAAAAAAGTAAATGGTAATGGGGCGACGTCCTCCGGGTCTCTAGTCAAGATAAGCGTGCCTCAAGGTCCAATTCTCGGCCCTTTCCTTTTTCTTGTTTACATTAATGATCTCCCTTTTATGATGGCCAAATTATCGGATATAATTCTGTTTGCTGATGATACTTCGCTAATTTTTAAAATAGATAGGCAAGATACGGATGTCTTAAATGTCAACGAAAATCTAATTATTCTCTCAAAATAATTCGCAGCTAACAATCTTTTACTGAATGCGAAAAAAACAAAATGTCTAAAGTTCTCTTTACCAAATGTACCACAACGTGACCTAAACTTAAATCTTGACGGCAAAAATCTTGAAGTTATAACGGAAACTGTATTCTTAGGGATTACTATTGATTCAAAATTGCAGTGGGGCGCGCACATTGTAACTCTTTCGGGTAGGTTAAGTTCAGCTGCATATGCAGTAAGGAAAATAAGGCAGTTAACCAATGTAGCCACAGCGAGGTTAGTATACTATGCTTATTTCCAAAGTATTATGTCTTATGGCATTCTGCTGTGGAGATCAGCAGCAGATGTTGACTCAGTTTTCATATTACAAAATAGGGCAATCCGCGCGATCTATAAAACAGGTCCTCACGAGTCCCTCAGAGATAAATTTAAAGAGATCGATA
Source organism: Orthosia cruda (assembly GCA_964057195.1). Taxonomy (NCBI): domain Eukaryota; kingdom Metazoa; phylum Arthropoda; class Insecta; order Lepidoptera; family Noctuidae; genus Orthosia; species Orthosia cruda. The sequence goes on along the minus strand of OZ059841.1, from coordinate 5,148,038 downwards.
TACTGACTCTACCTTCACTTTATTTTTTGGAATGTATTTTGTATGTCCGCAAAAACCGAGGGCTTTTCAAAACTAGAAGCGACTTCCATAATTTAAATACACGCAGTAAGCACGAAATTGTAATACCCAAATTCAGATTATGGAAAACTAGCAAGTTTTTTCTTATAAACAGTATACGCTTTTATAACAAGTTGCCAAAGTCAGTTATAGAACTGACCGATGGAAAGTTCAAAAACTACATCAAACGTATCCTTATTAAAAAAGCATATTATAAAATCAAGGACTACATTGAAGATAAAAACATTTGGCCTTAGCTCCTTTTGCGCATGCAGCTTCCCTGGTAACTAACGGCACAAATATGTGGATGTCTCTAACTATTCTCAATCTCATTTTTCATTCCTTCTTTTAATTAGACTTTTTACAATGGTTTTCAATCATCTTTATAGCCCTTTGCTAAAAATAGTTACAGCACTGATAACAACATTTGTGCCACATGTCAAATTTAGTCTTGTTATACTTATTTTTTTTACCTTTGTATAGATTCTTTTACCGATTGTTTTGTGAATGTGTGAACATTGTAGGCCTTCTAGATGCTGGTTAACATTTGTTAACTTTTTTTATTCAGGGTGTCCCAGAAATCGACGTCAAGCCGTAAATGGGTGATAGACCAAGTTATAACAGTTCTCAGAAAAATACGAAAAAAAATCTATCTCATGTTTTTAAAAAATTATGTTCACTTTAAAAATTTACTAAAAAAATCCCTGTATTGGTTCTTTAACTCCAATTGCTACAAATCCCATAATTTATAATTTTTTTTTATTATTATGTAATCTTGAATAATGCTTGTGTAGATTTTTGCCTAAAATTTAAAGCCAACTCCTCCTACTTAGAAGAAAATTAAACTTTTTCAAAACCAAATTATTCAAATTTACTGTTTCGCCCAACTTTAACTGACTGTACTGAAAAAAAAATGTACTACGCTAGTTTGGCAAGTAACATGAAAAATTGGCGCATTTAATAAGGATTCAAAAATGGTGTAACACTTGCTAGATTACGTTTTCAATAATTGGTCAAATTTTTTTTTGTAAATAGTATCGGTTTTTACCCAAAATGTCCATACTTCCTTAAAATGACTTTAGCTTACCTAAAGCTTTGCTAAACTCCGTTTCTAATTCGATAGAGACGGAGAGAGTCATTTTACGAAGTGTGAGCGAGATAAGAAATCGAAATTTTACGTATCGTATTTTATTTTATCGTATTTTTTTTTTTTTTTTTTATCGTTTTTTTACGTTTTTTTCGTATTTTATCGTATTTTTAGGGATTGATTTTTTTAGTAAATTTTTAAAGTGAACATAATTTTTTAAAAACATAAGATATATTTTTTTTCGTATTTTTCTGAGAACTGTTATAACTTGGTCTATCACCCATTTACGGCTTGACGTCGATTTCTGGGACACCCTGTATAATATAATTATAATCTTTTTATTTTATTTTTTTAGTTTCTTACGACTCATCAATATAAGTCGGGCCTACGTTGCCCCCCATATCTAAGTACTAATGCTGTAACATGGAAATATTGTAAAACCAAACCATTTTTAAAAGAGTAACCATGGAGTTTCTTGCTGGTTCTTCTCCATAGGAAACGACCAACCCGAACCGTGCACCTTTTGTCGACGTTTTATAAGTGCCCATGTAGGCCTATGTGAAATAAAAAAATTGATTTTGATTTTGAGCCAGGGTAGGCAGGGTAAGCCGGGTAAGGACAGGGTAGGCAGGGTAGGTAGATAGGTAGCCAGTTGACGGGAGCGAAGCCCTGAAGGTCAGCTTGTGTATACATAAAATTATTAGCTAAGCAGTAATTGTTACATGGAACTACTGACAATATCTTAGCGTAGGAAAACATCGTGAGGAAACCGGCATGTCCCAGAACCAAAAATTCGAAGACATGTGACATCCAACAACGAGCACTGGGCCCGCGTGGTGGATTACGGCCTATTCCTTCTCACAGAGAGGAGGCCTGTGGTATAGCAGTGGGAACATTAAAAGGCTGATAAAGATGATGAGCTATGTATTCCTTGCCGAAGCCCCAAAATGTGGTCGGATTGAACATCAGAGCATCTGGAGATATCTATTAGCGGAGCACTCCACCAGGCTGCTGATCGTAACAGATGGTAAAAACGGTTTACAAGTTGAAACTGAGTACGATTCTTTGCAGTGAGAGAGAGATTAAAAAAAAGATATTACACGCTCTCGTTTGACCACTATCTCACCTGATGGTAAGCGATGATGTGGTCGACGGTGAAGCACTCTTGCCAAGAAGTAACCTATTTACTCTTGACTTAAATACCCCTTGAATGTAGTTATCGGGCAACACAGACTCAGGCTAGGAATTCCACTCCTTAGCAGTACGCATAATAAAAAAAACCTCTAAAAAACAAAAAAATAAGCTTCGTACTCGCGACGGGGAACCGCCAACGAATACAGCAGTTTATTTTATTTCTAAATTTAATTATAATTTCATGCTTTTTAAACTACATAATTTATCTAGAAGTAGACACGCTTCTATCTATCGACACACACAATGATAATACGATATCTTGCGACTAAACCCAACGACGTTCAAAGAGCGGATAACTTTTGAAGGCTTAGCCAATTTTAATCAAACATAGCTAAGAACACTTCCGACAAACCTTTCAAACAAAACAAAAATCAAAATCGGTTTATCCGTTTAGGAGCTATGATGCCACAGACAGACACACAGATACACAGCAACATAAACTTCAAAAACTCACCCCTCGTTTTCCGTCGGGGGCTAAAAAGGATTCCCAAAACATTTGGCGCATGTGGGTGGGATGTCCACCATGTACCGATGACGTAATTAGAAAGAATGTCTTCATTGGTGCTCAAATGGGAATACCTTTGGTGCTCAAAGCATAGCTGCCCTAAAAATAGGTGCTCAAACGGGAATACTTCGAAATTAAGATTTTCTTCTTCGGATTTGATAAGTTTCTTTGGACTTTAGTTTATGTCCACTCAGAGTTGAGAGTAAAATCAAGTTTATCTACGCCATTAAAAAAAACAAGAAAACGTAGATAAAACGATTCCTTATTGATCTATAAAAGGCGAGTGGTTAAATAAGAAAACATCTATTGAATGCGGACTATACAAAATTGCCATTTCCTTTTATTAATTTCACCTAAAGTTCATTTGCAATATTTTTTGTAAGAAATTGTGAATTCATAAAATAGGGCTGAAGTTATAACATACTAATAATATCAATCCCTGATTCCGGGCAGTTTTGGGCAGAGGACATCCAGGATTATTTCATCAACACTGCTCTCAAAACGGTGAAGGAAAACATCGTGAGGAAACCGGCATATACCACCACTAGACCAAAAATTTCGAATACATGTGATAATTACCAACCCGCATTGGGCCCGCGTGGTAGAATAAGGCCCATCCCTTCTCACAGAGAGGAGGTCTGTGTACCAGCAGTGGGAACATTAAAATGGCTGGTGATGATGATGATACATCCCGGAAGAGTAGAGGTATACAATTCCTACACTATATTCTATCAGATTTGCTTAAGGTGATATATACGCCCCAATGTAACGCAGTACTGGCCGTGCGCCCGCTCGATGCCAAAATATCAAAATTGAATCTCCTTTTGAACAGTTTTGTTTGCAAAATATTATTTGATTTACATATGCTATGTTAGGTAAAAAGAAATTCCAGCCATCAATTTTTCTGTATAAAATTATTTTTAAACATCGAAGTCGTTTTGGAGGAGTTTCCAAAAGTTGCGAAAAAATATCGTGTTGTTAATTATTTTTTTAAAGCAAAACTATTAGTTACACGAAAAAACCTTGTGTTCAAAATTATGTAAATGAATCAATAATAAATATATATTTTTTGCAAACCTTTTAACCTAGCCGTTACTGAGGAGTATGCTTTAGAAAGTTACCGTTTTACGGCACTAAAGCGTATGTAGGCCCTTAAATCCTAAATGAAAGAGGCCGAGTCTAATTCCATCGACTGGTATTTTTATTTAACCACTGACTGCTACTAAGCCAAGTTAAACTAAAAAAAAAAACCCCGACACATTTTTATTTCATGCTACATAATTTATCTAGTAGTAAATGATAAATGATTTTATTTCTGTAAGTTGGTTTGTACAAACACTTTTACATGTCGAACATATTTTTAAAACTAGATGAGGTCGGCGTTTCCTATCTGACTACTCTGAGAAGAAAGACCGAAACAAACTCAGAGGTCACAGTCTCTTTTAAAGTCCTGACAAAATCTTGATTCGATCATGTGAAGACCATGTAGACTATGTCTGAAATGGTCTTTTGAGGAAAGAACCAGCCAGATTGAGTGGACCTGTCCAGTCAGTGCACGCATTTGTCAATAACCGAGCAGCTCAACTCAGAATTTAAGGAGCTCAACGATTCGACGAACAATACCAAAGAAAGGACATTCGGGTAGGCCGCATAAACTACTCAAACTGCCAGACCATGATTAAAAACTAAGATAAATTTAAATAAAAACAAAAAAAAATATCCACATAGTCTTCACATTCACAATAATTAAAATAAAATAATATAATACTTTAAAAAGTAAATATTCTTGTCATTGCAAGAAAACCAAAAAAAAAAAAAAAAAATTTTTATAATAACAAAATGCATAGTGCAAAATATAATAAAAAAACAACATTAATTGGAGCAGCTCAATCCCAAGCCTTTTTGTCCTCAATGTAATCTTTTGTTGTATAAAATAAAACGCTTTCTGGCACAACTTACGTTTAATGAAAGACTTGAATTTATTAAGACTTAGATCTTGTACGTGGCTTGGAAGCTTATTATAAAAACGTACACATTGACATCTAAACGAGCCACCTATTTTCTTGAGCCTTGTTGTAGGTACTACAAATTTGTGTTTGTTCCTAGTATTTATGTTATGGATATCACTGTATTTTTTAAACAATTTTATATTTTTATGGGCATATAAAAGATTTTCATAAATATACTGAGAAGGCACAGTCATTACATTAATCTCCTTAAATTTCTCTCTGAGAGAGTGTCTCGGGCTTAATTTATAAATTGATCGAACAGCTCTTTTCTGCAAAACAAAGATAGTCTGGATGTCGGCGGCATTTCCCCACAACAGAATACCGTACGACATTACACTATGAAAATAGCTAAAGTATACTAAACGGGCTGTCTCTATGTCAGTTAAATTACGAATTTTTCTAACAGCATATGCTGCGGAGCTTAGCTTCTTTGACAATTTATCTATATGTGGGCCCCACTGAAGCTTAGCATCCAAAGTTAAGCCTAAGAATACTGTGCTATTTTCAGGATTCAATTCTTCGCCCTTTATCAACACATCGGTTTTCACCTGCCTAACGTGAGGTAGGGTAAACTTAATGCATTTGGTTTTTTTTTCATTAAGAAGTAAATTATTAACATTGAACCAGTGAACTACTTTTGAGATCGCGCTATTTACATCGTCAGTATCCAGCTGCTGACGTTTAAGTTTAAACAAAAGTGAAGTATCATCCGCAAACAACACTATATCATGGTTATCCTTTATGAGGTAAGGCAAGTCATTAATATAAATAAGAAACAAGAAAGGACCAAGAATCGAGCCCTGCGGGACTCCCATTGTTACCATAGATCCAGGAGATCTTTTTCCATTAACGTCAACGGTCTGAATCCTATTACTCAAATATGAAGTAAGAAGATCCAGAGCGCTGTTCCGGATCCCGTAGTGGCGGAGTTTCCTGATTAGCGTTTCATGACAAACACAATCAAATGCCTTGGACAAATCACAAAAGATTCCCAATGCATCGCACTTATCTTCCCATGCATTATAAATATGTCCTAAAAGCTCAACAATCAGTAGTTGAACGACCCCTTGTAAAACCGAACTGTTTGCTATGTAATAATTTATGTTTATTAAAAAATCTTTGCAATAGCTCTAAAATTAATTTCTCAAATATTTTGCTAAACGTAGGTAGTACTGAAATAGGTCTATAATTTGTAGGGTCTGATGTACTACCTGATTTAAACAAAGGTATTATTTTACTATTTTTCATAAGGTCAGGAAACTCCCCACAGTCGATACAATTATTAAAGATAATAGCTAAACTAGGTGCGACAATGTCAATAATAGTCTTAGCAACTTCTACAGAATGACCCCACAGATCTGCAGTCTTTTTAACATTTAAAGTGTGAAAGGTTTTAATTATGTCTTTACAAGTAATATGTTCAAAACGAAATTCCGAATTGCAAACATTAACATTTTCTTTTAGCAAAGACTCAGCAACAGAAGGTGATGAATTTAAGTATTTAGTAGTTGAAAGGGGAATATCTGAAAATAAATTTTCAAAGGCCACTGCGACTTGTGAGTCTGATTTTATGATGTTGCCATTAATAGACAGGCCGTAGTCAATATCTCGGTTACCAGATCTTCCTGTTTCACTATTAATAATATTCCAAGTCGTTTTAATAACATTACTACTGTTTTTAATCTTCGAGCTCAAATAACGCGACTTGGCCAAACAACAAACTTTTTTAAATAATTTTGAATAATTTCTAACATATAAATTAAATTCAGCAGTGTTTACATAAGTCCTTTCACTGTACAGCTCATAAAGCCGTGTTCTACTTTTATGAATACCAATGGTAGCCCAATCACTGAATGATGCATTACTATTAACGGAGATAGTCTTTGGAACAAAGGTCGAATTAAATTGTTTACAGTATATACTAAAAAAATCATCATATAGAAGATTAGGATCAGCATCAATTGACAAAATTGGTAATTTATTAATGAGTTTATCTTTAAAAGCTGCCAAGCGACTTGCAGTTTTGGGGTTAACAGTGATATCCTTTTTAGCCACTTTGTTGTTTTGGTTTGGTATAGTAATCCTCTGCCCGCAATGATCAGAATCTAGTAAATTTATAATTTCTTTGTGGACTGGTATAATATTAGTATAAATATTATCTAAGCATGTAGCACTAGTTGAAGTTATTCTTGTGGGCTCCAAAAATAGGTTTACAAGATTGTAGGACTGAAACAGACTTATTATTTTACTACAAGAACCTGAGTTTTCTAATAAATTAACATTAAAATCACCACAAGTGATAATGGATTTATTCGAGTTACAAATCTTGTGTAACACTTCATCCATTACCTTTTCAAAGCAGTCATACAATCCTGAAGGCGGTCTGTATACGCTTAATACAATAAACTGCTCCAATTCTATACAAGCTATTTCAACTGTCCGCTCAACAGATAGGCTCACAATATCCTTACGGTCTTTAAATTTAAGCTGGTTACTTACTAAAATCAATGAGCCACCATGTATAGCATTAACTCTGCTGAATGAACTACCAACCTGGTGATTATTAAAATTGAACAATAACTGGTGGCTTTTAAGCCAATGTTCTGTTATACAAAGAATATCAATACTGTTAAAGTTCATAAATAATTCTACTTCTAAATCTTTGTTCATAAATCCTTGAATATTTTGATGCACCAGGTTAATACTATTTACCGAATTTAAACTTTTATTTGATTTTATTTTGCAATTTTTGTCCTGTATAATTTTGCAAGAGGTTGGTCCTATTGTCCTAATTTCTAATTTAAATTATTATCAATATCAATTTCTGATACCAAATCATTGGCTGAATTAAATAACATTCCTTAGCATTGCTCAATAGAAGCAAGTTGTTTAGCCAAATTCTTGGCTGTAATAGAAAAATAATATGATAGCGACACAGCTATCTGTCTTTTATAATACTTTGAAAGAAAGTACCTATCCATGAAAAATTTATCTTTTGTCAAATAAAAGTGATTACCAACGTAACGTAGACAACACAACAAATAATAGTAGACACGCTTCGATCAACAATCTATTGAACACGTAATTATGACATGACCTTGTGAAAACACCCGATTCAAACAGTCAAACGCAATCGAAATCGGTTCACCCGTTTAGGAGCTATGATGCCACAGACAGATACACAAACACACAGGTACAAACGTCAAACTTATATCACCCCTCTTTTTCCGTCGGGAGCTAAAAATCCAAAAGGCAAAACCCGATAGAACTTTGTACGACTGTTAGATTCCAGTCGAAGTCATGAAAAGTACGATAAATACCTACTCCAAAAACAAAGCCTATACATATCCCACAGTTTCTACTACACTCGCCCTTCATACTGTAAAGCCCTATAATAGTGCTATTAGGGAAGAGGATAGTACAGTTATAAGAGCCTTATAGGACCATTATGAGCTGTCTAATGTCTTTTATGACGGCCTGCGCGTATTAACATCGGCTGTTTAAATACTGATGTCTTTAATTGCTACTGTTTTAAATAAAGACTGTTTTGAAAGTGTAAATAAGCATACAAATAAAATATTGGTCTGTAATTACTCGATTGTGGGCGAATGAGAACTTTTCTTTAATACAGGGCAAGTATCAGCAATGTTTTTCTTTTTTTATATTGTATAGGCTCGCGCTTGACTACTATCTTATCCGAAGGTAAGCGATGATGTGGTCGACGGTGAAACACGCTTGCCTAGAAATAACTTATTCACTCTTGACTTAAAGACTCCTACATTGTAGCAGTCAGGAAACACAGACTCCGGCTGGGAATTCCACTCCTTAGCTGTACGCATAATAAAAGCGTTTCCAAAACGTTTTGAGCGTATAGGTGGGACGTCCGCCATGTACCGATGGCGTATCGCCGTATGTCTGGTAGTTCGATGATGAACTGGGCTAGGTGGAATTAGATAGTACATTTCCATCGCACACTCCTCGAAATGTATCCGATAAAAACCGACAAGCTGGCAACTTGGCGACGGTGTTCAAGGCTTTGCCTTGACCAGTTCCAAGCGGCCAAGAGGCTCTGAGATCTCAAGAGGCGATGAGCCTCTTGGCCGCTTTTCGATCGTCTATAGTACATCAAGTTGTCAGATCCATCCCAGAGAAGAGAACAATGATCTCGCTTGCTAACTGCTGGTTGGTGATTTCAAGTCCTCTTGAAGAAACCTCTTTTACTCCACGCAATGTTGTCGCCATGACAACGAAACAAAGAAATCCTAAGTCAAAAAAGAGTTCAGAAGAGCTTGTGACTAAGTTATAAGTATGTTGGGTATAGTCAATATTATAATTAAACTAAGAATATTGTCCATTTGCAAATTTAGGCAAGTCTGTAGCATTTTCATAGTCTGATATAATTTATTAAAACACTGTTTCCATGTGTTATATGTATAGCACAGCGTTGTCACTATTATTCATTCACATTGTACACTACACTATACTTCATAAAAGATAGCTTGACCTCTGCGACAGCCGTCAGTATCAATACAGTAACAATAGCGCTTGACAGGCTAACAATAACGTATTCATCATTTTAACATATGTCGCGGAGATCAAGCTATCTTTTATGAAGTAAAATTCAAAATGTTTAGTTATTTTTAGCCTACGCACTAAGTCTGTGTTGTCTAGCAGCTGGATAGCCTCAACATTCACGTTTCGATGAAGTCTGCGTTCGTGGGCTTCAGCAAATTTTGGATGATGGTGTTGACGAATTCAATTTTAAGGTCACGGTGAAGCTCGTCATTTCTTTTGCACCAGGGTGCATGACGCTACTGGTAGGGGATAAGGCGTAGGACCACTTGCCGAGGCTCGGGGTAACACACCGCCAACATCCAAACTCTGAGAAAATACTAAGAAATTCCTAATGGAAAAACGCATTGTCACTTTTTGGTCTACTTTGGCTTCGAACCCGGGAACTTACGCTGAGGCAGTCCTATCCAATTTATACAAAGGTAAAGAACAATCCTTTACCTTATTAGTCTAAATATTTTATTTTATTTCAATCACTAACAAAGTATGTAGTCTATTAATTTCATCTGAAGCGTAGACTTTCAATTACCTCTACAAAATAATACTAAAAAGGCTTTGTTTCTCTTTGATATCTAGACACAATATTTGACTGAGAATACTTGAGGCAAAGGTTGGCAATATATGAAGAGGTATAAGCCTCTCTGTTGAGATATTCTTTGAAGAAAATACCGTGTAGTTTAGTTGTCTGACAATATCACTTTTCCAATGAATGATTTTGTAAGTTGATCTGGAGAAAATCTAGGCAAATGCTCGTATAGTATACATTTTCTTGGCGTACATGTTTGAAATTCACAACATATAACTAGATTGCTATGACCGTTTCTTCTGATTATGAGAAGAGGGGAGATCGGAATGATTTCAAACATATTAATCTTTTTTAAACTGGGCCATAGGCTTGCCTCTTCTTTATGGAAATGTATTATTAGTAGAATAGAACTATCCTTCTCCTAGTCTCCTACTACTATTATAAATGTGTAAGTTTGTATTAGTATTTTTCGATCAAGCAAAAATAGCTGATTTTATTTGGATGACCCGGAAGACGTCCACCGCTGGACATAGGCCTCCCCATGCGTCGCCACACTGTTCGGTCCCGTGCGACTCGCATCCAGTGGATCGCCGCAACCTACACCAAGACATCGGTCCACCAGGTGGGAGGCCTTCCAACACAACGTCTTCCGGTTCACGGTCATCTCTCCAGAACCTTTCTGCCCCATCGGCCATCCGTTCTGCGAGCAATTTGCCCTGCCCACTGCCACGTTTGGCAATTCTTTGGGCTATGTCGGTAACCCTGGTTCTCTTGTGGATCTCTTCTTTTCTGGTTCGATCACGCAAGGAAACGCCGAGCATAGCCCTCTCCATTGCACTTTGGGTGAATGTAAGCTTTCTGATGAGGCCCACTGATGACTGATGAGTGACCACGTCTCAGAGCCATATCTCATCACTGGCAACACACACTGGTGGACTTTCGTTTTGAGACATTGTAGTAAGTTGGATGAGAAAATGCCGCGCAACTTCCCGAATGCTGCCCAGCCGAATCGGATTCGACGGTTGACCAGTTTCTCGAAGTTGGCTCTACCCAACTGGATCATTTGTCCCAGGTAGACATAGTCGCCCACAACTTCGAGTATAGAGTCTCCGAACTTGATAGGAGTGGGTGTAACATGGGCATTCAACATCACCTTGGTTGATGCCTTTTTTTTTTTTTTTTTTTGTTCACGCTGGGAATAAATGCATTACGCATACCCACCCATTGGGGGAATGGGGGGCTATGTGGGACTCTCCGGGCCCCCCAGCCCGGTATACCCACTAAAATAACCCAGCGGCACTCCCGCATCGCCTGAATGGAGGAGGACTGGGAATCCGGCACAGCCTTTACGTCCAGTCCTCCGCCGACGACTGCCCGCCTTTTAGGGCAGGCCCTTCACGCCCCTCCCTCGGTGGAGGGGCCCGGGAACGAACGCGAGTGCTCAGCCGTTCCCGCCCGACGGGGGTGGTGATTAGTGCAATGCAGACGAGAGGCGCCCCCGCGCCTGTCGCCCGCTAATCACCACCAGGAAGTGGGAGGAGACGATTGTACAGCCGCCTTCTCCCACCCCTTCTTCGCCTGCGGAGCGGTGGCGCGAGAGGATCGTCCTCCCGCGCACGCTCCGCCGCCTCCTTCTGAGTTATCACGACCTCGCAGAAGGAGGCAACCGCCGCCCAGGCCTCCTCACTCCCCAGCATGGAGTTGATCACGCCGGGAAGTGAGAGGTCTCGCCCGATCACATTATTGAGGGCACGGCGCAGCTCTGCCCAGGCTGGGCACACCTCGAGGGTGTGCTGCGCCGTGTCCTCCGCCGCACCGCAGTCGTGGCACGCTGGGGTTTCCTCCCTCCGGATCCGGTGCAGGTGCGTTCCAAAACAACCATGTCCGGACAACACCTGCACTAGACGGAACGAGAGGAAACCATGAGGGCGCTCGAGCCAGCCCTGCAGGACTGGACTGAGCGCATCCAGCGTCCAGCGGCCAAAGGCGGCGGAGGCGAGGTCCTCCGTCCAATGGACGACAATAGCGTCCCTCGCCTCTCGCCGCACGGCTTCCCGCTCTTCAGTGGCGGGGCGCTCCCCGAGCGCCTTCCGCCGTGCCGTCCATTCGTACACTCTGGCAAGCACCCAAGCCTCCAACTCCCAGGGAGGGGTGCCAGCCAGAGCGCACGCCGCCGAGAAACCCACTGAGCGGTAGGCCCTCGCCACCCGCTGTGCAATGGCCCTTTGCGGCCTGCGGATGGCGGTTGCATTCTCCCTCCTGTGGAGGGAGTCCGCCCAGATGGGTGCACCGTAGAGCGCCATGCTCTTGAGGATGCCGGCATAGAGGCGCTGGCATCGCTCCTTGGGCCCTCCCAGATTCGGGAGCAGCCATGAAAGGGCGTCCGCGGCTTTCAGCAGGCGCGTCGACAACCCGCTGAAGTGCGGGCCGAAGCGCCACCTGCTGTCTAGCACGAGGCCCAGATACTTCATCTGGGCCCCGACCCCTATCCGGACGCCCTCCACCACGATGTGGGCGTCGGAAGGGCAGTGCTGCCGAGGCCCGTGAAAGAACACGGCCTCGGTCTTGTTCAGCGCTACCCTCAATCCAAACCTTGATTGATGCCTAACCCAAGTTAGACAACTTCCAGTGCAGCATTGAACAGTTTCGGAGATATTACGTCTCCTTGTCTCACACCTCGCTGCAGAAGGACGGGTTCCGAGGTCTAATCCTGATGTCGAACTGATATGGTGGCGTTTTCGTACAAACGCTTCAACATTTCGATGTACCGTTAGTTAATTTGGCACCGTTGCAGAGACTGCAGTACAGCCCAAGTCTCGATCGAATCGAAGGCTTTCTCGTAGTCCACAAATGCTAAACAGCCGCAGCGTTTGTACATACAAACGCTGCGGCTGTACTGCAAGCCATAAAAGCTTCAGTACCGTAGATCATGGGATTCCGGCGGTCAAACCTGTGTGCGAGACAATTCCTGATGATTCTTGAAAACAGCTTGTAGACATGGCTAAGAAGTGAGATAGGCCTATAGTTCTTCAATAGGGTATTGTCACTCCTCTTAAAGAAGAGTACCAACATACCCTTGCATCATGCCAGTGGCGTTTTCTCCTCAAGTTCTCCATCACCCAGTGCCTTGTAGTTCTTAAGCTGTTTTAGAGCCATCCTAATCTCGTACAGGCTGACGTACGGAATGATTTCGGTATAGTGTCGGGTCAATGTAGCTCTAGGGTCGTTTGCTAGATTTGCGACGGTTTTATTGGTTGACGTGTACAACTGCCCATTGAATATCTCGATCTCTCTCAGATGCTCCGGTTTGGCATATAGGTTTCATCCCGGTGTCAAGTTTACACATGTTTACCGTTTTTGTAATAACTTTGGGATAACAAAAACACATTACACGCGGTCGAAGCCGCGGATAGGAGCTTGTTGATGTAAACGTAGCAGTATTATATGTACATATACATACATTTCTGTGTGCCCATTTAAGACGAATGGATGCAGGCTTTATGTCGTTTATCTAAAAAATGTATGTTTTAAAGCGTGATAAAATTAAAAAAAATATTAATAATACCACTTTTTCGACCAAAATTGCGCCATAATCTATGTTAATACGAACAATGGCTTAATGATATCCTTTTATGAGGAGTCAAATACGCATTTAATGACTCCCATAATAATAACACTTATACCTAATTGATAGTTTAATTTTATTGACTGTTATACTCCTTTACGAGCTAATATTAAGTAGTACTTGGGGACCATATTCGGGTGTTGGATGTTAATTCATTTTCGGGGAAGGAATAGGAAGAGGAAAAGATTTCTCTTTGGGGGTTCATTTATTATGTAAACAGTATGTAAACTGCATGTGTAGGTATATATTCAACACAATGTGAATTGTTTTATGAATAAATGAAATAAATGAAATAAATATTGTCCAAATCGATTAGGTAGTTCTGAGGTGAGAAAAGTACAGGTCTGCCTTTTTTTTGCCTGGTAGCAGGACACCTGCGAGAAAGTTCGTCCGTATAAATAAATGTCTTAAAAGTGTTTTGCAGTCTTTTGGATAGTGTTTCTCGTTTATTACTTGATTAAGGAATTTTATGGTTTTTTTTTGTCATTTTTTATATTTTTCATTCACTAGCGGACGCCTCGCGGTTTCATCCACGTAGTTCCCGTTTCCGTGGGAATACAGGTATGAAAATTTGCAATTAGCCTATGTCACTCGGGAATAGTGTGACTTCCCAACGGTGAAATAATTTTTGAAATCGGTCCAGTAGTTATTATGTTTATTCTTTACATACAAAAATACAAATATTTACGCTTTATAATATTAGTATAGATGTATAGATTAAGAGACAGTGTACTTACAATCTAAACGTCAAGCACAAAATTTCCTCACGGTGTAAAATATAGGAAGTTTAACAAGATGTCTAAATTTATAGTATGACTACAACATGAACTGCAAAAATAATAATATTTAATTTTTATTTTCTTTCTATACCATTTTATTGCTATGAAGAGCATCTCTTGAGTCTGGTTTGAAGTAACTGGTTTTAAACAATCCTTGTTAACATATGCCAAATGGTTTCTATCATACATACGCTTTTATAAGCGTCTTTTGTGGTTTACTAATGATAAGCATCAAATATATTGTCATAATTTGTATTGGCAAAACGAAATTCAGCATAATGATCATTAAGCATAAATGTTTTGCCATGATGTTTATTGCCATAATACTGTTGGCATAATTTTTATAAAGCATAATTTATGTTATCAACGAGTAATGATATTTATACATAATGTTCTATTAATAAAAACAAACATGTAGGCGGCTCAAGAGTGGTCTAAACCCATGGGGTTCTTCGGCCCGCCGCATCTTAACCTAAATATAAAAAAACTAAATAAAAGTATTATAACAAAACAAATTATTTTATCTTATTATTATTTATTTTATTTTACAGTTTTAGGAAAACTTACAGCTAAACAGCTTAACACAAATAAGAGTGACAAAAATAAGGCCAATTTTAAGTAATCACAGATAGAAGAAAGTTTATAAAGAAAAAAAAATGACAAGGTTAAGTGTTTTAAGTAAAATCAGTAACATAACCAAAAAGAAAACGAATATACAACTGAATTGAGAACCTCCTGCTGTGTCAAATGACAGTTATGATAACCTCTGCATTATGCCACATTATTATTGTGCTAATAAAAGTTATGCGAAAACGTTGTGCCAAACAATATTATGCCTTTAAATTTTATACCAAGAGGATGATGCTCGTCTTCTTGTGCTATGATGTTCTCAAACTCGAATAAACATCATTATTACATCCTTGACACAATTGAAAACAGTGATGTGAGCACCACTTAACCGAGATGCACACCTATTTTTACTGTAAACTACTTTTACGGAAGCCAATAAAAATTGGCTCTCATCTACAGCGTAGATTTATATCTATGTTTTCTTTTCATTGAGATTCTATACTTACTCCAGGGATTAGGTACCTCTTACAAACGAACAAACAAGAAACTCTTTGTATTATTAGTTTCGATTAGATGTGTAAACACTTACTGTTGCCCGCAAGGTAGTTACGTTTGCATACAAACTTTAACTCCCTTTAGATTTGCTCAGATATAAAGTTGTGGTATTCTTTCTAAGTGCATACAGTCCCTAGGGCATATAATTATAATCTACCCTTATATTTATTTTCAGTGCTTTGTCTGCTAGGTGGACAGTCTGAAAACGGCTTTACTTGTCTGTAGATACAGATTATGTCATAGCATGACTTTTGCTTACTCTGAAGGACTAGGCACAGGCACAGATAATATAATACTAGCATACAGTTGCCTCATCCCATACAAAGAAACCGTGCCGACGTAACTAGCGTTTTTCATCTGATTAATATTATTACTTTTATAAGTACTTCGATCGCGTTCAGTTCCGTTCCACGGCTATAGATGGTGTTAGCAGCGAATTGCAAGTAAAAGGGTTTTCTAGGTTCGTTACTATTTTTTTCTCCCTTAACTTGCTAACGTATCTAATAATGCAGACATACTAAGAAAAATATTTGTTAACAGTTTTCGTGCTTATGTTTTTTTTTATAAACCGATACACAAAATCGTTTTGGTTGCTAGAAAAAATACCTATTTATTATATCACAAAATAGCGGAGCGTGCGCGTGCGTCGATGGGTTATAAGGTAAGAATTGATTTTAATCCTAAGTAAATATAAATATTACGATAAATCAATTTAGTTATTATTTGATTGAAAGTGTATTCTTTTGTTTACATAAAAAATATTGATCAAACAATAATGTTTTTTATCTAAAATATGACAGTCAATATTCATGTATCTACAAATGCGCACTGCCAAGTTTCCATATTTGGACCTGATTTTGTAGTGTGCATTTTAAGATACATTGTCAAATATACAACCTAGAGCTTATATTATGCAGTGTGCATTTGCAGATACACTGCCAAAAAATACATAATTATCAACTTATATAAATATATTATCTGTATGAGAAATAATAACATAATAATCATTTGTTTATTTTTAGGCTGGTACAAGAGCACAAAAAATATTGGATTTGTTTCCAAAACCATTAGCAAGCTCAGATTTTGATAGCAGTGACTACTGATGATGAAGTAATAAGACCTTCTTCAGACGACGACGATAGTTCGTTTGCACCTTCGTTGCCATCATCAATAGATAATATTTACATAATCGAAAGTGAAGACGAGTACATTGAAGTTCTGATAACGCCATAAATATTACGCCGATTGCCAATTTGTTGAATAATTTATCACCATCCAGTATACCTGCTTCTTCGTCCAACATTTTAGAAAATTTTATTATCCTGCCAACACCACCACTATGTTCTTCAATAACCAGTCCCATACACGTACATGTGCCGTGACCTTCTAATGTGACTCGATCCATGAAAATAACATACGCAGTCAAAGATACCGTAGTAAACATAAAAAGTTTGAAGTGAAATGGAGTACTGCAAGGTTCAAATTCAATGCTGAATTCGAAGACTCTAGAGATAAACTCTTATAGAAATAAAATCACCTTCAGAATATTATACATTATGTTTTGCGGAGGATATATAGAGGATATATTATATCTGCATCAACAACGCATAGCTTATTTACCTAAGAGAAAGCAACTGTCCAAAACCTCTAAAACTCAAAGACTTTGGGTTGATATTATAGAATATAATATTATCGTTGCGGTAACATGCTTTAAGTTTTAATTATTAAGAAGAAGATGATGTTATGTTTCTACTTTACACTGAAGACTGTGATTTTACATATTTTATTAATATTTGTGTCTATAAGACTGCATAAATACATAATTATTTTTTATAAAATTAAAATTTATTTTCATTTCCTAACAATCAAGCAATGTATCATGTATAGTGCACATGGATTTTCAAAAATATATGCATGACAACTTGGCAGTGTGCATAATTAGATACATGGTAGAAATACAAAACAAATATTGTTAGAATTATTTTTTAAGGTTCCTTTATTTACCTGACCCAAATATATAAAATAAACGAAAAAAAAATATGACATCAATTTATCTGCCAAGTTAAGGGCTAAATACAGTGACGATATGTTTAATAGTATTTTTTGCATGTTTTTACAATTTCGTTGTGTACCAAATGTGTTACAATACAAAATTAAATAATTGAGTAGCATGCCTCAGAAATTTAAAACCACGCCCATCTATTGGAATTAATTCTAAATATCTGTGTAAATAATCTTTAAATTATGAATTAATCGCCCAATATTCCATAATTTTATGCTCAAGAGTGTTGTTTAAAAAAGAACATACCATTTTATGATCAATTCTATAAAATCTTAATTTTACACACAATTCAATAACATATTGATGCATATCGCGCCATCTAGTGACATTTTTTTGAACCAAAATTTCTTTACTAGCACTGGTACCCCGTGGCAAAGGGGACCAGTCTTGTTAAAGTTCCATGGATTAGAATTAGTCTAATGCCATTAATCGGGTCCAAATCCAGTATCTGAGCGACTACAGAAAAGGTTCAATTTCTAAGATAATATATCAATATTTCAAGATATATTTCTGCTTTTTTATTGTTTTCTTCTTCATTATCTTTGGATGTATTTAGCTATTTGGAATTGGCGTATAATTTTAAAATAGTAAGAAGCATACCTACATCGTACGTACGCCACGTTTTAAAGAGACGTGATCTATGAGGTAGGGTTTTATAATAGACGAATGTTACTACTTAACCATAAGTGAACTGGGGTCTACCAGTTATGATCCAATACGAATCAAACTTTCGATTTAAATTATCAGTCTGCCCAGCCTTTTATTAGCTATCTAATACCATTATTTTAAATAAAAAACTGGCTACCTGACCTGCGCCTTTTTTTGACTAGCCGGCAGGCTTATTACGTATCTTGCAAGAGCAAAACGATAAATGATAAATGATTTTATTTCTGTAAGTTGGTTTATACAAACACTTTTACATGTCGAACATATTTTTTAAAACTAGATGAGGTCGGCGTTTCCTATCTGACTACTCTGAGAAGAAAGGCCGAAACAAACTCAGAGGTCACAGTCTCTTTTAAAGTCCAGACAAAATATTGGTTAGATCATGTGAAGACCATGTAGACTGATGTCTGAAATGGTCTTTTGAGGAAAGAACCAGCCAGATTGAGTGGAACTGTCCAGTCAGTGCACGCATTTGTCAATAACCGAGCAGCTCAACTCAGAATTTAAGGAGCTCAACGATTCGACGAACAATACCAAAGAAAGGACATTCGGGTAGGCCGCATAAACTACTCAAACTGCTAGACCATAATTAAAAACTAAGATAAATTAAAATTAAAATAAAAAAGAATGATCCAGATAGTCTTCACACTCACATTAATTAATATAAAATAATATAATACTTTAAAAAGTAAATATTCTTGTCAATGCAAGAAAACCAAAAAAACAACAACAAAATTCACGGTGCAAAATATAATAAAAAAAACAAAATTAATTGGAGCAGCTCAATCCCAAGCCTTTTTGTCTTCAAGGTAATCTTTAGTTGTATAAAACGCTTTCTGGCACAACTAACGTTTAATAAAAGATTTGAATTTATTAAGACTTAGATGTTGTACGTGGCTTGGAAGCTTATTATAAAAGCGTACACATTGACATCTAAACGAGCCACCTATTTTCTTGAGCCTTGTTGTAGGTACTACAAATTTGTGTTTATTCCTAGTATTTATGTTATGGATATCACTGTATTTTTTAAACAATTTTATATTTTTATGGGCATATAAAAGAATTTCATAAATATTCTGAGAAGGCACAGTCATTACATTAATCTCCTTAAATTTCTCTCTGAGAGAGTGTCTTGGGCTTAATTTATAAATTGACCGAACAGCTCTTTTCTGCAAAACAAAGATAGTCTGGATGTCGGCAGCATTTCCCCACAACAGAATACCGTACGACATTACACTATGAAAATAGCTAAAGTATACTAAACGGGCTGTCTCTATGTCAGTTAAATTACGAATTTTTCTAACAGCATATGCTGCGGAGCTTAGCTTCTTTGACAATTTATCTATATGTGGGCCCCACTGAAGCTTAGGATCCAAAGTTAAGCCTAAGAATACTGTGCTATTTTCAGGATTCAATTCTTCGCCCTGATGGATTTTGGGCGCAAGAAAAACACTATTAAAAGGATTATACTGGATTTATTCTTCAAGAGAGCAGACAGATACGTACATACATACCGATGGTTATAAGCAGAGAGATCGACACCAAACTTCAAACTCAAAATGACATTTCACTTGACATTGACAGATTGACGCATAGGTGACATATTGCATTAGTTTACAAAGAACATTCCAATACTAGGCCTTAAGCTAATACAATATAAAATAATAAATACTAGGCCTTAAAACAAAGTATAACACTATCTGAAAATGCACATAATATACGTAGGTATGATCAATACATAATGTTAACATTTTATTAGTTGAGACACAAACCTCAAGTGTTTTTCAGCAGTTAAAGGCTTTGTCAAAACATCAGCCAACATTTCTTCAGTACAAAGATATTTTAAATCAACCTGTTTCATTGTTAACATATCTTTTACAAAGTGATGTCTTATATCAATATGCTTTGACCTCGCATGAAATACAGAATTAATACAAAGCTTATGTGCTGACTGATTGTCATTTAACAATAAAACCTTACATACAATGCCAGTACATTCTGAAATAAATGTTTTCAAAAACATAGCTTCTTTACAAGAATCTGAAATTGCCATGTACTCAGCCTCCGTACTTGAGAGTGCCACTGTACGTTGCTTACGGCTTTCCCATGAAACCAAAGACTTTCCAATACGAAATATGTAACCAGTATATGATCGACGATCCACCAGATTGGCTCCCCAGTCTGCATCAGTAAAACCCACAATATTCATTTCACCTTTCTGAAAATTAAGACAATAGTCTACTGTTCCTTTTAAATACCTCAAAACCCTTTTTGCTGCTTTGCAGTGACTTTCACCGTAACAGTTGTTGAACTGGCTAAGGTAGCTGACACTGTGAGAGATATCAGGCCTGGAACATACAGATAAATACATTAAGTAACCAATAAGGCTTCTATAATCAAAGTTACATTTTGAACTATTCTCCTTCAGTAACTTTATTCCAACCTCCATAGGAGTTTTCATTGGTTTGCAATCTGACATATTGAATTTTTCTAAAATTTTCTTTATGTAGCTTGACTGATCCAAGGTGAAGCTTCCATCTCCTTTTCTTTCTATTTTCATACCTAGAATATGATGAGCTTCACCCAAATCTTTCATTTCAAATTCATCCATCAGTCTCTTCCTTATAATGTTCCTTTGTTGTGACGTTTTTAATGTAAATAACATTATATCATCGACATACAGGGCAATAATCAAGATTTCACCATCATAATTATACAAATAAACACATGGTTCAGAAGATACCCTTTTAAATTTCAATTTTTGGGTTAAAACATCATTAATTTTCTTATACCATTGTTTCGCCGACTGTTTTAAACCATAAATTGCTTTGTTTAGTTTATAAGCTTTCTTTTCACTTCCTTTCACTACATAACCTACTGGTTGTTCCATGTAGACAGACTCTTCCAGATCACCATTGAGAAATGTCTAACATAGTCTGTCTGCGAGGATTCCTTGTGCCATCAGAAGGTAAATCATCATCTATAGAGATATTTACTTGTGGAGACAGTTCACCCTGATTAGTTTGAGTAGGCTTTGATAATGCTTTTGGTGATAACTGTACATTAGCTGTTTGTACAGTACTGTCTTCACTCAATAACCCAGATGTATCAAATACTATAACATCTGTATTTTTATTTTCATCATGTGTCACAATTTTACTACTTGAAAACATATGTTCCATGAAAATGACATGCCGTGCCTTATGGATCTTCCTAGGATAGGAAGGATCTATTAGTCTGTAGCCTTTACTTTCTTCACAGTATCCTACAAAGATAAATCTCCTACTTCTGGAATCCAGCTTCCTGGCACTTTCATCAACTGCATATGCTATGCATCCAAAAATACGTAAGTGTGCAACATTCACCTTTTTAGATGTCCATTTTTCTTCAGGTGTTGTACCCATGACTGCCTTGGTGGGGGAACGGTTTTTCAGGTAAACCGCTGTGTTAGCGGCTTCAGCCCAATACTGCTTGCCCAGTCCAGCATCATGCAGCATACTACGGGTTTTATCCATAATTGTCCGGTTAGCCCTTTCCGCAACACCATTCTGTTCACTGCAGTGTGGGACTGTAGTTTCATGCCTAATCCCACAGCTTCTCAAGTATGCCTTTAAATTCAAATTAATGTATTCACCACCATTGTCACTTCTTAAAACCTTTATTTTCTTGTCAGTAAAATTTTCAACTAGTGCTTTGAATATTTTAAATTTTTCAAACACTTCATCCTTTTTCTTTATAAAATAAATAAATGTTTTTCTACTGAAGTCATCAATGAATATTACAAAATAACGTGATCCACTGTATGATGGCACCTGCATAGGGTCACACACATCAGTATGCACCAACCCTAAAATTTCAGTAGACCTACTGTAACTTTTCATAGGAAATGGCAGTCTAGTTTGCTTTCCTTCTATGCAAGCTATACAAGGGGTAAACAAAGAATTTTTAAAATTCATACCTGTGGCTAATCCATTGTACGACGATAGTCTGCACACTTATGGTAAAAAGATAGAAACCGGGGATGATAATAAAACCGCCCGTGTTGAGTGTAGAAAAATCACTAATTTATTTTACTTAGTAACAACTATATAAAATGGTCGCGCGTGTGCAAACGCAGCAAAACCTACTTAATTGTACTAATGTGCGGGTTCACCGTACATACTGCCAACTCTAAAGGAGAAGACAGGAGACGTGTTTAATCCTAGATGATAAGTGGTCAAGTTAAACACATGAAAACTGATGACTTACATTAATGGTACATATTTCAGTTGAAAGATGATACAAGGTGATTTCATTAGGTTTATATCTATGTAACTAATCTAAGTCGTAAAGTCTGTAACATTAAATTGTCTGGTTTCTCAAGTTCACTTTCACTGACGGACCATGGGTGAGGTCCCCTTATCGACACTTTCGGTAGATTTACTTATATCACTAAACTCACTGAACACTGGCACTGGCACAGTTACCCTCACGCTCTCCGTTGAGTTCGGCCCTGCGTGCTCGGCTCGCGCCTCCGCCCCAGGGGCGCGCTCGTCCGGCTGCCCACGTACTTCCACCATCTCGTGCTGCTGCTTTTCAAGTGCGTTCTGACACTTCCCTCTTGTAACGAGGTAAATGCAGGTCCCGCCTAAGATGACAACTAAGGCCAGGACAATATAAGCGACGGAATAGTGATGAATGTCGTGAACGGTTAACTCTGTAGAAGATTGTTCCTTAATGATTCTTATTTGCTCTTCCAGCTGATTCCACCTGTGGGTGTGGTTTACCGCAGAATCATAATCGATGGGCAAGGTCGTGTTAATGAGTGAGTTTAGAATGGACACCTCTGGGACTTCGATGTTCGATTGTATATTCAAGTGACGTAGAAAGTTGTTGTGCGCATGGATACTATAAGCGTCCGATTTCAATGTGCATCCCTGACCTACGTTAATGATACCACTGCCTTGAATGACTGTAGTTGTTGTATCAGCAATACAGGAAATACGAAGTTCACATGACTCACAACAGGTATAAAACCAGGAGTTCACATTATGTAATTTGACCCAATAATTGTGGCACGTGGATACTTCTTGTTTACAAACGTTTCTGATATCACTTGCATCTTGAATATCACACAGCGATTGTTTTATTTTTAGATTATAGACAGGTTTGTCATAGGTACACAATAATTTTTTGCTCCTTAGAACATGTATGCAAGCCTGCAGGTCACTATCTGATAAGAAGAGAGCGAGGTCCTTTTGGATGTTGTAGGCAATAAATGGCGAGCTTGGGACTGTGCGAATGATGCGATTCGTTCCCCTTTTCTGAGGGATAGGTACGATCCTGTCTAACTCGAAGATGTCGTTGCTCACCAATGGAATCTTTATCTCTATGATAAGATAGCCTTCATATAACGTTGCTGACGCCTTCATGATTTTGTACATGTCAGATAGGTTTGTTGACTCAATTGGGGTCATTAAGTTTCCCTGCAATTGCCCGGAGATGATATTGATCTGTTGAGCCAGTTGTTCTGGTGACAGGAGGTAAGGGTCAATACGACCGTGGCTGATGTCTGTCACGGTGTCAATAAGTGTGTGCTGTATGCGCATTAGATTTGCCAGAATGACACTCGCGGCTAAGGCGGTAGATGTTACATATAAACCGTTCCTATTGTCTAGACGCACCCGATTGATTTCAGCAGTGGCGTTTCGAAGATGTTCCTTGATGAAATGGAACTGGTTGTTCATTGTCTCCTCGCTGCGTCGTAGAATGTTGTATTCTGATTCCAAGACCAGTGTTTGATTCCTGAGTAATTTTTGGAGATGATTCTCATGGGTGGTTATCTTTTCTATATCCTGTTTGTATTGTTGAGCAAAGCTGTCATCCAATACTCCAAACATAGTATTTGCCAGATACCCCACTCCATTTATCAAGCCACGTTTTTGCCTTCTTGCGTTAGGTTTTTCGAGGAGTGTTTGATAATGCTCAAGTTCTTTTACTTCCTGTTCTAGTTGTAGGATGACGCTATCGTATTGCGAGCCCATGCAATCGGCGGTGAATTTCAAGTGCGTTATGTAGCTCTTTACGTTCGTTACTCCGTGATAGAACGTGGACATGTTGTAAAACACAATGAGTTTCCATTCGTCCTTGATAACTTGGAGGTTGGACATCTTGTCGAAGTAAAGACCTTGGTTGCTCGAAATTTGCGTAACATTATATGGCGTCAATTTGAGTTGCTGAGTCTGATCACTGGGTGATACAAACAAAAGCATTAGTAAAGCGGACATGAAAAAGACTTGTAAAGGTTTATGTTTTCGTAGTCGCGGGGAACGCCTTTTAGCATCAGGTTCAGCTGGTAATCGTGGAGAGGACTCATCCACGCACTGTGCCGCGGATTCGGATGAGGGTCTCTGCTCATTTACGGGTAAGTATACAAGCTTGTTGACTGGACGCTGTATGGTATTGTTACTCGTCTTGACGGTAACAACTCTCACATACCCATCCTTTCCTGGATGCAGCTGCTTTACTCGACCCATTGCCCACTTACCCGGTGGTACGTTCTCTTCCCGGATGAGGACGAGGTCATCGACCTCAAGATTACTTCGTGGTTTTTGCCATTTAGTTCTCGTTTGAAGTTGTTGAAGATATTCCGATGACCACCGTTGCCAGATATTTTTGGTTAAAGCTTGAACGAGTTGCCACCGCGTGGTTAACGATGTAGACTCCGGTTCAGTTTGAGGTCTTGACACAATTGGTTTCCCAGTGAGGAAATGTCCTGGAGTTAAGCAATCGTCGTCAGAGTTTTCAGTAAGTTGACATAGTGGCCTGGAATTCAGACACGCCTCTATTTGACAAAGTAACGTTGAAAACTCTTCATACGTAAGACGTTGATCACCTATGACCCTTTTCAAATGGTATTTCAGGCTCTTCACTGCGGCTTCCCAAAGCCCACCAGCATTAGGCCAGGCAGGGGCATTGAAGTGCCAGTGGATGTTCATCTCACCGATTTTGTTAAAGAAGTCCGGGTTGATGTTCTGGATGATCTCCTTATACTCCTTTTTCATGAGTCGATTAGCTCCCACGAAGTTTGTACCGTTGTCACTGTACATGTGACCTGGTGATCCACGCCGGGAGCAGAACCGGCGAAATGCAGCTAGAAAAGCGGCCGTACTCAGATCAGATACCAGTTCCAGGTGGACGGCCTTCGTTGACAGGCAGACAAAGACTGCTACATATCCCTTCGTCGTTTTGATACCGCGCCCTTTATTGGCTTTCAGTTCTACGTGGCCCGTGAAGTCGACACCAGTATGCGTAAATGGCCTTGACGGCGTAACTCTGGCTCGTGGTAAATCCGCCATAATTTGTTGTTGTACTTCGTTGTTAAATCGACGACACTTAACACAAAGTCTTAATTGCCGTTTTACCGTCCTGATTCCGCTGATAATCCAGTACCTGTCCCTTATGTATGAAAGGGTTAGTCGGGGGCCACCATGTAAAGTTGTTATGTGAGCCTGGCTAATAACAAGATCAGTAAGTCGACTGTGGCTGGGCAGAATGATAGGGTGCTTCGCTGATGTGCTTATACTGGCGTGATTTAACCGTCCACCAACTCTTAATAGGCCGTTTTCATCTAGAAAAGGGTTTAAACTGCAAATCTTGCTTTTCGAACTCACGTGTTGTTTACATTTAATATGTTGCAATTCCTGATGAAATTCCAGTGATTGCACTTCTTTAATAATTAAATTATATGCGTTATTTATTTCTGATGACGATAGGTAACTATGGTATGTTGAAATATGTTTGTCGCGAATGCGCTTGGCGAAACGTGAAACCCAGCAAATAATGCGCACAATTCGAGTCAATGAACTACAGTTTTGCAGTAGGTCACTGATGAATGTTACATTATTTTGTTCTAAGGCTGTGTTCACACAAGCTGCTTTTATTTCTATGATGGGGGACTGGTACATGAGATGAGTTTCATCTTTTCCCTCGTAACCTTTTAGCCATTTCGGCCCTTCCCACCACAAGGAATGGTTTAATAACTGAAGAAATGTTATTCCTCGTGTGGCACAATCAGCTGCGTTTTCCTCCGAGCTGACATGACACCAGCGTTCTGCCGGTATTATGTCGGTTATCTGCTTCACTCTGTTAGCTACAAATGATTTCCATCTGGATATATCTCCATGTAGCCATCCCAAGACTATCATTGAATCCGTCCACGCATGAAGAGTCATACGTGCTTTTGGTAAGGAATCAATGACCTTCTTCACTAGTTGGGATAGAAGTAGAGCACCGCAGAGTTCAAGTCTGGGCAGAGATGTTTTCTTTGCAACTGGTGCCAACTTTGTTTTTGCAGCAACAATAGTCGATGTGTACTCGCCCTTATGGTTCTTGGTGATGAGGTAAATAACGCAAGCGTAAGCTTTGTCTGAAGCATCGCAAAATGCGTGTAATTGACTGTTTATTTCTGTGTTACCTAAAAATCTTGGTATGCGGAGTTTATCGATGCAGTTAAAGTCTTCCTGTAGTTTAGGCCAATTATCTTGTATGACCTCGGGTAGTTCTTGATCCCAGCTGGTTTCCATGGACCACGTTTGTTGAAACAGTAGCTTCGCTCTGATTGTAAGCGGTGATAACCAGCCAAGTGGGTCGAAAATCTTAGATATTTCTGACAATAATTGACGCTTTGTAAACGCGACTTTATCATCAGGAATTATATTGCTTTGAAACGAGAATGAATCAGATGATGGATTCCATTTTAATCCAAGAGTCTTTCTGGATTCGAGGCCCTTGAATTCGTAAGGACTGTTCAATTGTTCAGTTGTCAAATGCTGCAAGAGTTCTGGTTTGTTGCTGGACCATTTCCGCAAATTCATACCAGCACCCTGGAGCATTTTGATCAGTTGCTGTTGTAGCTCCATGGCTTGATCAGCTGAGTTGTGTCCACTCAGCAGATCATCCATATAGAAGGAGTTTTGCACAGCTACTGCTGCTAAGGGATATTTTTCAGCGTCATCAGTCGCAAGTTGCTTCAGCGTCCGCATAGCCAAGAAGGGCGCCGCCTTGGTCCCGTACGTTACAGTGGTTAAGTTATACTGATTCAATTGATCATCCATTGAATCTCTCCACACTATTGCTTGCAGAGTCTGATCTTGCTCCCTGACTAATATCTGGCGGAACATCTTTTCGATGTCCGCAGTGATTACATATTGGTACTGCCTCCAATTTATTATCAGTGCTAACAAGTCTTGTTGCAAGTTTGGTCCACTGTACATCAAATCGTTTAGACTGTTACCCGATGTAGTCTTGGATGACGCATTGAAAACCACTCTCAGCTTCGTAGTTGTCGAATCAAGTTTCCATACACCATGATGCGGTAGATAATACGCCTGATCAGCGGTTGTTTCGACTTGTCGCATATGACCTAATTCCTGGTATTCGTTTATAAATTGTTTATATTGGCTTGAAAATGATTTATTTTTGGAAAGCTTAGACTCTAATTGTTTAAATTGCGCTATAGCCTTGAACTTTGATGATCCGAGTTGCTGTTCGAAGCCTGGCATCATAGGTAGTCCAACTACATATTTTCCATTCTCTAAACGTGTCGTGGTGTTTTTGTAGAAGTCTTCACAAAATTGATCACCAATAGTTACGTTTGATGATGATGAGTCATGGATATCCTCCAACTCCCAAAACTTGGCTATCTCTTCAAGGTTATTGATGGCGACATGACAATTGAATTTTTTGACATTTCCTGATAAGATCCAACCCATTTTGGTTTGTTGAGCTATCGGAGCCTGAGCTGGACCCTTTATAAGGCCGCTTAATATGATTTCTGAATATACACTGGCATCCAGAAGAAGATCAATAGGTCTAGATACATTATACTCCGGGTCTGCTAACTGAAGATGTTTCAAGTGTGACCAGGCCTGTTTGCTAAATGATGAGTTAGGTAGACTGTTTATAACCTTGGACACAACTAACGCCTGAGTTTGCAAGGTGTAATCTCCGTAGATAGACTTACAATCTAGGGTTACAATGCCTTTGCTCTGTTTAGAGACCGGCCCTACCCCTGAAATGGAGGCATGAT
This sequence comes from Orthosia cruda, assembly GCA_964057195.1. Classification (NCBI taxonomy): domain Eukaryota; kingdom Metazoa; phylum Arthropoda; class Insecta; order Lepidoptera; family Noctuidae; genus Orthosia; species Orthosia cruda. Next base: position 5,119,762 of record OZ059841.1, on the reverse strand, counting down.
ATTGCCGCCGTTGTAAACCTAACATTTGTGTCGCATTTTCCGAAATCAGTGAAATTTGAGACCCCTGATCAAGAAGCGCCCTTAACGTAACGTATGTACCATTATTTGATAAAACTGTGAGCAGCAACGTAGTTAGCAGGATTTCTTCATTGTCAGCAGCGACGTGGTTAACGTTATGTTGTGCCGAGGAAGGCTGCACGGTTGAGCTCGTGGTTACGGTGGTTTGGTGTTGTGGTACACAAACGTCGTGTAGTAGGGTGTTGTGGCTAGGGTTACACCTTTTACAACGTTTGGAACTAGTGCAATCATTGTCTGGATGATAGTTGAGGCAATTTTGACAATATTGACTCTTTGTCACCCAGGTCAAACGATCCTCTGGAGTCATTTTCATGAATTTCCTACAGGTAAATATGAAGTGACGCGTATTACAAATCGGACAGTTAGGTCCTTGAGTAGCGGCCGCTTGATATTGTTTCTTATAGTGGTTCCCCTGGTTAACAGGTTTGGTATTCTGCAAACTTGACTCCCGTTTAACAGCAGGCTTCGCTGTTTCTCTCTCTCTACGGTGTAAGGGTTCCAAAGCAATAAATTTGTTTTCGAGGAACGTCATAAATTCTGACAAGGATGGTAGTTCTCGTGGTGTTGTACGCGCCCCCTTATAATCACAGTACGTCTCCTGGTCCAGTTTCTTACTGAGAAGATGCACTAACAACGGATCCCATGTGTTTGTGTCCACACCAAGGTTGTGTATAGCGTGGATACACTCCGTGGTGGTGTCATATAGCCGCTTCAGTTCATAAGCGGTTTGCTTGGCAATAGAAGGCTGATTTAAAAATATCTCTATTTGATAAGTAAAGAGAACTTGAGAATTATTATATCTGTGAGTTAGGATTTCCCAAGCTGTATCGTAATTTTCTGCCGAAATATGAAGATGCTGGATAAGGCGTTCAGCTTCTCCTTTGAGCTTCCCTTTCAAGTGTTGCATCTTCTGAGCCTTGGTAATGGTGCTGTTTTCGTGAATAGCTTCTGTAAACAGGTCACAAAACGTTGGCCACTGCGTGTATTTCCCCGTAAAAGTAGGAATTTCGAGCTTCGGCGTAGCTTGCTGTACATGTACCATGGACGATATTTTCTTATTAAGTGAACGTTTGATGTCCTTGTAATTACGCTCCAACATGCTAAATTCATCTTCGTACAATACGTCACCGCCTTGAAGTAAATGATCGATACGCAGATGCAACGAGTCAATAGTGTTCCACTTGGTTTGTATAGCCCTAAGCTCGTCTTCAAGTTCCTATTTTTCCGATATTTCGTTCACGCTGATGCTCTTCACCAACCTGTTGAAGGCCCTAAAGTTGGTTCTTTGTTGAGCCAACAGTTCATTGGCTTCCGTGTTTGCTTGGCTTCCTTTCTCATCAGAGCCAAACGCAGTAAGCAGGTTACGGGTAGACTGGTAGAGACTCTTACCCTGATGAAATATGTCTGAGGAGAAGTATTGTGGTTCCTTGTCTGGAAACTCGGAGAGCTTCAGGTGATTTTGTTCGAATTCTCCCCAGAGGTTATCCAACGACTCAATTCTTTTTTGGATATAATCCGGAGTTTTTCTCGATAATGGATCCTTACCGAAATTGACCTTTATCCTATTAAGTCCTTCTAATATTTCCGACTGACGAGCGCTTGACACTGCCATGACGATTAAACAAAAGGAACAATCTTACTTGGTCACCGATGAGATGTAATACCAACAGCGATCTGCAGATGCTGGCACTCGGATGAAGGCACTCAGAGTCTCACTGATGTCTTCTATGAACGATTCACTACGCGTTCACTGAATGGACTTATAATTGAACTTTACGGAACTGTCGCGAAATTAACAACGAATATTATCAAGTCTGGGGTTCTGAATCCGAACCACCCGCGCACCTTGATATATATACCCGACGGACTGTTACTACGCGTGATATCAGATCCGGCTCGAAGGACCAAAAAAATGTACGACGATAGTCTGCACACTTATGGTAAAAAGATAGAAACCGGGGATGATAATAAAACCGCCCGTGTTGAGTGTAGAAAAATCACTAATTTATTTTACTTAGTAACAACTATATAAAATGGTCGCGCGTGTGCAAACGCAGCAAAACCTACTTAATTGTACTAATGTGCGGGTTCACCGTACATCCATTCTTCATAGCGTTCATGCTCCTCGAGTTGAGGTGACCTAACCTCTTATGCCAAATTTCATGTGAAACAGAACCCCCGGCAGACACTAAAGCAGTCATGTCTTCACAGTGCACTGGCAGCTCCTCAGGTTGTACCTGCTCACAGACTGAGTTCATGGCACTCTCAAATCTTACCTTACAGCTCTCATAATTAACAGTATCTAGTTGATAAACACCGCTATAGCATGTACCAGTAGCTATGACATAATTACCATCCAGAATTTTGCATCCTTGTTTATTAAAAATAACACTATAACCTTTCCTATTCAACTCACTTACTGATAATAAATTTGCAGAAAGTTTAGGAATATAGTACACATTACTTATTGTCTTTAAACCCATTTTTAATTGTACTTTTACACTACCGAGTCCTTCAGTCCTGACCTTCTCACCATTTGCCACGTTAACTTCAAGCGATTTAGTACACTGGAAATCCTGCATGATCTCCTTGTTGTTCGTCATGTGGTTGGTCGCCCCGCTGTCCACATACCAGATGTCACTCTGCAGTAGTGTGCATTAGTTTACAAAGACCATTCCAATACGCCCTTTATCAACACATCGGTTTTCGCCTGCCTAACGTGAGGTAGGGTAAACTTAATGCATTTGGTTTTTTTTTCATTAAGAAGTAAATTATTAACATTGAACCAGTGAACTACTTTTGAGATCGCGCTATTTACATCGTCAGTAACCAGCTGCTGACGTTTAAGTTTAAACAAAAGTGAAGTATCATCCGCAAACAACACTATATCATGGTTATCCTTTATGAGGTAAGGCAAGTCATTAATATAAATAAGAAACAAGAAAGGACCAAGAATCGAGCCCTGCGGGACTCCCATAGTTACCACAGATCCAGGAGATCTTTTTCCATTAACGTCAACGGTCTGAATCCTATTACTCAAATATGAAGTAAGAAGATCCAGAGCGCTGTTCCGGATCCCGTAGTGGCGGAGTTTCCTGATTAGCGATTCATGAAAAACACAATCAAATGCCTTAGACAAATCACAAAAGATTCCCAAGGCATCGCACTTATCTTCCCATGCATTATAAATATGTCCTAAAAGTTCAACACCGGCATCAGTAGTTGAACGACCCCTTGTAAAACCGAACTGCTTGGTATGTAATAATTTATGTTTATTAGAAAATCTTTGCAATTGCTCTAAAATTAATTTTTCAAATATTTTGCTAAACGTAGGTAGTACTGAAATAGGTCTATAATTTGTAGGGTCTGATGTACTACCTGATTTAAACAAAGGTATTATTTTACTATTTTTCATAAGGTCGGGAAACTCCCCACAGTCGATACAATTATTAAAGATAATAGCTAAACTAGGTGCGACAATGTCAATAATAGACTTAGCAACTTCTTCAGAATGACCCCACAGATCTGCAGTCTTTTTAACATTTAAAGTGTGAAAGGTTTTAATTATGTCTTTACAAGTAATATGTTCAAAAAGAAATTCCGAATCGCAAACGTTAACATTTTCTTTTAGCAAAGACTCAGCAACAGAAGGTGATGAGTTTAAGGATTTAGTCGTTGAAACAGGAATATCTGAAAAGAAATTTTTAAAGGCCACTGCGACTTGTGAGTCTGATTTTATGATGTTGCCATTAATAGACAGGCCGTAGTCAATATTTCGGTTACCAGATCTTCCCGCTTCACTATTCATAATATTCCAAGTCGTTTTAATAACATTACTACTGTTTTTAATCTTTGAGCTCAAATAACGCGACTTGGCCAAACAACAAACTGTTTTAAATAATTTTGAATAATTTCTAACATATAAATTAAATTCAGCAGTGTTTACATAAGTCCTTTCACTGTACAGCTCATAAAGCCGTGTTCTACTTTTATGAATACCAATGGTAGCTCAATCACTGAATGATGCGTTACTATTAACGGAGATAGTCTTGGGAATAAAGGTCGAATTAAATTGTTTACAGTATATACTAAAAAAATCATCATATAGATGATTAGGATCAGCATCAGTTGACAAAATTGGTAATTTATTAATGAGTTTAACTTTAAAAGCTTTAATAGCAATAATTACTACGTATCAGCGATAACTACACCATAGCAATTTTTTGACAGTGCTGCCTCTATGAAACAATCAGTCAACTAAAATATTCATTTGAATTCAGTGTGATCGCGATCATGGCAAGAAAATTTGGCTGTCAGATTGTGATTACCTTTTCTCTTGTCGATTGCCAACCGCTTCCAAATTCCTAAGTACAGTAGTTTTAGAGCCTTTGGCGGTTTTTCTCGAAATATCTAATTGAATTTGACAAACAGCGAGAAAATAGTTTTTTTAATGCTCGCGTTTGATCTCACCTGATGCTAAGCGATGATTTGGTCGTCTGGCAGTAAGCTTTCTTTAACTTTTCATTCACTCTTGAATTAAAGGCCTCGAGGTTGTAGCTATTGGAAACACAGAGTTGGCTACGTATAATATAACTATATCCAAAATAATACTTATAAATTGAATAAGAAATATAAATTGGTTACGTAATGCCGATGTTTATGACATAGTGATGACTGCGCGATTGCTATGTCATAAACATCGGTCAGATAGGCAGTTGCTCCATGTCAAATCCTGGTACTCATCTGAATCAAGTAAGACCGAAAGCTGACCCCAGTTGGGCATAGCCTAGGCATACACTATCTTATTAACTTACCTGACAATCCAATAAAACTTTCTTCAAATAAAGAACAAATCTTAATTCTGCAAAATCTACCCTATTAACAACCGAACTACCGTCCTGCAGTCCAATAAGTACGGAAAACACCCCACAGATATTGGATCGCGCCGTGCCAGCCTTATGACCTGTAATTTATTAGGAGTATAACCGACTCCTGGGGTCAATTAAAGAACCTGATTAAGGGATTTTTACTCCAAAGGATATTTACTCCGGAAATGTGGAGATATTTAATCAGGACAATGCTGATATCATCAGGATAATCTTCACCTTAACTATGAGTATGGAATATATTTTAGAATGCTGCTTTATCTATAAGAGCTCTGTACTAATCTATAATGAATATAATAAAGCGGAAGAATTTGTTTGTTGGAACGCGTTAATCTCTAGAATTACCAGTCGGATTTGAAAAAAATATTATTTATATGATAGCTACATTCATGAGGAATGCTGTAGGTTATATAGTATTACACTAAAGTTCTTGGTTAGCCTTAAATAGTGGTATTTGAAAGGAAAGTCGGAAGAAAAAGCGCTACAGAACTGCTCAACTGCTCTATCCGCGTGCACTGGGATGGTTTCTTATTATACGTAAGTACCATGTACTACAAAGATATTGGTTTTTAGTAGATCTAAAAACAAGTGCACGACATATTTATCCATATCTTATAAATAAGCTACATAAGGCATTTTGGGTCAAATAATTTATCCTAATATATAAAACACCAAAATGTTTCTCCCTTAGAACATCGGGATGAAGACCAGTTGGTTGTCTTTCAAATTGAAGGCACGCGAGCGAATTTGCAAGTAGTTTGTAGAGTCATCACAGAGTTGATTTGTTGGATTCGGTTACCCAATAACATTATTTATATGTTCCCATCTGTCTAAGAATAAATATGAAATTGTCTTTTTTTTATTTCTTTTCTCTATTTGTTTTTGCATTTAGTTGCACCTGTCATATTTTATCTCTGCCCCACCTTAAGGTCGATTTGAAGAACATTCTTAAGGCACTAAGTCCGCCTATGTCACAGACAAATCTAACTAGGTAACGCAAGACCCTCCATCTATATGAAAACCAAGCGTGCCACTTTTTCAAAAACAATTTTAGAACAAATTTATTTAGCAATGAAAGAAAACATTTTCAGTGCCTCGGTCAACTTTTTCTATACATTCTTGACAGCTCAATATGGCATAAACAGGCATTTTTCTAGATTTCGGTGGCTTTCCGGTGCCAATAATGCTAAATGGAAAGCTCAGATTACGATCATTGGTCGTAACATAACTCCGTTTTTGGCACGCGAAGTACTTATACAATCGCGTCATCTAGTTAGAATTATGTCAGTGGCCAATGTACTTGTGCATAAAGTTTTAATAAATAAATATGGCATGTTATCATCTTTCAGACAATTAATCCACCGTTTCATTGGTCTTCCTCTCCTATTTGGCATACTGATATATTCATACTCAAAACTTACCTCTCGACTTATCTCCTTACTCCTTCACATCACAAACCAATTACCAAGACCAGCTTTCAAGCTTCACTACTATTAAGAAAGTTTAGTTTTGATACGAGTAGTTTTCAATTAAATTCGTTCGGTAGATTGGCTGCCCTCACCAACCTTGCTACCAGAGTTGACATAAAGTTGAGAGTTTGGCCTTTACCACATACATTTAAAACACTTGTACTTTTGGCTGTTTTAGTTTTCACATTCAGAGACGACGCAGTGGTGCATTGGTTGAGCGATCGGTTGCTGCGTTGCGTGTCGCGGGTTCAGTTCTCGCACGGCACAAATATTGGCATGGCCTTCAGATAATTATTCGGGATCTGGCTCTTTGTCTATTTGACTTTACTTGTTTATAATCGCATCCACGATGCAGGAAAAACCAAAACTTTCCTAATGTGGCTCAAGGTATAAAAAACCTGAAGAAAATGACTTCTACTATTTTTTATTTACTTTATTCCTATGCAAATTATAAGTTCAGACTAAGAATACTTACTAAATTAGAACTCTACGACGTCGACCGACATTGACTCTGCAAACCAAAAAGGTTACTAAAAGTCGTCTTTAGTTACGGCCCGCGTCGTTACGTAGCAGTGTTTCATAATACACTTTAGAATCTGATATGCCATTATAAAGAAAGAAGTCGTCATAGTTTACCATCTGGTGCGATAGTCGTCAAACGCAAGCCTATCAATAATCACCACCTGCCTAGCCTTTTCCCAATCGTTGTTGGGGTCGGCTTCCAGTCTTACCGGATTCAGCTGAGTACCAGTGTTTTACATAGGGCGACTGCCTATCTGATCTCCACAACCCAGTAACTCCACAAGTCAGATCTCAAGCCCATATAATAAATAAATAAATAAAGTGCTTGATAAATACTTTCGAGACGATGGCTGGTAGACTTGTCACGACTGATTTGATTAGTTTTCTTAAGGCTCTAGATAGACGGATTGCATTTCAACAGCACTCCAACTGCAAATTTGCAGTTCGAATTCAGTTTAAGTGCAGTTGACATACATAACACATCTGGACAACTGAATCGAAATTGCTAACTGACTGCGCAGTCCACTCAAATGCAGTCCGTCTGACAAGAGCCTGCGGCTCATGTGGCAACGAGGCTTTGTGGAGCCATATGCATTAACTTATCTGTATATAGTAAGGACCAGGGCAGACTGCGCGTATTTGACGCTATAATTTGGTATACAGAGGTCGTACTAGACCGAAGCTAACTCTCGGCTAAATGATCGGTTATTTTCTAGAGTAGTCGTGTGCCCGAGACATTAGTAATGCCGTATTACTTGTATAGTAAACGAGTATTTAGCAAACGTACGAACGCCCGCACCTTTTTCATTTAAATCTATGGTTCTGATTCAGAATACTTACACAGTTAGACGGAACTCTACGACGTCAACCGACGTTGACTCTGCGAACTAAAATACAATAAGTAGTTTTTGGTTACCACCAGCGTCGTCTCGTAGCGTACGATAATTTTCTCTTTGTTGTTTCATTCTATAGTTTGTTAGTCATGGTATTGTCTTGAAGAAAAGTGGACAAAATTCATGATAAAACTATGATGGAGACTCTTCAAGTGTCAAGAACAAAGCCATTTTGTATTTTATTTAATACCTAAGTACTTATTGCCGATGACAGATAAGGCAGAAAAGTTCTGGAGTGGGGACCGCGAACCGGAAGAATATGCGTTGGAAGGCCCCCACCAGGTGAACCGATGACCTGGTGAAGGTTGCGGGGATCCGCTGGATGCGGGACGCACGGGATCGGTCAAAGTGGCTACGCTTGGGGGAGGCCTATGTCCAGCAGTGGAAGTGTTTCAGCTGATATGATGATGATGACTTACTTATTTGTTTACTGTGATGACTCAGTCGTTAAGTGTTCTCCTCTCTCACTTGAGGGTGTGGGTTCTAATCTAGGTAAGTACTTATGTGACGATTTTAATTGATATTATTATTTAAGTTTTTCTTAGTAATCACTATGTAGGTGAAGGAGAGGAAACATGGGAAATATCCCGCTTATAATGTTAATGTTAATGTTAGTGACCATGACAGTTTAAAGACTTATATTTCTAGCTTAGTATGAAATCACCAAATCTCCGTATGAAAAGTTACAGGCAGGCAGTGTTATTATTAATTACTGAGGACGCTTCCGGAGGACGTTGCGTTGGAAGGTCTCTCAACAGGTGGGCCGATGACCTGGTGAAGGTTGCGGGGATCCGCTGGATGCGGGACGCACGGAACCAGTCAATTTGGCTACGCTTTGGGGAGGCATATGTCCAGCAGTGGACGTATTTCGGCTGATATGATGATGATGATGGAGGACGCTTAGGGTAGGCATATATGTAGACATGTAAGCATAAAACGTATTTCGGCTGAAATGATGACGACTCATTTTCCATCCTCACAAAATAATACAAAAATTAGTTCATTCTTATGTTTCAGCGTCGAACAAAGCACATCACTGTTACTCTCAACATTCCAACTTACATTACAACAGGGGGATCCCGCCACATACATCCCTGATCGTATGCAGAGCGAATCTCAACCGCTGGAAATAATACCCTCCGCACGGCTCTCGGGGGAAATACCGCCAGCTTGCCACCTACACCGATGGTATTCGAGAAGACGTGTAAGCTGCGAGATTTACAACGATTGTAACGTCCGGGGCTACGGTAGATTTTGTAACGGTGGCCACAGTTTATGGTATGGGAAATCGTGTGGAGATGAACAAAAAAATAAAAACACAGAACAACGGCCCACGCTGGGCGCCAAAACTTTCCCACGTTGGGCGCCAAAATTGTCCCGTGCTGGGTGCCAAACATGTCCCACGCTGGGTGCCAAACCTTTCTAACGCTGAACGCTATACTTCTCCCTTGCTAGACACCCAAGCCATCGTACAACATAGGATAATACCCTCTCCATGGCTCCCAGGGGAAATACCGCCATCTTGCCAACTACACCGGTGGTATTTACGAGAAGACGTGTAAACTTCGAGATTTACAACGATTGAAACGTCCGGGAATACGGCGGATTTCGTAACGGTGGCTATGGTTTATGGCATAGGAAGATCTGTGGAGGTAAAAGAAAACATATAAATAAATGGCAACCTTTTGGAAAACACTTAAAATATATATTTATCTGTCCCGCGCTGGGCGTCAAAACTATATCACACTGGGCACCATTAAGAATAAATGACCACCCTAATCATTTATAGTCCGCTAAACTGGTCCCATACTGGTCGCCCAAGCTGTCACAAAAGACAGACATTTGCCTCATAGAAAAAACTGTAATTTATCTCCATCTAGGAGGTAAATTACAGTTTTTTCTGGATATTGAGGTTGGCTAGACTGGAAGCCAACCTTAATATCGTTAATAGGTTAGACCAATAGATAGCTTAAAAAAGCGTGAAAAGAAAAAAGTATATACATTTTGATCAATACTAGAGGCATCCAAGATGGAGAACCCCGACTCGGAAATCGAATCCATTACCTTTGCTCGCTTTATACATTGTTATAAATATTCACGGGTAGTTACGCTTTAAAATTCAGCAATAACAATCCAAGCGTGGTGCTGATGATGTGAAATCGTGTTTTATCGAATATAATCGCTTTTATTACACATTAACATTATTTTGGACGCCCAAATTATATTATTTAAGAGTTATTTTGTTAAATCACTGCTTTAATTATCGCTGGTTATTTATTTTATGCGTAATTTTGGGAAATTACCTTTTTAACATACACTCATTAATTTTTTACGGATACTTTTCTTTTTGAGGTAAAAAAGCTCGATGCAATTTTAATTATCGTGCACGTATGTCAAGTGAAAGACGATCGAATTTCATCGCATTACGTCTATGTGAACGTACTCGCTACTTTTCTTAGTAAAATTTTCTTATCAAATCGCGTCGAGCCATCGAGGCCAGGGCCTGCAGTCTCGACATAGATAGCGATCGTTATGTTAAGTAACGATCGTTAACTCTTACCGACAAAATACGCTTGCCGTAACGACGCTAACGATAAACACAAGTCTCGACAGCCGAGTTAGCGTGCAAAATCGGTCACTATCTTGACTTAGCGTTGTCGGTACGCTAACGATGTTCGTATTCACAGTGCGGTGATCTTCTTGTAAAATTATGGCAGTTGAAAAAAATCCTTATATTATAGGGAAAATTGGTGGACAAGATACTCGTAGTTAAAAAAAAACTATTTTTCTTTGAAAATTGTGCAGAATATAGGTAAACCTTATCATGATAACAATTTTTTGCATCGAAACGTGTAAGTAGCTTATGCCGTTTTTAAGAATACGCATAACAAAGAAGAAAATAGTTCGCTTTCTTGCAACACAGACGTTGAACATGGGAAACAAACTGTCAATGTCAATGACTCGATTATCAAGTTTGTTTGTACACAAAATACGACAATGGGATAGAATTGGAATTGATAGAAAAACTGGATAGGAACCGTAATTCTATGGTGGAGGACAGTGACACAGGCGCAGGCCCCTAGCCCGAGTGCCAGACGCGTGAGCGTCAGGTAATTACAACCTACAACTATTTTCCATTCCTATTATTTTTTGGTACTAAATTGAATGCTTTGTTTATGTCCGAAGTAGTTTGTGTTTACTTAATGAATATCTTAAATGTTTCAGGCGTACTTCGGGGCAGACTGATGCGCTTTTGGGGATTTTAGAAGCCCGTCCATCTCTCCACACGGGCAAATTTTGAAACAGGCTGGAAGGAGGTTGCAGAGGAGCTCAACAAACAAAACGGATCCATCAAGTCGCCCAAGCAGTGTATGACGTTAAATCTCAAGTTGGTTTTTAAATGCAAGTACAAGCCACGTCACTTTTATAAATATTTAGTAGAATACATAAAGTATTATATTATATTATTAGAGAGATTTAAAAAGCCGCGCCTGCACTAAGGCGGCTAAATTGCAGTTGGTGGCATAATATCTATGATTGAACCTGAAAAAGTGCCCCCTAATACATGGGGCACTTTTTCAAGTACAATCACACTAAATAAATAAAAATACACGATCGAGTTTATGTATGTGTGTATTTTAAAATACCTCATACTAACACTTATGAAGGAGTAGACAAAACGAATTCATTTGCCAATACGCCTTCGAATATTCCCAAAACCTAAGTTGTCAGTCACAAGCAGCTTCACCTGACAAGTTAAATGTTGAAAGCTTCAGTATTTATGCCCACGCTCTAGAGGCAAGCGGGCGTGAGGATTGACATCCCCAAACATATTGCTTGTGGGAGGCGGAAGATGGAACGAGGAGTTAAATTGGCTAGATGTGTCTCAGAAATGCTCTGTGTATTCTGAAGAGGTAAGATAGAGGTATAAACAGTAGGAGTAAACCTATTGCTACGAATATGACAGACTGAGTTTAAGACTGGCCTGCCACCGAAAATTTCCTATTGGGGAAATATGCATTGAAACACACTAAAAAATTAATTGACTTGTATTACTATAGAAAACTCACAGAAAGTAAGAGAAACATGAAGAGACGTCATTGATGAAGATGTTGAACAACAATGGTCCCTATAGCGGTCCCTGTGCAATCCCTGAGGGGATAATCTTTTATGATGATGATAATTTATGATGTTCACGCACCTGTACAAGCAGTTAAAGTTAAACATTTACCGGCGCCGTGGCTGACAGATGAGGTCAAAAAGTTAATGAACAAAAAGGTTGCGGCAAAGTCCAAATTTAAGCGTCGGCCTACTGATGCGAATAGGGACAAATATGCCTCAATCCGCAAACACTGCAATAAGGTGTGTAGGAATGCTAATCGCCAACACATTCATAACTCTGTCCAAAACGGTGACACATCCAAAGTATGGAATTTTCTAAGATCACTGGGGGTCGGTAAAACCCGGCAAGAGTCAATCCCTAAAGATTTAGACATAGATGCATTGAATAATCATTTTACAGTTCGTCCAATTTCGATCGGACAATAAAATTAAGTACATTGAATTATCTTTCATCTTTTACGACTCCCAGTTATTCTCCATTTGTTTTTAGTCAATTCTCTGCATGTGATGTTAGGAAGAGCATACTATCGATTACTTCCAATGCAGTAGGATGTGACTGTATCAGTCGCATAATGTTACTCCCGGTGCTGGACGTTATCCTTCCTGTCATTTGCCACATCCTTAACTTTTCTGCGTCTAGCGGTGTCTTCCCAAGCTCATGGAAAGATGCGCAAATTATTCAAAAAAGACCAATCCTACATCATTTTCTGAATACCGTCCCATATCCGTCTTACCATTCCTGTCCAAAGTCCTAGAACGATTAATTCATAATCAAATTAGCACTTTCCTATCCAAAAATAATCTCCTCAACCCCTTCCAGTCCGGCTTCCGTTCTGGTCACAGCACCTCCACTGCTCTACTCAATATCACGGAAGATATCAGATCAGCCATGGAAAGTAGTAATCTGACGGTATTAGGATTGCTAGATTTCAGTAATGCTTTTAATGCCGTTGATTTCGATGTTCTGCTTGGCATTCTACGCTCTCTTAATGTATCTCCATCGGTGGTTGACTGGTTTCGAAGTTACCTGTTCGGCCGCCGGCAACGTATATGCATCGGAGAGAACTTATATTCCTGGTGTAATACTTCTGCCGGGGTACCACAGGGTGGCGTTTTATCCCCTTTACTTTTCGCAGTTTTTATAAACTCAATCTCCAATGAACTCATTTATCCTACCATCTTTATGCTGACGATCTACAAATTTATTCGCGAGCTCCTCTCGGAAATCTGTCTAAGGCTGTCGTTGCCATCAATCTGGACCTGGCTCGCATTTGCGATTGGAGCAAGCGGTACGGGCTTATGGTCAACCCTATCAAGACGCAGGTTATAGTAGTGGGCAGTTCAAGAATGGTTTCAAGGACCGACTGGACGTCTCTTCCCCAGGTTCTTTTTGACAATTCAGTTATTCCCTTCAGTGAAAAAGTTAAGAACTTGGGAATATTCATCGACAAGAACTTATCTTGGACTGCCCAATTGCAGGAAGTAAGCCGCAAGTTATTTGCATCTGCTGCAACTTTGAGGAGACTGCGGAATTGCCTTCCGACTGCCACCAAGATTGCGCTTGCACAATCACTTCTTCTTCCCATCCTTGATTATGCTGATACCAGCTATATTGACCTTACTCAAGAACAACTCGATAAACTTGAGCGGCTTCAAAATGTTTGCATAAGGTTCATATTCGGTTTGCGCAAATATGACCATGTTTCCGATTTCTGTTTGAAGCTCAAGTGGTTGCCAATTCGCCTTCGCCGGAATGCTCATATACTTTCTCTTCTGTATAATGTGCTCTTTACTCATTCCACTCCGTTTTACCTCAAGGATCGTTTTCAGTTTATCTGCGATTCCCACACGAAATCACTTAAGTCATCGGATAATTTGCGACTTAAAATGCCAATGCATTCCACTGCTTTCTTGGATAAATCTTTTACCGTCCAAGCTGCTCGTCTGTGGAATGCATTGCCTGACCCAATAAAACGCGCCCAGTCGTTGCCTGTATTTAAAAGACTCGTAAAAGAACATTACCTTTCATTGTGATTGTCGTTAGTCAACATTTACTTTCATTGCCTATACATATTGGAGTATGTATGTATTTATGTATCTATTATATAACATATGTATGTATTTGTGTATCTATGATGATCTGATTGTAAATTTAAAGTAAATATTCGTAATGTTATGTGTTACACCAATGTCAACCCCATTTCATGTCCAGGCTATCACTGTCCATTCCAGGTTGCCTGGAAGATCTCGCGGTATGCGATAAGGCCGCCCTTTGTTTGTATTTTAGTTTTAAGTTTCCTTTTCTTTGATTTAATTTGGTGTACATACAATAAAGCATATATTAATAAATAATCATAGTTCTCGATGTGTAACCATTAAGAAAAACAGTTTGACATCTATTCGCCACATAAGATGAGAACCACCTGAAGAGATTTCCATTGATACCTATAGCCAATAGCTTGCGCAGACGTATAGCATGATCGAAACGATCAAAAGACTTGCTGTAATCAGTGTATATTACATCCACTTGAGTGCGAAGAGCCATACATTCAGTCAAGTTGTCGCCACATTAAATGAGATTAGTGGTTGTTGACCCACCTCGCAGGAAACCATGTTGGCGGTCACTGATTCTAAGTTTAAGACTAGCGTAAAGCTGCTTGGATATATTTTTCAGGACCTATTGTGTGACCGGGCAATGGAACTTAAGGCCCGTATTCTGGATTCTCAACAACAATCAACTGCCAACCAATAACAACTCTCAAGTTTGGCATAATGATTCTTCAGCTTGACATAGTTGTACTCAATAGAGTAAGAGCCCAGATGTGCCAGACGAACTGAATTCTTTCTACACAAAATTTGTGGAAGGTATTTAATGAAAATGAAAATCCAAGTTAGCAAGTAAGAGTACGTTCCAAGTACATGCTAACACTCCTCAATTCCACTGATTTTGTGTAAAAGATTTCGGTAACGTTTGGGGCGTCTAAGATCTTGGACTTGAGCACGTTAATGTAAAAAGGAACAAGCAATCAATTACAACTGTCCATTGCCAGTTTGAGTTGAGTTGAGCATGAGCATCTGGAATACCGGACTAGGACTTTTACCTCAGCAATCGCACTTGTGATCACTTTCAATCACTACATAATTAATTAAATGTGTTTTTTGTAATAATTTAGGTACCTGTTAATAGTTCAGTAGTTAATAGCTCTTTATCATCAATATACAGATAACAAATCTGAAGAAAAGTCGTTTTTGTACGTCGAACATAAAAAAAAAAAAATTGTCTTTTTGTCTGTTTATTTGTGCACGCATCACAAAAAATGTATGTAACTAATGTAGATAACTTTAATACATACAAATTGTGCGTAACATTAAGTATTACTTAGTTTTTTTGCATCGCAATCGGTTCCCTCTATCAAAAGTTAGATGAATTTAAAGTGACCAAGAAGTAAAATTAACATAACACAAGCAATTCAGACTCAAAATTCGATAGATGGCGTTGTGCAGTTGAGGTCATTTTCTGAATGGTGGCGTTAAGATTCTGCGCGCAAGAACGACCGTTGAAAAAAAAATGCGTCCCCTTATTATATGTAGGTATTCTTTATATAAGCTGCTTGAACTCACTCAATATTTTTAACAGTACATGGTTCAGAAAATTCTAATATATTTCGGTTCAATGAACTTGCTTTTCCGGTGATCTGAGTATAATATTGTTTTTCAAAGCCACATCTAGCCTCCATACCTGTCTTCGTTTAGCCGGAACCGTGTGTTGTGTATTCACTCGCTATTGTTTTCACGCGGCACGGCTCATGTTTGTGAAGGAAACGATGCGGGTGGGGAGAGGGGGTGTAAGTAAGTACGAGTAACTTAAGTTGATAACTAGTGACGATGGAAATACGTTCATTTCATTAGTGGAGGCTATTGGTACACAGCGAAATTTAATCAATTAAAAAAGAAAACCGGTCAAGTCGAACTCGTGCTTCGAGGGTTCCGAATCTAACGATTATTCCGCTATAGTAAAAGGTCTTACAAGCATTCTTTGGCTTAATTAGTTGTCTTACAAGGGTTCCTTTTTTTTACCTTTTGAGGTACGGAACCCTAAAAAAAAGGATTATAGATGGTTCAGGGGTGAGAAGATCTAATGTACTTAAGTATTTTATTTATCTAAATAAAACCGACACGCGACAGGTTGCAATCTGACAATTTAGAAATGTTCGTACATTTATTGCTTTATTGCACCTGCCTCGAAAATGTGATAATTATATTAGTTGCATTGTCCTTTATATAAAAAAGAGTCCTCGATATAATTTTGCAGAAAAAGATTTGTTATTTACATGTGAATCGAAAACAAACACTGCAGCACTAAACACAAGATACCAAAATACCATCTACCCTTAGCCAAAAAGCTTTAGTACACACAAAATCAAATTCTCTTTGAAGTTTACGTTTATCGGAAGTGCGGTGAGCTACAAACAAAAGGCCGTCTAGACAGGAATATGTCTAAAACTTCAGCTTGTTAGTTTCTAGTCTATTTTGTATTCAGTAATATTTGAGGGTAGTCCAACATTCGTGAGTGAAGCAGGGCACTCATTATTACAAATTGTATATAACCTTGCTTTTGTATGTGTATCCGGCAACCACTAATTCATTTAACAAGCTTTTATTTAACTTGCAATGTATGTATGTAAGTGTGTTCGGGTCAAATCTTATAACTAAATGCATTATTTGCTATTGCTTACAACAAGATGCAATTTTGTTTACTCGTTTAGTTTGGATGACAATGCATGGCTACCTAAGTGACGTCATTCTAAATCCAATATGGCTGATGGCCCAAGATGGCGGACTACTTATTTTTTGTGCCTATGTCTACTTGTGGAAGTCTTTCTCTCTTTCTTATCATCATCAACTGATGATGATGAAATACATATAATTCAAAACACTATAAACCACAAAAAACCACTACTGATTAAACAAACTAGAAAAAAATCCATTAAAGATGAGTTGCCGATATTAAAACAAAACTTGCGAAGAGTATCCATTTTAATATAACGCGCAAGTTTTTACAAAGTATCGTCTCCTAAAACATTGATATTCCGTTCTCGTACATAAATCTCTTGCAAAATATACAATTTCAAACTGAATCCAATGTTTTACTGTGCTATCATGTTTACGAGATATTAAGGCTTTTTATCCTGATGTGGCAACAATATCGGAGCTGTTTTGTTGAGTGTTTTGTAAGGAACATTCCTGGTGGCGCATGGGATAGGCATGGATAGATGATATCGTACCTAAAAGTATTTTCTAAGAAAAAATCAAGAAAAATAGTTAATTCAAAAAATTAAAAAACCTTGTCGGGTTTTTTAAAATCTTAAGAAGCAAACTAAAAAGACAAGAAGAAAATCACGCTGTGCAGTCGGAGGATAGATATTCGAGAGCTGTTATATATTTAGCTATAAGTGTTATATATTTTTTTAAATCACCTCATAATACCCTTCTTTTTTGATATCCGACAAGATTGGTTTGGAAGAAAAAAAAATTGCACCCCACAATATAGCGCCCAAAAGCCGCAATTTTTCTATTTACCAATTTGTCGGGGTCTTAGGTTCGAGGCTCAGGTTCGGCATATTATCTTTGGGCTTTTCCTTTACACAATTCCTGACTCGGGGTCTGGATTTGTGTCTGGTTTTATTAGGAATAGATTTCACATTGTCATTAAATCATACAAGTTTTATAAAATTGTTCTTCAGATTCAATAATTTATATGAAATGGTATTGTCGCATCGTTGTTGCATTGTTGTCGCATCGTTGTCGAATCGTTGTCGCATCGCTGTCGCATCGTTGTCGCATCGTTGTCACTTCGTTGTCACACTCGTCCTCACATAACTAGCATAATGTAAAAATATTACACATGTCTGCCTACACTTCAGAAAATACAAGCTTGATAGTAAGTTACATTGTTGTTGATGGATTCCAAACGAAGTCAGTCCAGCCAATCGCACAGACATTTTGGAATTGCCACGCGAATATCAATCTCTAAAAAATGCTTTTTCTAAAAAACTACTGAAAAAGGGTTCGGAAGGCTGTCACGCAGTGGTTATCGAACCGAGTAAAAATAACGTTGGAACACGAGCCAACGGATTTAAGAGAGGATTTTACGCTAGTACGCTGGCAAGGGGTAAGCAGATGTATATAGTTCACCCCTTACATTCTAATCCACCTGTTATATTCAAATTTCATGTTATTCGGGTAATCTATTCTGGCATCACTTTGGACATTATAGGTATCTTACTATAGAACTTGCCCATTATCCAGTGCAACTAATATGTGAAAAATAAAAAACATTTCTTACAAAAAATACAACCGACTTCTAAAAAACAATACAAAGTGGAAAAAACCAACGATGACGAAGCAAATACTTATAAATAAATGGTACTGATGAAAATGGTACCATCGAACTGATCTGATGATGAAGTCGGATGGTAGGCACTTGGAATCCAAAATAAAACAATGTATCCTAGTTGTGTTTGTGCTTATTGGAATCGTCCAGTTATGTTCTTTGGCTATAAAATGACTTTCATGGAAATTTGTGTTACCTACCAAAACTAAAAATAACAAAAAAACTTTGTAACAAAAAAATAAACCAACTTCAAAAAAAAACACAACACAGCGAAAAATAACTTTCTTTGCCGAATTCGTTGGCGAAAAATAAAAAAAAACAATAGTTAGACCGACTTCGTCAAAGAAAAGAATTTTTCGCCTTGTAATGTTTTTTTTTGGAAGTTGGTTTAAATTTTTTGCTAACAAGTTCTTAACACAACACGAACCACTTCTCATTTACTTAAGTAATTCGGTTCGAGATGGAAGCTAGTATTTACTTACTAATCTTATCTCCTTTGCACATGTCGCAACACACGAGATCTTTATATACATTGCAATTCTGCGTTTCCCAATCCGTAGAAATAACCTTATGTACCTTAGGGCTGAGTAGACTAGCTACTTTTTGAAACCATGATTTTGCGACTGAGTCAATACTACATCGCGTTTTAGAGACAATCAGCCGACTGAGGTTCACTGCTGGACATAGTTCTCCTCTAAGCCTTACCACATCGATTGATACTGTGCCTGCCACATTCAGTGAATTTCATCAGAGGTTCTTCAAAGAGATACTCTATTAGCGATTAGGAATGTCAAAAAGTTCAAAATTTGCCATGGAATTATTTATTCATTAATTAGATGGAAAACTTTAGATGCTAAATAATAACAGCCGCACGGGTCGATCATCAAGTTTAAGCAACGCTTGACGAGTTCGGTCCGTGGATGGGTGACCATTTCAACATACCGAGTTTCCTCCGTGTCTCGGAAAGCACGTTAAGCCGTTGGTCCCGGCTATTATTTAAAGATCTTTGACAGTCGTTACGAGTAGTCAGAAGCTTGAAATCTGACACCAGTATCATTTAAGCCAAGGGGTATCGTGTTACCCAGTTACTGGGTTGTGGAGGTCAAATAGCCAGTCACTCCAAGTAAAACACTAGTACTCAGCTAAATCCGGTAAGACTGGAAGCCGACCCCAATATAGTTGGGAAAAAGCTAGGCAGATATAGATGGAAAACCAACAGCTATACATAAAATGAATAAAACAAGTTGAGCACGACACATTAAAACTTTAACCAATTACGGCTAGAAATATAACAATTTTAAAGAAATCTTAGGGATCACTAGCAGCAGGCACAAAAGTCAGTAAAATGATATCACTAATGCTAAAGAACAATATTGCACACTATCCATTTTTGAAAAAGTAAAGGTTAAGCTGCTTACGTACTGATGAGCTTTTGGGATTCAACGACTATAAAACGTATTTGGGATCCAACGGAAATACAAAACAATGTTTTGTGGGATCCAACGCCAAAAATATTAAAGTGGGATCCAACGGAAGTAAATCTTTAGGTACACACATAAAACGAGAACTCCTTACACAATAAGTGAAGATCTTCACTCGAGATAGGTTGATTAAATTACAATGCCCAATTGAAATGTCAATCGTTTTCGATGATGGAATATCACTTTATATAATACTTTATATATACTAAATCCTGTGTATCTTTTACTGCCAGTTTCCCAGAACTCAATTATCGGGCTGTTAACGTAATCGACGATTAATCGCCTGTTAATTCTACTCGTACTTTCAGTTTCTCAACACCCAAATGTGACAAGCGTTTAACAATTTGTCACATTTGAGAAAAATCTCAAATTAACCACACGTTACTGCAGTTTTGGGTTTCTGATAACCATTTCCAATGTTAATCTCTTGTCAACGAGCCTAATTTATAATTGTTGGAAATTGGTCGATTATTCGCAGATTAAAATTAATATTATGATTTTAAAGGCTTATATTACGATAAAAAGATAAACGGGGTCGGCGAAAACTATAGTATGGGTTGAGTTATAAAAAATATGTTAATTTAGAGCAATTATTTAATTACAAAGATTAAAAAAAATAGGATATTAAAAACTTTTTAAATTAATTACAGTATAAAAACTTGTCACAATTATCAAAAATATTTATTTTGTATTTATGTAAATAAAAATAAAAAAAACAAACTGTTACTGACCTGGGCCTGCAGTCTCGACATAGTTTGCGATCGCTACGTTAAGTAACGATCGTTATCTCTTACCGACAAAATACGCTTGCCGTAACGACGCTAACGATAAACGCAAGTCTCGACAGCCGAGTTAGCGTGCAAAATCGGTCACTATATTGACTTAACGTCGTCGGTAGGCTAGCGATGTTCGTATTCATAGTGCGGTGATTTTTTTTAAAAATTATGGTAGTTGAAAAAAATCCTTGTATCATAGGGAAAATTGGTAGACAAAATATTCAAAAAAAACTATTTTTCTTTGAAAATTTTGCAGAAGATAGGTAAACCTTATCATGTTAACAATTGTTTGCATCGAAACTTGTAAGTAGCTTATGCCGTTTTTAAAAATACGCATAACAAAGAAGAAAATAGTTCGCTTCCTTGCAACACAGACGTTGAACATGGGAAACAAACTGTCAATGTCAATTGTCAAGTTTGTTTGTACACAAAATACGACAATGAGACAGAATTGATTAAAAACTGGAAAAGAACCGTATTTCTATAGTGGAGGACAGTGACACAGGCGCAGGCCCTAGCCCGAGTGCTAGCAAGCAGCGTGAGCGTCAGGTAATAACAACCTACAACAATTTACGATTCCTATTTTTGGTACTAAATTGAATACTTTGCATATGTTCGAAGTAGTTTGTGTTTACTTAATGAATATCTTAAATGTTTCAGGCGTACTTCGGGGCATATTGATGCGCATTTGGCAACTTTAGAAACCCGTCCATATCTCCACACGGGCAAATTTTGAAACATGCTGGAAGGAGGTTCCCGAGGAACTCAACAAACTCCCAAACGGATCCAATAAGTCCCCCGAGCAGGGCATGACGTTAAATATCAATTTTAAATGTAAGTACAAGCCACGTCAGTTTTATTTATATTTAATAGAATACAATAGGTATCCTAATTACAGGTTTGGATAGACTAAAAAAGCTGCGCCTGCACTAAGGCAGCATAATTATAAAAACAAATCATTCAAACTGGCAACCGAGGCATCATCACTGCTTCTTTGACTGAAGTGGAGAGACGCATAACATCCTTAATTAGTGTAGAGTACACATTTGGCACAGACTGCCCGGATACTATGCCATTTCCTTTTTTATTATGAGAATCACTAGCACACTAAGAGCATTAAGAGACATTTTTAGTACATCTAATTTTTTTACAGATGGTGGCAGCTGCAACTCAAGTGCAATCAGACGCTGCCAGAGGCAGGCAAGGAACAAGCCGAGGCGTGGATGCTATTTGCATAGGCTGCAAATTCAATAGCGGACAGTTTTACAACTTTTGTAAATAAAAATAATAAATGGTTTTATATGTTTTTTATTTAAATCACAGAGGGTCAATAAAATAAAATTATGTAAAACTAGTATTATTGAGTCTTCTTATGCACTCTGCAACAGCTCACTCAGTGCACCACACAAGTCCTGTATAACAAAAACAAGATTTTAGGAGTATTCATACAATGATAGACAATGGCATAAGTCGGACTTGATGCTATAAGCCATTATATATCACCTTTGGGTCAAATTAATGGAGATGCTAATGAAATAGGTATAAAGATCTAGGGAAAATTATATGTTATGCAAATATAGGTATACCTATTTAATAAATATAATATAATAAAACTTTAAAATAAATCATTTGATTAGGTACCTGTTACTTCTAGGCCATCTTCATGAGAGTGGGTGTGGTGGCTTCTGGTTCATATAATTTATATTTTATACATGTGTATTTATGCGTTGGTGAGACAGACGCCTAAAAATAGACTTCAGCACACCAAAGCATCTTTCAACGACATTCCTGACTGAACAATGAGTATTTGTCTATTGATACTCCGGTTTCCCTGGGTATGGATTTTTTAAAGGAGTCATCAACCATGGTTTCAGAGGATATATATCATCACCTAAAAGATAAAACATAGAATGTACTTTCAGCAGATTATAATGAACATTTATTATTAGTTACCAAGCAGCCATGTACGGTGGTCCCCATTGATCATTTTTTTATGTGTGCAGTCTCTGAGTGGTGGGCAGTGGGTAGTGTGCAGTCTATGGCTGTGGAGCATTTCTAAACTTCCCTTTAACTGCACACCGTTCTTCTTGATCATGGGAAATTTAACGTATCATCTTAAAAGGTTTTCATTGATAGCCAAAGTTACAGCATGTATTACTCGGCTTACTGACTTTTGGCTTATGCTGCAGCCCCACTGCAAGCCAATAGAAAGTTGGTAGCACCCACTTGACTATTATGAAGAAAATTACATTACATCTTGGATATTAGAAAAAAATAATAGAAATATTATTTAGGCACATTAAGTACCGAACGCATAGACACTCACTTGAGACTCCACAGAAAGTCCTTAAGGCCCTCGTTTTTGAATAGATGGGCGAAGTTCACCAACGAGCTCATGAAACGCCCTTGTTTAATCGGTAAAGATAGAGAAATTGGCCATCCTCTAAATCCAAAGGATTTTCACCTTCACGCCGGTTTCGTGCATTTTTCCGCCGCATTATTATATCGAGTCTGTGTTCTAGCACGACCAAAGCCCACGCTTAATACTATACAGCCATATTACTCTAATTATTATTTATTTATTGTTTTTGTAACCTCTAAAACCAATGATAACGATCGTTACGACACTTATCGGGCTGTCAAAAATGCTCGCTAGGAAATTCGATATCATACCGATAAATCGTTAACTTAGCGACAATATACGTTAAGTTTGCGATGACAAACGTCAAAAATCGATAGCTTTGACTGTCGAGACTACCAAAAATCGTTATCTTCCGATCGTTAGGACTTATCGACCGATCGTTACGAGATAACGATCGCTATCTATGTCGAGACTGCAGGCCCTGGGTATCGAACCTACCTCACACTAATGCGCGTGAGGAAGGTTCGATGGTCAGTGTTGACTATATCCTGTACTTAGTACTTACAAGTTCAGTTTCTGTATAGGTTTGTGTTTGACTTGAAGCGGCTGGGGTGGTGACCGCGCCAGGGTAAGCAACACTTACCAAGGTCAGTCTTGGGATGGGTGACCAATCGCTTTTTTATGGATAGGTCACCCCGCCAGGTTAAGCAACACTAACCTAGGTCAGTCTTTGGATGGGTGACCATCACCACAAAAATTTTGATCACCCATCCTAAAGTCACCCAGCTAGATTAAACAACATCTACCAAGGTCACCCATCCAAAAACAAACGAACCCAAAAAAAGTGGTCACCCACTGACCTTGGTAAGTGTTGCTTACCCTGGCAGGGTCACCCATCCAAAAACAAGCGAACCAAAAAAATTTGGTCGCCCATCCCAAGACTGACCTTGGTAAGTGTTGCTTACCCTGGCGGGGTCAGCCATCCAAAACAAAGGACCCAAAAAAAAAAAGTGGTCACCCATCCAAAGACTAACCTTCCTAAGTGTTGCTTAACCTGTGTTCGGTCACCTATCCAAAAACAAGAAAACCAAAAAAAAGTGGTTACCCATCCAAAAATCGTCCTTGTTAAGGTTTGATTAACTTGGCGGCTACACCAACCCTGCCGCTCAAGATAAAATACTATTTAAAGTTACTGTTTACGTTATAGTAGCGAATGAAGTGAATAAATACCAGCTAGGGTGGCCAACCGAAATAAATTAATGCCGATTATTTATTGTAACAAGCGATTACGTAATTTCTCGATGATGAAGTGTTGAGAAACTCACTGACAACTGACGGCTGGTTAATTTGTGACAAATTGTCAGCTAATTTGAGATGTGACGTCTACTTCAGAAACCGGGCCTCAGTTAATACATTGAATTTACAAAAAGGAATCGGTCTCAGCGATTAAAATAAGTGTGCGCATACGAATGTTCGGACAGGGCATGATTTATCAACTAGCCTGTTCCGATGTAAGTTGCTAAAGTATCTTTCATTAATTTTTTTTCAGGTCTAGGAAGTCATAAAAAAAACTGACTGCTTGCCAAAGCGAACTAAAAACACGTAAACATTAAGAAAATCACGCTGTTCAGTCGGAGAATACATCTGGTTTTGGTCAGCCAGCTCGCGAATATGTTTTTTTTAACTATAAAGTTATCATTTTTTTGTCGGATTACTTTTCAACATATAAGTGTTATATATTTTTATATCACCTCTTAAAACCCGTTATTTTGATATACTACAACATAAATTACTAATATATAAATATATGTTATTCGGGTAATCTATTCTGGCATCACTTTGGACATTATAGGTATCTTACTATAGAACTTGCCCATTATCCAGTGCAACTAAAATGTGAAAAATAAAAACATTTCTTACAAAAAAATACAACCGACTTCTAAAAAACAATACAAAGTGGAAAAAACCAACGATGACGAAGCAAATACTTATAAATAAATGGTACTGATGAAAATGGTACCATCGCACTGATCTGATGATGAAGTCGGATGGTAGGCACTGGGAATCCAAAATAAAACAATGTATCCTAGTTGTGTTTGTGCTTATTGGAATCGTCCAGTTATGTTCTTTGGCTATAAAATGACTTTCATGGAAATTTGTGTTACCTACCAAAACTAAAAATAACAAAAATACTTTGTAACAAAAAAATAAACCGACTTCAAAAAAAAACACAACACAGCGAAAAATAACTTTCTTTGCCGAATTCGTTGGCGAAAAATAAAAAAAAACAATAGTTAGACCGACTTCGTCAAAGAAAATAATTTTTCGCCTTGTGGTGTTTTTTTTTGGAAGTTGGTTTAAATTTTTTGCTAACAAGTTCTTAACACAACACGAACCACTTCTCATTTACTTAAGTAATTCGGTTCGAGATGGAAGCTAGTATTTACTTACTAATCTTATCTCCTTTGCACATGTCGCAACACACGAGATCTTTATATACATTGCAATTCTGCGTTTCCCAATTTCTGTATTTCCGTAGAAATAACCTTATGTACCTTAGGGCTGAGTAGACTAGCTACTTTTTGAAACCATGATTTTGCGACTGAGTCAATACTACTCACTACTAACAATTTTAAAGAAATCTTAGGGATCACTAGCAGCAGGCACAACAGTCAGTAAAATGATATCACTAATGCTAAAGAACAATATTGCACACTATCCATTTTTGAAAAAGTAAAGGTTAAGCTGCTTACGCAGTGATGAGCTTTTGGGATTCAACGACTATAAAACATATTTGGGATCCAACGGAAATACAAAATAATGTTTTGTGGGATCCAACGCCAAAAATATTAAAGTGGGATCCAACGGAAGTAAATCTTTAGGTACACACATAAAACAAGAACTCCTTACACAATAAGTGAAGATCTTCACTCGAGATAAGGTGGATTAAATTACAATGCCCAATTGAAATGTCAATCAATCAATCAATCATTTTATTTGTGAAACATAGGTGTTTACATAAAATAGGAAGTGCGCTATGTTTTGTCATAATTAAGACATACAAATTAATAAGTGACACGTTAGGTGTCAATAGATTTTAAGTGACTTAGAAAAAAAATATATTTTAAATCAATTAAATACTTGAAAAGAAAAAAAAAACAACATCACATTACAATAAAGTCAAACAATAGTCATAGTACTTATTATCAAAAGGTAAAAATGCATCATTATAATAATTGGTCGTAAAAAAAATCGTCTACGGTATAATAACATTTGTCAATTAACAATTTAGTAAGAGCTTTTCTAAGCTTATATAATGTCATGTTTTTTATGTCATCAGGAATTTTATTAAACACTTTAGGTGCCATACCAAAAAAACTTTTTTCCATCAATGAGGTCTTACATTTTAGATGACATAATTTATTTACTTATTGGGCACGTAGAGGAGCTTTTTAGTGGAAGATATTTTATCAAAAAATTGTGTGTTTCTTTTCACAAATAACGCTGTTTCCAAAATGTATAATGCTGGAAGAGTCAGTATTTTTAAAGACTTAAAATAGGGTCCACAGCTATCCGTTGTTTTTATATTACACATTGCTCTGACACATCTCTTTTGCATCGTAAATATAAGCTCACGGTCAGTCGACTGCCCCCAAAAAATTACGCCAAATCGCAATACAGAAGCTACAAGTCCATGGTATGCTACCAGTAACGTATCTTTATTTACCTTTTTTGATAACTGAAAGAGTGCATAAGCAGATTTACTCTAGCGTTTACAAAGTTCTTCTATCATGGGTTTCCAAGTAAGCTTACTGTCGATGGTAATACCTAAAAACTTAGCATTATTAACTTCTTCTATTCTATGGTTATTATAAGTAACATTAATATTTGGATGTGGTTGCCGTTGATGAAAGTGCATCACCTTAGTTTTATTCAAATTAATTACAAGATTATTATTTTTCATCCAACGGATGATATTGAGAAGGGATTTATTAATATCATTTTGATAATTGGTCACATTACTACACTTTATAACAGCTGTGCTATCATCGGCAAATAGGATCATTTTGTGTCGTCAATCGTTTTCGATGATGGTATATCACTTTATATAAGGCTGCAGTTCATGGATTAGATTGCAGTCAAAATCCTGTGTATCTTTCAGTCACTACATTGAATTTACAAAAAGGAATCGGTCTCCGCGATTAAAATAAGTGTGCGCATACGAATGTTCGGACAGGGCCTGACTTATCAACTAGTCTATTCCCATGTAAGTTGCTAAAGTATCTTTCACTAGTTTTTTTCAGGCCTGGGAAGACCCAAAAAAAAAATTTAAAAAAACGACTGCTTGCCGAAGCGAACTAAAAGGACGTAATTAAAATTAAGAAAATCATGCTGAAAAAAGACGTAAATAAAATTAAGAGAATCATGCTGTTCAGTCGGAGAATAGATTTGGTTTTGGTCAGCCAGCTCGTGAATATGTTTTTTTTAACTATTTAGTTATCATTTTTTTTCGGATTACTTTTCAACATATATTTTTATATCACCTCATAAAACCCCTTATTTTGATATGCCACAAGATAAATATGGAAGAAAAAATAATTGCCCCCCCCCCCATGATACGTCACCCAAAAGCCTTCTTTTTGCAATTTTAATGTAGCCAATGACACTCGCAAGGTTAAGACGAATCGATTGACGTAAAAATCATCAAAATCGGCCTACGCCTAAATGATCCTCGTAATCAATTCAAACTAGGAGGTAACCTTACTGATCTCCATAATCCAGTGACATCCTCCTCGCCGATCGGCGCGACTTTGTAAGTGTCACCGCAGCTACATTGAGTTTGGAAGGCTTTCCACTAGATGGAGCGATGACTTGTTAGACTTACTAAGGGAATCCACTGAGAAGAAGATCGAATACTTGGAGGAGGCCTTTGATTAGCAGTGACATCTTTCGTCTGAAATTATGATGATGGTGTAACCTTCAGAAAACTGTGACTATCTTCAAAATCACCGCTGGTAAAAGTAGCTATAGTCTGTTTCACTCCGAAACGATATCAAAGGCACCTCTTTAACGGGATCTCATGTGAACCGCACGAAGTCGGCGCGACTTTGTCTATATGTGTCACCGCTACTATATTGAGTTTGTGCTACTTTGAAAATAATGGAGGTGGTGTGTGAAGTGTCCGAGGTGATTGCGGGACCAGATGCTGAGAGATGGTGAGAAGAGGTTGTCAGTGATGGTGATGGTCAAATGTCATAACATAGGGATTAAGCACATGACATTCCGATAGCGCCTGGCAGTTCCGTATGTTTTTGATGTTTTTCAAATCGCTATAGCGAAGCTTTCATTGATAAAATGTCAATTGTCTTGAGTCTCAGGTATCACTTTTAACTACACTTATGTCGGTTACTTACAGGCTTCTACTGTGTTTTTTTTAAGTTATATTGGGCTTTGATATTTTGACCCTGTTGTGATTCCCATTTATCTTCAAAAATTTATCAGAAAAGCACTCTGATTTGTGATAACTACAAGTATTTTTTTTTTTTGTTTTGAAAAATAAACAATATTCGTTCTTCCTTGCCTCGAATGGTTTCGAGAAATTCGGTTATAATACTGTGCAGGCAGAGTGATAATTCTGGTAAAATTGCATTTACTATATCACAAACACACACATAACATTTTCTAATTCAGATCGGTAGGATCGGTGAAAATGTCACAGAATTTGGTCATTAGTGAATGGGTTGGCCAGAATAAAAAGCAAAATGACCTATTTAATGTCGTACATTAATTTGATCTGTTTACATTCACATTAAATCCTCAAGGGTGTTTTTAGTAGCATCGCTCGTGCTTTGTCTCTACGTTTAATTTAATCTGTTAAAATACCTACTGATCGGTAAATTACATTATTGTATAAGTTTTTTTGTAATAAAGTATTTTATTGCCATATATTTAAAGGGAGTATACGTTTACGATGCGAAGGTACTTACGTACGACCATTTTATTTAAATTTTAGTCAACCATTTTATTTCGATCGATGTTTAACTCAACTTAGTACTTAGTCATTAAAATAAACTAAACTTGGGCACTACTTTATTTCATCATAGAATAAAAAAACTAACCTTTTAATTGTCAAGGGTGCAGGTGGTCCCGCTAGAAGCACGCAGACCATGTCCACGTGAGAGATTTAAATCCAGTCGCAAGCTAGGAAGTAGCAACTGACACTCACCACTCAGGAAACTGATACCGAAGTTGTGTTGTTATGTGAGATGTAACACATTGAGAACATGTTGCGTCTCATTGTGACGGAGTGTTAATGAATTTAGTTGGCTCAGGTGTTTACAGTGGATGTATTGCAGTCACTATTATTATTCGAGCTCCAAGTTTTATCAGTGTTTGTTGTTAGACGTATTCCATATTGGGCACCCGTTTTAACGGCACATGAGTTAATGGCACCTGAGGTATTCTACATACGGCAAAAACAAATTCGATAGGTCCCGTATGTGGAATACCTCAGGTGTCCATTCACTTAGGTGCCGTTAAAGTGGGTGCCCAATGTGGAATACGTCTATTTTTAACCCCCGACGGAAAAAGAGGGGTGTTATAGTTTAGTTATAGTCTGTCTGTAGTATCATAACTCAACCGATAAACCGAATTTGATTTAGTTTTTCCAATGCATTTCACTGCGACAATTCAATAAAGAGCTTTTACTAGTTACAATTTTTAAAGGGTGCCCAATGTGGAATACGTCTGTTTTTAACCCCTGATGGAAAAAGAGGGGTGTTATAGTTTGAAATCTAAACGGTTAATCGTAATTTTCTTAATAATTTGATCTAAGAATATTTTGAGTTTTATTCATATGTCATTGTGTAATTAATTTGTAAAGTTATATCTAACACGGACAAAAAGACGTTTTCACTATCTCAAAGACAATTTAATTACCCACATTCAAAATCAAAATATTTTTTTTTTATTTCACACGGGCACTTATAAAACGTCGACAAAAGGTGCACGGTTCGGGTTGGTCGTTTTCTATGGAGAAGAACCGGCAAGAAATTCCATGGTTACTCTTTTAAAAAGGATTTGGTTTTACAATATTTTCATGTTACAGCATTAGTACTTAGATATGGGGGGACAACGTAGGCCCGACATAAGACAATAAGTCGTAAGAAACTAAAAAAATAAAATGAAAAGATGATATAATATATAAAAAGATAACAAATGTTAACTAGCATCTAGAAGGCTTACAATGTTCACACATTCACAAATTCACAAAACAATCGGTAAAAGAATCTATGCAAAGGTAAAAAAAAAAAAGTATAACAAGAGTAAATTTAACATGTGGCACAAATGTTGTTATCAGTGCTCTAACTATTCTTAGTAAAGCGCTATAAAGATTGAAAGAAAACCATTGTAGAACGTCTAATTAAAAGAAGGAAAGAAAAATGAGATTGAGAATAGTTAAAGACATCCACATATTTGTGCCGTTTACAAGTTACCAGGGAAGCTGCATGCGCAGAAGGAGCTAAGGCCAAATGTTTTTATCTTCAATGTAGTCCTTGATTTTATAATATGCTTTTTTAATAAGGATACGTTTGATGTAGTTTTTGAACCTTCCATCGGTCAGTTCTATAACTGACTTTGGCAACTTGTTATAAAAGCGTATACTGTTTATAAGAAAAGACTTGCTAGTTTTCGTTAATCTGAATTTGGGTATTACAATTTCGTGCTTACTGCGTGTATTTAAATTATGGAAGTCGCTTCTAGTTTTGAAAAGCCCTCAATTTTCACGGACATAGAAAATACATTCCAAAATATAAAGTGTAGGTAGAGTCAGTATATCGAACTCTTTAAATTTATCTCTGAGGGACTCGCGAGGACCCATTTTATAGATTGCGCGGATTGCCCTCTTTTGTAGGATGAAAATTGAGTCAACGTCTGCTGCTGATCCCCACAGCAGAATGCCATAAGACATAATACTGTGGAAATAAGCATAGTATACTAACCTAGCTGTAGCTACATCGGTTAGCTGCCTTATTTTCCTTACTGCATATGCAGCCAAACTTAACCTACCCGAAAGAGTTCTAATGTGCGCGCCCCACTGCAATTTTGAATCGATAGTAATCCCTAAGAATACAGTTTCCGTTATAACTTCAAGATTTTTTCCGTCAAGATTTAAGTTTAGGTCACGTTGTGGTACATTTGGTAAAGAGAACTTTAGACATTTTGTTTTTTTCGCATTCAGTAAAAGATTGTTAGCTCTGAACCATTTTGAGAGAATAATTAGACTTTCGTTGACATTTAAGACATCCGTATCTATTTTAAAAATTTGCGAAGTATCATCAGCAAATATAATTATATCCGATAATTTGGCCATCATAAAAGGGAGATCATTAATATAAACAAGAAAAAGGAAAGGGCCGAGAATTGAACCTTGGGGCACGCCCATCTTGTCTAGAAACCCGGAGGACGTCGCCCCATTAACATTTACTTTTTGCTGTCTGTAAATATTTTAGGTTAAATGATTAAATAATGAAATGAGCTTACATTTTTCAGGTGAGTTGACTAGCAGATCTATATTTAAGTCACCACAAACAAAAACTAATTTATTATCTCTGAAAATTTTACTTAATAATTCTTCCATTGTTATCAAAAACAATGACAAGTTTGATGCTGGTGGTCTGTAAACTCACAAGGTAGTATGCCCCTCGACCTCTGCACATGTTACCTCACATAAGCGATCAACAGAGTAAGCAGTGATATCCTTCCTTTCCTTATATTTTAAATGACTATTACAAAGTATCAGAGTACCACCACCCACTGTGGATCTGTTGTACGCGCTGGCAACTGAGAAATTATTTACAACATCCTGTCTGGTTTTAACAAAGTTTCACAAAAACATAAGATATCCGTGTGGTATTTATCTACTAACAATTCTACGTCTGAAATTTTGCTGGAGAAGCGATTTATATTTTGATGATATAGTAAAATATTACTATTCGACTTCTCTTTTGTCGGCTCTTATCGTTTAAAGAATCATCGTTCAAAGTATTATCAGAAAAACTGGATAATACTGTTAAATCACTAAACCTAGTCTCAGTTAAATTATCAATAACTGCGTGTATATTAAAAACTAAAAATGTAGCTAATAAATTGCGACTATTTTTGGGAAGAAACATATGGTTCCCAATCAAAACAAAATCACTAACAAAATTGTTGGTGTCAAAAAACAATAAACGGTCACTATGACGACAAGATAAAATATGCATCAAGTTATTCAAACTAGAAATGTATTAATTTTCATGAACAAGTAACTTTCCAGAATAGGGCAATGCACATAATATTAATTTGCCTAATCTTAACTTAACTAGGGTGTCAATACCATTAACAATGTCCGTTTTTGTTATACTAAGGCTATTTCCAATAAGAAGTACAACAGTAGTTTCCTCATTCAATTGTGTTTGTTGAATTTTATGAATAAGCTCATTAAATTGCAGTATACGATAACAATGGTTCACTATTGTATGTTTAGAACGGTTATTTAACAAAGATCCAAAACCTGTTTCTAATCTATCAGAATATACTAAGACATTATTTACGCACTGTTACCGCATACATAGGCATTATGAACTAAGGGTTTTTTTTAAAGTTATAGATTAATAAGGACAGTAAAAGAAACTACTGCATTTTGGTTGGCGCGGGTGTGAAACAAGTACGCGTCTTGTCCCTAGTACAGTCTTGGCGACTGACGGTGTCTTAAGATGGTCACCCATCCATGGACCAACCCCAGCAAGTGTTGCTTAATCTTGAAAATGGACCCGAATGGCTGTTATTTTTAAGCCAACTCCGCCTCCTCTAATAACTCTATTACACAAAATTATTTAAAAATTACAACACCTCACATGTTGTACTGTGAACATCTAAAAGTACAAGCGAGCCCATCAATTGTAGTGCATACAGTCGGCGCGCCGCTGCCTATATACTTTGTGACAGTGTCGCCGGGTACAGTCAGCCGCACAAGTCCTGCTCTTGGCGCAAATGAAATGTTCTTAGCGACGGCTTAAGCTGTTATGATCGCTCGTTTGCGTCTAGCGTAGGGTGGTCATGGTTTTTTGATAATGGGAGACTTTCCTAATTAGTTTTTAGTTTTTACCTAGCGGCTTCCTTTTCAGGAGTATCCCAGTGACACGGAGAATTTTATCAGTATAAAAATACCATTACCTACACATAGCAATAGTCTACTATGAGAATACTTTTTACAACTATGTAAAGTAAAAAAAACTTCAATTTCGAAAGTCGGTGTTATAAAGCGAAAACAGGAACACCGACTGCCGAAATTGAAGTTACATTTCTCTTTGTAATGTTTTTTTGACAATCGGTTGTATTTTATTGTAAAAAGTTTTTATTTTCACTTTTTAGTTGTGTAATGGGCAAGTTCTATAGTAAGACACCTAAAGTAATGCCGGAATAGATCAATAAAACACAATATGACCTTTGACAATATGTCAGAGAATTGAAATATCAACCCTTTCAAAAGTTTTAAAAGCTTTTTAAGAGACTTACGTTATAATAACATACATACGTTAAAAAATCTTTAAAAAAAGGTTTTTTTCGTATTCTTCTCAGCAAACCCTTTCTTTTGATACCCATTTCATGGCAGTGCACAAAAAATAACTAGTACACCATCTTGGGCCGTCCGCCATACTGGATTTACAATGACGTCACTTAGCTAACCATGCATTGTCATCTAAACTAAACGTGCATGCAAATTTTTGTCTTAATCGGTGGAGGCCCAACTAGCAAAGCAGTCCTATAATCTGAGCATATATCTCGAAAAAGACATATAAATGAGTTAAAAAGGTTTTAGCGGTGACAGAGTTTTTTTTTATTTGAGATGGGTTTGCTCTTGACTCTAGTCTAAGTCATAGGTGACAGAGACAGAGTCGACGATGGAGTGAGCTTACCCAGAAGGAGCCTGTTTACTCTAACTTTGAAGAGATTCGGGTTGAATGCGTTCGGAAACACAGATGCAGGTAGTGATTTCCATTCATTCGCTGTGCGCATTATGAAGGATGTTTGGAAGCGCTTGGTGCTAATTGGCGGAATGGCAACAAGGTAAGGATGGTAACTTGCAGTGCGTCTAGATGTCCGATGGTAGAAGGGGGCTGGTGGGATGAGGTCGTGGAGTTCTTGAGCACACTCACCGAAATACAGTCTGTAGAAGACCGATAAGCAGGCAACCTTGCGGCGATGAGCCAAGCTGTGGAGCTTGGTATCCACCAGTTCAATGTCGCCGATGAGCCTCTTAGCTCTGCGTTCCACCGAGTCAAGCGTGGCAAGCTGATACTTTGCTGAGCCATCCCAAAGGTGGCTGCAATACTCCATGCAGGATCGGACTTGCGCTTTGTACAGTGTTAAAAGCTGTCCAGGCGTAAAATATCGCTTCACCTTATTTAGGATGCCCAGTTTTTTGGCCGCAATTTGGGCTTTATACTCAATGCAGGCGCCGAAGTTAAGACTGGATGTCAACTCCATGCCTAGGAGCTCAATCCGACCAGTCACTGGAACAGACGCACCCCGAAAAGTAGGCGCCCGATCGAAAAGACTCCTTTTAGCGGTAAAAAGACACGCCTGTGTTTTTGTGGCGTTAAAGGAGACCAGATTGTCATCACCCCACTGGGAGACAAGGCTTAAGGTCAAATCTGTCCGCTCTACCATAGTCTCTCTCAAGTAACAAACTTCATCCTCGCTGGTTCCTGCGCTGGACAGGTATCTCTCTGAAACAGTACTGTCATCTGCGTACCCAACAATACCAAGCTGAAGAAGGTCATTGATGTGCAGCAGGAAAAGAGTTGCAGAGAGAACAGACCCCTGAGGAACTCCGGAATCAATAGCCATAAGGTCAGAGGAGCAGCCGTCTATGACTACTCGGATCGACCGTTCGCAAAGGAAATCTGATATCCAGCTACAAAAACCAGCGGGGATGCCATACGCAGGAAGCTTACTGAGTAGACTTGCGTGCCAGACCCTGTCAAAGGCCTTCGAGATATCCAGCGAAACAGCAAGTGCGTGAACAAGCGTGTCAACACAGGAGAAAGTTCGGGCGCACACAGCCTCAGTACTCTTGCTGGAATGCCGTCAGGCCCGCTGGCCTTGTTCACGTCTAGACTGCACAATACTCTTCGGACCTCTTTGGTGTGCACAGCGATCTCCGGCATCGAAGAGTCACAATGAGGGACAGTAGGTGGTTGCTTGGATCCAGCATCCAGACGTGAATTGCTAGCAGACAGAGATGCAAATAAATTTGCTTTCTCACTTGCAGAGTGAGCCAGCGACCCATCAGGTTTCAGCATTGGAGGTAAAGTGGGACGACAGAAATTCGATTCAACAGCTTTAGACAGGGACCAAAACTGTTTACTACCCGGAGGGTGTGATGCCAGCTTGGCCCCAATAGGTACATCCAATATGGTCAAAACGTGCCCGACGCAAAACCCGCTTGCAGAACTTGGTGGCAGAATTAAAATCTCTTTTCCTCGCATGAACCCTACGCGCTCTAACTTTGCGATCGCGGGCCCCGACCCAGGCTTGGTAGGCAGACTCTTTTTGGGCCTCAGCGTGGGCACATTCTGAATTATACCAATGTCGGGATTTGTGACCGAGCGGAATATCGGAGAATGGAATGAAATACTCCATTCCCTGCCGAATCACATCCGCAACCGCGTCCGCACAGCTCGAGGGGTCACCGGAGGAGAAGCACACATGCCGCCAAGGATAAGACGCAAAAAGTGCCGCATCTCGTCCCAGTCTGCTGACTCGTATCGCCATACTCGCCCCGTGCCTCTAGGACTCTCATCTGGAGGAGAGCAAGTCGACACGGATTTCAACAGACAATGGTCAGACGCTCCCAGCGGGGCTGAGACCGATACCGAATGACTGTCAGGATCAGTTGTCAGCAGAAGGTCTGAGCAATTGGGTGTATGGCCGTCAACATCCGGTACCCGCGTTGCCACATTCACCAGCTGGGTTAGATCTAGCGATAGAGAAAACTTGCGCGCCTCTAACCCGGCATGGTCAGTTTTCCGGTACGGGTATAACCACTCCTTATGATGGGCGTTAAAGTCCCCCAGAAAATTAAGCTTCGCTGTTGGGTACCGTTGCTGGGCTATGTCGGCCGACTCCATGAGGCAGTTAAAGAGCGCTGTCGTCTCCTGGTCACCGGTGTGTGATCGGTAGACGCCGATGTAGAGAGACTTCTCCACGCCAGTGTCCACAAGTAGCCCTATGGCAGGAAAACCCGATTTCTCAAAGCAACGGAGACGACGACAACAAATGTCATCGCGGACGTACACACAGACCCTAGCTTGCTTCTTGAACTTGTGTTCAAGAGAGCTACCGGGTAGTTGAGGTACGCCACGTCCGACGGGGTTGTTATCTTCGTCTCCGTTAGGAAAAACAGGTGCGGCTTCACGGTCTCAAGGTGGTGGTGGACCGGATCGAGATAAGAATGCAACCCCCTGATGTTAGTGAGGTGCACTTTTAGTGGGAGGAAGTGCAGCCGTTGTTTCACCATATTCTTTTTCGCTTTGGTCATTTAATTTTTTTAGAGTTTGCTGGGGAAGAAGTTAAACTGTCGAGGCGCTGCTCAGTGAACCAAGTGGAACACTGGAGCTAACCCAACCTGTGGGGAACTCATTTGGAGACTGCGGGGACGCCCGAACCCCCCCAGATATGGCCACCGGGTCCTCCCATCCAGTCGCCGGCTGGCACGGTGGAGCATACCGGGATTTTTCGCGAGTTGGCGGGGCTGCCTTTGGCACGTGGCTGGCGTGCTACTTGGGCCCCCTACTGACTGCGGTCGGCCAACGGCTGGCACCGTGTTTCGGATCCCGCTACCCTCCAAGATGAGTTACCCGGCAAGTTTAGCCCAGAGACCAAGACCGGTTCTGAACAGCGCAACTGACATCCTCCTTCTCCCCCAAAGGCACTGGCAGTCCCACACACCGACGGAACACAGCAAGCTGCTTGGCGCCGGACTCCGGTGGGATGACGGTCGCGAGCCAGGCGGCCCCTTGCGGAGCCTACCACCGCTTAAGTGGGATCATTCAGCCGTACCACAGGCAAGCCCGTGGTGCCGTTGCCCGGGATGGACCGCTAGGAGGTAGATCCCATACCCATCCCAAGCGTGTTGTATAAAAGCGTTTGACAACACAATTTTGCTCTATAAGCTTATAGGACAAAAATGACCCATAAATAAAGAACTTAAACGTTTACTACACCATTTTATACAACCTTTATAGTATGTGCTATAGCAAGCGCTAATATCACTAGTACAGAATAATACTGCTGTATAAAATTGTTAGAAATGCCTTTATTCATCTGATTTGCGTTATAAAGGTTACAAACGAACTGCTATAATCGTTTCGTTTTAGCAGTGATGAACACTCAACTATAAGGCGCCCTTGTCGTATTGAGCATATTCAGATCGTTGCTATAGTACTTAGTACGTTAGTAGTTACAAAAAACTCTGCAATAGAGCGATTTTGTGATGTAGCTTAGTTCCAGAGTATTACTATGTAATGTAACTGTACTTTATTGGTTTAGAGATGACTATTATAGTTTTACTAATAAGCATATCACACAAACACTTTTTAGAGCAAAATTGTTGTGTAATGACTTTTCAGTTCCTATAATATGCTTTTTAGTATTATGACAGAGTATATGTTTCTTTAATAACACAAAAACGGCACGTAAAAGTGGATAAATGTGGCTATTAAATAACAATAATGTCTTGAAAAAGATTTTTTTATCTCACTTTTAAAACCATTGTCAGACATTTTTATATGATGCTATAATGGCGCAAAAAATTCGAAGTCCCTTTAATTGTTTATTTTTTTTTGTGAAAACTCAACAATTCAAGGGGGGCACGTAAATTTTATGGTAAACCTAACCATAGTTTATCCGTAAAATTTCGGTAGCACGTAATTTCACGCTATAAACAAATATAATAATAAAAAAAAGTTATACAATATAAATTGCTTCAGTCCCTTTATAAATATTAAATAAATATATTTTGTTAAGTCTTTACACTCTCATGATAGAAGAATACATGGTGAGTGAATAATGTGAGGTAATGGAAACATAAACTCTTGTATGGCATGAAAAAGTACTATAAAAGATCCTTAAAGGTGTTTATTAACCAGTACATCATATATATATATTTATTTATTTATTTATTTAAACTTCATGTACAATGGTGATACATAGGCGGACTTAATGCAGCAAGGCATTCTCTACCAGTCAACCTTTGGGTTAAAAAGGACAAACAGGTGGTAGGAGTACAAAATAAAAATGAACAATAATTAAAGTCGGATATTAATAAACTATCTAACAAATAAAATACATAAATAATTTCTAAAACAATAGACTAATAAATATTATAATAAATATCATATTCTAAATGAAACAGAAATTAAACATAATAACTAAGACGAAGACCGAGCTATGTAAGAGAGGACAAGTAATAGTTCCGGATTCTACGCTTAAATGAAAATTTACTCTCAGTTTTTTTATGTCAAGGGGAAGGACGTTCCAGAGTTTTACAGTAGAGACAGCGTAAGAATTAGATATAAACCCAGTGCGGTGAGAAGGAATTTGGAGAAGTAAGTTTTTGGAAGCTCGAAGGTTAAGATCGTGAGAACTGCCCAACACTTTAAAATATTGTTTTAAATAATCAGGAGTACAAGGATCGTTCATGATGTTGAAGAGCATGCAGAGGGATCTTAGGGATCTCCTCTGACGGATAGGCAGCCATTTAAGCTGAGAACGGAAGGAAGAAATGTGATCATATTTACGAAGCCCGAAAATAAAGCGAATACAGTTGTTAAGAAGTCGATCCATTTTGTTAAGAAGTTCTTGGGATAGATCAGAATAACAAACATCAGCATAGTCGATTATAGGCAATACGAGAGCTTGAACCAAGGTGGTTTTGGTGCTGGACGGAAGAAAATGTTTGAATCTATAGAGAGACCGCAGTGAGAAAGTGACTCTTTGGCTAATCTGAGCGACCTGCTTATTCCAGCTCAACCTGTCATCAATATATAGGCCCAAGTCTTTAACGTGAGGCGAGAGAGGGATAACAGTATTGCCGAACTTAAGCGGCATTAGAAGACTAGTGTCCAAGGTTCGTAGATAATACGAACTACCAATAAGGATAGCCTGACATTTACTGACATTGACAGTAACGCCAAATCTGCTAGACCAGTCAGCGATTGCTTGAAGATCAGCATTCAACAGCGAGATGCAGTCATCCAGATTGAGTATGTCAGCTTGCGCGTAGAGCTGCAGGTCGTCAGCATACAGATGGTAGGAGCATTTGAGAATAGTAGTGATAGAGTTAATAAATAAAGAAAATAAGAGTGGAGAGAGTATACCGCCTTGTGGGACGCCTGTTTCTAGCGCGCACCAATCAGAGAATTTCTGATCAGCACGTACCACCTGCTGGCGACCACGAAGATATGATGAAAACCAAGCCCGTGCCAACGAAGAAACCCCAATTTGAGACAGGATGGCCAGGAGAATGTCGTGATCGACGGTATTAAATGCATTGGAGAAATCTATAAAAACCAACACCGTCAACCTCGAACTCTCCAAGCCGTTCCTGACGTCTTCAGTAACTTTAAGCAAGGCTGTGGCTGTACTATGGCCGGGCCGAAAACCAGATTGGAAAGGGGACAATAGGTTATTCCGGGACACGAAGGAGGATATTTGGTTCAGAGCAACTGCTTCCAGGATCTTAGATAGGAAAGGGAGAATAGAGATTGGTCTGTAGTGATTAGGTAAGGTGGGGTTGGAAATTTTTGGAAGAGGAATAATGAATGCCTTACGCCAGGTTGTAGGAAACTCACCAGCCTGCAGTGAGAAGTTGATGATGTGTGTGATAATGGGAAGGATACTTTTGAAAATGAGGGACAACATGGATCTGCTCACTCCATCACAGCCGACAGCCTTGGACTTAATTGCATTGAACGTTTTGAGGATCTCAGCGTCGGTCACCGGGGAAAACGAAAAAGATTCGAGAGTTACAATTGGCATGGAAGTAATATCACGAATAGTATTATTCTTAACAACAGCCGAGAGCATTGCTGACGATGAAAAGTGATTATTCAAATCATTCAGAGACATATGAGATGATACAGTATGAGAGGATGATTGCGTGATTCCAATTGATTTGAGAAACTTCCATATGTCAGCCGGTGAAGAATTAAGGACATTTTCACAAATGTATCGGCGTTTTGAAGCTCTTACCATCTGATTACAGCGGTTTCTAGCCAACTTGTACAGGCTCCAGTTCTCCTCACTGCGATCCCTTCTATATCGCCGAAAAGTCCTGTCACGCCGTCTCATCGCCAAACGAACTCCAGGACTAATCCATGGAGCCGGCGGGCGCTTAACACGGACAGCCCTGAGTGGCGCATGCGCATCGAAAAGCTGAAGCACGGACCTGTTGAACAAATCCACTTTCTCATCCACAGTTGATGCCTGAGCAACATCGACCCAATCAATAGATTTGGAATCACCATTGAGTTTGTCCCTGTTCAAACTCGCAAAATTCCGAAGAAACATAATGGCAGGCCGCTGTTTAGGTGGCTTAATTTTGTACGACAGGTAAATCAAATCATGTCTAGATAGCCCAGGGGCCGCAATCTGGCCATGGTTAGCAACTAGATTCTCGGAAGACGCAAGTATGAGATCAAGCCAGGTATCGCTTGAGTCAGGATTAAGATGAGTCGGATTGAGCGTGAGAAGTGACAGACTCGTCGATTCCAGGATTGCTCTCAATCTGCGCGATCTTAAGTTATCCATCGAGAGGTCGGTGTTGAAATCGCCCATGACTACGAGATGTTTGTACTCCGAGGAAAAAGATTCAAAGAGTGATTCGAGAATAGAGAAATAATCAATAGCAGGTGGGCAGTAAACTACTCCGAGAAAGGCCTTAACCCCTTTGACATCAATTTCAAGGACTAAGAATTCGGGATTGCCGCTATATGTTGTCGGAGAAGATGATAGAATTTTGAAGGGGATATATTGTGACCCGTGCTCTGTTACATAGCGTGTATATGACTGATTTGCCATGTGTAACATTGTTATTGGTTCGTTTTAACACTGAATGGAGAAATAAATGCGCCACTTTCGAATAAAATACACCTTCTTTGGGGTTTTATAGGACCAAAAACAGTGTTGCCTAAAACGTTCTATGGCTTATTATACAACAAATTTTTGTTACTTGGGGGATAAATGCTTTAAAATTGAGTTGCAAGATTTGACCCGAACACACTTACATACATACAAACATACATACATACATTGCAAGCTAATTAAAAGATTGTAAAAAAGATACTTACATTCAAAATCTTAAAAGAGACGCACTGAAATAATCTATTTTTACTACACATAATATTCTTTATTCTAACACTTTGTTGTTAAGTTGTAGAA
Organism: Orthosia cruda; assembly: GCA_964057195.1. Lineage (NCBI taxonomy): Eukaryota > Metazoa > Arthropoda > Insecta > Lepidoptera > Noctuidae > Orthosia > Orthosia cruda. The sequence goes on along the minus strand of OZ059841.1, from coordinate 5,078,290 downwards.
TGTTTCAATACGGTACACTGCTGCAACTTTACTATCCGCAAGTGTCTTGGCACCTCTAATTAGTTTCACATCTCACAGGGCACGAGTGTCTCAATGTTTGTAACAATCTCGATACACTGCAAACCGACAGTTACGCCAACTAATCTGTTTGCTTTACTCATTGAGGTGTAACGTACACTTGGAATAAGTTGCCTTCCGAGGCAAGTCAATATGGTACCTGCGACTGCTATGTAGAATATGCAAGGAGAGGTTTGTCGATTCATTTCGACGGTAGCAAAGAACGAGGCGATCTTTTTCTCTTGATTCTCTTCTCTTGATGAAGATCAGGTAACTGATGTATATTGCAGAAGATGTATTTATCTAATTCACATAAAATAAATAACTACCTAAATTAGTTTGGTGTCGTTTTCTCGCCAAACTTTACTATTTTTTTTCTTATACTTCGTGTATTTTAATGTATTATTATGAAATGTTTATAAAAAAATTGACATTGTAGGTATTATTAAGTGCATTCTTACTAGTTTATAAAAGTCGATAACCCATGCTGAAACGGACAGCTGGATTTGTAGAACGCAGGCACCGATAACTATCTAGATGTACGTTTGTACTTGGTTGCTTCGTCACAATAGGGTATCTTATCTTATCTTGTGGAGGGGCCGAGAAACAACTCGGACACTTCGACCCATTGGGATCTATTGTGGTCCCCTAGATACCTTTACTCCTCCCCAATCTCGTTGAAAACTCTTTTCATGAATTTTACAACGAGACTGGGAGATATGAGCCTATAGTCTTCTGTTCTTGGATATCCAGCCCCTAGGAGACTCATTCGCTTACCAGCCAGTGCATCGCATGTGCAAAGAAGGTGCTCCATGCACTCCGTATGTTCCCCACACAACCTGCACATGGGTGTCGCGGTTAGACCCATCTTCATGAGCATGTCGTTGGTTCCAAAGTGCCCAGTAAAGGCCCCAAGCAGGTAGCGGATTTGCCCCCTGCTCATATTCCAAATGCATTCCCGGGCTTTGAACGTAGAGCCTAGGAATTTCTCGGAGTGTTGTAGACCGGTGCTAGATAGCCAATGAGTTCGCTGTCTGTGATCTGCAAACTCCCTAAATGCGGCTTTTACGAGGCACGTCGAGATGCCTACACATGGTTCTGGACCCACAAAGTCATTTGCTGAGCCCTCTCTTGCCAGTTCATCTGCCATTTCGTTACCATGGATTCCTTTGTGCCCAGGGACCCACATCAGTCTTACCCTGTTGTGCTTCCCAAGCCTGTTTAGGGTTTGGACAGCATCCAGAATAAGTCCGGAGTCAGGTTATTATGGCATAAGTTTCCGCTTGGAATACAGTTGCCATTTTCCCTAGGCTTTTGCTACATTTGTAACCTTTTGCGTATATTCCCGCCCCTGTACCTGATTCCATTTTGGTTCCATCAGTGTACCACACCAGACTGTCTTGTTCTGGTGGATCGATTCCCTTCGTCCAGTCCTCTATTGTAGGGATTTGGACCTTGAAAGACCTTTCAAACACAAACATAGTTTGCATTTTATCGGATAACATGCTTGTTACCCGATCCAGGCCTTCATTCCCGTCAAACTTTGTATGGTTGGTCCTTGGCTTAGAGGCATCCCATAGTCCAGCCACAGCAAGTCGATGTAATGTCTTCCTTGCCTCGAATTCAACCATCATATGCAGAGGAGGGATATTGAGGTATCTCTCAATCGCTGCCGTAGGTGTTGTCCTGAAAGCACCCGTGATGCCTAGACACACTGTTCTTTGTAATCTGGTGAGTGGCGCTTTGCACGAGGCAAGCTTTGTTCTGGGCCACCACACTATGCTGCCGTATGTGATAATAGGTATTATCATTGTCCGGTACAGCCATCGTATCACTTTGGCCCCCAAGTTTTACCGTAGGTGGAACGACACATGCCGAACACTCGAAGGGCTTTCGTCGTAATATTTTCCACATGAGTTTTCCACCTGAGTTCTTTATCAAGCGTTACACCCAGATATTTAACTTCGGTAGACCAGGGCAGCTTTATTCCATTAAGGGAGAGCTCTCCTAGGTTTCCTAGTTGTCTCTTCCTCGTGAATGGAACAATGACTGCTTTGCTTGGGTTGATAGAGAGGTGGTTCTTTGTACACCATTCCTCTGTCATCCTCAATGCCTGTTGTAATAATCCAGAGACTATGTTCGGGAATTTACCATTAACCATTATGGCTATGTCATCTGCATAGCCTACTGTGTAGAATGGTCCAGTATTGAGCTTGGTAAGTAGCGAGTCTACTACCAAGCACCATAATAATGGTGACAGCACTCCACCCTGTGGACAACCTCTTGTTGTTTTTGCACTAAGTCTGTCTCCCATCAGTTCCGATCTGACTATTCTGCTTCTCAGCATATAGTCAATCCAGTTGCACGTGGTATCATTGGTGCCATGTTCCTTTGCAGCGATGCGTATGGACTCAAATGTTGTCTTGTCGAAGGCTCCCTCTATGTCGAGGAAAGCCCCGACACAGATCTCTTGTCCCTCTAGCGCAGCCTCGGCTCGACTCGCAACATAGTGCAATGCCGTTTCTGTAGATTTGCCAGGGCTGTAGGCGCACTGTAGTTTATGTAGAGGGAAGATTTTAAGTGGTCCCTCTCTTAGGTACCTGTCTACCAGTTTCTCCAGAGCTTTTAAGAGAAAGGATGATAGACTAATTGGCCTGTAAGCTTTAGCTTCTTCGTAAGTCGGTCTACCTACCTTCGGTATAAAAGTGACTTTGACTTCCCTCCATGCCTTGGGTACGTACCCAAAGGCTATGCAGGCTCTGTAGAGCTTACTCAAATGAGGTATCAAAACAGATGCCCCTTCTTGCAATAGTATTGGGTAGATGCCATCCGGACCAGGGGATTTGAGAGGCTGGAAGCCCGCTATGGCAAGCTTCAGTTTATTCTCATCTACCACTTTCTTTGCCGTGAGCCAGTTATTTTTGGACGTGTGCCTTGTGAGCTCGTCCCTTGTGACTGGTTCCTCTTCATCGCTGTCGCGCAGTATACATTCCGGGAAGTGAGTTCTAAACATCACGCCCAGAGTGTCCTGTCCAGTTTCCGTTAGATACCCATTCTCATCCTTTACAGATGATAGTGGGTTTGTCTTAGTCATGGACATTGCTTTGCACAACCTCATTCCATTTGGCAGAGCTTCGATGGAGGTGCAATGCTGCCGCCAACTAGTTCTTTTGGCCTTGAGTACCGCCGTCTTATACCTCGTCAGCATGCTATGATAGTCAGAGAAATCTTTCCTGGCTTTTGCATCATTAAAGGCCTGTCGTGTTTCCTGACGTATTTTAGCTAGTTCAGGAGTCCACCATGGTACCTTTTTGCAAAAGGCTTTTTTCTCAGGGCAGTTATCCACCCATGCACCGATGGTGCCCATCTTGATTCTATCAGCTTCAAATTCTATATCTAGTATGGAATTAAGCTTACCTTTAGGGCTCCCTAGATTTACTTTTAGGTCCCTCCTGTACGAGTCCCAATTTGTATGTCTTGGGTTTCTCCTTCGTCTAGTTTCGGCTTCTCCCGCCGTCCTAAACCTAAAGCATATATAATTATGGTCAGACAGAGAGATTTCGTCCGATACATGCCAATTTTCGATGTAAGCGCTGGCCTTGTTTGAAGCCAGTGTCAGGTCAATAACTTCAGTTCTCGCCGAGGTCCTGAAAGTAGGTTTATTGCCTGCGTTAAGGATTTGTAAAGAAGAGCTTACCACAAAGTCCAACAAATCCTCCCCTCGTTTGTTGACATCCGAGCTGCCCCAAACGACATGGTGTGCATTCGCATCGCAGCCAAGTATCAGGTCGAGGTTTTCTTGGTTGCCGTAGTCAACCAGTCTTCTGATTAGTGGTGTTACTGGTTCCTTTTGTTCATATGGGAGGTAGGCAGAGGCAAGGATAATTTTCCTTTTCTCTGTGCCCATCCCCACTTGGATCAAAGTTGTTGTGAGATCCCTGTAACAGAAAGTACGTAAGGGCATTGCCTCTATACCGCTCCTGATATAGATGCAAGTCCTCGCGTCATTAGTTGGACAGTCATAGAGCACCATGCCTCCTGTCCCACCTAAGCCTTTTATAGTCCCCTTATACAGATAAGGTTCCTGTATCAAGGCAACGTCATATGTGTTAAGCTTCAGTTGCCGAGCCAGAACGGCAGTAGCGGCTCTGCAATGATGCAAATTAATTTGTACACACCTTAGTCCCTCCATCTTGGATGATTTTGATGGGCCTGTGTTAATATAGGAGGGCCTTAGTTTTGAGGCTCCTCCTCCATCGCCTGGGTCTCCTCGAGAGCAATCGGCGACTCAATCCCCAGGGTGTCGAAGTCCCCGAGGATGTCATCCTCGTGGTCTGCCTCTGATGCCCTGGTCCCAATCTCTGCCTCCTGTGCTGCGCCGTAAGCATTTTTCTTCGATGGCCTCCTCACGTCGGTGTAGTCCATCCTCGGAGGGTTCCGCCTCTGCTTCCGCAGTGGGTGCCTCTCCCTTATCTTCTTCCAGGAGTTTGAACGAGTACCGTTCAATTCCTCCTGGAAGAGAGTAGCCCGCGGCCTTGATGACCCCAGCGGACACCCCGTCCATGAGGACGATACGACGGATGCCGGTCTGCTCAGTGAGAGTATTCACGACCTTCCAGTCGCTCGTCCACAAGGCAGGGTTAAGCCGCTGGAGCAGTCGAATGGCTCGGGCAGAGTCCTGCAACGCCAAGTTGCGACTCTTCCATGCCATTTTGACTGGCTTTGGAAGGTCCTTGGCGTCAACAACCTTGAGTTTCAAGGGGCCAAGTTCCACATTGTGGATGGCCCCCCGAAACCAGCTAGCTGCGTCAGAGTTGTCGCAGGATACATAAACTGCACCAGCGACAACTCCGGGAGCAACCGTTAAAACAGGCAGAGGATCCGGCGCCACTTCCAGTTTCTCAATTATGAGCTCCTGGATTGGCACCAAGTCCTCCGCCCTCAAGTACTCTTCTGGGTACCTGACTGTGACGACAGCGAGTTTCACAGCCGCCACCGCATCCCTAAAGGATCCGGTTGAGGATGATTGCCCTTGGGTCTTCATCCTCTTGGCCGCCATGTCCCCGCTGTCGCCGCTGAGAGCAGCATGCGGTCTCTTTGATGGGCCCTCCGTAGGAGTCCCCTCCAGAGCCGCCTGCTGTCTCAGCTTTTGGCGCTTTTTTCTGCGCGCCCCAGATCGTCCAAACGGAAGCCAGCCTGGTTCATGCCGGCCGCCGGGAGACGACGAGGTGCTGTTTTTGCCGGTCGCGTCCGGGGCCCCAAGGTCCGAGGTCATTCGACCTCCGACACAAGGGTCACGTGTCGCGCCAGTTTTGGCAGCACCTTTATGCCCGGTGGGCTGGTTTGCAGTTCCGCCCTTAGGTGGTCCCGCAGCAGTGCCGGCCCTCGGCAGTGCCGCAACAGTACCGTCATTTGACAGTCCCGCCGCAGCCCCACCTCGAGACGACCCCACTGCAGTCTCGCCGCCGGGCGTTCCTGCTACGGAAAAAGCAGTCCCGGCTTGCGCCGGTCCCGCCGTCTGGTGTGCAGTTCCGCCCTTCAACGGTTCCACAGCAGTGCCGACCCTCGGCAGTGCCGCAGCAGTACCGTTATTTGACAGTCCCGCCGCAGCCCCACCTCGAGACGATCCCACTGCAGTCTCGCCTCTGGACGTTCCTGCTAAGGAAAATGCAGTCCCGGCTTGCGCCGGTCCCGCCGTCTGGTGTGCAGTCCCAGCTTTCGCCGGTCCCGCCTTTTGGAGCACAGTCCCAACTTTCGCCGGTCCTTTCGCCTTGTGGTTTTTTTTTGAATTTAAATCCATTTAAAATCCCGATATAAATTTCATCCCTCGACTATCCCCACCCTCCATGGAGTGCTCAAGTGGCGATGCTACGGTAGCACCAGGGATTAGCCGAGGGATATAGCCCCCCCCTATTAGTTGCTCACGAGACTGCACGACACCAACTCACACCACTACCACTAGCGATGCGAGCGAGCGCCGCCGTCTGCAAGCCCCCAATGGGAGTGAACTCGCCTGGGGGCCGTCTGACCGGACCCCGCAGCCGATTGACCGTAGCTGGCTAGGCTACGGCCTCCCGTGTCGGAAGAAATCCGGGCCAAAGTGATGTGTTGTGTGCAACCTGCTCCACTCAATCACCAGGATCCCTTCATCCCTCCATACGGGTCCCCGCGCACGGCACAAACACGCGGGAGGTCATTGCTATCCAACATTTTACTTGTTCAATGGTGAACACCCAGGGGCATGACCTCGCCACCCCTGTGATACGTCGCCCGGTGATTTCAGTTACGTCTATTTCAGAGGGAATTAGACCAATAACAGGGCGGCAACCACGAGAAGGAAAATCACCGCACTTGCCTTGAGGATCTACACGACCGTAGCGCTCTCCCTCAAGACCACGCCACCTTGCCGGCTCTGAAGGAGCCAGGCAAGGTAGGACTACATCGACAAAGCCAAGCCCTGCAGGGCTTGTCGCTGACAGCTCAAAGCGTAAGTTTGCTAACACAGACCAGCCCCTATAGGGTATAGTTGTCTTTATATACGTGACAAAAAACAAATAGAGAAGGAAAATAATCAATGAGATTTTTTATGAACACTCGTTCGTGTTATGTACACGAGTCACACTTTTTGGATGCATCAGCTGATGGACCAGGATTGTCACACAGTGGGTGCCTGGGGACGGGCGTCATGACCGAGGCAGGCCTAAGAAACGCTGGCGTGACGATTTGAACTCGTTTTTGATGGATGGGCAGGAGATGGCAAAATAATACTTTGGCATAATGCAAATGTTAGCATAACTGTCATTGGTTCTAAACTCTTTTGGCATAATTTGGAGTCGCATAAATTAATAAGGCATACTATTTTTTTAATCTGAAAAAAAATGGTGTTATCTATATAGTAATATTATGAAGAGGAAAAATTTGTATTTTTGGGTGTAACGAATAAACTTATAAACTACTGGACCGATTACAAAAATTATTTTACCGTTGGGAAGCTACACTATCCCAGGGTGACGTAAAATACTTTTATCCCTGTATTCCCACGGGGACGGAAACTACGCGGGTGAAACCGCGAGACGTCCGCTAGTTTATTATAAATTGGGAATTACTCTTTTGAATAGGTTAAGGTGCGGAGGTGGCCATTGGGCCAATCCGGTTAGACTGGAAGCTGACGTCAACATAGTTGGGAAAAGCCAAAGTACCTTGAAAAAAAAAACTGTCCCAAAATCTCCGGACACATAGTCACTCTAAGCTAGAGCGGTCTCGCTTCTCTAATAAGACGAGTGTCAACTCTCAGGACGCGACGAGTGTCAGTGGAATACTTGGCCTGGTCTCGCGACACTAATTGCTGCAAGCCAGGTGGGTCACCTCGTTTGTTTGTCGTTGCGGACATTTTGGGGATCAGCAGTGTGCTTCTGCAGTGACAAGGGGTTTAATTGTTTTGGCGTAAATATGAATACATTTTATCCCCCGACGGAAAAAGGTTATAAGTTTGACGTGTGTTGCTATGTATCTGTGTGTCTGTCTGTGGCATCATAGCTCCTAAACACATGAACCGATTTTGATATAGTTTTTTCGTTTGAAAGGTGACTTTGTCGAGACTGTTTTGAGCTATGTTTGAATAAAATTGGTCGAATCGTTTAAAAGTTATCTGCATTTTACTCTTTGAATCTGTTTTTATTTCGCAAGATATCGTGTCATTATTAAGTGTTTCGATATATTGTCGATTGAAGCGTGTACTAGGTATAACAAATATTGTTTAAAAAGCATGAAACAAAATGTATTTACCAATTTAAAAAACCCCAGACAAACCGCTAAGTAAATAAAATAAACTGCTGTAAGCGTTGGCGGTTCCGCGGCGCGAGTACGAGTTTTTTTTTTGCTCTTTAGAGGTATTTGTTATAAATGCAATTAAGATCTAGTCGGGATTGCCGTGATCTGACATTTCTTCCATACCGTCCTGTCAACCGTCACGCGATCATTGAGTCCGTTTTCATGATGCGCAGTTTCGTTGTATTAAAAGATTTCGATCTTCGACACTAACCCGCCAGAAACTAGACACATAAAATCGTTTAAAAAATATTGCTTTTTAAAGGATACACTTTAATAAAAAAGTATGTTCCCCCCGGGTGTAGTAACGTGCTCTTCGCTTCACTGCAGCTTATAAATTTATTTTTATTCACGCTAGAGGGCGCCACGTGTTCCTTTCATTGGTTATCCTTGTTTTATGTCTTTATTCTGCCGTTTCTTTCAGTTTGAAGAGAAGGCAGGTTTGTAAGCCAAAGTTTTGTTGAAGACTTTATTAATACAAAACGAGATGCTTGTATTTCTCGAAGGGGTTGGTAGAGTGTGGTGTAAGTATATTATACCTATATCTCGTCAGTGAAGTTACAGTTCTTACCGTAATGAAGTCTAACGTTTCATTGCTCACCAGTTGGCGCCACTGTTGACTTAGGTTCTTAAATATAACCCCCCCCCACCCCCGGTGGGACCCCGCATTGTCGAGGCGGGGGGGCTCAGTAGCCGTGGCTTGGACAACCACGGTGAAGCGAAGAGGAACCCGAGGGGGGGGGGCCGCTCGTCAGGGCTTTTGCCGACAAGCCGATGACGTAGCGGCCAATAAGTAGGTTGCGGTGCCATATGGGCGCCATTGCAACTGAGGCGGGCCGCGATGTGGTATGGTAGGCATCGCGGCTGAGGGTTGTAGGCCGCTGCGGGAGAGGAGTGCCGGTATAACTGTGCGCCGCTCGCCTTACCCTTTGCGGCCTGCACGGGGTTGCCCCCGTCTGATGGCGGACGCGGTGAGGCCGCAGGGGAGGAGTGTCGGTGTAGCGTTGGCCGCTCTCCCTATCCCCTGCGGCCGAAAAATGGTAGGTGACGGGTCCACTGTCCTGACCCGTCACAGGGGAAACATGAGGCCATACACGGTTTTGTCTGGTGCCCATGTGCTGGTTTTGTCCCTGGGGTGGCCACGGCGTACAGTGTGTTCTGGTGCGCCAGTGATGGGGGGTTAACCCCTGAGGAGGGTCCGGAGATGGACAGCCGCAGCGGGTTCGTGGTGAGTGCTAACGCGTGCGCGTGTTCCCGCTATAAGCGGCATAGAAGGACACCGTGCAGTTTTAGTGGGTTAGAGTCCCACATAACTGCGCTATCTCCCCGTGGTAGTGCAGTATGCATTACAAGCATTTCTCCAAGCTAAAAAAAAGAAGGACCTTAAATATAGCTGTTCCGCTCACGGAAGCAGAGCTTGAATTAAAATTTATTTCTAATGCCATAAAAATGAGATTAAATATATAATCTAGTATGCCGCAGTTTTGCGCAGCCTTAATTTCGAAAAATAGGAGGATAACATTTTCTGAAACATAAAACTGTATTCAAGCATTATCTTAATCTGCCCTTTTGGAAAATATTCACAACAACAAAAAAAAACTCGAGCTAGAAGCCAGAAAGCTTTGAAATTTGACATTTTAAAGACATCAGTCTACCCTAGCGCCCCTAGCGGCAGATTTTTATGTTTCTATTTTTCCGTTAACTTTTCCCAATATTATTTTTTAACTTTACGAAAAGATGGATTTTTACTGTGTGAGGAATCATGTGAAATAAAAGGTATTGAGTGATTGCGCAGAGAAGACGGAAGCAGAAGATGTGTTTCAACGAATCCAAGTAAAGGCTTCACGCCGCAGGCTTTAAGTTTATACTTAGGCTAGTTAAAATAAATCCAAGCAGAGCAACACAAAAAGAAGAAATAAAAGAAGATTTTGTTAAAAGTGAACAAAAAAGTGAGAGCCCTTCAGTGGGAGTGGCTCTCCACTCCCACTGGAGGGCTCTCACTTTTCCAATCAATTCTATTTTCTAAATTATGAAAATGTTCATCTCATAATTTTGCATTGAGGCTCCCAAAAATGCAGCAAGGGCAGGAAGGTGATGATGGGTTCCCACCCTTAACATTATGTTACATCCTAGCACATTATTCTCAATTTATTTTATCTACTAAGTATTTCGCTTTTCCTGCTTAGGATTCAGTTTATCCCTTCTAAGCACTGTAAACTAGCATTATATACCATTTAAAGTCTTCGCCGTTACCCCATAAAACTTAGTAACGTGTTTAAAGGTGCGCCTTTACACGGACAACTTATGTTGCTCAGTTCTTGGCAATTTTGGTGACGTAATTTACTGCGTACCAAATTGTGGCAATTGTTTCTAGAGATATTTTTTTATTGTAAGTCATGTTTTATTGAGCGATATGAAGCAACTTAATACCTATGCAAGAGATGATGCTACTAAAACTATTGAAGCAATTGTTAGTCATGCTTTCTTGGGCTACTAATTGAGAAACAATTAGCTTGCTTATCTTGGCTTGTTTGCCTCTAGACAAAGTTACATTTAATTCGCTAGCTATCGGCGATAGAAATTGTCGAAATTAATGATCAATCACCAAATGATTGTGATTGACCACATGACATTTCGTCAGCGCATGACCATTCCATAAATTTATGATTTTTTGACAATTCTTATCACTCATAGAATATTACTTTGCCAAGAGAAAAGAAACTGAAACATTTTAATTAATGTAAATGTATGCCTATAATTAGTAATTAATCAAGATGGTTCCATAACATCGGGCAACTGTTGCCAACCAATAATTGCAGAAAGAGTTTTTCGTGTTACTAAGGTAAGGTAAGGTAAGGTTAGGTTCAAGATATAGTAAATATAGTGTGGTAATGAAAATTTATAAATGAATCAGTAGCAGCGCGCCAAGGTGCAAGTTACTTCGGAACTTCTCGGTGTTGCGTTATTGAAATCTCGAAGTAAGTTTAAGGGGTAAAGATATAAGGATAGCTTAAGATGTAACTAAAGGTCTTACCACAGATAATATAATACTAGCATACAGATGCCTAATCTCATACAAAGAAACCGTGCCGACGAAACTAGCTTTTTTCGTCTGATTAATCTGATATATTTTTTGTACATCGAACGCGTTCGGTTCTGTTTCACGATGATAATAGATGGTGTTAGCAGTGACTTGCAAGTAAAAGGGTTTTCTAGGTTCGTGAATTTTTTTTTTCAATATCTCACCTGATGGTAAGCGATGATGTGGTCGACGATGAAGCACGCTTGCCTAGAAGAAACCTTTTTTTTGCACCAAAATGTGTTACAATGCAAATTTTAACAATCTAGTGGAATGCCTAAGAAATTTAAAAATGCGTTCATCTATTGGCATCAATTTTAAATGATCCGTTCAAATAAACTTTGAAATGTGAACAATATTTCATAATTTTGTACTAAGGAGAGTCGATTAAACAAGAACATACAATTTTTGTGTTCAATTCCAGTAAATGTTAAATTTGCGCACATTGTATAACAGATAGGTGCATATCGCGCCATCTAGTGAGATTTATTTGAACCAAATTTTCTTTCTTAGCAATGAGACCCCGTGGTCTTTCAAGTTTTTTGGAAAAATGATTAAAACCTAGTTTGTAGAAGAACCTGTAAAGGATGAGTTAATGTATTGTGTTTAAACTTACTATTAAATTCTTGGTATAAGATTTGAAAAGAGATGAAAATTTGTAAGATAACTTTTCCTTACTCACCAGCCAGCTCAGGGGTAGATATTCTGGATGAGACAATTGCAGGGATGATTTCGCATGAGGGTCGACAGAAGTAAAAGTCTTTATATTTGGTCAACAATTTTATTAATTCACAGGCATCACTACTGCATCACAATTTTAAAGGTATTTCACTTACTTGTGGATGGTATATATACTACCCTTTAAACTTAGCATCAGATATATGATATCACAACCAGCATCGTTCCTGTGCATATAGTATTCAGTATTTCACCAGCCGAAGTATCATGGGTGCCTATCCGGAGCCTGTTGTTGAATGCTGTGTAGCTGTTCTTAATACATGTCGTTGACCAAGTTTATTCTATATATTATTGATTATATTTTAATTAATCCTAAGAAGCCCTGTCGATGGGAGAAAATGCGGTATTAGCATCATACAAGCACATGTCTCACAAGCATGAAAATATAGTTCAATTCCACGAATACTCACAGCGCTTGCTGGCACATAATAGTTTTAAATTTAGGGCTGTTTCCCTGTCTCCTGCGAGTCATTTTAATTACTTATTCTCTTTTTCACCAGGATCTTATTTTTTGACTTGTTCGGTATCCATTCGTAATGAAAAAGAAATGTCACTCTCGTCGGCCATAGACATTGAGAATTTTATTGACCCATAGAGATGTCATGTCTATATTTTCTTTAAGTAATTATGTATACCAGTCATTAATAGGCTAGACATGTAGGAGATTGTGTGCTTGTTGAATTATTTTAATACACACAATATCTAACAGGTTTCGTAAAGAATTTATAATAATTCCGCCACGACCTTAACGCCATCTAGTACCAAAGTCGTGAATCTCTTACTAGCTTTCTCTCATAATTGTAATTGCTTCTAGTGCAACTCTGCCAGATGTCGCTGTAAGTCGTTACGGAAATATATTTGTTACAAATTTAGTGATTATTATATTATAAAAACCCTTTCTGAGTCCACGTGCTGAATATATCCATGGCAATATTATAAACTCGAAAGTAACTCTGTCAGTCTTTTTTACGTTTTCACGGTACCACTGAATCAATTTCATGGATTTTGGTCTAGAGATAGATTGGCCGCGAGGAAAGCCATAATATATCTATGTGTATGTCTTTTTATCCTGTATGTATGTTCCCTTGGAATAATTTCCGCTTAAGCTAGTATGAATAGATATAAACGTGATAAAAAAAATAAACCGACTTAAAAAAAAAAACACTATAAAGCGAAAAATAACTTTCTTTTCGGAAGTACCGACTTCCGTCGTTGGTACAACTTTTTTTTCGTTTTTGTCACCACGACCGAGAAAGATATTTTTCGCTTTGTAGTGTTTTGTTTTGGAAGTCGGTTTAATTTCTTTTTGAAGTTTTTACTTTTTAGTTGTGGTACATAATGGACAAGTTATATAGTAAAGTACCTATAATGCCAAATGTTATGGCAGAATAGAATTACCCGAATAACATGAAATTTAACATAACCGTTGCAATGAGAGTGTACCAGGGTAAAAGGTACACAATCTGCTTACCTATTCAGAGATAAACACAATAAACAGACATGCAATTGCAGCAATCCCGAGAGATTTTCCGACATTTATTGAAGAGTTTTATTGTATATAATTTTTGATATATAACACAAGTGTGAAGACCCTGGTACCAATAACACAAGTTAAATCTTTCTTTGGATGCTAGAATTCTTTACAAATACTTCTGACATACATTGTTACTCGTTAATTTGAATTTGTTATTTCTGCATAGTGTTGTTCATAAGTGTTTGATTGTACAAATTTAGTTCCAATAAACAATTTATTTATTTATAACGTATTTGGTAGTATATAATTTGGAATATAAATTTGGAACACAATGACTAATAATAAAATGTTTTTTTATAAAAAATAAGTATAATAAAATAGATATAATAATAATATCTTCGAAGTTCTTCAGCAGTTTTTCACCAAATTTAAATGGGACCAATTCGTCAACATATTCTTTCAAAAACGAAATAATCATCAAAATCAATTCATAATTGAAGGAGAAATCGCGTAACAAACGTACAAATAAAACACCGATGGCGGTAATACTTTACTGGAAATGATAGTTACATTTTAACATTACATTGTACTAAAAAATATTCTACTGCAACAATGCAGAACACATTTTAATACTTCTAATCCTAAGCCAAAGAGCTGTTCTACCAAATTGTTGGTAGAACACGATTTTTTTTGTAGCAACAATATATAACGCAGTAAAAGTTAACACACAAATAATTTCACAGTTAATATTAGTTACGGTGCAAGAGTTAATTTTCGTGGCGAGACACCTGACTCTGTTGAATTTTAATGCTTTCTTTAAACTTTAAACTTGAAGATCACTCTACCGGTAACCAAGAAATTAATTTGGTTGTGTTTTGTTTAATTTAACTACAGAAGTTTAATTTGTTGTTTGATAGGTTGCAAATTAGTGTGTAGGTATCCACGTAACCTATCTCGTAGGAACATTATAATGATGTAAAAATAAGTTTAGGCAGTACCTTCTTACCCGACTGCCGAAGGAGGGTAATGTGTTTATCAGTCTATGTATCTTTGTTTTGTTGCTATGTGGCTTTCTAGAGACCAAATGCGTGGCCCAATTTTGATGATTCTTACGTCAATCGATTCGCCTTAACTTTGCGAGTGTCACTGGCTACATTAAAAATATTAAATTAACAAACATAAACCCCGACTGCTTAAATACATATTCGCGAGCTGGCTGACCAAATCCTGATGCATCCTGTGGTATTCTCCTAAACAGAACCACATATTTTTAAGTCTATTTACAATTCATTACACTATACAAACCATACCTTCATATCTGTTGATATTTTATCAACTTTTGTAATAATTTTTTATGTTTTCTTTCATACTGTTTGTACCTGAAAAGCATACTTTTAATTATATCTGATTGTTTTAATATCTAAATCTTAAATTATATTGATAATTTGTAATTCTTGCAATATTTTTCTATTGTGACATTTTCATATGACATGACATCTGTCTGTCTATTTTATTTTTCTTAAACCATAGACCGTAACATAGGTACCATGGACTAGACCTCCTTTAAGCTAGGTGTACACTATTATAAGGGTAGCGTAGACTGACCCCTTTGTGAACCGTTTTTATTCGTTCTGGTCTTTATTTCTTAATTGAAATTTGAATTTGAAATGTAGATATATGACACGATGAAAAACGGTCGTCAATTTTTGGTATGGAATCTGCACTGAACGCCGAAAGTCGTTTTACTACTGAGTATTACAAAGTGTATCTTCTGATCTAAAACTCATGGAAAACTCTTAAACTGTAAAACCCAGCTTGTGAAAGAGTGATATTAATATCTATAAACTATAAATAAATCGCATTTGGTCTCTTAAAAGTACTATTACTGCCAACCTGCCCGATTGACTGCCTACCGTACGCCTACGTATCTGCATACCAACCAGTGACCTAGCTGCCTGCGTATCTACTCTACATCCTGCCTATCCGATTGCCTGCCCTACACTACAGCCTACTACTGCATACCAACCAGTGTGTTTGCTTGTCCGTCGAGACTATAGCCAGCCTACTGTATGACTACTAATGCACACCAACCTGTGTGACTGCTTGTCCGTCGAGGTACCTGATCACCACCTGCATACCTCGAGCATAGAAGAGTACCCGTCTGTCCTGCTGCCTGCCTATCTGTCGAACGCAAGCAACCAACGACGTCTGAAGCCGGTCCCTCAGTTTATATCCCTTACTTTAATTTTAATTACTTTTTATTTTATTAACGTAGTTAACGTTAGCTCTCCGGAGCTTACGTTACGCTACAATCCTCCGAATGCACAGAATGATTTTCTTCTGGTTTACGTCACTTTAGTTCGCTTCTTAAGCAGTCGGGTTTTTGATTTTTTTGAATTAACTTTTGTTTTGATATTCTGTATGCATTTTTATTCAGCTCGCTATTAGGTGTATTCATCACCATCATCATTTTAGTCGAAAGATGTCCTTTCTAAATATAGGTTTTTCGTCTAGTACATAAATAAATAAGCTTATACTGAAGTGTCTGCCGGATAACAACAACATAATTTAATTGATCCGAGTTGTAGCAAATATTATAATTACATAACTTGAAAGCATGATTTTTTGTTTATGGAGACATTTTGATAATTTTGGTCCCTCGTTTGGAACCAAAATTATCAGGAGTAGAGCCATTTTATCCGTTCAAATCATGTAAATAGGTTTACGCGTTTATGATATATTAACTCATTACTGAATGCCAAAGTGGTTCAAGAACGCCCCTTACCGCGATACGTTCATTTGATCGTGTTAGCGACACTGCCTTTACATTTTTTTCGTATCGTTTTGAAATATTAGAATACATTGGTAGACAGGCGATAATGACTTTTATTTTTGTGTTATCTGGCGGTGACTTTAGACCTTTCTTGTGATGGATATAAATTAGATTTTTATACATGGGACCGGCTAGATTACCCATCCTACTATGCTCGTCTATTTGTCTGCCTGCATAACTGTTTGTTACGATTTAAAGCCCAAACCACCTAACCGATTTTGTTGAATTTTGGTCTAAAGATAGCCCTTGGAAAAAGACATAGGAACCTTTTTCTCGAGAGTATATTCCTTTAAGATTCCGCGGGCCAAGCCGCTTGCAAAAGTAGTACTTCTTTCGTGTAGGATACTCGGCAACAGTGCAGCATATTATCCGTTTACTACAATTTTACCTCTTTATAATCATAATTATTTTAGATCAAGACAGTTGAGAAACAGTTATTCTATAAAGACTATATAGACTACCTACCCTATCCAACCTACCCTACCTACATACCTATTCAAACTAAATACCTACGGAAATCTCGGGTTTATGCGAATAAACCCGAAACAATTCCTGAGCTCAAATCGGAAATCCAACGCGTCATCGATGAGATACAGCCACATCTCTGTGCAAAAGTCATGGAAAATTTCATGAAAAGAGTAATGGCCTGTCATCGGAGCCGTGGGGGTCATTTGCCGGATATTTTATTCCATACTTAATCGGATAAAATATCACAACTCTGTCATAAAATACTTGTTTTTATTTTAAAATGAAAAAGTGCACTCTTACTGAGACACCCTGTGTATATAATAGATATCCTATCAAGTTAAGTTACCTATATAGTTGTTAGTCTATTTTAAGTTTCCTTTTACACACTGTGTCTTCGTATATCATCCAACGTTCCTGTCGCAGATCTGCTGGGAAAACTTTGTATTGAATTAAGTAGTACCTTTATGCTCTTCTATCTATTATTTCTTCTCTAGTATTATTTCTTTTCTCTGTTAATTGTTTTGGGTGTACATACATTTTAGCAATCTTTATATCTAATTAAACACACTTAGTGATTTTTCTGTGTTGGCAATAATTTGTTTCATATTTTTACGCTTGCAACAAAGATGGACTGTTTTTTTTCAGGTTGGTAAACAGTGGCTCATGCCATCAAAGGCAGTATATTTTTGATCGAGCCGTCGTTAATAAGTATAAGGGTAAGTGCTTTATAAACTGTATTCTATAAACTTTATGATTAAACGAACTTACCCTAAGTGAAGTTCTATCATAATTATACGAAGTGCCTCGTCCGAAGAGATTAGTACCTGTAATTAATGATTATTATTTACATGTAGACTTTGAGAGTTAAGTTCTGGAATTATCACATACACTATGATGTATTTGTGAAGAAAAAGCTTTCTTTCTTTAAAATTTTTAATTATATTTTTATAAACTAACCATCATGGTTGTCCATAGGTTTCACACATAGGTTCTTAATCAGTTCATTCAGATATGTTCTTAATTATTTGTTTTGGCAAATTTATTATTTACTTTTTTATTCTCATTGTTATAATGTTTATAGATTAACAATCTGAGTTGTCATTAGATATCAAAGGTTCATATTCGGTCATTTTCTTAATTATTATTCTTATCTTAATTATCTTTATTAACAAAATATTTTTTGCCTATTATTTATTGTCATTAAATATTAAAGTTTTTTATAGACTAACAATCACAGTTGCTTTTAAGTAACATAGGTACTTAACCAAAATGTTTATATATATTCTTAATTATCTTTTTAACAGAATATTTGTTGCCCACTTAATATCAATATTAAGGTTTGTTTATAGAATAACAATCATAGGTGTCATTGGAAAACTAAAGTTCTTAATTAACCATTCAGTTAATATTATACATATATCTGTTTTAACAAAATACAGTTTTGCTTTTTTATTACTATTGTTAGTTTCCTTATATACTGATACTCCTTCCTTATAAGTTAAAGTTGCTGGTTGTTGTATTAGTTAGTACATGTTAGTTAAATAAGATATCTTTAATCACAGCTAAAGATTTATTTTGCTAAATCATTTTGATCCTTTACACTAAAGGTCTTTTATAAAATTTCCAGATGTACTTGAGTTGTAACTCCAGCCTGCTGTTTTTAGTATCTCATAAATTGTCACACCTGGCTTTTGAAGTAGCAGCGTGGCGTGTGCTGTGAGCTAAATATACGTGTACCTACATCAATACTGCTAGTCTTTAAAGTACACTTAATCCAACGACTGATAGTCTGTTTGGACATTAATGTGGTATAGTTTCTTGGTGCCTAAAATAATTCTTATATGTTTATTAATGTAGGCTACAAGGGTTTCAGCTGGATATATTACTGTTCTTTGTCTGAAGTATTGATTGATTTAGTTCATATATAAGATATTTTTTGAGGTCTGAAATTTTGATGGTTATATGCATTGATTCTATTTCTATACTTTGATTTTATTTTTGACAGTTGTTCTAGAGACAACATCTCTTTTGTGTACCAAATTCCTAATACTTCCAGAATCTGGGATGTTTCCCAGGTGGCATTGTATTTTTGGGCAGGTTATTTTTGACAGTTGTTCTAGAGACAACATCTCATTTGTGTACCAAATTCCTAATACTTCCAGAATCTGGGATGTTTCCCAGGTGGCATAGGTAAAAGGTAGTCTGAACACGCCCTTAAAATATTTTCAGAGTACATTAATGTTTAAGGTATTGTCAGTGATAATGCCAATTTGTGACAGTTAAGCATTTGTTATATTTTTTACTAGAATTAGAAAGTTCTGTTAAGAAATTATATTACCGTTGGTGTTCAAGATGTTATTATTATATTTCTAAAAAAATTATACCAGTTAATTAAACATGTGTCAATTGTTTGAAAAAGTTTTCTGATAGAGATGCTATCATAATTTCTATTGATGATGGTAGTATGCTTCGTCATAATAGACTTCACTATCTACACACTAGACTCTGACAGCCAGAGTAAGGTTGGTATGGATTTTTCCCTTGCTGTGAGATACTTTATTATTTTCATTAGGTTTAAGTGTGATCATCTCTAAATTATGAGAAGTTCCCAATCGGCCAGAGTTGGCCATAGTGACCACTATGATGCCCTTAGCCTTATCCATTATGATTTTTCGTAGATATTTTAATATGATTGAGAATGGTGGAAACGCAGAAAAGAAAATTGGTTACCAGTATACTGTAAATGGGTCCATTGTAAAGGCATTCGGGTTAGTCATATTTTTTGTTAATGTGACTTGCAAATAGGTAAATTTCAGAATTCCAAATTTATCTTTCAATTATTAATCATATGCATTTTCTTTTAGTTCCCATTCTACATCAGGATGTGACTTCTGCAATACAGTATCAACTACTATGATTTTCTGTCAACCTAATGTAAGGAGCGAAAATTAAATATAATGGTTTTCACACCAATGCCGCTGGCTAAGTTGAAGAGATGAGGGTAATGAACTCCACCCATTTGATTAATATTATATACTATATTGCTGTTGGGTTGTTTATACATAAGGGTATTTCACAATTATTGAAAAGTTTACCAAATATTTAGAAAGACGAAGAATGATGCTAATAAATCCAGTTAAAATTCATTTGATATTCATATTCCTTGTCTGACCACTGGCCCCTAGCAATCTCATCCCCACAGGCAGTCCCCCCCCTCCCCCCCCCCGAATGAATGGCATATGGCCACCATTCAGGGAATTATTGTAGGGATATCTATGTATTTTTCATAATTTACTTCACCTTGGAGGTTTAGGATTTTACACATTCTAGTTTTTTGGTATATATAAAGCCATCCATATTCAATAGTAGGGCACGCTGAGAGCAGTAAGTACCTAGTCCTACAAAACCAAAGACCTTATACTTCTTACTACTAGACTGTGTACCAAAATTTTTTGTTTAGCTAAAATGAAATCTATCATCTTACACCTAGGTTAGCTATTTCCTTATAAGCGGTAGCTAACCAAAAGCGGTCCTGGCGAGAGGGTTTCCGCTGGTAGTGTGTCCTTGTCTGACCTATTGCTAGCACAACTAATCATTGGGTTTGGTAGAAATGGTAGAAAATTTTATATGTTTCTTTTTATGTTATACCAAAACGAACAATTCATAGACTTTGACACTTATTTAAATATTTCTAGAAAAGTATATAAATATTTCTACAGTTCCTATATTTAATCAATTCGTTGTATTTTTAAAAATTATCATTAATACTGAGTAAGAGTAGTACTTTTAAATGTTTGGGCCTGGTAATACTAAACGTAGGGTGATGGTTTGCTGATTTTTTGGCGGACTTTATTCGAGTGAAATTCGGCTGTTAATATTATTTGTAAATTAATTCCTAGTGGAATACAATTGGTGTAGTTTTATTTCTCAACTGTCTACGCAACTGGAATATATGTGAAATCATAGAGATCCTTTGAGGACGAGACTTGGGATTTGAGGATTATTGAGTCGGGGAGGACTCTCTTCGAACTTCAGATAACCCTATAGTACTCTATCGTAAACTGCTCCATTCCTCTTCGAGTTCGGTGATATTTTCGTCGGTCCGGAGTGTGCGAGTGTTGTACGTTGCCAGGTCTAGTCGTCGGTATTTTTTGGGGTAGCCGGATCTCATCCGGGATTCTTAGCACCCTTTGCCATACCGTAACCTCGACCGCTACCGTAGTCGAGGCTACAGGCTGCCGGGCAATAGGGGCTATGTTTTATTTGTGCTATTCATGGGGAGTGCTTTGCAGGCGGATTGGCAATCGCAGTATGGTTGTTACAAATGCACAGAGAACGCTGCTGCCCATTCTCTGGTTTTTCCCTTAGTCGCCTCTTACGACACCCACGGGCAAACATGGGATGGTGAAATTCTTTACGCCCGACACCATACGGTTAGTGATGTAGATACCAAAAAATATAAACACTTTTTTTATTATCTATAAATTATGTAGGTTTAGGTAGCGCAGTTAGGTAGCATCAACATATTGAAATACTTAAATTATCGTATTTACAACCAATTTGTCCCGTGTTCTGTTTGGTCATGGTCACCTCATTAGAAAGAGACACACTACCAAAGGGAGCCCTCTCGCTCGGACCGGTTTTTGCGCCATAGTCCACAGTCTAGTAGTAAGAAGTATAAGGTCTTTGTACAAAACATATAAATTGTCAGATTTCATAATAGATAAGTTTTTCTTATCTGTAGGTAATGTTACATGACAGTTATAAGTCTTTTATCAATAATATATATCCCAAAAATATACCAGTATTAGTGGGTGTAAGTTTGTTATTTACAAACTTGTGATTAACTTCTTAGTGTTTTCAATATTTTCAGACAGCAATTAATGGCCACAGGATCTTGGGAATTTGTTGGCAGATTTCATGACTTTTGTGAAAATGTAAGTTGCAGTGTTTTACCCAAATGGTAGTAGACCGAACTTATACAATTTTCCAAGAGGGTATTCTAGATATTTGCTAGAATTTTTGTGATATTTTATAAGAGACTGCATCTTTAATGTATTTTATGTATGGCCATGGAACTATCATTTGATATCATTTTTAATTCTGTGCAAAAGTCTTCAACTTTGAAACGACTTACATCAATGTACTTATTAAGGCTTTATTGCCATTGGGTTTTTGTCTTTAGAAAAACTTGAGACAAATTTTCCTTTTCAAGGCTGGCACTTAGATATTGCATCTTATATTGTTTTTGCAGCTGGGCTATCTTAAAGTGTTGTGGATACCCATGAAACCCTCAATCCATGATAACATGGTCTTATCATCAGTGATAAATTACCACTATTTATAAGAATTTATAAGCAACCAGGGTACCTTACTGAGTTTAGCGGCGTCGAGGTTGAGATGTAATGACCACTTAAAGGGTATTGTACGGCTGATTCAGGCTATAGACAGGCTCCCTGTTCTCCTGTCGTCCTTGTGGCGCTGGTGGAGCTTTCGAGTATTTTGCTTAGAATGTGTTGGGTTCTTTCTTGGCTTTGGGTGCTGTTGCAGCACCTGATTTAGAAGCCGCTTTACCAGCTCGATGAGTTTCAGCAAGTGTTTACCCGAACAGATATTTTTCTATCTTTGTGTTTTGAACTTGTCCTTAAGGTCCTTTTTTATTGAGCCGCAGCTAAATTTGCATCTAGTAATTGAGTCACAACTCACAATGTTGAACTTCACATAAGGTGCGAGTGGTATCCATTATTCAACTTAATAGATCTGTATCATTTTTTTTTTTTTTTTTGTATCCAGTACTTTGGATAATGTTGCTCCTAGGATGGAGATGGTGCTTCTATGGCCTTGTTTATCAATAATTTGCCCATTTTGCTGTATAGCATAAGAGCTCCAAGTTTTGTCACGTTCAATGTCAGCGGTTATTTTCCCTGCGCAAAGAGCTGTAGGGGAAATACCCGCCTGTGGTTTCTATGGAAACAGGCCTCATGTTGCAAGATGTTCCAGACAGCTGGCCACTTCCTTGTGGAGTTCGGCCCCATCACCATACTCTGTGTTCAATGTTGGGTCAACCCAATAAATTTTGAGAGCATCTGTGTGTTTCTGGCCTGGAATTGTGAGGAAGATCACTACTGTTTGTGGTTATTTTGGACTTTAATTGTTTTCATTTCATTTGTGGCATCGTCGTCTAGGACTTTGCCTGGAATGATTACAAACCATTATTTTACTGCCGGTTGATAACCGAGTTATAAAATCTGGTGGGTGTAGCAATTCCAAAGAATTGAACGAAACCAGTGAATTATTGAATGTTGTGAGACAGTCCAATGATCTGCTCGATTGCATTCGTTAGGTAAAAGAATTAAATTATATTTCATGATCTCGTAAGTATGCGGTGGGACAGCCCGATGGCTTGCCCGAATTGCATTATTCGTTTGAGAATTATTGAATGTTGTCAGACAGTCGGATACTCTGCTCGGATAAGGTAAAATAATTAAATTATGATGATCTCGTAAGTATGCGGTGAGACAGCCCGATGGCTTGCCCGAAATGCATTATTTGTTTGAGAATTATTTAATGTTGTGAGACAGTCCGATTTTCAGCTCGAATACAGTCGTTAGAAAAAAGAAATACATTTCTTTTGATTGATAATCTCGTGAATATGCAGTGGGACGGCCCGATGGCTTGCCCGAAGTGCATTATTTATTAGAGATGCAAGTTTAAGCCGTAGGATTGGTAAAATAGTTGTAGATATATGTACAACTAAATCAAAATATAATTTTACAGAGTTAGGTACCTTGTGGGTCTAAATATGGCGTCGACTCTTGAGACGATTTTGTTTTACTTCGTTTATGTCGAGCATGTTTTAAATTGTTTCCAGGTTTTTAATTTTTCACCTGATTCTCTCGTATTCCTCGGTTGACAATGATGTGTCCTTTTTTGGCATTTTCCAACTTTTAAAAACTGTTCTTTGTATTTAAAAGTTTAGATAAGTGTCGAGTAGCACGCACTAAAACCGCGAATGACAAGTTGACAGCCGACACAGAGCTGCCAGGGAAAGGAAAAAAAAAAAAAAAAATGTCTCTAAAACATAGTGATTTGAGTAGCTCCCGTAGCCGGTACTACATGTAAATAATAATCATTAATTACAGGTACTAATCTCGAGGACGAGGCACAAAGTATAATGTATTTTATAAACTGTGTTCTATAAACTATTTTCTAAAAAATATGTTCACTTTCGTAATCGCATCACGTGTGAAACTAACTGTCCGGAACAAATTTGAACTACCCGCCAGTCTGTGTCTATTAAGATGTAATGTACCTCGTTAGGGTTCTTTCTGATGGCGAAACGAAATTTAATTGCGCCAATACAACACGGTGATAATAAATTTTTCACAAAAAATAAACAGACTTCAAAAGCAAAAAAATAAAAAGAGCAAAATAACTTTCTGAAAAACTTATAAAAACTTGATACCGACTTCCGAGACAAAAAGTTTTTGCGAAAATGTTTTATTGCCCTCTTTTTAGTTTCTGTACACCATTACTTATACTGAGCAATTTTTATAGTATGGTACCTAAAGGATTGACAAAATACCCATAATAACTCAATTTACACATTCGTGCTATTTGTTGCTAAGGAGTTCGGTTGTATGCTCCATATCTTGAAAACTGCTGAAGTAAATTTGATAAAATTGGCACTATTTCGTAAATTGAGAGATACTCAATCCAACTTAAAAAGAAAAATCATGATCCAATAAGTAGTTTCAGAGAAATGCGTGGATAAACATACATACAAACAAACATAAATATACTTATTAAATTTGGCACATGTGTCTAGAAGCCCACATAGAATAACATAAGTGAATATTGTGCAGTTCCAACGATATTACACACATACGTGTCGAATTGATAACCTCCTTATTTTTTTTGAAGTCTGTAATGAAATCAGTAAAAATAAAGGTGCATATCGTACGTCAAGCGACCCCACTCCCGCCTACCCGCGCCTTGTTCGCCAATAGCGAGAATCAAACGTCAGAGTGACATTAACAGCTCCAAAGTGCACAAATATTCAGACCGTGTGAAGGCGATACCGCGCACCAATTTTCTAAGAAAATTTCAAATGCAATTCCGTCGAATTGCATCGCATTGCGTCGCAGTTGAACGTATTACCAAATTAGGTAAATAAAAATTGTGATATAAATCGAAGCGCGTCGAACCATATGGAAGGTCGCTAATTGTCCGGAACAAATCCAAACTACCCGCCAGACTGTGTCTATTAAGACGTAACGTGCCGCGCAAATGGGACAGCATTGATAACGTATTAGTTTAGGTCACAGACATGAATCTAACTAGATAACGCAAGTCCCTCCATCAGTATGAAAACCAAGAGTGGCACATTTTCACCCACAATTTAAAAATAAATTTACTTACCAATGAAAGAAAACATTTCCAATGCCTCGGCCAACTTTTTCTATACAGATTTACAGTTCAATATGGCATAAATAGGCATTTTTCTAGATTTCGGTGGATTTCCGGTGCCGATAATGCTAAATGTAAAGCTCGAAGTACGATCATTGATCGTATTTTTACTCCGTTTTTTGACACGCGAAGTACAATCTTGACATCTAGTTAGAAATAAGAAATAGGCAAAATAAAGCAAACTTCAAAAAGCTTTCAAATCGGCTAAAGAAAGTTATAAATCTCACACAGAGAGCCCATAATAATCATTTTATACATTCAGCTCAGAATCTTTGTAAAGCAACATGGAAAGTAATAAATCAAAAAATCAATCAATCTGCCTAGCCTTTTCCCAACTATGTTGGGGTCGGCTTCCAGTCTAACCGGATTCAGCTGAGTAACAGTGTTTTACATGGAGCGACTGCCTATCTGACCTCCACAACCCAGTAACTGGGTAACACGGTACCCCTTGGCAAGACTGGTGTCAGATCTCAAGCTTCTGACTACTCGTAACGACTGTCAAAGATCTTCAAATGACAGCCGGGACCAACGGCGTAACGTGCTTTCCGAGGCACGGAGGAAACTCGGTATGTTGAAATGGTCACCCATCCACGAACCGACCTTGTCAAGCGTTGCTTGACCTTGAAGATCGACCCGTGCGGCTGTTATTATTTAGCCACGAGCTCCTCAAATAATAAAAGAATAAAAATAAGAATAAACATAATTTGCCAGACGATACCATAATAAAAATCAAATCAAATGACAAAATCTGAACGAATTCTCATGAAATAGCACAAGCTTTTAACGATTGCTTTGTGGATCAATTGAAACCAGTTACTTAATTTAGACATTAATAAAAATAAACATAACATAAGCAGTAGAATTACTTCTATGTTTATGTCGCCTACAATACCACAAGAAATTTACCAAATTATTAATGTCGCTAAAGAATACGTCTAGCACTGGGTATGATGATATATGTACAAACATTGTTAAACAGGTATCCACAATAATTGCTCCTGTGTTGAGTCATCTTATCAATATGTGCATATGCCATGGTTACTTTCCAGAAGAATTAAAAATAACAAGTATAAAACCTCTCTTCAAGAAAGGCCACAGAGAAGATATGTCCTGCTACAGGCCTATAATACCAATAGGCGTTAATAGCAATTTTTTCAAAAATTTCGAGAAAGCTATATATTGTCGACTTACTTCATACTTTGAGAATAATTGCCTCTTCTTTGATAACCAGAAAGGTTTTAGGAAAAACAGATCTATTGACATGGCCATCTACGATTTCTTACATATGGTTAGCAGCAGAGTAGATAAGAGACTACCAACTCTGGCACTTTATATGGACATGTCAAAAGCTTTTGATCGCGTAGACCATAAAATACAGATAAGTAAACTTAATGCATACGGAGTAAGAGGAAATATATTAAATTTAATAGAATCTTACCTTTGTGATAGGCAACAAATAACTACAATTAGTGGAATTTCTAAAAAAAGTGAAATTACATATAAATCTAGCCAGAGAACAGTAAATTATGGAGTACCACAGGGAAGCGTACTCGGGCCGCCTCTATTTATTGTTTATATTAACGACTTTCCATCAGCATCATCATACCCTATGAAAATGTTTGCAGATGACAGCACTTTACTTTTTAATATTGATGAGGCAAGCACATTAGAGGCTGAGATTAATTCTACCTTATTGTCAGTTGTGAATTGGCTGCAAAATAATAATTTGGTTATAAATCTTGACAAAACAGTATGAATGAAATTTCAACAAAGAGTAAATCACTATTTAGATTTAAATTTAATTCACAATAAATAAAAAATCACATAAATTTGCTCGAGTCACGAGTCAGCGCCGTTGTGATCGGTTACAAACAGCCGACTGTTTGTAACCGATCACATCGGCGTGAAATTTCAAGAAAGAGTAAATCACAATTTAGATTTAAATATTAAATATAAGGAAAAAATTATTAATGAAACAAATGTGACTAAATTTCTTGGACTAAACAGTTGACAGTTGACAAAGTATGCAGTAAACTAAACCAACATTCCTATGCTTTGCACATGTTGAGTAAAACGACCAATCGATTAACAGTCCTAACGGCGTATCATGGTCCACAAGACCTCAACATTGAGATATGGGATTATATTTTGGGGCAATGCCACGGGTAAAGATATGGTATTTAAGTGCCAAAAAGGTGCATAAGAGCTATATTTAATTTGCAGATGACAGACAGCTGCAAACCGTTTTTTAAAAATACGAAAATATGAACTATGCCGTCGTTGTACATCTATGAAACGTATATGTTCGTCAAAAATAATTCACATAAATTTGCTCGAGTCACGAGTCAGCGCCGTTGTGATCGGTTACAAACAGTCGGATCTAGTACTGCACTATACAGAAATAGTATTTTTGTAATGGCTCCAAGAGTCTATAATAAATTGCCAAAATCTATAAGGGATGAAGATAATAGCCGCAAATTCAAAATAGAATTGTATTTATTTCTAATAGATAAGACATATTACTCTATCGAAGAATTTTTAAATGATAAAATATGATATTACTAGCTATTTATTATAATTTACCGTTGACATGCATGTAAAAATAAATAATAATTGATTTATTATTAATTGGTACTTTTAATTGACTTTATTTACAATATGACGTTACTAGTTCTTAATATAATTTACCATTGACATGCATGTAAAATAAATTATAATTGATTAATTATTTATAAATGATACCTACATTTATTGAACATTATCTACTCGAACTTGACTTTGTATTGTATAGATTCAGATTTATTACTAAAAAACCTAATATATTTGTACACCAATTTCATTGGTAGGACATAGAGCTCGACTGAAATGTAAACATAAGACCTTTATTGTAATACCTATGTTCACGAATAAAGATTGGTTGATTGATTGATAAAAAAATTACTTGGAATACACACGTAAATAAACTAAAATCTAAATGCCATAAAAGGTTAAATATAATTAAGATACTATCATCAACAACTTGGGGTTCTGATAGAAAATGCCTGATTAATACATATCGCGCTTTAATTAGGCAAAAGCTAGATTCATCATCCACAGCCCGACTTCGCCCACTGCTGAGCATAGGCCTCTCTCTTCTTGTACCAATCACCACGTTCCCGTGCCAAACTCATCCAGGTTCTACCCGCAATGGCAACAATGTCATCTGCCCATCTCGCCGCTGGACGACCAATACTTCTGACGGCTCTGTTATATTTGTTTCTGCCAAAAGTCGTGCCTTAAATTCCTAAGAAAGCATTCCAAATACTTCTCTTCGTCTTAGTATTGGTGCGTTTAAAACAAGCCCTATTAAAAGCATTTTAGCTGAAGCTGGAGAAATGCCGTTAGAATTTAGAAGAAAGGAACTTGTAATTGTATACGCTATAAATATACTACCGGTCCTGAAATTCCACCTTTAGTTACTATAGTAAATCAACGTCTACAGATGTAGAATATGAATTTCGACCTAATTTACCGCAACCCTTACGAATTAGAGCAGCTAAATATTTGAAAGAATTTAAACTTAAGATCCCCCCGGTTTTTACAAAAAAAATACTTACCTGCGGTCCATGGGAAACCATTGAATTCCCCATTAACTTAGAACTAGCCAAAAATTTAAAGTATAATACAACTCAATGTATATACAAAAACTTGTATAATGAAATTAATAACAGGTATCAGGATTGTAAAACTTTCTTTACCGATGGATCAGTTATGGATGGAAGATCAGGAGCCGCAGTAGTGTCTGATGATAGTTGTTATCGGTATAGACTTTGGGATTTTAATTAAATTTTTAGTTGCGAAGCAATAGCTATACTTAAAGCTTTAGAAATAATACATACTAAATCTAATTCAGAAAAATATATTATTTATACCGACTCGTAATCATGTCTAACAGAATTACAAAATTTTATCAATACAAATCCGCTTATTGTTGATATTAAACAAAAAATGATAAATCTTCTTAATAATAATTACAAATTTCAAATTATATGGATTCCAAGTCATCAAGGTATAGTTGCCAACGAAAGAGCGGATACTGAAGCTAAAAATTCGACCAATGAAAATGAGATTTGCGAAACAATAAAATCTACTCTAACCGAAATAAAAAAATACTTCAAACATAAAGTCAAAATTCTTTGGGATCATTACTGGAAATTAGAAAATACAACTAAATTAATTGGTATAAGAAATTCAATTTTTGACAAATCTATTTCATTCAGATTCAGAAGGGATCAAGTGGTAATTACACAAAGAACATTAGTGGTTATAGGACACACAAACTTAACTCACATTCATCTTATAACTAAAGCTAATCAAAACAAATGCAAATGTGGAGTGGACTTAACAGTTATACACCTTCTAGTTGAATGCACGGCTTACAGTCAAGAAAGACAAATTTGCAATGTACCTTCTAGGCTAAAAGATTGTCTAAATAAGGATGGTTATACACGAACCTGAACGTTTTTGAAATTGATAAATATGTATAAACTAATGTAACCTATTCTAATATATATAAACTAATGTAACATATTCTACTATAATGTTTACTGTGGTCGCTAATGACCTTAGATAATGATGTTAAAAAGCGACATAAAAAAAAAAGTGAAAAAAAAAAACTTTTTATCGTGATTCATCAACGAAACTTCTTTTATATAAAAAACTTATTTTATACTCAATGCATTTTTTTCTTGCAATGATGATGGTATAATGCAATAACTTTTTTTGAACGTCAATACTTTTTTTTCTTAGTAATTTCTTCATTGATGAATATCGTGCTCATGTTGGAAAGCTTTGCCAGATTCACTAACGAGCTGTTTCCAAGCCAAAATGGCTCTGGTCTTCGGCTCTTCCAAGGGCAGAGCTCAGCATTAGTGCTCTAATCGCCTTGGTTTGATCTGACCAGCGAGTAGGTGAACGTCCGCGTGCACATACATGAAATAGAAAATTAAACATTATGAAGTGCCACATCGGTGTTTATATATCTCTATGTTTAATCATATTATTGTGTTTTCGGGTTCAATCTCATCTTTGCCGGTTTCCATACATTTCGTAGAAAGGAACAAAGCATATTGATATCTTTCCAGAAAACCGTAATACATTATTTGGAGATCGAATAAGGCGATAGGTTTCTGGTTGCGTTTTTCGGAGAATCTTAGCTCGCACACGATTTGTAATGAAATATTTCAACAATAACAGATGTAGACGTTTCATAATTAAACCCCGTCAGCCTCGTGACGTGAATTCGCGATTCTCTAGGCTGTCTCAAATAAACATGACTTTCACCGGATCAAAATGTTTTCTTCACCCTCCACAATCTTCGCAAATTATAGGCGACTTATCTCACCCCAATTTATTTCAAAGGCAACTTTATAATTCCACCGTTACAAGAAATTCTTTAACAGCCAATCGGGCCAGAACCTTCTTACAATTCGATTCTAAAACTTCGAAATAGGCGTAGCCTACCCCACTACCCCAACCCATGGGTTGGGGTAGTGGGATGGCTACGCGTTAAAATTATTGTTCGCCAATCAGAGCGCTCTAAGTTTTGAATTAAATTATGGGTTCGCGAATGCGTTTTGATCAAGGATAATTCAGTTAAAGGCGATTATTTTGACATTTTTGGTACATCACGTGTAATTAGGTTTGTTAAAAGCGATACGGGATATTTAATTTTTGAGTTAAAATTTCATCCAAATCCGTTCAGCTGTTCTAACGTGATTGAGTAACAAACATACATCAGTACATCCAAACTTTCTCATTTGTAATATTGAGTAAGATTAAATCGAATAATTTCACTAAATAATTCAATAAAACCAAACATGAATGACACTAACCAAAAATGAAAATAAAATCTAAAATACTGAAAAAGCCCCGTAAACGCTTGACTGAGCTCCAACGAGGCTTGTACCAAAATTCTCACTCCTTTCAACTTTGCAAGAGAATTTAGAAACTTTGTCTAAATTAAGGGAATGCAAGGGAACAAAAAAAAATAGGAAATTTGGCAGCTATTTCTTTGTGGAATTGTGTGAATAACTTCAGTTCAAGTTTGGATATTCAGGCTCGTTTTGAAGTACAAATTGTCTATTGCCCCTTTTAGTTTTAATAATCTATTTTTTGACGGGTTACTAAACGGTATGGCAATTTGGTTTCCTTCAACAAAAAATAATGTTAACTAAAATTTATTTATCCAAAGTTTGAATAAATTATATCTTGATTGCCAACTCTAAATAAAAATATTGCTCTATTTTATTAATATCTAACATTCGAAAATAGAAACACAATTTTGTCGAATTCGATTCACGAAAAAAAAACAAATGACTTTTGTTCATCTGTTTTTTTACAGTTTAATACAAATTAATGGCTTTGTTCTCCGTATAAAATCGTTTTGTTTCCTGTAGGAATATAGTGTAAATAGCATGGACATAGATTTATATATTGTTAAATTTATAAGTAAATAAATAATAAGCGTTTTTCTTAATTCTATGTTTTATTTGATTTTTTTTTTCTTTATAACTTTTCTTTATGAAAGACGGTGCAGCACGCTCCCATTTTTTTTTTCTTTTAGCGTTGAAAAATGCTCATGCACCGCCTCCACCGGCGCACCAGACCACACTGTACGCCGTGACCTCCCCAGGGACCAAACCATGGGCGTCAGATGACCCCGAGTATGGCACCCGTGGTCCCATTGTGACGGATCAAGGTCAATGGCCTACCACCTACCATTTTTTGGCCGCAGGGGATAGGAAGAGCGGCTAACGCTATACCGACACTCCTCCACTGCGGCCCCACCGCGATATCGTATGGGTATGGGAGCCTAGGCCCCATACGACATCGCGGCCCGCCTCAGTTGCGATGTCGCCCAGGCAGCACCGCAACCTACATGTTGGCCGCTACGTCGTCGGCTTATCGGCAAAAGCCCTGACGAGCGGCCTTCCTCGGTTTCCTTTTCACTTCACCGTGGGTGACCAAGCCACGGCTACTGAGCCCCCCCACCTCGACAATGCGGGAATACCATCGCACACTCTCCAAAATGTAACCCGTAAAAAATCTACAGACTGGCATCTCGACGTCGATATACAAGGCTCTGGAACTTTGACTCGACGGACCCTCTCTAGCATCTCACGGGCGAAAAGTTGAATAAAATTTTCAACTTCTTCAGATTTCCACTCGAGACAGACACGGTGGGTTAACTTTCGAGTTGATCAAGGCAATAAGTGGGCAAAACTTCTGCTACACACATAATCATTCCTTTTGAGAGCTTCTGAAACGATTTTGAGCTTTATTTTTAACTGACTTCAAAAAAAGGAGGGGTTTCTCAATTCGTCGGAATCTTTTTATTTTCTATTTTTGTTCCCCGATTATTCAAAGACCCATGGACCGATTTGGAACATTCTTCTTTTGTTTGAAAGGGTATATTCCCAGGTAGTCCCATGATCCCCCCGGTGGGTTCCCGCATTGTCGAGGCGGGGGGGCTTAGTAACCGTGGCTTGGTCACTCACGGTGAAGCGAAGAGGAACCCGAGGAGGGGCCGCTCGTCAGGGCTTTTGGCGATAAGCCGACGACGTAGCGGCCAACATGTAGGTTGCTGTGCTGCCTGGGCGACATCGCAAGTGAGGCGGGCCGGGATGTCGTATGGGGCCTCCCAAACCCATACGATGTCGCGGCTGAGGGTTGGAAGCCGCGGCGGGAGAGGAGTGCCGGAATTGCGGTGCGCCGCTTTCCCTACCTACCGCGGCCTGGACGGGGTCGCCACCGTCTGATGGCGCACGCGGTGGGGCCGCAGGGGAGGAGGAGTGTCGGTATAGCGATGGCCGCTCTCCCTATCCTCTGCGGCCGAAAAATGGTAGGTGGTGGGGCCATTGACCTCGACCCGTCACAAGGGGACCAAGGGTGCCATACACGAGGTCGTCTGGCACCCATGTGCTGGTTTGGTCCCTTGGGTGGTCACGGCGCCCAGCGTGTTCTGGTGCGCACGGAACTGCACGAACTGGAACTCCGAAATAAAACACTGTACTAGTCGTGTTTGGGCTTATTGGAGTCTTCATGAGATTAACTTTTGCTATGAATGAAAAAGGGAAAATAAAACCTTTTTAACAAAAGTCAAATTCGTGGTCAAAAACGGATAACAATGGGAACAAAAGACAGCGGAAAAGAAAGTTATTTTTCGCTTTGTAGTGTTTTGTTCCGGCAGTCGAATTGATTTTTGTTAAAAAGTTTTATTATTGCTGTAGACCTTTCTTTTTGTTTCGGAAATCATCCAGTGACTTCTCCCGCTCTGGGTGAAGCGGGAGGGCGTGTCAGACTTTTACTGACTAAAACCAACCCGTGTTCCTGCAGTTGCTTATGTCAGGGCCGCAGTAACTCTCTTTCAAATTTATCCGCGACTCATTGGCGGTTTCATTATTTGTGTAGATCTAGATTATCGTTTAAATATCTGTTATCACTAAGTACATACTCCAGGAGTAGTGTTTGTAGTTTTTTTTATTTGTGACAAAAGTGTACTCTACTGTGTCTCTCTATTAAATAATGTAGGCCTAGTATTAATCTACTGCAATGAACAACAAAATGTTAAAAATTGCACAACTCAACTATGTCCATATTGATTCAGTCTCTATATTATTTTAAACGTAATAAGTGCAAGAAAACGGTAATGTTTTGAAGTTTTAAAAGAATTATCCACCGAATGGGTTATGAATCAATTAGTTTGACTGTACCTATTTGTACAAAATAAAAAATGTTATAAATTTGTCTCATCATTATCTAGCTCTGTATGGAAACAAAAAAGTAAAAAAAAAATATTTGAAAACTATGAGCGACGAAAGTTCCATATTTCAACACTACTTTTAACGCATCTTTGCGTGGAAATAAATACCATAAGAAGAAGGAATATTTCAAAACAGGTACCATCCATCCGCCATCGTACATTACCCATACGCACAAAGCGTTTTGCAAATACTTTAATTGTGCTAAGGAGTGGAATTCCCTGCCGGATCCTTTGTTTCCTGATAGTTACAACCTAGGGGTCTTTAAGTCAAGAGTAAATAGGTTACTTCTAGGCAAGCGTGTTTTACCGTCGACCACATCCTCACTAAAATCAGACGAGTTAGTGGTCAAACGCTAGACTATCACAAATAAAATGAAATACAAGGATAGATTAGCAATTTAGAAAATGCTTATAATTTTAATTTGAACAGACACATTCAGTAGGTTTTTTAGGGCTTAGCTGCCGCAATATATAAATATATATATTTTTAATTTCCACGTAACCTACACAAAATAATAAAAAAAAAACATCATAAGATTTTCTTAAGGCCGTTATTCCAGATGTTCATGCTCAACTCAACTCAAAATGGCACTGGACAATTGGGACACATGTTTTTTTTACATAAACGTGCTCAATTCCAAGATTCCATACGCCTCGAATTTTCCCAAACTCTTGTACTTGACACGTACTTATACTTGCTAACTTAGACTTTCATTTTCATTCAATACCTTCCACACATTTTGTGTAAAAAGAATTCAATAATGTCTGGGGCATCTTGGCTCTTACTCTATTGAGTACACATATTTCAAGCTGAAGAATATGCAAATCTCGAGAGTTGTGACTGGTCGGCAGTTGATTGGTAGGTGTTGCCAATTTCGAGTTTGAGTTGAGCATGAACATCCGGAATACGGGCGCCTTAATTTCCGATTTAATAGGTAAAAACGGCAAAACCAAAAAGCCAATAATAAAACGACCGGTCTACATTTCTGGACTACACTTAACTCCCAATTCTTTGAGGTTGCGCGGAGAAAATCAAGACCTACTTTCGAAAAAAACTAACCACGATTTTTGCTCGTCTAGATATTTAGAATTCCAGAATTTCCGAAGATGTTCAATGTTGAATGGCGCTTGCTTTCTTTACCAATTTCTTCAGGAAAAGGTTTCTAGGAAAGAAACTTACCGAAAAGATAATATAAAGTTTTATTTTTAATTAATCTGTTTTTTAAAGAATCCTACGCTAGAACTCGTTCTCCAAAGTCTCCTTAATAAGAAAGCAAAGCTACGGCTATGTCAAGGGCGAAAAAAAATAACGCAAACCTACCTTCTATAATTACAACTGAACCGATTTCTTGATTCAGAATTTTCTGAAAACTATAACTTTGGCGAACTATGACATCTTGAAAACTTCTCAGTTAGAATTCGTCTTGACCTCTCTTACTTAAGCTCTCTAAATTTCTAAGTTCTAAATTATCTTTGGAGAATTCCACGAGTAGAGACTTAACCCCATATTCCAAGTCATGTCCTTTAACCGGACTCCTCCTTGAAACATTAAATTTGATAATTATAGCTGGCTTCTCACGGGCGATCCGCGTCACCCGTTCTCACAGACGCGGCGGCGGGCGGCGCGGCGCAGCTTGAGCTTCTGCGCCGCATATATTAGACAGAGCACAACGCACCTCAAAATGAACGAGAAACAAAATAAATATTTTAATTTATTTATTTTCTGAGTCGTCGAAAATAAGTGCGCGATTTTTTCTTGATCGATTGGCGTCAGGATGCTACAACTACCAAAAAATACAAAACTTACACACTGATTTGAAATTAATTATTACAAAAAAAATCTTTTATTTCTTTATTTGGGATAATTCTTGGAACATTTTTTTTTTAAACTTCGCTGCCAAAAAAGGCCTTATACTGTGTCTACTAGTAGGTATTAAGCATATATATAAATATAAACCAAGATAGCCCCATCCAAAACGTCTACTTAAACCTAGAATACTGTAACTAAGGTAATTTAGTATGTTAATTTTGGGTTCCCTAAGCGACCTACAACCCGTAACGACCTCTGCCTGATAATATGGGTGACAACTATTATGGGGTTTAGAGGCTGCTAACTATAGCAGTGAAGTCCAATTGCTGGACGGTCTTAACTTCTGAAGTTAGATTGTATTGTGAGTTTATTACTGGTTTGCTGTATAGCAAGTACCAACAGTCAAATGGCCTGTTGTTTGCCAGGTAACATAAATTCACGCTTCCTTATATGTCTTGAAAGTTTAAGCAGAGATGTAAAAACATCCAAATATTGCCAGTTAAGTTGCAATTTTATGTGATCGGCGCACGAGCATTTGCGATGGCATTAATGCCATTCGGCACTGATTTTCAGTGGTTGCCTAGAACGATCGATACGGGATACCGGTAATATGCTAGCAGCGGAAGGCCGGTCTAAAGACATTTACGCACTACACGTCCGTTGTCCGTGTCCGTGAAATTTCGGTTCCGAAGTAGCCGTAGTACTTCTTGTAGGGAAGCTTAAGCACTGCATTGGAACTCTATCCGTCATAGTCTGTATTAATTCAGAACAAATCATGAACTCCGAACTCAAATCATTAATCACGGGAATATGAAAATTTATGCCAGGACGGACCTTGCTATTACCCAATCTTCTTATACGTTGTTAAGTAATGGTCTGTCCATTACTTAGAAACTTATAAGAAGATTCTTCAAACAGTATTCAAACACATTGGATTGCAAATCAAATACCAAACTATTTAGATGAGGAACTATTTGTACGGAAGTGTTTGCATAGGACCTTACCATGCGGGAAGGATGAATACTTTTCTTGTAATATTCCTACTTTAGTTTACTTGTTTAAGTTTCATTTATTTGACTATGAATTTTCTTTGAGATGTTTAGTTCAGCGAGAGTTCTAGGGCTACAAGTTTTGGATGATTTTAAAAAGCATACATACATACCAGTTACATAAAATCTGGAGGACGTCTTCAAGGTTCTGGACTGGAGAGGGCTAGGCATCAACGTCAATGGGGAGTACATTACTCACCTTCGGTTTTCCGACGATATAGTGGTCATGGCTGAGACTATGGAGGACCTCAGTACAATGCTCGATTATCTCAGTAGAGCTTCCGAAAGAGTGGGTCTAAAAATGAACATGGACTAAACCAAGGTGATGTTGAATGCCCATGTTGCACCCACTCCTATCAAAGTCGGAGACTCTACACTCGAAGTTGTGGACGATTATGTCTATCTGGGACAAACGGTCCAGTTAGTTAGGTCAAATTTCGAGAAAGATGTCAACCGTCGAATCCGACTCGGCTGGGCAGCGTTCGTTAAGCGGCGCGGTATCTTCTCGTCCAACTTACCACAGTGTCTTAAGACGGTCTCAGTGTGTGTTGCAAGTGATTACTTACGTGACAGAGACGTGGTGGGACTCACAATGAGGCACATCAGAAAGCCTTAAGTCACCGAAAGGGCAATGGAGAGGGCTATGCTCGGAGTTTCCTTGCGTGATCGAACCAGAAATTAAGACATCCGCAAGAGAACCAAGGTTACCGACATAACCCAAAGAATTTCCAAACCTAAGTGGCAGTGAGCAGGGCACATTGCTCGAAGAACAGATGGCCGTTGGAGCCGAAAAGTTCTAGAATGGCGACCGCGTACAGGAAAACGCAGCGTTGGAAGGCTTCCCTCTAGGTGGAGCGATGACTTAGTTAAGGCAAAACGCACAGGACCGATCAGTGTGGCGATGCTTGAGCTCCCCAAGCATCGCCACACTGATCGTCTATGTCCAGCAGTGGACGTCTTTCGGCTGAAATGATGATGATGATGATGACAAAAAATCATGCTTTTCTTCCATCGATGTAGGAAACTACGGAAATCACATACTCTTTTTACCCGACTGCTGAGGGTTTTTATCATATCATATTGTTTTTTTTAGAGTATTTGTTTCTTTTTCTGTGTAGGTAATTGGAAATAAAATAAAAGGATTTATTATTTGATTCCAAGAGAGATTAGCTTTTGTACGAGAGAAGAATTTTGCTGTATTTCTGGGAATTCGTGAATACGTTTACGTTCGGAATAAATTATTTTATACCTCAAATTACGTATACTAAAAAAAATACATATAGAAAACTGTTTCCGCTCTCTGTTTGCCAAACTAAAATTATTATAACTGTTGCCTTTTTCAACGTCTTTTTTACATTTTTCATTTCATTTCATCATTTCAAGCAGTATGAAAGAAATAGAGTTTTTTTACGCCAAATATACTGCATCCATAAAAAATACGCAAAATGGCCATTGGTCACCATAATGCTGGTTCCTTGTGTGGAAGACAGAGCCACAGCGCTGTAATCCAGCAAAAGCCGGCGTTGACTGAATGATCGTCGTCGCTGAAGAGTCGTGATAAAAATATTGGCCAGTCAGCGATAGAGTATACGCATTCAAGTATCGCCACTCGTGGCACTAACAACACCCTTCGAGGTTCTGTCTTCCTGGTACTAATACCTTTCATCTCGTCCTGCAGGTTCGGGGTCCAACAGTCGAGAGTTCTCCACTTTCGGCTGCTCAGGCGCCACTATCGTTAGGCCACCACGAACACTTCTGAGATCACCATCGAACTGCTGAAACAGCCCGTAAGTCTTCTTGCGATTGGATTATACAGTAAAGAGTAGGTATCGTAATTCCGAATAGTTGGCTGTGATTAATATTTCTACTAACCTAATCTGTTACGCTATATTTGCATATATTATCAGCTTACGATGTTCCCATTGCTGGGACCCAGGCATCTTCTCTTTGCAAGGACATTTTTGAATGTCTGAATGAATGCTTAGTTCAAGGACATGCCGATTCCTCTCGATGTTTTCATTAACCGTTCTGAGACCAGTTTTCATCGTTTCATTTTGACTGGTCTCAATACTCTCAATGTAACTTCTAATATAGAACAATACTCACTAACCATCTGCAGTTTACTGGATATAAAATTTTCAAACCACAGTAATACAAGTACCAATCCATGCCAAGCTTTATGACTATTCAAGTAATCACGGTTTTTGGAGTTAATCGTGGTCTTTTACCATTTTGCAACTATTAGAAAACAGTTTTCCCAGTAATAATTATGACACAAAACGTATTAAATTTACTGACACTAATCGCATTTTTTACTATCAACGAATAGCTTAACTAGAGGCTCTAGACAAGTGGCATTTTATCAATGAAATCGTCGCGATAGCGATTGCAAAATGTCAGAAATGTATGGGATTGTCAAGCGCTATCGAAATGCTACGAAAGTTGTTGTTGAATTAGGTAATTTACCTATGTTTGTAATATTTGTAAGTATGTGAGAACCATGTTCCTATTTATCAAGAGAAGAAATTTACTTGTTAGAGCTTGTAAATACTTAATACCAATACGTAGTATAGTAGTGCTGGGTGCACGGCCTCACATATATGAATTTATTTATGTATGTAAATGTTGTTAAACACTTTTTTTTTTAAGAGTAAATAGGAGTTTAGCCCTTTCTTCTCCATAACAAGCAACTTTTCCGAATAGAAGGTAGAATCAATTATTATTAACTACGTGTTCCTTACACTTTGGCGGTTTAAAAGTCGCCATCATTGACAAAATTACACTTGGTTTAAAAGCACTAAAACAACACTGACTCACAAAACTGACTTTGAATAACCCAATCCTATTTATTCCTAAATCTGAATAATAAAAAAGCATGATTTATTCAACTAATTCAAAAGTAGAGTCAAGTGGAACTCGATAACATTCAGTTTTAAGTTTTAATAGGCCCTAAACAAGATTGTGAGTCCCTTTCAAATGCCCTCGAATTCGGTAAGCAACATAAATTGAAGCCGCTTTTCCAAGTTTTATCTTAAGTTATTTTATTAAAAGGAGATATTTATGTCCCCTTTTCTGAAGTTGAGTATTTATCAAAATCTAATTCATGTATCTAAACCATAGCATTAGAACGGAGTTTGACACGTTCTTAACTCCGAATTCTTAATTCAATTTTCAATAATTGTGGGCGAAAATTAATCTTAATGTACTCAACATCATAGCATTATAAGTCTATATCGACCAAACTGGGATCTACCTGGCCTCCTCTCTATGAAAGAGCAATTATCAGAATCTATGAAATATTAGATTCTCTTTGTGCAAAAAAGTGTGTATTTTTTTTTGTACAAAGAAAACACTGTTTTCCTATTGTGAAGACTACCAAAAACAAAGGACTTTATAGAATGTTTTTTTTCTCTATTAATTAAAAAGCACACAAAAGTTTTTGTTTTAAGTCCTTCTGAACACCCAATCAGATATTATCAAACTTTCCTGTTTGTACCATATAAATAGAGGAACGGACTGAGTGTTTATCTTGGTTTGTAATGAACATGGTCAAAAAATATGAGGGAGACAGCGATAGTGAAGCCAGTACTTGACCTCTCGACTAAAATTCTGTTTGGTGGGTGTTTGTTTTGCTTAGAGTGTCATCTTCGTTACTACGGCCTATAAAAACTGCACGTGCAGCGCCGTACACATGATAGAAATAAAACTTCTTAAAAATAAAGAAAGGAGAGATATATTGAGAGAGCAGGTATGATTTACATCTTTCTTCTCTATTATGTATCGAAATGTACAAACATTACGCGTCCTAGCCATTTCAGTCTAAATTTAAATCACGTTTACTTATCAATTCACCGAGATTCACTTCAAAAAGAGTCAAAGTAAAAGTCAAAAATATTTATTTCAACAAGGCCCAAGTGGCACTTTTCAAGTATAGAGATAAAGGCGTTTTTTCTCAGTCAACAGAGTATTCTATTTAGTGACATTATTTCTTCGTCCATACCACGTCGTCCACGATACCTACTTCAATTATTTTCTAAAACATAATATTTTTGTTACAGAAAAACAAATCGACCGCCGCCCGATCAGCACCGAAACCACCCGATCAGCTCCCGACGTCATCATTGTCTCCAAACCGATTCGCTGAGGCTGACCTTTGGGGCCCCCACCGTGGGCCCAAACGCCCTCCGACTCCTGGTACCCCTTAGAACCCAGGATAAGACCGGAGGGGAGCTACCACCCCCATACATGTCATCTAGACACGTTTTCACGAAACTTATTTATGACTATTGTTTAAAAAGTGATTTAGAGTATAAAAAGTCTCAGACACTGCTAATTTGGGGTCTTCTGTGGACTATAAGCCTAAGGTTTACCCTCAAAGAAGTGTGTGTTTCTATGGTCTGGAAGATGAAGAAGAACCTTGCAGAAGACCGAGGAAGACTTTCGTTGTAACATCAGACGTAGAACCCCACAGATAACATTAGTGAGAACTTATATAGCATTTTTTTAAATCCTTGAGTGCTGATAATTGAATATAAATAACATTGATTTTTTTTTGCTAATTTATTACATTTGAAATTGTTAGGATAACGTTTTTTTGTGTGTGAAAAATATTGTTTGTTAATTATTTATATGTGAAAACATGAGGTCCGAAATTTGGATCAAACTTTGTAACACATAGGACGATCTCCTCAATAACTACCGAGAGGCAATCGGGTCTATGGTATCGCCATGGTAGGAAAATTGACTATAATCATGTTTTCGAAATGCAGAATGTATCTAACATTAATTATTTTTAGTAAGTCAGTTTTACCATTAAAATAAGATTAATGACAGGATTTGCTTTTGCCAAAAAATATAATTTAAAGTTATTTCTAGTTAAATGAAGGAAATAATCTATGTTTAAATTGTACTATTGTTTTCAAAATGTTACCTATACCGACGGCAACGCACATATATTTTATTGTAATTTTTGTCTCTGCTAAACCCAAAATGGGTTCAGCTTGAGGGTTTGTACACAAAACCTTAATACTGCCATAGTTTAAAGTAAGCCAATTGTTATATTATAATTATTTAATATAATTATATAAATAATTATCTAATATAATTATTTAAATAATTAATTTACTATATTATTATTTTTATGAAATATTTCGAAAACGAATACCTATATGATTGTCTTTCTGCCAGTAAAGTATTATGGAAAAACGCTGTTAAAAATTCGCTGTCCATTTTTGTTATTCTCAATAAATACATTTGTCTAGCCTTTCACATCAATAAAGCATAATGTTATTCAGCCAATAATGTTCCCACTGCTGGGACACAGGCCTCCGCTGTGTGAGAGGGAGTGGGCCGTTTTCTACCACGCAGACTCAGTGCAGGTTAGTGGATGTCACAGAATTCGTTTCTTTTTTATTCGAAATTCTTGGTGCCTCACGATACCACTACACACAGAAATATATTTTTACAATATCGAATATTCAATTAACTTTCGTTAACGTAAATAAGTGAACATAAATAATTGAAAATATTTCAACACAAAGGTTACCAATAAATAACTTAGTCCACAATACTGAGGAATCAGACGTAGTTTTTAGAAAGCTTTCAAGCTTTCCCAATAGCCGTTTCAGAAATTTTCATGTCAATGTTCAATTGTCATCATCTGTCTAGTCTTTTTCCCAACTATATTGGGGTCGGCTTCCAGTCTAACCGGATTCAGCTGAGTACCAGTGTTTTACATAGAGCGACTGCCTATCTGACCTCCACAACCCAGTAACTGGGTAACATCGGTACCCCTTGGCTAGACTGGTGTCAGATCTCAAGCTTCTGACTACTCCTAACGACTGTCAAAGATCTTCAAATGACAGCCGGGACCAACGGCTTAACGTGCTTTCCGAGCCACGGAGGAAACTCGGTATGTTGAAATGGTCACCCATCCACGGACCGAACTCGTCAAGCGTTGCTTAACCTTGAAGATCGACCCGTGCGGCTGTTATTATTTAGCCACGAGCTCCACTCCAAAAAAAATGTGAACATTATTGCAATTAAAATGTTTAATTTCAATAATGTTCTCATTATTTTTTGCCGATGTTAATTTTGAAAGGTGTGTCCATTTTATGGATTTTTACAAAATAATTAAAATTATAAAAGTAGTTATGTTTTCTTACGTACTCGTTACATCAAATTGTATAAGTTGGTACGACTTTTTAAATAAATTGAGACATTTTTTAAAAGAGGTGTCGGCGGATAGTCGTATCAATAAAAAAAAACAAAGTCCTATTTAATCGACTAGTTCATTCAGTATTCTTTATAACACGATCGAAACGTCGGGTGAAATAGGTAATTAAACAATCGAAATCATCTCGTTAAATTCCCGTGGTATATTGTTTTTCAATTATGAAACACGAATGCTTTAAAGTTCATAGTTTTCTTTACGTCATACGGCTATTCATTATTATTAAGATTATGGTAAAAAATCGTATACTTCACAATTAATTATTTAATAAATTCTTTAATTATCACGGAAAGAATAAAATATGTACGAATTATTAAAAAAAAACTTGAGACATGACTGATCTAAATGTGGGCACACCTTATCTATTTGTTGAAATCTGATGTAAATTAAATGTAGTTTAAATATTAGATCTATTTAGACAAATACATAAATATACCAATTCGTATAAATCATATTTTATAAG
Organism: Orthosia cruda; assembly: GCA_964057195.1. Lineage (NCBI taxonomy): Eukaryota > Metazoa > Arthropoda > Insecta > Lepidoptera > Noctuidae > Orthosia > Orthosia cruda. The sequence goes on along the minus strand of OZ059841.1, from coordinate 5,034,988 downwards.
AATCAATAACAAATAAGTGAAAATTAAATGTAAATAACTTGTAGATAATTTTGAAATAATAAAGTGTTTAGATAAAATGTTAAATAAATTATTTTAATTAATGTTATAAATAATTACGATTTGACAATATGTTGATTAATGATTTTGGTGTAATTTATATAAAATAGTAGTCTAATTGAATGAAATAAGAAAATATACGAATTTTTGGGAATCTTCAGAGATTTTTATGAAAAATTATAAAAACCTTAAAGGATTCAAGTTGTTTATAGTATGTATTTTCTAAATAATTTTACCTATCTTAATTTTTACATACTATAGGGGCGTTCCTAAATTGAGAATTTTAAGTTAAGAACGTGTCAAACCCTTCATTATTGCCAAAGTTTGACAGGATTTCAGGCTAAAAAGAAAGTCGATAGATACTTAACTTCTTAATTCAAGATTCGAATAAAATGTGTTTCTATTTCCACGAAAAAAAGTCTACTTTTATGCAAAAAAAGTATACAATGTAACAAAAGGCAAAAGTAATGTTAGCATGTTTGTGTGAGAGTCACATCTGCCGCCATTTCTCAAGTAAAATATATACAAACAAATGCTTATATAAGTCATGTAATATATAGCGTACTTAGAGAGCTACTTACGAAGATACACATTGTAGGAATATCTCATGTAAATCTGTAAATAATTTAATAGGTGTGTCGCATGACGTTTCTGAAATAAAATTCGCGCTATCACAACTTTATCTGTAAAAACGGGTTATTGAACGATTCGCACGAATTTAACTCGCCTGAAATGTGCGAATCGACACTTTTTATTAAAATATTTTTTCTGTGTCGATTCGCACGAAGTTAATTTATTGGTGTGTGAAACGACCTCCCCAAAATTATGTAGTAGGCAATTGGCACTTATGTATAGTAGGGTTCATTGCCGGTTTCCATAAATTTCGTAGAAAGGAACAAATCATTATGATACCTTTCCAGAAACCGTTATACATTATTTGGAGATCGAATAATGCGATAGGTTGCTGGATGTGTTTTTCGAAGAATCTTAGTTCGCACACGATTTGAAATGAGATATTTGAACAATAACAAACGCAGACGTTTCATAGTTAAACACCGTCAGCCTCGTGTCGTGAATTCACGATTCTCAAGGCTGTCTCAAATAAACATGACTTTCACCGAATTAAAATGTTTTCTTCACCCTCCACAATCTTCGCAAATTATAGGCGACTTATCTCACCCCAATTTATTCCAAAGACAACTTTATAATTCCACCGTTATAAGAAATTCTTTAACAGGCAATCGGGCAAAAGGAACGCCAAACCTTCTTACAATTCGATTCTACAACTTCGAAATTTAAATTCAAATTAATTGAATAACAAGACTTCAAAAGGGTACATAGGTTGAGGAAGTGGGGTAGGCTACGCGTTAAAATTATTGTTAGCCAATCAGAGCGCTCTAAGTTTTAAATTCAATTTCGGGTTCGCGAATGCGTTTTAACCAAGGATAATTCAGTTGACGGCGATTTTTTTGATATTTTTGGTACATCGCGTGTAATGAGTTTTGTTTAAAGCGATACAGGAAATTTAATTTTTGAGTTACGAAGGAATATTACGAGATTTGAGGGGTTTCCGAATCGAGATTGAAGGAAAGTAGGTTGGCTATAAATTATAATTTCACAGTCGTTGGGCAAGCAGCAATAATTTCTAAGGAGTCGTATTAAGGATTGAATAAGGCAATTTATTGATTTCATATTCATATAACATTTTAAGGTAACTTGAGTTGAGTTATTTTGTTAGTTTAGGAAACAATTGCAAAGTAATCAAGTTAAAAAAACGATAAATTAAAGATATTGTGTATAGTATGTACCTATGTTTATGATTTACCTATGTTTTTGATTTTATTGTTATTATCTTAATTTATTAATTATTTGGTTTATAACACACTAGCTTCTGCAAGCGGCAGCGGCCTAGCCTGTGTAAAAGAGTTTTTTATTCGAAGGGAACATTATACCGGAAAAAAAGTTGCATTTCTGCTATTTGAGACTGTAATCTATCTCTGTGCCAAATTTCATCCAGATCCGTTCAGCTGTTCTAGCGTGATTGAGAAGCAAACATACATCCACACACACATCTATTCAAACTTTCACATTTATGATATTAGTAAGAAGTAAGATTAAGTCGAATAATTTCACTAAATAATTCAATAAAAACAAACATGGACGACACTAACAAAAATTAAAATAAAACCATTTCTGTCTAATTCGTCTAAAATAATGAAAAAGCCCCGTCAACGCTCGACTGAGCTCCAACGAGGTTTGTACCAAAATTCTGACTCCTTTCAACTTTGCAAGAGAAATTAGAAACTTTGTCTAAATTGAGGGAATGCTTGGGAACAAAAAAAAAATAGAGAATTTGGCAGCTATTTCTTTGTGGAATTGTGTGAATAACTTTACTTTAAGTTTGGATCTTCACGCTCGTTTTGACGAACAAATTGTCTATTGCCCCTTTTTGTTCTTGAGGTTATAATTTATTTTTAATTTGGTTTCGTTCAACAAAAAATTATGTTAACCAAAATGTATTTATGCAACGTTTGAATAAATTATATCTTGATTGCCAACTCTAAATAAAAATATTGCTCTATTTTTTTTTTGTATAATAAACAACATGTAAAATATGAGCATCAATAATAAAATAAATAACGTTCGAAAATATAAACACAATTTTGTCGAATTCGATTCAAATTCGATTAACGCAAAAAAACAGATGACTTTAGTTTGTTTATGTTTTTTTGACATTTTAATACAAATGAATGGCTTTGTTCTCCGTTTAAAATCGGCTTGTTTCCTGTAGGAATATAGTGTAAATAGCATGTACATAGATTTATATATTGTCAAATCGATGGCGTGGAGACCAGGCACCGGCGGAAGGCACTAGTTTTCCAGGGACTTGCTGAAGTGGAGAAGGAGGATAGCAAGTCAGTAATCCTGGATGTGTTGAATACCAGGCTTGCCCTCAAGAACGTAGCAGTGTCTTCAATTAAGGCCTGTCACAGACTCGGGGCCCCCAACAATGATCATCATAGGCCAATTCTTGTGTGGTTCACCAGTGCAGACATTAAAGCGACAGTTTGGAAGGCGAAGACAAAATTGAAGGGGTCCAAAATGTCTGTTAAGGAGTTCCTGACGAGGACCAGGCAGACTGTCTTTGGGAAGGCGCGCGAGCACTTCGGCATGCGGTCGTCTTGGACCCAGGATGGTGTCATCATCATTAAGACCTCGGACGGTAGTCGGCACAAAGTGACTTCCTCCGAAGAGCTGAACCCCTGATAGCCAGGTACCCCAAGTCGCCGGCCGTAAATCCATGCACGAGCGAAAGAAGTGCGGACGCAGCTGGGAGCCTGAGAAACATGATTCGTAAATAGCTCAATGAATGTTCACTGAAGATGTGTTGTGATTGTTTCTTTCTTCCTTATATTCCATTGTTTTAAAACCTCACTAACTGTTGTGTATTTTCCCCGTCTTATACTAATTCTACTTGTGTGTTGTGCCCCTCACTGTTTACGTATCTTAATTTTTGTGTATTTGTTATTTAACTAAGATATCTATATCTATACCATCAACATTGCTTTGATGTTACCCTCAACATTGTCTAGTACCCTCAAAATTTATTTTTGTTGACGGAATAAATTATTTTGACACCTGTGATACACGTTTAGAAATTATGTCGGGTATAATTTGTATATTTCGTGTATCGACTAAACAACGAATAACAATTTTTTTTTGTTGCAATACTTTCGTGGTTTCGATTATTATAACTATTTTTTGTTAATTCGTAAGGGTGTACATCTGTTTTATGTTTTGTTTACGATGTTTTAATTATTTTTTTGTTTGGGAACTACTTATCAGTTTTTTGGGGAATAGTAATTTAATAATTATTTAGTTTGTGTATGAGGAAGTGCTAAGTTGTGTGTTTTTTTAAATAACTGTTTTAAGTGTTGGTGTTAGCTGGCGGGTGGTGCAGAGTGGCGCCTCAGTTGTTCTGTTTTTGGCAATTGCATACCTATAATTTTATGTATATATATATAATTCTTTTAGACATAATAACTTATTCTATTTATGTCAGACAATGAGTGTTATTTCTCTGCTGATGAATCTGCTGCCTCTTCAAGCGACGCGAGCTTTTGTTCCCTCGGTGGCACCCTTGGTGACTTTCTGCAAAATAACTTCAATGATGAGTCTAGTCGGTTGGTGAATGTTTGTTACATTAACGCACAAAGCGTACCCAGCACTACAGCGAGCTGTACGATGCGTTTAACAACAAAAACGTCCACGCTATCCTGATCTCCGAAACTTGGCTTAAACCGCATCTACTATCTACCACCTACCCTCTCACTGGTTTCGTTCTTATACGGAATGATCGGATTGGTAAGGGAGGGGGTGGTGTGGCTATATACCTTCGCAGTGATTTTCCTTATAAAATACTTGCTGCTTCCTCTTCAAACTATTCTGCCTCTGCTGAGTTTATCTTCCTTGAAGTTTGCGTCAAAGGAGCCAAAACCATTGTCGGTGTTGTCTACTGTCCCCCCTCTGTCGATTACTTCACTGAATTCGAATCAGTTCTTGAATCTTTGGGTTCAGAGTATGCGCACCACATCATCATGGGTGATTTCAACACAAACCTCCTTTCCCAAAACTCCCCTCGATCCCGTAAACTTCTCAATCTTATCGAGTCAGCCAGTCTGCACGTGTTGCCGCTCCAGGCTACCCATCATAATAAATCTGGTGATGACACCTGGCTCGACCTAGTCCTCACCTCTAATCCTTCCCTTGTGCCAGGAGCGTCATGCTGACCATGGGAGGAGTCCCGTGGTCAGCATGACGCTCCTGGCTTCTCTCATCACGACATGATTTTTCTATCTTATATCCTCAAACCTCCTAAACCTAAGCCCAAGGTTCTGTACAGGCGTTGTTTTGCCAGGATGGACGTTGAGAAACTCAAGGAGGATGCGTCTTTGATCGATTGGGAGATTATGACGGAGGCCGCTTCAGTTGATGATAAGGTGGCTATCTTCTGTTGGAACTATTTAGTTTCATAATCAACCTTCTTTCTTGGATTTTTAGATAGGCCACTTTAGTCTTTAATAGGATATTAAAATTATTATACTTATGTTTTTTGTCACTGTCTTTCGCTTGTCAATATTCGTTGTAGTTCATTAAAATTATATTATTGATCTCTTTATTTTATTTGGAGTTTCTACAACCTTCAGGTTATGGGCCCAGAGCTCTGAAAGTCTAAACTCCTTATAATAGTGTGTAATACAGCGACTTACTTAAAAAATCGCTTACCTACTAAGGCAATTAGGGGGGTTTTCCCTGAAGAAATCTGGACTGGACGAAAAGTGAATCTTTCTCATCTACGTATTTTTGATGCGCATATACCAAACAATCTTCGAAAGAAATTTGATGCTAAGGCCAAACTGTGCATATTCGTAGGTCATTGTACTGAAACTAAGGGATACAGAGTAGTTGATCCCGAACATCCAAAAAATCTTATCAGGACAAGAGATGCCAAATTTTTTGAAAACGATTTTCTGTTCCAATCAAAGTCTACTTATCAAAATAATATTGTTGATAAAGTTGGAACTCAATTATCAGAATCCATTCCTAATATAATTCAAGAAAATTTTGAAAATATACCAACTGAAGGAGAAGCTAACAAAATTATGACTGAACCTTTAACACAGCTCACAGAACTTAATATACCTGAAAATGACAACATTGATGAGGAATTTCATGACAGTGTAGCAGAGATTTCAGATAATACAAACAATCAAGTTTCTCAACTTGTTAGGAGATATCCATTGAGAAACAGAATCCCGAAAAAGTGGCCAGAAGATATAGTTCTGTACAAAGCTGTAGAAGATGATATTCCTTCAACTTATAAGGAAGCTATTTATTCTGATGATAAAAATAAATGGCAAGAAGCTCTTCTAAGTGAATATGACTCACTTGTAAATAATGGGACTTGGATCCTTGTTGATAGACCTAAAGATAGGAAAATTGTTCGTTGTAAATGGGTATTCAAGATTAAGAAAAATGAAAACGGGGAAAACGTACGCTATAAAGCGCGATTAGTAGCCAAAGGTTTTACTCAAACTTATGGCATAGATTATGATGAAACATTCGCACCTGTCGCACGTCTCTCAACGGTAAGATTACTACTCGCTTTCGCAGCACAATGGAACATTAAAATGGATCAAATGGATGTTGAAACTGCGTTTCTCAACGGTGATCTAAATGAAGAAATTTTTATGGAACAACCTGAGGGTTTCACCAAAGAGTGCAACAAGGGGAAAGTATGCCAGTTAAAGAAAGCACTTTACGGCCTGAAACAAGCCTAGACAGTGGAACCTGAAACTTAACGAAGCAATGTTGCAACTTGGAATGAAAAGGTCTGAACATGATCATTGTCTATATTATAAAGTTAAAGGTACTTGCATTTTAACTGTCGCAATCTTTGTTGACGATTTTTGCATTCTCAGCAATAATGCTGACATGAAAGAAAACTTTAAAAATAATATTAAACAATTCTTTAAGGTCAAGGATTTGGGAAACTTAAAACATTTCTTAGGAATGAGGATCATTCAAGAGGATAATGGAATAACCATTGATCAAGAAGAATATATTAAAAAAGTACTAGATAATTTTGCAATGACTGATGCAAAACCTGCTACTACTCCCGGTGATCCTAATCTGAAATTAGCGAATCCCTCAAATGAAGAGAAAGAGAGTGCTCAACATTTACCTTATCAAAGACTGGTTGGATCTCTAATGTATCTGTCTGTAGGAACTAGGCCAGACATTACATATGCTGTAAGCGTGTTAAGCCAGTTTAACAGTAACTTTGGCACAATTCACTGGAATGCAGCAAAAAGAGTTCTACGTTATTTGAAAGGGACAATAAATCTTAAACTTAAATACCAGAAGAAAAATTCACTGGCACTTACGGGATATACTGATGCAGATTATGGCGCATGTCTAAATGACCGGAGATCCTACACTGGATATGTATTTTACTTAAATGGACCTATTTCGTGGGAATCTCGTAAACAGCGCACAGTCGCCTTGTCAACGACTGAGGCCGAATATATGGCTCTTAGTGATGCTGCTAAAGAATCAATATATCTCAAAAACTTATTGAAGGAAGTGTTTGGTTTGGACAATGGTGTCTGTATTTACAGCGATAATCAGGGAGCTCAAATGCTAACAAAAAACAACATTCATCACTCACGAACAAAACACATTGATGTAAGACATCATTTTATAAGGGATACTGTTGCCAGTGATATTATCAGTATAGAATATGTACCCACAAATGAAATGAAGGCTGATGTTTTAACTAAGTTTTTATCTAAGCAAAGACATCTGTGTTTAACAAAAGGTTTAGGTTTAGTATAACATTTATGATGGCCTATTACCTATTCAGAAGTAGGGGAAGTGTTGGAACTATTTAGTTTCATAATCAACCTTCTTTCTTAGATTTTTAGATAGGCCACTTTAGTCTTTAATAGGTTATTTAAATTATTATACTTATGTTTTTTGTCACTGTCTTTCGCTTGTCAATATTCGTTGTAGTTCATTAAAATTATATTATTAAACTCTTTATTTTATTTGGAGTTTCTACAACCTTCATCTTCAATGATGTTGTGGCCAACATTTACAACATTTACGCTCCCGTCAAAAAAGTGAAACTGAAACGTCCTCCTGCGCCTTGGATGACTAGAGGAATACAGATGGCCAAGCGACGCAGGGACCGCGCGTTCCAAAAATATAAAAGGGATCGTACTGACGAGAACTGGGCGCTTTTTAAAACCTCGAGGAATAAATGTAACCAGAAGATACGTAACGTTAACGCCGCCACATTCTGGAAAATATTTCTTCTTCTTCTTCTGCCAATATTTGGAAGTTCCTTGGAACACTTGGTATTGGCAAACCGCGACATTTAGACCTTCCAAATTCCATTGACTTAGACGACCTCAATCGCCATTTCTCCACTGTGCCTACCATGGATCGTCTAGCCAAGCAACAAACTCTGTCTCTAATTGCTGGTCTAACGCGTCCTTGCATTAATCCTTTTCGTTTCGTTCCAGTTGAACCGGGAGAGATCAAAAAAATTATCCTTGCCATCAAATCCAAAGCGGTGGGATGTGATATTATCACTCGTGGAATGATAATAACTATTCTGGATCACCTTCTACCTCCTATCACCCATATTGTTAATTTTTCCTTGTTTTCCGGTTTATTCCCCTCACTGTGGCGTAAAGCCTATGTTCGTCCACTACCCAAAGTTTCCAATCCCACTCTTCCAACCCACTTTCGACCAATTTCTATTCTTCCCTTCCTATCGAAAGTGCTCAAGGCCTGTGTACACAAACAATTTTCAAACTTTGTGCAGTGCAATTCTCTTATTAGCCCTCTACAATCTGGGTTCAGGCCCGGGCATAGCACAGTGTCTGCCCTCCTTAAAGTGACTGGCGATATAAGGGCAGGATTGGAAGACACCAAAGTCACTGTCCTAGTGTTGGTCGATTTCTCGAACGCTTTCAATACCGTCAGTCACGACATCCTGTTAGCCATTCTGTCCTATTTGATGGTTTCTCCCGGTGCACTGGAATGGTTCACCTCCTACCTTCAGGAACGTCAGCAGTCGGTTCACGTTGGGGATTCTTCCTCTCGCTGGTGTGATTTGGAAACTGGCGTTCCTCAAGGCGGCATTCTCACTCCTCTTCTGTTTTCTATTTTTATTAACCTCATTACTTCCGAACTTCAGTGTGCGTATCATCTGTATGCAGATGACCTGCAGTTGTACTGGCAAGGGAGTGTTGAAGAAATTCCTGACGTTATTACCAAACTAAACAAAGACTTGACGGCAATTAAAACCTGGTCAGATAGATTTGGTGTTGCAGTAAACCCCAATAAGTGTCAGGCGATCATCATTGGGAGTTCCCGAAGCATCGCTAAAGTGAATAGTGCAACTTTGCCACCTATTTTGTTCGACAGTATGATTGTTCCATTCAGCAATGATGTAAAGGACCTAGGCTTGCACATTGATAATACCTTTAACTGGCGTACTCAAGTCGCTAGTGTGAGTCAGAGGGTCACTGGAACGCTGCGGGCTTTGTATCGCTTGAAAAATCTATTACCAGCAAACACGAAGGCAATGCTTGTTCAGACCCTTATTTTTCCTATCATCGATTATGGTGACGTGTGCTACTATGACCTGAATGCAGATCTCCTCAACAAATTTGACCGTCTTCTAAATTACTGCATTCGATTCGCTTTCAATTTGCGTAAATATGATCATGTGTCTGCGCATCGATCGCTTCTAAAGTGGTTGCCCATACGCCAACGCCGAGAGCAAAGGACACTAACTACCTTGTTCTCATTTCACACCTCTTCCAAATCCCCTAGTTATCTGGCCCCTAACTTTCAATACATTTGCGCCAATCACAATAAAAATCTACGGTCATCACATAACCGCCTCCTTCTATGTCCCACTCACCGCACCGACTTCATTCACTCTTCTTTCTTTGTTCAGTCTATTTCTCTGTGGAATGCGCTCCCCCAGGGAATCAGGATGGCAACCAACCGATTAAACTTCAAAGTTAAGGTTCGCGAGCATATTCGTAATAAGATGGCAGTAGTATCGTCACAGCGCTAATGATTTTCCATAATTATCAATAACTACTAATTGTTTATGTATATTTGTGTATTTAGTTTATTCTTTGAGTATTTATTGTATTTTTAGTTTAGGTATATGTATTTAAATAAACGCGATTTGCTTGACTTTATATTGCACCTACCACTATTTGTCTCTGCATCACCCAAAGGTCGACTGGTAGAAAATGCCCAAGGCATTAAGTCCGCCTCTGTACGTTTGTGTGCATAAAGTATTAAATAAATAAATAAAAATAAATAAATTTGTAAGTAAATAAATTATAAGCGTTTTTCTTAATTCTTTGTTTTATTTGAAACCTTATTTCTTTATTACTGGTTGAATCGCATTTAACTACCACGATGTGGTCGACGGTGGGTCCGAGCACGCTTCCCTGAAGTAGCCTATTCTTCACTATTGATCCAAAGACCCCTTTTTTGTAGCCATCAGGAAACACGTTCTGGTAGGGCATTCCACTCCTTAGTTGTACGCACAATAAGAGTATTCCCAAAACTTTTAGTGCGTATTGGTGGGATGACCATCATGTACCAATGGCGCATCGCCATCGCCGTAGGTCTTTTAGTCCGATGATTGAAATTGCTATGGTGGAATTATATTGTTGTTTGTGCACACTCCCCAAAATGTAACCCGTAAAAAATCAACACACTGGGATCTCGACGTCGATATACAAGGCTCCGTCTCTAACTTCTCAAGGGCGAAAAGTAGAATAAAATCTTCAACTTTTTAAGATTTCCACACAAGACAGACATGGGTTAACTTTCGAGTTGATCAAGCCAAGTAGTAGATTAAAACCTTTGCTACACACATTATCACTCCTTTTGAGAGCTTCTGAGACGCTTTTGAGCTTGATTTTTAACATACTTCAAAAAAGGAGGGGGTTCTCAATTCGTCGAAATCCTTTTTTTTTCTATTTTTGTTCCCCGATTACTCAAAGACGCCTGGACGGATTTGAAAATTCTTCTTTTATTTGAAAGTGTATAATTTCCAGGTGTTTCCACGGTCATCAGGTCAGGATGTGATGATGGGATCCTGGAGAAATTTAAGGAGCTCTTAAAATATTATAAGCATATTTATAGCGATTTTGTTATTTTCATCAACAATGCAATCATTTGCACTCAGAAATTATCATTTGGTGAAGTGAAGCTGATGAAGAAGACTACAGATGGCCGCTGGAACTCCTTAAGAATAAGTAATATCACGGGTATAAGACACATCGAATAGTTAACCGACTATGGTGAAGTAAATACGTTAATTATACAGGGTGTCCCAGAAATCGACGTCAAGCCGTAAATGGGTGATAGACCAAGTTATAACAGTTCTCAGAAAAATACGAAAAAAAATCTATCTCATGTTTTTAAAAAAATATGTTCACTTTAAAAATTTACTAAAAAAATCAATCCCTGTAATGGTTCTTTAACTCCAATTGCTACAAATCCCATAATCTATCTAATTTTTTTATTATTATGTAATCTTGAATAATGCTTGTGTAGATTTTTGCCTAAAATTCAAAGCCAACTCCTCCTACTTAGAAGAAAATTAAACTTTTTCAAAACCAAATTATTCAAATTTACTATTTCGCCCAACTTTAACTGACTGTACTGAAAAAAAAATGTACTACGCTAGTTTGGCAAGTAACATGAAAAATTGGCGCATTTAATAAGGATTCAAAAATGGTGTAACACTTGCTAGATTACGTTTTCAATAATTGGTCAATTTTTTTTTTGTAAATAGTATCGGTTTTTACCCAAAATGTCCATACTTCCTTAAAATGACTTTAGCTTACCTAAAGCTTTGCTAAACTCCGTTTCTAATTCGATAGAGACGGAGAGAGTCATTTTACGAAGTGTGAGCGAGATAAGAAATCGAAATTTTACGTAATTTAAGAGCAAAGTTATGATAGTGATTCAACCTTTTCAAGACGTAAATGGGTGATAGATCAAGTTATAACAGTTCTCAGAAAAATACGAAAAAAAATCTATCTCATGTTTTAAAAAATTTATGGTCACTTTAAAAATTTACTAAAAAAATCAATCCCTGTAATGGTTCTTTAACTCCAATTGCTACAAATCCCATAATGAGACTCTCTCCGTCTCTATCGAATTAGAAACGGAGTTTAGCAAAGCTTTAGGTAAGCTAGTCATTTTAAGGAAGTATGGACATTTTGGGTAAAAACCGATACTATTTACAAAAAAAAATTTGACCAATTATTGAAAACGTAATCTAGCAAGTGTTACACCATTTTTGAATCCTTATTAAATGCGCCAATTTTTCATGTTACTTGTTAAACTAGCGTAGTACATTTTTTTTTCAGTACAGTCAGTTAAAGTTGGGCGAAACAGTAAATTTGAATAATTTGGTTTTGAAAAAGTTTAATTTTCTTCTAAGTAGGAGGAGTTGGCTTTAAATTTTAGGCAAAAATCTACACAAGCATTATTCAAGATTACATAATAATATAAAAAATTGATAAATTATGGGATTTGTAGCAATTGGAGTTAAAGAACCATTACAGGGATTGATTTTTTTAGTGAATTTTTAAAGTGAACATAATTTTTTAAAAACATGAGATAGATTTTTTTTCGTATTTTTCTGAGAACTGTTATAACTTGGTCTATCACCCATTTACGGCTTGACGTCGATTTCTGGGACACCCTGTATAGTACTAATGAAAAAGTACCATCGAACTGATCTGTTGATGAAGCCGGAAGGTAGGCACTGGAACGCCGAAATAAAACAAAGTATCCTGGTTATGTTTGGTCTTATAAGAATCGTCATCAGATTTACTTTCGCTATAAATGAAAAAAGAGAAAATAAAAAATTAGTTATAAAGTTTTTATTTAAAGAAAAACTTTGAAACATTTTTAGAAAATAAAAATTGTGTTATATTTTTTATTTTCTCTTTATTTTAATTTTAGTTTATAGTTTTAATTATCAAGCCGTCTTTCAAAACAAAGCACTACAAAGCGAAAAATATCTTTCTTTTCCGAAGTCGGTGTCGAAAAACGGAAAACAATAGGAACCAAAAACAGCGACTTATTATTGCTGTAGACCTAGATTATCGTTTAAATATCTGTAATCACTAAGTAGGTACTCCAGGAGTAGTGTTTGTAGATTTTTATTAATGACATAACTGTCATACCCTACTTTGTCTCTCTACTAAATAATGTCACAGTTCAAACTTGCACAACTCTACTATGTCCGTATTCATTCAGTTTCTATATTATTTTAAACGTCATAAGTGCATTATAGCAATAAAACGTTATAAAAAACGTTAAAAGTCAACTTTATGTTTTAATGTTTCAAAAGAATTATCCGAATGGGATATGAAATAATAAGTTCGACTGTACCTATTTCACGTTTGCCTCGTAAATCATAGCACCCGTAAAAATAAATTATTTATCAATTGCATAATCAATTAAGGGTGCCCTAGTCGGTCATTCTGCCATACAAACTTAGTATGGCGATTACTCCACTGTTTGACGGTGTTTGTTCAAAATAAAAATGTTTACAATTTGTCTCATCATTACCTAGCCCTGTATGGAAACAAAACAGTACAAAAAAAAAATGAGCGACGAAAGTTCCATATTTCAACATATTTTAACGCATCTTTAAATACCATAAGAAGAAGGAAAATTTCAAAACAGGTACCATCCATCCGCCATCGGTACATGGTTGATATCCCTCCCACCCATACTCACAAAGCGTTTTGCAAATACTTTCTGTCGGAATCTTTGTTTCCTGATAGCTACAACCTAAGGGTATTTAAGTCAAGAGTAAATAGGTTACTTCTAGGCAAGCGTACTTTACCGTCGACCACATCCTCACTAAAATCAGGCGAGTTAGTGGACACACGCTAGACTATCACAAATAAAAAGAAATACAAGGATAGATTAGCAGTTCAAAAATGCAAATAATTTTATTTTGAACAGACACATTCAGTAGTTTTTTCATGATATCCATATTCCCAAAGGTCTGTTTATAAAATACCGTGCGCTCGTCTTCGTTCTAAATCATCATCTATCTCGCTACAAATTTGCTCCAGCTTCTTACTGCTCATTACAGCGGCTATCCCTTTCGTACGTGTTGTCGGATGAGATAGCATGTATTTTAACCCCGACCACAAAATAGTTCGTGCCGCCGACTAGGGCAACCTAAACATTATTTATCAAGACAACCATCAAATGAAAATCCACCACAATCTTCCTTAAACTATGAATGATGTCCCACTTCCCATGAACCCGAATACCCTAGGACAGTGTAATGCTCATAAATTCTCGAGCCAATATAAACAAATTTATTGTAAAATGGTTGGTTTGTTTGTTTGTTGAATTGCCAAACAGGCAGGGCAAATTGCACGCAGAACGGAAGGCCGTTGGGAAATTTCTTGTAAAATGTTTTGTTTGTTTGTTGAATTGTGGCAGTCGGCAGGGCAAATTGCACGCAGAACGGATGGCCGTTGGGGCCAAAATGTTCTGGAGTAGCGACCGCGTATTGTTGGAAGGCCTCCCTCTAGGTGGAGCGATGACCTGGTCAAGGGTGCGGCAGTCTGGTGGATGCAAAACTCACGATCAGTGTAGCGATGGACACGATGAACCCCTGAACGCCCCTGTACAGAATATGACACACATGCTCGAGTGACCCAAGTGCCCACACACTTGCACTTTGAAGGAGTTAATGAACGCCTCTGACGCTGCTATTGGTGTGGCTGTCTACTGGTCAATATATCTAAAGAGTTTTCCATCAACTCGAAAAGAAGAAGTGTAGCGTCTTTGGCTGGAATGATGATGATGGTTTGTTTGTTTATAAAAGGTAATCCCTGGCAGTATACAGATAACAGAAACTATGTTGATGATATAAAGATTTGCTATGATTCAGTGTAATAGGCTACATTATATCCCACGTTTTCTGTAGGATGGGCCAGGAGAACGAAGCCCCGGGTATAGCTAGTATTAAATACATTTCGATGCATGTGGAAATAAATTGGTTAGTATCGCTATGCTCGTCTCGAAAATACCCACTACTAAAATGGTCCACTATGTACGAAATCCACTGACCTCTATCATACAAGTACGCTGGACTTCATATTAACGATGACAAAATATGAAGACATTTGATTTTCGCCATTTTGGCGCTGATAGCAACGTGACTTAACGTGAGAGTCCAAGGAACTAATTTTAGAGATAGGACACAGCCTTCGGTAAAAATATACTTTTATGGGCTTTATCGATCGAGAGAATAATTGAATAGGTAAGAGAAAAAAAAAACCAGTTATTTTATTATGATTCATTTTTAAGCAATAGAATAATTGCTGTAAAGGTTAATATAAAATAGTGGATAGTGTGCTAGTAATATTATAGCGCATTACTGTCAGATCAGTGAGATTTAAATATGGGGATAGGCTAACAACTTATCCTTAAAACTAGTATATTTGAGCAAGTATCTCCTCGCTCAAGTAGACTAGTTGGTTAATACTTACAATGGTTCGGATTCACTCGGTTGGCGCCCATCGGATTTGTGAAGGGAACATCATTTATACAATTATAATAATAAATGAGTTGGATAATCATTTACAATGGACGTATTTCTCGCTCTCATCACCGAGGTCTCTGTAGTGTTACGGTGAAAAAAGAGTGACTAGTAGTAGTAGGTTTCGATGTTTTAGGTTTAATTTCAATATTTTTCAGCTTCTTGCTCAATTTAATTGAATTCAAACACTTTTCTTTACAACTGTACCTTCCATTGTTTACGTAGAATCTAAGAATTTCGTGCATAGCGGCACCTTTTAGTAGGTATTTTTCGATTCGAGCATAGCGAGACTAGAAAATAGCGGGACTAACCGAAATAAATAATTGTTTTTTTTTTTACTTTTATAAAAAAATATTTGCCGTATGTAATGATAGATTATCACTCGAGAATGAACCCGTTCCCACCACCACTCCACTACATCTATTTAAAAAATTCTTTAACCATTTGAAAGATACAATATTATTATGATTCAGGCAAAGCCGGGGCGGGGCATTAGTAACCTATACATTTATTTGCTACACAAATCAAGCAATCAAATGACAACCCACCGCATCTAAACAGAGAATTATACCCCGCTTCCTTAGAACCAGAACATCATTATACGGTGTATACTCATAAATTCTCAAGCAAATCTAAACTGTCATTATCAAGAGGTAAAATTGTTTGTTTGTTTGTAGAAGGTTATATCTGCGAGTATACAGATCTGAAAACGAAAATTATTTCAGTGAAAGGCTACGGTATCGCTGGTTGATTTCTGAATTGAGTATTTGAGGTTAAGAACAACTTATTCGATCCTAGGCTTCTTTTTATTAATTCAGAAAATTGCACGGTCCCTGTAGGATAGGCTTGAGGAAAACAACTTATTTACAATCCAGTTTGCTTTATTGAATAACTGACTGTCAGCTCCTTGAAGTTTCTTGTCCGTTCTTTTACATAAGAATCTATAATAGTTACAACGGATCTTTGTGTATCTGAAGTTGGCTCTGTCAACTATTGCGCAAGAAACAGTTTGTCATCGAGTATACTACATAGAGTATGCGAGATAGGATGATGCGACAAACTTAAGCGAGTGAAAGAGACAGTTATACAATGATATCTTCATCTTCAACATTGACATAAAAATAGCTACTGCGCAGGGTCTTGCAGCCAATTCAGAGACACAAAGATCTGTTGTGAGTATTATACCTTTGCGAATATGGAGAACCAGAATCACGTACCTTTTTCAAATGCAAATTTCGTCATCCAAAAGTGCCTTTTAATTGAAATAAATGGTATTGTTGACAAATGGACTTTATTTCTAAAAATATTTTGCTATCTGGTGGTAATCTCGTTCTATTATAACAAATACTGCAAAAAGTCTATCATTCTCAATTCTCTGATTTGATATCAAATGACAATCTATCACAATCTTCCTCAAACCGTGAATTATATACCACTTCCTTAAAACCCGAATATCGTAAGACGCTGCAATACTCATAAATTCTTGAGCAAATATTTCATAATGCGGTATCAACCCCAGTCGTATGGCTGTCGGCATACGTTTAGATTATGGTAAGCAGTAGGTATATAAAACGGCAGTAAATATGGTGTGATAAAGAAAGATTATGACGCCTTTGTTTATAGCTTAAGAATTTTATCGTATATGTACATTCCTACTTACGTTATACATTTGAAAGCCTTTATGTTTGGATGTTTCTATTTAAAATCTTTAAAGATGGGTAAATCATGGCATGCATAAAATAGGACACATGTCATGGGATATTTCGTCGCGTGGTCACCATCGTCGTCAAGTAAATATATAATATTGGTTTACACCAACATTTTTAAACACAGTAAGAGGAGTAAATGGGAATACTTAATTCAGTATAAGGTGTTTAGTCCATGGGTAGCGAAAGAGTGATCTTCCCCCACAATTACGTCGGTTTTTATACAAAGAAAATAAAGTGGACAGCGGAAGTATAAAATATTAAAAGTAGGCGCGTAAACATGAAGTATAGGTGCGAAACATCACAATTAAGCGGGAAACATCAAAAAGGAAGGTATCAAAATAAATCCTTACAATATTTACTCTGACGGTAGAGAAATATTTAAAATAAATATGTCGCATCAAGGCTGGCCGATAGATGCAAACCATCGGGAAGTCAGGATGTATTCCCTTGGGTTAAGACATCGTGTGTGGGCAGGTCGGTGGGTACAATCGTGCAAATGAAATCATATAAATTATTCGATACACTGGGTTTATTTTAAATAGTCACAGTTACAATCTTGCTCACTAATACTACGGAACGACACTGATTCTACGACGTGTTCGCTCTGGGGCGGTCAGTAGTCAACTGCCCCCTTCCCCACCACGCGTGCTTATAAAAAGCGTGCCAATGCGTAGTTGCTCTTGATTGCCGCCAGGGGCGTGCTTGTGATTTGTTTTGACGTCCGTACTATTGACCAAACCCGACAAATAAATAAAACGAATATAGGTAATACCCCAGGTATATATAATACAATCTCTCTGGAACGAATGTTGTCAAAGTAAATTCTTATTTAAACAAACCCGGATTTTATAATATTTAAAAGAAATAAAAAGGAAACTGTTAAATTAAATCCTTATAAAATGTCAACTGGAAATCCGTTCATTTTTACATTGAGGTAATAATTTAGAAAGGATTTGATCAAATTAAAGCTTAATTTAGATTGAACTGAATATCTCAACATTTTAAACAATAAGAACGGAAATGGTGAAATTAAATCCTTATTGACTGTCAACAGATTTTTCTTTTTAATTTTTATAATCTATAGGCTCGCGTTTGACCATTATTATGCCTGATGGTAAGCGATGATGTGGTCTACGGTGAAGCACGCTTGCCTAGAAGTAACCTATTCACTCTTGATGTAAAGACTCCTAGATTGTAGGGCTTTACTGCTTGATTTCGAGTGGCATATGGCCGATGGCTAATTCTCCGAAGTCATCAGATCGAACGTCCGAATCGCCGAAATGCCATTCCAAACATTGGCTCGAAGTGCCAGTAAGTCGAAAGATATTCAACCTAAAATATTCAAGAAGACTAAAAGAAGGAATAAAAAGTGGGATAACCATTGTTTGCAATGTATCTCAATCATGTTTAGGCTTGTTGGAACTGTTATGAGAAGTCCTCTGACTACAAATGATTTTCATGGTAATATAAGATACCAAAACTAAAAAGATAAAAAAATATAACAAAAAACCAAACCGACTTCCAAAAAAAATCGGTTTAGTTTTAGTGTAAAAAGGTTTTTTATTTTATAGGTTTTCTCTACTACGAACATTAAAGGAACCAATTTGACCATTATATTAGGCATAATCTTAAACACATCTTTTTCGGACTCTTCAAACCAGAACTAGAACACAGGAACGAGTCTTGGAGGGATACTTTCACTTTTCTGTAATTTCTTCCTTGCATAAAATTGTAATTACCGGAGTTTACCGTGGCTGAAACAGGTCAAGAATATCATTATTTATCATGGTTCTTTTTTCCAGATATGACTACAAGACGAAAGTGTCTATGGAATAATAGTTAACTGTCGGTAAGATATTATTGAGAGCAGTGATAGCCCAGTGGTAACGGCCCCGACTGATATAATGATATATGAATATGATGAGGTAATGAGTTCGAACCCAGCATTGGAAAAATTATAAGGCTGATGATGAAGATATTATTATGGATGGGCTGTGTGAAAGGGGATATTTATGACTAGAAAGAGGGTGACCACTGAGAGGAAGACTAAGCGCCTTCCGGTATGCAGTCACCACTCCAGAACTTTTCGGCCCTAACGAATGGTCGTGCAGTAATGGCCGTAGGCAAGGCACGTTGCTCGCAGAACGGATGGCCGTTCTGCGAGCAATGTGCCCTGCCTACTGCCACTTAATTTTGACAATCCTTCGGGCTATGTTGGTAACGCTGGTTTTCTTGCTGATGTCTTCATTTCTGATTCGATCACGCAGGGTAACTCAGAGCACAGCCCTCTGCATTGCCCTTTGGGCAACTTTAAGCCTGCTTGTTACTGGCATAAAAATGTGCAAGTAGCAAGTTCTGAGTGGTGGTTCCGATTTCTTCTGGCTGGTGAATTGTCTTCACAATGGCATTAAATCACATTTTTATGCAAGCTACAGGCATGTGTATTGATAGCCTTAATGCACAACTTTATTAAGAAGAAGACATGCTCCGCAGACCCCAAATAAATTGGAATAAGTTCAAGAAAATTATGAATTAGAAATTTGTGGCGGCAAAGGCAAAGACCCGGCTCGAAGGACCATAAAAAAAACTATGTTGCAAATGCAAATATACCTAAACATTAATTATGGTCAATGCAAATGTCAGTGTAATGTAAAATTTCAATGAGTGCCAACGGGTTGGAATCAAGAGATAAAGATGGAAGTTGTCCGATTCAAACCGCGTCTATTAGAACACTAAATTAAATATTGACACAAATTCATCATCCATGCTCTGCTTGCTGCTGCAGCATGATTGTCATAATATTTAATATAGGTCGCACGAGTAAGTGCAAAGGTGCGAGCCTACTTATTGCAAAAGTCCTTACTTACAATTTTAAAACCCATATACGTGCACTGTACAAGACATATTTTTCTAAGACATATTTCGTAACAAAGAACCAATAAATAATTCTCAGAAACAAAATCTTTCTAAACAAATTCTTCATTGTTCTTATTCCCAGATTAGACGCACAAACTTTTCTAAGCTATAGCATTTTAAATTCACAACACGGAGGCACATGAAATGTTTCTGTCTACAGCTAGAACAGTTGAAATTATTTATAGTTGCAATTTTCTGCAAGTTCTCCGGTACATTTTAATACAAATATGATAAACTGGCTTAGCGGAAGGATGAACTGGTCGTGTAGAAACTTGCAGTTGTCGGGACGGTTGCAAGATTGCGAACGCTATTGAGTTAAAGAAAAATAAAACTGTTACAAGTATAGAGGTGTTTGTTTTTAATTTCGACAAGCCCTCAACCAAGCACTAGTAACACCTGAAAGCCAGAATCAGCAATGGTGACCACCAGAATAAACGTAAAATCAATGAAGCTCGGGCTACGAATCCTGGAAAAACAATTTAACTGTCTTGGATCCACGCAATTAATAAGAAAATTTTACTGCCTACTAATATTATGAATGCGAAATCTTTGATGGATGGATGTATGTTTGTAACTCAATCACGCCAGAATGGCTGAAAGCATCTGGAAGAAATTTGGCACAGAGATAGATTATAGTCTGCAATAGCACATAGGCTCTCATTATAATGTTCCCTTGGGATAAAACAAACACTTTTTACTCGAAACCGCTGGTAAAAGCTAGTACCTAATAAGTAAGTAAGAAAAAAAATAGTCTCTCGGGGTCCTGCAAGGAGGTTCTTTCTCAATGAATATATTATGGACCAAGTGATTAATACGGCATTATTCATAATGCCCGGGAAATTTGATAAAACTTTTAATAATTAAATTGACCGGGCTTTCTGAATAATGCCCATCACTTATTGGGCCGGGTAATAAAAAGATGTGTTTGTTTTAGATTATTTTAATGTTGACATTGGTTTTAATACAGAATGTGTAAGTACGATTACTATTTAAGCAACAAAGCCGACGGAGCCCCGCCTCTGTCTGCTGGGTCTAAAGTAACCCAACATGAATCCCTCGAACTAGTAATCCTTCGAACCTAATCTATCCGTGTCGGGGTGCCCCAAGCTAACGAGCTCGCTTCGCTCGCTCTTAGACTAATTCACTGACCATAATTATCGAATTGCCCAACCGTTACGTACCAACATTTATAATGACCAGACAATGTGATAAATATAGAAGTTTAAACCAGTATTTATTACACTGTCCGATTTGACTTGACTAGATTATAATGCCCGGGCATTGTTGTGCCCTGATTAATCACTTGGTCCATGAC
This sequence comes from Orthosia cruda, assembly GCA_964057195.1. Lineage (NCBI taxonomy): Eukaryota > Metazoa > Arthropoda > Insecta > Lepidoptera > Noctuidae > Orthosia > Orthosia cruda. The sequence continues at coordinate 5,013,792 of OZ059841.1, read as the reverse complement.
AAATATATGAAATATAGTCAAATTCAAATTCAAATCTTTATTGCGTAACACATGTGTTTAACAAGGTCTTATAAATAGTAATATAGTTCACATGGACCCTGTCGGGCACAGCAATTGAGTAAAACAATAATTTCATTTAATTAATATTACGTAATTAGAAAAAATAATTTTAAATTAAATGATGTGACAATTGTAAAACAAAGAATGTCAGTCAAAGATTAGGTACAAAAGTCAAATAAAATGGTAAAATGTCAATCAAAATAATAAAAATCTAATAAAAATGGCAATGTCAACAAGATAAAATACAATATAAAATGTCAATATGTCGAGCACATTAATTTAGTGTAGTCATGAATACCTAGCTTAATATATACACTTAACTACCTTTATTAAGTGAAGCTTGGAGAATTCATAATGTAAGTTTTTATTGTAACTGTCCACTTTGGTCCACGAATGAAACTTTTTGGGTGACTTTAGAGTCGTTTTGCCTAATATAACATTATCTAAAATTACTATGTGTTATTATTATTTGTGTATTCATGTGTTGGATGGGTTCCAGAGAGTTAGTTGTTTAGAAGATTTGAAAAGTGATTTGCAAGAAAAACTGCAAAGGCGTCCGAAAGTAATCGCGTAAATTTGTTTTTTTTACTTTGTTATGAACATCTCGTATTTTATTATACATTTAAACATCGCAACTACGGGAGACTATTTGTATGCAATAATGAATAATAGAATATCCACATGTAAACTGTATGTATTAATTTATGTTTATTTTTTTTATCTGAGATGGGTTTGCTCTTGACTCTCGTCTAAGTCATAGGTGACAGAGACAGAGTCGACGATGGAGTGAGCTTACCCAGAAGGAGCCTGTTTACTTTAAAGAGATTTGGGTTGAATGCGTTCGGAAACACAGACGCAGGTAGTGAGTTCCATTCATTCGCTATTATTATTCTATTGTTTATGAATTCTCTCTTTCAGTTTTAAGAGGAATTCGAATTTTCAAAAGTAATTTCGTGTTTTAAGACCCACTTTGTAAAAAAATAGTTTTCATTCCGATATTGAGAGATTTCTAGTTCAACCGTCTACGTGAAAACAATCGAAATAGTAGTTACTACGCTTGTAAATTGCACCACAGATTCTGAAGCCTCCGTGCCTACAAATAAAAGAAAACAAGAGTACTGGGTACATAAAATCAATCACATCTTCACAGATAGACAGTCAACCTCATACATCAACATTCTCAGTCGGGTAAATACAATTCCTACCAGTTTGCTTTCAATAAATGTGTTATTGTTCTTTGTTGCCTATCTATGTACATACATGGCGAAAACAATTCTGAGAAGTCATTAATGTGGTTAGGATGTTTGGAAGCACAGTCAGCCTATAATGTTCTACTGCTAGGGCACTGTGAAAAGGAATGGACACACGGCACGGATCCAGTGCGTATTGGCAGATGTCACAAACATGCCTTTGGATTTTTGGCACACTGTTCTTCTTCACCGTTTAAGAGCAGTGGTGATGAAATAAATCACAAAAGCAAACAAAGAAAAAGAATTAACCAAATAATTGTGTGACTAAGCAAATTCTTAAAACTATCTGTCCTAGAACGAAAAATTCGAAGTCATGTTACATTCACTAACCCAAATTGGGCCCGCGTGGTGGATTACGGCCCATTCTCTCTCACAGAGAGGAGGCCTGTGTCCCAGCAGTGGGAACATTAAAAAGGCAGATGATGATGAAACACTGAAAAAAGAAATAACCGAATAGTTTTGTAACTTTAAGCAAACTCTTGTTATTAGAATATATACTTACTAAAAAGCAAATACTCTATTTTGCAGAGCAGAGTTTGCCAGTACCAAAAGTGTCCTTACCCAGAAGTTAGCTAAACATTTCTTGTCAATAAAAGGCACCGGGCTCGAACCCTCAACCTATAAGTTGTAAGTTGGGGCCGTTATTACCGGATGCTCCCACTACTCTTATGAAGTTTCAATGCAAAACCAAGTAACTGGGGAACACGGTGCCCCTTGGTAAGACTGACTGTCAGGATTTCGAGGAATCCTGTGACCATAATAATACTGTACTAACTTATACAAAACATTTCAACCATAAACCCTAAACCACAGATATAAATCTAACTAGATGACGCGATTGTATATACTTCGCGTGTCAAAAACGGAGTAAAATTACGATCAACGATCGTACTTTGAGCTTTTCATTTAGCATTATCGGCACCGGAAATCCACCGAAATCTAGAAAAATACCTATTTATGCCATATTGAGCTGTAAAATCTGTATAGAAAAAAGTTGGCCGAGGCATTGGAAATATTTTCTTTCATTGCGCTTTCATTTGTAAATTTGTTTTTAAATTGAGTGTGAAAAAGTGGCAGGCTAGGTTTTCATACAGATGGCGGGACTTGCGTTATCTAGTTAGATTTATGTCTGTTACCTAAACTGATACGTTATCAATGCTGTCCCATTTGCGCGGCACATTACGTCTTAATAGACACAGTCTGGCGGTTAGTTCAGATTTGTTCCGGACAGTTAGCGACCTTCCAGATAGTTCGGCTCGGTTCGATTTATATCGTGATTTTTATTTAACTAATTTGGTAATACTTTCAACTGGACGCAATGCGATGCATTTCGAATGAATTGCATTCGAAATTTTCTTAGAAAATTTGTGTGCGGTTTCGCCTACTACACGGTCAAAATATCTGTGCACTTTGGAGCTGTCAATGTCACCCTGACGTTTGACTCTCGCTATTAGCGAACGAGGCGAAGCGGGGTGCCGCCGGTGGGCGTGGGGTCGCCTGACGTACTATGTGCACATTTATTTTTACCGTGTAGTATTGGCGCAATAGAAATGTTCCCTAGGTAGAGAAATGATAATTCAATTTAGTCCGTCAGTGAGATTATCAAATAATATTGGACCCGTATTTTTAGATTTATCAAATAAATAAAAATTGACTGAGATAAATCACATCAAAGTTCAGAAGTGGGGGCTTATGGTGTCACTTTGCCTAAACTTTAACCTAACTTTGTATAAAGTGTAGCACACCGAAATAATAATCCAATATTTTTAGGTTATCTAGCTGACGGACTAAATAGAATATTTTTGTCAACTACCCTATTGCATTACATTGCGTCTCGCCATCAGAAAGGTCCCTAACGAGGTACGTTACATCTGTATAGACACAGACTGGCGGGTAGTTCGGGTTTGTTCCGGACAGTTAGTTTCACACGTGATGCGATTATGAAGGTAATAAGTTTGAGGTGGGCTGTGTCGGGTAAATTGTTTAGGGAAGATTTGATGAACTTTCTTGGTATCGTTCAATTTATTTATGTACACACAAAACACTTATGAGAGAAAATAAATAATATAATACAGTACTATTTATTTTAGTAGGAATTTGTTCCAGCAGGAAAGTTGGATGATATTCGAACACACAGTGTGTAGAAGGAAATAAAAATCTTAAAATTGACTAACAACTATATAGGTAAGTTAACTAATTATTTATAAATAACACATATATCTTAACTAAATATATATTGTGTTAATTATTTCAATACCACTGTTCTCAAAACGGTGAAGGAAAACATCATGAGGAAACCGGCATGTGCTAGAAGCAAAAATTCGAAGGCATGTGGCATCTATAAATCCACACTGGGTCCACGTGGTGGACTATAGCCCATTCCCTCTTCTAAGAGAGGAGACATATGTCCTCTATGAGAGGATGATGAAATATATAGAAAATACAAATACATACATAATAAAAAATATTTATATGTGGTATTATCATAAAGATAATAACGTTTCTCAAATATTTTCGACTGTCTTGATCTAATAATAATAATGAAAAAGAGGTAAAATTGTAGTAAACGGATAGAATGCTGCACTGTTGCAGAGTGTCGTACTCGAAAGAATTACTTTTGCAAGCGGCTTGGCCCGCGGAAACTATTCTAAAGGAATATACTCCCTAAGTAAAAAAGTAGACTGTGGCTTTCTGCAAGGGCCAATCTATCTATAGATCAAAATATATTAAAATCAAAAAAAAAATAAAGTCGTTAATACCTGTCTACCAACTACCAACGTCTTATAATATTTCAAAACGATACGAAAAAAATGTAAAGGCAGTGTCGCTAACACGATCAAACTAACCGCGGTAAGGGGCGTTTTTGACCCTTTCACTTGATCTCATAAACGTGTCGACCGATTACATGATTTAAATGGATAAAATGGCCTTACGCCTATCATTTGAGACCAAAATTATCAACATGATCTCCATAAACAAAAAAAAATGATTTTAAGTTACGTAATTATACTTTTTGCTACAAGTAGAATCAATGACTTTTTCATCCCCCATCTCGGAAAGAGTATTTTTGCTCTTCGATATCTGAGTGCAAAAGCCGTTTTTATCCGCTAGTAGTAGTAGTAGTAGTTTTTATTAGTATTTATTTATTATTAGTTTAAATTATAAAGAATTAAATATTGTATTATTAGTTTTAATTGTTAAGATATGTATACTTATATGTATTTATATGTCAGTATATTTTATTTGTTATATTGTAAATAATTAACTCTGAATTGTTTTATGTCTTTATTTTTCCCCTCCACACACAATGTCTACATCTCTTTTTTTTCAAATTCCTTTTGCAGGTATGCTGGAAGAGATTTCATTAGAAATAAGCATCACCTCTGTACCTTTTTTATGTTCCTTCTTCTTGTCGTTGTATTATGTGTGTGTACAAAAATTGTTAAATAAATAAACAAAGTAAATTGAATTTAGAACATCTTGTGCACTAAGTTTGTGAATTCAAAACATCGTTAAACTAATTTACTTCTACCTCCATGGTGCCGAATTTATCAGACAACCTTTTTTAATTTGTTAAAAACTCAAACTCGGAACCTTCTTGGTGTAGGTACTTTTTTTTTCTTTCACGCGCGCCCTTTTCTTTTCACGTCATATTGTTAAAACCTTAGGTTAAAAACAAGAAACTTGAAAACAAGTGAAACACCTAAAATTAGTGACTCACTAGCGACGAGGAAGTTTATTTGACGCCAACAGAATTGACTGAAACTGTTAATAATGCGCAAATGAGCTTTCTCCCACAACAATCACGCGAGAAGAATTTGAAACAGTACGATAATTTTAAAACGTGGCGACTAGCTAAAGGAACCAAAACTTTCTCGGAAAACGTTTTGCTGGCATATTTTATTGAACTATCCGAGACCAAGAAATCAAGCACTCATTGGAGTACGTATTCAATGCTACATATCGACACCTATCCTAAATTAGTGGCATTTTTAAAAAGAGCCTGTTCTGGCCTTCGTCCTAAAAATCGAAGGTTTTCACAGGTTCTGAAATTGAAATAGTAGTGTATTAACCTGTTGCATAATGAGGGGTATTAAAACATGAGTGTGTGTTTTTAATAGTTTTCACACGAATATTTTAATGCCGTAAAAGATATGGAAAGTCAGGATTTCTCTCAAGTTACTGACACAAATGATCCTAATCTAGCTGCCACGTGTCTGATAAACACAGTTCAATCTATTCTAAAAAAACACACACGTATAATCAATGCTCCTAAAAAAGAAAGAAACCTGAAGCCTTGGATTACTCCAGGTTTATTACGTTGCATTCGACATCGTGATAAACTCCATAAAAAAGCCCGTAATTCACGCAGTAGTGATGTCGTCCAAATCTCATATAAACGTTACCGAAATTATTGTAATAATCTTCTCAGGAAGCTTAAATCAGCATATGAAAAATCTGAATTGGAAAAAGCCAAAAGTAACCCTAAAACACTCTGGAATAGAATAAAAGAGATTACTCATACGAAGAAAGTAAGTGCTCCTCCTCTAGAACTTCTAAAAACCCGTTTGGACCCGTTAACTGCAGCCAATCAAGTTTGTAAGTTCTTTACCAACATAGGAGCAGACCTAGCCTCTCAAATTGTGGCTCCCTCACAGCCATTTTCTCCACCAAATGTGTCCTCCTCTGACATGATAGTGCCACAGGATGGGACGGAATATCTTCTTTTCTCCTTAAAATATGTCACGAACCTCTCGTTCGCGTTATAACACATATTATAAATGTATCAATAGCGTCAGGCATTTTTTCGGAACCTTTTAAGAGGGCCAAGGCCCTCTTAAAACCAGTCTCCATCCAGTGCATAAAGGCGGGAGCAGAGACTGTGTTAATAATTACAGACCGATCTCTGTTCTTTCGGCAATATCTAAGGTTATGGAAAGATTGATAAAAGGTCGTCTACTTAACTTTCTATGCAAACATCAAATCATTGCGCGCAACCAATAGGCTTTAAAAAAGGTGTATCTACGGAAAATGCAATTGCCGACCTAACGGAAACTGTTGCTAAGAATTTAGATGATCGTCGTAAATGCCTTTCAATATTCTTGGACCTACAGAAAGGCTTTGACACGGTCTCTGTTTCTATTCTCCTGTCGAAATTTGAAGCTGTGGGCATTATTGGAGCAGCGCATGAGCTTTTCAAGAGCTATCTCCAAAACAGGAAACTCCGCGTTAAGATCGATTCATACACTAGTGATGAAGAAATTATCACCTACGGTGTTCCGCAAGGCAGTGTGTTGGGGCCTACGCTCTTCTTAATATATATAAATGATCTTTGCACACTGGCACTCCCCAACACCAATGTATTCACATATGCTGACGATACTGCGATCGTGGTTTCTGGGGATACATGGTGTGACGTGAAATATCATGCAGAACAATCGCTATCGCACATAGGATTTTGAGGTGGCTGCAGAATAACCTTCTGTCACTTAATTTGGCAAAAACCAACTACATTCCTTTTTCCATTAGTCACAGGACCACAGCCCCATCTGATTTAAATATTCTTGCTCATTTCTGTTTGGACTCCTCTTCATGATCATGTTCTGAACTATCTCGTGTCAGTCATACCAAATACCTGGGTGTAGTGATTGATGACGGACTGAAGTGGTACTCTCAAATTGTAAGCCTAACGTCAAGGGTCAGTAAACTTATTTATATCTTTAAGTCTCTAAGGCATTGCGCTGACTCCAAAACATAAAAAATGGTGTATCTTTCACTGTGCCAGTCTGTCATCAGTTATTGCATACCGGTTTGGGTGGCACCGCTAAGACTAAACTGCTTGGATTGCAACGCGCCCAGAGAGCTGTGCTCAAGGTGATGCTCGGCAGACCGTATAGATTGCCCACAAGTGAATTGTACGCGGAATGCAGGGTACTTACTGTGCGGCAGCTCTTTGTGCTCAATGCGACACTCAGGAAGCATGGTCAGGTTCCTCCATTAGATCCAACCACTCGTAAAGCCAAATCCGCATGCCCATCTGTTTCTCACACAACAGCTCTCGCTGGCCGCCAGTTTTATGTAATGAGCTCTCTCATTTACAGAAGCGTCAACAAACATATCTAAATAAATAGTTTATACAAACACAAAGTCAAAACCAAATGACAAAACTGGCTGTGTAATCTGGACTATTCCAGTACAGAAGACCTTATTTATAATATAATGTAGGCACGTAATAATCACTGTCATTATACAAAAACAAATGCAACATCACACAAACACACCTTACACAACTACACACACCCCCACACACACACTCCCGCAAGACACCCACTCCCCTCAGATACACCACAGCACACCCCATCCCACTCACACAAGCATCCACCTTTGTACACCTACTCACATATTCATAATCATAGTTAAATCAGGACATTGTGGTTTAATTAACACACATAAATAAAGGTTTGTTTTGTACACGAAGTTACAGTAGAACACTGACTCCTAGTTCACAAGGTTCCCCTAGTTTAGGAGGCAGGGTTTTTCACTATTTGTGCGCCCTTTTCCAAAATCCAATGTAACTATGTGAAATGTATTTGGTATTGTATACAAAGGTATTTTGTGTCAATAAACTTATTTTTATTTTTTTTACCTAGTTATGTGCAGTTTCATACACTACTTTATCTACACTCATATAATGGGATTGAACCTACTAAATACCGCTTTTTGCATTTTCCTTGCCATAAAATCTTGATAGCATTTGTCATATACTTTTCTCGACTTTGCTGGTAATAAATTAAGAGTAATTTCCTTCGCCGCATCTAAAATATCGGGCGGAGTCAAATTTTCTTCACATTCACTGATATCAGACATTTTTTTTTAAATAACTCATGAAATTCAGTACAGCGAAACTTGCAAAACGTATGAATGGTGCCAAAACTCAGCACATCACCGCATTAACCATGCATGCGCTAAGGCTTAGCACGCATTGCGATCTATATTCGCGCGATTTTTTTCCGCCCATTCTGCGACCTATGGAATGTTTTGCCACAGAATCCACCGCACCACGGCGCGAATTTTATTCGCCCGAATATTTATAGCTCTATGAACAGGTAGAAGGAAACAAAATTCGCGCGAATAAAAATCGCAGTGCGTGCTAAGTCTAAAGCGGGCATTGTTTTTAATTTAAAATTGGAATCAAATCTTTTTATAATAGGTACTATAAAATGGCATTACAAAAAAAGTATTGATGGAAACTCCTTAGTGATTAACTTCTTGTATTTGTCCTGTATAGTAATAGATAAAAAAAAAATGTAGCATTATTTTGTTAGAAAAATAGTGTTATAATAAGATTCTATTTTTAAATTTCGGTATTGTGTTTTTAATGTATGCCTATATAAACTCGTTTTGAATTTTATAATTCGAATATTACGATATGAGAGTAGATAAAGTTTCTTAACAAAGTACCTGATTCCGTATATTTGGCGGCAAAAATAAGTCGGTTGCACATTCAGTATCTACTTAAGTATATTAATCAACTACTAACCATAATCTAATACGTACTTAGTAGATGTTGATAGGCATAATTATGCATGCATATCAATTTTATTAATTTATCTACTACAATACTCTTTATGTTACAGGTTTTCTTATTATTGGTATAAACGGAGCATGTCGAACTAACGAACTAACACAACTTAATGTCAAACATATTGAGAAACATTCAGATGACTTACTATTAATTAATTTACCTAATACAAAGACAAAAAGAGACAGCAACTTCGTCATTCGCAAGGAATACGTAACAATTGTTCTTACGCCCGCCTAACACTCCAATTAATCGATTTTTTCTACACTATCGCAACGGAAAGTCTGTTAGACAGCCTATGGGTGCTAATAAAATACAGTATTCCACGCGAAATAGCAACATTTCTTGGACTTCCAGAATCCCTGTTGTTCACGGGTCATTATTTTCGACGAACTTCAGCCACACTTTTGGCCGATTCAGGAGCTGTTCTCCTGTCTCTTAAGGCTGGAACTCCAATGCAGTTGTAGAGAGATACATAGAGGATTCCATCCAAATAAGTCTAAAATATGTAAAGGAATCTTAGGAGCCATTACACTGAAAGAGCCTCAGTCAGATCAATACCGAGCGTATTAAAGACGCGATTGAGCGGAACAAGGGCTCTAAGGTCTTTGCAAGAGATCTGTCTATTGGGCAGAGCCAGCTCGCGAAACTGAAGACCGATGATGCAGGATCGTATCCGCCAAACCGGAGCTTCTGAGGGAGATCGAGAGATTCTATGGGCAGTTGTACACGTCAACCAGTAAACCCGTCGCGAATCTAGCGAATGACCCTAGAGCTAGATTGACCCGACACTATACCGAAGACATTCCGGACGTCAGCCTGTATGAGATTAGGATGGCTCTGAAACAGTTTAAGAACAACAAGGCACCGGGTGATGACGGAATTACGGCCGAACTCCTGAAGGTGGGTGGAAAACCAGAACTTAAGGCCCTTCAGAAGCTGTTTGATTCCGTCATAATCGAGGGAAGGATGCCACAGGCATGGTGCAGGGGTGTGGTGGTACTCTTCTTCAAGAAGGGTGTCAATGCCTTACTGAAGAACTATAGGCCCATCTCACTTCTTAGCCATGTCTACAAGCTGTTTTCAAGAGTCATCACGAATCGTCTCGCTCGCAGGTTTGACGATTTCCAGCCTCCCGAACAAGCCGGATTCCGTAAAGGCTTCAGCACCGTAGACCACATACAAACGCTGCGGCAGGTTATACAGAAGACCGAAGAGTACAACCTGCCTCTCTGCTTAGCGTTTGTGGACTACGAGAAAGCCTTCAATTCGATCGAGACTTGGGCTGTGCTGCAGTCTCTCCAACGGTGCCAAATCGACTACCGGTACATCGAGGTATTGAAGTGTTTATACAAAAACGACTTCAGGATCAGACCTCGGAACCCGTACATTTGCAGCGAGGTATGAGACAGGGCGACGTCATATCTCCGAAGCTGTTTACCGCTGCACTGGAGGACGTCTTCAAGGTTCTGGACTGGAGTGGGCTACGCATCAACGTCAATGACGAGTACATCACTCACCTTCGGTTTGCCGCTGATATAGTGGTTATGGCTGAGACCATGGAGGACCTCAGTAGAGCTTCCGAAAGAGTGGGTCTAAGGATGAACATGGACAAAACCAAGGTGATGCTGAATGCCCATGTTACACCCACTCCTATCAAGTGAAGAACTACACTCGAAGTTGTGGGCGACTATGTCTACCTGGGACAAACGATCCAGTTGGGTAGGGCCAACTTCGAGAAAGAGGTCAATCGTCGAATCCGACTCGGATGGGCCGCGTTTGGGAAGTTGCGCGGTATCTTCTCGTCCAACTTACCACAGTGTCTCAAGACGAAAGTCTATGACCAGTGTGTGTTGCCAGTGATGACATATGGCTTTGCGACGTGGTCGCTTACAATGGGCCTCATCAGAAAGCTTACAGTCACTCAAAGGGCAATGGGGAGGGCTATGCTCGGAGTTTCCTTGCGTGATCGAATCAGAAATGTAGAGATCCGCAAGAGCACCAGGGTTACCGACATATCCCGAAGAATTGCCAAACTTAAGTGGCAGTGGGCAGGGCACATTGCTCGCAGAACGGATAGCCGATGGGGCAGAAAGGTTCTGGAGTGGCGACCGCGAACCGGAAGACGTTGCGTTGGAAGGCCTCCCACCAGGTGAAGGTTGCGGGGATCCGCTGTTTGCGAGACGCACAGGACCGATCAAAGAGGCGACGCTTGGGGGAGGCCTATGTCCAGCAGTGGACGTCTTTCGGATGAATCGGTACAACTATTGAGTATGACAGATAGTTTACCGGAAAACAGTACACAAGTCACTAACACCAACATTACAGTACCTAACTAAAATATTACACTCGTAACTGTAGCAATGTTACATAATTTTTTTCTTAATTATACCTAAGTATTATTTGTTATAATTTAAAGATTATTCTGTAATACTTACCTATCATAATGTAGTAGTTAATACCTAAACTGAAATAAAAGTATCTTGTGATTGTAAATACAACTGACTGTTGTCGGTACATGGTGTCTTTAAGTCAAGAGTGAATAGGTTACTTCTAGGCAAGCGTGCTCCACCGTCGACCACATCATCGCTTACTATCAGGTGAAATAGTGGTCAAGCGCGAGCCTATATAAGATAAAAAAAAGTATTTTTTGCATTCAGTCATTTCCTCGCTGAGGTGGGATGAAAAGTTACGTGTTGCAAAGATTTCTCACCTCGTGCTCTTTTGATTTCCTCGCTAACGCTCAGGATTTTAATTTTTGAATCACTTGCTGCAATCGTGGTTCAATTTTAGAATCCTTCGCTTGTTTGTTCATCAAAATTGATCACGCGGTTAAAAAGCAACTTTGTACTCTCGTATAACAAATAACTGTTTTTTTTTTGTTATCTGTCGGAGACTTTAGTTATAAGCTTATTTATTTATGTACGGACGTCTTTCAACTAAAATGATGATGAAAACACCTAATACTCGTAATTAAATCAAATCAAATAATGTTTATTGATATAGTAATTAGGTACAGCAATTTTGAAGCCTAAATAGAGAGCTAGGCTTATTTTTCCCTCATTATAATGTTCCCATAAGATGGTTATGTGGATACACTAATTTGGCAGAAAACGCATGCAAACCTATCAAACAACAAATTAAACTCCTTTAGTTATATTAAACAAAACTCAACAAAAATAATTTATTGGTTACCTGTAGAGTGGTCTACAAGTTGAAAGTAAAAAAATCCACAGAGTCAGGTGTCTAGCCACGAAAATTAACTCTTACACCGTAACTAATATTAAATGTGAAATAATTTGTGTGTTAACTTTTACTGCAAATACTTTGTTGCTACAATTTGGTAGAACAGCAGGGATTAGAAGTCTTAAAATGTGTTCTGCATTCTTGCAGTAGAATAAATTTTAATACAATGTAGAGTTACAATGTAGAGTTACAATGTAGAGTTACAATGTAGAGCTACTATGTAGAGTTACAATGTAGAGTTACTATGTAGAGTTACAATGTAGAGTTACAATGTAGACAGTGTAGAGTTAGAATGTAGAGTTACAAAATAGAGTTACAATGTAAAAAGATTTCCATGAAAGTATTACCACCATCGGTGCTTCGGTGCTTTTAACCGACTTCGAAATAGGAGGTGGTTCATAATTCAACAGTATGTTTTTTTGTAAGTTTATCACGCGATTACTCCGCCAATTATGTTTTTTTTTTAAATAATTTGTTCTCGAATTGGTCCAATTTAAATTTGGTCAAGATCAGATGAAGAACTTCGAAGATATACAACAAAATTCTTTAATAATTAACGGAATATCTCTCGGGATTGCTGCATTCGCATGTTTGTTTATTGTGTTAACCTCTAAATGGGTACGCAGATTATGTACCTTTAACCGTGGTACACTCTCATTTCCACGGTTATGTTCAATTTCATGTTGTTCGGGTATTTCTATTCTGGCATAAATTTTGGCATTGTAGGTATATTACTATAGAACTTGTCCATTATGTACCACAACTAAAAAGTGAAAATAAAAACATTTAACAATAACAATTAAACCCACTTCCAAATCAAAACACTACAAAGCGAAAAATATATTTCTCGGTCTTGGTGTCAAAAACGAAAAAATAGTTGTACCAAAGACACCGAAAAGAAAGTTATTTTTCACTTTGAAGTATTTTTTTTTTGGAATTCGGTTTAATTTTTTGTCATGTTTAAATCTACTCATACTAGCTTAAGCGGAAATTATTCCAAGGGAACATACATACAGGATAAAAACACATAGACATAGATATCCTATGTCTTTCCTGCAATCTGCCTCTACACCAAAATTCATCTAAATTGATTAAGTGGTACGTGAAAACGTAATAAAGACTGACAGAGTTACTATCGAATTTATAATATAAGCTTTGATACATTCAGCACGTGGACTGAGAAAGGGTTTTTATAATATAATCATCATTTCAGGTTACACTAGTCGATCATTCTTCCATACAAACGTAATCAGGCTATTAGGTATTCCACTGTTTGACGATGTACGTTCAAAATAAAAAAATGATATCAATTTGTCTCATCATTATCTTGCCCTGTAAATAAAACAAAAAGTAGATAAATAAAATATTTGAAAGTTATGAACGTCGAAAGTTCCATATTTCAACACTAACTTTAACGCATTTTTGGGCGGAAATAAATACCTTAAGAAGAAGGAAAATTGCAAAACAGCCTCCATACAGATTAGTAATTCAACAATGCGAATAATTTTGTTTTGAAAATATACTTTTAGTAGTTTTTCTATGACATATAGACTTCCAAAGGTCTGTTTATAAAATTTCGCGCGCTCGTTTTCGTCCTAAATCATCATCCATTTCGATACAAATTTGCAAAAGTGCAAATTTTACACGCCAACTAGTAACTTACTGCTCTGCTCTGCATTTTAACCTCGCGCACAAAATAGTTCGTGCTTTCGACTAGGACAACCTTAATTTTCATCTCTTTTCAAATCTTTTACCAAGAATTTAATAATAAGTTTCATCACCATACATTGACTCATCCTTTACAGGTTCTTCTACAAACAAACAAACAAAAGGTTTTAAGAAAACTTTCCAAAAAACTTAGTAAGATCTTTAGTTACATCTGAAGCTATCCTCAATAATTATCCTTATAACTTTACCCCTTAAACTTACTTCGAGATTTCAATAACGCAACACCGAGAAGTTCCGAAGTAATGCAAGTTACTTCGGAAGAAGAAGGCCTACAATGTTCACTCATTCACAAAACAATCGGTAAAAGAATCTATACAAAGGTAAAAAAAATAAGTATAACAAGACTAAACTTAACGTGTGGCACAAATGTTGTTATCAGTGCTGTAACTATTCTTAGCAAAGGGCTATAAAGATGATTGCAAACCATTGTAAAAAGTCTAATTAAAAGAAGGAAAGCAAAAATGAGATTGAGAATAGTTAGAGACATCCACTTATTTGTGCTATACTGTTTATAAGAAAAGACTTGCTAGTTTTCGTTAATCTGAATTTGGGTATTACAATTTCGTGCTTACTGTGTGTATTTAAATTATGGAAGTCACTACTAGTTTTGAAAAGCCCCCGTTTTTTACGGACATACAAAAAAATACATTCCAAAATATAAAGTGAAGGTAGAGTCAGTATATCGATCTCTTTAAATTTTTCTTTGAGGGACTCGCGAGGACCCATTTTATAGATTGCGCGGATTGCCCTCTTTTGTAGGATGAAAATTGAGTCAACGTCTGCTGCTGATCCCCACAGCAGAATGCCATAAGACATAATACTGTGGAAATAAGCCGAACTTAACCTACCCGAAAGAGTTCTAATGTGCGCGCCCCACTGCAATTTTGAATCGATAGTAATCCCTAAGAATACAGTTTCCGTTATAACTTCAAGATTTTTGCCGTCAAGATTTAGGTTTAGGTCATGTTGTGGTACATTTGGTAAAGAGAACTTTAGACATTTTGTTTTTTTCGCATTCAGTAAAAGATTGTTAGCTGCGAACCATATTGAGAGAACAATCAGACTTTCGTTGACATTTAAGACATCCGTATCTTGCCTATCTATTTTAAAAATTAGCGAAGTATCATCAGCAAATAGAATTATATCCGATAATTTGGCCATCATAAAAGGGAGATCATTAATGTAAACAAGAAAAAGGAAAGGGCCGAGAATTGAACCTTGGGGCACGCCCATCTTGACTAGAGACCCGGACGTCGCCCCATTAAGGCCGTACCCCGACCAAAAAATCAGCATGAGATTTGAGCATTCCTATTGGCCTAGCGGCACTCGTGGCGCATGAATTACAGTAGTGAATACGCCCAGATTTTAGAATAACTTCTTTATAAAATCGAATATTGGTCTTTTGAAAAAAATAAATCTACCAAAATGTTCGTTATCAAATTGTCTATCCATTAGTGTTAGTACAAAAAATTATTAATGAACACTTTACGAGGAGATGCATGCTATCAATCATTATTTCTCATTTTTATGGTTTTGTTGGAAGGAGATTTGTGAAACATATACTACATTTAAAAAAAAAGAATTCTACAGTTTTGGAATCAATAATATGTAGAAATTGAATGTATTTTTATTAGTTGATATTTCATTTTAAATAATGAGTAGATAGCTCCTAAAAACTGCACGAAAAACGGCTAGCGCGGCGTTTTGCTCGGGGTAGCGCCTTAACATTTACTTTTTGCTGTCTGTTTGATAAATAGGAAAGCACGAGATCAGCAGATTTTCCACGAATTCCGTAGTGGTGTAATTTACAGATCAGTGTGTTGTGGTCGACGCAGTCGAAAGCTTTTGAGAGATCACAGAAAATGCCAATGGCATCCTGGGACCTCTCCCAAGCCTCCAAGATGTGACTGATGAGTTTTACTCCCGCGTCCGTTGTCGACCTACCTTTCGTGAAACCAAACTGTTGACTATGCAGGATCCCATTTGAATTGAAGTGAGACAACATCTGTTCCAGCATGATTTTTTCATAGATTTTACTCAATGCTGGAAGCACGGATATAGGTCTATAATTAGAAGGATCACTCTTACAGCCTGATTTCAAAATTGGTTTTACTTTACTGTGTTTCATTAAGTCAGGAAAAGTGCCGCTGTCCAAACATTGATTGAATATGCCTGTTAGGACAGGAGCAATTGAGTCAATAATATCTCCAAGAACCCTAACGGATATCCCCCACAAGTCTTCAGTATTCTTTATATTGAGACTTTTGAACGCGTTTTTAATTGTATCAATAAATATTGGTTTAAATTTAAAGATTGGTATGTCTTTAGTAAAGTTTTCTTTAAGAAGAGCTTCAGCTAATTTAGATGAGGAAAGAAGAGACTTCGTAACCTCTAACGGAATGTTGGTAAAGAAATTTTCTAATGTCTCAGTGACTTCTTGCCTATCAGAAATGGTTTGATTAGTTATTTTCAAAGACAACTCATTCTGATCGCGTTGTTGTATCTTTCCAGTTTCTCTATTAATTAATTGCCACACAGTTTTTATTTTATTATTAGAAGCACCAATTTTGTTAATTATTATTAGAGATTTTGCTTGAGCGCAGACTCTTTTGAATATTTTGGAATAGTTTCTAACATAAGTGTGAAAAACTTGATCGGAAGTCAAAGATTTTTCGTAATATAAATTATATAAGATATCTCGGCTTTTTCTTATGCCCACAGTGGCCCATTCACTAAGTTTCGATTTGGAATTGTTGACTTTAACTGTTTTTACAGGACACGTTTTATTGAATTCTTGGCAAACTATTGAAAACAACGTGCCGTAATTTATATTGGGGTCGTTTGAATCAAAACTGGCGTTACAAAGGTTGCTAAAAACATTATTATTAAAAGAGATTAATTTATTTTTAGTAAGTGGTCTTAATCGAATTGATTTGGCTAGGTTATTTCGTTTTTAGGTCACGTGGTCAATCGCAGTCATTTGGTGATTGATCATTAATTTCGACAATTTCTATCACTGATAGCTTTTTAAATGTAACTTTGTTTAGAGGCAAATGAGCTAAGATAAGCTAGCTAATTGTTTCTCAATTAGTAGCCCAAGAAAGCACGACTAACAATTGCTTCAATATTTTTAGTAACATTATCTCTTGCATAGGTATTAAGTTGCTCCATATCGCTCAATAAAAACGACTCACAATATCTCTAGAAACACTTGTCACAATTTGGCACGCAGTAGATTACGTGACCAAAATTGCCAAGAACTGAGCAACTTAAGTTGCCCGTGTAGAGTGTGCACCTTTAAACACGTAACTAAGTTTTGTGGGGTCACGGCAAAGACTTTATATGGTATATAACGCTAGTTTACAGTGCATAGAAGGGGTTAACTGAATCCTAAGCAGGAAGAGTAAAATACTTTGTAGATAAAATAAATTGTGAAGAATGTCCAAGGATGTAACATAATGTTAAGGGTGGGAAACCCATCGTCACCTTCCTGCCCTTGTTGCATTTTATAGCTACCTGTATGAGAGCATCAATGCGAAATTATGAGACGAACATTTTCATAATTTAGAAAACAGATTTGATTGGAAAAGAGAGACCCCTTCAGTGAGAGTGGCTCACGTTTATACTTTAAAAAAGTTCTTCTTTATTTTTCTTCTTTTTGCGTTGCTCTGCAGGTATATATTTTAACTAGCCTAAGTATAAACTTAAAGCCTGCGGCGTGAACCTTTACTTGGAGTCGTTGCAACACATCTTCTGCTTCCGTCTTCTCTGCGCTATCACTCAATACCTTTTATTTCACATGATTCCTCACACAGAGTCAATCTATCTTTTCGTAAAGGTTTAGAAACCAAAGTCAATAATATTGGGAAAAGGTAACGGAAAAATAAGAACATGAAAATCTGCCTCTAGGGGCGCTGGGGTAGACCGATGTCTTCAAAATGTCCAATTCCAAAGCTTTTTGGCTTCTAGCGCTTCTTCTTTTTATTATTATGAATATATTCCAAAATGGCAAATTAAGATAATGCTTAAGTACAGTTTTATATTACGGCAAATGTTATCCTCCTTTTTTTTCGAAAAAAGGCTGCGCAAAACTGCGGCATACTAGATTTTATATTTAATCGCACTTTTACGGCATTAGAAATGAATTTTTAATTCAAACTTTGCTTCCGTGCGCATTAACAGCTATATTTAAGGACCTAAGATAACAGTGGCGCCAACTGGTGAGCAATTAAACGTTAGCCTGTTAGTGGAGGCGAACCTTTAAATCACTGCCTATAAAGGTATTCTTACACCACACTTCTACCAACATCTTGAGAAATACAAGCATCACGTTTTGTATGAATAAAGTCTTCAACAAAACTTTGGCTTACAAACCTGCCTTCTATTCAAACTGTAAGAAACGTGAGAATAAAGGCATAAAACAAGGATTACCAATGAAAGGCACACGTAGCACCCAGCGTGAATAAAAATAAATTTTGAAGCTGCAGTGAAGCGAAGAGCACGTTACTACACCCAGGGGGAAATTTCTTTAAAAAGCAATATTTTTGAAACGATTTTATGTGTCTTGTTACTGGCGAGTTAGTATCGAAGTTCGAAGTGTTTTAAGACACTGCGCATCAAGGAAACGGTATTAATCTGTCTCAATTATAGCGTGACAGTTGACAGGACGGTATGGAAGAAGAAACCGTGTTACGCCGACCATAAGTAACATGGGACAAGGGAAGGAAGATGATGATTTCACAGTTCATCGTGAACGGGAATAGTGCTGTGCTAAATCTAAAGGATATGTTTCAGAAATGTATGGAGCCTGGGCACTGTATGTAAAAATCGCTATATAATATAGTAACCGTTTATATTGTCAATTTTCTTTTTTTCAAATTCAAATTAACTTTGTCAAGTAGAGCAACACAACATAAAATTAAACGTGGTGGATCAGATCAGCAGTATGCGATAAATATAATTTTGACAATGACTTTCGATTGACTTGTCCTCGTAATATCTGCGTTAAAAAAACAACACGAATTAAATTGCAACAGAGAAGCAAATCAATGTTCATAGTAGTCAACTGTGTTGCAAATCTAAAACAATTACTAAAATCTCCAAAACATATCCAATTCAAAGTCAAAGCAAAGAAAGACTCAAAGACGTCACTTCTTAAAACTGTCAAAGTCATTAAACGTCATGTCGAACACAATTGTCATGGCTACCCTAAAAATAGGGTTATCTTCAATGATATTCAAATAAACAGATATGTTTTGAGCGTGCGCATTGTGAAGACTCGAATAGGTCACAATTTTGTTGAAACGCTTTGTTGAAACAAAAACAAAATAAAAAATTGTACCAGCGTGTGTATTTAGAAATTGTACCAATTATGATACCAAAGTACATAAAACAGAAGGAATCTCATACCATGTGTAAGTACGCAATACGCCTCAATTTACTAATTTTTTTTTTTTTTCCTAACATTCTGATATTTGGAGGTTAGAAAAAGATAACAACATTGGTGGTCAGAATAATATTTGTTTACATTCACACGCAAGTGACAAACACTAGCTGTCTCTTTTTTTCTTGTTGGTTTTATCAAGCCATCCCTTTCGACTTGTATTGAAATGTCAGATGAATGAAAAGTGTGAGTTCGAAACACTTTTTTCAATTGTTTTGTGAGTGTATAACGAATCTGTTTATTTGAATATCATTGGTTATCTTATAAAAAACATATCAAATGATCAATTTTGTTCTTCAAATTAATTTGTTAGTATTTTTATGAGATTTCTCTATTTTTTTCCTATTTATCTATGTAGTGTACATAGTGATGGCCCAAATCGATTCAATTGATGGTTTTAATTTTCGGTGAAACGCTTTTATTCATCAATTGTAAGTCTAACAAATGGTCAAATAATTAACTCGCCAACTTTTTTGACAATTTGTGAGCCTAACAATTGGTAAAAAAGGGCATTTTACCGAAATTTGGAGCCATTGTTTAGCATATTTAACCATTGTTTGAGATAACTACGGGTCAAAAAACTGAGGCTTAGCCAATCAGCAAGGTAATGTTGCCTGATCAAGGATGTAACCATAAGCTCTTAGAGCAAGGTTATTTCGAGTGTGCGTAAGGGACAGATGTATATGACTTGTATACATCTGTCTCTATTTCACAGTCGAACCGTTATAGTTATGATACGTCATGGTACGGGCGCTGGTTGTATCAAGTCGCAGCAATATTATCGTCTCGAGTTATTGTAAGAGATTCATTATAATTTCAAGCAATTTGCTTAGTCACAACTTCCAGTCTAACTTCCTACTGAAATCTGACTGGTGTTAATAATAATTGTGATGGTTGTAACTATATTATTAAATTCAAATCTAATATTTTGCTTTCCGTAAGTCAAAAATTTATCGGGTCAATTTACTAAAATTCCAACTTTTAAGGATATCTACATTATCAGCCAATTAATTATTTCTTTCTTTTTTATCCTGTTCTGAAAAACACGACATAGAAATAGGTAACTCAGTACTTTAAAAAATACAATTTTTAAAGCAGCATCAAGGATACTTAAATCATATTTTTAATAGTGTCTAGCTCCCCAGTGCGAAATCAAACAGTTACGAGTCACTTGTCGCGCGTTACACTAAATTATGTGAAAAGTCGTTTTTCCAGCAAAAAATAAAGTGACTATGTTCAAGGGCGTCGCCAAGGGGGGCAGGTAGGAGCAGTTACTGCCCCGCTTTAGAGATTAAAAAATAAGTAGCCAAATGGAAAGAAATCCAAGTCAATATAAACCCAACCGAACAGATCTAGCCATTTGTTGATATACTAAAAGAGTACTAAATGTGTTGAAAATGTTGGTCGGTCTACCAAAATCAATCGTTAAGCAGCCTCAGGAGACTTAAAACCTGGTTAAGAAGTAATATGGGGGAAAATCGACTCAATGGTCTGGCCATGATTAATGTGCACAGAAAACTTATAAGATTTACATAATTAAATGGTCGAGAAGTTTACCCAAAACCCTCGATGATTGAGCTCTTGGAACGTTACCCATTGGACTGTATAGCGTTCTTATAACAATCGCCGTAGGGGTAAGACTCGTACTACCAGTTTAAAGCTTTATATGCTTTTGACTGTAGGTACCGTATTTAAAATTCATACCTTTTCTCATTCTCCATATATCAACTTCCCCCTCCCCCCCTGGAACATCTGCTGGCGACGCCCTTGACTATGTTATAGATGTACTGCTGATGACTCTTTGCAATTTTGCATTTAATTTAGATTGAAGATTATACATTCTGCGAGAAAACATTCAGACCTTCAAACTTCATAATACCGACAAACGACTGACCAAGCCACGTCATGTCCAATCACGGCAATCAAGTCAAGACTAGATCTTAACTGCATTTACAAAAATCTGTTCATATTTACGCCAAAACAATTAAACCCCTTGTCACTGCAGAAGCACACTGCTGATCCCCAAAATGTCCGCAACGACAAACTAACGAGGTGATCCACCTGGCTTGCAGCAATTAGTGTCGCTAGACCGGGCCAGGTACTCCACTGACTCTCGTCGCGTCCTGAGAGTTGACACTCGTCTAATTAGAGAAGCGAGACCGCTCTAGCTTAAAGTGACTATGTATCCGAAAATTTTGGGACAGTTTTCCTTTACAATCTGCCTAGCCTTTTTCCAGCTATATTGGGGCCGGCTTCCAGTATAACCGGAATCAGCTGCGTACCAGTATTTTATATGTCCTATCTGACCTATGGATTAAAATTGCCGAATGTTTCCGAAACTTTTCAGGATAGTTTCCATTATTGCCGGTGCATGAGGTTTATGCGCTCGTGAAGTTTTATGTAATGGTGTAAATATACATATTACTAGTAAGGCTGTATTATTAATATTTCATTATAATCTATATATATAAAAGAAGAAACTGACTGACTGACAAATCGATCAACGCACAGCCAAAACCGCTAGGCCTAGAAGCATGAAATTTCAGAAAGGTTCCTCAAGTAACGTTATTGAGCCCTAAGAAAGGATTTTTGGAAATTCCACTCCAAATGGGGTAAAAAGGGGGTTGAAAGTTTGTATGTAATTTCTACAGTTTGTAAGTTGGACACGTATAATTTTTGATTTACACACTTGGTTTAAAAAAGAAACAATGTAGTTATTGGTTTTTGGAAATTCAACTCCTAAGGGGGTAAATAAGGGGTTTAAAGTTTGTATGTAATTTTTACTGTTTTAGGTGAGACACATGAAATTTAGGATATACGTTTTTGGTTGATAAAAATAATTAATGATTTTTTTGGTTTTTGGAAATTCCACCCCTAAGGGGATAAAATAGAGGTTCAAACTTTATATGAAATTTCTTCGATTTGGATGGTAAAACATCTGAAATCGTAGGTTTACGCTCTTCATTAATAAAAAGAACAATGAGATCTTTGATTTCCGGCAAATCTACCCCTAAGGGGGTTAAAGGTGGCAATTTGTTTGGCTTATATATTTCAAACTTGGCATAAATACTAACAGCAAATAGTAAAGGTTGTCATTACAAGTTTTTCAAAACTACACTTAAAATACAATTCAGGGGGTATTAAAGATTTTTGAAGAATTTTATTGTTCAAGGCTTCTTTTTATGATGTAAGGGAGCACTAAGGCGGGCTTTTTAGAAATTCAACATTTAAAGAGGTTAAAAGTGAGACATTTATTTGTATGAAATATCTTATCCATGGGAAAATAATAAATTGCCATCATTCGTTTTCAAAATTACCCCCAGAAGATGATTTAGGGGTGTCAACGGTTTTTTGAAGAATCTTACGGCACTAAAACGATCTGTACCTTGATTTGGAACTACCGAAATGGACTGTTTGTCAAACAAACAAAAATAAAACACAACAAAGAGTGTGAGTGACGTTTTAGTGTCGCGTAATTTACGGAGCATTCGTTTGCTCAACCCGAAATTATGCGAATCAAAAAAAATGACCTGTCTTCTGCTCTTCGGATTCGGCAGACTTGCGGCCCTCGCCAGGAAATCAGTCCAAGTTGTATGCGGCCAGTTCTTCCAGTAACGACCTCGCCACTCCAGAACTTTTCAGTCCCATAGGCCATCTGTTCAGCGAACAATCTGGTCTGCTTAATGCAACCAAAGTTTGATCATTCTTGGGGCTATGTCGGTTACCTCATGTCCGTGTTTTCGAGTCGTATTCGATGAATACCTTCTGTAAAGTCACCGATTTTCATAAGAATGTGTGCTACATGGGTATTTAAAATGATCTTAGTTTTATTCATATTTATCGTAAGATTCGTGCGAAAGCTCCACTGCACCGTCTTCTTCATAGTTTTAGATGGTGAGTGGTGTACTCGCTATGGATCTTATTGTAAAACCTCATGACTAAGGTTTTGATCGAGTGGCCTTTGTGATTGTTATTTACCCACGAGCCCATTATTTAGCTAAAACTTATCAGATACGTCATTAAAGTTTCGTAAATCCTAACTAAAATCGTAGTTATCTACTATACCCCATTTATTATTGATTTAACAATAGCTTATTTTAGTCGCCTTCGCCTGCACATAATAAAGTCATCTATACTTATTTTAATAAAATATGAAATCATGTGAACGAAGTCGCGGGTGGACTGCTAGTTAATTTATAACTATTCACGCAAATATGTGAAGATAAAGTTAAACTATGATATTGGTAACTTCATGATAGCCGACCTGAACTCATAGATTTTTTAAGATTTTACCTATAAATTTGATAAATAAAGAAAGAGGGTATTGATACCGAATGAAATAAATATAATTCATACAACTGTGTAGTGTAGCTTAACCCCTGCACAAATCGTGTCGTCAAAGAAATTTTCAAAATTGGATCAGTTGTTTTTGAGAAAATCATCATAATTTCGGATCGAATAAAGAACCTCCTTTTAGAAGTCGTTAAAAACGTCAACTTGTCGTTATCGATCAAATTGTCTTGCATGATTTGACCTTTTTATACATACTTATATAATAGATGTATATAATTTAACTTGTTACATACAAGTGAAGTTATATTATAAGAACGTAGAAAAAAAATAACGATATCTCTAAAATAGTTATGGTTGGTAATTTTTCGGAAATATTTTATAATTTTTAGATAAGCATAAAAACTACCACCCTGCAAAGCACAATTTTATCTTCTAAGCAGCTTCTAAGCTTTTACGTTTCATGCCCAATGTTGCCGGCAAGATTGGAAATATTTCTGGCAGTTTTGGCCACTTTGGCAGTATTGCCGGCAATTTTCATGGCTGAATTCTGACCCCGACAACCCAGTATCTGGGTAGGGAACCCACTTGAAATCGAATGACGTTAGATCGAATAGCACTTGATCAAAAACGTTTACTTGATAGTTCTTGAAATCGATAAATTATGAGCGCGACGGTTCACTACCTCGATGCATCAAAATCTCGAATAAGTAGAAGCTCGAATCACCGGCAGCGCGAAGGCCCATTATCTTGAAACATCATTTCTCTACCGGCCATATAATCGATGACTTTGGTACCTATAATTTTTTCGTTTTCGACACCGACTGACATTGATTTTTTTTTAGAAGTCTGTTATTTTATTTTATTTTATTTTAAAAAGGTTTTTATTTTTGATACCTCAAATTCCCATGAAAATCATTGATAAGCAAAGTAAATCTCATTGTAGATCGATTGATTTGATAGTTGGTTGAGAAATGATATTTCAAGATAATGTGTCATCGCGCGCCGATGATGATCGCATAACACTTGCTCTTATCATTCGATTTCAAGACAGGAACCTATCTGGGTAATACGATACACTTTTGGCAAGAATGGTGTTACATTTCTGGCTATTCGTAACGACTGTCAAAGATCTTCAAATGATAGCCGGGACCAACGGCTTAACGTGCTTGCCAGGGCATGGAGCTGTGTCCGTATGTAATTGATGGTCACCCATCCACAGACTGACCTCGTTATTCGTTGCTTAACCACGAAGAATGACCGGAATGTCCTCTTATTAGTAAGAGGAAACCGTTTCTTATTACGTAATACGTACGTACGTTGTTAATCAGGTGCTCAACTTTCCTAAGTCAAGTAACCCACGTATAACTTATCGAGTAACTTCGGCAAATATACCCCACAGTAGCTGATTTTAAAATAAGAATCACGTCTAAATGGCTAGTCGTAATTTTTGGACAAAATATATGTTACAATAGACCACTTTTTAAATAAAATTACCTAAAAAAAGGTTGAGTTTTATTCGTATAACATAGTGTAATTAATTTGTAAATTGTCTAACACGCACAAAAAAACGACAACCGAACCAAAACCGCCGGGCGTATTTTAATGAATTTGTCACCATCTCAAAGACAATTGAATTATCTATATTTTGATCTAAACTTTTTTTATTCAAAGTCATATAATGATAAGGTCAACAAAAATCTACTAAATTTTGGGTGGCGCGGGTGTGAATAGAGTGCGCGTTTTGTTTACTCAAGGTCGTTGGCGACAGTCGTCGTCTTAAGGGTACGTACAGTACAGTACAGATTTTCTGACATAACTTTATACCATCTGCCGGATCGACGCAATTCGATTTAGATCACACCGATATGCGATGTAAATTGCAAGTGCGTCCATATACGCAATGTAAGATTGGCACTTGATTTTTTTTACATTGGCATTATGCAATTTAGCTTAATGATTACGCGTTATATTATTAGGCATAAATGTTTTGCCATAATGTTCATAATGTTATTTGCATGAATACTGTTGGAATAATTTAATAAATAATTTTTTTTTTTTTTTTATTATGTTTTTTTAATCATTATTATCTTTCGTAATCATTAAGCTGAATTTCGTTATGCCAATGTAAATAATGTCTATATATTTTATGCTTAACATTAGTTAACCAAAAAAAAACAAGTGCTAATCTTACATTGCGTACATGGACGCACTTGCAATTTACATCGCATATCGGTGCGATCTAAATCGAATTGCGTCATTCTATCTAAAACGAGTTCAAATCGTTACGCCAACGTTTCTTAGGCCTGCTTTGGTTACGAAGCCCGTCCTCAGGCACCCACTGTGTGACAAGCCTGGCCCATCGGCTTATACATCCTACAAGTATGGCCCGTATTTATAAAACCGACCAAGTGTTCATAATAAAATCTCATTATATTTTTGTTTTTTTCGGTTCCGTACCCAAAGGGTAAAAACGGGACCCTATTACTAAGACTTCGCGGTCCATCCGTCTGTCTGTATTTCTGTCTGTCACCAGGCTGTATCCCATGAACCGTGATAGCTAGACAGTTGAAATTTTCACAGATTATGTATTTCTGTTGCCGCTATAACAACAAATACAAAAAAAAACAGTATAAAATAAATATTTGAGTGGGACTCCCATACAACAAACGTTACTATTTTGCCAAACAAACCTCTTCTTATAATATTGTGTATGTATATATTTTAGTATATATGTATGTAAGTATTTGTGTATTTAAGTTTATAGATAGTATTTATTGTAACAATATAGTTTTGTATATATTTATTTTTTAATGTACAGCACACCACAGACTACCCCCTTTCTCATTATAAGTTCTTTCAGTCCACCCAAAGGTTGTCTGGTAGATATCGCTGTCAGCGATAAGAGACCGCCTTTGTACCCGTATAATTAAGTTTTTCTTATAAAATAGATGTGTAACTTTTATGGTGTACAATAAAGTATATTCTATTCTATTCTATTCTATTCTATTCTACATAGCAGTCGCAGGTACCATATTGACCTACTCCGAGGCAACTTATTCCAATCGCACGTTACACCTCAATGAGTAAACCAAACAGATTAATTGGCGTAACTGACGGTTTGTAGTGTATCGAGATTGTTGCAAACATTGAGACACTCGTGCCCTGTGAGATGTGAAACTAATTAGAGGTGCCAAGACACTTGCGGATTGTAACGTTGCAGCAGTGTACTGTATTGAAACATTCTACAAATTACAAATACTCTCTACTTTGTTATTAATAGTTACAACTTAACAACAAAGTGTTAGAATAAAGAATATTATGTGTCGTAAAATATTGAGATTATTTCAGTGCGTCTCTTTTAAGATTTTGAAAGTAAGTGTGTTTTTTACAATCTTTTAATTAGCTTGCAATGTATGTATGTATGTTTGTATGTATGTAAGTGTGTTCGGGTCAAATCTTGCAACTCAATTTTAAAGCATGATGAAAATTTGCATGCACGTTTAGTTTAGACGACAATGCATGGTTAACTATGACGTGACGTGACGTCATTCTAAATCCAGTATGACGGACGGCCCAAGATGGCGTACTAGTTATTTTTTGTGCACTGCCATGAAATGGGTATTAAAAGAAAGGGTTTGCTGAGAAGAATACGAAAAATACCTTTTTTTAAAGATTTTTTAACCTATGAATGTTATTATAACGTAAGTCTCGAATTAAAAGCTTTTAAAACTTTTGAAAGGGTTGATATTTCAATCCTTTGACATATTGTCAGAGGTCACATTGTGTTTTATTGATCTATTCCGGCATTACTTTAGGTATCTTACTATAGAACTTGCCAATTACACTACAACTAAAAACTGAAAAATAAAAACTTTTTACAATAAAATACAACCGATTGCCAAAAAAACACTACAAAGAGAAATATCACTTCAATTTAGGCACTCGGTGTTCCTGTTTTCGCGTTGTAACACCGACTTTCGAAATTGAAGTTTTTTTTTACTTTACATATTTGTAAAAGTATTCTCATAGTAGAATATCGCTCTGTGTAGGTAATGGTATTTTTATCCTGATAAAATTCTCCGTATCACTGGGATATTCCTGAAAAGGAAGCCGCTAGGTAAAAACTAAAAACGAATTAGGAAAGCCTCCCACTATCAAAAAACCATGGCCACCCTACGCTATACGCAAACGAGCGATCATAACAGCTTAAGCCATCGCTAAGAAAATTTCATTTTCGCCAAGAGCAGAACTTGTGCGGCTGGCTGTACCCGGCGACACTCTGTGACAAAGTACATAGGCAGCGGCGCGCCGACTGTATGCACTACAATTGATGGGCTCGCTTGTACTTTTTAATGTTCACAGTACAACATGTGAGGTGTTGTAATTTTTAAATAATTTTGTGTAATAGAGTTGTTAGAGGAGGCGGAGGTGGCTTGAAAATAACAGCCATTCGAGTCGATTTTCAAGGTTAAGCAACGCTTGCTGAGGTTGGTCCATGGATGGGTGACCATCTTAAGACACCGTCAGTCGCCAAGAGTTGTACTAGGGACAAGACGCGTACTCGTTTCACACCCGCGCGACCCAAAATGCAGTAGTTTTTTTTTACTGTCCTTATTATTCTATAACTTTAAAAAAAAACCATAGGTCACAATGTAGGTAATTAAATTGTCTTTGAGATACTGAAAATTTCATTAAAATACGCACGGCGGTTTTGGTGCGAAAGTCGGCTTTTTGTCCGAGTTAGACATAACTTTACAAATTAATTACACTATGACATATGAATAAAACTCAAAATATTCTTAGATCAAATTATTAAGAAAATTACGATTAACCGTTTAGACTTCAAACTATAACACCCCTCTTTTTCCATCAGGGGTTAAAGACAGACGTATTCCACATTGGGCACCCTTTAAGAATTGTAACTAGTAAAAGCTCTTTATTGAATTAACGCAGTGAAATGCATTGAAAAAACTAAATCAAATTCGGTGCATCGGTTGAGTTATGATACTACAGACAGACACACACGTCATACTATAACTCCCCTCTTTTTCCGTCGGGGGTTAAAAACAGAGGTATTCCACATTGGGCACCCACTTTAACGGCACCTAAGTGAATGACACCTGAGGTATTCCACATACGGGACCTATCGAATTTGTTTTTGCCGTATGTAGAATACCTCAGGTGCCCAATGTGGTATACGTCTAACAACAAACACTGATAAAACTTGGAGCTCGAATAATAATACTGACTGAAATACTTCCACTGTAAACACCTGAGCCAAGTAAATTCATTAACACTCCGTCACAATGAGACACAACATGTTCTCAATGTGTTACATCTCTCATAACACAACTTCGGTATCAGTTTCCTGAGTGGTGAGTGTCAGATGCTACTTCCTAGCTTGCGACTGGATGTAAATCTCTCACGTGGACATGGTGTGCGTGCTTCTAGCGGGACCACCTGCACCCTTGACAATTAAAATGTTAGTTTTTTTATTCTATGGTGAAATAAAGTAGTGCCCAAGTTTAGTTTATTTTAATGACTAACTTAAGTTAAACATCAATAAAAATAAAAATAAAAATGGTCGTACGTAAGTACCTTCGCATCGTAAACGTATACTCCCTTTAAATAAATGGCAATAAAATATTTTATTACAAAAAAACATATACAGTAATGTAATTTACAGATCAGTAGGTATTTTTAACAGATTAAATTAAACGTAGAGACAAAGCACGAGCGATGCTGCTAAAAACACCCTTGAGGATTTAATGTAAATGTAAACAGATCAAATTAATGTACGACATTAAATAGGTCATTTTGCTTTTTACTCTGACAACCCATTCACTAATGACCAAATTCTGTGACATTTTCACCGATCCTACCGATCTAAATTAGAAAATGTTATGTGTGTGTGTTTGTGATATAGTAAATACAATTTTACCAGAATTATCACTCTGCCTGCACAGCATTATAACCGAATTTCTCGAAAACACTCGAGGCAAGGGAGAACGAGTATTGTTTATTTTTCAAAACTAAACAAAAAATAAATACTTGTAGTTATCACAAATCAGAGTGCTTTTTTGATAAATTTCTGAAGGTAAATGGGAATCACAACAGGGTCAAAATATCAAAGCCGAATATAACTTAAAAAACACAGTAGAAGCCTGTAAGTAACCGACATAAGTGTAGTTAAAAGCGATACCTGAGACTCAAGACAATTGACATTTTATCAATGAAAGCGTCGCCATAGCGATTTGAAAA
Source organism: Orthosia cruda (assembly GCA_964057195.1). Lineage (NCBI taxonomy): Eukaryota > Metazoa > Arthropoda > Insecta > Lepidoptera > Noctuidae > Orthosia > Orthosia cruda. Next base: position 4,983,929 of record OZ059841.1, on the reverse strand, counting down.
ACATCAAAAACATATGGAACTGCCAAGCGCTATCGGATTGTCACGTGCTTAATCCCTATGTTATGACATTTGACCATCACCATCGCTGACAACCTCTTCTCACCATCTCTCAGCATCTGGTCCCGCCATCACCTCGGACACTTCACACACCACCTCCATTATTTTCAAAGTAGCACGAACTCAATATAGCAGCGGTGACACATATAGACAAAGTCGCGCCGACTTCGTGCGATTCACATGAGATCCCGTTAAAGAGGTGCCTTTGATATCGTTTCGGAGTGAAACAGACTAGCTACTTTTACCAGCGGTGATTTTGAACATAGTCACAGTTTTCTGAAGGTGTGTAACCTAATTTCAGACGAAAGATGTCACTGCTAATCAGAGGCCTCCTCCAAGTATCCGATCTTCTTCTTCAGTAGATTCCCTTAGCCTTAAACAAGTCATCGCTCCATCTAGTGGGAGGCCTTCCAAACTCAATGTAGCTGCGGTGACACTTACAACGTCGCGCCGCTGACTGCGTGCGGTTCATGTGAGATCCCGTTAAAGTCGCCTTTGATATCGTGTCGTAAACGGATCCAGGATGGGGTGGAACAGACTAGCTACTTTTACAATGGCGATCGGCGAGGAGGATGTCACTGGATTATGGTGATCAGTACATCACCTCTGTAAGGTTACCTCCTAGTTTGAATTGATTACGAGAATCATTTTACTTATAGAAAGCCTTAATCGCCCACTGCCCTAGGCTGCTTCTTAATCCGGAAAATGGCGTTCGGAAAATCATCAAAATCAGCCTACGCGTTTGGTCTCTAACCAAACGCGTAGGCTGATTTTGATGATTTTTACGTCAATCGATTCGTCTTAATCTTGCGAGTGTCATTGGCTACAATAAAATTGCAAAAATAAGGCTTTTAGGCGATGTATTACGGGGGGAGGGGGCAGTTATTTTTTCTTCCATATTTATCTTGTGGTATATCAAAATAACGAGTTTTAAGAGGCGATATAAAAAAAAAATCAGGACTTCCCAGGCCTGAAAAAAACAAGTTAAAGATACTTTAGCAACTTACATGGGAACAGGCTAGTTGATAAATCAGGACCTGTCCGAACATTCGTATGCGCAAACTTATTTTAATCGCGGAGACCGATTCCTTTTTGTAAATTCAATGTAGTGACTGAAAGATACACAAGATTTGACTGCAATCGAATCCATGAATTGTAATTTAATCCACCTATCTCGAGTGAAGATCTTCACTTATTGTGTAAGGAGTTCTCGTTTTATGTGTGTACCTAAAGATTTACTTCCGTTGGATCCCACTTTTGAATTCCACTTTAATATTGTTGGCGTTGGATCCCATAAAACATTATTTTGTATTTCCGTTGGATCCCAAATACGTTTTATTGTCGTTGAATCCAAAAAGCTCATCAGTGCGTAAGCAGCTTAACCTTTACTTTTTCAGAAATGGATAGTGTGCAATATTGTTCTTTAGCATTAGTGATATCATTTTACTGAGTGTTGTGCTGCTGCTAGTGATCCCTAAGATCTCTTTAAAATGTTTTATATTTCTAGCCGTAATTGGTTAAAGTTTTAATGTGACGTGCTCAACTTGTTTTATTCGTTTTATGTATAGCTGTTGGTTTTCCATCTATATCTGCCTAGCCTTTTCCCAACTATATTGGGGCGGCTTCCAGTCTTACCGGATTTAGCTGAGTACTAGTGTTTTACTTGGAGCGACTAGCTATCTGACCTCCACAACCCAGTAACTGGGTAACACGATACCCCTTGGCAAGACTGGTGTCAGATTTCAAGCTTCTGAATACTCGTAACGACTGTCATAGATCTTCAAATGACAGCCGGGACCAACGACTTAACGTGCTTACCGAGGCACGGAGGAAAATCGGTATGTTGAAATGGTCACCCATCCACGGACCGACCTCGTCAAGCGTTGCTTAAACTTGATGATCGACCAGTGCAGCTTATTTAGCCTCTAAAGTTTTCCATCTTATAAATAAATAAATAATCACATAGCAAATTTTGAACTTTTTGACATTCCTAATCGCTAATAGAGTATCTCTTTGAAGAGCCTCTGATGAAATTCACTGAATGTGACAAGCACAGTACCAATCGATGTGGTAAGGCTTAGAGGAGTCCAGCAGAGAAAGTCAGTCGGCTGATTGTCTCTAAAACGCGATGTAGTATTGACTCAGTCGCAAAATCGCCGTTCCAAAAAGTAGCTAGTCTACTCAGCCCTAAGGTACATAAGGTTATTTCTACGGAAATACAGAAATTGGGAAACGCAGAAGTGATGGGTTTTGGCACCGAGTTTTGTGAAGGTAGGATTTGCACCGAAGGTTTTGAATTCGGTGAGCATTTGAATTGCAATTTATATAAAGATCATGTGTTGCGACATGTGCAAAGGTGATAAGATTAGTAAGTAAATAATAGCTTCCATCTCGAACCGAATTACTTAAGTAAATGAGAAGTAGTTCGTGTTGTGTTAAGAACTTGTTAGCAAAAAAAATAAACTTCTAAAAAAAAAATACTACTAAGCGAAAAACTATTTTCTTTGCCGAAGTCGGTATGATCTAACTATTGTTTTTTTTATTTTTTCCAACGACTTCGGCAAAGAAAGTTATTTTTCGCTTTGTTGTGTTTTTTTTTTGAAGTCGGTTTATTTTTTTGTTACAAAGTATTTTTGTACCAAACATAAATTTCCATGAAAATCATTTGTAGCCAAAGAACATAACAGGAAGATTCCAATAAGCACAAGCACAACTAGGATACATTGTTTTATTTTGGATTCCTAGTGCCTGCCATCCGAATTCATCATCAGATCAGTTCGATGGTACCATTTTCATCACTACCATTTATTTATAAGTATTTGCTTCGTCATCGTCGGTTTTTTTCCACTTTGTATTGTTTTTTAGAAATCGGTTGTATTTTTTTATAAAAAAGATTTTTTATTTTTCACGTTTTAGCTGCACTGGATAATGGGCAAGTTCTATAGTAAGATACCTATAATACCCAAAGTGATGCCAGAATAGATTACCCGAATAACATGAAATTTGAACATAACCGGTGGATTGGAGTGTAAGTGGTGAACTATATACATCTGCTTACCCCTTTCGAGCGTACTAGCGTGATGTTATGTTATGAAATGGTGTAAACAATAAACAGACTTGCGATTGCAGCAATCCCGAAAGATTAGCCTTCATTTATTGAAGAGTTCTGTAGTATATCTCCGAAGTTCTTCTTCAGATCTACACCAAATTTAAATGGAACCAATTCGTGAACATACTCTTTCAAACAAAAAAAATCACATTCAAAATTGATCGACAATTGACGGAGATATCGGTGAATATACACAAAAAAAACATACACTCAACATAGAAACTCCTCCTTTTTGGAAAGTCGATTAAAAATGGTCTCAAGAACAAGTCACCCGTTCATGGACCAACCACAGCAAATTCATTTTATTCAAACCGCGTATTTATTTATTTATGTACACACAAAAAAAAAACCCGCGTACTACTATTTCAGCCAAAATCCTCTCTTAAATCCGTTGGCCAGTTCCAACGTTATTTTTACTCGGTTCGAAAACCACTGCGTGACAGCCTTCCGAACCCTTTTTCAGTAGTTTTTAGACAAAGCTTTTTTTAGAGATTGATATTCGCGTGGCAATTCCAAAATGTCTGTGCGATTGGCTTGACTGACTTCGTTTGGAATCCATCAACAAAAATGTAACTTACTATAAAGCTTGTATTTTCTGAAGTATAGGCAGACATGTGTAAAATTTTCACATTATGCTAGTTATGTGAGGCGCAGTGTGACAACGAAGTGACAACGATGCGACAACGAAGCGACAGTGGTGCGACAACGATTCGATAACGATGCGACAACAATGCCAAACGATGCGACAACACCATTTCATATAAATTATTGAATCTGAAGAACAATTTTATAAAACTTGTATGATTTAAGGATTCGTGTCGAGTATCAAAAAAAGGGTTTTATGAGGTGATTTTAAAAATATATAACACTTATAGCTAAATATATAATAGCTCGCGTATATCTATCCTCCGACTGCACAGCATGATTTTCTTCTTGTTGACGTCTTTTCAGTTTGCTTCTTAAGCAGTCGTGTTTTTTAATTTTTTGAATTAACTATTTGTCTTGATTTTTTCTTAGAAAATACTTTTAGTTACGATATCGTCTATCCATGCCTATCCCATGCGGCACCAATATTATTTCCACATCAGAATAAAAAGCCTTAATATCTCGTAATAATGATAGCACAGTAAAACATTGGATTCAGTTTGAAATTGTATATTTTGCAAGAGATTTATGTACGAGAACGGAATATCAATGTTTCAGGAGATTATACTTTGTAAACACTTGCGCGTTATATTAAAATGGATACTCTTGGCAAGTTTTGTTTTAATATTGGCAACTCATCTTTAATGGATTTTTTTTCTAGTTTGTTTGATCACTAGTGGTTTTTTGTGGTTTATAGTGTTTTGAATTATATGTATTTCATCATCATCAGTTGACGATGATAAGAAAGAGAGAAAGACTTCCACAAGTGGACATAGGCCTTCGCAAAGCGTCGCCGCTGCAGTGCTCAAAAAATAAGTAGTCCGCCATCTTGGGCCATCCGCCATATTGGATTAAGAATCACGTCACTTAGGTAGCCATGCATTGTCATCCAAACTAAACGAGTATATAGTAAAATTGCATCTTCAAAATTCAGTTATAAGATTTGACCCGAGTGTGTTAGGGTCATATACATACATAGATTATTAAGTTAAATAAAAGCTTGTTAAATGAATTAGTGGTTGCCGGATACACATACAAAAGCAAGGTTACATACAATTTGTAATAATGAGTGCCCTGCTTCACTCACGAATGTTGCACTACCCTCAAATATTACTGAATACAAAATAGACTAGAAACTAACAAGCTGAAGTTTTAGACATATTCCTGTCTATACGGCATTTTGTTTGTAGCTCACCGCACTTTCGATAAACGTAAACTTCAAAGAGAATTTGAATTTGTGTGTACTAAAGCTTTTTGGCTAAGGGTAGATGGTATTTTTGATGTTTTTTTTTCGATTCACAGGTAAATAACAAATCTTTATCTGCGAAATTATATCGAGGACTCTTTTTTATATAAAGGACAATGCGACTAATATAATTATCACAATTTCGAGGCAGGTGCAATAAAGCAATAAATGTACGAACATTTCTAAATTGTCAGATTGCAGCCTGTCGCGTGTCGGTTTTATGAATACACCTACTAAAGATTTTTATGTTATTTAGATAAATAAAATACTTAAGTACATTAGATCTTCTCACCCCCGAACTATCTATAATCCTTTTTTTTTGGGTTCCGTACCTCAAAAGGTTAAAAAAAGGAACCCTTATAAGACAAGTAATTAAGCCAAAGAATGCTTGTAAGACCTTTTACTACAGCGGAATAATCGTTAGATACGGAACCCTCGAAGCACGAGTTCGACTTGACCGGTTTTCTTTTTTAATTGATTAAATTTCGCTGTGTATCAATAGCCTCCACTAATGAAATGAGCCAGAACGTATTTCCATCGTCACTAGTTATCAACTTAAGTTACTCGTACTTACTTACGCCCCCTCTCCCCACCCGCATCGTTTCCTTCACAAACATGAGCCGCGCCGCGTGAAAACAATAGCGAGTGAATACACAACACGCGGTTCCGGCTAAACGAAGACAGGTATGGAGGCTAGATGTGGCTTTGAAAAACAATATTATACTCAGATCATCGGAAAAGCAAGTTCATTGAACCGAAATATATTAGAATTTTCTGAACCATTTAATGTCAAAAATATTGAGTGAGTTCGAGCAGCTTATAAAAATAATACCTACATACAATAAGGGGACGCATTTTGTTTTTCAACCGTCGTTTTTTCGCGCAGAATCTTAACACCGCCATTCAGAAAACGACCTCAAGTGCACAACGCCATCTATTGAATTTTGAGTCTGAATTGCTTGTGTTATGTTACTTTTACTTCTTGATCACTTTAAATTCATCTAACTTTTGATAGAAGGAACCGATTGCGATGAAACAAAACTAAGTAATACTTAAAGTTACGCACAATTTGTATTTATTAAAGTTATCTACATTAGTTTCATACATTTTTTGTGATGCGTGCTCAAATAAACAGACAAATTTTTCAAAAATGCTGGACATGGATTATGTTGGTTATCGTTTTAAACACTGCCAATTTTTTTTTATATTTTCGACGTACAAAAACGACTTTTCTTCAGATTTGTTTACTGTATATTGATGATAAAGAGCTAATAACTACTGAACTATTAACAGGTACCTAAATAGTTACAAAAAACACATTTAATTAATTATGCAGTGATTGAAAGTGATCACAAGTGCGATTGCTGTGGTAAAAGTCCTAGTCCGGTATTCCAGATGCTCATGCTCAACTCAACTCAAACTGGCAATGGACAGTTGTGATTGATTGCTTGTTCCTTTTTACATTAACGTGCTCAAGTCCAAGATCCTAGACGCCCCAAACGTTACCGAAATCTTTTACACAAAATCACTGGAATTGAGGAGTGTTAGCATGTACTTGGAACGTACTCGTACTTGCTATCGTGGATTTTCATTTTCATTAAATCATCATCATCATCATTTCAGCCGAAAGACGTCCACTGCTGGACATAGGCCTCCCCCAGGCGTCGCCACATTGACCGATCCCGTGCGTCTCGCATCCAGCGCCTTCCCGCAATCTTAGTCCACCTAGTGGGGGGCCTTCCAACATATCGTCTTCCGGTTCGCGGTCGCCATTCCAGAACTTTTCGGCCCCATCGGCCATCCGTTCTGCGAGCAATGTGCCCTGCCCACTGCCACTTAAGTTTGGCAATTCTTCGGGCTATGTCGGTAACTTTGATTTTCCTGCGGATATCATCATTTCTGACGTGATCACGCAAGGAAATTCCGAGCATATCCATTGCCCTTTGGGTGACTTTGAGCTTTCTGATAAGGCCCATTGTGAGCGACCACGTCTCGGTCCCATAGGTGATCACTGGCAACACACACTGGTCATAGACTTTTATCTTGAGACACTGCGGTAAATTAGATGAGAAGATACCACGCAACTTCCCGAACGCCGCCCAGCCGAGTCGGATTCGACGGTTACCTCTTTCTCGAAATTCGACCTCGTCAATGATTTGAAAATTGAAAATGGTCTACAACTTCGAGAGTCGAGTCTCCGACCTTGATAGGAGTGGGTGTTACATGGGCATTCACCATGATCTTGGTTTTGTCCATGTTCATTTTAAGACCCACTCTTTCGGAAGCTCTACTGAGGTCATCGAGCATTTTACTGAGGCTCTCCATGGTCTCAGCCATGACCACTATGTCGTCGGCAAACCGAAGGTGAGTAATATACTCGCCATTAACGTTGATGCCATTAACGTTGGTCCAGAACCTTGAAGACATCCTCCAGCGCAGCAGTGAAGGTCTGATCCTGAAGACGGACTGACATAGTGGTGTTTTTGTACAAACACTTCAACACCTCAATGTACCGGTAGTCGATCTGGCACCGTTGGAGAGACTGCAGTACAGCCCAAGTCTCTATCGAATCGAAGGCTTTCTCGTAGTCCACAAACGCTAAACAGAGAGGCAGGTTATACTCTTCGGTCTTCTGTATAACCTGCCGCAGCTTATGTATGTGGTCTACGGTGCTAAAGCCTTTTCGGAATCCGGCTTGTTCGGGGGGGCTGGAAATCGTCAAATCTGCGCGCGAGACGATTCGTGATGACTCTTGAAAACAACTTGTAGACATGGCTAAGAAGTGAGATGGGCCTATAGTTCTTCAACCGGGCATTGTCGCCCTTCTTGAAGAAGAGTACCACCACACCCCTGCACCATGCCCGTGGCGTTTTGCCCTCGAGTATGACGGAATCAAACAGCTTCTGAAGGGCCCTAAGGACCGGTTTGCCACCCGCCTTCAGGAGTTCGGCCGTAATTCCGTCATCACCCGGCGCCTTGTTGTTTTTGAGCTTTTCAGAGCCATCCTAATCTCGTACAGGCTGACGTCCGGGATATCTTCGGTATAGTGTCGGGTCAATATAGCTCTTGGGTCGTTTGCTAGACTCGCAACGGGCTTGCTGATCAATGTGTACAACTGCCCATAGAATGTCTCGATCTTCCTGAGAAGCTCCGGTTTGGCGGATTTGATCCTGCCATCGTCGGTCTTCAGTTTCGTGAGTTGGCTCTGCCCAATAGCCAGATCCCTTGAAAACACCTTGAAGCGCTTATATCGCTCGATCGCGTCTTTAATACGCTCGGTATTGAAGCGGCGGCGGTCTCTTTTCAAGGATTTGGAGATCTGTCTATTGAGCTGCCGGTATTTGCACGCCTCATCTGAAGACTGCAGGATCATCTCAAGCCTCTCCTTCATAAGCTTGAGGGTATGATCAGAGAGCTTTTTGTTTCTGTCTATACGACGGGTCTTGAAAAACTTAGACCCGACCATATGGACAGCTTCCACGAACCCGTTGCTGTATTCATCCACGGAGATCCCTAGGCACTCGAAACGATTCTGGAGTTCGAGCTGAAAGCTCTCGGGGTTTTGGACCTGGATCTGTGCTGGCCGGACCGTGGACTTCATCAGTCGAGACCTTTCAAGCTTAATATTAATGTTCAATGTGCCTCTTACCATGCGGTGATCGCTCCCGGTTTTTACCGAGTTGATCACAGAGACATCATTGAACATTTGCTTCTTGGTTGACATGATGAAGTCGATCTCATTTTTTGTTGCACCATCGGGGCTCTGCTAGGTCCACTTCCTGTGTTCACGCTTCTTGAAGAAGGAGTTCATCATATAGAAGCCCTCCTTCTCCATAAAACTGGCCAGTAGGTGACCCCGGTGGTTCCGTTGTCCAACTCCAAATTGCCCCACTTGCAGCTCATCCTCGTCTCGTTTGCCCAGTTTCACGTTGAAGTCCCCCATGACAACGGTGAAGTGAGTTTTGAAACCATGCATGGCTCTGGAGATATCCTCATACATGGTCTCTACCTCATCGTCGGGGTGTGCCGAGGTCGGGGCGTAGACCTGTATGACCTTCAGTGAATATCTTGAGGATATTCTGAGTATAAGGTACGCCACCCTGGTCGACACACTCTCGATCTTCACCACGTTGTTCACAAGGAACTTGTAGACGATAAACCCGACATCACCCTGGGACTGCCGGTCACCCTCTCGGAAATAGATCAGGTTACCGGATTTGAGGATTATCGAGTCCTCCCCCTCTCTTCGGACTTCAGATAACCCTATAATACTCCATCGCAACCTGCTCAATTCCTCTTCGAGTTTAGTGACCTTCTCGTCGGTCCGAAGTGTGCGCGTGTTGTACGTTGCCAGGTCCAGTCGTCGGTGATTCTTGGTGTAGCCGGATCTCTTCCGGAGATTCTTAGCACCCCTTGCCATGCCGTAGCCTCGACCGCTACCGTAGTCGAGGGTAGGCAAGCTGCCGGGTACTAGGGGCCATTTTTTATTTGTGCTATTCATTGGGGGGGTTTTGCCATAATCGCCACGCTTGGTAGGCGGGTTGGCGATCGCAGTATGGTTGTTATAGAAGCACAGAGAACGCTGCTGCCCATTCTCTGGTTTGTCCCTTAGTCGCCACTTACGACTCTCACGGGAAGACATGGGATGGTGAAATTCGTTACGTCCGGCACCATACGGATCCTTTCATTAAATACCTTCCACAAATTTTATGTAGAAAGAATTCAGTTCGTCTGCTCGTCGTCGCATCTGGGCTCTTACTCTATTGAGAACAACTATCTCAAGCTGAAGAATCATAATGCCAAACTAGAGAGTTGTTATTGGTTGGCAGTTGATTGTTGTTGAGAATCCAGAATACGGGCCTTAAGTTCGATTGCCCGGTCACACAATAGGTCCTAAAAATATATCCAAGCAGCTTTACGCTAGTCTTAAACATAGAATCAGTGACCGCCAACATGGTTACCTGCGAGGTGGGTCAACAACCACTAATCTCATTTAATGTGGCGGCAACTTGATTGAATGTATGGCTCATCGCACTCAAGTGGATGTAATATACACTGATTACAGCAAGTCTTTTGATCGCTTCGATCATGCTATACGTCTGCGCAAGCTATTGGCTATAGGTATCAGTGGAAATCTCTTCAGGTGGTTCTCATCTTATGTGGCGAATAGATGTCAAACTGTTGTTCTTAATGGATACACATCGAGAACTATGATTATCCCCTCAGGGATTCCACAGGGATCGTTAGAGGGACCTTTGTTGTTCAACATCTTCATCAATGACGTCTCTTCATGTTTCTCTAACTTTCTGTGAGTTTTAAATAGTAATAAAAGTCAATTATTTTTTTAGTATGTTTCAATGCATATTTCCCCAATGGGAAATTTTCGGTGGCAGGCCAGTCTTAAACTCAGTCTGTCATATTCCTAGCAATAGGTTTACTCCTACTGTTTATACCTCTGTCTTACCTCTTCAGAATACACAGAGCATTTCATGTATAGGACACATCTAGCCAATTTAACTCCTCGTTCCATCTTCCGCCTCCCACAAGCCATATGTTTGGGGATGTCAATCCTCACGCCCGCTTGCCTCTAGAGCGTGGGCATAAATACTGAAGCTTTAACTTGTCAGGTGACGCTGCTTGCGACTGAAAACTTAGGTTTTGGGAATATTCTAAGGCGTATGGGCAAATTAATTCGTTTTGTCTACTCCTTCATAAGTGTTAGTATGAGGTATTTTATAATACACACATACATAAACTCGATCGTGTATTTTTATTTATTTAGTGTGATTGAACTTGAAAAAGTGCCCCATGTATTAAGGGGCACTTTTTCAAGTTCAATCATAGATATTATGCCACCAACTGCATCAGATAGTTAAGACTGTTTGAAAAGTGACCTATTTGGAACTTTCTACTTGGTTTTTGCAGTCGGGTTCTTTTTTTTATTATTTTTGCATAATAATAATTAATGCTTTTGGGATCGTCTCCTCATGCCTTTAATCAAAAAAATATACATAATCACGGCAGCTTATTTTAATTTTAATGTTTCCTAATGTCACTCAGTGTCAAAATAAATGTAATCTAAACCGAGACATACATACTCTCGAAAAACATTACACTGCTTCTGGAGCAGTCGGGTAAAAATATAAGGTCAAATTTGTAATGGCCTTGACCTTTGTCCCGGACGTGCCGATGCGTTCTAATCGTGACTTTTGGAAAGAAACAAAATAAATAAAATACTTAAATTGACCCCATAATTAAGGATTATGTTTGTTACTGAAACACGCCAGAATCGCTGAATGGATCTGGATAAAATTTGGCACAAAGATAGATTATAGTCTGGAATAGCACATAGGCTACTTTTTATCCGACGACAGATAATAAAACACTTTTTACGCGGGTGAAGCCGCTGGCGGAAGCTAGTATGTTTATATTACAGTATCATATTAATATGATTATAATCTGTGCTCCTAGATATATGATAGTGTAACACCGCCCTAAGTACGCGGACAACATAGGCGTGACAGTATTTATTTCCAAATATAAGGATAACTCTATGCGTGCCTCCCAAATTCATATAAAATCTACAGCGGGAGCTCTCTTTCCTATAGTATACCTACACTACGAAATTTAGAAACCGTAGATATTATTCTGTCGACCTTTTACCCTTAAAACGTAAGTAAAATGACTTTCATTATTTAAATCTACTCCCAAAACTCAAATAAAATTCAAGTACCATTATTATGCAAGCTGGTTCAGATAGATTGATTTCAGCTACGAAAGCGTAGCAGCGTTGCTACGGCGTAGCTGATCCGTAGCATTATTTATAGGAACCTTCCTGATGGCTCGACGCGATTTGATAAGAAACTTTTACAAAGAAAAATAGCGAGTACGTTTACATAGACGCAATGCGATGAAATTCGACTGTCTTTCACTTGAAATATGTGCACGGTAATTAAAATTGCATCGAGCCTTTATACCTCAAAAAGAAAAGTATCAGTAAAAATTTAATGAGTGTATGTTAAAAAAGTAATTCCCCAAAAATATGCATAAAATAAATAACCAGCTATAAGTAAAGCAGTGATTTAACAAAATAACTCATAAATAATATAATTTGGGCGTTCAAAATAATGTTAATGGTAATAAAAGCGATTATATTCGATAAAACACGATTTCACATCATCAGCACCACGCTTGGATTGTTATTGCTGAATTTTAAAGCGTAACTACCCGTGAATATTTATAACAATGTATAAAGCGAGCAAAGGTAATGGATTCGATTTCCGAGTCGGGGTTCTCCATCTTGGATGCCTCTAGTATTGATCAAAATGTATATACTTTTTTCTTTTCACGCTTTTTAAGCTATCTTATTGGTCTAACCTATTAACGATATTGAGTTTGGCTTCCAGTCTAGCCAGATGGAGATAAATTACAGTTTTTTCTATGGGGCAAATGTCTGTCTTTTGTGACAGCTTGGGCTCCCAGTATGGGACCAGTTTAGCGGTCTATAAATGATTAGGGTGGTCATTTATTCTTTACGGTGCCCAGTGTGGCACCGGTTTGGCGCCCAACGTGATATAGTTTTGGCGCCCAGCGCGGGACAGATAAATAGATATTTTAAGTGTTTTCCAAAAGGTTGCCATTTATTTATATGTTTTCTTTTACCTCCACAGATCTTCCCATGCCATAAACCATAGCCACCGTTACGAAATCCGCCGTATTCCCGGACGTTCCAATCGTTGTAAATCTCGTAGCTTACACGTCTTCTCGTAAATACCACCGGTGTAGGTGGCAAGATGGCGGTATTTCCCCTGGGAGCCGTGGAGAGGGTATTATCCTATCTGGCACGATGGCTTGGGTGTCTAGCAAGGGAGAAGTTTAGCGTTCAGCGTTAGAAAGTTTTGGCACCCAGCGTGGGACATGTTTCGCACCCAGCACGGGACAAGTTTGGCGCCCAACGTGGGAAAGTTTTGGCGCCCAGCGTGGGCCGTTGTTCTGTGTTTTTATTTTTTTTGTTCATCTCCACACATTTTCCCATACCATAAACTGTGGCCACCGTTACAAAATCTACCGTAGCCCCGGACGTTACAATTGTTGTAAATCTGGCAGCTTACACGTCTTCTCGAATACCACCGGTGTAGGTGGCAAGCTGGCGGTATTTCCCCCGAGAGCCGTGCGGAGGGTATTATTTCCAGCGGTTGAGATTCGCTCTGCATACGATCAGGGATGTATGTGGCGGGATCCCCCTGTTGTAATGTAAGTTGGAATGTTGAGAGTAACAGTGATGTGCTTTGTTCGACTCTGAAACATAAGAAAGAACTCATTTTTGTATTATTTTGTGAGGATTGAAAATGAGTCGTCATCATTTCAGCCGAAATACGTTTACTGCTTACATGTCTACATATATGCCTACCCTAGGCGTCCTCCATCATCATCATCATATCAGCCGAAATACTCGTACGTCCACTGCTGGACATAGGCCTCCCCGAAGCGTCGCCAAATTGACTGGTTCCGTGCGTCCCGCAAACAGCGGATCCCCGCAATCTTTACCAGGTCATCGGCCCACCTGTTGAGAGACCTTCCAACGCAACTTCCTCTGGAAGCGTCCTCAGTAATGAATAATAACACTACCTGTAACTTTTCATTTGGCGATTTCAAACTTAGCTAGAAATATAAGTTTTTAAACTGTCATGGTCACTAACATTAACATTATAAGCGGGATATTTTTATTTATTGTCAAATACGCGCAGTCTGCCCTGGTCCTTACTATATACAGATAAGTTAATGCATATGGCTCCACAAAGCCTCGTCGCCACATGAGCCGCAGGCTCTTGTCAGACGGACTGCATTTGAGTGGCCGGCGTAGTCAGTTAGCAATTTCGATGCAGTTGTCTAGATGTGTTATGTATGTCAACTGCACTTAAACTGAATTCTAACTGCAAATTTGCAGTTGGAGTGCTGTTGAAATGCAATCCTTCTATCTAGAGCATTAAGAAAACTAATCAAATCAGTCGTGACAAGTCTACCAGCCATCGTCTCGAAAGTATTTATCAAGCACTTTATTTATTTATTTATTATATGGGCTTGAGATCTGACTTGTGGAGTTACTGGGTTGTGGAGGTCAAATAGGCAGTCGCCCCATGTAAAACACTGGTACTCAGCTGAATCCGGTAATACTGGAAGCCGACCCATTATTGATAGGCTTGCGTTTGACCACTATCGCACCAGATGGTAAACTATGATGACTTCTTTCTTTATAATGGCATATCAGATTCTAAAGTGTATAATGAAACACTGCTACGAAACGACGCGGGCCGTAACTAAAGACAACTTTTAGTATCCTTTTTAGTTTGCAGAGTCAATGTCGGTCGACGTCGTAGAGTTCTAACTTAGAAAGTATTCTTAGTCTGAACTTATAATTTGCATAGGAATAAAGTAAATAAAAAATAGTAGAAGTCTAATAGTAGTAATAGTAGAAGTTCTTCAGGTTTTTTATACCTTGTCTCACATTAGGAAAGTTTTGGTTTTTCCTGCATCGTGGATGCGATTACAAACATCTAAAGTCAAATAGACAAACAGCCAGATCCCGAATAATTATCTGAAGGCCATGCCAATATTTGTGCCGTGCGAGAACTGAACCCGCGACACGCAGCGCAGCAACCGTTCGCTCAACCGATGCACCACTGCGTCGTCTCTGAATATTAAAACTAAAACAGCCAAAATGACAAGAGTATTAAATGTATGTGGTAAAGGCCAAACTCTCAACTTTATGTCAACTCTGGTAGCAAAGTTGGTGAGGGCAGCCAATCTACCGAACGAATTTAATTGAAAACTACTCGTATCAAAACTAAACTTTCTTAATAGTAGTGAAGCTTGAAAGCTAGTCTTGGTAATTGGTTTGTGATGTGAAGGAGTAAGGAGATAAGTCGAGAGGTAAGTTTTGAGTATGAATATATCAGTATGCCAAATAGGAGAGGAAGACCAAAGAAACGGTGGATTAATTGTGTGAAAGATGATAACATGCCATATTTATTTATTAAAACTTTATGCACATTGGCCACTGGCATAAATCTAACTAGATGACGCGATTGTATAAGTACTTCGCGTGCCAGGAACGGAGACTTTTCTAGATTTCGGTGGGAAATCCACCGAAATCTAGAAAAATGCCTGTTTATTCCATATTGAGCTGGAAAGAATGTATAGAAAAAGTTGACCGAGGCACTGGAAATGTCTTCTTTCATTGCTAAATAAATTTGTTTTAAAATTGTTTGTGAAAAAGTGGCACGCTTGGTTTTCATACAGATGGAGGGTCTTGCGTTACCTAGTTAAATTTGTCTGTGACATAGGCGGACTTAATGCCTTGAGAATTTTCTTCCAGTCGACCTTAAGGTGGGGCAGAGATAAAATATGACAGGTGCAACTAAATGCAAAAACAAATAGAGAAAAGAAATATATAAAAAAAAACATATTTATTCTTAGACAGATGGGAACATATTAATAATGTTATTGAGAAACCGAATCCAACAAATCAATTCTGTGATGACTCTACAAACTACTTGCAAATTTGCTCGCGTGCCTTCAATTTGAAAGACAACCGACTGGTCGCCATCCCGATGTTCTAAGGGAGAAACATTTTGGTGTTTTATATATTAGGATAAATTATTTGACCCAAAATGCCTTATGTAGCTTATTTATAAGATATGGATAAATATGTCGTGGACTTGTTTTTAGATCTACTAAAAACCAATATCTTTGTAGTACATGGTACTTACGTATAATAAGAAACCAACCCAGTGCACGTGGATAGAGCAGTTGAGCAGTTCTATAGCGCATTTTCTGCCGACTTTCCTTTCAAATACCACTATTTAAGGCTAACCAAGAACTTTAGTGTAATACTATGTAACCGACAGCATTCCTCATGAATGTGGCTATCATATAAATAACATTTTTTTCAAATCCGACGGGTAATTCTAGAGATTAACGCGCTCCAACAAACAAACTCCTCCGCCTTATTATATTAAGTATAGATTAGTACAGAGCTCTTATAGATAAAGCGGCATTCTAAAATATCTTCAATACTCATAGTTAAGGTGAAGATTATCCTGATGATATCAGCATTGTCCTGATTAAATATCTCCACATTTCCGGAGTCCGCCGATTCAATACCGAGCGTATTAAAGACGCGATCGAGCGAAATAAAGGCTCCAAGGTGTTTGCAAGGGATCTGGCTATTGGGCAGAGCCAACTCACGAAACTGAAGACCGACGATGGCAGGATCGTATCCGCCAAACCGGAGCTTCTAAGTGAGATCGAGACATTCTATGGGCAGTTGTACACATCGATCAGCAAGCCCGTTGCGAGTCTAGCAAACGACCCAAGAGCTAGATTGACCCGGCACTATACCGAAGATATCCCGGACCTCAGCCTGTACGAGATTAGGATGGCTCTGAAACAGCTCAAAAACAACAAGGTGCCGGGTGATGATGGAATTACGGCCGAACTCCTGAAGGCTTAGGTCCTTAGGGCCCTTCAGAAGCTGTTTGATTCCGTCATACTCGAGGGCAAAACGCCACAGGCATGGTGCAGGGGTGTGGTGGTACTCTTCTTCAAGAAGGGCGACAATGCCCAGCTGAAGAACTATAGGCCCATCTCACTTCTTAGCCATGTCTACAAGTTGTTTTCAAGAGTCATCACGAATCGTCTCGCGCGCAGGTTTGACGATTTCCAGCCCCCCGAACAAGCCGGATTCCGAAAAGGCTTTAGCACCGTAGACCACATACATACGCTGCGGCAGGTTATACAGAAGACCGAAGAGTATAACCTGCCTCTATGTTTAGCGTTTGTGGACTACGAGAAAGCCTTCGATTCGATCTAGACTTGGGCTGTACTGCAGTCTCTCCAACGGTGCCAGATCGACTACCGGTTCATTGAGGTGTTGAAGTGTTTGTACAAAAACGCCACCATGTCAGTCCGTCTTCAGGATCAGACCTCGAAACCAATCCTTCTCCAGCGCGGCGAGAGACAGGGAGACGTCATTTCTCCGAAACTGTTCACTGCTGCGCTGGAGGATGTCTTCAAGGTTCTGGACCAACGTTAATGGCATCAACGTTAATGGCGAGTATATTACTCACCTTCGGTTTGCCGACGACATAGTGGTCATGGCTGAGACCATGGAGAGCCTCAGTAAAATGCTCGATGACCTCAGTAGAGCTTCCGAAAGAGTGGGTCTTAAAATGAACATGGACAAAACCAAGATCATGGTGAATACCCATGTAACAACCACTCCAATCAAGGTCGGAGACTCTACACTCGAAGTTGTAGACCATTATGTCTACCTGGGACAAACGGTCCAGTTGGGTAGGTCCAATTTCGAGAAAGAGATCAACCGTCGAATCCGCCTCGGCTGGGCGGCGTTCGGGAAGTTGCGTGGTATCTTCTCGTCCAATTTACCGCAGTGTCTCAAGACAAAAGTCTATGAACAGTGTGTGTTGCCAGTGATCACCTATGGAACCGAGACGTGGTCGCTTACAATGGGCCTTATCAGAAAGCTCAAAGTCACCCAAAGGGCAATGGAGAGGGCTATGCTCGGAATTTCCTTGCGTGATCACGTCAGAAATGATGATATCCGCAGGAGAACCAAATTTACCGACATAGCCCGAAGAATTGCCAAACTTAAGTTGCAGTGGGCAGGGCACATTGCTCGCAGAACGGATGGCCGATGGGGCCGAAAAGTTCTGGAATGGTGACCGCGAACCGGAAGACGATACGCTGGAAGGCCTCCCACTAGGTGGACTGATGACCTGGTTAAGGTTGCGGGAAGGCGCTGGATGCGAGACGCACGGGATCGGTCAATGTGGCGACGCCTGGGGGAGGCCTATGTCCAGCAGTGGACGTCTTTCGGCTGAAATGATGTTGATGATGATGATGATGATTTTGGAAATAGTTATATTATACGTACAGCCAAGTCTGTGTTTCCAATAGCTACAACCTCGAGGCCTTTAAGTCAAGAGTGAATGAAAAGTGAAAGAAAGCTTACTGCCAGACGACCACACCATCGCTTATCATCAGGTGAGATCAAACGCGAGCATAAAAAAAACTATTTTCTCGCTGTTTGTCAAATGCAATTACATATTTCAAGAAAAACCGCCAAAGACTCTAAAACATCTGTACTTAGGAATTTGGGAGCGGTTGGCAATCTACAAGAGAAAAGGTAATCACAATCTGACAGCCAAATTTTCTTGCCATGATCGCGATCGCACTGAATTCAAATGAATATTTTAGTTGACTGATTGTTTCATAGAGGCAGCACAGTCTAAAATTGCTATGGTG
Organism: Orthosia cruda; assembly: GCA_964057195.1. Lineage (NCBI taxonomy): Eukaryota > Metazoa > Arthropoda > Insecta > Lepidoptera > Noctuidae > Orthosia > Orthosia cruda. The sequence continues at coordinate 4,965,546 of OZ059841.1, read as the reverse complement.
TAGTTATCGCTGATACGTAGTAATTATTGCTATCGTTTTGCTCTTGCAAGATACGTAATAAGCCTGCCGGTTGCCTAGTCAAAAAAAAGGCGCAGGTCAGGTAGGCAGTTTTTTTAAATAAAATAATGGTATTAGATAGCTAATAAAAGACTGGGCAGACTGATAATTTAAATCGAAACCTTAATTCGTTTTGCCTCGAACCTATTTGTGGTATTGGATCATAACTGGTAGACCGCAGTTCACTTATAGTTAAGTGGTAACATTCGTCTATTATAAAAACCCTACCTCATAGATCAAATCTCTTTAAAACGTGGCGTACGTACGATGTATGCTTCTTACTATTTTAAAATTATACGTCAATTCCAAATAGCTAAATACATCCAAAGATAATGAAGAAGAAAACAATAAAAAAGCAGAAGTATATCTTGAAAATTGATATATTATCTTAGAAATTGAACCTTTTCTGTAGTCGCTCAGAGACTGGATTTGGGTCCGATTAATGGCATTAGACTAATTCTAATCCATGGAACTTTAACAAGACTGGCAAACTGGATGAACTTATTATTATGTCCCCTTTGCCACGGGGTACCAGTGCTAGTAAAGAAATTTTGGTTCAAATAAATGATGGCGCGATATGCATCAATATGTTATTGAATTGTGTGTAAAATTAAGATTTTATAGAATTGATCATAAAATTGTATGTTCTTTTTTAAACAACACTCTTGAGCATAAAATTATGGAATATTGGGCTCTTAATTCACAATTTAAAGATTATTTACACAGATATTTAGAATTCATTCAAATAGATGGCGTGGTTTTAAATTTCTGAGGCATGCCACTCAATTATTTAAAGGAGAATGCCCATGGACAGTACTTTCAAAAAAAGATTTGTGTCACAATAATTTCTGGACAATAAATTAAACAAAAATATTTCAAGTATTTTGACTTCTTTTCTAAAAGATGAAAGAAGTGGGGTTAATTTTCTTGAATTAATAAGTATTTAACTTCCGTTTCTCAGCTCAAACATATTCCGCCATTTATATTAGGGTTGAGGCATGTTGACATGATCTGACATCGATTAATTGAAGCATCGTTTTTTTATAATCTATCTGAAACACTGAATCGATCCAAGGATCTCCTGTATCGAACCTGAATCGGTTTAATGTTAAGAACTAATTGATTTTGAAATTGGTTTGATTTACTATTTTAATGCAAACCAAGATAACAAATGAATCATGTTTTTAGAAATCGATTATATTACCGGTTTGGTAACATGCCTATTACTGTCAGACATTTCATTTGACAGTGACAGTCATGTGACAGTAGTCGTCTTTTCATTTGATTTGTTTGTATGTTTTTCTTTGCGTCGAGTTGGGTTAGATTAAGATTAGATTAAGACGGGCTGGTGTCCGCAACTCCACGTCTAAGCGCGTATTTTGCGTAAAAGTTGGGTTACTTAACACTTATCTTATCAATACAACACCGCCGTGTGTTTATGAAAATAGTGCTTAATAGGACAGGACTTTATTTTTGTGATTTCCGACATGGCTACGGCTCGAAGTTGGTGTCTCAAATGTTCTTTGATGTTGGCACCATATATATATGCGCAGACATAATATAATGCTGCATTTTTGCATTTAATTTCCTGATAATATATTGACCATATTACGGGCTTGGATCTACACCGGTAAGTAAGAATAACATTGTATGTCTTACCAGCACTTGAACAAATGTCTAACGAATGCAAATCTTAAATATGCTGGCATAGAGTCCATATTGCTGTGAATCTACTATAACCTGAAAAGGAACATATTTTGTTCAATATCTCTTAACTCCCGCGATGAAAATTGACTAAAGTTGGTACGTGTAATTAATTAAGGTAATATAATCAAATAAAGGTGTTTTTATCAGGACACGTAAATGTTTCGGTGACTACATTTCTCCATACAAAATGGGCATTCTCCTTTGTATTGTAACACTTGGTACACAATGAAATTGTAAAAACATGCAAAAAATACTATTAAACATATCGTCACTGTATGTAGCCCTTAATATGCAGAAAAATTGATGTCATATTTTTTTTCGTTTTTTCTTTTCGTTTTTTTTTCGTATTTTTTGGGTCAGGTAAATAAAGGAACTTTAAAAAATAATTCTAACAATATTTGTTTTGTATTTCTACCATGTAACTAATTATGCACTCTGCCAAGCTGTCATGCATATATTTTTGAAAATCCATGTGCACTATAGGATACATTGCTTGATTGTTAGAAAATGAAAATATTTTTTTCTATACATATATATCTAAATGAATTTTAATTTTAATTTAATTTTATAAAATACTAGAGGACGCCTCGCGGTTTCACCCGCGTAGTTCTCGTTCCCGTGGGAATACAGGGATAAAAAGTAGCCTATGTCACCCGGGGATAGAGTAGCTTCTCAACGGTGAAAGAATTTTTGAAATCGGTCCAGTAGTTTTAGAGCCTATTCGGTACAAACAAACAAACAAACAAAAAAATCATTTTCACTTTATAATATTGGTATTGATAATTATGTATTTATGCAGTCTTATAGACACAAATATTAATAAAATATGTAAAATCACAGTCTTAAGTGTAAAGTAGAAACATAACATCAACTTCTTCTTAATAATTAAAACTTAAAGCAAGTTACCGCAACGATAATATTATATTCTATAATATCAACCCAAAGTCTTTAGTTTTAGAGGTTTTGGACAGTTGCTTTCTCTTCGGTAAATAAGCTATGCGTTGTTGATGCAGATATAATATATCCTCTATATATCCTCCGCAAAAAATAATGTATAATATTCTGAAAGTGATTTTATTTCTATAAGAGTTTATCTCTAGAGTCTTCGAGTCTTCGAATTCAGCATTGAATTTGAACCTTACAGTACTCCATTTCACTTCAAACTTTTGATATTTACTACGGTCTCTTTGACTGCGTATGTTATTTCATGGATCGAGTCACATTAGAAGGTCACGGCACATGTACTTGTATGGGACTGGTTATTGAAGAACATAGTGGTGGTGTTGGCAGGATAAAAACATTTTCAAAAATATTGGACGAAGAAGCAGGTATACTGGATGGTGATAAATTATTCAACAAATTGGCAATCGGCGTAATATTTGTATCAATTTCATCCGTTATCAGAACTTCAATGTACTCGTCTTCACTTTCGGTTATGTAAATATTATCTATTGATGATGGCAACGAAGGTGCAAACGAACTATCGTCGTCGTCTGAAGAAGGTCTTATTACTTCATCATCAGTAGTCACTGCTATCAAAATCTGAGCTTGCTACTGGTTTTGGAAACAAATCCAATATTTTTTGTGCTCTTGTACCAGCCTAAAAATAAACAAATAATTATTATGTTATTATTTCTCATACAGATAATATATTTATATAAGTTGATTATTGTGTATTTTATTGGCAGTGTATCTGCAAATACACACCGCATAATATAAGCTGTAGGTTGTATATTTGACAATGTATCTTAAAATGCACACTACAACAGTCAGGTCCAAATATCGGAACTTGGCAGTGTGCATTTGTAGATTCATGTTTATTGTCTGTCATATTTTAGATAAAAAACATTATTGTTTCATCAATATTTTTACGTAAACAAAAGAATACACTTTCAATCAAATAATAACTAAATTTATTTATCGTAATATTATACCTATTTACTTAGGATTATAATCAATTCTTACCTTATAACCCATAGATGCACGCGCACGCTCCGCTATTTTGTGATTTGCTGACTACAAATGTACCCAGATATAATACATAGGTATTCTTTCTAGCAACCAAAACGATCTTGTATTTCGGTTTATAAAAAAAAACATAAGCACCAAAACTGTTAACAAATATTTTTTCTTAGTATATCTGCATTATTAGATACGTTAGCAAGTTAAGGGAAAAAATTGTCACGAACCCAGAAAACCCTTTTACTTGCAATTCGCTGCTAACACCATCTATAGCCGTGGAACGGAACTGAACGCGATCGAAGCACTTATAAAAGTAATAATATTAATTAGATGAAAAACGCAAGTTACGTCGGCACGGTTTCTTTGTATGGGATGAGGCATCTGTATGCTAGTATTATATTATCTGTGCCTCTGCCTAGTCCTTCAGAGTAAGCAAAAGTCATGCTATGTCATAATCTGTATCTACAGACAAGTAAAGCCGTTTTCAGATTGTACGCCTAGCAGACAAAGCACTGAAGATAAATATAAGGGTAGATTATAATCATATGCCCTAGGGACTGTATGCACTTAGAAAGAATACCACAACTTTATATCTGAGCAAATCTAAAGGGAGTTAAAGTTTGTATGCAAACGTACCTACCTTGCGGGCAACAGTAATTGTTTACACATCTAATCGAAACTAATAATACAAAGAGTTTCTTGTTTGTTCGTTTGTAAGAGGTACCTAATCCCTGGAGTAAGTATAGAATCTCAATTAAAAGAAAACATTGATATAAAGCTACTCTGTAGCCGAGAGCCAATTTTTATTGGCTTCCATGGGGACAAGAAGTTAGTTATTATTGAAGTAGTTTACAGTAAAAATAGGTGTGCATCTCGGTTAAGTGGTGCACACATCACTGTTTTCAATTGTGTCAAGGATGTAATAATGATGTTTATTCGAGTTTGAGAACATCATAGCACAAAAAGACGAGCATCACTCTCTTGGTATAAAATTTAATGGCATAATATTGTTTGGCACAACGTTTTCGCATAACTTTTATTAGCACAATAATACTGTGGCATAATAATACATTAGCATAATGCAGAGGTTAGCATAACTGCCATTTGACACAGCAGGAGGTTCTCAATTCAGTTGTATATTCGTTTTCTTTTTGATTATGTTACTGATTTTACTTAAAACACTTAACCTTGTCATTTTGTTTTCTTTATAAACTTACTTCTATCTGTGAATACTTTAAATTGGCCTTATTTTTGTCACTCTCATTTGTGTTAAATTGTTTAGCTGTAAGTTTTCCTAAAACTGTAAAACAAAATAAATTATAATAAGATACAATAATTTGTTTTCTCATAATTCTTTTTTTTTTATATATATTTTGGTTAAGATGCGGCGGGCCAAATAACCCTATGGGTTTAGGCCACTCTTGAGCCGCCTACATGTTTGTTTTTATTAATAGAACATTATGTGTAAATATCATTACTCGTTGATAACATAAATTATGCTGTATAAAAATTATGCCAACAGTATTATGGCAATAAACATTATGGCAAAACATTTATGCCTAATGATCATTATGCTTTTTTATGCCAATACAAATTATGACAATATATTTTATGCTTATCATTAAAAAACCAGAAAAGCGTATGTATGGTAGAAACCATTTAGCACATGTTAGCAAGGATTGCTTTAATCCAGTTACTTAAATCAGACTCAAGAGATGCTCTTCATAGCAACAAAATGGTGTAGAATAAAAATCATTTTTTCTTTTTTTTTGCAGTTCATGTTAAAAATGCTATCATACTATAAATTTTGACATTTTGTTAAACTTTCTATATTTTACACCGTGAGGAACTTTTGTGCTTGACGTTTTAATTGTAAGTACACTGTCTCTTATTCCATACTTCTACTCGTATACTAATATTATAAAGAGGAAAGATTTGTATTTTTGTATGTAACGAATAAACTTAAAATATACCGGACCGATTTCAAAAAAAAAATCGCCTTTGGGAATCTACACTATCCCCGGGCGACATTGACTTATTTTTATCCATGTATTCCCACGGGAACGGGAACTACGCGGGTGAAACCGCGAGGCGTGCGCTAGTGAATGAATAAATTTAAAAGAAAATCCAAAAAAAACAAGTTTATAAAATTCCTTAATCAAGTAATAAACGCGAAACACTATCCAAAAGACTGCAAAACACTTTTAAGACATTTATGTATACAGACGAACTTTCTCGCAGATGTCCTGCTACCAAAAAAGTCATACCTGTACTTTTCTCACCTCAGAACTGACTCAGACAATAAATTAACCCCCAAAGAGAAATCTTTTCCTCTACCTATTCCTTCCCCGAAAATAAATTAACATCCAACTCCCCAATATGGTCCCCAAGTACTACTTAATATTAGCTCGTAAAGGAGTTTAACAGTCAATAAAATTAAACTATCAATTAGGTACAAGTGTAATTATTATGGGAGTCATTAAACGCGTATTTGACTCTTCATAAAAGGATTATGATTAAACCATTGTTCGTATTAACATAGATTATGGCGCACTTTCGGTCATAAAAGTGGTATTATTAAAATTTTAATTTTATCGAACAAAACTTATACTTACTTTAACTATAAAACATATTTTTTTTAGTTATACAACATAACCTGTATCTATTCGGCTTAAATGGGCATACAGAAATGTATGTATATGTACGTACAATACTGTTACGTTTACATCAACAAGCTCCTATCCGTGGCTTCGACTGCGTGTAACGTATTTGGAATCACAAAGAAACATTAAAAAAGGGTAAACATATGTAAACATTATAACGGGATGAAAACTCTATGCATACTATAATCTATCTGTAAGCAAAATTTCATCGCAATTAAATCAGATATTTTTTATTGAAAAAACTAGTACAAACTTACAAATTTATAATACTAGCTTACCCCCGCGGCTTCGCTCCCTTCAACTGGCTACCTACCTACCCTACCTACCCTTGTTTGCCAATAAGTAGCCTATGTTCTTCCCCAGGATGCCATATATCACCTTGCCATTCATTAAAATCCGTTCCGAGTTTTAGGCATGAAAAGGTAGACAGTCAGACAGAGTTACTTTCGAATTTATAATATGAGTATAGTAGGAGACTAGGAGTAGGATAGTTCTATTATACTAATAATAAATACCCATACAGAAGATGCAAGCCCAAGGCACAGTTTAAAATGTTTAATATTTTTGAGATCATTCCTATCTACCCTCGTCTCACACACAGCACACTACTTATATGTGAATGTCAATTTCATACTTTTAAGCCAAGAAAAATGTATACTAAGTAATAAGTTTTCTGGTAAATGTGTATAACTTTTATGGTATACAATAAAGTAGACCGTAAAACGAGGTTAACTTGATTAATTTTGAAATTTAATTTGACATAACTGTTTCAATTATATTTTGAAAAATATGAATAAAATTCTGTGTTGGCGACTCCACAAAAAATGTTATATTCACTAATATTTTTTTTTTTTCCATAATTTAGGAGAAAATAAAAAAACGAGCCTATGAACGCCAAAATAAAAATCTGGTTACTTTGACACTTCATTGTTTTTCACTGCAATATAAAGTAACCACAATTTACAATGTATTTTTAATAATTTCACGCTGTACAATTCTACATTGTTTTTCTGCAACAAGTAAACTTATTCTTGCGCTGAGGTTGATGCAAAATATGGCTGACATGTCAGTGTTGCAAATTTTAAAAACAAATAATTGAGGTGCGTTCCGTTTTCACGGAGTTAGCTTTCAAAACCTAAAAAAATAAATCATCAAAGTTACGCAGATCGCAATGTAACCCAGTTTAACCAGTATTCTATTCTATACTTTATTTGCCTAGATTTACCTCAGATCAACTTACAAAGTCATACATTGGAAAAGTGGTATTGTCAGACACTAAAACTTCACGGTATTTTCTTTAAAGAAGATCTCAACAAGGAGGCTTAGACCTCTTCATATCTTTCTAGCATTAGCTCAAGTATTTTCTATCTAATATTGTGTCTAGATATCAAAGAGAAACAGAGCCTTTTTAGTGCTTATTTTGTAGAGGTAGTTGAAAGTCTATGCTTCAGATGAAATTAATAAACCACATACTTTGTTAGTGACTGAAATAAAATGAAATATTTAGACTTATAAGGTAAAGAATTGTTCCTTTGCCTTTGTATAAATTGGATAGGACTCGTTGTCACTCAGCGTAAGTTCCCGGGTTGGATGCCCAAGTTGGGCAAAAAGTGATAATTCGTTTTGCCATTTGGAATTTCTTAATATTTACTCAGTGTTTGGATCATGAACCCTGGTACATAAGAAATCAAGATCTTCACCGTGATCTTAAAATTGAATTCGTCACCACCATCATCAAAAAAAATTGTGAAGCCCACGAACGCAGACTTCATCAACACGTGAATGTTGAGGCTATCCAGCTGCTAGACAATACACACTTAGTGCTTAAGCTAAAAATAACTAAACCTTTTGAATAATAGTGACAACGCTGTGCTATACATTGTGGTATTCTGCTAAACAGAGCCACATATTTTAAGTCTATTTACAATTTATAACACTTTACAAACCATACCTTTATATCTTTTGATATTGTATGAACTTTTGTAATTCATTTTTATATTTTCTTTCTATTGTTATCATCTGAAAAGCATACTTTTAGTTATCTCTGATTGTTTTAAAACAATTACAATTACAATTATTTCACAAATTATATTGCTAATTTGTGAAATATTTTCTACTGTGACATTGTCATCTGACATGACATCTGTGTGTCTATTTTATTTTCTTAAACCATAGACCGTAACATAGGTACCATGGATTAGACCTGCTTTAAGCTAGGTGTACATTATTATAAGGGTAGCGTAGACTGATCCCTTTGTGAACCGTTTTTATTCGTTCTGGTCTTTATTTCTTAATTGAAATTTGAATTTAAATGTAGACGATATGACACAGAACGATGAAAAACGGGCGTCAGTTTTTAGTTTGGAATCTGGACTGAACGCCGAAAGTCGGTTTACTACTTAGTATTACGAAGTGGACTTTTTTATCTAAAACTCTCTAAACCTTAATATCCAGCTTGTGTAAGAGTAATAAAATCTGAAGTGCACTAAAATATATATTGTGAGTGATATATTGTGTATGATTTTACCTACGGATCTGACTACTAGCCGTTTCACTCCTGGCTGCCTGCCTTCCTGCCTACTGTATGTCTACACAACTGTATACCAAACCGTGTGCCTGATAGTCAGTCGTGGCGTCTGCTCACCTGTCTCTCTTAAGCTTACCACTCTTTTGAAGAGTTCCAGTCCGTCCAGGTGCCTGCCTAACAGGTTTGCTACCTACTCTATTACCTTCCTGCCCGATTGCCTGCTTGTCGTCGTGGTGCCCACTCACCCGCCTACCTCGGGCATACCACGGCCTGGTTAGCTGCCCACGCCGAGTGAAGCCGGCCTCTTAGTTTTATACCCTATATCCTTTTTTGTAGCTTTATATTTAATAACCCTATTATTATCTCATTTTTCTATTAACGTAGCTAACGTTTAGCTCGTCTGAGCTAACGTTACGCTACAACATATAACACATGAACATAGTGTTTTAAAAAATTATAGCAGACTAAGAAAGTGCCACAGACTTGCCTAAAAGTGCAAATAGACACTATTCTTAGTATAATTAAAATCTATCACGTAACATATTAAGTTAGAGTTAAATTGGGTTTCCGTTTTAGGCTAGATCGTTAGTAATAATTAAGAATTTTGTTTTTATTAATAAACTAGATATTTAAAAAAAAAGTCGTTTCTTACTACCGTCCATCCGACTTAGAGAGAGAGGGAACAGTGATTGCACCTGTGTTTGCGTAAACACCAGTGCATTGTAATATCTCCCGCGTACCCGCTGAGACTATAACTTCAGGACAGCATCAGCTCGACACTATTGATATTATTCGATACTAAGAGATAAACCTTAACCAAAAAAACTGTATTAATTAAATCCAGAAATTCTCCAAAACGACCAAATGCCTCAACTATCTGTAACCGATACAATCAGAGTCACTACTGAACAAGTGCATATTGGCTAGACGCCAACGAATGATTTTTTACTACCCACAGAATGCGAGCCTGGTGCTTCGAGTTTAACGAGTCGGCAGAATTCTTTTTCAATAAGATTGTATTTATTTGGTGTATTGATATTTAAATATCACTTAAATGCAGTACAGCAATTTTCCTAATGTCCCTTTGCAAACTTCGTGTTTCGTCAGTCGTTGGCTTTCTATCAGTTGCCCTTATTTTGATGCAGACCGGAAGCTCTCAATCAACTTGGAAGAATATAGAGTTATACGCATTTAACTTAATGTAATTTATTTTAGACATGTAAGGAAAGCTGCTAAAGTTAAGGACGTTATTACATTTTTCTACAAATAACAGTGCTTTTCAGGTACAATTTTAATGTATATGCAATCACAGATGTGAAGATATTATGGTCTTAATTTAAAGATAATATATTCAGCTCTAGATTGGCATCAGAAAAATTGTATGACATTATACAAAATTTTTGCACAAATACGTTTTGCCCATCACAATAATCGCAAAAATATTAAAAAAGTAGGGTCCGAATAGGTCCCAGTTTAGGTAAATTTACAGCATTTTTTAATCTTCAAAATTATAAGAAATTGCTGTATATATAGCCCTTTACAGGTTCAGCTAATTATTTTTTACCTAAATCATTATATTTTTTAATTATTAGATAAAATAAAAACACTTGCCGACTTCTTCATACATTTAGCACTCGAGGCTTATCATTCCGCGCTCAGAAGCGCTCGTGGAAGGACGGGCGTATCGCTTTCTCGCAGAAAATAAATACGATAAAAGTAATAGAAAAGATTGTAGTGTGCATGCGTGTGAGTACCGTCGTCGTCGTTTGTCTTGATCGAAAGGAGTTGATATTTTATCGGGCCGAAATAAAAGTATGTTTGTGTTTCCTATTATTATTATTATATTAGAATGTGATTTAGAAATTATGTTGGGTAAGATCGGGATTTGGATAGGTGGTGTTAAGCAGTTGTTGACAAGGTTGAGAAATGGATGGGTGGGCCAGCTCTTAGTAAGGTTAGGATTTGGATGGGTAAGGTTGAGCTATCGGCGGTGAAGGTTAGAAGTGGAAGGTGGGAGAAGATTTATATTCATATTCATATTCTTTATTGTACACTAAACAAACATATACAAATACAGAAGGACAACTTATGTACAAAGGCGAGCTTAACCCACAATTGGGTTTTCTTACAGCAAACCTCAGTGTTATAGCGAGATTTACACAATTAGGACAGTGAACAAAAGCGCACAACAAAAAAGAAACTTAAAAACAAATTTAAATTCTTACTAACTAAATACACTACACAAATACGTGTAAAGCATACAATGCATAAACATAATACATACTTTATAATATATATCTAAAATACATACATATTTATGAGTCATGTTGACAGGAAATGTTCCCTAGTTCTTCTCCTGAAGATATCTAACGAAGGGCTATCCCGTATGGTAGTAGTAGTAGTAGTACTAGTAGGGACTCCCTTTTCCGCACTTAGACTCCCATTTGGTCCGTTGTGCGTGGGGGTACTGGCTAACATAGCCAGCCCAACTCCGCCCAAAAGCACAGAAGCTTCCTGGGAGCTTCACAGGCTTCACGGAGCGACCTCACTGTTCCGAGGGTTTCTTCGCGTTGAGAAGCCACGGCCTCGCATTCCAGGATTACGTGGGCGGCTGATTCTTCGGCGTTAAAACAGCCCCTGCAAAGTGGGCTGTCCGTGGCGCCTATGTTGAATAAATGTTTGTTAAGAAGGGTGTGGCCCGTTAGTGTCCCTATAATTATTTTGAGGTTATTTCTACTCAGGCTGAGGAGTTTCTTGGTGAGACGCGGGTTTACTATCGGTACAGCCATTTTTGACTGTCTACAGTCTGTAGCCCGTGACCATCTGTTATTGTGCAATTCTGTTGATCTTTGACGAATCCACGCACGAAATTGCGAGAAAGGCAAGGGGATAAGTGGGTACGGGCCTAGCACCAACATCTCGGAGCCCCTTTTCGCAAGTTCATCTGCGGCATCATTGCCTAGGGATCCACTGTGCCCCTTGATCCACTGGAGGGTGATTCGATTGGATTTTGATATACTCTCCAGGGCGAGGTGGCATTCAAAGATTAGTTTGTTGTTGGTTAGTTTGTTTTCTAAAGCTTTGAGCACAGCCAGACTATCAGATAGGAATCTGATTCCGAAGTTCTGGATACCTAAACGCTTTACGGTTTTTGCGGCTTGTGTTAAGGCGACACATTCACATTGGAAAATTGAACTATGTGTGCCTAACGGTATGTGAAAGTTAATGTTGAGGTCAAGGGAGTGAACGCCAGCACCTGAGCCGCTATTAGTTTTTGAGCCATCTGTGTAGATTCGCACTTCATTAGCTCCTGACTGATCCCTTTCTTCCTCTATTGTTTGTATGTTATAGTTTTTGTTGAACATAGGTTGTTTTTGTATTCTATCACACGGAGCGGCGATGAGAGGTTGATACTCAATCGCCCGGTCCAGGATTTTAGCGTGTGGGCTTGTGTGGTTTTTACCCCATATGCCTAGATGCATTAGCCTGATAGCAGCTAGCGCCGCTTCTTGCTGTATGTTCAGGTCCAGGGGAGTTATATGTAGGGCTATCTCCATGGCTGCTGTTGGGGTGGTTCTCATGCAGCCGGTGATAGCTGAGCAGGCCTGTCGCTGGAACCGTTGGAGTCGGGTGATGGTGGTCGAGAGTTCTGTCCTAGTCCACCAAACCAGAGCACCATAAGCCAACATTGGCCTGATTACCGCTGTGTATAGCCAGAGAGTAATCCTTGGAGACAGCCCCCATGTTTTTCCTAACATTTTTTTACACTGATAGAGTGCGATTGTGCATTTGTTGAGTTTGTAGTCAAGATGCTTGTTCCAGAGCAATTTGCTATCAAGAATTACCCCCAAGTACTTGACCTCCTCTTTAAGTGTTAATTCTGTGTTGAAAAGTTTTGGAAGCCTATGCGGTCCAAGATTTCGTTTGTTAGTGAACATTATTAGTTCCGTCTTTACGGGGTTAACCGACAGTTCGTGTTTTGTGCACCAGCTCTCGATTATTTTGAAGGCCTTTCTCATGAGATCACATAAGATGCCCTCAAATTGCCCCGAGATTAGAATTGCTATGTCATCTGCGTATCCTACCGAGTAAAGACTGCTGGCGTTGAGCTCTGCAATGAGCTCATTTACGACTAAATTCCACAGAAGTGGTGACAGCACCCCACCTTGTGGGCAGCCCCTGCTCACGATTCCTCGTGTGGTAGTGTTCACAGTAAATTGAATAGCACGGTTTTTTAACATCACCTGTCGGCGCAACACCGTGCGTGTTGAGTGCCTGACCGATGCTGGTGAAGTTAGTTTTGTCGAATGCACCTTCGATATCAATGAAGGCACCTAGGGTTGGATTTTTGTTTTTGAGAGCATTGCCTACGCGTGAGACTACGCTGTGGAGCGCTGATTCAGTTGATTTGCCTGCACAGTAGGCATGTTGGTTCGGGTGCAGAGGTTTTTGAATCGAAATCTGGCTTCTTATCTTCCTGTCCCCCAGCCTCTCCAGTGTCTTTAGAAAGAAAGAGGAGAGGCTTATGGGTCTAAAAGATTTGGGCTGGGTGTAGTCGCCCCTACCTGGTTTCGGAATAAATATTATTTTTACTTCGCGCCATTTCAAGGGGATATATCGGTGTGCCAGACAAGCCCGAAAGACCTTAACAAGGTAATCAGCTAGCAGAGCACCGCTCCATCTGAGCAGAGCTGGAAAGATACCGTCCATCCCCGCTGCTTTGAAAGGCAGGAAGGTGTTGATTGCCCATGTTAATTTATCTTTGTCGATAACTTCTAACGCCACCTCCCAGTTTAAGCTGCTCGTAGCCCTTTCCCTGTACGGTTCCCCGCTTTGCTGGGTGGCAATCTGGCAGCCCGGGAAGTGGGTAGTTAGGAGTAGTTCGCTAGTTTCTGCGTCGTTTGTTGTGTAAGTGTTATCTGGTTTTCTTAGGCATCCTATAGACAGGTCTGCCTCTTGAGCAAGACAAGTTTTGACCCTATTTGCCTGGTTGTTGTTTTCAATGTTAGTACAAAAACGCCTCCAACTTGTTTTACCTCGGAGGCGAATTAGTTTTTTATATGTTTTGCGGTTTGTTATGTAACGGTCCCAGTCTACTGGCGACCGTGTGTTCTTAGCTCTATTGAATAGCCTTCTCAGTTTGTGTCGGTGTCTCTCCAGTTCAGGACTCCACCAGGACTGCCTGATCTCTCTCCTGGGTAAGGTGAGGGGACACGACTGTTCATAGCTCGATAATAGGATGGAAGTGATTTTGTTTACGTGTTCGTCTAAATTGTTTATCGTTATTTCAGCCGGAAGAGAGGGTAACCTACCCAGTTCAGTACCTATAAGTCTGACGAACTTCGATTGGTCTGTGTTGCGAGGAACTCTTCTTGGCTGTGGTGTGGTTAAGTTGAAGTTAATTGTAAAACGAATCCATCTATGGTCTGAGCATGATATCTCATTGGACACATGCCAGTCCTGAATGGAGTTGGATACACCTAAAGTTGCTAAAGTTAGGTCTATTATTGTTTGCGATCTTGCGTTTATGAAGGTGGGTTCGGAACCCTTGTTAAGTAGTACAAGGTTATTGCTAAGAATAAAGTCAAGCATTTCCTCACCTCGGTTGTTGGTTTTGACATTACCCCAGAGCGTGTGATGCGCGTTGGAATCTGTGCCGATGATTAGTTCTAGTTTCTCCCTTTCACAGTACTCCACCAGCAAGGCGAGCTCTGGTAGAGGCACGTCCGCGTCGCCTGGCAGGTATGCCGAGGCTAGTACAATGTCTGGGCGTTCTTGTTCGGTTCTGAAAAGCCTGGTTGCTGTCAGGTCCCTTGAACAGAATTCGTTAATTAAAAGGTTAGGTACATGTTTTGGGACCAATATGCAGGTACGCGGATTACTTACGGAGGTGTCTAGCAGCAACTTACCTCCGATGTTAGCAAGACCGCATATTTTGCCACTTCTAATCCACGGCTCTTGGATGAGGGCGATGGTCTTCTCTTGTTGGTTCTCCAGCACTCTGCGTAAAGTAGCCGACGCAGTTTGACTGTGCTGGAGGTTGGTCTGCAGGATCTTAGTCCTCCCGCAAAGGAGAGGAGCAGGGATCGCTGTCCTCGTCCCTACTTCTCCCCTCCGGCGGAAAGCAGTCCTCGTCCGAAGTTAGTCCGGGCGAGGGTGGATCCTGTGTTGATCCCTCAGTTGAATCGACCTCAAGCGCTGCCATGGAAGTCGCCAGCTCCACCGCCTCCCCAGCGGTCCCCGTCGCGGGAGGCGACGGGGAACGCCCAGGCAGCGGCGGATCAAGCTCCACTCCAGGCGCAGTCGAGGCCGTTGAGGTTGAAGGCGCAGCGGCATCCTCCTTGGTTCCACCTTCCTTCAGGAACCGGATGTATATACTACCCATAAGGTAGTATACTCGCCTCTGCTGGTCCTTAATGGTTTTAACCATGGACTCCGGCACACGAAAGTAGAGACAGGTGCACGGTGGCTCCTGACTGACCCTTGCGTGTGTTAGAGTCCAGGTGTTAATTTTTAGATTGGGGTTCTGCCTCGCCAACATCCCGAGAAGGTCTGATGTGTCCTCGCTGTTCTCGGGGACAAACAGCATGCACAATGCCTTCTTGGGTATGTCGGCCTGGGGCCGAACGGTGAGTCTGGTCTCCGGTAACGGGGATGGTGTGTTATTTATGACCCCCTTGAGCCAGGCCAGTGTGAAGTCGTCCTCGCACCATGTTTTGAGGACGCCTTCGGCGTAGTGGGCCCGACCTCTAAAGTGGATCGCGGTATTTTGGGTTGGGGTGGCTGGTTCAGGAACTGCCTTCAGCAGAGCCCGGAGCTGGTCCTCAATAGTTTGTCGGATCCCCTCCGCTTGCTCCTGCGTCATGTCCAAGAAGGGCTCGGTCATGACGGCGACACACAGCTCGTTGTTCCTGAACGACGCGGCCGCTTCGGCGTAGCTCACCAGGGTTCCATCAACCATATGGGAGCGAGCGGGTTTGCTCTTCTTGCTTACCCCAGTTGGTGTGACGGAATCCTCGGGACGCGAACGCTTCTGCGCCCTAGCCGGTGGTTCGGTGTTTTTCTGCTGTTTTTTGCGCCCTCTAGGCCTCGTGCTGCGTTTGCGCTTAGCGCCGGTGGCAGCCTCGCCTATTGGTGTGTCAGCCGTAGCAGACATCACCCTGGGGGGCGTCTTTTTGCTTGTTGCTGTTTGCCATTTATTGGCGTTAGATGAGCCTGCCATATGGCCTTCGGCCAGCTTCGTCGGGTCCCTCTCGGAGACCGCAGCCGCTAACGCAACCCGTGTTTTGGGCGCATCAACTTTTGCAGTGCTCTTCGAGTCGCCGTGAGCGAGAACTGTCCTTGGCTTTTCGGTCAGGGTAGTGTTAGGGGGCGCATCCATAGACGCAGATGAGGTTGGGATCGTTTGGGACGCAGCCTGTTGTGGTGCATCCCTTGCGGTTGCCTTCCTCATCGCATCCTTGGACGCAGCCGAGCGTTTATGTGTGTTGGGTGCATCTGAGGACGCAGTCTTAGGCGGTTGTTGCTTAGACGCATCCTGAGACGCAACCCTTGGGTTAGTCGTAAAAGGCGCATCTGAAGACGCAGCCCTTGGTGTGTTTTGTGTAAGCGCATCCGACGAGCGGGACGCAGCTTTGTTTTTTTGTTTTTTGTTGTGTTTATTGGTCTCTTTATCCATGAGTATGGTATCAAATAATTCACCGTTGGAGTTCTCCACCCGCCACGGAGCCCTCAGTCGGGGACGCCGCTCATTCAACAAGCGACGCCAGAGCTACTCCTTCGGTATAGGACCAGCTTAGTGAAAAGTAGACGAACCTGCACGCGACGGAAGATCACGGGACTGTATACGGCACGAGACTATGCCGCAACTCATCCCGAAACCCCACGCCACGCCGGCTGCCCCCCCCCACTAAACCGATCCTCGCTTGACATCCCGCTTATGGGATGCCTCAGCCGATTGATCGTGGGTAGCTACCCCACGACCTCCCGTTTGAGAGGAAATCCGGGCCAAAGTGGTGTGTTGTGTGCAGCCTGCTCCACTCAACCACCAGGATCCCTTCATCCCCCCGTACGGGTCCCCGCGCACGGCAAAAACACGCAGGAGGTCATTGCTATCCATCATCTGATCTTGTTCGATGGTGGACACCCAGGGGCATGACCTCGCCACCCCTGTGATAAGTCGCCTGGTGATTTCTGTTGCGTCTATTTCATATGGAATTAGACCAATAACGGGGCGGCAACCACGAGAAGGTTCATCACCACACTTGCCTTGAGGATCTACACGACCGTAGCGCTCTCCCTCAAGACCACGCCACCTTGCCACCTCAGAAGGAGTAAGGCAAGGTAGGCCTGCGTCTACAAAGCCAAACCAAGCAAGCAAGCGAATGAACGAGCGAAGCAAGGCATGTTGCTGGATACAAAGCACGAGTTTGTGAAACGCATGACCCTCCCCAAATGTGTGAGGAAGATTATTCCAGAGGCGGACAGCACGAACAGTAAGAGATTTATGATTTTAAACGGTTTGTATGTTTGTATGTATGACGAATACGGGACCAAAACCAAAACCCAAGATGGCGCCGACGAAAATTTGACATCTTTTCGTCATGGGTGTCATTGTCTTGGTTTTTGGTGTGGCAATCGAATATGGGGTTCAAAACCGAAATACAAGATGGCGCCGACGAAAATTTGGCCGCTTTTCGACATGGGTGTCATTTTCATGGTTTTTGGGGTCGCTTATATCTAATATGGGGTCAAAACCAAAATACAAGATGGCGTCGACGAAAATTTTACATCTTTTCGTCATGGGTGTCATTGCCTTGGTTTTTGGGGTCGCTTATATCGAATATGGGGTCAAAACCAAAACACAAGATGGCGCCGACGAAAATTTGGCCGCTTTTCGACATGGGTGTCATTTTCATGATTTTTGGGGTCGCTTAAATTGAATATGGGGTCAAAAACAAAATACAAGATGGCGCCGACGAAAATTTGGCCGCTTTTCGACATGGGTGTCATTTTCATGATTTTTGGGGTCGCTTAAATCGAATATGGGGTCAAAACCAAAATACAAGATGGTGCCGACGAAAATTTTACATCTTTTCGTCATGGGTGTCATTTTCATGGATTTTGGGTAGTATGTCATTAGCTGCTGCTCATTTAATATTTTATATGTTCCATGTAATGCAAATTAAAAATTCAAGTAATTTTTAATCCTTGTGACCAAAAATTATTTCGTTTTAGGTTCTATCTACTTATTTCACGTGCCTAACATTTTTTTTTTAAATACTTACTACAAAAAAGTCATAACTAATTTTCTTTTCGGAAGTCGGTGTCGATACCTATTGTTTTTTGGTTTTTTGTTACAGGAATGTTATAATTTTTCTCTTTTTAGTTTTTGTTGGTACCCCATAGTGGGTGTACTAAATACATCTGTTTATCCCCTAAAACCATATAAGTGTGATTTTATATTATGGTATGGTAAAACAAAACATAAACATACGAACACACTAATCGCAGGTCATTTGCTATTTGTTATTGAAGAGTTCCATTGTCGTATCTCCGAAGATCTCTCTTTAAGTCGTTACGGTGGATCTTTTACTGTTCGCGCTGTGCGCCTCTGGAATACTCTGCCACACTCTATACGGGATAGCCCTTCATTGGAGGTTTTCAAGAGAAGAATTAAGGAATATTTCCTATCAACATGACTCATTAATTTATGTATTTACAATTGTAATATTTTAGTTTTGTAATAAATAGGTATATATTATGTTTATGTATTGTGTGTTGCACACGTATTTGTTTAGTTTATTTAGTGAGTAAGTATTTAAAATTGTTACGAGTTTTTAATAAGCTTTTGTTGTGCACATGGATGTACTATCCTCAATTGCATATTTCTCTACGCAACTGATGTTTGCTGTTAGAGAACCCAACTATGGGTTAAGCTCGCCTTTGTACATAAACTGTCCTATTGTATTTGTATGTTTCTATGTTTTGTGTACAATAAAGAATAAGAATAAGATCTTTATCAAATTCTAATTTATTATAAAATAAAACCTTCCCTGAAAAGACATACATTTATCGACGACAATCCGATCAGTATCGGATAAGTAGTTTTCAAGAAAATCGCGGATACATACGGGTCGAATAGATAGAGCACCTCCTTTTTTTGAAGTCGGTTGAAATTAATAACCTACTTTTTACGACGACGGTTTGTAAAAGTTACCAAATGTATTTTCAAAGTAACCTTCCTGAATCAACTTCAATAAAATTAAAAAATAATATCAAGGACCAATATTATTTGAGTGATGTATAAAATCGAGCGCTCAGTTGTTTCAATGAATGCGTGCGCGTATTGTACATGTATTATACACGATACATCTAATAATTGATGGACATGAAAATTAGCATTCGTTTGTATTCGGAAATGCGGTGATTGCCGAGGGACATTAAGAAAATAGTTGTACTTTAATCGGGTGGTGGTTTAGTTTTTGCTCCACTATGTTCGGATCGGCTTTCAGTCTATTCTGGTGCAACTGAATACCAGTACTTTAACTGGAAAGACTGCTTATCAGATCTTTATTACCCAGTAAGTTGATAACGCGATACCTCTTGATGTGACGGTCGAGAACTCGAAGAAATAGCCGAGACCACCGGCTTAACGTGCTTTCCGAGGCACGGAGTTGTCTTGGTATGTATGTCTCGTCACCCATCCACGGACTGAAGATCGACCTGTGCGGCTGTTCTACTTGTCGCATCAAGGGTAGCCGATAGATGCAAACCATCGGGAAGTCAGGATGTATTCCCTTAGTTAGGTTAAGACATCGTGTGTGGGTTATAGGTAGGTGGGTACAATCATAAAAATGAATTCACATAAATTATTCGAGACAATGGGTTTATTCAAGTAGACAATTACAATTTTTGCTCACAAATATTACGGTTCGACAGTGATTCTTGATTCATTGTTTCAGCTCTAAGGCGGCCATATTCTACTGTCCCCACAACGCAAATGGTTAGAACTAGCGCGCCAATGCGTATTTTTTTTATTTCCTTTCTTTTTTTTTTTATCATTGCCCCACACTAGGAATTTCTTCCCGTATCGTGGGTGCGTTTACAAACATATAAACTCACAAACACTCAGATCCGGAACAACTATCTGTAGGTCTTACAAATATTTGATCCGTGCGGGAATCGAACCCGCGACACGCAGCGCAGCAGTCAATCGCGTGCTTGTGATTCGTTTTGAAATCCGTAATATTGACTAAACCCGACATACTTATAACTTAGCCATAAGCTCTAACACTTTTTTGACTTAAGAGCTTTTTGTTTCGTTGTCATGGCGACAACATCGTGTGGAGTGAAAGAGGTTTCTTCAAGAGGACTTGAAATCACCAACCAGCAGTTAGCAAGCGAGATCATTACTGATTCTTTACCTCTATTAAAGCAAAGTTTTTCTTATTCGCCCGCAATCGAGTAATTACAGACCAATATTTTATTTTTATGCTTATTTAAACTTTCAAAACAGTATTTATTTAAAACAGTAACAATTAAATACATCAGTATCTAAACAGCCAATGTTAACACGCGGAGGCTGTCATAAAAGACATTAGACAGCTCATAACTGTCCTATAAGGCTCTTATAACAGTACTATCCTCTTCTCTAATAGTACTATAATAGGGCTTTACGGTATGAAGGGCGAATGTAGGTATAAACTGTGGAATATGTATAGGGTTTGTTTTTGAGTAGGTATTTATCGTACGAAAAGTATGGCTTCGACTGGAATCTAACAGTCGTACAGTTCTATCCGGTTCTGCCTTTTGGATTTTTAGCTCCCGACGGAAAAAGAGGGGTGATATAAGTTTGACGTTTGTGCCTGTGTGTTTCTGTATCTGTCTGTGGTATCATAGCTCCTAAACGGGTGAACCAATTTCGATTGCGTTTTACTGTTTGAATTGGGTGTTTCCAGAAGATATCGTATCATAATTACGTGTTCAATAGATTGTCAATCGAAGCGCGTCTACTTCTAGATAAATTACGTAGCATGACATATAATGTGTCGAAGGTTTTTAAACATTTAAATTTTACTTGGCTTAATAGTAGTCAAGGGTTAAATAAAAATACCGGACGATGGTAATAGACTCGTCCTCTTTTATTTGGGACTTAAACATAACTGATGAAATGTGGTGTAGGAACTGTATACCTCTGCCCTTCCGAGATCTATCATCATCATCATCAGCCTTTCTAATGTTCCCACTGCTGGGACACAGGCCTCCTGTCTGTGAGAGGGAATGGACCGTAATCCACCACGCGGGCCTATTGCGGGCTGGTGGATGTCACATAATGTCTTCAATTTTTGTTTCTACTGCATGCCGGTTTGCTTGCCTACCTGCTGGGAACCCACGATCTACTACTTATAAGTCGCTGCCGATACCACTAGACCACCACTGCAGGGGATGTATACCTCTGCCAAACCTTCAGGGAATTAGGGTCTGATATTATGTTATAACTTCAGCCCTATTTTATAAATACAATCTGTTACAGAAAATATTGCAACTGAACTTTAAGTGAAATAAATCTAAGGAAATGGCAATTTTCTGTGTGCTACCTTTAAAAGATGTTTCTAGGGTTCCGTACCCAAAGGGTAAAAACGGGTCCCTATAACTAAGACTCAACTGTCCATCTGTCTGTCTGTCACCAGGTTGTATCTGATGAACCGCGATAGCTAGACAGTTGAAATTTTCACCGATGATGTATTTCTGTTGCCGCTATAACAAAAAATACTAAAAATAAATATTTAAGTGGGGCCGGGCCTCCCATGCAACAACAGTGATTTTTTTGCCGTTTTTTGCGATAATGGTACGTAAGCCTTCGTGCGCGAGTCCGACTCGCACTTGGCTTTAGCGCATTCTCTGTGTATACTACTCACAGCGGATCTTTGTGTCTCTGAAGTTGGCTTTAAGACCTTGCGCAATAGCTATTATTGTGTCAATGTTGAAGGTGAAGATAGCATTGTATAACTGCCTCTTTCACTCGCTTACTCTATGCAGTATACTTGATGACAAACTGTTTCTTGCGCAATGGTTCGCAGAGCCAACTTCAGAGACACAAAGATCCACTGTGACTACTATAACGACTGTACAAGTACACTTAAGCTGCTCACCAAACTTCTGGTCCGCCCTGAATTTGGCTTTCCGATGCGCAAGGCACGAAACGGTGCTGTTTTTGTTTGATATTTACTACTGCGCAGCGATTGTAGCCGTTAAGTTTGCCGAAAACTATACCCTATTACGTACACTTAGGTACATCTATATCTATATCATTATACTAATTAATACTAATATACTAAAATATTATAAAGAGGAAAGATTTGTATTTTTATGTTTTTTATGTAACGAATAAACTTAAAAACTACTGGACCTATTTTAAAAATTATTTCAACATTGGGTAGCTTCACTATCCCCGGGTGAGATATGCTAGTTTTTAACGCAGTATTCCCACGGGAACGCGAACTACGTGGGTGAAATCGCGAGGCGTTCGCTAGTCTTATATATGACTAATTGGTCGGCCACAAGTATGACGACCAATCCTTCGGGAGGGAGCTAGTCAAACAATGTTATGGTGGGACATAAAAACACCGTTCTACCCTCTTATGGCCAATAAAACGGCGTGCGACTGTTAACTCATTTATGCCTTTGCTAGCCAACTTTACGAGGTGAAAACTGATCTCCGATATATTTTTGTTTTGTTGGTATTTCGTTTTAAATACAACGAAGGCAGGAAACTGCTTTCTGAAAAATAGATATACATAGTTCTGATTTTTCAACTTAGGCCCAGTTTTTTGAACCGTAGTTAATTAACTTAACCAAATATAACCAATGATTGCAAATTTCGGTAAAAACCATTTTTTTCAGTTGTTAGTCTTACAAATGGTCAAATAAGCTGGAACGTTAATCATTTGACAGTTTGTTAGACTAGCAATTGACAAATTAACGCGAAACAGAACAAATGGCGTTAAGGCCACCCGTTGTATGTATTTTGGTTTTAAGTTTCCTTTTCTATGTTTTAACTTGATGCGAATGTCGTGGTGGCCCAATGGCTAAGACCTCGCCTGTCGTGCTTGAGGTGGTGGGTTTAAATCCGGGCAAGTACCAATGTGACTTTTTGAAATTCATATGTACTTTTTAAGTTTATCTTGGACATCACTGGCATCGGTGAAGGAAAACATCGTGAGGAAACCTGGACTTATATAGTTAATGTAAGTCTGAAATAGCCAAGTCAGAGGCCTGCGGGGTCTCCCAGAGGCTGCTTAATTAACTCTGACACCAGAGGTGGCCACACCTCACACGAACACAGACGTAGTGTGTGAACAAATGTAAACAATCAAGTGGAATGCGTCAGAAATTTAAAACCGCGCCATCTATTGGCATCAATTTTATGCCGGAGTCTGTGTTACCCGATAGCTACAATCTGGGGGTCTTTAAGTCAAGATTGAATAGGTTATGTCTAGGCAAGCGTGTTTCACCGTCGACCACATCATCGCTTACCATCAGGCGAGATAGTGGCAAGCGCGAGCCTATAGGATATAAAAAAAAGAAAAACAAGCCAGAATATTAGAATATTTTTCCTTCACCCACGATCAGCACTCAATCTAACAATATTAACCTATTCTTACACCAAGGGTAAACGCACAAATACCCTTTTATTTATCCTATCTCGTCTAGTGATCGCAAGTGTACAATAAATTCAAGAATGGCCGGCTAATAAAGCTGATATCTTTATAGGAAACCTTTTTTTTTACTGACAACCCTGCAAAATGGTTGTGTAAAATATGGAGCTCGATGGCTCAATATGTTTTTTTTGGGTTTAATTTTCCGCCTAATTTTGTTTATGGCTTTGCAGTTTAATAATAGAATGGTAATGTATGAACCAGCATATAAACAAAATGTCCACATTGCTATAATCTAAGCATAGCAAATGAGGAAAGCATATAAGGCCTATGTCGCTTGCCTCTGAGTTCGTAGTACTGGCACCACTAGAGAAAAATAATATTTTAGAACCTAGAATAAAACCTTTTAACAAATACGATGTTGTATTGTTTCTGACTTCGAAATTTCGAACGGTGTCCGCGTTAGGAATCTGCGATAATTTACTTTAAACAAATAAGTTCGCTTACGAATTGTGTGTGTTCACTTGAGTAATGTTCCTAGAAACTTTCCAGATTTGGTCTTCTTTTAGAAACTGTTCCAATTGATTGACTGGCTCTTTGGTTTAGTGGAATTAAGTGTTATTGTGATTTTTACTTGGGTTTCTTAGAAGCAGCCCGGAACCTGGACTTGTGCCCGGCTGGTGGCAATAGGCTCGCTATTACATGGAATCTATACAAAACAGGCTCAATGTTCTGTCATTACAGTTATGATAAACTTAGCGCATAATGTCCTTTTCTCAAAATGTCCTTTCTCAAAAAATCCTTTTCTCCAAATGGCCTTTCTCAAAATTTCCGTTTCACCAAATGTCCTTATCTCTCTCTCTTTCTCAATATGTCCTTTTCTCGTAATGGGCCTTTCTAAAATTGAAATATATAAATAAAAAAAAATTTAATGTTTATAAGCGATTTTCGTACAAGTACCCATTACTTTGCAAATCTTCTTAACATGCAAGTCAGTTGAAAATATCAACTTACACATAAAAAGCTAAGTACCACTTACAAAGAAGTATGATCATGACATCAGAATAAAAAGGAAAATAAAATGAATATTATTTAAACGAATGACCTATAACTTGGAATGATCAAGCTAAGGATGGCTTATTTACAGTTTTATTTATGTATTTTATTACTTCATTTCATTTTGGATGATTGCCAAAACTAATGTGGATGTTTTAGAGGTTCAGAGTTTTCTTGAGTACTGTCGCTTTGTTACTTTGTCAGCCTGAATTTTTTAATTTCCATTCATTCATGCAAGATAACGCACAGTTTAAATCACTAGGTCTAGTACCATGGAATTTTAAGGATTAAGAAATTTAGAAAGTTGTTGTTCCAAAGGGGACATGGATTTTTTTTATTAATACCAGAAGTACCTTACACATCAGGTCCAGTTGAAAACCAGCGTCAGGCACTAGATGTCTGGCATTTTTGCTGAGCTGGGCCTTTTTGGCGCAGGCGTGAGGCACATTTTCCTGCTAACTTCTTACGTCAAACTTTACACTTTTTTATTACTTTTTATCTGATGTAAATTATTATGTATCTAGTACCTATATTGTGTGTCTTTAGTCGATGCTAAATAAATGTATTTTCTTTCTTTCAAGTATTATTATGTATCATGTAAAATTACACTCATTTTATAATTAATAGGTTTAATGAAATTCACAGTGACAGCATGATGACATGACATAATCCAAAAACGAAGTAAATATATTACAAAGAAGGCCACATACATAGCACCTCCGTCCCAAATCGTCTAGTTGTCACGTTGTTTCAGGTTTACTGATGCTATCTTGGTATTAGGGTACCCAGCATCTGATCAACATGTCTTTTGCAAATCTGACCAGAATCAGTTTCTATTTGATAATGCAATCGGCTCAAAACGGTTCCGAATTCCCATTTAATTTGGTCGTTTGTGTAACTGCGTATTTGCACTCTCTGCCCAACAGTTAATGAGCGTACCGTTGCGTCATCAGTTGGCGGACATGTTTCATGCCTCGTCCTCGCCTTGAAGTGAACACTTAGGGTGTTTCTTATTTCCCTGCCAAACATGAGCTCATATGGACTTTTATTTTTGCTGCTGCCCGGCGTCCTCCGTAGGCGTTCCTTAATACCCAACAGTTTGTCCTGTAAAGTGCCTGGCTCTGCACTGATACTATGTATTGCTTTTTTAACTGTTTGAACGTATCGCTCCGCCTGTCCGTTCGTGGCCGGATGGTAAGGGGCTGTGGTTTTGTGAACAACCCCGCTTTCTCTGAGGAATGATTCAAATTCATTTGAAACCAATTGCCGACCGTTGTCTGATACTAAAGTAAGCGGGAATCCAAATGTCACGAAAAGCTCTTTCAGTTGGCGGATACACCATGAGCTTGTGGTTGTTTTCGTTTCTATAATTTCCACCCATTTTGTAAAAGCATCCACTATTATAAATAAGGAATAACCCTTAATCGGTCCAGCAAAATCCACATGGATCCTTTGCCATGGGCCTGATGGTAAGTCCCAATGATGAAGAACTGCGCCTGCAGGTTCATTTTGCTTTAATCGACATTCTCGACAGCTTTTAACTATGTTTTCTATGTCTTGATCCAAATTTCTCCAGAATACGTATCCACGTGCCAGTAATTTCATTTTTACTATTCCAAGATGTCCTGTGTGTAGTTCTTCTAAAACCTGTTGTCTCAGGCTTGCCGGAATCGTCACTCGTGTTCCTTTTATAATGCATCCGTCTTGTATGGTCAATTCGTTGTCATTGTAGCCGTATCTTCTCACTGAGGTACCGTTTTTCAAAGCTTCCAATAAACGGTTATATTCATCATCCAGTTGGGTCTTTTCGGCGATTTTTATACGGTCGCCGGCAATTGTGTTCATCTGATTTAATTGAAATGCGCAATGTACGTCAATTAGGTTATTTGCTACTGTTTCTACTGGAAATCTTGATAGATAATCTGCATTGCTATGATCATCCGATGTTCTGTATTCAATATTGTAGTTAAAACCAGATAGGAAATGTGCATAGTGAAAGAGCCTCATTGTGCTCATAGCCGGTAAAGTTTTGTGTGGATTGAAGATTGTAGTTAATGGTTTATGGTCTGTAATAAGTATGAATTTTCTTCCATAGCAGTAGTGAAAAAATTTCTTTAATCCCCAAAATAAGGACGTCGCTTCTTTGTCTATCTGACTGTATTTTTTTTCACTACTCGTCAATGAACGTGATGCAAAAGCAATATGTCGATCAGATCCGTCTGATAATCTATGCGATAGAACTGCTCCAAGTCCAAAAAGTGAAGCATCTGTAGCGAGAACCAAAGGTTTCTCAGGGTCAAAATGCATTAAAACTCTCTCACCGAGGATTTCCTGTTTAATTTTCTTGAAACTTTCATCACATTTGTGCGTTCATTCGTATTTAATGTCCTTCTTGAGTAGGTTATTAAGAGAGCTTGATATTGAAGCTAAATTTGGTATGAACTTATTGTAATAATTAGCCATTCCTAGAAATGTCCGCAGTTCGTTGATGTTGCTGGGGCGTTTTGTATCTAGAATAGCGTTTACCTTGTTTCTATTTTTGTGAAGTCCATTTTTATCAATGGTGTGACCCAAATATTCGATTCTTTCTTGAAAAAAATGACATTTGTCCTTATTGAGTCTCAAATTTTTTCTTGTAATTTTTGTAATACCAAGCGTAGTCTCGTAAGAAGTTGTTCTTCTGAATGTCCTTGTATTATTATATCATCGAAAAAACATTTTACTCCAGCTACTCCTTGAAGCAAACGATCCATAAACTTTTGCCATAGATTTGGGGCAACCTTGACGCCAAACATAAGTCTATTTACTGAATTTAAATGTTCCTCTGTGTGTGCTTAATGTTTGCATCATAGCGCTCTCCTCGTCCATCATCATGTTTAGGTAAGCTTGACTGATATCAAGTGTGCAAAATATTTGACCTCCGTTCATCTCTACCAGAATGTCCTCTATGATCGGAATAGGGTATTGTTCATCCCGTATCACTTTATTTAAGGTGACTTTGTAATCCGCACATAAGCGTATACTGCCATTTGGTTTGACAATAGGAACCACTGGTGTTCCCCACTCAGAGCTATCAACTTTTGTAATTACCCCTTGTTCGCAGAGTCGTACTATTTCATCGTCAACTTTATTTTTAAGAGCATATAGTATACGTCTAGGCTTAACAAAAATTGGTGATACCTCTTCCCTTAGGGTCAAATGTGCTTTGTAATCAGGTATGCACCCAAGGGAGCCATAAAATACATTCGAGTATTCAGAAAGTAGCTTATCCAGTTCTGGATGTTCTTTAGCATTAACTATGTTTATATTTGCCAGATCCAAGTTGATTGCTCGTATCCATGCCCGACCGAAGATAGGGTCAACGTCTTGTTTGATAATGTATAATTTTCCCTCAAGTGTTTGGTCATTGTATTTACACGTAACGAATGCCACTCCGAGTGGTGCGAAGATTTCTTCTGTATATGTTCTCATCGTGATGTTTGTTTTGTAGATCTTGCATCCAGTGTTCAATTTTTTTAAATCTTTGTGAGAGATAGATGACAGAGCAGCTCCTGTATCTACTTCCATTTTCAGTTTCGAGTCATTGATGCGTACATTTATCAGAAATTTGTCTGTGTTGTTGGATCGTATTAAATTCACATCCCATGGGGTGGTGTCATCGACTATATTTGAGGAGTTGTCCGTAATGTCCGTGTCGTGCAGCTCCACATGCCCAGGCTCCAGTTGGTTGAGTGTTGGTTGTAAGCAGACGCGAGCAAGGTGACCAACTCTCTTGCATTTGCTGCACGTATCCTTAATGTTGCGACACCTGCCTGCTCGATGGTCTTTGCTGCCACAACGAAAACACTTGCCTCGTAAGTCTCTAATGGTAAGAGGTTTATTCTCTTGCTTTGGACTGCGGTTTTTGAGGTCAGCTTGAACAGTTTTCATATTATGTAGTAAACCTTGGTTTGAGGAGTGAACTGCTGGTGACATATAGGTGCAGTCAGATTTTGCTAGTTCAATCGTGGTTGCTTTATTAATTAAGTCAGAAAAATCAGTCACCATTGTTACCTGTAGTATTTTGGTTCGAATATCGGTGTCATTTAATCCTCTTATAAATTGTAAGGTAAGAAAATTATCACAGATCGACTTCTTACAATTATTACACGTGAACTCGCAATCTTGGGCTAAATGTTTCAACTCTGATGAGTATGACATGACTGTCTCGTCAGGGCCTTGAAGTCGCGAAATAAATTTATGTTGACTAGCCCAAATGCTCGGTTTTGGATCTATATAGTGTTGTAATATTTGAACCAACCTGCCGAATTCTAGTTCACAAGGATCGTTCGGTGCGCACAAGTCGTAACCTTTCTGGTGTAATTCTGGTGGTAATAAACTAAGCAGCGTAAGGGTCTGGATTTGTGGATTGTGACAATTATTTAGCTTCATATAAGTTTTTAATCTCTGAACAAAGTTATTGAAACTTTCTCGTTCCTGAAACGGTTGAAAATTAATTCTTGGTGTAGTTTCCGGTGTGCTTTCACGTGAAGCCGTGACGTAAGTCAACGGTGCTGTCGGTGGTGTAGGGCGTAAGCCATGCAGCTTAAGCTTTAATTATAATATGTGCTCTTCTGTAGAATGTCGCTGCTCAATTTCTGCTTCACCGTCACATGTATGCAATTCGATTTCGTTTTGTAGTTTTTCAAATTTTTGTACGTAATTTGTTAGACTTGTCAGACGTGAACTTACTTCGAAATCCGAAGGATTTTGTAATTGTTCCAGTGTACTTTCGAACTTGGTAAGCTGGCCGCGTATAGTTGCGAGCAGGCGAGTAAGTCGCGCCAGTTCTGCCTCCATCGTCGCCAATATTATGTATCATGTAAAATTACACTCATTTTATATTCAATAGGTTTAATGAAATTCACAGTGACAGCATGATGACATGACATAATCCAAAAACAAAGTAAATATATAACAAAGAAGGCCACATACATAGCAAGTATAAAAGTAAGTATAGGAGCCTTTTTGGTCTCGCACGGGGTATTATTTTTTCAACACACTTGCTCATAAAGTGGCTTTAATTTCACCGCAATTAGGTACATAATGACACCTGTTATCAAACTGTGACTTTTTCATTACTATTATTCACAAGTGAGATAAAGAGTTTTTTTTTTTAATTTATTGGTTGAGTTGCTATGGTCTTAAAAAAGTTTTGATACAAAAAAGATCGTGCTCAATAGTACAAATGCAACACATTTCATGCAACTTCGTATTTAAATAGATAATTTCAACTTGTACGTGTTTCATAAATAAAACTTTCACTTAAATATAACTTTTGTTTTTGTCTGTAATAAAGAAAACTTGAAATGCCCCATTTTGTACGTGGCTAAAACGCTATGCGCCAAAAGCCAAAAAAAAGATAACTCATTGTTTTTAGTCTATGGCCGATCGCCATTGGTAGATGCGCGCGCATAGGAAAACTGATTAATTTTGCCCGCCATTGCGAAAAAAAATTCACAACTCGTTTTCACTGTTGGAAATGATTTTTTAGTATTATTTTCTTCACAAGTGTGTTGAAAAACGTCGTATGATACACGTGTGTATTGATGATTACCGTCCTCGGCTCTCTTAAAACCCTCACCTAACGGCTCGGGTCTCAATGGCGCCTCAGCGGTAATCACCAACGTTACACACTTGTACCATAATGTACTATTATTATTGTTGAATTTTTTGTTTTTGCTTATTTCTCATTTCACCAGTAAATCTGATTCTGACCTGTAATTTTGATTCTTACCTCAATCGATTCGTCTTAACCTTGAAAATGTCACTGGCTATAGTTCTCGCCAAACTTCTTGGCCACCCTGAAGTTGGCTACAATGGCTGCGCAGTAGGAAATCTCATACAAAAACAGCACCGTTTCGTGCCTCGCGCATGCGGTAAACCAACTTCAGGGCGGCCATTAAGTTTGGCGAGGGCTATACATTAAAATTGAAAAAAAAAACAAAATGGTGGATTATGGGCGCTATACTGTGGGGACCCAATTTTGTTTTCTTCCAACCCCATCGTGTGGAGTATCAAAATGAAGGGTCTTAAAAGATGATTTCAAAAATACATAACATTTATATGTTTATAATAACTCGAAATAAAAATGATAACCAAAAAATATATAAATAAAACAAAGAAGTAAGCAGTCAAGGTTTTTGTTTTTTTATTAACTTCTTTTGTTATTAAATTTTTCGCAAGCCTACAATTGATGCAATAAGACAAAGCAAACTAGTTTTTTATTGTCAAAAATAAGGTTTCGTGTTCAGTTCATGTACCTAATAAAGAAAGTTGAAAAAAAAATAGGGGAAAATTGAAGAAGTAAACGTGTTGCGTCGGTCCCAAGTGACATAAGGACAAGGGCAGGCAGTAGAATCTGACTATCATTTATAACAAGACTCACTGTTAAAAATCCAGTTATCCTAAAACTGGCCTAACTACCAGAAAATAACAAATGCTAGGTCTATGCCCATTCTTTGCCAGCACCGCAAAGAACAAGCCAGAACAGCCCTAACTTCCAATGATCGGCAATCCGACTAGGAACAATATTTACGGCGTGTTCTATCTTGGAAGCCAGGAGTGTTAAGGCGCTTCGTAACCGAAACTATCGGATATCCGAACTAATAATCTATCCGGAACCGTAATCGAATCCGATATAAAAGTTTGGGATAATTTTGGATAGGGTTGGAGTCTAAATGAAACACGTTATGACCGGTTTTGCTGTAGGTACAGCCGCGCGCGTCACTGGCTTGTTTATTATAAAAATCTAATATCCATAACTGAATCTATCCGAAACTAAAGGATAGTCCGAAGTATCCGCAACCCGTATAATACTACTTCCATATCCGTATCTAGATTAGTAATTTCATATCGATAGCATCTCTGCTTGGAAGGGCGCCAAGCTAAAAATCGTGGGTTCACGTGTATTGAAAAGGTTCAGAGTTCACCAGCACTTGAGTGGCAATTTAGTAGTTGTAGTTGTTTTGAAGAAAAGTAAAATATTATGATGGTTTGTACAAGAGATTTTGGCAACGGTGTCGGTAAACAGACTGGGTGACCCAGAACAGAGCTCTCTGGCGCAGACGTACAAGGAGACCCGACCCCAGCTGAACTGGGAAGAGGGTTGGACAAAGAAGAAAGAAGAAGAGGAGTCGGTTAACAGACTGGGTGGTCGGTTTGCTTGATCCAACTGAGTGTCGAAAATAAATGGATATTTTTGAATAGTCTGTATGAGAAGAGTCCTTTCCCCAGTAATAGACTGGTATAATTGAAACTTAGTTCCTTAAATCAGTTTCCGGTAGGAGTTGCCTGCTAGAAATCTTCAAGCAAAGAGGGCCTTATATATTAATGGCCTCTCGAGAGGTTTGGTTCTGTCCGGCGTAATTCGGATACTAATCGGCAAGCGTTGGCACTATATCATACGATATGATACTTGAAAACTGTTTAAGTTAGTTGTGACTTTTGTCTTATGATTGAAGAAAAGGCGTGAGGAATTTATTTTCTGCCCAGGTTATCTTAACCATAAGTACAACGATTCCCGTAATTGGATTGTACGTACCTAACAACTTTTCAATACTCCAACATCTGGATTATACATTTCGGGGTATTGAAAAGAGGGTTTTGGGGTATTATACTATATAAAAATTATATACATGCCTATGCCTACGGGCAAGATGTTATTTTGCTCCAATTTTACTATAAAGTTAGCTGTGTAAGCGGTGTTAGGAGTTAAAATATTGATAAACCTTTCTTTTGTCGATGCCTCGCTACATCGTCAATCAACCGGCCTTTCGATGTTGTAGGTTTTAAGGCCATATAGACCCGATAGTTTCGTAGTGAATAAATGATGGCGCACACATATCAAATCGGCATCGGAAGGTCAATGCCTCGCCTTTTGACTAGCCGTCAACCAGGCTTCAACATAAAGTTAGCACGTAACGAAAGCGTATCAACTCCGGGAAGTTGACTCGGATACCGGTAGACATAATCTCACTTACCACTAGGTGGTGACGCGCTTACGGCTAGCCGTTACATGTGGAACAACTTTTTCTCAATACTATCAATCAGAAGTTAAGCTTGAAGGGTAGCGCGCGTGTTATTACGACCCAAACTCAACTCAAAATTATTTTTGTATTTAACTTTTCTCCCTAAGTGCAGAAGACGCCGTGTTGACGCTGTGTTTTCCAGGGTTTTACAACCTTTTAGTCCTATTATGTTTTTTTGCAATATATCCTATATATATTTGGTTAATTTAGTTAATATTAACTGTTTATTTATATATTA
The DNA here is from genome assembly GCA_964057195.1 of Orthosia cruda. Taxonomy (NCBI): domain Eukaryota; kingdom Metazoa; phylum Arthropoda; class Insecta; order Lepidoptera; family Noctuidae; genus Orthosia; species Orthosia cruda. The sequence continues at coordinate 4,932,607 of OZ059841.1, read as the reverse complement.
ATTAATCTACTCATTTTTATATAAATCAGACAAATTTTTACATAGTTAAAATGTTTACAAGTTAAAACTTGTCCGTTCTATATAGTGTCGATTAATTGCATCAATTCTTTCAACAACATTTCATTTTGACACAAATTTTCAGGTTAAAAAGATGTCTATAAAATTAAGGTCTGTATTATAGTATTATAAAAGTAAAAAAAGGTTTGCTACCTCTGATATTAATTTATACTGATAATTTTGCCATTCTTATCATTTAAAACTAAAATATAAGAGACTGTAGTTTAAAAGTGAATTACAAATTTACTTACCATTTGTCACCCTGTTCTCCAAATTTACGCAATCCAACTATTAAAGAACAAATACTTCGCATAAAAATCCTGATTGATGTTAATTTATTTATTACACCAAATACGATCGTCAACGTACCCCACGTTTGGCGTATTTGTTGTTTTTTTTAAGATTTTAGCGTAAAAATGATCAGTTTCTTTAAACAGTGCTGATAACGCCGATCGACATTTTATATTGTCCTATTCAGGAGTAATCACGATGCGACTCACATTTTCTCTTGAATACCAGGGGCGAGTGCTCTCGGAGGCGTGACCTACCGAAGATGGTCCCAGACACCTCGTAAGGGGTTGCCTGGTATAGTGTGCCGCCTTTTTATACCGAAAGGTGGGTGAAGGTGGCCACTATAGAAAATCTCAGTAGTTTGATTGGGTCATGTCCTATTCAGGTGCGGAGGACGCCCATCGGCGTTCGCGATGAAAACCGTCCCGTCCCGCACTTGGCTAATAAGCGTAATTTTGATCACCGCAGTGAATGGTGTAAGCACGGTGACGACTGGCCGTAACCGCGGCGCGTCATATTGTAGTATCAGCATTCGGTGACATACACTAAAATGCTTGGTGCAAAGTTTTGACAATACGTCTCTAGCAGCGTGAAGAGACATCTCCATGCTCTATCATCATCATCAGCCTTCTAATGTTCCCACTGCTGGGACATAGGCCATCTCTATGAAAGGGAATGGGCCGTAATCTACCACGCGGGCCCAATCCGGGTTGGTCCATACACTATGGATTGTCGGAAGACACCGGGAAAATATAAAATCTACGTCATAATTTACCCGTCACAAAAATATAATCACCCGTCATTCTTCGAAAAAATAAAACGAACTCACGACAAGAAAAAACAGAAATAAAAATGAATATTCAAATCCAAACGTCAACAAACACCATAAAACAATGGCGGCCATTACAAAAACGCGGGAAGTGTCAACTGCGTGACGTCATCACAATGGCTTCGCGTTAGTGACAAATAGAGTAAACTCAGTCGTGAAATCGCGCACTGTTAGTATATCTTGTATTTTTATGCGTTTTGTTCTATTTTTATTGTTTGCTATTTATATGTTTGTATCAGCGTGAAAAACTCGGATATTATGTTTTTAATTGGTTATAGTTCATGCCGTATCCAATAAGGTTGGCAGTTGTGGGATTACCTATGCAAAAATAATATGCCAATCGTTAAAATAAAAGAGTCATAAAGACAAATCATAAGGACATACCCCTATTAGTCTACTGAGATTTTCTATAGTGGCCACCTTCACCAACATTACGTTATATAAGGCGGCACACTATACCAGGCAACCCCTTACGAGGTGTCTGGGACCATCTTCGGTAGGTCACGCCTCCGAGAGCACTCGCCCCTGGTACTCAAGAGAAAATGTGAGTCGCATCGTGATTACTCACGAAAGGACATCATTAAATCATAAGGACATACCCCTATTAGTCTACTGAGATTTTCTATAGTGGCCACCTTCACCAACATTACGTTATATTAAGGCGGCACACTATACCAGGCAACCCCTTACGAGGTGTCTGGGACCATCTTCGGTAGGTCACGCCTCCGAGATCACTCGCCCCTGGTACTCAAGAGAAAATGTGAGTCGCATCGTGATTACTCACTACCATTTGTCCAGAATGGTACCGGAGCAATAAAGCCGCTCACCACACGCACCCCAGCACGCCAGCACTAGTGCAAGCACCGGCACCAGCGCAGTTGGTGCTAGCGGATTCAATCCCCGTTAAGGACGCCAGAGAAGCTGGCTCCCATTTCTCCAGAATGGTCCCGGAGCTGTAAGCACGCTCACCTCTCGAATACAAATCATCGCATCTACCCAATGCCTACAGCTGGGTTGCCGGAAAACTAATCCAACGGGTAGTCCTCTTCTTTCTATCCAGGAAAGTGCCGGAGATGCAGCTCGCTCACAGGAGCTCACTTGCTTGAGGGTTACTCACGAACCCCGCGTCTGACCACCAGGTGGCCCTTTGCCTTGGGCCGGTAACTTCAGACACTTGTTGCGCGCGAGGAATGACGCTCGAGGAGTGGCATGTTGTCTGCTCGGCTATGTGCGGGCATAACCGAGCAGACAACATGCCACTCCTCTGCAACCACCACATAGACCACCGCGAGTCCAACCTCAATGTCAGGTCCCACCTTTGCACTTGCAATGGTGGAGGGCCTACCTGACCCCACGTACCCTGATCCAAACAGCCGGACCCGTAGTTCCAGCTGCAAAAGCCCCATCTGTTCGGGTCGTACAGATAGGGACAAAAAGTCAAAAAGTCAGTAAATCATAAGGACAGGCAGACTATGAGAGATTACAGACAGACATCGTAAAACCATTTCATATTAATAGAACTTTATATTACAACAGGTAATACTCACCGCTGACATTCTCTATATATTTTGCTTCAGGTACTCCAAAACATATTCATTATTCTTGTATAATAAACGAAAATGGTGAGATGAATGACCTAGGCTACCTGGCTAATCGGAGCAAAAAAATATTCTAAAAACCAACCCTTTTTGCGACTTGTAAAGCCTTTAGCCTTTTTTAAAGCCTTCTAAAGTAACACCATTTTAATAAAATACTACAATAACTTCTGTGCCTAAATGGAAAGCATTTAAAGTAAAATGAAAGTCATGTCACGCAATTTTGTTTTTAAATTGAAAATATTATATAACACAATCCTTATAGTACCTATAAAATCAGAAGGGAACCCTTTCTTTTAACAAAATAGAAATAAAACTATAGGATGAAATAAATGCTTGTTTTTGAAATCTTAACTTTGTAATTAGATTAACGCCCTTGCTCGAAAACTTCCCTTCAGTCAACGCTAAAATAACCAAAAGAGAATATTTCTTTACATTCCTCGGCCATAAATCACTCCGAAAATACAATACAATTATATAACTTGTCTAACAACGTCTCAGAGTTTAAATAAACTTTTACTCAAGCATTTAAGCAATTCCTAACTCTAAATTTCCATAAAATACGCTTAAAGACTCCGAAATATTACAAAAGTTGAAATATCTATTGACAATGTTTTCTGACTTACAATAAACGAAATAACCCAACAAAGAAAATTGTGTAAGTTCAAAAGAAAATGCGATTATCATCATCGGAATTGATCTTTTCAACCCGATATTACGTTCGCGCGCAAATTGCGCAGAAACAACAAAACAATAGGCGATTGTTACGCTAAATCACGGGTTTTGGCGGCAAAAATGATAAAACGATATCACGGTGAATAGTCCATCAATCATGGAGCAATCGTGTTTATTTTTCGTATTTTTACTTTGATTTACAGCACAGGATACAATATTTTACGCGCGAAATATTTCACGTGAAACTATCTCTCTGACTGGATTAAAAAAAAATACTGTAGGTGTTTTTTTTCGTAGTCTATGATATTTTGACAGCTGTTGATATTGGCGACAATTTGTGTGTGTTTATTGTTTAAAAAAAAGGTTTATCGTGTGCCTTTTCTGGATGAATTTATCAAGTTTTATCTGCGATGTATTTTTGCATTTTGTTTACTGTTTCATATATGAATTGAAATTGGCCGTTCGAATGTGTTTATTTACCTACAGTTTCGTGAAATGCGATTAAAATACTGATAATAATACATAATAAATTTATTAAATCATAGTTACAATAATTGCGGTATAATTAACTTAGCTTAATGTACACATCATTATATAGGTTTGTAAATGTTGGAAATCTTAAGTTAAAATGATCCGTTTACGAAAATTCTTCCCAAATAGATCACTGAGTACCAAGCGCCGCCTCTGGGAACCCCACAAACTCCAACTTGGCTTAGTGCGAGTTGGTATCGCGCATGAAAGGTTCCGTACTATTATAGCAAAAAACTTTAAAAATAACACTTTTTTTGGCCTACTTAAATATTAATTTTATTTTGTTTCTAGTAATTTATTGTTATAGCGGCAACAAAAAAAAACGAAAATTTCAACTGTCTGCCTATCACGGTTTATGAGATACAGCCTGGTGAAAGACAGACAGACAGACGGACAGTGGAGTCTTAGTAATAGGGCCTCTTTTTTACCCTTTGGGTACGGAACCTTAAAAATAACTCATTAAAAATATAACTTGAATTTTAAAGGATCAACGACTTTAAATTTAAAAACAATAGAGTCTTTTGTTACAGCATTATTTTAACAGTAAAGTCATCTGCCTACATTTACGTTTTTAGAAAAACGGAAAACTGTTGTGTAACCCATATAATTTCAGTTAAACCTTTTAGACAACCTTAAAAGCACGGGTGACGATACATCACTGGTTCACAGGTTTCAAACAATCCCTCATGTGAGTACAATCGATCAATCTAGTCGCCAAATGTAGACTAATAATACAAACAGGTTAAATTGTACGTTTGTTTGTTAATGTTTTTGTAAAAGTATCTAAACTGATTCTTATTAGTTTTGGTTTAGGCATAAGTACAATTTGACAAATATTCAACTCTAAATTCATACTCCCGATTTCTGAGTTAATAACTTGAAACTGAGTACTTATTTTTTTTTTTGCAGCAATTACACCAACGGGACACAAACTTACAAATACTGACAAGTTCTGATTCCCTCACGATGTTTCCTTTACCGTTGTCAGCGATGTACAAGATAAATTTAGAAAGTACATATGAATTGAAAAAATTACATTGACACTTGCCCGGATTTGAATCAACAACCTCAAGCACGAGAGCCGAGGTCTTAACCACTGGGCCACTACGACATATGTATTTATGTTAATCTCTACAAACACACGGTTCTTGGGGGATAGGCCACTGGAGCAAAGCCGTGGTAAACAGCTAGTAAAGTACAAGGATGCTTCAAAAAGGTCCTGAATCACTGAATCGTAATACAAGGCCATTATATCTACTATTCTTAGAGTAAAATCGGAAATAATTATTATTTGGAAAAAATCTAAAAAAAAAAAACAAAATCATTTATTGGTTTGCAAACATGGGTATTTAGTACATAGATGTTTTATTATATAGTATAGTCCTCCATGCTGTACCGTCACATGGGCATGCAAAACATATTATTTAATTTATACAAATTAAAATATTGAACTATCATTTTCAATATCAATGAGAATTAAATAATACAAATTAATGTCAGTCGTTTGAGTTTTTGTAAAATGTCACACTATTACATTAATGGAAGCCTCTCGATTTATCGGAGGTTACATCAATAGTCGTTGTGAAGATTATTGCGGGCGAAATCGCCTGGGAAGTACTGACACGAATAGAAGTCGGTTTCGCCTTTCTAATATTAGTGTGATTAGTAAGACAATGTTGCTCACACTGAATAATTACCTTATTGTTAAATTGAACTAGGTGAAAAAGTTTAGGCTTAAGCACTTCGTGGCTGATGGATGACAAATGATAGGTGTGATGAGAGGTCACAACACTACCTAACCTTTCGGGAAATATTGGCGTGCAGTAGACATACTAACAATCTTACCCCTTTTAAATATTTCATCCACGTGTTTAGGATTTAAGGGTTAGCTAACAACGAGTTAACAAAAGCCAAGACTCGTGTTCTTTATGTATTTGACCTTAAACAAAATATTGAGGTCAAGAAACTTAAGACATTGTTCTACATAATAGGGCTTAATATCCTAAGATCCCACCGCTAAAGTCTGCAGGTAACGCAGAATATATTGATGCAGGGTTGGTTAGCTTTAATTAAATAAATTATAATTAATGTTTGTTTATTCACCACAGATATATGAGTTTTTCAAGTGCATCCAACACCATTTGAAATAAGTGAAAAGAAAGATTGCTAACACTCAGTGAGCCTCAATATATGAGTTGATAGTTTACCTGTTTACTCGTGGCAATCCATAAATTGCGGCTGACTAGAGCTGTCTGATGATATCCGCAGGAGAACCAAAGTTACCGACAAAGCCCGAAAAATTGCGAAACTTAAGTGGCAGTAAGCAGTGCACATTGCTCGCTGAACGGATAGCTGATGGGGCCAAAAAATTCTGGAATGGCCAACGCGAACTGGAAGACGATGCGTTGGAAGGCCTCTCTACTAGGTGGACCGATGACCTGGTTAAGGTTGCGGGGATTGCGCTGGATGCGAGACGCACGGGATAGGTCAATGTGGCGATGCCTGGGGGAGGCCTATGTCCAACAGTGGACGTCTTTCGGCTGAAATGATGAGAGCTGTCTGATATTGAAAGAACAAAAAGAATTCCGGCTACATATTGCCCGGCATCCCTGCATTTCCATTCCGTTCGTTCCGTTTCGAACCGCATCGCGTGCGCATTTGGCGTATTCCCGCTCCGTTAAAAAATATTGATAACTTTGACTCAGTTTGTGTTTGTGTTTAACGTGTGATGACAGTAACTAGACGCCCAGCTGCCCCTGAACTCTGGTGAAGTGATCCGGTGCATCGACGACGCGAGCACGAGGTTCCAGCAAAGGTTTGTGCTTTCCCTAATTTTTTTCGGGTTATATTCTGTTGTCCCACACCCACCGCAACTCGAATTACCTATCTCCAAGCGTTTGTCAATTGTTTTGCTCCGCATCGCAGATACAGTCCATTAAACCAGCCCTTCGCACCACCACTTTCTTTCTCTCTTTTTCTTTTTCTCTAGTATCAATTATATCATTTATAAAAATCTATTTTTATCACAAAACAAATTACATGCAGATTTTTGAAGTGGGATCTCGTACTATAGCTACGATTACTGGCAAACACCTAATCAAACAACCCCGACAAGTGTTTAATCTAGACAACTGCTTAAATTACGAAGGTAACGATTAATAATAAAAAGGACAGTGTATCGAATTTAAAGGACGATTTAGTAACGTTGTATTATACGAGTAGATAGCCAATGTCTCAGTCTTTATGTATAGAGTATTTACCCTACATCGAAACAACAGTAGGTACAGAATAGTAATAGACACACAACAAAGTTCTTAATAAATACCGGCCGAGTCCGTGTGGGACTTCGTACATTTAGGGTTCCTTACCAAACCGCAAAATTAAGTTGGTTTTAAAAAAATTAGGTAATTTAGAACAAAAGATCTGATTTATCAATTTATTGGTATTTTTTTTAGTAAAATATACGTAATAATAAACATTATCACCAAATTTCAAGTTCAAAGGTCAAAGGGAAGTCAAAAAATTCATCGGAACAAAATTTTGTAAAAAATGCTGACTTTGATAGCTTCTCCTCCCTTTGTTTTCCAATATCACTTAAAACAAAAAATACAGTATTTATCTTCTCAATGAGTTTTAAACAACAATACCGCACTCGATGGGGTAGGTCAAGTATTTTTTTATTTAGCCAGACCGAGGTAGGCATGAGAACTACACAGACGAACAATTGGAGATAAAATGAACGTGTTCAAAATGCACGCTCGCACCTCCAAGAGCGCGCTTGCTTTCCCCTCTTTATCTATATGGGAGGCCCAATAAAAAATAATAAAAAAATAATTGCCAATTTGCATGGCTTGCAAACATCAACAAGATGATCATGGTCGACAATATTTTATTTTATTACTTTTAAAAAGGCTTACAGTCTAATTACAAATAATATGCTTATATTGTGAAAATTTTAAGACTGTAGCTCCAACCGTGTGGCCGTAAAACCCGACAGACGACGGACAGACGACCAGGCGGACAGACGACAGACAGATGGACACGTGTGGCAACAATATGACGTTGTACAACCGACGCTTGTGTCACCTTATTAAAACACATCTTTGATGCATCAAGATGCCATTGGTTTCTTCTGCGACCTTTCGAAAGCGTTTGATTGCGTTAATCATGAAACATTACTTTTGAAACTTGAGCATTACGGGCTAGACCAATCAGCGTTAAATTTAGTAAAATCTTATTTAAATGATAGACAGCAATTAGTTCAAATAAACGGTGTCAATTCGTCAACGTTATCCGTGAAAATGGGGGTACCCCAGAGTTTAATTTTAGGTCCTTTCTTGTTTCTAGTCTACATTAAAGATTTACCCCATCTTTTGAAAAACAATTTAAACATGGTGTTATTTGCTGCTGATATTTCTTTAATTTTAAGATAAATAGACGTACGAGTAACGTTGACGACGTAAATAACGTCTTGTGACAAGTTCAAAATTGGTTCACAGCTTCTTCTTCTTCTTTTCGTGTGAGGTGTGGCCACCTCTGGTGTCGTGTCAGAGTTAATTAAGCCGCCTCTAGGAAACCCCACAGGCCTCTGACTTGGCTATTTCAGACTTACATTATAACTATATAAGTCCAGGTTTCCTCACGATGTTTTCCTTCACCGTTGCCTGTGATGTCCAAGATAAACTTAGAAAGTACATATGAATTTGAAAAAGTCACATTGGTACTTGCCCGGATTCGAACCTACGACCTCAAGCACGACAGGCGAGGTCTTAGCCACTGGGCCACCACGACACTCTAATTCACAGCTAATAATTTAGTTTTAAATGTTAAAAAGACTAAGTGCGTGAAATTTGCCTTGCCGAATGTCAAAAGTACTGATTGCGACATTATATTAAACAGGGAGAAGCTAGAATTCGTCGATAAAGCGGTTTTCCTGGGGATCGCTAGACTCAAGGATACAATTGGGTCCTTATTTAATATCACTTGCAGGGCGGCTAAGTTCGGCAGCTTATGCTGTTAGAAAAATTCGTCAGTTTACTGATGTAGATACCGCGAGGCTAGTCTATTTTAGTTACTTTCATAGTATAATGTCTTACGGTATCTTACTATGGGAAGGGCTGCAGACATTGAGTCAATTTTATTCTGCAAAAACGAGCTATCAGAGCGATACACAATCTTCGCTGGCGCGTTTCTCTAAGGGAACTGTTTAATGACATTAACATCATGGTACCGTCCTTGTCAATAAAGTAATGAAAACATCATGTACGTTAGAAAGAATTTAAAACTTTTTAGTAAAAACGGCAATAGACATAATTTAGTTACTAGAAATAGGGACCAATCAATTCAACCAGGTTTCAGGCTGGCTAAAGTAGGAACATCTTTTATGGGGTACTGTATAAAATCTATACTAATATTATAAAGCTGAAGAGTTTGTTTGTTTGTTTGTTTGTTTGTTTGTTTGAACGCGCTAATCTCAGGAACTACTGGTTGGAATTGAAAAATTATTTTTGTGTTGGGTAGTCCATTTATCGAGGAAGGTTATAGGCTATATAACATCACGCTACGACCAATAGGAGCGGAGCATCAATGAAAAATGTTCCGAAAACGGGGAAAATTTATTCTTTTTGAGACGCAACGTATTTAGAGTAGGTGGGCTAGCTTGGTAGGTAGCCAGTTGACGGGAGCGAAGCCGCGTGGGACAGCTAGTGTTACAATAAAATACCGCGCCACATTTTAAAACTGATTGAAACGAAATTTAAAACTTGTATAAAACGCACACTATGCAGGCAAGCATATTATAAATTGGGGAATTACATCGCTGCTAAATGCTTGGCTCAATGCTGGTCCTGCTCCGCAGCCAATAGGGTGCAAGAACAAGTGATGGTGAGAAAAGTTTTTAAGTATTGTTGGACCTGCTGAAGACTGTATGATTTTATTTGTATTGTATAAACTCAATTTCTTTTAGTATTATATAACTGCACAGTACATGTGTGAATAGAATAGAATAGAATAGAATATACTTTATTGTACACCAAAAACTAAAGTTACACATCTCTTTTACAATTATACTTATTTCTACGGGTACAAAGGCGGCCTTATCGCTGACAGCGATATCTACCAGACAACCTTTATGTGTGAGTACTATGTTCCGACTGTAAATCTACCATAGAGTAGAAAATAATAGAATAATGATTTATTTGCACAGAAAGTAGGTACAAGATACAGATGTTATTATAATATTAAGTGATGCTTGTACTTTCTACCTTAACTAAGGCATGCAAAACAGTTTTATTAAACAAATAAAACTTAATTGAAACAATACAGGCATAACACCAGCATAGTACAAGCACAATGTCAAAATAAATTGAAATTAAGTTTATAAATATACATTATTAAGAAGAATTCCAGTCGATAGCCTTATCATTATTATTCAACTCAGTCATCATCTTTGTCAGAAATGTCAGGATTAATTTAAGTATTCATCGTTTAAAATTCGCAAATCTTGTAATAACATTTATTAGTCAACAAATCTGTCATTTTCTTTTTAAAGACTGGAATAGCCTGTGTTTTTATTTTATCAGGTATTTTATTAAATATGATTGGGCCCATACATAAAACACTTTTCTTTAATAAAGCGGTGTCATAACGACCAATATGTAGCATGTTTTCATATTGTTTCCTTATTGGCCTAGTTTCTATTATCGGATACTTTATTAAAAAGATACATATTTGATTTAACAAAGACAGCAATTTCGAAGATATAAAGAGATAGTAATGTTAGTAATTACAGGGACTTAAACATAGGTAGGCAGCTATTTGTTATCTGTTACCATTTACTGTACCTACGTGTCGTTTTGTTGACGTATGAGTGCCCTGGCAGTTGAGTGTGTCTTGCTCTCTCTAATTTCTCTCTGATGGTGGCACATGTGTTGGATCATTCGGTTCCCTTCATGATGGTTGAGCTGAGTGGTGCCGTTCCATGTTCGTGAACGGGCGCCATCAGTTGGGATTGGTCATATCTTTGCTGCCTCGGCTTGTTATTGTACTTTTTTTTAAATTTGTTGTTATTCTAGAAGCTTTTTCGTGCACGTCTTTTAACATTGTTCTGACATATATGTATTTTTTCAACAAGAATGATGTAACCAAAAAATTGTAATGTAAACTGATGAAAATGAGTGTCCGTGGAGTTTCTTGCAAATTCTTCTCCATTGAGACCTACTGATGCTTGCGAATTTGCAACTAGAGTCATCTTGTTTTTTTGTTTGACAATTCAAAAGTACCTCTAACGTTTATTTGAAATAAACTATTTGATTTTGGTAACTTAGAGTAACGAACAAATAAAAAAATATTGTGTTCTTTTAAAAATTGGCTACCAATTATAGTAACACATGACCCAGGCACCCCAACCAATAACAAGCTCAGCTCCTCTACCACAGATTATTCGATCACCCTAACTTTAGGAGCATCCAGCCTTGCCGTCTGAATCTTAAGTTATTCAGTGAATAAGCTAAGGAAAAATGTGGGTGATCACGGTATATTTTTCGCAAACAATAATAATTTTGTGAAACTTAATACAATTTTATCATTTTATGTCCAATAAAAAAAATCGTTGATATTAATCATAAACGGAACAAAAACCACGCGTTTCATATTTTTTTATTGATTTAACAAATGGCTCCAATGCCCCAATGTTGTATGCCCTTGTCCTGTACTTTGACTTCTATATCTTATTAGATAAGTAATTAATTATCTTACCTTATTATTTAAGCCCAAGTTGTTTTGTTTACAAGCAAAGGAGCCCTATCTCAACAAAATGCCATGACGACGTAACCAGGATACGCTATCCGCTGGCTATAAGTATTCCAGCGTAAAGTACACTAAAGGAGGTACCTATTAAATGGCCCCATCAACTCAACCAATCAGCTAACAAGCCATTATATGACCCAGGGCCTTCACCACAGAGCGTTCGATCACCCTAACTTTAGGAGCATCAGCCTTGCCATCTAACTCTCAAAGTTCAGGACTACTAAGTTTAAGGGCATACGATGGAGTGTGAATGAATTATAGAGGGCATTGTGGATGTCTGTGTATCGTATTTTTTTTTTGCTTAAATATTTTTTTTTTAACTCTTTTTAGTGTTGGTACCTCATAATGCAATGAAAATCATTTATAACCAGAGTATCTCTATATCTCATTTAAATTCCAATAGGCCCAAACACGACTAGGATACATCGTTTAATTACGGAGATCCAATGCCTACCTTCCGGTTTCATGATCAGATCAGTTCGATGGTACCATTTTCATAGGTATAATTATTTACAATATATATTTGCTTCATCAAAATCACTTAACTATTCGAGATATCTTATACCCTTGACATACTTATTAAGGAGTTCCAGTGGCCATCTGTGGTTTTCTTCATTGGTTCAAATTTACCAAATTATATTTTCTGAGTGCAAATGCTTGCCATGTTATTGAAAATACCAAAATCGCTATATTTCTGCCTATAATATTTGAAGAGTTCCCTCGATTTCCATGGGATCCCGTCATCAGATTCTGATGACAATAGGACTACTTCGAGAGAACACCCTTTTAAACAAAAAAAGATTTTTGCTAATCCGTCTATATATGATGGAGTTATGACCGAAGATAAATAAAAGAAAAAATATTAAAACATCCGAATTGATAAACTCCTCGTTTATTGGAGTCGGTTAAAAGGGGGTTGTGCAAAGATTTTGAAAAGTCAAGTTAATTTCGTTGTCCATAAATTATACATTATGACTTACTATTGTTACGAGCTGGGGTTCAGGGATAAATTATTTAAACAGCAGATCTCAATTAATCAGTTTATTACAAAAACACTTCTTAAACAATTCTATTACTTCGCACTATTTTCCGCTTTGATCGCTCTGTATCGCTTCTCAATCGAAACTGACTCAGGACGAACCCGACCGCTCTTTATATAGCACGGAAGAAGTTTCTGGAACGTTCCATACTGTTCTAGATAATTCGAGAAACTTCCAGAACAATCGACTTTCGAACTCATTGTTCCCGAAGCGACTAGAAACTTCCAGAATGTTCGGTTCGAACCTTCTGGAAAATTCCATTCGCCACGAGAAGATTAGTTCCGCTATACGACACTAGATGGCGCCACTAGTTACTACTTAGTTCTTCTACTCGTCACTAGATGGCGTTGCTCTATCTTGTAACACTATCGATTTATACTATTATCAGTCAAAACGTGTAATTTATGGCACCATCATCTGGAGTCACGTGGTTAGAATAATAAAATTTTGTTTACTGAATAAAGCATTTTAAACAGCTTGTTTATAAAATCTTGTTTATGAATATCCCTATTTTGTGGATTATTTTAGACAGAAGCCGCAAATATTCACCCTTGAACAGATTATTTTATGAATATATATAAATATTCAGGAAATAGAACATTAACCAGTTATTAAAAGAGTTTTGACATTATTTTCACTACACTTTCGTAAATCTTATTCCAATCTTTTATACAATAGTGTGAATTGAAATGGTATTTTAGTCCTAGCTTTTCTATATACTTGTACTATAACTAAATTATTACAATTAACTAGTATAGAAGAAACAAATTGTCACAATATCAACCATCACAACATTATAAACATAATTTCCTATGATCATCTACTATATCATTGTCTTATTCATACTCCAAGCCCCAAATATAAAGGGCAAGTCATAAAGTTGTGCCCTAAACTTTGGAATAGTTGGCAAACCACAGGAATACTGTGAGGAGTCGCATTCTGAATAATCGTGTATCAATCATTTTGTCGTTAGAAGACACAGAGGGGACCGAGATGTATGGACAGACGGAGGGTAAGTTTATATTAGGAGATTGATAGAATTGGTGGATTGTTTATTTTGGTTTTTGAGAAGGGGGTTTGTGAAGAGGTGTGTTCTCATACCAGTAGCGAAAAGATGTTTTCTTTAATTTTTATTCCTAAGGAAGTTATTTAAGATAGATTCACTTACATTTACAATACACAAAAATTATTTCAGGGATTACTAAACGTGAATGAATTTTTGAAATCGGATCTTTCTAGGTATGTAGGGTAGGGTAGGGCAGGTAGGTTGGTAGGTAGGGTCCTACTTCCAGAGATTACCTCCCACAAACATACAACCAATTTAACTCTTTACTAGTTTCTAAATAATAAGAATTATGAATATAAAAGTGATGGAGAGGGCGGGGACGGCCAAAGAATAGATGCATGGAATATGTGAGGAGTGATCCATACTAATATTAAAAATTCGAAATTTGATCTGTTTGTCTTGGGTTTTTTGATAAACCCGTTTGTCTTTTTTTCACGCCTTAACCACTGAACGGAATTCAATGAAATTTGGCAAGAAGATAGTTGACATCCTGAGAAACGACATAGGCTACGTTTTTTAATAACAAAATAAAATTGTGGTTAGGTAGGGTAGGGAAGGGTTGGTAGGACAGGTAGGTGGGTAGGATAGGGTAGAGTAGGAGGTAGGTCGGATAAGGTATGTAGCCAGTAGACGGAAGCGAAGCTGCGGGGGACAGCAAGTATGAAATAAAGGGAGTCAGTGGTAACGTGACGAGGGAAAGGACGGTGTGGAAGAAGATAACGTGTTGCGCCAACTCCAAGTAACATGGGACAAGGGCAGGATGATGATGACAAGTTTCTAAACAATATTACAGCAATATCTATTAGATTTATTAATATCAGTTACTAATCAGGGCGATTGTTTTTTCTGAAAAACCTTTTATTATTTTTTTCATAAAATACCCCGAAACACATATTTCTATATTTGTTATACTTTATAACAATACGAACTGACACATAAAACACGACAAGGAAATATTTTTCATCCACATGTCATGGAGTTCCGTAGCCATCAAGGTTCGCGGCCCTTATACAGTTCCTTGGGGAATAGTTTGAGAGGAACGCTTTTTGATGTATGTTAACTGGAAGTGAAGTTTGTGTATTATTGTGACTGATGTGAAAATAAAATGGCTGACTTTTATTTAGAGCAATTGAATAAAATAAAGCTTTAAATAAAAAAAACTTTTACATACAACCGACTTCCATATAAAAACACTATAAAGTGCAAATGGTCGTATTTTTTGTAAAAACGTTTTTTATTTTCACTTTTTAGTTTTGATACATAATGGACCAGTTCTATAGGCTAGGTACCTAGGTTATGCCCAAAGTGATGCCAGAATAGATTAATCCAATAACCGAATAATGAAACTAAAACAAAACCTGTGGAATGAGAGTTTACCAGGGTGAACTGTACATTATCTGCATACCCCTTTAGAGAGTACAGTGTGATGCTATGTTATGAAATGGTGTAAACAATAAACAGAGATGCGATTGCAGTTATCACGAGTGATTTTCCGTCATTTATTGAAGACTTCTGATGTATATCTCCGAAGTTCTTCATCAGATCTTAATGAAATTTAAATGACAACACCAGCATTTAAATAAAAAAGAATCATCAAAATCGGTTCACCTAGTGAAAAGTTCTGAGGTAAAACACATTAAAAAAATACAGTCGAATTGATAACCTCCTCCTATATGGGAAGTCGGTTAGAAAGGTGTGTGAATGTGTCTAATACAGCAGAATAAATTATTTCGGACCAAGCATTTGCGGCCTTCCTGATGGTTCGTCACGATTTGATTTTTATCACACCGATAATCGATTTTTTCTTAGCAAAATTGCAAGTACGTTCACAAGGACGCCATGCGATTTTATTCGACCGATTTTCACTTGGAATTTTCTTAGAAAATACGAGTAAGCGATAACCAACCGAGTTCGCCTATCGACGCAATTCTTTCTTTCTTTCGAAATTTAAATTGCGCCGCACATCGGGAAAGTCCCTTTTTTGTAGCATGTAATAGGTATGTTCAAACTCAAAGGAACTCTTAGTGACTCCAATATATAAGGTGTTAAAAAATTAACTCTAATAATTTCGTGAGGATATTTGGTACCGATAAACCAAACGATAAAAAACAAAAATAAAATTGAGAAGTTTACATAAATAAGCTAAATTAAATATTTGATAAAAAAAAATTACGCTAACCAGGAAAGGATAAAATAGATGGACCCCTTTTCCGCACTTAGGCTCGCATTTGGTCGCATGTGCGTGTAGGCCTTCTCTCTTTGATAGGGAGTGGGCTGTAATCCACCACGCGGGCCCAATGCGGGTTGGTGGATGTCACTTATCTTCGAATTTTTGTTTTTAGGAGATGCGGTTTCCTTACGATGTTTTCCTTCACCGTTTTTAGAGCAGTGGTGATGAAATAATTTACACAAAGTAAAGCGCCTGCCTGGGTTCGAATTCACGACCCCTTGTAAGTCGCGGTCGCTACCACTGGGCCACGACTGCCCATTTATCGTATGTTATATTGTAACCAAACATCACCCTCGTCAAGTGATCTAATTCCCGTCATGTATTGATTTAATCGAGCTTTGTACTAAAAGCTTATAACCCGATTTTAAACCTAGATCAACCAAAATAGGCCTTTTTCACAGTCGATTTATTATTATATTTTATCAGAAACTTTTTAGTTTTTAGAGTAGAATAGCCTTACAGTCTATTTATCAATTAGCTTATAGTTACTTTGAAAAAATAAATTAGCAATTTGTAAAAATAGAACTACTATAGGGATAAAATATAGTGATTCATTTATAAAAATCTTGGTGATCAAAAACCCTAAAACATGTTACTGGAATGTTACTTCGAGCTAAAAACTACACCAGAAAGTCAATCCGGTCTTATATACAACTAGCTTCCAAAATTATCCCGAGGAAACATATTCCCGAGATCAAAGTAAAATAATTGCTATACCTGACTATAATCTATCTCTATCTCTATCCACGCAGCCGTTTAAGCGTGAACAAGTAACAAACATACACACGCTAACAAACTTTCGCCTTTATAATATTATATTAGTGTGATATAGAGTGAAAACGCTAAACATTATTTATCGTGTCTGCAAAGTTTTACCAACATACTCAAAGTAACTTTACATAATATTTCGTCTACATTACAAGGGTAAATTATATTCATTTAAACAAGCAACTGGTTACTCAGCTTACAGTTAGAAAATCACAGTATGATACAATAAATCAATCTGACAAGCCTTGTTACAACTATATTGGGGTCAACTACCAGTATTTTACATTGAGCTTATGCCTACCTGACCACCATAACCCAGTAAATGGGTAATATGATACCCTCTGGCAAGACCGTTTTCCGTTTTCCTGGCTTCTATCTATCCGTAAGGACCTTCGATCAATAATACACAATCCCATACAAAAGTTTTCTTTAAAAGTCAAGCCAATTTTGTTTACGTACATTTAAGAATTCTAGTTGAAATAAATATACATTAATGCAAATTCAACCTTAAATGCAATGCTTTTAGTTGCATTCACAAAGATTGTACATCATCATCTTCCTGCCCTTATCCCATGTTACTTGGGGTCGGCGCAACACGTTTTCTTCTTCCATACCGTTCTGTTCCCTGTCACGCTATTACTGACTCCCTTTTCCTTCATATCACTCCTCACACAGTCCATCCATCTTTTCTTTGGCCTTCCTCTTCCTCTCCATCCATCCACTTTTATATTCATAACTCTTTTAATAACATGCGTTTCATCCCTCCTCATCACATGACCATACCAGGACAAACGGTTTCCCTTCAACTTTTCTGTCACTGGCGCCACTTTCAAACTGCCTCTAATATACTCATTTCTCACTTTATCCAATCTCGTCACGCCGCACATCCATCTCAACATTCTCATCTCTGCTACATGCAATCTCCTTTCATCCATCTTTTTCACAGCCCAACAATCTGATCCATACAGTATGACAGGTCTAATCACGGACTTGTATATTTTACCATTTAATTTGAGGGGCATCCGTGGATCGCAAGTTGTTCCAGTGACCTGTCGCCATTTCATCCATCCTGAGTTGATCCGGTGCGGTGCACAAAGATTGTACAAAAAGCAATTAATTTTTACGACCTTTCTTTGCTACTCAACATACATCAAAACTAATTTAATCTTACACGCATGTTTTAAAATCTAAATTACAAACTGCCAGAACAGTCGATGTTTGTTACAATAGATAGCGCGTTGTCGACGCAAACTTTGGGTAAACAATCATTACATTTGGTAATTGATTCATATTTACTATTTAATTCGGCTTTTACTTTATGACAAACACTTACGATATAAACTTATCGAAAATAACACCTTCCAAAACGGTGTTACGGTGGTATTTTGCACAAATTTTTAACGCACACTGCGGCATTTTGACGTCTTAATGTTGGCAATGATTGGACCATAATAATTTGAAATAAGACCACAACCGTATTTGTGCTCTTATTTTTCGACCTGTTTTTGAAGCACTTACTGGTCATTTAGTGTATTATATTGATCGAAGGTAACGGACTATCAAAGAACGACAAATGACAGCCATAATGAAGAAGCTACAAGTAAAAAAACATCTCAATGTGAAGAGGTAACGGTCTAGAAGCAACTTTACATACATCTAGTATCTACTAACATAATTAAATTGTATCGGTACGGAATACAAAGCCCACAAGCCCTATTCACACCTGTCCGTCTTTAAAAGATTTCAACCGTATTTTTTCCAACTACCGAAGTGAATGTACACAGAAGCTCCTTAGAAATCCTGTTAGCCTGGTACTCTAGATAAAATAGTTACCTAGCTCAAAGAAGGTAATTAAGGTATAAATAAATTCTTTAGCTATCTTCGATCTAGAATTTTATTCCCAGTCTAATGACTGCGAAAGAAATTCAATCACTTTTTTCAATGGTTTGCTTGCTCATCTATGTAATTTAAATTGTCAATAAATGCAGAAAGTGTTATTTTAAACCATTGATATAGAACATTTATTTTATCAAATCAAATCAAATCAAATTATTTATTTTTGCAGAAAACACTGTTACAATGGTGTTATTAAATGTGAAGTAAATAAAAATATGAAATAAGAAGTCATTCAAATTATAGTAACATTTATCAACTAAAAGGCTCTTCAGATTTTTTTTAAATAAGGCAGTATTCATTGCCCTTATTTCTTTAGGTAGTTTATTGAAGATTTCAGGAGCCATCCGAAACACACTTTTGTGCATTAATGTGGTACGGGTTTGGCGCACACAGAGGCGAAGTGCGTCACGTTGTTGCCTATTATTGACTTCTGAGGCCAATGTAAATAAGTTATGATTGACCTTAACAAACATCGAAATCTCATAAATATATAGGCTTGGGAGAGGTAGAATTTTGTACTCCTAAAAATACGGTTTACAGGTCTCAACAATTTTAAGTCCAAACATAGCCCTTATGCACCGCTTCTGTGCTTTAAAAATTTGCTCAATATCAGTCGAATTTCCCCAAAAAATTACACCATACCTCAGGACTGGAGCAACCAAGCCATGATATGCAGTTAACAAGGTGTTGATACTTGCAATCTGTTTTAACTCATGTAGCGCATATACTGATTTATTAATTCTTTTGCATAGTGTTTCAATCTAGGATTTCCAATTTAATTTGTCATCTACATAAAGACCTAGAAATTTTGTTGTTTGTACGTCAGATACAGGTTCACCCTTATAGTTAATCTGAAGCATAATTGCTTTCATACGCTGATTAAAGTGGATTATTTTAGTTTTCCCTATGTTTGCCTGCAGATTATTAATGTCTAGCCATTTAATTATTGCATTTAGAGTACTGCTTATATCATGCAATGCATTTACAAACCGATTAATTTGTAACTAACTTCTGCCCGTAGCTGCTCCTGCGTGATAGTCGTAAATTATCCCATGGTAACATACTGCCTGGATAACAATAGCCTATGTACTATTCCAGACTATAATCTATCTCTTTACCAATTTTATCCAGATCCATTCAGCCGTTCTAGTATGTTGAGTAACAAACGTACATCCAAACTTTCGCATTTATAATACTCGTATTAGTAAGGTATTATTTATATATAGTAAGAAGCAAGATTTTATAGATTCATGACCTTTGTCCCTTATCAATGTTTTTTTATCTGTGGCTTCTAAGTCGTTGTTTCACAGGCATCTAAAACTGTTAGATACTCAAAATAGTGTGGCTATACAGCTGATTTTCAAAGTGGCCGTGGATGGGCAAATTATAAATTTGGAATAGCAAAAAAACTCCCAAAGGAGTCAGGGGCAGGATTTTGATAAATTATATGATTATTGATAAATCTATATTCATAGACAAGAATGGACGTTAGACATTAATCGAGAACCGCTTTTCTGAAAGACATAACGTCACTACTTTAAATAGTGTTCTCTGATTTGACTTGAGTTTAGTTTCACACCCAAAGCTTTCTTCAAACTAAATTTCAAATACATAGTATTCCATTTGAAATTATAGACTATATTGGAGAGAAGGAATTACATAAGTACAATTTTTCGATACATCCCGTGAACTGGACAGTAAAACATCCAATAACAAACTCATTGACTGACTAGCGGGTAATCTATTCACCATTCAAGACATACCCTTAAACCATATCTCGTGCCAACACAAAAAACATTCAATCACCCAAACTGGTATCATCTAGAACAGTCATGACGGTTCTCTTTTCACAAGCCGGACGTCCGGTGCCGGATATCCGTGCGCTACTTCACCGTTCACACGTCTCCGGTTCCCGTCCGGTATTAAATATACTCTCAGTGACTCACTTTCATGTAAGTATGAGATTTAAAGGATACAGTCGACCGTCCAGTGATGCGTAAGATATATACGGAGAAGTTTGCCATGTTTGTGTTTGTTTGTTTTTGTTTGCCTTCGCTTTTTATTTGTTTTTATCGTAGCTCGCACAACAGGGATTTTCCTTGGATAGAAAAATTATATTTATATTTGGTCCGTCGTCAGTGAGATTATCAAATAATATTGGACCCGTATTTTTTGCTTTATTAAATAAATAATAATTGACAACGATAAAGCGCATAAAAGTTCAGGAGTGGAGGCTTGTGACGTCACATTGTCAGTATAAAGTGTAGCACACCGTGACATCACTCGATATTTCAACGCACTGTATATTCGTCGTAATTTTTTGTTTACGTGGCAAAAGAAAAAATAAGTGTCCAATATTTTTAGGTTATCTGACGGACTAAATAGATATTTTTTGTCAACTACCCTATTAGGGATGGTCGATACGGCCTAAAAGTTCTGATGTGGCGACCGCGTACCGGTAGATGCAGCATTGGAATGCCTCCCACTAGGTGGACCGATGACCTGGTTGGCCATTGGATGAGAGAGGCACTGGACCGATCGATGTCCAGCAGTGGACATCATTCGGATGTAATGATGACAATGTATGTAGTGTACCTGTGTATGTCCTTCTACTAGGGCGTCCTCTCCAGGCTTTTTAGTTTTCCGCTTACTTCTGCCTTGTAAATACCTTTTGTTAGTCGCCTTTCATTCATCCTCTCAACATGACCCAACCATCTAAGTATACTGTTTTCGACTTTTGTCACTACATCTTCTTGTTCTTCCAGGTGGTCCAGTGGCTAAGACCTCACCTCTCGAGCTTGTCGTGGGTTCAAATCCGGGTAAGAGACAATGCGACTTTTTCAAATTCATGTGTACTTTCTAACTTTATCTTGGACATCACACAAGCAAAGGTGAAGGAAAACATCCTGAGGAAACGTGGACTTATATGGTTAATGTAAGTCTGAAATAGCCAAGTCAGAGGCCTATGAGGTTCCCAGAGGCGGTTTAATTAACTCGGACACCAGAGGCGGCTATATCCTTACATGAAAAAAAAGAAAACCACATCTTCTTTTCAATCACAACGAATAAATAACAAAGTCATACATAGTTGACTAGTTTGGAAGTAAAGTAAAAAGTATAGCTGATAGCTCTTGATGGGACTGCGCCCTTAGTACGGAGATCTAAACCGGATCACCGGTACGGAACGACATGCGATTTGAAAGAAGCTTTGATAGCAAGGTTCGACCATTACTGGAATATAAAATATGGTTCCATGATTTGCAATCGAGAATATATTATTGCTTTTCACATTAATACTCGTAGTCATAATCTATATACTAGGAAGTAGATACTAAGCTACGAGTTATGCTGGGACTTTCTTTGCATGATCACGTCTGAAATGAGGATATCCGCAGGAGAACCAAAGTTACCGACATAGCCCGAAGAATTGCCAAACTTAAGTGGCAGTGGACAGGGCACATTGCTCGCAGAACGGATTGCTGATGGGGCCGAAAAGCTCTGGAATGGCGACCGTGAACCGGAAGACCATACATTGGAAGGCCTCCCACTATGTGGATCGATGACCCGGTTAAGGTTGCGGGAAGGCGCTGGATGCGAGACGCACGGGATCGGTCAATGTGGCGACGCCTGGGGGAGGCCTATGTCCAGCAGTGGACGTTCTTTCGGCTGAAATGATGATGATGATTATTAGTTATATATTAAGGGTCGGTTTCTCAATTTTGAATTGAGAAAGTGTCAAACTCTACATTAATACTAAACAATTACAGGATTTCAGGCTTTAGTATAGTTTGACTAGCAATTAGCTTCGTTGTAAAATATTTGGGAGTTGATTTTTGCATAAATCGTTCTTTGATTAATACCTAATTCCTAACAAAAATTTGGCTGGTTTTTACCAGTGTTTTACACTGAGTGACTGCCTATCTTACTCCCCCACACGATATTACACATTGGCAAGACTGGTGTCAGTTTTCCTAGCTGCCGATGGTCAAAGTTTTACAAATAACAGTCGGGACCAAAAGCTTAACGTGCAGTAAAGCATGTAAGTATGTAAAAACGTCGCCAGTATTACTATTAACACAACCTTATTCAAAAAATTCTAAAGCTGCTAGAACTTCAACATAATCTATATTGGTAGGTAGGTATATGTCGGCGCGTGGTCGCCATATCCTCGTTAAGTTTACACGTAATATTGGTTAGCACCAACATTTATACATAGTAGTAGCAGTTCAGAGTAAGTGGCGAACAAAGAAATACTTTAGTTTAGTATAGGGTGTTTAATTCATGGTAGCGAAAGAGTGTCCTTTCTCCATAATTACATCGGTTTTTATACAACGAAAATAACAAGCATGAAGTTGACAGCGGATGTAAACATTATTAAAATTAAGCGGGTAAACATAAAGTTGAGCCGCGAAACATCACAATTAAGCGGGAAACATCAGAAAGGAAGTTATCAAAATAAAGCCGAAGAAAGAGAAATATTTAAAATAAATAAATAGAACGGAAGTTATCAAAGTAAATTCTTATTTAAACAAAACCGGATGTTATAATATTTTAAGAAAATAAAAAGGAAACAGTCAAATTAAATCCTTATAAAATGTCAACTGGAAATCCCTGCATTTTCAAAGAATCTAAAGGATTTGATCAAATTAAAGCTTAAAATAAATTGAACCGGATATCGCAACATTTTAAATAATAAGAAAGGAAATGGTCAAATTAAATCCTTATTAGCTGTCAACAGAATGTTGATGAATCGATTAATGGTTTCGCGCCCATGTATACATAGTTTTAATACCAAGTGTTAGTTTTAGTAACAAGTACCAAGCAATGCACTAATTGACCTAGGGGTGATGCTGGTCCGATTCCAAGTTCACGTGGGGGGGATATCCTCCAGGGGTGGCTTGGTTCCGGCCATGTTCGAATAATGGTGTCCTGAAAGCACACCCGAAAATATTCAAGAAACGCCAAACTAACAACTTCTAAACCTTATCTTAAAACTCAAAGCTTCGTAAATCTCAAAAACGTTACAAGATAGAACTAAACTAAAAATAAAAATGCTAGAAAAGATGGGGCAGAACATGAAAATGGCTTCGTCTAAGCCGTTCGACAATGGCTATATCTTTTATACATCTTCACTGGTCGTCCCTTCGATCCGGACTGGCCGCCACAATCGCAAATCACATTATATGGAGCTCGGCACTGTAGAGCGGAGGTCAGAGTATTGATAAGGCAAGCTATCTTTCCTACTTCTGTATTATTACTGCTCACAATATCTGTATAAATAACTAACTTCTGCCAGCGGCATCGCCCATGTGAATTGTGTTTTATCATCCCCGGCACGTAAGTTGGCAAGAGTAGTTAGATGCGCAGTCCTCCGCGAGTCCTTTTTACCCGACTGCCGAAGGAGGGTAATGTGTTTATCAGTCTATGTATGTATGAATGTATGTATGTATGTTTGTTCCTATGTGTCGTTCTAGAGACCAAACGCGTTGGCCGATTTTGATGATTCTTACGTCAATCGATTGGTCTTAACCCTGCGATTGTCATAGGTTATGTAAAAATTTGATAATAAAAAAATAGCGGATTCTGGGCGCCATTTTGTAGGGGGGAAATATTTTTTCTTCTTCCAAACCTATCGTGTGTGATATCAAAATAAAGGGTTTTAAGAGGTTCTTTCAAAAATATATAACACTTATATGTTTAAATGAAAATAATTAAAAAAAAAATAACTAAAAAGTTGTAAATAAAAAAAAGTTAATTTAAAAAATCAAAAAACCCGACTGCTTAAAAAGCGAACTAAAAAGATGTAAACAAGAATGAAATCATGCTGTGCAGTCGGAGGATACATATTCGCGAGCTGGCTGACCAAGACCAGATTTTTTAAATTAACTTTTTTTTTAGGTATCTTTGGTAGTGAAGCGGGGCGCGGGAAACGTTTAGGACCATTCCGAGCGCGCCATTGGTTGGTTAGTTGACACAAAGATCTACTGACCAATTGTGTCGTGGCCACGTTCCGCTCGCTCTATATTGCGATTGGTCAGTTCGTGGAATATGCGCGAACTTACCCCCACTACGCCAAAATCCTTGCCAACTTACGTGCCGGGCACTATAAAATAAAAGTAGCATTTGTGCTATTTCAGATTATAGTCTATCTCTGTGCCAAATTTAATGCAGACCCCTCTCCCGTTTTAGGATGATTGAGTAACAAACATTCAACCATCCATCCAAACTTTAACATTTATAATAATAGTTGACCACTATCTCACCTGTTGGTAAGCGATGATGTGGTAGATTCTGATGTATAAGCTTTATTTCTGTAAAGTTTCATCAAAATCTGTTCAGCAGATTTTGCATGATCCATTCTCACAAACTTTCGCGTTTATATTAGTAGTAGGATGTGAATGTTTGGATGGATGGATGTTTGTTACTTAATCACATCAGGACGGCTGAACGGATCTGGATAAAATTTGGCACAGAGTTAGATTATATACTGCAATAGCACATCACCAACACACTATTCCCAAAGCCAGAATCCACAGTGGCGACCACCAGAAAAGCGCTGAGGCAATGAAGCTCGACGAAGTCCCGGCGAAATAAGGCTACAATTATATGAAAAAAAAAAGAAGGTCAGTGTCAGTACCCCACATCACCAGCACACCAGAACACATTTTACGCCGTGACCATCCCAGGGACTAAACCAGCGCATGGGCGCCAGACGACCTCGTGTCCCCATGTGACGGGTTAGGACAATGGCCTCGCCACCTACCACTTTTCGGCCACAGTGGATAGGGAGAGCGGCCAACGCTATACCTACCGACGTTCCTTCTTCCTTGGGCCCCACAGCGTCCGCCATCAGACGGTGGCAACCCCGTTCAGGCCGCGGTAGGTAGGACCCCATTTCTCAATTAAGCATTTGAAGTTAAGCATTTGCCAAACTGTACTTTAATTTTTTCGATGCAGTTGATGGTATAAATACCATCGTACTTAACAATATTATAATGCGAAAGTGACTCTGTTTGTATGTTCGTTCACTTTTCACGTCTAAACGGCTGAATTGATTTAGATGAAATTTATCATGGAGATAGTACGAGACCCTAGGAAGAACATAGGATCCCGGTAGTGTGTTTCCTTGAAATTATAAAATACTTTTTACGTGGGCGAAGCCCAGCGAAAGCTAGTTTATCATATTTCATCGGCCTGCATATTTACGCGAAGAGCTTTATTAGCAATTTCGATCCAAACTAACATAGGATGACGTTGTAGCGGCACCAACGCCGCCACTTACGAACTAACAACATGACGACACACAAATCCTGCATCGCGCAAGTAAAGTTTTCGGCGCGATTTGAACGTATACAACAGTCCGACATCAACCGTTGGGCAGTTGCCCGGACCAGACACAACACCCGTCTGGTCGGGGGATCCTCCCTTTTCTATGGAGGTTTGTGGGACTTTACACCCTGTTCCGCTACCCCTAACTGGTGACCCTCGAACATGAACATCAGCGCAGCCTTTGTGCAGAGCTACTTCGTCGTGACGTCATCGTCACTTTCTCAAGCTTTCGAGCAGCGAGTCACACAGCCAGCCATACCCACGGCATCTACGGGGGTATCCTGACCACCAGCATGCAGCGGACGCGCATTCCTGGTCATCACCCCCAGCTTCTTTCATCACCGCTCCGACCCACTGGAGCCAGCAGCTCTGTCCCGACTCACTGGGACATAATCACCGCTCCGAACTACTGGAGCCAGCAACACTATCCCGAATAACTGGGATTTCATCACCCCGACTCACTGGGGCACTACCGCATACAGTTCCGACTCACCGCGAATTCTGCGACTTCCGGTTCCGACTCACGGGAACCAACCTTCCACTGGCCAGGCACACATCACGAGATGTACGGACGACTCAACCTGCTATAGACCTCCGGTCTCCGGTGGGGAGTGATGTAGCGGCACCAACGCCGCCACTTACGAACTAACGACATGACGTCACACAAATCCTGCATCGCGCAAGTAAAGTTTTCGGCGCGATTTGAACGTATACAACAGTTCGACATCAACCATTGGGCAGTTGCCCGGACCAGACACAACACCCGTCTGGTCCGCTTCTTCCTCGTAGTCAAACTTTTTAGTCCAACTGGTTTGACCACGAGGAATCAAATTTCCTCGTGATCAAATTACTTGAAAGATTCACCCTGTATCAACGTCAAGTTATAAATGTGTACAGTCAAACACTGATGTTTTCGATATAATATGATGGTTTCGAAGTTATAATATAAAAATGAATCCTATCTCTGTTTATTCAAAAAATATCCATCCACATCTATTTCATTGTTTATTACCTACATTTTAAATTTTATAATCAAATCATATTTATAATATATAATTATGTTCACTCTGACGAGAAGATGGTCCTTCACGAAAATTTGTTTCATTTTATAATAATGTTTTAAGCAAACGAGCATCTACATCTTTATATAATTATTGGATGATGTGTCCTGATCGTTTTATTAAGTTGTGCATTCCAGCTCTCTACGACATTTTTAGTGCGATGACTGTCGTATACGGACCAATGCTTTCTAAGTGATCCATTCTTTAGCCATGCAGTTTCAATTTTTTTTTTGTCTATAGGACTATCACAATGTATAAATTCCCAACCTTTCTCTATTCTGTTTTCAGGCAGGAAAGCGAGTGCTGAACATAGTCCGACAATTCTATTTCCGTGTTTGCTCTTATTATTATTTTTTTGCCTTTTTGGATTGAGAATTTGTGAAATGATATTTTTTTAACAGTGAAATTTAAACGCTAGAAAGAATAGATAAAATAGCATTGCTCGCATCGGTTTCAAAATCAAAATTATGGAGACCACATAATATGCAATAATTGAAACCAAATACTTGTTATCGCTTTTTCGACGATATGCAAAAGATTAACGAAATCGGTCCAGTAATTATTAGGTCGAAAAGTAGAGTTTTAGTTGATATATTTGAATTTATTTTGATTGATTTCTAATTTTTTATTTGGCTTTTTGATTTTAATAACTGTTTTAAAAATAAATTCATTATCATAATATTTTTTGTTGCCGGCCAGCGAGAAGTATCACGTTTACGCTTCACATTTTAAATCCGTTTTTTGTTCTGAATATTTTAATTAAAATAATTCATATACGAGTAAAATTATTATGTGAACTTCGCCGCACTTGACGTTTGACATTAATTTATTCTTATCTATCTATGGCTGTACATACAAAAACTGCATGCATACAGCGTGCTGAAAAAGTGCAATGTCAATGAAGTTTGACCACGAGGAAACACAATTCCTCGTGGTCAAACCAGTTGGACTAAAAAGTTTGACTACGAGGAAGAAGCGGTCTGGTCGGAGGATCCTCCCTTTTCTATGGAGGTTTGTGGGACTTTACACCCTGTTCCGCTACCCCCAAAACGTCATCACATTTTTATACCCCCAATTTGAAATATGCATAGTAATAAATCCCCTATTTTGCGCATGATTTCCTTACGCAAGCATAAAACATGAAAGCTCCCTAGAAAAATCCGGCTATATGCGTGTCTGACTAACTCACTGAGGGCTCCGTATTGAACATTGCTCTAACGAAAAGATAAACTGGATTGAGGGACAAAATGTACTTTTGCTAAAAGACTTGCCCAATTTCAAGATTCTAGGTCAACGATTACCTACCGAATGTCAAAATATGCAGCATCAACGGCCGTATCTTTTAATTGTGTTTTTGGAAGCTTGGTTATTTAACAGCTCCAAAGGATTTGAGTACTTGATATTAATTTCAACTTGGAGGAGGAGCTGTGGAGGTATCCCACACGTCCTGAGAAAAACGTCTTGGCAGAAGGACAGACAGATAGACGACGAAATGATCCTTTTAGTGTTCCTTTTTTCCTTTTGAGGAACGGAACCTTAAAATAGGAAGAAATTTCTCGAAAATATATTCACGTCCATAAAATTCAAATATAGTCCATAAAATCATGCTCAATGTTACCTTCATACTACACAGGCAACTCCAAACCGGGACCACCGCAGATCGAAGTCCCGTGTCTTCTAGTCTCGTTACGTAAGATCAATCGGCGCCCCACAATGTGACGACTTAGTTACGAGTTCCGGGTCACTAGTTACGCTGTACAATAATACCATTTTAGGGTTCCGTTCTAGTCTAGAATTATGTAAGTAATTTTGCGGAACATAGGGATCTTAACAGTCGGGACCCTTTAAAAATCTAGACCAGCTCAAATCTTCCTAATAATATAAACTTTGTCTAAAGCCTCTGGACTTGTTTCTTTCTTTTCAGTTTTTATTTAAAATTTACTTTTTACACAGACGGTTTTTTTTTAATATTTGCTTTTCAGTAACGGTGCCTTAAAATAGCTAGTGTCTCTCAAAAACATATTAACACTGGCGTACAAAGTCACCCTCTATCTCCTTCATACTCCTATAGTCGAACTCCGAACCGAAACTCCCGTAGATCGAAGTCCCGTGTCTCGCGTGTCTCGTTACCTAAGATCAATTGGCAGCGCACAATGTGACGACTTAGTTACGAGTTCCTGGTAATTATGTGATGTACAATATTACCCAGTTAAAGGGGTGAGATTGTATAGTAGGGGAAGTATTGTAGTGGAGTCTAACAATAGGATTTCAACTGGAGAACCCCAGCTTTGTATCATAGTTTCTGAAATTATGACAAAGAATAAGAAGAAAGTAACAAGTAATTTAATCTTTTCACATTTTTCTTCACGCAAACGACAAATGATTATAAAAGTCTTTTTAGAGTTCCGTACCCAAAGAGTAAAAACGTGACCCTATTACTAAAACTCCGCGGTCCGTCTGTCAGTTTGTCTGTCCGTCTGTCACCAGGCTGTATCTCATGAAACGTGATAGCTAGGCAGATGACATTTTCACAGATGATGTATTTCACTAAAAACAGAATAAAATAAATATTTAAGTGGGGCTCCCATACAACAAACGTGCTTTTTGGCCGTTGTTTGCGATAATGGTACGGGTCCCTTCGTGTGCGAATCCAACTCGCACTTGGCCGGTTTTTTAAAGTCTTTCTGTCATAAATACACCTCATGAGCGAAAGGAACTGCATGTGACACGGCAGGCCTTCATGACGCTTGATAACGACACAAATATATCTTTGAAGTATTTCGGTAAATCGGCACACATTGTGACGACTTAGTTACGAGTTCCGGGTAGCATCGAATGGCAGGGGGACGACGTATTATTGAAGTGTATTGGGTTTCAACAAAAGAGTTCTTAGATGTGCGTGATTGATTATTATCGTGTTGTAGAGTTATGATTATGGTCTGGTCATCTGTATAATAGGGTAAACAAGGAGGTATACATATACACTAAACAACTACAGTAATGTAAATAAATGATAACAAATTGGATAAAACCATTTACTTATGAAGATACTGAGGCGCTCTTGCAACACATAGTTTAACTCACCCGTTTTTATCTACACACACACTCATCCACACACACACACACACACTCAAACCCTCCCCATACACAAATACACAATCACGTGAACAATGTAACTTCAAATACAACATCGTCGATGAGTTGCCAGCTTGTCGGTTTTTTATCGGTTACATTTCGGGGAGTGTGCGATGGAATTGCATGATTTAATTCCACCCAGCCCGTTCCATAATCGTACTACCAGACGTACGGCGATGCGTCATCGGTACATGGTGGACATCCCACCGATACGCACTAAACGTTTTGAGAATACTTTTATTATGCGTACAGCTAAGGAGTGGAATTCTCTGCCGGAGTCTGTGTTTCCCGTTAGCTACAATCTAGGGGTCTCTAAGTCAAGCTGTATGCTTTTTATAAAACATGTGTTTAACTAATGTTATTGGCCTTTGGCCGTGTTATGTTAAAGGAAATAAATAATAAATAAGAGTGAATAGCTTACTTCTACGCAAGCGTGCTCCACCGTCGACCACATCATCGCTTACTATCAGGTGAGATAGTGGTCAAGCGCGAGCCTATATTAGATAAAAAAAAACATTTTCTGTAAAATTACCTTGCTATGGAAAAGCGGAGCCTCTTTATACAGGCATTTTTGCCTAAAAGGAGACTCCAATCATCAACTTGTTGTTATGATTTGGTTAAGAAATAAACTTTTTTTTTTTTTAGAATGTTGTGCATTAAAATCAGGCTTCCAATCGGTTGATATGTCGCGTTGATATGTTGCTATGTCGGTTGTTGATTGGGCGAATGTCCAGATTTTTTCTTTGGTCCCGATAGCTGCAGCTTACATAGATAGGAAAATAGGAGCTTGGTGGACCCCTTAATATGACAGTTCTCTGGATTTTTTAAGCAAGGATTGAACATATTCTCTGGAAAATTGCCTAGAGAGGGGAACATTAGGTCCATGGGGTCCGAGTGCTCATAGAGTTTTTCGAAAGATTAGCAAACAGATCGTCGACTCTTGACGTGACCAGAGGGCAGACCTTTTCATCGGCCAGATAATCAGCATTGCAATTCAACGTGGCAATGCTGCCAGCGTTCTGGGCACGTTTCATTGACATCGACGTGGACGAATTATTGATGCGCAATGAGCCCTTTTCCCTGTCCTCTTGGTTTATAGGTTTGTTTTGTTATTAGTCTTATGTTTTAGAATAATTAATTGTATATATTATAAAGGAAAAAAATGTTTCCTAGAAGTATTCAGAGACTTCATAATTAAAAAGTATTGAATAAGCTTCATACGTAATAGCACACATCTTATTACCCTTGATGGAATCCTATATGTCCTCATTCCTCTAATTCTCCAGGACAACAGGTTCATCAGTTACAACACACAATAAGGCTACAAACAATAAAAAGACAACACCAAAGAAGCAATACATTAGCTTTGACAAGGAGGAGGTTTATATATAATTAAATATCACGATTGTGTAGCTTTAAACTAATGCGGCGTTTAAATGGATAATTCGAATCATTAGCAGAACAATGGGCACGATATAAAGTAAATATAATCCTGTGGGTTGCCACCTGCCAAAGTCACACAGCGTAGCTGAAATTTGTTCTATCCACAACACAGGAATATAGCAAAAGATTCAGCCCGAATCGATTTTTAGCACGAGTATGCCAGATAGCTTTAGCTTGATAAGTGATCTCAGTACGAGTTGATGATGATATTATATATTTTTCTAAAATAGTGGCAAAATAATGTACCTAACCTAGAAACTACAATGGTCTTTGATTTAAAGTTTCTAATTTCGGTCGTGTTAAATATTACGATTTTTACGTAATAAATTTTAACAAAACTTGGTGCGACTCGTTGCCAAGAAATCCATCTAGAGCCAAAACCATCATAAAAACCAAGGATTAAAGTAATTCCAATTCTTGTTAAGTTCTCTTTTCGATAACAGCATTGCCTTTTTCATTTCAATAAATTCTTTTCATTTATAATGTCATTTATTTTATTTCAGCCTGTTCTTTCCCACAGTAGGGCAAATCCTCCCTTTTATCTTTCCATTATGTTTATAATTTCAACAAAGACTTTACCTTCTGCAATTTAACATCGTATGTTGAAAAGAACAAAACTGAACTCAACTAGATATAATTGCAACGAGGCCAGTCCGAACCGCTTCAAACTGGAATGAACTGGATCTGACTAGTTTGAGCTGGTTTCGCGTAAAATTCTTTTTGTTTGTTCAAGTTCAGCTGTTTTTAGACCTGATGTCGACCCTGTTCCCGTTTCGCACTATGGGCAATGGATCTTTTTGATTGGAGAATGAAATATGGGAGGTATGATTTTGGCAAGTCGCCAATAATATGGTGTTAATGATAATATAATTCAGGTTGTAATTACTACCAGAAGTGGTAACATCCTAGTTGCTAGTCGTAGTAACGAACTGTTTAAGTTGCGTTCGTCGATAATTAATTCATAGTTGCGTACTTTGAGAAGACAATGATTCGTAGTAAAATTCATCGCAATTACGTCCTGTCGAAGTTGCGTGCTTGTCGAAGTGTCTTCGTACTGTCGGTCTACCGTTCATCGGTATTGTTATGATCGTAGTTCCGTGATACAGACCCTTACAGCAACTGCTAAAGTATTCGGTTAGGTCATCATGAACATGTAGCCTGCACACATTGTACAAGAAGAAAAATGACATATTTTGCTATCATATCATTAAAAGACAGAAAGACTGCTACTGCCAATCTATATGCCAGTTAGGTACGACAAACCTACATATGAAATGAGGGTGGCAATTCTAGGCTTGTGGTATAAGCCTGAAAAAGGCATAAGTATATATCACATTATTAAGTCAAAAACTTCAAGTGTCTATTACGTTAAGCGACCATTTATTGTTTAGCATTGGAACGCCTTGCAGCAATTACACCAATGGAGCACAAACTTATGATAAAGATACTATATAAATCCAGGATTCCTCACGATCTTTACCTTCTCCATTGTCCATGATAAACTTAGAAAGTCGCAGATACTCCTCGGTAACTGATTTTAAAATGAGAATCACGTCTGAACGGCCAGTCGTATTTTTTTTGTAAAAATATTTGTTACATTGGACAATTTTTTTAATAATTTGATTTATGAACATTTTGAGTTTTATATACATAATATAGCGTAATTAATTTGTTAAGTTATGTCTAACACGGGTGAAAGAACAACAATCGAACCAAAACCCCCCGGGCGTATTTTAATGAAATTTTCAACATCTCAAAGACAATTTAAGTATCTACATTTTGATTTGAGGTATCATATACATGGCATAATAAGGAACATACAAAAAAACTGATGAATTTTTTGTAGCGCGGGTGTAAAACGAAAGCGTGTTTTGTTCCCTCAAGGTCGTTGGCATCGTCCTAAACCCTTATTTTACCAGTGACACTGTTAACATATAACATGATAGGATCTCCTTACACCATCAGCATGTTTACCCGCACTCCAGGGTCATATTGACAAGCACCATACTGATGTTATTTAGCCCCCGGCACGGCGTCTCATGTTAACTTATGTGCTCCCTCAAACTCTCTCCTTCATTCAATTAGAATGTGCTGATACATTATTGTATTGTACTAACAGGCGCGATATTCAATAATGCTATTTACGATAGCATTATTGAATATCGCGCCTGTTAGTCTCCGATAGGTAGGCAGAGTAGTACTTACTCTACAATATGAAACAAATTAAAAAAAAATAACGTTTTTATTTCACATAGGCCTACATGGGCACTTATAAAACGTCGACAAAAGGTGCACGGTTCGGGTTGGTCGTTTCCTATGGAGAAGAACCGGCAAGAAACTCCATGGTTACTCTTTTAAAAATGGTTTGGTTTTACAATATTTCCATGTTACAGCATTAGTACTATGGGGGGACAACGTAGGCCCGACAATAAGTCGTAAGAAACTAAAAAAAAAGATTATATAAAATATAAAAATGTTAACTAACATCTAGAAGGCCACAATGTTCACACATTCACAAAATAATCGTTAAAAGAATCTATATAAAGGTAAAAAAAAAAAATATATAACAAGACTAAATTTAACATGTGGTACAAATATTGTTATCAGTGCTGTAACTATTATTAGCAAAGGGCTATAAAGATGATTGCGAACCATTGTAAAAGTTCCAATTACAAAAATAAAAACAAAAAAAAGAGAAAAAATGAGATTGAGAATAGTTAAAGACATCCCCATATTTGTGGCGTTTATGAGTTACCAGGGAAGCCGCATGCGCAGAAGGAGCTAAAGCCAAAAATTTTACCTTCAACGTAGTCCTTGATTTTATAATATGCTTTTTTAATAAGGACACGTTTGATGTGATTTTTGAACTTTCCATCGGTCAGTTCTATAACTGACTTTGGCAACTTGTTATAAAAGCGTATACTGTTTATAAGAAAAGACTTGCTAGTTTTAGTGAATCTGAATTTGGGTATTATAATTTCGTGCTTACTGCGTATAATTAAATTATGGATGTCGCTTCTAGTTTTGAAAAGCCCTCGACCTAATAAGCAACTGATGAAATAGGTGTACCTACACCGATTATATAAATACACAATGTACACGGATTTCACCAGTTGCTTTCACATTTGACTAGTTACCCATTTTCAAGTTCAATGAAATGACGAAAATGGATTTCGAAAAGTTTTTTTTTAACACAATGTTGGGTTAAGCAGCGCCATCTAATGGCTTTCAATGGATTTACGATCGATAGACCGTTTGGAGCGATACATTTTTATGTGTCATCAAAAGTTTTTTCAGCGCAGGCCAAATAATGAATTTTTTAGGCAAAAATATTTGCTACTTTGTGTTACATTATTGCAATTTTCATGAGGGTCTCTAAATTTTGAAAATAATTTATAGCCTATGTTACTTGGGAATAATATAGCTTTCCATTGGTGAAAGAATTTTAAAATCAGTCCAGAAGTTCAGACCCTATTTGGTACAAACAAACAAAAAATCTTTCCTTTTTTATAATATTGGTATAGATAGACATGATCGTCTTGATTGATTTTTAGGCAAACTTAAACTAAAATAAATGCACTTTATAATAACACTTCCAAAGTAAAACTGTAACAAACTAAAAGCCTAAATAAATTGTAGGAGCCATAAAATGATAGGCACTTTTTAGGTAACTCAAAAGTTAAAAAAGGAACCCTTATAAGATCACTCTCTTGTCCGTCTATCCGTCTGTCTATCCGTGTGTCACCACCGATTTTCTCAGGAACGGGTGGACCTAGCAAGTTGAAATTTATACCAGATACTGATGTCTGTAGTCGCTATTAGTTGTATAAAAACCAAAGTCCTGAGTCAACACGATAAAAACATATGGGCAAATTTAGATTTTCGCGAAAACTGTAAGTACTAAAATGTATCTTTCTTTTTTTCCTAATTTTCCCTTTACTTGTGCTGCTTTACCTTGCTTTTAACAAAAAATTACAATTCTAGGTGAACTGGAAGTACCCTCTAGGTTTTGAGTCGAAAACCTATATGGTAGTTCCCGTTGACCTTTTGATATCACGCCATTTTGATATCAAAATAGCGGGACCACTTTCTTTGTAGAATATTTTAAAATTCCATGAGTGTAGGATTTTACTAACAAAGTATGAAATAGTAGAAATATAGTATCAAATCCTATTCACATGATATTTGAAAAATCTTGCAGGGTTCCGTCATCTTGACTTTCATTTCAATATACGAGGTGAATGCAGACGAAAGGAGGTGAACTTCTTTTGAACATCATCAATCGGAGAAATTGTGGTAGAACTAATCCTGGCCAAATGTGACAAGCTCATATGAGTCCACCAAAAACTTTCTTACAAAAAAATATAACCGACTTCCAAATAAAAACACTACAAAGTGAAAAATAATTTTAATTTCGGAAGTCAGTGTTCCTGTTTTCGCTTCTTCGTTTTTTGACACCGCCTTCCGAAATTGAAGTAATTTTAAACTTTGTTTTGGAAGCCGGTTGTATTTTTTTGTAAAAAGTTTTTTATATTTCTCTTTTTTGTGGTACTTAATGGATAAATTCTACAGTAAGGTAAATGGTGATGGTGGGTGGTAATGGTGGTGTTAATGCCCACAGTGATACCAGAATAGATTACCCGAATAACATACCCGTTTAGAGCATACTGGCGTGATAGTATGTAAAAACAATAAACAGATATGTGATTGCAGCAATCTCGAGAGATTAGCCGTCATTTATTGAAGAGTTCTGTTGTATATCTCCGAAGTTCTTCATCAGATCTTTACCAAATTTAAATAGGACCATTTTGAAACAAACTTCTTTCGAACAAAAAAATAATTTTGCAAATTCATTTATATATGACGGAGCTATGCCCAAACATTAAAAAAATAGATACATAAGAATTGAGAACTCCACCTTTTTGGGAAGTCGGTTAAAATTTTATGTCGGCTGAGACACAGACTCCTTTCTGTGAGAGGAAGTGGACGGCAATCCACGCGGGCTCTAGGCGGAGTTGTCACCAGATCAAAGAATATCACAGAGAAATAAGACGATTTATTACCATGTTTAAAACATCGTTTACCAATCGTTCCTCGTTATCAGTTCGCAGGTGCACTACGCAGCCTTGTCCTAATTAGCTGGAAAATTATATCAGTCAACGTGAGTTAAATACTTTACAAGCTTTCATAATAATACCTACTACATTTAAGCCTTTACGAGAAGGATATTTTGCAGTGTTGTTCCATTTTTCAGTTAATCTGAAAAGCTTTCCTGTGACGCTTTGGTCGTGTATTTAATATAAGTATTTTTGAATGAGATTCAATCTGCTTTGAGTTAATCAGCATATAATGTTCCTACTGCAGGGCTAAGACCTCTTTTCACCCAGAGATGGCATAGATTAATAATCACCACGCTTGCTCAAGAAAGTTTGGCGATTTCAGACTTATATTAATTATGATGAGATTTCCTTACGATGCATTTCCTTAACCGATGGCATTATGCGTAGGTTTGTCAACAGGAGAGCAGTGGTGGCCAGTGGCAACGGCTGCAACCTACAAGTAGCGAGTCGCGAGTTGTAGGTTCTGGATACCAACCAAGGCCCGGCTTTACTTTGCGTAAATTATTTCATCAACACTGCTCTCAAAACGGTGAAAGAAAACATCGTGAGGAAACCGGCATGTCCTAGAACCAAAAATTCGAAGACATGTGACTTCCACCAACGCACACTGGGCCCGCGTGGTGGATTACGGCTCATTCCCTCTCACAGAGAGGAGGTCTGTGTCCCAGCAGTGGGAACATTAAAAGGCTGATGATGATGATGATGATGACGTGAACAGATTGTTTAATAGAATATTATCATTTAAGCACGTCATTATCTAGCTGTGTACGATGCAAAGCGAACAATAATTGCCTGTTTCAAAATCTATCAACTTCTAAGTCACGCGGTAATTTTCGCGGTATCTCCCCTGTTCTTGCCAACAACTAGGTCTACATCATAAATATAATCTTTTTTTTTTTTTTTCTTTTTTAAAAACTTTGCCCCACACTAGAAATTTCTTCCTGTATCGTGGGTGCGTTTACAAACATATAAACTCACATACCCAACACCCAGAGCCGAAACAACTATCTGTAGGTCATACAAATATTTGTTCCGTGCGGGAATCGAACCCGCGACACGCAGCGCAGCAGTCAATCGCTCAACCACTGCGCCAACCGTGCGCCCGTGCGCTATAATAATAGTTAACATTATTATGAATAACTGTTTCTATTATTTGACGTTTGGCAAGAAGCCACCCTCTTGAATACACAATACCATGTTGAGAGTAACTTGCTTAATGATTATTAAATAAACTTCGCAATACTATTTAATCTGCTGTCAAAATTCTCTCTATCATAAGAGTACAATGTACATACATATGAAGGTCTAAAAATCGCGGTATTTGCCTTAAAATACATCTTCTATTTAAATGACTTCAAAAAAAGGAGGTTCTCAGTTTGACCGTAAGTTTGTATGTATGTTTGTCAGCGATTTTCTCGCGTTTGGGTGAACCGATTTTGAAACGGTTTTCATAAAAGTAAATGTTACATTCCGGAGAACGTTTGAACGTGTACAATAAATGTGTACCCCGTGACGTCTTCCGCATGGATTCGTTATTACAGGCTTCTAAAAAAAGGAGTTATATTGTTGGAATTGCACAATATTATCATATATTACTCTATGTGGGCTTTTCAACAAATTTCGTAAGTGTATGCAGTATGTATGTTTGTTTGAATGTAGTTGAATTCTGGTCAAAATACATTTAATTTAGAATCATCGGTTCGTGGACGTGTGACTATCCATTATAGCCTCGGAAGGCACGTTAAGCCGTTAGTCCCGGCTATCTTTTGATGATCTTTGACAGTGGTTACGGTAGTCAGAAGCCATACAATCTGACACCAGTGTTGCCAAGAGGTACCGTGTTACTGGGTTGTGGAGGTCAGATAGGCAGTCGCTCCATGTAAAATACTGGTACTCAGCTGCATCTGGTCGTCAACTCCAACATAGTTTGAAAGAGGCTAGGCAGATTGATTGGCAGCTGAAAGTTGTGCTCAGCACACATTGCGCGGCCACGTATATTATTAGTATGGCACTCTACACTAAACCACGGGGTCCCAGCACTAACAAAGAAAATTTGATTCAAATAAATGTCACTAGATGGCGCGATATGCATCGATTTGTTATTGAATTGTGAGTTAAATTAATATTTTAAAGAATCGATCATAAAAATTGTATGTTCGTTTTTAATCAACCCTCGTAATAGATCATTTAAAATTGATTCCAATAGATGGCACTGTTTTCAATTTCTGGGGCATGCCACTCGATTTGTACAATGAAATTGTAAAACGTGCAAAAAAATACTATATAACAAATCGTCACTGTATTTAAAGAAAAAAAAATTCACGAACCAAGAAAACCCTTTTACTTGCAAGTCGCTGCTAGCACCAACTATAGCCGCGGAACGGAACCATACGCTATCGAAGTACTTATAAAAACAATCTTTTTAATCAGACGAAAAATACTAGTTACGTCGGCATGGTTTCTTTGTATTTATCTGTATGCTGGTATTATAATATTATCTGTGACTAAACTAAACTGCCTCGTTGGTACTGGATTTTTGGTCGGGCAAAACGTTATTGGTTTTATATCTGGAATGTTTCAATAGCAGCCCGGAATCAGGACAATGTCCTCAACAAAAATATTTAAAAGTGCCAGTTTTTGTGTTTGTGGTTGCCAGTGGCTTTTCCTGCGCGAAAACCGAGAGTTATCCTACAGGAACTATGTGAAAAGTGAAGATGGACCGGTCAAATGATTCGCGATAACCAAAGGAAATGGAGAAAAGCACCAAGATGTAGGCACAAGTGTAGGCGATGGGGCGCTGTGGTATTGGCGAGTACTTCATGAGAGACCCCAGTGGAAAGATGTATTGTATAGACTGCAGTTTTATATCTATGATTTCAGAATAAAAGGCTTTGTTATTCCGTTTATTTTTTGTATTAATAAATCATTTTATTATTAGTCATTGTGTAATTGTATTCCAAATGATATATTATCAAATACGTTCAACCATTGAGGTGTGATTAACCAATATCTAAACAAACAGACATTCATACCTGTATAGAATATTAGTAGGATCCTTACGATAAGAAAAGGTTACAACGATGAAAATGTGTACAGAATTTGGCTTTTGTATGATATGATTTTGGTATCAGTACCTACAATAAAGATGATAAAAACAGCATGATTAGTCTCATTTATTTATTTTTTTACATAATAAGTAGGCAGATAATATATTGTTCGTTAACATAAACACATCAACACGGTCTAGGGATATTTTTAAAAAAGCGAATTACTATCAATGTGTTAATTATTTATATGACATGTATATATTTAAAAGATACGTTATTTAATATTCTACCATTTTTTAATAATGGTTAAGGTACTTCGATTAAAATTGCAGGATTTTATCGAAAAAAAATGAAGCATAGACGGAAACCGTATATGAATTAACTTTTAATTTATTAGTAAAAACTGAAAAAATAGAAAAATCATTTAATTTGTGTTTATAAACTTGAAGTTAGTAGTCTGAGAAAGCGCCCATGATGTTCATAACACATCGGCAACGATTCGGCATGCTCAGAACAAGGTTGTCAATGTCTTGCTGCGAATTATTGTCCCATGTCCTTCTGAGGTGCGCAAAAAGTTGATCATCTGTAGCCAGATTTTCAGGAACTTCCTTCAGAGCTCTTCTTTGCAGCATATCCCACGCATGCTCAATGGGATTTAGATCTGGCGATTGAGCAGGCCAGTCTAAGGCCCTAACATTGTGTGTATGTAACCAAGCTGCTACCGTTCTCGCCGTGTGTGCCCGGACATTGTCGTGCATGAGCAGGAAATCTTGCCCCATTTGTGTTCTGTGGGGCAAGATTACGGGCCCCAGCACCTGTTGGACGTCTCGTTCTGCCGTCATATTGCCCCGCACCCAAACGAGATCCGTCCGTCCTCCAAGACGAATTCCTGCCCAAACCATAATTGTTCCTCCTTGGTATGGGTGAACTTCCTGAGGGTTCTGAAGACGGCTCCATCGTCCAGGAACTCGCCAAACACGCGTCCTTCGTGAATCTGGATGGAAGCCGAACCTGGATGCATCCGTGAACAGCACATTGGACCATTGCTCACGGCCCCAGTCCACGTGGTTCCGAACCCATTCTAATCGTCGTCCACGATTGCCTCTCCGTAAAGGTGGGACCCGGAGTGGTCTACGAGAGCGTAGATTGCTTTCATGCAGTCGCCTTCTTACAGTTTGTTCACTCACAAGCACTTGGTGTTCCACTTGCAGCCTTTGGACCAATTTAGTCGCCGTTGCATTTGGTTGAGCTCGCGCAGTAATTTGCATAAATCGGTCTTGTCTGGGGGTAGTGATGCGACTTGGCCCCCGGTGCCTCTCCGCTACTTCACCTGTGGTACGATAGCGTGTCCACAATCTTGAAATTACATTTTGGTGGGTCCCTATGGCCTCAGCAACATTACGCTGAACAGACCCAGCTTCCAGCATTCCCACAGCTTGTAACATCTCCGCCCTCGTCAAATGTTGGCATTGCATGGCTACAATACCTCAATTTTAACTTTATCTTTCGTTTAAAAATGAAAAAAAACTATAACTAAACTTAATTCGTATTGTTTTCTAAATTTCGCACAAATGAAAATTCCCTCTCCTACACATCAAGACATTTTTATGCCACCGAAATAAAAGAATTTAAAAAAATTTGAATTTGGATTTAGTCTGAGATAAATTACAAACAAATCGGTGTATAAAAGATTCCAATGCGGCCAGTACTTTTCGAGTTATTTAATTGAGTATGAAATATCCCTAGACCGTTTTGATGTGTGTATATTAAAATACAGTCCTCCTTTATCGGCACACATCCAATGGCACCGACCCTGGCTAATATTGTTTTCCTTCGGAGGCTCTTCGATGGCTAGCAAAGGCTTTGGTCTTGAATTGAAAACCCAGGTCA
Source organism: Orthosia cruda (assembly GCA_964057195.1). Lineage (NCBI taxonomy): Eukaryota > Metazoa > Arthropoda > Insecta > Lepidoptera > Noctuidae > Orthosia > Orthosia cruda. The sequence goes on along the minus strand of OZ059841.1, from coordinate 4,890,798 downwards.
CTCATTACAAATTTTATCACAAAAGTCCATATTTGTTGGTAACACAAGTCCACAATTGCAATCCGATTCCAATGCAGATGCACGAATTCTGTGTGTGTGTCGGTTCTCTTCCCTCTTGAGAGATCTTATGAAATTCTGAGTAAAATATACTGTAGTTCTATGAGGTATCACAAGAACCAGCAACTGCTCGCTCTGAACACATTCATTTTTAGTAATTATAAGCTCAAATACTTGATTTTGGCAATAACAAATTATATTAGATATTATTTTCTTTCGATAAGACCATCTTTGACAAAATAAATACGGTTGCTATGACAATCTTGAAGTAATTGACTAGTGCCTACGATCCATTTCATAGTTTCATAATAAGGTTGTATACATTTCAAATAGGTATCTATTAAATTGCTTAATTATGAAAAATCAAGTAATTAAAGATTATAACATATTTAATAACTTGTTTTTTTTAATCATGTATGAAGTAATTTAATACTAAGGTACTTTTTATAGCTGTATAAAATTTATATTAGTAAATTTTATGCAATCTTGTGATGTCTCGGACTTCTATTGTAAAATGGAACGTAAGGGTGAAAGAGATAGTGAATGGATCTTTGACAGGTCCATACTTATGTAGGTACTTAGGTACTTACTTAACTGAGCTAGGTAGATTCTCAATTGTGAAACGTACGGTTCCTAAATTATTTGACACTGATTTGACAATACTCAACTGATTATTGCTGCTTTACTCAAATCAGAAACCAGCCATAAGAAGCTAGAATACTTGATGGATACTCAATCGATTGGAACATCATTATTGTATCGGGTGCAATAAAATGAGGATTGCCTTGCCTGTAATTTGGTTCTGAGATCTTGTAAAGATGAAGTGTTTATCTATTGTGCCGATATATTTATTTAATTCCGATGTCAGATGTAAATAACTCATACATATACACACATCAACACGGTCTAGGGATATTTCATACTCAATTAAATAAAGTAAATATAAAGTTAAAATTGAGGTATTGTAGCCATGCAACGCCAACATTTGACGAGGGCGGAGATGTTACGAGCTGTGGGAATGCTGGAAGCTGGGTCTGTTCAGCGTAATGTTGCTGAGGCCATAGGGACCCACCAAAATGTAATTAATTTCAAGATTGTGGACACGCTATCGTGCCACAGATGAAGTAGCGGAGAGGCACCGGGGGCCAAGTAACATCACAACCCCCAGACAAGACCGATTTTTGCAAATTACTGCGCGAGCTCAACCAAATGCAACGGCGACTCAATTGGTCACCTGCTGCGAGTGGAACACCAAGTGCTTGTGAGTGACCAAACTGTAAGAAGGCGACTGCATGAAAGCAATCTACGCTCTCGTAGACCACTCCGGGTCCCACCTTTACGGAAAGGCAATCGTGGACGACGATTAGAATGGGTTCGGAACCACGTGGACTGGGGCCGTGAGCAATGGTCCAATGTGCTGTTCACGGATAAATCCAGGTTCGGCTTCCATCCAGATTCACGAAGGACGCGTGTTTGGCGAGTTCCTGGACGATGGAGCCGTCTTCAGAACCCTCAGGAAGTTCACCCATACCAAGGAGGAACAATTATGGTTTGGGCAGGAATTCGTCTTGGAGGACGGACGGATCTCGTTTGGGTGCGGGGCAATATGACGGCAGAACGAGACGTCCAACAGGTGCTGGGGCCCGTAATCTTGCCCCACAGAACACAAATGGGGCAAGATTTCCTTCTTATGCACGACAATGCCCGGGCACACACGGCGAGAACGGTAGCAGCTTGGTTACATACACACAATGTTAGGGCCTTAGACTGGCCTGCTCAATCGCCAGATCTAAATCCCATTGAGCATGCGTGGGATATGCTGCAAAGAAGAGCTCTGAAGGATGTTCCTGAAAATCTGGCTACAGAAGATCAACTTTTTGCGCACCTCAGAAGGACATAGGACAATATTCCGCAGCAAGACATTGACAACCTTGTTCTGAGCATGCCGAATCGTTGCCGATGTGTTATGAACATCATGGGCGCTTTCTCAGACTACTAACTTCAAGTTTATAAACACAAATTAAATGATTTTTCTATTTTTTTCAGTTTTTACTCATAAATTAAAAGTTAATTCATATACGGTTTCCGTCTATGCTTAATTTTTTTCCATAAAATCCTGAAATTTTAATCGAAGTACCTTAACCATTATTAAAAAATGGTAGAATATAAATAAAGTATCTTTTAAATATATACATGTCATATAAATAATTAACACATTGATAGTAATTCGCTTTTTTAAAAATATCCCTAGACCGTGTTGATGTGTTTATATAGTTAACCTACATAAAATAATTCCACTGCACAGGCCTCCTCTCTGCGATAACGAAAGAGCTTAAAACCCGCAGGCACAGGGCGGGTTGGTGGATTGACATCCTTTAATTCTATATGATAAGACAAAAATTTGGAGACATAACCTACTTAAAACATGACACACAATTAAACAGACGCCTTATAAGGTCTCGCGCCGGCTGAGGAGGATCCTCCGCGACAGAATGACTCTCAAAAAAAAATTGGTTGGAAGGTAGGAAAGCAAGTAGGGTAGAGTAGGCAGTTGACGGGAGCGAAGTCGCGGGCACAGTTAGTAGATAAATATTTTATTTTTTATAATCTACAAAATAGCCAGTTAAAGTCTTAATCTGTTTAATGTTGGTATTAGGAAGCTCAAAAGGCGACCAACTCCCAAACATTAAAAACTTCCTCGTTTCCGTTCTAAGGAACCAAACGTTCCACTTTAATTACTTGCTAATAGTTAAAGCAGTTCGCATTGTAGCTAATGTTATCAGATAAGAACTTGCTAACCGGCTCGGTTTGAACTGAGGCTCTTAATGACCACAAAGTTTGTGGTGAGCGATGCTGGATGATAAGTTAGTTAAAAAGGTGGTTATTCTGAAGGTTTATATTTTTACCTTATTTAAACTACCCCCGTTTTAGTAAGATAATAAAAATAATTATGAACTCTTAAAAGTCTTACAGCAATCACCGGTGTATTTGCTAAGCCTGATGACTTTTCCTTCAAGAATCTTAATCTTTTTCTATCTAAAGCTTGCGCTCACATTTACGCTATTTCTGTTGATCGATGTGGTCTCCAGCATTTTTAAGTAGAGCACTAAAGTCCATGACGTTTAGGTCTTCCAAGCGCAACTGTGAAATAAGCTTGCTCCCTAGATCTTTCCGACAAAGATCTTTAACATAGGTCTCTCAGACAGCCCATTTTGCAGGGGCTGCTTTTAGGCGGAAAAATCAGCCTGGAATGCAAGGCTTCTCAGCATGCAGAAATCCTCGGATCAGTGAGGTCGAGCTGCGAAGCCTATGACGCTCCTCGGCAGCCTTTTTCTTTTAGGTTAGGCGAACCGAATACGATTTTAAGTGCGGAAAATGGAGTGTCCCTACAATACGACACAATAATTAGTTCTTTCTGCGAAGAAAACTAAGATTGGGTCTTTGTTTCCTAAAGAGTATGGCCACGCACCAATGGTTTCTTTGCAACTAAAGGGCATAAAAAGATGACCATAAAAATAAAATTACATGCTTGGATAGTCCCCGCCACGAGAAGCTATAAATTTTGTAAATAAAGATAATCAACAATAAAGCGCTGTCGTCTAATGTTTTGTGGTTGACAGTACCTACCACAAAACAGTGCTATATATCGCTAAAATATAACCCGACCAAGTGAAATGGCTCGTTAATTTCGTATTACACGTATGTCACTTTGAGTTAATTGAATTTGGGATTCTTTGTTGTTGATTGAATTGTCACTAGTCGCTACGTGACTTAGTAGAATTTTTTTAATCTTCTCGTGACGGGGACTTTACAAGCATGTAGTTTTAATTTCGTGCTCATCTTTTTTATAGCTTCTGCTGACGGAGACTTTAGGTATTACTCTAATTCCTTTCCAACAAATTAAGAAAAATATTAAGTAAGTTCCATATTAGATCATAAAGTAAGCACATAAAACTCCATGTACGAAGATAATTCCTAATGCTGGCCCTCGGAGGAAAGCCTTCCGTAATTTAGCAGGGCCCATATCCGTTAATCCAGAATGTTTCCATAACAAGCTTTGGTAAACTAGATTGGGCGAGCAAACTGGTTTATATGAAGTACCCTCAATATGTTAGGTCGATGGAGTAACCAGTGATGTATCGTGGAAGCTGATTTAGTATGTCAGGCACGATTTGTTAGTATTTTTATTTAAGAAATAGAATAGAGGATTGATTGGGCCACTCTGCCACTGTTCTTAAGATCTTATTTCTGTACTAAAATTATATTTAATAAGGAAAAGATTTATGTAAAGATACAAGGATACGGCTTTCTGTAGCATCTGCTTTCCCCCTTGGGAAAAAGTTTGAGTTTATTAATATAAACACTTGTTGGTGTTTGTCACAGTCGGTGTCAAAAAATGAACAAAGAAGCAGGAACATCGATTTCCAAAATTTAAGTAATTTTTCATTTTGTAGTGTTTTTATTTGGCATCGGTTGTAATTTTATGTAATAAAGATTTTTATATTTCACTTTTTAGTTCATAATGGACCAGTTCCTATAATAGGTTATGAACCCAATAACATGAAACTTAAACAAAACCTGTGGAATGAGAGTATACCAGGGTGAACTGTTCACACCTGCGCACCCCTTTAGAGCGTACAGTGTGATGTTATGTTATGAAATGGTGTAAACAATAAACAGAAATGCGATTGCAGCTATCCCAAGTGATTACCCGCCATTTATTGAAGAGTTCTGATGTATATCTCCGAAGTTCTTCATCAGATCTTGATGAAATAAAAAAATATCTAAATTGGTTCACCTAGTAAAAAATTCTGAGGTAATTAATACACATGAAAAAATACCGTCGAATTGATAACCTCATCCTTTTTGGGAAGTCGGTTAAAAATGATAAAAAGCTACTGTCTTAAAAAACCTTGTGCGGTCAAGGGATCCCCGTCAAAACTGAAGTTTTTAAATACCTGCTCATAGAAAGATACACATAGAAACATCGACATATTAGTAGGTACATTACACCAAATACATTGAAAATACAACTGAAATGTTATTATGAAAAATATTAAGCGCTATGCCTCTCTCCTAGACACTAGCTGTATCTAGAATGTTGCTGTGCCCGACAGGGTCAATAATTATTTCGGTAACTTATATTTACCACCTGTATGTACATTATGGATGCAATAAATTGAATTTGAATTTGAGAGAACTCTTTCTCTCAGTGTATCTTTTTATGAAAGGCGTATGAAGGGGATGTAACTTAGAAATCTTACATGACGTTATATTAACCCGAATCACCTACCCTACCGCTGCGTTAAGGAACTTCGTCTTTATTAAAATATAGATGTTTTTCTGTAACAGCGATATCTATTAGATTTTAGAATAATCATCAGACAATAGCAGTCTACTCCAGGACATAGGCTTCTCCAATCGCAAGCTTGTTTCATCCAGCGGCTACCAACTACCCTGTGAAAATCGTCCGTAAAGTATTCCCACCACTGCGAAAGTGCAAGTCATGATTCACGAATTGTCATATTATTATGGTCAATTGTTTCTGTTGTCAGTTGTTTCCTTACTGACGGCGATGGATCGGATCCTCTCGAAGTAGGACTACTAATACCTATTTCCATTACCACAATATAAGATAGTCAAAAAACTCTATGTTCCGTCGAAAAAAGCCCAGTAAACGATATTTAAGAAGCTAATGCCAGAATACCTCCCCTGGCTTACAGCCAGACGACATCCAGCAGATTAAGCGACGGATAAAGTATGGTACGAGTATGAATTGTGAACTAGTCGACTGGGTCGCATTATTGAAGGAGAAACTAAACGAATGGTTTCACCGTTCATCTCTTTTGTACTTTAGTAAAGATAATGTAACAAAAAATTGTAGGAGTATAATAATAATAATATGATTTATATTAAAGACAACTACATTGGCCCAATGGTTAGTAAAAGCTTATCATCTAAAGGTTAGTAAACTTAATCTAGGCAGTAGTATAATAATCATTCATTTTTAAATTTTAATAAAATCACAAATAATAAAATCAAAATAATGTCACAATAAAACGTAATAAAATTCAATTGCATAACATCGAATTGCATAATATCAAATTTCTAACCCTACTTCGTCAGCACCTTAATCTGATGTTTAAGAATAGGGTAGTCAAACTTATCGGCGATAACCGCCAGAATGCTATTGCCGCTAGCACGCACTCTGAGCAAAAAAGAGGCAAAATTTTTCCGCATAATGGCCGCAAACCCATCTGTACGAAGAACATACCAAATGCGCTGCAGAAACGTGAAAGGCGCAATAGCATCCTAAACGCGTTGTTGTATTGGACGCGCAAGGCGCTGAGGGATTTTTGCGAATATGCTGTCTATAAGCTGCTACTGTAAAAGTTTTGGCAGTACGCCTTAAAGAGCGTTATCTTAACCTCCTTTGAGCAGGATGCAAATCTTCGGACCAACATATTCGCTCTGATCGGCGCTGACCAAATGATCCAGATATTTAAATTGACTGACTCTGTTTAGAGTAACACCATTCAACATCACAGTGGGTACAGTGACAGGCCCCAGACCACACTTCGTAAACAACATGAACTCACTTTTGTTTTCGTTATATATATATACCCATGAGTCAAAGCGTAGGTTTCACAGAAACTTAACAACTTCCTAAGTGCGCTGACAGATGGCGCCAGCAGCACCATGTTGTCAGTCGTCGTTGCTTAACTCAAATTGTTGACTAATGTACCGTCAATGGAACAGCCGACTTGCATGCTGCTGAGGCCACCTATCAGCTCATTCACATACAAATTGAAAAGTTTGGGAGAGGTTATTCCGCCTTGCCTTACATCACACTTTAAGCCGTAAGCATCCGATAATTCGCCCGCCCATTTCACATTATTAACCTGATTTTCATACCAATATTTAAAAACAGAACCTAGCTATTTAGGTAAGGTAGTATTGCTAATCTTCTGCCAGAGCACATCGTAAGCCACCATATCGAAAGCCCTGGAGAGATCCAGAAAACAAGCGTAGACTGGTGTTTTTCTACCGACATATTACCTCACGGTGTGCTTAAGCGCTAAAATGGCACTTTCTGTCTGTGACCCTTCCGGAAACCAAATTGACCGTCATGAAGATTTATGTGCTTGTCAAGATATTTGTCCATTAAACGATCCAGATCTCCTGTTCTGTTTTTAATTATCGGCACGACAACAGTCTTCATCAGGTCATATGGCAAATACGAATGTGAAATACATAGAGAGAAGAACATAGCAAGAACCCGCGGCAAATGTGATCCCGTATAATGCAGTGAGATTTTTGTATTGTTGCTTGTGAATCCATTCTTAAATAGGCACGTTGCTTTGATGTATTTTATTTCATTGCAATTGTTCGCAAAACAGTGAGGGGGGAAATCGTGACGAAACCAAAAAATCTTCGATATGTGGCATCGACTAAACTGCAATTTACCCGTGTGATAGATATACACCCTGATTTCACCCCTTATGTGGGGTGTTTTTTTACTGTATTTAACTGTATACTGTATTAACAGTATTTTACGGCCTTAAAGTTTTATTACTACACGTGGCAATATTGTGTATAGCCCACTCCCTCAATGAGAGAAAGCCCTAGTACCAGCAGTGCGAACATTATGAGCTGATTATGATTTAATGATGAGACGGTAATGTTAGTTGGAGTTTACACCTTATAATCAACTTATTTTGATTTAAATTCAATATGTATTATTTTTTACGTAGAGCATGTATACTTGATAATGTGTAAGATATGGTAACCCACTCGTATAATTGAGTGTGCATAGCATGATAATATTTTTCAATTTATATATTTTTTGTAAGTTGTTACTCGTTGGTAACAACTTACAACATATTATTGTACATACGACGTTCAAGAAAAACAGCATATTCTGAAGTAGTTCGTACTCCATTAAAGTAATTTCTGTAAGATGTTCCAGTGCGAGGATAAACGAATAAATAAATTGATGACTGACTAATCTCTTTACCATGGTTTGATTTGGGTTATCTATCTAAATCTTAGACCTTGGATGCCGTTTTCACATACGGTGCTGGAAGACTTTCTAGAGTAATCTACACAGAAGAATAGAGCATTAATTTATTTCTAATTAGGAACTTACTTATAAAAAAAACTTTTTGCAAAAAAATACTACCGACTTCCAAATACTAAACTACAAAGTGAAAAATAACTTAATTTTTTGAAGTCGGTGTCTTTCGTAGGTACCATTTTTTTGCGTTATGGACACCGACTTCAAAAAATTAAGTTATTTTCACTTTGTAGTTTAGTATTTGGAAGTCGGTAGTATTTTTTTGAAAAAAGTTTTTTTATTTTTCAATTTTTAGTTGTACGTACCTAATAGGCAAGTTAGTAAGGTAACTTTAACGCCAAAATAGATTTCATGAAACTTGAACATATCCGGTGAAATGAGAGATCTGCGTACCCCTTAAGAGCGTACTGACGTGATGTTATGTTATGAAATGGTATAAACAATAAACAGAAATGCGATTGCAGCAATCCCGAGAGATTTGCCGTTATTTATTGAAGAGTTCTGTTGTATATCTACGAAGTTCTTCATCGGATCTTCACCAAATTAAAATGGGACCAATTTCGGAACATATTTTTTCAAACAAAAAAAGAATTTTCAAAATCGGTCCACAATTGACGGAGTAATCGGTGAACATACACAAAAAAAAAAAACTTGAAGTCGAACATAGAACCTCCTCCTTTTTGGGAAGTCGGTTAAAATCTAAGTAATAGTTTAACAAAACTAAAAAACACGCTTTAATAGAAAACCAAACCAGAATAGTGTAATTAACAATAAAATACATTGTACTACATACAATCTACGGTTTGCCAAATTACTTGAAAGAAAGTTCACTGCCCGTACCCGTACGATATACCAAGATAACGTCGAGAGGCGGTCTTTCCCGGCAAGTGTTAAAACGGATCAAAACTTCCATCTGATTCCTACAACTATGAGCGATAGCATTTCTACAGGCAATGTGCAAAAGTTTCGGATAAACATCAGTTCAGGTCCCACAAACAAAAAGAAAAACAAAACAATAAAGAAAAGCAGCAGCTAATTTTAATTTCGCAACCCCCGTACAAAAGTTCACAATTTCGCATCGCCAAGTAAAATAATCTACATAAAGAAAAACAAGAAAAGAGTGTATGTTTTGGTAGCATTCAGTTCATTAAAATGACACAGCATTACACTGGCGGTCCATAAAAGAGTGTTCAACATTAATGTTTGTGTACACTTGGGGGCAAAGGAATAGACGTATCGCGATTCTGTCTTTTGTGTGCATGCTTCTTTGTGACATTAAATATGTTTTGCATTTGTACGGTATAGTAGGTAAATGGACGAGTTTGAATTTTACAAGTTTTAATTTAGTTTCGTCTTGCCCAGGGTCTGTAATCAAATCTGTGCAGTTAAATATGACCCACACTCCATTGTTCGATTGAGCAAGATGTATAAAGAAGTTTTGAAGCTTCTTTTAAAAATATATATGTCGGGTTTAGTCAAAAGTACGGACGTCAAAACAAATCACTAGCTCGCCCCTGGCGGCAATCAAGAGCAACTACGCATTGGCACGCTTTTTATAAGCGCTTGCGTGGTGGGTAATAGGGCAGTTGAGTACTGGCAGCCTTGATGCGACATCAGAATTGGAATTCAGTAGTGCTAACACGTAAAAACAATGCTAGTGAAAATGGCGGTTACATTCTTGCAAAAAAAAATTGCGGTGTCAGTTAGTTGTGGTTCGTTTCTGCGACTACCCTCGGTCTTTAATAATGAAAAAAAATTGTACGGAGCGGAGCAGCAAAGAGGCTAGCATCAACCAAGGTGCTGGTCAGGGAGGAGCTTGTGGACGTGTAGAAAGATCCATACACACGGATCTTTATGCCAATCTGGTGAGTCGTTTTCAATTTGTTATGACTATGGAAAAGTGTGTTCATTATTCAAAATTCTGGTTTTCTTTACGGTATGGCCCGTGTCAGGTCCATAATCTCATGTTAGTTATCGCTGGTAAAATTTTAGTGTTGCAGAATAGTTATTATTCTACTATCACTGGTAATAGTCCTTAGCTGGCTATTATTGTTTGGATGTTAGAACGATATGACTGTGACGTACCTACCTTACACTTGAGTCTGGAAATTACGATAATTCCAAATAAAATATTTTGATTAGTTTTCTAGTAGTTTTATGTGAGAGTTAACTAAGTTTGAGAAGAAGCATAGTATTCTTCTTTTGTGGTCGGAGGGCGAAATTCAAAAGGTGATAAACCCTACCAGACCTCGTTAATTGCGACTTAAAATGCTATGGCATTCATTTGTTTCCCTAAAGCTCATATACCTACCTGGGCACTTGGGATGCTGTAATGTGTGGTTCATGTTTTGGACAGGGACTCTGCACTCACATTCGGTGTCAATAATAACACATTTTGCTGGTTTAGGTGACTACTACTACTAGAACTACTACTACTCGTGGCTAAATAATAACAGCCGCACTGGTCGATCATCAAGGTTAAGCAACGCTTGACGAGGTCGGACCGTGGATAGGATTTGACCATACCGGGTTTCCTCCGTGCCTTGGAAAGCACGTTAAGCCGTTGGTCCCGGCTGTCATTTGAAGATCTTTGACAGTCGTTACGGGTAGTCAGAAACCTGAGATCTGACACCAGTCTTGCCAAGGGGTACCGTGTAATTACCCAGTTACTGGGTTGTGGATGTCAGATAGGCAGTCCCTCCATGTGGAACACTGGTGCTCAGCTGAATCCGGTAGGACTGGAATCCGAACCCAATGTATTCGGGAAAAGGCTAGGCAGATTGATTGGTATTAGGTTGCTACACCGCTGCATCGGTTCATTTTTATCAAATCTGTGTATGATCGTGGTGCACTATTATTAAGATAATCGTGTGAACATTTACTCTCGTAATGTTTTTCATGTTTCAGATACCATATTGTGTCGCAGTGGAGCCTCTGCTGCAGACTGTATGCGGAGGCTGCCGTGTCAACATCTGAGCGGTTAAGAGGAACGGCAGGCTAGCAGTGATGCGCAGAGGGTAGCTGAACTTTGACCACAGCTGTGAGGTCATGCGCGTGCAAGTTTGGAATGGAATACTCGGTGAGTCGCTTCCATGTTATTTCGATAGTGAGTTCGAATGTTGTCTAGCGAAGAGTTCATGTTTGACCACTGAATTGGTTGTGGTTATATCTAGCTCTATCACTAGGTAATTAAGACACACTTAGTAAAAAACAAATAGTTAATAAGTTTTCTATTGGCCGTATAGTTTCAATATTTGGTTCAGTACGAACTTTAGGATGAGATATCCTATAAGAAGGAGATGAGATATCCAAAATGACTGAATAACTAGTCGTTTTCAGGGGCAAAGCGAGTTAGTAAAGTCATTGGGCTAACGCAATTGTATCTAGTTAGTAACGGAACTGGTCATTTACGTGTATTCAGAACAGATATTGTTGAGTAACGATTTACAACCACCGTCTTAAGATCTAAATTCACTTATACAGTAATATTATGATAGTAGTAGATCTCAAGATCGTTTTCCTTGCATGAAAACTGAGTTGGTGAGCGATAGTAAATGCTTACTGTTGATAATCTGATTTTAAAGATATTGATCCGAGTTAATTCATGAAGCTCCTTCACACGAGGTATTAAGAAGGAAATATTATCAGCCTTAATTGTTCTCCTCATATTAACAGTCGGTATGTTCCAAAATCTTTGAGTAAAAAACGCGAATCTTGTGAGAAGGATCCCCGTTTACCAAGTTCCTTGAGAATTAGATATCATAGTTGATGACAGTGGTAGTGAAACCAAATCTGATTAACATGTCTACTCATAAGACAGATTCTGGACCGCACCTCATGCGTAACATGTGGCGAGGGGTCTACGAAGAGGTTTCATGAGTTGAGTATGAATTGCCTTTGAATTGTGGTAGAGAGTAACAGAATTGTTACAACTACTTTGTTATTTGAACTTGTTGATCGTCGAACCTTTTTCTAATCAATAGTTTATTTGGGAAACTCTAGTACGAAAACTAAATAGTCCGTGATAGGTGATTATGACAGAACGGTGATCGTTACACACCGAAAGCTTTAAATAGGTACGCTTGGAACCTACAAGTATGCACACGGTAGGTTAAGGAAGATGCCAGCGGGTCATGTACTAGTCGATGTTGATGTTAAAAGGATTTTGATGATGAAGCTTAAGTTGTCGAGTAATTGAGTCTATCAGCCGTATTATGTTTGACCGTACCAGTGGATACTGGCGGAGGTTGGGGTCCATAGAGACCGTTGTGTGAGAGTAATATAATTGCTGGTCGGCTATAGGACCGTGGCATTAGAGGTTTTTCTCGAGATTTTCTGTAAGCTTGGCAGTTTTTGCTGCAGCAGAAGTTTTAAAGTTTGATTGCAATGACTGTGATACATGGCCCAGGGTAATGATTTAGTTGAAGATTAGTTCTAAAATTTCCCTATTTTTCGAACCCAATAAACTAGTTTGGTCAGGACTAGCCGAGCGTTGTATGTTGGCCTGTGTGGCAACTGTTGGCCTTTATGGCAACTGTAGACCAGTGTGGCAACTGGAAGTCTTTGTAGCAACTGTGGGCCTGTAGGGTACCTGTAAGTTGGTGTAAAAACATGTTTGTGTAAGGAACCTTACAGAAAATTCCTATTGAGTTATAAGGTTAAAACAAAGTTAACACACATAGTCACGCGAAAGGTGAGGTTACCATGTTAATGTTGATGACGTTCGAATTGTCAAACCCTCATTACGAAAATTGAAATAATTTTGGTTTTCTAATTTTGATTACTTTGCGTCGATCGTGGTAGTAAGACACAAATTTCAAGTACCAATTGAGATAGTAGATGAAGTAGATAATGAATTGACGTAACATGACAGACTAAATCTCTGCCTGAACAGGTTCTGAAATCAGAGAGTTGAGCTGACTCTACATCGTGGGGATGTGCCAGTAAAGCAATTGTGATTGCTAAGAAAGCTATGAGATAGCTAAGATAGCTGTGAGATAGCTAGGAGTGCTATACGATGGCTTAAGATCGTGAATAAGCTACCTGGTGTCTTGTTTCTTTTGTTTCATTTAATGTGACGTTAATGACTATCAGTGGTACTTGGACTTTGTAATCACGAATATTAGGTGCTTTTAGGCACCAAATCGATGATTAAGTTACTATTTTCTTAAATTGGAAATAGAATTACTCGTTCCTTGCAATCGTGAACAGAGAGATTTAAATGATCATGTTTGATTGATTTAAAATGTTTCCTCACTCACCTAGAGTATGAGTCAGGATTGGACGAGCGAATACTGTTTGGAAATTTTGTATGTTTCAGAAAAAATATCCCTTGTATGATGGGAGATTGCCAGGATGGATTAACTTAGACGACGTGTGGTGCAACACGAGGTGATGAGATGGCATGGAGCAAAGACAAGAAGATGATAAAAGAGGCACGAGAAGGCGACGTGATGTGTTCCACGCTCGCCTCTCAAGAGGGACTACGGCCTAGAGAACACCACGTGGTTTTAGTCAGTAGGAGTCTGACAGACCCCTCAGCTTTCCCCAAGGGCCGAGGACATCCATGAGGATTTCCACATGATTCGATACACTGTTAAAACCTGGCAATGAGGAACACACGAGGACGCCGAATGGCCGTGTCGGGTTTAGTCAATAGTACAGACGTCAAAACAAATCACTAGCACGCACCTAGCGGTAATCAAGAGCAAGCTTTTCAGAAGCCTTGTATCATTTTTCGTGCACCTAAGTGTATTTATCTCAAGAGAGGCTTTCAATTTGCTAAAAGGTTGACAGAACAAAATGTTTTAATTTTGGAATGTTACGACAAAAAATATGTTATATGAAGATATAGTTGTATTTATTTTTTCTTTTTTTTGTTATAATGTATTGGAGCAATTGTGACGGGAGTTCACTGAGTTATAAAAAATGAAAATATGGTATTGTCAGGCACTTACTGACTTTGCCATTGACAAAAAAATATATGTTCTTTGTTGTAAAGTTTTTGTGAAAGGACTCACCCAGATAATCGTTGTTGTATGCTGGTTTGAAGGATTGGGGATTTTAAAGGCATGTTAGGCGTTTTAAATATGTATATGATAAATGGTGACGGAATTTTTTGGGTCTTAAAGTTCCAAGTGACAGTAGATTATGAAGCATAGATAGTTCAAATCATTGATTTGAACCCGCAACCACAGCCCACTTTCCGATTATTTCTTCGTGTTTTTTAGTCGATTCACTTATTAAATGAATGGATTAGAATGTTGGGCTGTGAAAAAGATGGATGAAAAGAGATTGCATATAGCAGAGATGAGAATGTTGAGATGCATGCGCGGAGTGTCGAGAATGGATGAAGTGAGAAATGAGTATATTAGAGGTAGTTTGAAAGAGGCGCCAGTGACACAAAAAATTGAAAGAAATCCGTTTGTCCTGGTATAGTCATGTTATGAGGAGTGATGAAACGCATGTCACTAAAAGAATTATGAATATAAATTTGGATGAATGGAGAGGGTGGACGGCCAAAGAAAAGATGGATGGACTTTGTGAGGACTGATATGAAAGAATAGGGAGTCAGTGATAGCGTGATGAAGGACAGGCCGGTATGGAAGAAGAAAACGTGTTGCGCCGACCCCAAGTAACTTGGGACATGGGCAGGAAGATGATGATGATGAGATGATGATTTGTCGACCAGCATACAGCAACCTGGTTGGCTCTTCCGTTAGCATAATATAAATCCTGGAGGGACCAGGCTGTTGGAAACGACGACGGGCTGCTGAGCAGACGCAGCGTATCTTGTGACGGGGCTCCAAACTCACACTGTCTTTGGGATGGGATTGGTACTACATGTCCATTGATAATAATCCTTCAAAAGAATTTAAATGTAATAAAACACGTGAAAATAAATTGAATTGCTATTGGTTTTGTTTAAAAGAAATTCTTATGCCATTATTACTTACACATGATTTCAAGCATATGGGCGCCACGGCTGGCTTAAATGAAACGTAATCGGGCAGTCCAATTTTCGGCCGTATATCGGCAATAACGCGAGGAATGTTGACTTCCAAGTGGTATAATGTCTGTGGTCTATCTGCGTGGACTAGTGACTTCACATATCCCCAAAGAAAGTAATCTTTAGGTGTGAGATATATATACAGGACGATCATGGAGGCCAGTTCACAGGTCTATTACGCGAAAATATACACTTATCAAATGTTTACCTCAATAAATTTATGGTGTCGCGCGCTGTGTGGCATGTTGCACCATCTTGTTGAAACCAAAGCTCTGCCACATCAATACCATTAAACTGAGGAACAAAGAAATCGGCAATCATGGCTGTATAGCGGTCTCCATTGACGGTACCATTCTGGTGGTGGTTGTGTTTTTTCCTGATTACGCTTCATTCGGGCCATGCGTAACGCCCATATGCCCGAAATCATGTTTAAGCAGTAATGGCATAAGAATGTCATAAACAAAGCCAATACCATGTCAATTCAGTTTATTTTTAAACTGCGACAAAAAAGAGGGGTATTATAAATTTGACGTGTGTTGTGTGTGTGTGTATTTGTGTGTCTCTGTAGCACCATAGCTCCTAAACGGATGATCCGATTTAGATTTCGTTTGTTTTTGTTTGAAAGGTGTCTTGTGTCCGAGAGTGTTAGATGAAAAGAGTGTTAGATGAAAATCGGTTCAGACGTTCTAAATTAACGCGCATTTTACTCTTTGAATCGGGATATTTTCGCAAAGTATCGTGTTGTAATTACGTGTTTCGATGTATTGTCTATCGAAGCGTATTAACTACTAGATAAATTATATAGTTTAAAGAGATTTAAACAATGCACCTGCCATGTTTTCTCTACACCACCCTTGGTTGACTGGTAGAGAATGCCTAAGGCATTAAGTCCACCATTGTACCTTTGTGCATGAAGTTTAAATAAAGAGGTAACTATTTGTGTCGAAGGTATTTTTAATTTGAAATTGTACTTGTTACGTGTTTTATTTCATATTAAAAAACCAAACCTCAAAAACAACATCCTTTCCGGTTCAGAATGAAGGGCTTTAATATGAGAATAATACACTCACTCACAGTTATTATCACTGATAGATTAATCACCTTTTCTACACCATTGTTATTCGAATACTGTTCCATAACTGGTCTTACTCCTTAAACCTGATTACAACAACAATATCCATTTAGCACCAACATTACAGAACACACATTGGTACACGCATACCTTCTAAATTCAGCACAGTCGGTTAAAGCAGAGGCAGTGGAATGCTTTATATATTGGGGGAGAGGAATGCAACAGATTGTTGCGCATTCGGTTCAATTGTGCACGTTATTGTAGGTCTGATTACTTGGATTATACGTCCAATGTAGCTAAGATAATAGTGAGATTGTGTGAATGTCTTAAGATTTCTTAAATAAAATACCTGAAAAATTTAAATATCAGAATTACAAAGAGTTAAATAGGAGGTAAATTTCTGGAATTATGGATCCGGTTACGATTATAAATATTTTACAGCTGCAGATAGAAAGAAATTAAGATATTAAATATTCATTAATTAAATTATTGCTGAGCTCCACAGGCTACTTTTTATTCCAAAATGCATGGTTTTGTGTGATAGGAAACGGGAGAGAAACCGCGGGAAAAAGTTAACTTTTTGTTTATGTTTGGCTCGCGTTTGACCACTATGTCGCTGATGATAAGCGATGATGTGGACGGTGATGCACGCTTGCCTAGAAGAAACTTATTCATTCTTGGCTTAAAGATTCCCAGGTTGTAGCTATCAGGAAATACAGACGCCGGCAAGGAATGCCACTCTTTTGCTGTACGCATAATATAAGTATTCCCAAAACGTTTGGTGCGTATGGGTGGAATGTCCACCATGTACTGATGGCGCATTGCCGTACGTACGTCTTGTAGTCTGATGAAGGAAAGGACATTGCGGTATCAAATTGTGCAGTTCCATCGCACACTCCCCGAAATGTAAACGATAAAAAACCTAGCTAGCAACTCGGCGTCGATGATCAAGGCTCTGGAGTTTTGAGTCGACCAGTGTATCCACAGAGTACATTATGTATAGGGGTATCGTTGCCGATCAGCCTCTTGGCCCGTCTGTCAATCGACTCAAGTGCATCAAGTTAGTATTTGGTAGATCCGTCCCAGAGGTGAGAGCAGTACATGTGGAGTCATGAGTGAAGCGATGGGTTCAAGCTGCCCAAGACGAAGACAGGCTTTATCCCAGAGGAGCATATCCTACTTTTCACACCTCCTGGGAGACAATAAAAAGCCAGGGATCCATAAATAAAGGATTTATTTTTTGGTTGGACACATTAGTCCAGTTATGGAAGGATTGAGTTACATTTCTAACCCCCGACGGAAAAAGAGAGGTGTTATAAGTTTGACTTGTATTGCTGTGTATCTGTGTATCTGTGTGTCTGTCTGTGGCATCATAGCGCCTCAATGGATGAACCGATTTTGATTTAGTATTTGTTTTGTTTGAATGGTGATTGTGTCGAGAGTGTTCTTAGCTATGTTTGAATAAAATCGGTTCAGCCGTTCGGATGTTAAGTTATGGGCGTTTTACTGTTTGAGGATAACTGGTTGAAAGTGATATTTTAAATAACAATGAGCAGTAAGATATTGTATCTTTGCTTAATTCAAATAAGCTACAAAAAAATTAACTCCACTACATTATTCCACCAAACTTCATACCACACAATAGCCATATTATTCCTTGCATTATAAATTAAGCCATCAACTCAACTGGTATTAAATTACGACAAAGGGACGAGAAGTATCCGCCATTTTGTTTTAACGACGTCATCGCGCGACATTGTGTTCAACAATGGAATCTGACGAGGAGTCGTTTAACCGAATCTGTTTAGGCGGTTAGGATGTAGACGTACATAGATGGAGGAACAGGGTCGTAAACCTTCCTTTTGTAATACAAAAGGAAGGTTAACGACCCTGACTTCTGAAGAAGGGTAGATTTGTCATGCCGTTTTTGTAGTATTCGTTTTGGCTTTTTATAGACAAAAGATTGTTGATCCCCTCGTTTGTCAAGTACTGTTACATGTAGGAGGAAAAATTTTAGGTCAACTTAACTATAAGTACTGTCTGAATTTGATGATTTTCTAGTAAGCCTATATCATTATACGATCTCTACACAAGAAGTATTGGCCTGATTGTAAGTAAAAAAGAAGATTACTTTAGTTAAGTCGCCAAATATGCCAACAAAAGCAGAAAAAAATATTGTCCTGCGTTTGAACAATGAAGTAGCAAAGCCTTTTTTTTTGTTGTCGGGTGGAAAACTTCAAAAGGCCCGTGGACTTCTGTAAAAAAGACCACGGAGTGTGAGAGTTATCATCACGTTAGCCTTTCAATAATGCCACTGCTGGGAAACAGGCCTCCTCTCTGTGAGAGGGAATGGGCCTACCACTATTTGTCTCTGCATCACCCAAAGGTTGACTGGTAGAAAATGCCTAAGGCATTAAGTCCGCCTCTGTATGTTTGTGTGCATAAAGTATTAAATAAATAAATAAATGGGCCGTAATCCACCACGCGGGCCCAGTGCGGGTTGATGGATGTCACATGTCTTCGAATGATAGGACAAGCCAGTTTCCTCACGATGTTTTCCTTCACCGTTTATAGGGTATCCGAACGGTCCTAACGGAACCATATTGCTGCCACTCACATTCTGTCTGTCTATCTGTCCGTCGTCTGTCACACAAGTTTTACAGCAAAACGATTGAAGCTACATACAGTCTTCAAATTTTCACTGTATAAGCAAAGAAGAACCTGGTACCTCCTAAAGGACCACTCCGCCCACCAAATATAAGATGTTGAGGGGAGAAAACATGAGTTTGGCAAGTTGCTGTTTGACTTTGACTGATGTGTCTATCAGTCTATGTATGTATGTGTTTTTGTTCTTATGTGGCGTTCTAGAGACAAAACGCTTTCGCCGATTTTGATAATTCTTACGTCAATCGATTCGTCTGAACCTTGCGAGTGTCACTGGCAACATTCAAAATAAAAAAATGGCGGCTTTTGGGCGCCATATTGTTGGGCCCAATTTTTTTTTCTTCCTATCCCATCGAGTGGGGTATATAAAGGGTTTTAAGAGGTGATTTAAAAAAAACAACTTAAATGTACCTAATTCGAAAAAAAATATGTTATCTAAAAAGTTATAAACAAAAAAAGTTACTTAAAAAATGTTTAATACGTCTTTTTAGTTCATTTCTGAAGCAGTCGGATTTTTATTTTTTTTGTAACTTTTTTTGTTTTATTTAGTCTATAATTAACGTTATTGTCCATCACGGTAAAAGCTGTGTATACCTTTAATGGACAGACATACCATACTACCAGTACCCTAAATGTGTAATTATTTCTACGAAATTGCAATGTATGTTATGCTGTTGGTGTACCAAATAAATAAATAAATAAGATGCACAAGCCTTTTTTTAGCATGCTAGCTTTATTAAATCTGTGGTTTAATTAATATCGAAAACCAATAGTAAGAAAAAAAGCTCTTTCGATATCTGTTTGTAAGGACGTTAAATAGACCCTCTTCATTACACACATTATTTAATCCTCTTCGCAGCATCTTCTACAGTACACTGGCGTGCAGTGTGCCGGTAACAGATTGGCGAGCGTTTAGCTCAATACGGCAAGCCACGGCGCGACTTTAATAGTCGGATGTATTTGTCAAGTGGGCGGTGAGCCTTAGTCGTGGGATGTACTTGGTGTGGAAAAATATGTGGTGTGACAAACAAGAAAAAAAATCCTGTTTGTCACACTGGTGTGATAACCTGGTGTGACTACGAGTCAGCACTTGTACTAAGTAATCTGCCAAAAGGATATAGAATAGAATATACAATACTAGCTTACGCCAAAAAACCCTCTAATGTCAATAAATAATGAGCTATTACTGTCAATTTGATTGAGGGAGACTGAGTCGAGACTAAGTCGAGTGGAGGAACTTTAGTAATATTTGCCAAGAGAGCGAGCCTAGTCGGTGGATGTGCTAAGTAATCCTGTGTACAATATGAGGTTGGTTGAGACATGGTTGAGACATGGTTGAGACAGTTTACACATCAACGAGGCTACAATGCCCAATAGATAGCAAGATAGACAGACACCTCAAGTGCTTAAGAAAAAGTTCTCTTAATCATCATCATCATCATCATCATCATTTCAGCCAAAAGACGTCCACTGCTGGACATAGGCCTCCCCCAGGCGTCGCCACATTGACCAATCCCGTGCGTCTCGCATCCAGCGCCTTCCCGCAACCTTAACCAGGTCATCAGTCCACCTAGTGGGAGGACTTCCAACGTATCGTCTTCCGGTTCGCGGTCGCCATTCCAGAACTTTTCGGCCCCATCGGCCATCCGTTCTGCGAGCAATGTGCCCTGCCCACTGCCACTTTAGTTTGGCAATTCTTCGGGCTATGTCGGTAACTTTGGTTCTCCTGCGGATATCATCATTTCTGACGTGATCACGCAAGGAAATGCCGAGCATAGCCCTCTCCATTGCCCTTTGGGTGACTTTGAGCTTTCTGATAAGGCCCATTGTGAGCGACCACGTCTCGGTCCCATAGGTGATCACTGGCAACACACACTGGTCATAGACTTTTGTCTTGAGACACTGCGGTAAATTGGACGAGAAGATACCACGCAACTTCCCGAACGCCGCCCAGCCGAGTCGGATTCGACGGTTGACCTCTTTCTCGAAATTGGACCTACCCAACTGGACCGTTTGTCCCAGGTAGACATAATCGTCTACAACTTCGAGAGTAGAGTCTCCGACCTTGATAGGAGTGGGTGTTACATGGGCATTCCCCATGATCTTGGTTTTGTCCATGTTCATTTTAAGACCCACTCTTTCGGAAGCTCTACTGAGGTCATCGAGCATTTTACTGAGGCTCTCCATGGTCTCAGCCATGACCACTATGTCGTCGGCAAACCGAAGGTGAGTAATGTACTCGCCATTAACGTTGATGCCCAGCCCCCTCCAGTCCAGAACCTTGAAGACATCCTCCAGCGCAGCAGTGAACAGTTTCGGAGAAATGACGTCTCCCTGTCTCACGCCGCGCTGGAGAAGGATTGGTTTCGAGGTCTGATCCTGAAGACGGACTGACATGGTGGCGTTTTTGTACAAACACTTCAACACCTCAATGTACCGGTAGTCGATCTGGCACCGTTGGAGAGACTGCAGTACAGCCCAAGTCTCTATCGAATCGAAGGCTTTCTCGTAGTCCACAAACGCTAAACAGAGAGGCAGGTTATACTCTTCGGTCTTCTGTATAACCTGCCGCAGCGTATGTATGTGGTCTACGGTGCTATAAAGCCTTTTCGGAATCCGGCTTGTTCGGGGGGCTGGAAATCGTCTAACCTGCGCGCGAGACTTTTCGTGATGACTCTTGAAAACAGCTTGTAGACATGGCTAAGAAGTGAGATGGGCCTATAGTTCTTTAACCGGGCATTGTCGCCCTTCTTGAAGAAGAGTACCACCATACCCCCGCACCATGCCTGTGGCGTTTTGCCCTCGAGTATGACGGAATCAAACAGCTTCTGAAGGGCCTTAAGGACCGGTTTTCCACCCGCCTTCAGGAGTTCGGCCGTAATTCCGTCATCACCCGGCGCCTTGTTGTTTTTGAGCTGTTTCAGAGCCATCCTAATCTCGTACAGGCTGACGTCCGGGATATCTTCGGTATAGTGTCGGGTCAATCTAGCTCTTGGGTCGTTTGCTAAACTCGCAACGGGCTTGCTGATCGATGTGTACAACTGCCCATAGAATGTCTCGATCTCCCTGAGAAGCTCCGGTTTGGCGGATACGATCCTGCCATCGTCGGTCTTCAGTTTCGTGAGTTGGCTCTGCCCAATAGCCAGATCTCTTGAAAATACCTTGGAGCCTTTATTTCGCTCGATCGCGTCTTTAATACGCTCGGTATTGAAGCGGCGGAGGTCTCTTTTCAAGGATTTAGAGATCTGTCTATTGAGCTGCCGGTATTTGCACGCCTCATCTGAAGACTGCAGGATCATCTCACGCCTCTCCTTCATAAGCTTGAGGGTATGATCAGAGAGCTTTTTGTTTCTATCTGTACGACGGGTCTTGAAAAACTTAGACCCGACCGTATGGACAGCTTCCACGAACCCGTTGCTGTATTCATCCACGGAGCTCCCTAGGCACTCGAAACGATTCTGGAGTTCGAGCTGATAGCTCTCGGGATTTTGGACCTGGATCTGTGCTGGCCGGAGCGTTCTCTTAATATTTTCCTTAAAATACATCTGCTTTTTAAGGAAAGTTTTGGCCGGTTCCCGAATTGAGTTAAGTTTGACAGGCTTTCAGCTTAAGTAGAGCTTAACTTTCAAATGTATTATTAGAAACCGGGATTAAAGAGACACGAGCATACACACTTAATATGTTATCTACTTTTTGCGTAGATATACGATGTACGCGATGCATTTTGTCAATTATTTTGAAGGCTCTAACGAACGCTGTCAGCGTTTAATAATATTCAAGGTTTTTAAAACCACCGAGTTATGAAGGACTCCCTCAAATAACATAAGCAAAATTATTCAAGATCCTTTACACAGATTTAAGAGGTTCCCTATCCATTTGCATAAAAACTTTAGACATAATATAACATGGCATACTTTTGTTTATCCTAATTATATTTACGAATAACATTATTTTCGCATAACAGCTTACATATATTTTTGTTTACGCATAATGATATTAAAACATATTTTTTTAAGCATAACAAATACGCATAATAATTAACTCCAAAAATGTTAGACACTAATACACATTGTTATACAATATAAATAAATAATTCTTATTCTATGATTATTTTCCTGCTCTTCGCTGCGCTCGTCGCGCTCGCGCGCGCTTTGCTCGCACTTTTATTTGTCTCTCGTTTTCTGTCAAAAATGTCGTCGCACGCGCTATGCTACGCTCGCTCCTTTCTGTCAGCTAGGTTCTTGATACCCTGGGAGCCAAGTTTTTTTGACACGTAAAAAAAATATATATACTTCGAAACTTGCATATTTACAAGCAATTGCTAAAAATATAAACCTAAAAAAATCATTCAAATACCTAATTTAAAAATTTAAAAAACACGCCTACCTTGTCAAAAAGTGATTATTGTCAAATGCATGACTTTGTTCTTGACCCTGGGAGCCAAGTTTAAAAAAATGAATATACTATAAATCAGGTAAAAAAATAAAGGAGCCAAGTTTAAAAAAATGAATATACAATATATTCGAATATATCAGGTAAAAAATGAATATACTTCGAAACTTGCATATTTACAAGCAAATGCTAAAAATATAAACCTTAAATAAAAAAAAACACACCTACCTTGTCAAAAAATGATTATTTTCAGATGCATGACAGTTACATAATATTATATATAATAAATCATTTGCATGAAAATTCAAAATAAAATACGTGAAAATAACTCAGATTTATTTCCGTTACTCCCATTATTTTTTATACCTTAATACTATTATGCTAATAGTCATTAGTGCTAGTAACATTATGCAAATTAAAATTATGCTAAAACAAATTAGCCTTCAAGATAATTATACCAACATAAACTATATGCCAAAAAAAATATTGCATTGAATTATTATGGCAAAACAAATTACAAAACAGTCATGCCAAAGTATATAAGGAAAATTAACATTATGCGAACAAAAGGGATCCCGATTTAAGATACCGCATCCACACCTCTCTAACATCGTTCTCAATGATATATTCGCTCTGTATGCCGCACTGAAGGCATCCTACCGTCCCCATATAAAGCCAAACAGGGCGATCGTTCAAAATGCCAGCGACGGAGTTTTGCTGGCAAACACCGCTAGGTGTCTCTAAATAAGAGAATCCATCTTGTTTTTGAAACGTACGGCACGTAAGCACATAGTAGCGCTTAAAACGACTTCCAGTTTACTTAATATGCATTGTTCATCATCATCATATCAGCCGAAAGGCGTCTATTGCTGGACATAGGCCTCCCCCAAGAGTCGCCACATTGACTGTTCCTGTGCATCTCGCTTCCGGCGGATCCCCGCAACCTTCACCAGGTCATCGATCCACCTGGTGGGAGGCCTTCCAACGCAATGTCTTCCAGTTCGCGGTTGCCACTCCAGAACTTTTCTGGCTCTTCGGCCATCCGTTATTCGAGCAATTTGCCCTGCCCACTGCCACTTACGTTTGAATACTTCAGGCAGTGTCGGTAACCCTGGTTCTCTTGCGGATCTCTACATTTCAGATTCGATCACGCAAGGAAACTCCAAGCATAGCCCTCTCCATTATCCTGTGGGTGACTGTGCTAACATTCATACTACTTGTACGCGCCTGCTCATATTTTGAGAGCAATTCATAATTGTGTGTTTTGCGTCGCAGGCATTTTATTTTTTTTATATAAAATAATTTGGCGGTAGATGGTGGGCCAGAGAAAAATTGGTACTCATCATTTCGGCTCCGAAAAAGAAAGTTGTAATTAATCAAAATTATACGTATTCAAGTTATCCATGAGTTTTTCTTAAAGAAATTCCAATCTTGTGCGTAAACAAGAAATTTGGCGACCGTGACAGGACAATTATTTCAAAAATTCAGTACCAGTAACGTAGTAAACGAGTTGCATCATACTCGGCGTTATAAGAAGACCGAAAATTGGAAGTTACTACAGTAACAGCAGCCAGGCTGGTTTCCGTGCCAACGAATCAGCTAAAGATCGTGCCGGAGTTCCATCGAGTCATCATATCACGAAGTTAAGTGCCTTCCTTTGTTCCGTTATATCCACCAAAGTACAACCAATTTCCAAATTCCACACATAATCCGTTCCTAAAACAAGTCCAATTGTTTGACCTTTACTTGTGCTTAATTCTTAAATTTATAGGTTTTATCGTGCTAAATAAGTGTATGGGTAAAGGTACCCACATAGACCGTTCCACTATAAAATTGTTGAATTTATTTTTCCAAATTCATGTCTTGTTCATTAAATTTATTGTCAAATAGCGTATTGCTAAGTAAATAAATCATAATCCTAATTGTCATACTCCTACCTCGATATATTCGGTATTTTCCCTATATTTAAGCCGATTTGCCGAAATTTTCAGGCGTTATCCTGAGGCCCAATTCGCTTGATTGAGACTGCAGCCATCATTGCCCGCTAGCTGAGTGAGGCACTGCAGCCAGCCGAGACCAGTTTCCCAGGGATTCGCCACCGAAAGGAGGAGCGTGAGAATATCATTGTTTTATTCCTTTCTCGGATCGTTTGAACATTGTCGATATATTCAATTCCGTTAGTTAGTGAAGTAGGTATAATACTAAAGTTATACGCTTGATTTATTTGATTTACATTCCAGAATGACGCATGAGGGTGGCGATAAATCCTCTGCCAAGGGGTCTTTAAAGGAATTACTAGTAAAACGTAGTTCAATTAAAGGACAAATTACAAAATTTAAAAACTATTTAGATAAAATTAGTAAACTACCTGATTTATCGAATATAGAACTTGCGGAATTGAGTCTTAGATTAAATAAGCTTCAAGGATTGTCGACAAGGTTTGATGATTTGCAAACAGAGATTGAAGTTCTAAATGCTCCAAATATTCTAGTAGAACTTGATGAGCGAGAACGCATTGAACAAGATATAGTTCAAAATATAGCTATAGCCAAAACAGAACTACAACAATATAGTAGTGATGATGATGGTAAGCGCCGTCAATCTATTCTTGTAAATGCGGACTCGGAGCATCAAAACGTGGGTTTTAGATTACCTCAAATACAAATTTCTAAGTTTGATGGATCACACTTCCGCTGGCTCGAATTTCGGGACACATTTCTTAGTTTGATTCATAAAAATGAGCGCATTCAAGATATACATAAGTTTCATTATTTGGTTTCTTATCTGGATGGTGACGCTGCGCGTGTTATATCAAATCTCGAAGTATCTTCGGCTAATTACCAGGAGGCTTGGAAACAGGTTTGCGAGCGTTACGATAACAAAAGAATTCTCATAAATCATCACTTAGATTCTTTAATCAACATTCAACTAATCACGCGTGAATCAGACAGTTCTCTTCGATGTTTTGTTGATAAAGTCACTAAAAATCTAAGAGCTTTAAAGAGTTTAGGTCTACCTACAGATCACTGGGACATGTTGCTGATATTTATTTTCTTGCTTAAATTGGATAGTCGTACCATATTGAAATGGGAAGAATATCGCAACACGATAGATTGCGTAAATGACGTGCCCACTTTAGAGCAATTTAATAGATTCTTGATTGATCGCGCTAATGTACTAGAATCATTTAATCAGAATAAATCTATAAACAATAACAATAATTCTAAATCACAACAAAACCCACGTGTCTCGTCGAATCAATCTCAACCAAATATTAATAAATATTCTTGTTCTAAATCAAACCGTAACCAAAATACCAATGTCTTTACATCTACTTCACAAGCTCGTAATAATTCTTCAACAGTTTATCTGTGTGTAGTATGCAATGGAAATCATAGGATTTATGATTGTCCAACTTTTAAATCAAAATCCTTTCAAGAGAAAATGTCATGCATATCCCAATATAAATTGTGTACAAATTGTCTGCGCCAAGGTCATCCTGCGTCTGGGTGCAGCATGGGTTCGTGTCGGCATTGCAACCAAAGGCATAATACTCTTCTCCACGATCCTAGCGTATCAGCTAACTGTAACACAAAAAATGCTAATAACGATGGTAAAGGGGAGACTGTAGTGGTTTTCTCTCAACAAGGTAATAATGGTCATGTATTTTTGTCTACGGCTATTATAGAAGTTCACAATCCTCTAAATAACAAAACCGAAAGGGTTCGCGCGCTGTTAGATAGTGGCAGTCAATCCACTTTCATTACAAAATCTCTGCAACAAAAATTAGGTTTAATGTGCAATCCGTTAAATGCATTAAATGTTATAGGAATAGGAAATAATCAATGTGACACAATATCAGAAAGTTGTGTTACTCACCTAAAATCAATCCATGGCACTTACCAAGTTAAGTTGTCTTGCTATGTTCTAAACCAACTTACCGGAGATATTCCAAAGATTTCCGTCGATATACATCATCTGAAAATACCAAAGGGTATTATATTAGCTGATCCTAAATTCAATGAACCTGCCTCCATTGAGATACTCATTGGTGCAGATATCTTCTGGGATATACTAGTTTGCGGACAACGCTCGCTAGGCCCGAATAATCCTAAATTACAAAATTCTAAATTAGGTTGGCTTATAGCCGGCCCTATTAATGCACAAAAATACACTCAAAATATTCAATGCAATCATGCAATTGTTCCAAACAACAATTTGGATGAAATGCTCACTAAATTCTGGGAACTCGAGAGTCTTCCTCAAAGAAGGATTCTCAGTCCCAACGAAATAACATGTGAAAAACACTTTCACCAAACCACAACTCGTTTGAGTAATGGCAGATTCAGAGTGAAGTTACCACTAAAGGCCTCACCCGACTGCCTCGGTGATTCTTATAATCAAGCTAAAAAACGTTTCAAAAATCTTGAAAAAAGATTTAGCAAAAACCCGACACTAAAGTCGCATTACGTAGAATTTATACGTGAATATTCAAATCTAGGACATCTCTCAGAGTCACCTGTTGCAATACCCAATCCTTCATATTTTTTATGCCATCATGCTGTATTTAAAGAGGACAGTGAGTCCACCAAGATTCGAGTAGTATTTGACGGCTCAACTCCTACAACCTCGGGCTACTCTCTAAATGACATCTTAATGGTTGGGCCTAATCTGCAAAATTCTCTATTCTCCATTCTAATAAGAGCACGTCAATATAAGTACATTTTGACTGGAGACATAGCTAAAATGTATAGACAAATTGCTATGGATCCAATTGATTGCGATCTTCAATTAATATTATGGAGAGAAGATGAGTCGCATCCCATCCAAACGTTGCGATTAGATACTGTCACTTACGGTACTGCAAGTGCCAGCTATCTTAGCACTAAATGTCTGTGGCAGGTAGGAGAAGAGTGTGATGACGAATTAATTAAATCCATAATACAAAATGACTTCTTCGTTGATGATGTCATTACAGGGTCAGACAATGAAGATCAATTAATATACATACAAAAGGCACTCTCTACTGCTCTAAATGCAGCTTGTTTTCCCTTACGAAAATACAAAACTAATTTACCTAAACTATTCAATAACATAGAAATTAATACAAAAGAAAAACTTACCTTGAGTGAATCCTCCAGTACTCTTGGTCTAGGGTGGCATCCAAGTGATGACACGTTCAGTTTTCCTGTAAAAAATAATTATATAAACAATCCAATAATTACAAAAAGATTTATAATGTCGCAATCACTTCGTACTTTTGATCCACTTGGATTAATAAGCCCCTGCATAATTCAATCTAAAATATTGATTCAAAGGTTGTGGATCAAGGGAATTGATTGGGATCAACCTGTACCTGAAGATATACAGAAAAACTGGAATGAAATTTCAAAAAACTTACCATTACTTGCAGATCTTCATATTCCACGTCGAGTAATCGGTGACTCACCAAAGTCCATAGAACTGCATTCATTCAGCGACGCCTCACAAGTTGCCTATGGAGCTTGTATCTACATGCGAACGCTGAACGAAAACGATGAGGTGACTTTGAGGTTATTATGTTCGAAATCCAAGGTGGCTCCTATAAAGCCCACCACCATACCTCGCCTCGAACTTTGCGCAGCGTTGTTATCAGCTAATTTGTGTCAGTCAGTTACTGAGTCTTTAAGACTTAGAACTACAAAAATTACGCATTGGTGCGATTCTAATATCGTACTATGCTGGATAAACAATGACCCAAGTAAACTAAAAACTTTTGTGGCGAATAGAATAGCTGAGATTTTAGATCTTACTAATCGCAAGGATTGGCGTCATGTTCCCACTGACGTTAATCCCGCTGACCTAATTTCTCGAGGTGTAAATGCTCATCAGCTTCGCGACAATTTGATGTGGTGGCAAGGCCCGTCATTCTTGCACAACGATGAAACAAAATGGCCTAAACTGCATCAAAATGAAAGCATTGATTTACCTGAAATAAAAGTTCATTATATTAATTTACCTGAATCTACATTCGATTTCAAGGTATTTTCAAAATTTTCTAAATTACAAAGAATCTTTGCGTATGTTCTACGCTTTTTACACAATTCAAAACGATCAAATAGGCTTAATCGATTATCTGGCTCTTTAACAGTCCATGAATTAAGTAATTCCTTTGTTTTTATTTGTCGAGTTTCACAGAAACAATCGTTTCCTCTTGAATATAAAAGAATTCAATCAAAATTATCAATATTGCCTAAATCTAAATTATTATGCTTGTCTCCATTTTTTGAACCCACAACTAATCTAATAAGAGTTGGGGGGAGACTACATAATTCTAATTATTCATTTAATAAAAAACATCCAATACTCTTGGATTCTTCTCATTATGTAACAAAACTTTATTTTGTACACGAACATTTACGAAACTTACATGCTGGTCCACAGCTATTGCTAGCAACGGTCAGAGAATCTGTATGGCCCATAAACGGAAGAAGATTAGCTAGAAGCGTTGTAAGGCAATGTGTTACTTGTGTGCGTGTTCGTGGGCAAACCATAGCCCCAAAAATGGGCAACTTACCAACAAATCGTGTTTCCGTTGACTTTCCTTTCAAATCTGTTGGAATTGACTACGCCGGTCCATTTTTAATATTAAATCGCAAAGGACGTGGTGCTAGGCTAGTAAAATGCTACTTATGTCTATTTATTTGTTTACGTTTCAAATGCGTTCATTTAGAACCCGTCACTGACATGACAAAAGAAGCTTTTATTATGACATTTCGACGATTCGTTGCCCGCCGTGGCAGACCAGCGGAGGTTTACTCTGACAACGGACGAAATTTCGTTGCCGCTGCTAAGGAAATTAGCAATTTTCTAAAATTAAACAGTGAATCTCTTTCTCAGTTTGCAGCAGAGGAAGGAATAAAATTTTCATTTATACCTGCTTATAGCCCTCATTTCGGTGGAATTTGGGAAGCTGGAATAAAGGCTGCTAAATATCATGTCAAAAGAGTTTTGGGAAATTCCCATCTTTCGTTCGAAGAAATATGTACTTTATTCGCACAAGTAGAGGCAGTTTTAAATAGTCGCCCCTTGTGTCCAATGTCTTCATCCCCTGACGATTTCCTGTCCTTATCCCCAGGGCACTTCCTGATTGGCAGACCACTGAATGCGCTGCCAACTCCAGTAATTCAAGAAGACTGCAACACAACCCATCATAACCGGTACGTTCGCCTTGAGCAAATAAGGCAAAACTTCTGGAGACGCTGGCAAAAGGAATATATTTCCGAACTTCAGCAACGCACCAAATGGAAAATTGATGATAAGAAGCTAAACATCGGAGACCTTGTCATTGTACAAGAGGACAATACACCACCACTAAATTGGCGTCTCGGACGTGTTACCAGACTTTTCCCTGGACCAGACGGCATATCCCGAGTCGCAGACATCAACACCACCAAGGGCAGCGTGCGTCGATCTCTAGTTCGTCTGTGTCCTCTACCTACGTGTGAAGATTTTCAAGGTTGAAGATCTACGTTCTTCAACGGGGGGAGCTTATGTACGCGCCTGCTCATATTTTGAGAGCAATTCATAATTGTGTGTTTTGCGTCGCAGGCATTTTATTTTTTTTATATAAAATAATTTGGCGGTAGATGGTGGGCCAGAGAAAAATTGGTACTCATCATTTCGGCTCCGAAAAAGAAAGTTGTAATTAATCAAAATTATACGTATTCAAGTTATCCATGAGTTTTTCTTAAAGAAATTCCAATCTTGTGCGTAAACACTACTAATTAGCTAACAAGGCAAATTGTAAATAAATCAATTACAAGGACTTGCCTTCTCATTCCAGTATAGTGACTCTTACAAACCAGGTTACTTTAAACCCCAACAAACAAACAGATTATTGTTTCAAACTCCTTCACAAGTTTAAACTTTACAGCGTCCTCCATTGTTTATGTATACCTAGGTACTATCTTGTTTCTTAGTTTCCAATTAGTTTCACTTTGTTCAAGGTATCAAGCTCCTTTTACTTGAAAATTGAACTAAACAGACCTGTAGTTTATCGTGTATTTGTGAAATCAATCGTCTTGACTAAGTAACTTTAGTTTAGTTATTAAACGGCTTCACAAGGTATTCTATCAAGTCACAAGTTTATTTTGGGAACCATCCTAATTTTCTTGTCAATTTCCCAATTTATTTCCTTCTTTTTCCATACTTTTCTTTCAGCCATAGTCATCTATTATTATTTATTTAAAACCAATAATGTGTATTTCATAAAATAATAACTGACTTGCAAATAGGGGGTTATATTGTATTTGGTTAGTAGAACTTTTTTCATATGATATAAGTAAAATAAACAAATCAAAATAAAACCAGTGCCAATACAATCAAAGTGTTCAATGAAGTTACAATAAAAAAACATTCTAAATCCGAGGAAAACCAGAAATATTCGCATCGGCAGTAATCACAGCGAAAACCCACGGTGCCATGTTGTTTTCGGTGACAGCTGTCAAATTACTACATGTCAGTGAAGCCAGCTATGTCACATGTGTCGGTGCGCAGTAATGTACTTGGCTAAAAGTGTTTTGAGTCTTATATAGATTTCTGCGTATAGAACAATATTGTTGTTTTCTTAACCGACAGCGGTGAAGTGCAAAAGGAGGATATATTGTTAAGTAAACTGGAAAAACACATGAAATTCTTTCCTGGTGTAGGTTTTCTCAATAAGGAATATTTTTTATATTAACTGTTCGTCGGTCAATTTAGAAATGCTACTGCCGTCCAAGCGGTCATAGGTTCGAAATCCAGATCGGGAACAGTGTCATCTCCAGATTTTATCCATATGGAATCATTTAGTAGCAGACTGGTCTTGATTCGTGCCCGGTGGATGGCAAAAGGCTCGCCCCTTAAACAGATTAGGATAGATGAACCCACTTTTCCGCAATTAGACTCTAATTTGGTCCGTTGTGCGTGCAGGCCTCCTCTCTGTGAAAGGGAATGGGCCTTAATCCACCACGCAGGCCCAGTGCGGGTTGGAGGATATCACATGTCTTCGAATTTTAGGTTCTAAGGCATGCCGGTTTCCTCGCGATATTTTCCTTCACCGTTTTAATAGCAGTGGTGATATAATAATTTACACAAAGTAAAGCGTCTCCTGTGTTCGGACCAACGACCTACAACTTGTAAGTCGCGGCCGTTACTACTGGGCCACCACTGCTCTTATGGCTTATGGCTCGCCTCTATTAAACGGGACTTTATCTAGCAAAATGTAAGTGGACCGATGTCCACTATTCTATGAGATGCAATGCTCTCATCAGCCTTTGGGGAACACAGACGTAGTGTTTTGTTATGCTGTACTTTCAACAAAAAAAAGTTAATACAGAAATACCTTAAAATCCGACTGCTTATGAAGCGAACTAAAAAGAGGTAAACGAGAAGAAAATCATGATGTGCAATCGGAGGATATATATTCGCGAGCTAGCTGACCAAAAACCTGATGTATCCTCCGACTGCACAGCATGATTTTCTTCTTGTTTACCCTTTTTGTTTTTTGAATTAACTATTTTTAATTATAACTTTTCAGTACTTTTTTTTTAATATGGAACGTTTAAACATATAAGTGTTATATATTTTTGGCATAACCTCTAAAAACCCTTTATTTTGATACCCCACACAATGGATTTGAAGGAAATAAAATTGGATCCCCACAGAATCCACCACCTTTTTTTATATTAGCCAGTGACACTTGCAAGGTTAAGACGAATCGATTGACGTTAGAATCATCAAAATCGGTCAACCCGTTTGGTCTCTAGAACGCCACATAGGAACAAACATACATACATAGATTGATAATAAACACATTACCCTCCTCTGGCAGTCGGGTAAAACTAAAAACCCGACTGCTAAAAATAATTAACTAAGAAGAGAAAAAAAGTATTAGGTATAATGTATAAATTAAATATTATGAGGAGCTGCCAGCGATGACAAATTAAGTTTTGGTAGGATTTTCTATAATTTTGTTTGTGGCGCAGGCGGGACCTGCAGCACCTCATAATAATTTATGCCTAGTACTTGTTTTTCTCTTTTCAGTTAATTATTTTTATGTTGATACATGTGTACTACGCTTTACTATAATTACCTGTTAGTATAGACTATAGAGCATAGTTATCCCTCTATACAAAACCAATTTTTTCAACTTCCTCTTCGTCAAAAAGTCATCGTGGTGAGAACACACGTTCTATGTATTTTCTTCCTTATTTCATATTTAATGTACCTGATGTTTAATAATAACTTTGCTACTGAATATGTATGTATACTCGTTATTCCTGGACTGCTTGATGATCAAGTAATACAAGAATAGTTACGAGTACCAGAACATTATGTGTTTGAATCTCAGCGCATGCCACCTTTACCTGCCTGTAGCATTTTGCACGACCATGCCTTATATTGGCTTCGCTTCGCAGACAACTCCTCTGCTCAAATAGTTTGTAATAACATTTTAGCAGTCAGGATTTTTGTATTTGTAATAATTTGTTTTATTTCAGCCTTTTTAGTTTGATTAATGAACAAGTTCTCCAAATAATTTATGTGGTAAAAGATTATTTATTTTGCTATCAAAGTTACGCTTATCTTGAATTTGTGCCAAAATAGTAACATAAAGGTACTGTCACTATATATGTATATATTTTTGGAATGGTCTATTTAGTAGCTTTCTTTTGATATCTATATAGTTACAGAAATGATAATACATTGCATCACCTCCTTTTATGAGGAAGGGAATTTAAACGTTATATAGCCACGTCACAATGTCACGCCCACAATTGAGACGATTCCAACGACACTTCATATGTCATAATCCGTCAAGCCGTTTAGGATGTAGAGCGTGCCATAGAAATGGACATACATACCTACGCTCGAAAATCATTACACTCCCGCAGTCGGGTAAAAATAGAATCGATAAGAAGTCCAATTATGAATTCTGTCGTCTCCCTTATCCTTTATAGAAAACGGATCTTCAGCAATAAATCACAAAAATATTATAACAGAGCTTTAAGTAAACATGATATACCAATTACAATTTAATTGAAATTAAATCAATATACCGAATCTCGTAAAATTTCTTCCCGAATTTAAATATGGTTGCTGTAGAAACTTCAACTCTATTTGTAAGCATTAAGGTTGGTTTGAATTTGGCAATTTTCGTTAATAGAAGATGTAGAGGTTTCACGTTCCATTAGAGACGCTAGAGGGTTATTAATAGACTAGATTATGCACTCGGTTTTGTTCGATTTTATTGTAATATTGGTTGCGTTTGCGTTAAGCAAAGCGGTAATTAAATGGCAATAAGCTTATTATTTTTATACATATTATCTTCAAGATATAACGTCATCGTCATCATCAACAGCCCATAGCAGACCACTGCTGGACATAGGCCTCTTCAATTGCTCGCCATTTGGTTCGATTTTCGGCAACTGTCATCCAGCTGCTACCAGCCACCCTTCGAAGACCGTCGCTCCACCTAGCCTGAGGGCGACTTATCTTACGTTTACCAGTTCGCGGTTTCCACTCAAGAACATGTCTACTTCAACGGTCATCGGTTCTACGGCTTAAATGACCATTATTCTGTTAACTATGTCGACAACTTTGGTTCTCTACCGGATCACCTCGTTTCGGATTCGATACCTTAGTGATACTCCAAGCATAGCCCTTTCGATAGCTCGCTAAGCGACTTTAAATTAAGCTATATCGTGATTTTGAGAAATTACAAATGTGTGGAATGAAATGAAAGAGCTGATCATTTTTAACATTGAATAAATTATAACATTTCATGATGTATTTACCACAACAAACAAACATTTCAACTTAAATCTTATATCACAATCTTAAATCTTTTCAATAACGAAATTCTCAATGCAATAAAATTTAAAAAAATTAATACAACACTATTGAAACTATTCAAATAATTGAAACAGTACAAATAACAACATTTTTAAAGAAAGAAAATGTATTATTATAGTATGTTTTTTAGGGTTCCGTACCCAAAGGGTAAAAACGGGACCCTATTACTAAGACTCCACGGTCCATCTGTATGTCTGTTACCAGGCTGTATCTCATGAACCGTGATTGATATATTCCCGCGATAAAAGTAGTTATCCTCTATCCTACAGGATATGGTGTACCCGTGTGCTAAGTTTCATCGTTTAGCCGTTGATTCGTGAAAGGTAACAAACAGACAGAGCTATATACTTTCGCATTTAAAACATTAGTATGGCTTCACACATTTAACAATCGGGTATTTTTATCAACCGATTCCACGGATCAACCGCCTATGAGAAAGCACACAGCCAAGATAAGACTAACATCTTCACAATATTCATGCCATCACTAAATTGATACGAAACCCATCCGATCGGAAATGGAGGCTCTCTCGCTAGCAGTAGGCGATTTATATCCTTATACGTTACTGTTTTCTTGGTAATCGGTATTGTGCATGCTGATCAGTCGTTCATTCACTCGTTCGGTGAGTTATTTCGGTTAATCATTCGTTCGCGTTTCCTGAAATGGATTTATAAGTTAAGACATTTGGGCTGGTCCTTTCCGGTATTTAAAAAAAGTTATAAAAGCAAAAATGTTTCACATTAATTATTAAAACTTTATGCACAAGTAAAAAAAACCTGTACAAAGACAGGGCTGAATGCTTTAGGCATTTTCTTTCAGTCAGAAAATGGCAGTGGCAAAGAATCACAAACATAAATACATACCTATTTTAGAAGTAATTTGTTTTTTTTTATGTTTTTCCTAAGATTATCTACTTTAAATCAGTAAGAGACCGGTTGACACTTTAACTTAGGCTGCCCATGGCTTTCTACTAATTTTAAAAATAATTTAGGTAACAATAAAATAAGAATGTTTAAAGTCTACACTCCAACCAGTTTATTCATAATAAAAATATGAAATACAGCAAGACATAAAATTCCTCAGCAGATCTCCGCCTGAGTCTCGAAAACGAGATGCGGGATCTTCCGATCGGAAATCGAGGGCCACTCGCTTTGGAAGCCGATTGATACCTTTATTCAGCCTTCACACTCCGCCGATCAACTGGTTCGTTCACTCACTCTACCGGTGATTTATTCAGTCAGCAACGATTTTGATTCGTTCATTCATTCGGTCACGTGGCTTATTCGTTCATTTTATCGGATAATTGGTTGTCGTTATTTTATTTAGGGTTGGAATTTGGAATAAACTTTTGAGTTAATCTTGCAAAATAAAAGGGAGGGCCGTTGATCACCCCAAGGAATGAGGGGTGGTGATTTCTAAACATTTATTCTTGTGGTTCCGACTTTGTTAAGCAAATATGATATGCCCAGGTTATTATTCTACATCTTAAGTCAGTAGTTACTGAACTATCTATCTATAACATTATATAAGTATATTTAGAAAGCATAAATAAGTCAGATTCATCTCACAATTTTAGGACCCATTAATATATTGATGTCATTATATTAAACAACGAGAAAATTCTTTGACAAACGGTTTTCCTGGGGATCACGCTAGACTCAAGGTTACAATGGGGTCCTCATTTAATATCACTTGCGGGGCGGTTAAGTTAAGCAGCTTATGCTGTTAGAAAAATTCGTCAATTTACTGATTTATTTATTTATTTATTCAGGACCTCCAACGAAAGATGTACACAAAAGATACAAAAAATTATCAATATGAAGTAATGACAAGTGCACTCCCTCAATTATAGGAGGCCACAGCATGCAATGATGTAGATACCGCAAGGCTGGTCTATTTTAGTTACTTTCATAGTATAATGTCTTACGGTATATTACTATGGGGAAGGGCTGCAGACATTCAGTCAATTTTTGTTCTGCAAAAACGAGCCATCTTAGCGATTTACAATCTTCGTCGGCGCGATTCTCTAAGGGAACTGTTTAAGGACATTAACATCATGACGGTACCTTGTCAATATATTTACGAAAACATCATGTACGTTAGAAAGAATTTACATCTTTTTAGTAAAAACAGCGATAGACATAGTTTTGTTACTAGAAATAGGGCCCAATTAATTTAATCAGGTTTCAGGCTGGCTAAAGTAGCGTCATCTTTTGGGGTGCTGTATAAAATGTTACAATAAAATACCACCCCACATTCTAGAACTAAATGAGGCGAAATTCAAAACTTAACGTATAAGACGCACACTATGCAGACAGGCATATTATAGGTTGGGGGATTACATCGCTGATAAAAATGCTTGGCCCAACGCTAGTCCAGCTCCACAGCCACTAGGGCACAAAAACAAGTGATAAGCAGAAAAGTTCTGAAGTATTGTTTGACCTGCTGAAGACTGTATGAATATATTTGTGTTGTATAAACTCAATTTATTTTTGTATTATATAACTGCACATCACATATGTGAGTACTATGCACCAACTGTAAATCTACCATTTACTGTACCTATGTGTCGTTCGTTGACTTCAGTGTGCCCTGGCAGTTGAGTGTGTCATGCTCTCTCTAATGCCTCTCTGATGGTGGCACATGTGTTGGATCATTCGGTTCCCTTCATGATGGTTGAGCTGAGTGGTGCCGATCCATGTGTCATGTTCGTGAACGGGCGCTATCAGTTGGGATTGATCATATCTTAGCAGCTTCTACCTGTTTTTAATTATCTATTTATTGTATTTTTAATTGTTTGTTTTACTCTAGACGCTTTAAAGTGTGTTTTTTTTACATCGTTCTCACATATATGTATTTTTCCAACAATATTATTGTAACCAAATAATTGTAAAACACATTTTTTTTAAAGAGTAAGTGTGGAGTTT
This sequence comes from Orthosia cruda, assembly GCA_964057195.1. Classification (NCBI taxonomy): domain Eukaryota; kingdom Metazoa; phylum Arthropoda; class Insecta; order Lepidoptera; family Noctuidae; genus Orthosia; species Orthosia cruda. The sequence goes on along the minus strand of OZ059841.1, from coordinate 4,852,726 downwards.
CTTGTCCGTTCTTCTCCATAACAAGCTACATTTCCGAATGGACGGTAGAATCAATTATTATTATATTTAATAAATAATATGACTGTTTTGCATTATAACAAAACAGGTATTATGTGTGGATAAAACACGTGGTGTTGAGTTAGAAGAAGAAGCAGTCTGTAATTGCCTTTATGTGATGATATATGGGTAAAAACTTACCAAATTGTCCATGGTTTTATACCTGTCTCCTTATCTCCAGCGAGTGTGACGTTGAGAGTGACGTTGACACTGACAGATGGCTGTCAACTTCATAGGGTCTTCAACTCACCAGCAAGAGCATTGCTGCAACACCACGTGTTTTATCCACACATAATACCTGTTTTGTTATAATGCAAAACAGTCATATTATGTGCTATTCTAAAACACGTGGTGTTGAGTTAGAAGGCCTGTTTGGTATCTGCTGGTGATAAAACACAAACGCTATGTTGAACACCTTAAAAAGCTATTCTGAAATATAATCAGTTTTATTATACACTTTGGTACACCATTCAAGTCAAATTAAAAGATAATAATAAATTTCTGCAGAATCAACAGACAATCAGAAAAAATATTCTGAATAATTCTGTCAATGAATCAATTCTTATAATTTTCCACAAAAATTAAAAAAAGCTTTTTAATACAAGTTCAGCCAACATTGAATGCAAGCTGTTAATATATATTGAGTTATTTACTGGAATACAATACTTAACTTCAAGTTTTATTTAGTACTTTTCCAGTTATTTTCATGTTTTAGGCTACTCTAGAGGCCACAGTTGACCTAATAGGTACCGCCCGGTGGGTTACCAATGAGGTTATCTTTAAAAATCCATTCCCACACAAATTACAATATCTAGAAGCAGGTTAAATATTACCTGACAGACAAATATATGAGCTTGTGACAGTACATGTGTTTGACCATAAAGACACAATGGTCAGGTGTTTCCGCAACAACCTACCTGACTGTCTATCTATATTTGCCTTTTGATAAAAACCTTGGCCACAGAGTCATCTCATCTTCCACAGACATTAGATTTTCATAGCTCTTTTCTAGAGTAGTAAGATTATAAATCTTACAACTTGAGGCCAACAACATTAATATATTTGTTCAGCTAGTGATTTCAAGTAATGAACTTGAATTTATACAATTCTTTATTAAGTTAGTAAGTCAAATAAATAAATAAATGTTCAGCTTTAGACTGACTAAACTAGGTAATGAAAGGAAAAAATATTTTGAAATTAAAACTGCTGATGTAGTTAAAACAGCAAATGTATGCAAGAAAATAGTTCTATAAGTGCTAAATAATCTAGCAGCTTGCTTGGCCTTAAGATGCTTTTGGGTTGTAAATTTAATGGAATTACACCATAATAAACATCTTTTATTGGAACCTAAGACATATTATGTTGTTAAAGGAGCTGTCCGCCAGTTACTTTTTAACAACTTCTGTCTGGTCCAGTGAGCTATTTGGTTAGCCCAACTGAAAGGTGGGTTTGGGTGAATTCTGTCGCATGCAGCCTGAGCCACTGAAACCTTCCACATGTTCTTTATTGGAGTTAGCTCTGCTATGACCCTCACTCGCAGATTGAGCAACCAGAAAACTTCTGGTCCACATTTTAGGATATACATCCCTCTTTGTCACTGTTCCAGTGAGTTAGTAATAAGCTGAGTGGGTGGAATGCCCAGCCCAGCTAATGGTCTTGTGTTGGCTCTGCTATGACCCTTGTTATTAGGACCTACATTCCTTTTTGCCACTGTCTCAGTAAGCTAGTATTAAGCTGAGTGGGTAGAATGCCCAGCCCGGCTTATAATCCCAACTTAGGCTGAAAATGTCGCAGAACCATCACTGGATCCTTTGGTACGACAGCCATCTTTCTTGACGCGAAAGAATCTACGTCTGGGACGCCCGACATTTTGAACATAGCCGCCGCGGCCTGGGGCAGAAGTCCCACATTTTGAATTGAATACAGCCTCCGCGGCCTGGGACAAAAATTGCCATATGCTATAATGTACTACGCCCGACATTTTGAACATAGCCTCCGCGGCCTGGGCCAGAAGTCCCACATCTTGAATTGAATACAGCCTCCGCGGCCTGGGACAAAATTTGCCATATGCTATAATGTACTACGCCCGACATTTTGAACATAGCCTCCGCGGCCTGGGCCAGAAGTCCCACATCTTGAATTGAATACAGCCTCCGCGGCCTGGGACAAAAATTGCCAAATTCTATAATGAAAGGCCTCCTTGAAAGGCGAACCTATTCCGATTAAACTACTCGGAAAGTGTAAGTGGCTAAGAGTGTTAAGTATAATTGCTCTACAAGTCTTAGGAGCCATTTGTAGGCCTTATTAGTGAAGGGTTTGCCACCCCCCTCCTCCCCCGCCTCAAGTTTCTGAGATATGTAACAAAAGTCCTGTTGTCGGACTGTAAACTAAAAAGTGTGCACCTCATAGTCATTTATGAGGTTAGACCCTTATTAAGATTCCGAATCTATAAGTAACACCATTTTCCTCAATATCCTTCCTGACTAATTTTTAATTAGAGTGCCAGTGAAGTCATCCGCTGACTATTTATGACTGCAAACAACATGTCTGCTTTCCTTTAAATTCTGAATGTTAGAATTTATTTAAATGGCGCTCATCTCTCAGATAGTTACGGACTATTTATTGCGCAAGGGTGGTTTACTATGATTCTGGTACAGCCATGGTCAGGAAGCGACTTATACTTTACTACCAGAGTGGAACTGTAGTCTACAGCTTTTAATAGCGAATTGAGGTATTGTTGAATAGGGAGAGAGGGAGTATTTCTTACTCTTTCTTTGTTCTGATAGAACACTTTTAAAAGTTCAATTTCTTTGTAACAGTAGTTAACATGTAACTCTATTAAAAAGCTCCGAGCTTAATAGGGAGACACTGTTTTCATTGCTCTATATTTTGGAAACAGATAAAATTTTATCATGTGTCTAAAAACCAGACAAAGCTCTTTGAGAATGTTACCTTCCTAACAACTCCGAAGGTTTGCCCTCACATGGGCATCAAAGAGTTAAACATAAATATCATAATTACCACTATAAGCACATCACTGCTTATTCCCTCAGAGAAAAAAGGTGTGATGATAATCTTATGTTCATCCAAAGTTAACAATGTTCTCAGTGTCTCCATAACCAGAGAAATAGGTCTCATAGGATTTCCGCAATCCAATTCAGTCACACATCTTTGAAGTTGATGGTGCTAAAACATTAAGCTTCTTCTAAGAAAAGCTGTCAATTATAATTGTGCATTTGAAAACACTCTGGAGGCATCTCCAGTAAGCTCATGAAATTAGTAAATGCAAGTAGGCCTGATGATTTATTTTTACTTACATTTTAATTTCAAATCATCATAAAGTTAGCTAAGCTAAGTTAAGCTACAAAAAAGAAAAATTGACCATACCTGCTTGTGAAATTGAATGAACATGTTTCACTAACAAAAACAACCTGAGACCTCCGAGGTCAAAGAAGGGGTATAGTACAACCTCCAAGTTATATTTTATTTAGTACATTCATTATATAATGTCTGCATTGAGGATTGTAGTGGTCTTTTAAATTTCTCTTCTGTTGTAGGTGAAGGATGATGTAAAGAACATGGTGGGTTGTTCTTTAATATCTTAATTACCTGATATTTTTTACAAATAGTTGTGTGAATATTAAAAAGCAGGTATCTTTATGAATGGAAAGCGGCCAATTTTACTAATAAAATAATCAAAATAATAATAATTTTAATTTAGTAACATTATTTTCTTCCTGTTGTTGCCTTAAAGGGACAACTATCTCTGAATTTCTCGACTCTTAAGAGTTTATTGATGTATTTCTTTAGAGCAAAAAATAAATATGTTCAAGGTCCGTTCAACCTAAAGAAGCTGGGTTACAAGGACTCTTGGTTGAGAAGATTTTCTTATTATTGTCTTTGATTTCCAATATCTTCAAATATAACACTGCGCAAACAGCCTATTTATTGCTCATAATATATTTAGCATTGTAGTCTTTGAGGTTTTTAACCTTGAAGGACATATATATGTATGCAAGCATTAAAATCATTTCAGTTGTGTTTTTATAAACCGACTTATCAGTATCAGCTCAGTTGTCTTGTATACCTGACTTGGATAGTTGCTATTGTTCCAAATATAGTTTCCTACTAATAAATGCTCAGTTAGTCAGCGGCAGACAAACTAATCTTTGTTTTTGCCAAAATATCACAACTCTTTCTTAAAGTTTATATACAAATACAAGATTATACATAGTTTTCTTGTAAAGACTGTCCTTCCAAAAAAGGAGAACCAAATTTAATTCTTATAATCGTTATTTGCCATATTAGTACTGTAATATGAATTGGTTATTGATTCCTTTGTAAGTACTTAAATAGGTAGGTACTCAAAGAAACTAAACGTGTCATAGGTATTTTTCAAAAAAAAATGTGACAAGTATGAAGTCGAATCACTTTACTTATTAATAGTCAATCAAATAAGATACGATCATCTCACTATGAAGCTGAATAAATTCTTACGCACTCAGTCCGAATCCGAACAAAGTGTCAACCTTCATACTTGTTCAGACTTGTACTTACGTGAAGCATTTTCGTCTTTTTCCGGCGGAGGTGATACAATGCCCTCATCCTCTGGGGATGTAGATGTAGTCTGGACTGTCAGTCCAGAGTTAGATCACCTGTTCGAATATTAATAATATCTATTCGAACTTTGGTCACCTCCAACACTTACCGGGACAATTTTGTCCGTAATCATCAAAAAATGCTAAAACACAACTGAAAAACACTGACACGTATTCTAAAAAGGCACCATGTGTTAATTTAATACGATCATTTTGCGTATTTCCACACTTTTTTTAACTTTAAAAATTTTCCGTCTTTACCGGCAAAAATTTACAAACGCTATGAAGTTGACAGCCATCTGTCAGTGTCAACGTCACTCTCAACGTCACACTCGCTGGAGATAAGGAGACAGGTATAAAACCATGGACAATTTGGTAAGTTTTTACCCATATCACCATATAAAGGCAATTACAGACTGCTTCTTCTTCTAACTCAACACCACGTGTTTTAGAATAGCACATAATAATTGATTCTTACGTTCGAAAGTGCCGCTTAATGGCTTAATTGAATAAAATAAAAGATATTTTGATTTTGACCCTTTGTGTCTATTGAACTTGTTTTTCTATCTCCTGCTGGATATGGAGGGAAGTGGGAATTTGTATTTTTTGCCTATTCCTCCTTTATTCTTTTCTGATTAATTTCGTTGCGGGATTCAAGACAGTTAAATTCATTCCCCGGGACTTCGTCAAGCTTCATTGCCTCGGCGCTTTTCTGGTGATAGCCACTGTTGATTCTAGCCTTCAGGAAGGATTTGGATGACGTTTGGAACACACGTAGACCTAGACCTCAATTACGACATCGCTCACTGTTTATCCCGTAGTACGTCCAGACTTTTACGCGGGGCAACCCAATGATGTTATATTATATACTGAGGTAGATACGTTTTACTGAGGTCTGCGCGCCAATACAAACACAAGCTGACCAGCTTGAGTGAACTCAGTGCGTCCTGCGTCTGGCCGCGACGCGAACGTACGTTTGAACAGTATGTTTATTTCTTTCTGACAACGGGTTCCTATTTATATCTCTGTGATCTTTTAATCTACTCAGTGATACAATTTAAAATGCAAGTTCCATAGGTCCTATGTAGGTGAAGAAAGTGTAAAAGACGAGCAATACCTATGTACAAACTGTTTATTTTTTTTTTATTTTTTTTTTTGTAATAAATGTGACGTCTCTATTGGTTAATCTTATTCGGGTAACCTGACAAAAGATAATTATCATTATTTCAGCCGCTAGACGTTCACTGCTGAACATAGACACATCGACCAGTCCTGTGGCCATCTACTAGGAGGCCTTCCAACGCTGCGTCTTGTGATTCGCGGTTGCCACTCCAGAACTTTTCAAAGTTAGTTAGCAAAATCTAGTAAATTGATTAAATAACACACTGTACACCGGGAACACCAGTAAAACGATATCTACCTTTTATTTTAAGTAATGCAATTTACTCATTATAACAACTATTGTTAGCCATACTATACTAAAGGTATGCAACGTGAAAATATTTCACAACTACCCACAATACAATAATAAAACGAACAATATCACAAACCGCACTCATGCGCCAATGTCCAAGGTAAAATTATTTAAATTAAATTAAAGCGCTATTACCATGGACAGCAAAATTAATTGTGTTGATATTATAAACGAGGGCATTAACCAACTGAATGTCATGCAAGTAAAAAAATGTTATGTAAGTTTATTACGTAAAGCAATTTTGTCTTTTATTATAATATTTTGGAAACGTATGCTATTAATTGTAGAAGAAGCTTTAAAGCTTAAAAAGAGCCTTTACATTTTTTGTTTTTTACCAACCGACTTTATGTTCAAGTTTCATGTTGATCGGGTAATCTATTCTGGCATCACTCTAGGCATTATAGGTACTTTACCTACTATAAAGCTTGCCTTAATGGGCAAGTTCTATACACCACAACTTTGTCACAACCAAAAAGAGAATAATAAAAAACTTTTAACAAAAACTTACAACCGACTTCCAAATAAAACACTACTATAAGTGACAAATAAGTTGCGTTGGAAGGCCTCCCACCAGGTGGACCTATGACCTGGTGAAGGTTCCGGGTATCCGCTGGATGCGAGACGCACGGCACCGGTCAATGTGGCGACGCTTGGGGAGGCATATGTCCAGCAGTGGACGTCTTTCGGGTGATATGATTGTTAGCGATCTTTAAATTTAATTAAGCACACTAAGTGATTTTTCTATGTTGGCAATAATTTGTATGATATTTTTACGCTTGCAACAAAGATGGACTGTTTTTTGTCAGGTTGGTAAACGATAAGCTTGCACTTCTCGTTTCCCGCCCATTCCGAGGTTATAAATAGAGTGGCTCAAGCCATCAAAGGCAGTCCATTTTTATCGAGGCGTCGTTAATAAGTATTAGGGTAAGTGCTTTATAAACTGTATTTTATAAACTTTGTTCTATGAAATATTTTCCATTAACTGTGTTCTGTGTATTTGATATGAGTATACACTGGGTGAGTAAACCCTTTTAAGCATTTTTATTTGCATCGCCATCCCCGCAGAAATACCCACACGAGATTTTAGTCTTTTGAGTAAAAGTCAACATGATGATGATGTAATGAAAAATAACATAACATCAATATCGGAAGTAGTATAAAAAAATGAAACTTACTCCAAAGAAGTAATAGTCAATTTAAATAAAAAAGGTATATTATACGGATAAATCCCATACAAGTTTTGGTCAGTTAACCGTTTGTCCTGGTATGGTCATGTGATGAGAAATGCATGAAATGCATTTGTGAGGAGTGATATGAAAGAAAAGGGAGTCAGTAAAATTACACCGTAGCACTTAAATTTAAATTAAGAACGACGACAGTCTTTTGTCCAAAAACCATTACATCAATTAATTATCGGAACTGAACAATTTTACATTTCATTCACCCATTCAGTCATTCATTCAATGAATGAGGATTGAGTCTATGTCAGTCCTTCAATTAACTCATGTACTGAAAAAAAGGGTCAAGTTCGTCATTGAGTGATTAATTTTGAAAAAGGAATTTAATTTTTTAGATTGAAATGAACGAGAAAATTTATGGTTGAAAAGAATCGAAAAGATCGAGGTGAAGCACAGATATAAATCTAACTAGATGACGCGATTGTATGTCCTTTGCGTGTCAAAAAACGGAATAAAAGTACGATTAAGGATCGTAATTTGAACTTTCATTTAGAATTATCGGCACCGGAAATGCGCAAAATCTAGAAAAATACCTTTTTATGCCATATTGAACTGTAAAGACTGTATAGAAAAAGTTGGCCGAGGCATTGGAACTGTTTTCTTTCATTGGTAAGTAAATTTGTTTTTAAATTGTGTGTGAATAAGTGGCACGCTTGGTTTTTATACATATGGAGGGCGACTCGCGATATCTAGTTATATTTATATCTGTGAGATGAAGCTAGTGGTAATCCTGTATCGCAGGCGACAGGGGCTCAAACAATGTAATTGGAAGGACAAGGATTTTGTACAATACTTTCTTAACATTAGAATAGTGACAAAGATTTATTGATAATCTTAATTACTAAAACAGATCAGTATCAGAATCAGAACTTTATTTGTTAAACATAGGTTACACAGTGTGTGAAATGTCATAAAAATTAAGGAGGCCATCTAAGTTTTGCCATTAGGCGCACAAATATGATTTGTTTGATTTGCAATTTAAAATATAGTTTATTACTGTTATCAATAAAATAAGCCAGAAGCTTAAATTCAGTTACACATTCCCGAATATAATATCACTACAAATCAATAAAACATCTCCATTGTATCAACAATTATATTTAACAATATAATGTCAATGAGTTAAGTACGTATATAGGTAAATGTTAAATGTCAAATAAATATTTATTTGTTATTTGGATGTCACAATAAGAGAGTTAAAACAATAATACAGAGACCAGATGTAACTTTAAATTAAATTCTATTAATAATGATAAACAGATCACTCCTATTTTAACTTAGTTCATGTTAAATTGTTTGCACTTAATTATTTACACACACGGATAACGAACTTTAAGCGTTAGCAGAAATTTGAGCTCGGCTATTGCAAAATTTTCAAACCATTTTGCCATATTGTCTAAAAAATTCCAGACAGAAAAACCGAATAAATCTGCCCGACGACGGCATCAAACGTACGACCTAATTAGCTCGGCACTAACACCAACGATCACTAGAGTAAAGAGGTAGTCATTAAAATAATCAAGAAAATTCTCGTACAGTTTCCATTTATACATACACTAGCTTCTGCCAGCGGCTTCGTCCGCGTGAAAAGTGCTTTATTATCCCAAGGGAACATTATACCGGGAAGAAGAGTAAGAGTAAATTTCATCCGTTCTGGCGTGATTGAGTTACAAACATAATCAACACACATCCATCCAAACTTTCACATTTATAATATTAGTATTAGTTAGATACAGCAGTAGCATTCCACGTAACGTAGTTCAAAAGCAACATTACGTATATTTATACAACAAACAAGTTGTCCCAAAGTTCGCCGCGCTGCAGTCGTCAACTCTTCGCATTTCATTGAACTCGTCGCGTATAGTTCCATTTAGCTTTGTTAAAACTGACGCTTTCATTAAATTAATTAATTTATTGGCTCTTTGTATGATTTTAGTTGAAATCTGAGTTGGTTAGATGGAATGTTTAATTCGTTTACCTTATTTGCGACGTTAATAAGTCTTAGTTTAACAAAAGTTTAGGATCTCATTGATATAAATACCTTTCTGACTAGTTTATCTTCTCACCACGTTATAAATGAACTATTCTTATCAAGAACAGTGGTGGCCCAGTGGTAACGGCCGCGACTTACAAGTTGTGGTTCGACGGTTCGAGCCCAGGCAGGCGCTTTACTTTGTGTAAATTATTTTATCACCACTGCTCTCAAAACAGTGAAGGAAAACATAGTGTGCGTTGTGTATGTCGTTTTGTGGCAATTAAATACTTTTTCTATGTTTTCTTTCATTGCGAGTCTTAGAATAAAATAATCGAAGATACGAGTATGTGACATCCGCCGCTGCAACCCGCGCTAGACCCGCGTCATCGATTACGCCCCATTCTGAGCACAGAGGGAGGTATGTGTCTCAGTAGTGAGAACAGTAACGATACAGGAAGATATTCCTAGTGTGGAGCAACATATTATGTTTAAAAAAAAGGCTATTGATGAAAATGATTTTGATGATGATTCTCAACAAAACTAATGTTCTCAGCTCTCATAGGTCTCCTCTTCGTTAATCGAAGTGGGCTGAAATACACTTTGCGGGCGCAGAAGCTTCCAGTGCAGATTGGATATCAGGACATTTTTTTTTAATGCTTTGCGTCTCGCAGGTAAATACTAAATTTTCTTCTGCTTAACCTATACACAAACTTATGTATTAGTCTTGTAAAAGGCGGTAATATTCCAGTTTCTTATTCTGTGTATTTATTTTTAGCTTTTACTTTTCACACAGTTTGAAGCATCCATTTCCATTCCATACAGGCATCAAATCATCATTATCAGCCGATTAATGTTCCCACTGCTGGGACACAGGGCTCCTCTCTGTGAAAGGTAAGGGGCCGTAATCCATTACGCGGGCCCAGTGCGGGTTGGTGGATGTCACAATGTTTTCGAATTTTTGGTTCTCGGACATCCTCAACTTGCCGGTTTCCTTTACCGTTTTGAGAGCAGTGGTGATGAAATAATTTACACAAAGTAAAGCGCCTGCCTAGGCTCGAACCCACAAACTACAACTTCTAAATCGCGGCCGATACCACTGGGCCTTCATCACCAGCACCAGACATCAAATCTGAGATGAAATTTAAATTATTGCCACTAAAATAAAAGCTGCTTGAAAAGAAAAGTGGTCTTCTCTGAAAGTTTCAGTTGTTTTCTAAACAAAGTACTTTATTTTGTAATTCTTTTATAATTTTAACATTAAATTATAAAAGAATTACAAAATAAAGTACTCAGAGATGCTGTTGGTGCACCATGGACCATCAGAAATGACGACCTTCACCGCGACCTTAAAATGAAACTCGTGACCACCGTTATTCTAAACTTTGCTGAAGGCCAAGAACACATACTTCATCGACATGTGAATGTGGAAGCATCCAGCTGCTAGATAACACGGACATAGTGCGTAGGCTAAAGAGAACTAAATCATTTGAGTTAATGTAGTGTATAATAAGTGAACAAATAATAGCAAACAATACTGTGCTATACATGTAACACGTGAACTAAGTGTTTTTAACGTATCAGACTTTAAGAAAGTGCTACCGAACTGTATAAAAGTGAAAATTAACACTATTCTTAGTCATAACATTATACAATAAAATAATAAGTTATAGTTAAATTGCTTATTAGTCTATTAAGGCTAGATTGTATTATAGTTTTCTTTAATATAGAAAAAAAAATTGTTTCTGCAGTCGAGTTCTTTGAATATTTTTTTTTCGTTAGGCCTCGTTTATTGATAGTGTTTTCCTGCACCATTTTCAAAACAGCTTTGATGTTACCTACAAGGAGATAGCTCTCCTCATATAAACAAGGTGCACTAGACTCCTACTTCTAATTCCACTGGTACTAAAGTTAACTAAACATAACTTGTGATAAGTTCTTAGCTGCAGACACCTGGGCGCAATTTGTGCTGATGAGTGCAGTACTACATGAGTACAGCTTAGTAAGCTGAGTTAAGGGGGAATTGTCGCCAGTTTCATACCAAATAACTGAAAAATTTAATGAACAGAATAATATCACGATTCTGTGCACAACAATAAATTATAACTAAATTCGGGATGAGTCGAAGTACAGTAGGACACGCGCACACTAGGCCCGCGTGGTGGATTTCGGCCCATTCCCTCTCACAGAGAGGATACTAGTGTCCCAGCAGTGGGAACATTAAAATGCTGTTGATGTGTAAACCACCTACGTTTTACCAGTTTTTTGTAACAGAGACTAACTTATTTAGATTAAACCGAGCACAAATCTAGACTTTTGCACCAATAACATTTACGAACCGCAACCCATGGATCGCACTTAGGACAACCAACAAAGTACAATTTGCTCAATAGCAATTAATTTAACAAGAGCAGATTAACCAATATTTCCAAAAATAATAATTGAATAGTTAAATATAAGTTTCAAATTCTGAAAATGACTTTTTGTTAAAACTTGATTTTTGTATGAACCCGCACCGAAATACGGCCTTAAGTAATGAACTTGCTGTATATAATTTGATGTGTCGGAACTTAGAACTACTTATGTTTTGGAGTTATGTAAGCTTTATATTTACGTTAAATTATTTGGTAGTTGAGACTCCACTTTGAAATTATTTTCTTTCGAGGTTTACAAGTTTTTCTGGGTGGTTAAAAAATTGCCTTAAAATGTTGGAAGCTAGTCGTGACTCCCCGCCAATTACGGAATTTGAAGCTCAGTTTTTGTCAAACTCAATTTTTGCCTTAAAACCTGTCAAATTTAGGATTTGACACAATATTTATTCCAATTACTCATTCAGGAACCGCGTCTGAGTGGCATCTTACCTTGACAAATCTATAGATACTAATATTATAAAGCGGTAAAGTTTGTAAGCTTGTAGGGGTTAAATACAGGTCTGCGAGTCCCAAGCCAGGAGCTCACGCTGGGGCCCATTAGCACCGTTGGGACTCCTGGACCCTGTCTGAACCTGTACCCCACGAAACTGCGTTCCGCAGCAGTGGAAAGCTAGGGGTCTGTTCCTTATTGGGAGATAATATTGGTACCTGTCTGACAGATGGGAAATGGGACTAATAACCTATTAAAAATACGACTCACCTTGATTCCTGCGGTGTGCTCCTGGGGGTCGATCAATACCGTGCCGTGTCGGAAGATTAGGGATAGGAGAATATATATAATATTAGGATGATGAGGGATAAACTGACGGCTGTCTGGACCGAAGGCTCCGGTGTCCACCAGGGAGCACGTTCCCTGGTGCACGCCGCAGAGAGCAAAGAAAAACCTTTGATTAAATACTTATTTTGATCATGTGATGACAACTTTGTTCGGAAAATCCGGTTTTTGAAGCAGCAGCAATAGAGGCTATTTACAATATAACTACATCTTGTAATTACACCCTGTACAATCATGAATTGTACACACGGCATAAGCATAAGCTGGAAATCAAATTACAGACCAGGTAAGGTATCCTACCTGCCAATCGAGACTAATTGGAATTCAAATCAAAGCACTATCGCATCGAAATCTATTTTAGTACAATAGTTGAGATTAGTTTACATGGAAATGGATAAAATTGGATAGAAACTAGTATAAGATGGTTTAGTCATCTTTGCACGCGTCTCTATGTGTGGGAATAGATAATATAATATACAGATGCCTCATCCCATACAAAGAAACCGTACCGACGTAACAACATGACCTAAACTTAAATCTTGACGGCAAAAATCTTGAAGTTATAACGGAAACTGTATTCTTAGGGATTACTATCGATTCAAAATTGCAGTGGGGCGCGCACATTAGAACTCTTTCGGGTAGGTTAAGTTCGGCTGCATATGCAGTAAGGAAAATAAGGCAGCTAACCGATGTAGCTACAGCTAGGTTAGTATACTATGCTTATTTCCACAGTATTATGTCTTATGGCATTCTGCTGTGGGGATCAGCAGCAGACGTTGACTCAATTTTCATCCTACAAAAGAGGGCAATCCGCGCAATCTATAAAATGGGTCCTCGCGAGTCCCTCAGAGAAAAATTTAAAGAGATCGATATACTGACTCTACCTTCACTTTATATTTTGGAATGTATTTTGTATGTCCGTAAAGATCGGGGGCTTTTCAAAACTAGAAGCGACTTCCATAATTTAAATACACGCAGTAAGCACGAAATTGTAATACCCAAATTCAGATTAACGAAAACTAGCAAGTCTTTTCTTATAAACAGTATACGCTTTTATAACAAGTTGCCAAAGTCAGTTATAGAACTGACCGATGGAAGGTTCAAAAACTACATCAAACGTATCCTTGTTAAAAAAGCATATTATAAAATCAAGGACTATGTTGAAGATAAAAACATTTGGCCTTAGCTCCTTCTGCGCATGCAGCTTCCCTGGTAACTTGTAAACGGCACAAATATGTGGATGTCTCTAACTATTCTCAATCTCATTTTTTCTTTCCTTCTTTTAATTAGACATTTTACAATGGTTTTCAATCATCTTTAAAGCCCTTTGCTAAGAATAGTTACAGCACTGATAACAAAATTTGTGCAACATGTTAAATTTAGTCTTGTTATACTTATTTTTACCTTTGTATAGATTCTTTTACCGATTGTTTTGTGAATTTGTGAACATTGTAGGCCTTCTAGATGCTAGTTAACATTTGTTAACTTTTTTATATAATCTTTTTCTTTTTTTTTTTTAGTTTCTTACGACTTATTGTCATAATTCGGGCCTACGTTGTCCCCCCATATCTAAGTACTAATGCTGTAACATGGAAATATTGTAAAACCAAACCATTTTTAAAAGAGTAACCATGGAGTTTCTTGCCGGTTCTTCTCCATAGGAAACGACCAACCCGAACCGTGCACATTTTGTCGACGTTTTATAAGTGCCCATGTAGGCCAATGTGAAATAAAAAAATTGATTTTGATTTTGATTTAGCGTTTTTCGTCTGATTAAACCGTTTTTTATTTTTTCCATTAATCGCTTTCGATTCCATTCCACGGTGATAGATAGATGGTGTAAGCAGCAACTTGCAAGTAAAAGGTTTTACTCGGTTCGTGAATATTTTTTATTTAAATATAGTGAAGGTTTGTTTTATAGTATTTTTTGCACGTTTGTATAGTTTCTTTGCACCAAAATGTGTTACAATGCAAATTTAAACAATCGAGTGGAATGCTTCAGAAATTTAAAACTGCGCCATCAATTGGCATCAATTTTAAATGATCCGTTCAAATAATCTTTGAAATGTGAATTAAGAACCCAATATTCTATAATTTTGTGATTAGGAGAGTCGATTAAACAAGAACATACAAGGTTTATGTTCAATTACAGAAAATGTTAATTCTGCACACATTCAATAATAGATCGGTGCATATTGCGCCATCTAGTGAGATTTACTTGAACCAAATTTTCTTTCTTAGCGCTGAGACCCCGTGGTGAGGGTAAGCATGTGTGGGTGGTTGTTTGCACTGCCGCGTCACTGCCAGCTGTGTATTCACAAGCGTAAGCACAGCGCATGCAGACATGGCGCCGTACGCAAAGATGAGTTGAGCATTAGAATTCCTTTGTTTTCTCATTTTCTAACCAAATCTTCATGTTTACATAGCCTCAAGCTAAAGTTTCTTAACAAAAGTAACTCTTAATTTATAAAGACTGTCGGTTTTTAAGACAAGGCGAAGATGCTGTTAATAAAACTGGATTGGTTTACGAGTAAAATATAATAACATAACATTTCTGAGATAACAAAATAAACATTTAGAATTATGACAAAAAATAATATGTGGTATACATTCGCATTCGTTTATCTACGATGAATTGATAAAGTTTGATACAAATAGAAACAGACTTGCATTATCTTAATAAGTATTGTAATGTCAATTTAAACTTAATACACGAACAATGGGGCAGTGATCAGCCAGTCTATTCTGTCATTAAAGGCACCTTGCTAAACTACTTGCATATTAGGTAGGTACATATAAAAAGTGAAAAAAAAAAACTATACTAAGTATAGTCCCGTAACTTGGTAAGTTTTTGACGTAGTGGTGGTAAATTCGCGCACATTGCGCGAACTGACAAAAGAGCGAACGGAACGTGGCCGCGACGCGATTGGTCAGTCGTTCCTTGTGTCAAGACCAGCCAATCAAGCGCTCGGAACGGCGCTAAACGTTTCCTGCGTCCCGCTTGGTAAGCAAAGAGATCTAAATAACAACTTGTGCGCATCTAACGACTCTTGCCAAGTTACGTGCCGACAACTATATTAGTTAATTTCACTTTGAAGTGTTTTTAGTTGGGAAGGCTATAGTTTTTTTTTTGTAAGGTTTTCATTTTTATTTTTTAGTTGTACCTAATAGGCAACCTGCCTTTGGTAAGTTATTTATAATGCCAGAATAGATTACCAGAATACCATGAAACTTGAACATGACCGGAGAAATGATGGTGAACTGTACACATCTGCGTACCCCTTTAGAACTTTTTTTTTCGAAGTCTGTGTCTTTGGTACCTATTGTTAAATTTCGTGTTTCAACACCGACTTCGGAAAAGAAAATTATTTTTCGCTTTGTAGTGTTTGTTTTTGGAAGTCGATTAGTTTTATTGTTAAAAAGTAATTTAAAATAATTGGCATAAAAGCTTTGGGTGTACAGTAAAACTATTTTCTTAATGTCCCTCGGCAATCATCGTATTGCCGAATACAAACGAATGCTAATTTCCATGTCTATCAATTATTAGATTTATCGTGTATAATAATTTAAATGCAGAACTAAGTACTTTACTGTTGTTTTGTTTTGATTTCCGTTTGAAATATATAGAGCTATAAAAATAGCAGCTTTCCTCACATTATTAAAATAAATTACATAATGTTAAAAGAGTATTAACAACTCTGTATACTTGTTGATTGAGAGCGGTCTGCACCAAGTGCAAAGGACAACTGATAGAAAGCCGACGACAGACGAAACACGAAGTTTGCCGAGGGACATGAAGAAAATGTTTGTACTGTAACTTATTTCTACACCACCACAAATCGCACTACCTAGTCACTAAAAAGGGCTAACCTTTATTATGTTCTTATATCCATATACAAACCTAAATACCACTCCCAGAACACGAAACTATTATTTTAAAACAAACACAAATAACACACACATAACCCCACACTACTATGCCAGCCCAGTGACCACGTGTCGTATAAATCCATACTCCCGATCTGGACATAAAGGCCGAACATAAAATAAAACATTACTGTTACCCAAGAAATGTCGGTGTCAGGCTGGGGGGACCATGCGTTGGAGTACGGAGGGATAATTTGTTACTAATAATATTTTACCTGAATTGGGATATTGTTATAATTCCTGATTCAGGTAAAATATTATTCGGTTGTTCATCTGGAATTTTGGAAGTTTATGTGTAATGTGTTGTGATGACGCACAAAAGACCGAATGAGATTTTAAGTGCGGAAAATGGAGTCTCTGATTCATCGTTTCGGTGCATGTAGAATAGACATGTCCTATTTTTTTTAGAATTTTCTCAATATGGTCTTACTGCATACTAATTCAGAAAGCTGTGATTTCATATAACAGCGGCTTCGCCCGCGTGAAAAACGAAAATTATCCTAAGAAAACATATTCTCGTAATAAAAAGTTGCCTATGCTATTCCAGATTATAATCTAACTCTGTACCAAATTTCATCCAGATTCATTCAGACGTTTTGGCGTGATTGAGTAAAAAAGCATCCATCCAACCTCACAAACTTTCACGTTTATAACAGTAGTAGGAAGTAGGATTAGTAGGACAAGTCCAGGTTTCCTCACGACGTTTTTCTTCACGATATCAGCGATGTCTATGAAAACCTCAGAAAATACAAGCTGGTTACACTAGCAAAACGTAAACGATGATTAGACACTATCCCAAAATAAATCAATAATATCTACAGCTTTTAATCGTCAGCAGATGCAGTTCCACGAAGGTACATAAATTTCCCCACAAAACGTCGGGATGACCTCCCCAAACAAGTATCATAAAAATCTCAGTATGCTGGTAAACCTGTAATTCACAAATAACGTGACAAGCAAGACTATTTACTGCAGCACTCAGAGAGGACATCTAACGGTTTATTGCGCTCAAGAGACGCTTCTTAACGTTTAAATTCTGTAGATATTTTTGAAATCATATTCGTGGAATCTGAAGTGGACTTCTAGGAATCCGTTTTAGTGCTTATTAAATAAACGAATATATATCAGCAATAACCAAAAGCAATAACTTTTGGTTATTGCTGATATATATTCGTTTAATATCTCGCCTGTGTAGCTACAATAGACATATGTTTCCAGATGCCAGGTACATATGTTTAAGATCCAGGTAATATATGCATGCCAATTGGTTTGTTGAACCATTTTTTTTTTGTTAAAAATGGAAAGATTATACATTTATTTTACATACAAAACTATTTTTAGTTTTTTTTTATTCGCTGTAATTACAAAGTAATATCAAATTGAATTTTTTTTCTTGAATCCATAACCGAAAACACCTCGACAGTTCCCGAACGAATCCGAGCCCGTGTGACGTAACAACTTTCATTTTTACTCATTGTAGCACATAGCATACGGTGTTTTTACTTCTAACCGATTCAATCTTGTTATTATCGTCAATATATTGATGAAAATCAAATATATTGATAAAAATATTGATCCTTAAATGTTATCGTGCTTGCTTCATACCATTATGTACAAATACTATAAAAAAATCCCCATTATAAGTGAATCGCGCAATAGCCAAGTTCCCAGCAATCTATACCTACTAAAGTTTAGAGAAATGTTCTATGTCTTACTAGATTCCAAATAGAATGTGTTAATTATTATGTTATCTTGTTCTAATTTAGTATTAGATTCGTATTAATATATTACTTTGATCATTACAGACTGAGATTAGTACATTTTTATGGGAACTTTCGTGCAAAGATGACATTGTTGTATAATTACGTAACTTGAAAACATGTTTTTTTGTTTATGGAGATATATTCATTATTTTATTCTTAAATGATAGATATAGGCGTAAAACAAATATTTCTGTTTGAATTGTGAAAATCGGTCAACGCATATAAGAGATATTTACTGAAGAATTAGTGTAAAAAAATCTACCAAGTTAATATTTTCACGTTTTTGTTCTACAAAGTTTTTTAGTGTTTGTAAATATATAATTTAGATAATAGTGTTTAATATTATTAAGAGATATGTAAATAATTGTAATTACCGAATATTTTAAGGATTTTGTGCAACAAATAAATATAAAAAAAGGCTGCACAGATTTCGGGTTGTATCATATTTAGTGGTATCTAATGAAGATTTTTGATATCCAAAGTCGAAGTTTCGCGCCAATCGTGTTTGTTTACTTTTTATTTTACACCAATATCATCTACCCATATGTGAAAACGATTACGTTATGACAATTCTGTTTCTAAATGTACCTGGTAAAAAACAATAACAAACACCGGTCCACTAACACGTAATATTCATTACCACTACTTTATTTATGCTCAGAACTGCCAAATCGTCCATACAGGTGACTAAATAAAATTTGCTGTTATAAATAATATCTTTGCACAAGTTTTCGGATATGTTAGTCAATTCACGTGTAGTTCACACTGTAGTACAAAATTCCTTGAACGTTATGACGTCACCAACATGGCGACCAATCATGGCCCGTTCGTAGACAGGTGGTTTTTTTGAAAATTTTATCGATTTTCAATTGCTTATAATAAATTGAAAAAAAAAATTTAAGAGATTTTTGCAACGACAATATAATGTATAATATGTAAAGTTTCAAAATAAATTTTAAAAATCGTATTTTTTTTAATTCAACAACCCAATTGCCATCAACCGGGTAAGTAAACACACTCCGAGCTGCTACTGAGAAATACCAGGTAAAAAAACCTACTTCCAAAACAAAACCATGACAAAGCGAAAAATAACTTTCTTTTCCGAAGTCGGTGTCGAAAAACAATGGGTACAAAAGACACCACACAGGATCTCATCATCAGATCCTGGTTTCCTTATTATGGTACCAGCCTTCGGATATCTTCTTTCCGACAAAAAAATCATTATCAAAATCGGTTCATAAACGATCGAATTGAGAAACCTTCTCCTTTTTTGAAGTCGGTTAAAAAAGTTTAAAGTCAGTAAATCACGAGGTAGACAGGTCCACTCGAACAAGAGATGTAACTGTTTCAAGCTCTTAAATCATATCATTTATTTAATTTGCAAACATGTTAGTACAGTACAACTATTTTCTTAGTGTCCTTCGGCAATCATCGCAATTTCGAATACAAACGAATGCTAATTGCCGTGTCCATCAATTATTATATTTATCAAGTATAATAATTTGAATTCAGAAGAGAGAGAGACTTTATTGTTGTTTTGGTTTCCATGTGCACCTGGATGGTCGTAGGCACAAACGCAGGCTCTATATATAGAGCTATAATACTATTTTTTGCCTGCGGATTTAGCAGATTTCCTTCCATTTATTTATAATTTCATCAAGTTAAAAGAGTATTAACAACTCTATATACTTCCAAGTTGATTGAGAGCGTCCGGTCTGCACCAAGTGCAAAGGACAACTGATAGAAATCCGACGACTGACGAAACACGCAGTTTTCCGAGGGACATTAAGAAAATAGTTGTGCTGTAAATTATTTCTTGCCCTAGAATCCGGATGACGTGACTAAGGATTGTCAAATGGAAAACCCAGTGAGATTTTCACAGAACAGTGAATGGAATCTGCGCTATCACGCTCTGGAGACGGTCGGATAAACCACTACAGCAATTCGAAGATCAGAGCATATTTCTTGTCCTAAAATTAAATCTACAAGCATTGTCACCCTCCATTAAGGTGAGGTACACGACCGATTTTTATTCGTTTCACCTGTGCGTAATATATAGTGTACCCTTTAAAATTACTTATTGAAATCCGTTTCATTCCATTTCTGATCTGCTATTGAAAGGCATTATTTGTAGGTTTTCTTTCTAATTTATTTGTAAGTTTGAATAAAGAGTCGTGGTTATTTGAAAGAAAAAAGGAAACTTAAAAAAAATATACCGACTTCTAAAGCGGAAAAAAAACTTGGCTTCCGAAGGCGGTATCTTTAGTACCTATTGTTTTTTGTTTTTCGACACCGACTTCGGAAAACAAAGTTATTTTTCGCTTTGTAGTGTTTTGCTTTAGATTCGATGGATTTATACTAAAACACTTATTATAAAGGTGTCTGACACACGACAAGAAGTTGGTTATTTTTTTTTGTTAAAGTTTTTTATTTTACTCTTTTTAGTGTTGGTACCTCATATTATTACCTATAAAATCATTTATAGCCAGAGTACATCCCATTTCAATCCCAATAAGCCCAAACACAACTAGAATACATTGTTTTATTTTATTACTAAGTTGCAGTGCGGTAGGCACCAGATCAGTTCGATGGATCAGTTGGATTCCATCATTAGATCAGTTCGATGGTACCATTTTCATCAGTACCACTTATTTATTTACATGTATTTGCTTCATCATAGTCGCTTAACTATTCGAGATATCTTAAACCCATGACATACTTATTAAGGAGTTCCAGTGCCCATCAGTGGTCTTCTTAATCAGTACCACTTCACCAAATGATATTTTCTGAGTGCAAATAATTGCAATGTTATTGAAAATACCAAATAGCATCAATCACTCTGCCTAGCCTTTTACCAACTATATTGGTGTCGACTTCCAGTCTAACTGGATTTAACTGAGTACCAGTGTTTTACATGGAGCGGCTGCCTATCTGACCTCCACAACCGAGTAACTGGGTAAAACGATACCCCTTGGCAAGACTGGTGTCAGATTTCAGGCTTCTGACTATCCGTAACGACTGTCAAAGATCTTCAAATGACAGCCGGGACCAACGGCTTAACGTCCTTTCCGAGGCACGGAGGAATCTCGGTATGTTGAAATGGTCACCCATCCATGGACCAACCACGTCAAGCGCTGCTTAACATTGAAGATTGACCCGTGCGGCTGTTTTTATTTACCCACAAGCTCCTCCAAAATAGCTACATGTCTGCCTAAAATTTTTGAAGAGTTCCCTCGATTTCCTTTAGATCCCATCATCAGATTCTGATTTGATGATAACAGGACCACCTTTAAAGAAAACCCGTACAAAAAAAAATTGCTGATCTTATGTTCTGTTATGGCTGAACATACATTAAAAAAAATAGAAACATGCCAATTGAGAACCTCCTCCTTTGTCGTTTTCAGTTTTCGGTTAGCCGTATTCGACCACAGCCCGTATTCGGTCACCAACTACTGTGAACAGGTATTCAGTTCGGCTTAATGCGGTCGCCGAATCCCGTAACCGGCTTAATGTAAACAGTCCAATTTGCCAACAGATTTGGTTTCCGTACGTCACGTCCTAGGCGACTACTGAAAATCGGCGCCGTGCTGTGGGTCGCCACGGCACAGCATTATGCTGAGTGGAAGCCTTCTTGCCACAATCACGACATGCTTCTGCCTGTCATCTTTTTCACCCTATTTGTTTTCTGTTATAAACAAAATGCAGGTAGTATGTGTTATTATTGTTTGATTTATTTCTCGTCTTTACTAAATTAATTTAAGTACTACCAATACTACTGTTAAGGGTTTAGCATAAACACGTTCTTATATTGTATGTCGTTTTGTGACAAATAAACACTTTTTCTTTCTTTCAATTCGGTTAACCGAACCGGTTCAAACGAATGCGTTCGCCGAATACGGTGGCCGTAAACGCGCCATTATAGTACTCGCCCCGATATAAAAGAAGAAGGTCAAAAAGTATTGATTCTATGTTAAACTCTGTTTATCCGAGTCTAAGTGAACCTAAAAGATACTTCGCAAGCAACAATCGACGCAAATGAGTCGAAATCTGGAGCATCTGCCGCCCTTATTACTGAAATACTTGAATACCTACCTGAATAATCGGAAATTTGAATAATTTACCTTTACCTGGACCTTTGTTGTGAATAATTGAATTTTGGTCCTTTCATTTACATAATCTAACATTTTATGTTTCGTTTTTTAGGCTAAGTTGTCTCGATGAGTTGTGACGTAGATAAAACATGTTTTCTCAAACATGCTTGGTAATTTGAGCATTATTTTGACAACCTTCTTATATATATTTATTGGATAGCTTTTGCCAACGGCTCCGCCTAGGAATATGAAATTTTCTAAGTTATTCTTCAGCATCGTAGGTACTACCAGATATTAATTCTGGTCAAAATGCCAAATATCTATTCAGCCGTAACAAACTTGATACACACGCCTGTTTTACATGGAGATGGGCAGACATTATAGAACGCCACCAGCTACGATCCTTACAGACTGTCAGTAAGACTTCACAGAATTTGCGAATCAATCAAATAAAATCAGTTTGATTGATTCAATTCTCTGTGAAGTAGTGAATCAATCAGGGACACAATGGCAACGGTTATATCAGGTCTATTGTGTTGAGTTTTTTACTAAATGTAAGAAAAGAATTTCTTAGTTTTGGTTGGAATAAATGGACTGGTATCAATTTAACATTTCGTAAAAGAGGTGGATTTAAATGATTTTCCATCGTTTTTATAGTAAACTAGCTGCCGACCCTGGCTCCGCCTGCATGGTACAGGGTACTTCTCCCAATAGATATAGTGAAAAAGTGATACGAAAATATATGTACTGATCAGCCGATTGAGAGTTGATCCCATATTAAAAGTTGTTCATATTGACGAGTAAAGGTGGGACCTGACATTGAGGTTGGACTCGCGGTGGTCTATGTGGTGGTTGCAGAGGAGTGGCATGTTGTCTGCTCGGCTATGTGTGGGTCAAGCGTCATTCCTCGCGCGCAACAAGTGTCTGAAGTTACCGGCCCAAGGCAAAGGGCCACCTGGTGGTCAGACGCGGGGTTCGTGAGTAACCCTCAAGCAAGTCAGCTCCTGTGAGCGAGCTGCATCTCCGGCACTTTCCTGGATAGAAAGTAGAGGACTACCCGTTGGATTAGTTTTCCGGCAACCCAGCTGTAGGCATTGGGTAGATGCGATGATTTGTATTCGAGAGGTGAGCGTGCTTACAGCTCCGGGACCATTCTGGAGAAATGGGAGCCAGCTTCTCTGGCGTCCTTAACGGGGATTGAATCCGCTAGCACCAACTGCGCTGTTGCCGGTGCTTGCACTAGTGCTGGCGTGCTGGGGTGCGTGTGGTGAGCGGCTTTATTGCTCCGGTACCATTCTGGACAAATGGTAGTGAGTAATCACGATGCGACTCACATTTTCCCTTGAGTACCAGGGGCGAGTGCTCTCGGAGGCGTGACCTACCGAAGATGGTCCCAGACACCTCGTAAGGGGTTGCCTGGTATAGTGTGCCGCCTTATATAACGTAATGTTGGTGAAGGAGGCCACTATAGGAAATCTCAGTAGACTAATAGGGGTATGTCCGCACTTAAATTCCCATTTGTCCGTTGTGCGTGCAGGTCTCCTCTCAGTGAGAGTGAATGGGCCGTAATCCACCACGCGGGCCCAGTGCGGGTTGGTGGATGTCAAACGTCTTCGATTTTTTTCCAAGACATGCTGGTTTCCTCACGATGTTTTCCACGTGGACTGGTAATCTTAACGAGTTTAAATTGTAAGGAATTGTGGATCATAACATTTTATTTGTGGTAATATATTATCACACACTAACTATGCTAGTATTATATTATCCGTGTCGTAGCTTAGGTGAAGTCTGAGTTAAAACCATCAATGTACGGCTAGCAGCATCGATGTCATGTAATTAACCTAGCGCGCCGGAGGTTGTACGGTCCGCAAAAACATCGTGGGATGTGATTTATGGATTTTGCTGTACAGCAAAACTTAGCGACGGGGTTTTAAGCACAAGGATTGATTAACAATTGGATAACACGAAGGACGTGATTCGATGTATATAATACCGATAACCGATTTTAATAAGCGAAATGATTGCAAGTTACATGGACGCAACGCGATGCAATTCGATTTGTTCCGGTCGTATGCCCCCGATCTGATCCCCTGCTGGTTTTATTTTAGTATTTTCTTTCTTATCCACTATAAACTTTGACACCCGGCCGGTCTGATCCCCTTACTCTTTATTACAGGTAAGTACAGTCAAGAGAGAACAATTGTTTTTTATTTCTTTAATATCATCACAGGCAATCAGACATTTGGTCTTTCGATTTGGATTATCTGTCCAAATCGAAAGACCAAATGTCTGTCAAAAACATAAAGAGAAGGTCCAGAGCCACTTAAAATTTGGAGTTAAATGAATGACATGATAAATAAATAAAAATCGTCATCATCATATCAGTCGAAAGACGTCCACTGCTGGACATAGGCCTCCCCCAAGCGTTGCCACATTAACCGACCGATTTGCAATTTAAATTTTCTTAGAAAATACGTGAGTCGAGCCATCATGAAAGTCCCTAACATTTTTAACCCCTGACGGAAAGAGACGGGCTAAACGCTTGAACCGATTTTGATACAGCTTTTAGGTTTTAAAAGTGAGAATGGTCCGGTGACGGACAGCCGCGGCGGGTTCGCGAAGAGCGCTAACGCGTGCCCGTGTTCCCGCCATAAGCGGCACAGGAGGACACCGTGGAGTTTTAGTGGGTCAGAATCCCACATAACTGCACTATCTCCCCGTGGTAATGCATGAGCATTTCTCTACGCAAACAAAAAAGGTTTCGAACAGTGACTTTGTTCTTAGTAATGTTTGATGACAATCGGTTCAGCTGTTCAAAAAATATATGCATTTTAACCTTTTAATCGGGGTTTTCTATCGTGTCGTATTTACGCGTTCCGATAGATTAATATTATCGATCGTAGCCTGTCTACTAATAGCGATCATTTTACCGGTAGTCGTGTCTGCCAATGGCTTAATAGCCACGAGCCTCGACCAACACTTTAGGAGGCTCTCGTTAGGCGGCTGGGTCAAGGGCCTGATCCAGAAAGCAGTACTGCTGGACACGGCTCGTATTGTTAGAAGGTTCCTCTCTCTGGAGCCCTGACCGCCGGTAGCTTGGACCCTGTTCCCGATACCGGTGGGCCTCTATTTTTTATATTTTTAGAAGTGTTTTTTTGTATGTTTTATAAAAATATTTAAAAATGTAAATAATAAGAAATAGTTTGAATAAAGGCATAATAATAAGCCTTTTTATTTCTTGTTTTACAATAGTTGGTAGTTATAATATTACAGTAAACACAAATTTAATTTGTATTAGTAAGATTATCTTAGATTTTGTTAGTAATATAAATATATGTTTTAAAATATTTATAAATTAACAGGAACCCCGGTTTGGGTAAAGGCCTCCTCCAAAGATGCCCATTTTTGTCGGTCTTGTGCTATGGAGCATCAGTTGATGCCAGCTGATCTTTTCAGATCATCTTCCCAGCGGGCTAAGGGTCTCCCTTGCCCCTCTTGCCTGGTGGTCCTTTTCACTGGGTAACTCGTGTGGTCCACCTTCTCTCAGGCATTCTCGCTACATGGCCAGCTATTATATATAGATAGATATTATACTTACTTTAGTTATCTTAAATACGGCACAGAAATCGCAATGTTTTGACGTGCCGTTATCGAATGCATGTGAAGCAGGGACAGTTCACTAGTTTATCTGTTTATAAATAATAAAAATGAAGGTTGAACAGCTTGAGAACGGGTGCACAGATTTAGCAAATATTGTTTTAAAATGTTCGTAATAGTACGAATAAAGTTTATAGAAGATAGACATCGAGCGACTGCCTATCTGATTTCTTCAAGCTAATACTAGGCGACACGACACTCCTTCAACTCCTTGGTAAGACTCGTGTGGGATTTTCTGGCTTCTGAGTATCCTTAACGACTGTCAAAGATTTTTTTTGTATTCTTCTCAGTAAACCCTTTCATTTGATTCTCATATCATAGCAATGCACAAAAAATAACTAGTCCGCCAACTTGGGCTGTCTGCCATATTGGATTAAGAATGATGTCACTAAGCTTACCATGCATTGTCATCCAAACTAAACGTGTATGAAAAATTTCATCTTAATCGGTTGAGGGTAACTGCTTTAAAATTCAGATGCAAGATTTGAACCGAACATACTACATACATTGCAAGTTAAATAAAATCTTGTAAAATGTCAGCTTGCAACGTGTAGGAGTCTTATAATGAATGGTCACCCATCCACGGACCAACCTTGGCTAGCGTTGCTTAACCTTGAACATCATCCCATGCTGTTATTATTTAGCTATGACACGAGCTCCACATTTCATCCCAAATCGTTATATCAGACATCAAAATCCATTAATTTCTAATATAAAATAAAATAAAAATTGCCTTTATTTACCTATAATTTACAATTCTATATATATTTTTTAATTTAACCCATTAAGGGGTCACCCATTTCTGGATGAAGGCCTCCTCCATCTGTTTCCATCTAAATCTATTCTGGACCGTTCTGGTCCACTCTATCTCTGCCAGTGCTATGATATCATCTCGCCATCGTTGCAATGGTCTGCCGCGGCGTCTGTTTCCGTTTCGTGGGTCCCAGTGCAGGACGCGCTCGCTCCACCTGTTGTCTGTGGTCCTCGCGATGTGGCCCGCCCAATTCCACTTCAGTTTCTCGGCCATATACAAAACATTGGTGTCTTTGGTCTTTGCCCAAATGACGCTGCTCTTATACGGTCGCTTATTTTTTCTACAGCTTGTTGAAGTGATTTTATTTTCATTTTCATTGCATCTGTTGTAGTCCAAGTTTGGCACCCGTATAAAAAAGTTGGCAGTATATTTGAGTCAAATAGTTTCTGTTTGATGTCGTTTGAGAAATATCCTTTAAATATTTCTATAAGTGACCAGTATTTTCATTACTAATAAGTATACTAGGTATCTAATCCAAATTAAACGATTGCTTCTGCTCACCCTACCGGCCTATTAAAGTAGTTAATATACAAAACGTGGCGGCTCATGAGTGAACACATAACACCGCTACGTCACCGGCGCAGTCGGGTAAGTTGAATGCACGTGATTTCTGAATAGTTTCTCCTCAATTTCTTACGGTGTGGGTCTGTGAAGGCAGCGGGGTGTTGTATTGTTTTGTGTCATACGGGCCAAGGACGCTGTTACATTTTCGACGAACTCAAATTTAGGTATTTAGTAGCACACAACAACATTACGCGCACGCTCTCATTGAAACTACTGAGCGCTCGATTTTATACATCACTGAAATAATCTTGGTCCTTGTTATTATTTTTTTAATTTTATTGAAGTTGATTCAGGAAGGTTAGTTGGCACTTTGAAAATGCATTTGGTTACTGTTACTAACCGTCGTCGTAAATAGTAGATTATTATTTTCAACCGACTTCAAAAAAAGGAGGTGCTTTATCTATTCGACCCGTATGTATCCGCGATTTTCTTTAAAACTACTTATCCGATACTATCGGGTTTACGTCGATTAATGTATGTGTTTTCAGGGAAGGTTTTATTGTATAATATATTAGGATATGATAAAGATCTTCGGAGATAGACAATGGAACTCTTCAATAACAAATAGCAAATGACCTGCGATTAGTGTGATCGTATAGTTTTGTTTTGTTTTCACCATACCATAATATAAAATCACGCTTGTACATTTTTAGGGCGTTAACAGACAGATTTATTTAGTATACCTACCCAATATGGGGTAACAACAAAAACTAAAAAGAGAAAAATAATAACTTTTCCGTGTCGAAAAACGAAAAACAATAGATACCGACACCGACTTTCGAAAAGAGAATTAGCTTTCACTTTGTTGTAGTAAGTAGGTATTTTTTAAAATACGCAACGTAAAATAAGTAGATACCTAAAACGAAATAATTTCCGGTCACAAGGATTAAAAAACCGGCCAAGTGCGTGTCGGACTCGCGCACGACGGGTTCCGTACCATTATTGCAAAAAACGGCAAAAAATACACGTTTTTTGTATGGGAGCCCCAATATTTATTTTATTCTGTTTTAGTATTTGTTGTTATAGCGGCAACAGAAATACATCATCTGTGAAAATTTCAACTGCCTAGCTATCACGGTTCATGAGATACAGCCTGGTGACAGACAGACAGACGGACCGCGGAGTCTTAGTAATAGGGGAAACCCTAAAAATGACTTGAACATTTTGCATTACATATTATATAAAATACTACCATCAAATTTTTTTGAGTATTACATAATGAGCATCAGCTACTGACATACTACCCAAAAACCATGAAAATGTCAACCATGACGAAAAGATGTCAAATTTTCGTCGGCGCCATCTTGTATTTTGGTTTTGACCCCGTATTCGATATGAGCGACCCCAAAATCCATGACAATGACACCCATGACGCAAAGATTTCAAATTTTACGTCGGCGCCATCTTGTATTTTGGTTTTGACCCCATATTAGATATAAGCGACGCCAAAAACCATGAAAATGACACCCATATCGAAAAGCGGTCAAATTTTCGTCGGCGCCATCTTGTATTTTGGTTTTGACCCCATATTCGATATAAGCGATCCCAAAAAACATGACAATGACACCTGTGACGAAAAGATGCCAAATTTTCGTCGCCACCTTCTTGTATTTTGGTTTGACCCCGTATTCGTCATACATACACACCGGTTCAAATCATAAATCTCCTCCCACCCATCCACTTCTAACCTTCACCGCCGCCAGCTTAACCTTACCCATCCAAATCCTAACCTTACTAAGAGCTGCTTAAACCCACCCATCCATTTCTCAACCTTGTCAACAACTGCTTAACAATACCTATCAAAATCCCGATCATACCCAACATAATTTCCAAATCACATTCTAATAATAAAAGGAAACTCAAACATACTTTTATTTCGGTCCGGTAAAATATCAACTCCTTTCGATCACGACATACGACTCACGCATGCACACTACAATCTTTTCTATTACTTTTATCGTATTTATTTTTTTGCAAAAAAGCGATACGCTCGTCCTTCCACGAGCACTTCTGAGCGCGGAATGATAAGCTTCTAGTGCAAAATGTATGAAGAAGTCGGCAAGTCATTTTATTTTAGCTAATAATTAAAATATATATTGATTTGGGTAAAAAATAATTATCTGAACCTGTAAAGGACTATATATACCGCAATTTTTTTATAATTTTGAAGATAAAAAATGCTGTAATATTAACTAAACTGGGACCTATTCGGACCCTACTTTTTTAATATTTTTGCGATTATCGTGATGGGCAAAACGTATTTGTGCGAAAATTTTGTATGATGTCATGCAATTTTTCTGATGCGAATCTGGAGCTGAATATATTATCTTTAAATTAAGACCATGATATCTTCACATCTGTGATTGCATATACATTAAAATTGTACCTGAAAAGCACTGTTATTTGTAGAAAAATGTAATAGCGTCCTTAAGTAGCAGTGGGCAGGGCACACTGCTCGCATAACGGATGGATTGTCGATGCAGCCGAAAAGTTTTGGAGTGAAACCCCGTACCGGAAGACACTGCGTTGGAAGGCCACCCTCTAGGTAAACCGATGACCTGGTCACAGATAATATAATACTAGCATACAGATGACTCATCCCATACAAAGAAACCGATTTGAGAGAACGGTTCGTGATTACTTTTTTTTTAATACTTTATAACTTTTTGATTAACTTTTGTAGTATTTTTATGCATGTTTTTACAGTTTCATTGTACCCAAATGTGTTACATTAAAAAACTCGGGTGGATGCCTCAGGAATTTAAAACCACGCCATCTATTGCATTAATTTTAAATGATCCAATTAAATAATCTTTGAAATGTGATTTAAGAGCCCAATATTCCTTAGCTTTGTGCTTAGGAGAGTTGATTAAACAAGAACGTATTTTTTTATACTCAATAACAAATCAAAGCGTATCACGCCATCTAGTGCAATTTATTTGAACGAAATTTTCTTTCTTTGCGTTGGGTGTCCTTGACCTGGTTAAGGTTGTGGGAATCCGCTGGGCGCAAGACGCACGGGATCGGACAAATG
The DNA here is from genome assembly GCA_964057195.1 of Orthosia cruda. NCBI lineage: Eukaryota > Metazoa > Arthropoda > Insecta > Lepidoptera > Noctuidae > Orthosia > Orthosia cruda. The sequence goes on along the minus strand of OZ059841.1, from coordinate 4,822,330 downwards.
TGGCGACCTTTGTGGGACGCCTACGTTCAGCATTGGATGTCTTTCGGCTGTAATTATGATGATGATGATAGTCCACCTATTTCAAAGGGTATGTCTATCACATCCCGGTTCTCCTCCATCATGTAACTGTCCTACTGCAGGGCAAAGGCCTCTTATCATAAAGAGAAGGCACGAGAATTGATCACCACGCTTGCTCAAGGTGTGATGTCGATTTCAGACTTATCATCATCATTATCATCATCATCATCAATACATATAATAAATCTGTAGAAACATAGTTTTTGTACATCGAAAATATTTCCAAAAAAAATAGCCAGGGTGTTAAAGGAGAACCAACAGAACCCATTGCCAGCATTTTTAGATTTTTTGTCTGTTTATCTGTTTCTCTGTGTATCAGTTTGTCTGTTTAGTTGTGCATGCATTACGTAAAATGTAATAAACCAATGTAGATAACGTGCGTAACTTGAAGTATTACTTAGTTTTTGTTTCATCGCAATTAGTTCACTCCATCAAAAGTTAGATGAATTTAAAGTGTTCAAGAAGTAAAATATCGCAACATACGCAATTAAGATACTCGGAATGTTAAACTCCATATTCGATAGATGGCGTTGTGCATTTCACGTATTTTTTTTTTAATTGTTAAGAAATCGGCCAAGTGCGAGTCGGGCTCGCGCGGGAAGGGTTCCGTACCACTATCGGAAAAACGGCAAAGAAATCACGGTTGTTGTATGGGAGCCCCAGTTGAATATTTCTTTTATACTGTTTTTAGTATTTGTTGTTATAGCGGCAACAGAAATACATCATTCAAGAAAATTTCAACTATCTAGCTATCACGGTTCATGAGATACAGCCTGGTGACAGACAGGCAGACAGACGGATCGCGGAGTCTTAGTAATAGGGTCCCGTTTTTACCCTTTGGGAACGGTTCCTAAAAATGGTAGGTTTTCTTTATGTTTTCGTTTCGGTGTTCTGGAGTGCTACTAGATGACGCGCATTAAAGTACTTTTTTGTATGAAGTCGATATTCTTCTCCCTAGACTAAATAGTATTCTGTGCAGCGAACGCTCGATCTAGGTAGGTAGAAAGGTAAGTAAGATAGGTAGGTCTAGGTAAGTAGGGTAGGTACAGGTAGGTAAGTATGTAGGGTAGGTAAATGTAGGTAGGTAATTAGGGTAGGTACAGGTAGGTAGGTAAGTAGGGTAGGATAGGCAGTTAACGAGGGCGAAGCCGCGGGCACAGCTAGTATTAACTAAAACTCCAGGTTTCCTCACGATATTTCTCTTTATCGAAACAAGCCAAGATAAATTGAGAAGATGCATTTGAATTAAAAAAAAGTCACAATGGTACTTGCCCGGATTCGACAAATTTCCGTGCGTTCAATTGTTTTTGCCACCATACCTGTTATTGGAAGCAAAATATAACAGCTCACAATGTTAGGACCCATTAATATGAATGATCATTTTTGTCCGTGGTGCTGGGCAACTGGGCTTATCCTAGTTGTAAACGACCCTGTGTGCCTATTGGCCTTGTTTGTTCTGTCTCCTGCTTGATATGGAGGGAAGTGGAAATATGTATTATTTCCTACTCCTCCGTTATTCTTTTCTGATTCGGAGACGGGATCCAACACAGTTAAATTCATTCTCCGGGACTTCGTCGAGCTTCATTGCCTCGGCGCTTTTCTGTTGGTCACCACTGTTGATTCTGGATTTCAGTAGTTGCAGTGGTTTGGCAATAGTGCGGTATGATTGCCCGAATTCGAATCCACAACCTCAAGCACGAGAGACGAAGTTTAAGCCACTAGTCCACCACTCACGATAGTGCTTGAATTGGATAATCATGCTTAGATTTAATTAATTCACTAATTAATCTTCATCATATACCTTTTTTTTTCTTTCGGGGGGGAATCTCACACCTTCGCTGGGGGTCGCTGGAACACACGATATTTCCCCCGACTAGTGCCGGTACGCATCTGCGGGTCTCGACCTCGGGTTGGGGGGGAGTGAGGTGTTTGTCTCCTCCCGTCATCTTACGTCTCAGAGGGGCGCGCGTGGAACACTACGCGCCGATTCCTCGGGTCCTGATGTGTGGGGGGGCTGGAAGAGGGCGTTGTCCGCCCTCCACCGACGCCTGCCGCGTCTGCCGCGGATCGGGTGAGCGAATGAAATCTCCCTCTCCCTCTCCGCAGCCTCATTCTGCGAGACGGCTGTTTCGCAAAAGAATACCACCGCGTCCCAGGACTTCTCGCTGCCGAGCATAGACTACTACGGCCGGCAGCGACAGGTCACTGCCTACTTCAGAGATGAGGGCATGGCGCAGCTCCTCCTAAGCGGCACACTGCCAGCATATGAAGCGCCGTATTCTCCCGGCAGTCGACGTAGTGGTGACAACGGTGAAGTAAAACATCGTGAGGAAACCTGTAGTTATAGTTGGGTTATAAGTATTTGCTCCATCGATGTAACTGCTGCATGTTACAGTTCTTCTTCTCTTCATGTGAGGTTGTGGCCACTTCTGCTGTCAAAGTTAATTAAGCCGCCTCTGAGAACCCCACAGGCCTCTGACTTGGCTATTGCTGATTAACTAAATAAATCCAGGTACCTGAAAATGTTTTCCTTCACTGATGCCTGCGATGTCCAAGATAAACTTAGAAAATACATATCATTTCATCATCGGACTACCAGAGGTACGGCGATGCGCCATCGATACATGGTGGACATTCCACCCATACGCACAAAACGTTTTGAGAACACTTTTATTATGCGTACAGCTAAGGAGTGGAATTCCCTGCCGGAGTCTGTGTTTCCCGACAGCTACAATCTGGGGGTCTTTAAGTCAAGAGTGAATAGGTTATTTCTAGGCAAGCGTGTTTCACCGTCGACCACATCATCGCTTACCATCAGGTGAGATAGTGGTCAAGCGCGAGCCTATAGGATATAAAAATAAAAAAATAAAAACATATGAATTTGAAAAAGTCACATTGTTAATTGCCCGGATTTGAACCCACGGCCCCAAGCACGGGAGGCGAGGTCTATGCCACTGGGCGACCACGACAAAGGTCGTTGGCGACTGTCTTCGTCTCAAAAAAACTGGCGAAAAGTGAATGTACTATCACCTCTACCTGACCCTTCGGGGCATAAAGACGTGATGTCATATTATTATTGTGATAGGTGCTCCGTTACCAAGAATTTAATAATTGGCTTAACTTATTAATGATAATCCGAAAACAAACACATTTATTTATCGTCAAATGCCCTGACATTTATCTAAGGTTATCTGAACCGACTTTCGTAAATATTTAAAGGGGAGATCGGGTAATACCGACAGCTGCGTTAAAATTAAATTTGAAAATCATACTGTACATTAGCATTTTTGGCACGAGCGTGGTTTAGAATAGGTAGGTTACGCTTAACCCTTTAAATAATTCATAAAAAAATAAAAACATTTTGAATAGAAGTCATCATCGTCAACATTTCAGCCGAAAGACGTCCACTGCTAGACATAGGCCTCCCCCAGACGTCGCCACATTGACCGACCCCGTACGTCTCGCATCCAGCGCCTTCCCGCAACCATAAAGAAGAAGAAGAATAGAAGTGTTTCTACTTTATATTCTTAAGGGCGTAGCTCATGTTGCATATAAATAATTGTAGGCTGCAGCTAATATTGTTTACTGAATCACGGGGTCAAAGAAAATTTGGTTCAAATAAATTTCGCAATATGCATCGATTCCTTATTCATTCAATAATTAAATTAATTCAATCAGTTGATTTTTAAATTTGTGTTTTAACACATTTTGGTACCATGACAAAATATGGCAAAAAAATACTAAAAAACAAATCGTCACAGTATTTAAAGAAAAAATTCGTTACGAACCGAGAAAACCCTTTTACTTGCAAGTCGCTGCTAAC